>FR997785.1:1975457-4375457 GCA_905475315.1 Autographa pulchrina | reverse complement strand
GAAAAACTTAAATACTTAAATACTGTTTTTTTCTCAGACAATAAAACAGTTAGAGAAGACAGTGTTAGAACGCGAGAACCGTCTGTACCAGCTGACGACGCAATTGGAGGAGATGAAGCGCGTGCAGGAGATGGTCGCCAAGCTCATGAGCAAGAGCGCCTCCAACAACATGCCCAGCTAACACCAGGTACTGACACTATTGCTAGCTCTTACTGACACACGCCGCGAGACAAGGACGCCGATAGATAAGAACTAAGGCCGTACACATTCAGCTCTCTTAGTTAATCAGTGACCGTAGAACATGAAATGCGAAAGCTGAGCTGTCCCTCGCCCGCTCGGCTTAGCTGACCACCGCGAGATGCAGTTCGTCCTGTCATACAAATTTCTAAAAACGCTATGAATTAGTTCAGTGTACAAATATTCGGCCAGGTGACTAGTACAGTACGGTAAATATAAATTGGCTCGTCTAAAAAAGATACAGGTAGTTTTAGCAAGATGCAATATACATATATGCGCGGTATGTGAGACAGGGACGGTGATATATTGTAGCTCTTTCCAGACGTGCTTACTTTACTTCGGCCGCACTGTAATAAAGAGATATAGATAATGAGATCGTTTAACAGAATTCCAACAGGAGGTCTCTTATTTGACATTTACTTAATGTTTTACCTTACAGATTTCTAACATCTATGTTTAATCAATTTTTCTCCTTTTTCTAGGTAATCATCAAAGATCGGCGGGCCACAGATCTCCGTGCCACTAGATTATATTTTGTACTGATATTTTCATCGCATGAGCTAGATTTTAATATTATTTTACAAGTATTTTTCATATTTAGTATATGAACGATGTTTCGACAATGGAATGTGAAATTAATAATGTTTATTGTATAGTATATTTAGTGTCGGACTAATAAAATTATGAACATGTGAGCTTGTGTTTTTATTATTGTTTACCTAATCATGACCCCGTTAGTTAATTATGTATTACTAGCTGCGCCCCGCGGTTTCACCCGCGTGAATGACAATTCATACACTATCTTTATAAATTATATCCTATGTGTTATTCCAATGTATACGCTACATTATTGTAAAGTTTCATTAAAAACCATAGAGTAGTTTTTGCGTGAAAGAGTAACAAACATCCATACATCCAAACAAACTTTCACATTTATAATATTACTAAGGATTAAGTCAGAAACTAGTAAGAGAAATGACAAAAACAAAGAAGGTATTAGGTACTTACTTATTAACTTTTAAATTTGTATTTCTTTAATTTTATTCACGCACTAAAACTACCGGAAAAGCTTTCCACTTGAACAATTATATGTGTTGTCAAATCCACTGACTGTGACTGTGATGAGTTGTCCAAAACACTCGCAACCAATCACAGCGCTTAACATGAGGTTTGACATTCGCTTAACAGATTTTTGTACTAAATAGCCTCTCAAAAATCGGGGAAAACTTAAATATTATATAACATAACTTAAATCAAAACTAAAAGCCAAATTTGTAAATAGCATAAGCTTAGCAAATTCCTGCTACTTGCTACTAGGCCATCTAGACTCATGTAGTAAGTACCTTAATATAACCTAAAACAGTTGAAAACAAACATGGCGCACAAATAACAGCGATGACGTCACGGCCCCGTATTGCGGGACCTTGAACTAGCGGGACGAATGCTAGTGGAATAAGGGGTGCCACACGCAAGATGAAATAGGTATTGTCACCCCTTTTTATGTCGGATCAACCTTTTCTGATAGGTATGTAAGTAAGTAGGTAGTACAGTCGAACATGCCTAGAATGTCTGCTTTGTAAAAGCAGATTTTTCGTATCTACAAAATAACATCTTAATTTTTTTAGATAGGCACTTTAAACTCATCATCTCCTGAGCCTTTTCCCAACTTTGTTGGAGTCGGCTACCAGTCTTACCGGATTCAGCTTCATACCGTATTTTACATGGAGCGACTGCCTATCTGACCTCCACAACCCATTTTACTGTTAAACACAGTATCTATTATTAAGACTGGTTGTCAGAATTGACTTAACGACTGCCAAAGATCTATGTATGACAGCCGGGACCTACTGTTTAACGTGCTTTCCGAAACACGGCACGGCACGAGATAGGCACTTTAAACTGCTGATAAATAATTGATTTGGTACACTTGAATATAAAAAGGAATGGACTTCAATTAAATTAATAGGAATACCACTGAGTTTTAAAAAGTACTTTTTACCCGACTGCCAAGAAGGGTTATGTTTTTTACGTTATAGTCCAGTCAAAATAGACATTTCAGTTTGCATACATTCGCATAGAGCTGAAAATTGGTGGAGGTCTCAAGTACACCATGATAAAAGAAATATCAAAAGTCCCCACTGATACTACTTGTGCAAAAAAAAAATACACAGGGTCAAATGTCAATAATATCCCGTTTTTACACGACTGCCCAAAAAGGAGTGTTATGTTTTCAGGGTTCATGTATGTATGTAGGTATGTATGTATGTATGTTTGTGAGTTTCTTTATTCCACCATAACTTCTAAAAGGCTTGACCGATTTCAATGTTTGTGGTATCATTAGAAGCTTTGAGTTATCCCGAGTGACATAGGCTATGTTGACATTAAAAAATGGTCAAGTGTGAGTCGAAATCGCCTGCAAAGCGTTACGAACGAAATTTTTTTTTGTGTTGTGTCATGTTTTTTTGTGGTTCACTAAAAGGTATTAAATAAAAAAATTATAATTAAAAATTAAAAAACACGCCTGCCATGTAAAAAAAAATAAAAACAAGTCAAATATTTGCAGTCGGGGTCGGTTACTTGGAACAATTCATTACAGGTCCCCCGACTGCAAATATTTGACTTGTTAAACACAGTATCTATTATTAAGACTGGTTGTCAGAATTGACTTAACGACTGCCAAAGATCTATGTATGACAGCCGGGACCTACTGTTTAACGTGCTTTCCGAAACACGGCACGGCACGAGATAGGCACTTTAAACTGCTGATAAATAATTGATTTGGTACACTTGAATATAAAAAGGAATGGACTTCAATTAAATTAATAGGAATACCACTGAGTTTTAAAAAGTACTTTTTACCCGACTGCCAAGAAGGGTTATGTTTTTTACGTTATAGTCCAGTCAAAATAAACATTTCAGTTTGCATACATTCGCATAGAGCAAAAATTTGGTGGAGGTTTTAAGTACACCATTATAAAAATAAATATCAAAATTCCCCACTGATACTTGTGCAAAAAAAAAATACACAAGGTCAAATGTCAAAAATATCCCCTTTTCATAAATGGTAAGTATTATCGCAAAAATAGGTCACACAAAATTTGTAGATCATGCAATTATCTACAAAATTGTCTTAATACCTTTTCCCTACGAATCACCATTCCGGAGATATAGCGATGACAAGGATTGAAGAATATATGTATAATAGTCATATTTTACCTAATATGCACACATTTTCGCACCACCTATGAGGTAGGTAGTGTACGATGCGCATTTTTAGGGTTATCAAATGGGAAAGGACATTGCCCATTTTATTAGGAGGTTTAGGCCCCCATAAAAGATTGTCGTGTCAGGGTGATTTTCATTTTGTTTTGTAGATAAATACATTTCCTTTCATATTATGCAAACGATTTCTATTTATTCACCCTGGTTCAAGGGGAATCTTTTTTTAGGTTGCTGAATTTGAGGTTATAAAAGTTAAATTCTTCAAGGTTTATCAACTTCTAAATAGATATTTGTTTACTATTTGAATTGATATTGTGGTTAATGCTAATGGTTTCCACCTTTACAGACATTTTCATGTTAATAAAAATCTCCACCACCAAGTGAATGGGGTCATCAAATCAAAGTGCCATCCCATTGGGGTGTGGTTATGTTAAAATGCATTTTAACTAATCCTAATACACAGGTTTATTAAAACAACAATTTACGCACCGGCGAGAGAGTGGTCGGTTTGTCCGATATCGACCCGGTGTAGACATTTTCTCGTTAAAACTAGAGTCAATTCGCACACTGAACAACAAAACAAAAGTCCGATATCTCACAACAAAACCACTTGAGGAACGTAAATGCTCAACTCGATTCCAATAACACGTAATGTAACTAAATACGGAGGACTATAATACAATATATACGAATAACCGGCTAATTATTTGACAGATAAATCTACCCTACTTTTTAGTTTATTTTTCTTTGTACCTATGTAAAAGTACAAATGTGCGAATGCAGGTACTGAGATTCAATTAAATAAACATTATTTACGTTTTTCAATGCTAGTAAAACAAATGCTAATAAAAAACACATATTCATAAAAAAATAAGATATGAATTTTACATATCATAAAGTTTAGACACGGCGCCACAAAGTGGGCCTGTCCGTGGGCAATCTCCTTTCCTCTACTCAAATCTAATAGTGACTGTTAATATAAGGTTGACAACGAGACAGTTGAACATAGAAGTGCCTTTTTGGAATCGGTTAAAACACAAATTCAAGTTTTCAAAACAAAAATTTATTTAACTATATATCTTGCAAAATCGTCACCTGACTTGTGTGTACCTATACTGGGGCCTCATTTAAGAGTTGCTAGTATTGACCGAATGACCTGCTTCATTTGGTCATTTTTACGATAATTGGCATTCTGCTAACTGTCATTAAGATCATTAATTGGTCACTACGATCATTCTCTTCCAGAGTTCAATGAGATTTTTTTGTAGGCTTATCTGAATACGAAAATTAGGCACAATGACAAGTACACTGACCGACCACTGACATGCATTTAAAATAGCTGAATCGAGGCCCTGTTACTGTGTAGGTACTATACTATTACATAGATTCGACAGCGTGGGCTGTCGACTGAAATACCTAACTAAAATGTCTTATAACTAAAATACGGTCCGCGTGTCTACCATCCCTAACACAGTCGAATTCAAACTGACATGTTCTTTGTGAAGTACACTCGCAAACAAAATTACAAATGTTTTTATATTTATTACGAACGACGCGACACGTGTCAACTCTAATTTATTATTATTTTATCTTTTACTTTTCCAGGGATTTCTTTTGCTTTTTTAGGGTTCCGTACCTCAAAAGGCAAAAATGGAACCCTTGTCTCAAGTCTATAATACCTTTAAGCTGTAACAAAATCAAACTTTTATGTCAACGCAATCAAAAGAAATAGATACCTACAGGTTTGTACGGAACCCTCGGTGCGCGAGTCCGACTCGCACTTGGCCGGTTTTTTTTCTATTTGGGGTGTGGTTTGCTGTAATTAATTACAAAATATACGCGAATTTTCGTCGTATACCTAACTAGTAGCCTAGCGTCGAACCCGGCTTTGTAACCCGTTCAAAGTTATAATGGAAGTACTTGATATATTTTTAAAATAAACGCAAAACATTAAAAACACATGGTGGAGTAAAACCTATTCCAAATTGAAACCACCAAAAATAATCGTAAAATACTTTCAATTCAAAATTCTGAACAAATCTTAAAAATGTACCTTATAACCAACTCGATCAAATAAGCATTCAAACAAAAACACCGCACAATAATCAAGCCATTCGTTCGTTTAGTAACTACGTCGCCACATACAGACATACATGCCAACTACTACAACCCCTTTTTTACACTGGGGTTTAAAAGTCAACCAAAGCAACGTTACTAACGACTGTACATATTCAGTTTTGAGCGGCTCCGCTTTCATTCTCAGGTCGCATCTGGTTATTCAGAGCCTGTGTCACGGACATACGGTTATACGTTGCACCCTTCACTAAGGTCAGCCAAAATAGACACAAGGTTAACTTGATTTGTATAGGTTTTCGTGTATTTGGTATTTATTGATTTATCGTCACATGGTCAGGTCAGCTCTATGTAAAATACGGTATTTAGCTGAATCCGGTGAGACTCGAAGCTGACCAAAACAGCTCGGGAAAAAGGCTAGGCAGGTGATGATGAAATGTTATGTACAACATAACAGAGCCCCGATTCAGCTATTTAAGAGTTACTTGAATTGACCGAATGACCTGCTTCATTTGGTGATTTTTACGATAATTGGCATTCTGCTATCTGTCATTACGATCATTAAATGGTCGTTACGATCATTCTCATTTGAGAGTTCAATGAGATTTTATTGTAGGCCTATCTGAATACGAAAATTAGGCACAATGACAAGTACACTGACCGACCACTGACATTTAAAATAGCTGAATCGAGGTCCAGTTTGCACTAAAACGACCTACAGGTATAGTAATGCAAAATGTGTTAAAAAAACTAAATTTACTGACCCAAGGTTTACACATAAAACATAGAAATAAAAAAACTCTGCCCCTAAGATGACCCACTGACCAAAATATCTGTCATGGATTAACTCGCAAAATCTTAAACATTCACAACATAAATACACACATAATGATTGTTTACATACCGGTTTTAGATATTTTTCAATCTATAAAATGTCGTTGAGACTGTTGAGATTGCACGCACATTAAACACTACTTACTTATGTAGACAATGACAATTAAGCTAAGATGCTAGTCTTACCTGTTAAATTCCATTGTACTGATGGGTGCGCACTTAAATGTAAAACTTTTGTGAGGCTTTTTTCTGATTTGGTATGAAAAAAAGCGATTCATGTACAATGTTGTACCTATATCTAAGCTTACTTATAGCACTGATTCTATAAAATTTTTGAGAGTTTATGGCAATGAAGGTAGATTGAAAAAATATCGAAAAGAATTATCCCTATTGTTACCATTATAAAAAAATGCCTTATTTAAATCTTTTTAAACACATCACATTTTAGTTATTTGATATTTATTGAAAATTAAATTTAATATAAGTATAGATATTTGAAATGCTCTTACTTAAAACTTAAAAAGAGATCTTTAAGTATTTACTGTAAATGTTTCAAAAATCATTTTTGTTTTTAATAAATGATCTATCTTAGACCCAATGAAAGCATCTTTATTTAATTACCTCTTCTTACACAGTAAAGGCTAGTATACTTACAATCTCGCTGCGTCAGTAAACACACTCAATGTAGTGAACATTGTGTCGCAGAGGAAATGGCGCTAAGTGCAGGCGCGCGCGGGCGAAGTCACCGGAAATTGTAGTGCGACTGCGCTCATCGTATTAGTCTGCTTTTAATGGTCGAATATTGTCTATTCTAGTTTATATAGGAAGTTTAATAAATAAACGAGTAATAAATACACATATACCTACATAAATGTAAAGAAAGAAATTTATATTGAGGTACCCTATCGATGACAAAGATAATGTGTAATCTGTCCATATCGCGAAACAAACATAAAAAAACAACTAGACGAATTGAGAACCTCCTCTTTTTTTTGCAGTCGATTTTTCCTTAGCTAGACATAATTGTTTCATCGGGAAAAGAATCCTCGACCCAAAGTGTAAAATAGTAGAATAATTAGAATGCAGTAGAGAACAACTAGAGTAGGTTTGGGGTTTCATAAACATTTAGTAATGCTATATAAAATAAAACACATATTTATGATATCTATTTATTGATTTCATAGTACAATAGACAAGTCTCGATAGAGAGTGAGTTCATCCAATTGATAACAGTAAGTAAATAAAATTTGCAGCAATAACATACTTAGACGTAGACGTATAGAACTCGGGTTTATGTCAGTCGGCGAACAAACATACATACATATATAAAGGCTAGCGTATTTCAGCGAGACCCACAGCGCAACACAAATATGTTTTTAAGTCATTTTCTTACACTTTATATGATCATCACAACGCAAAATTTCGAAAGTGATTTAAGAACATTTTTTGTTTCGCGTTGTGGCGGTGCCGGCCGATATGAGCCTTATAAGGAAGGTAGCCTTTATAATAAATTCAATAAATAAGGGAACAATGGGCAATAGATTTCACAATGTTTTAAGTTTTGTAGGTAAATAGAATAGAAGTTAAATAAATCTTAGTTGAATTATGTTTATTTGTTTAACTAAGTCTATGCTAGCAATACTTTTCTAGAATTATGTGAGTGTTAGACAAAATAATATAACTATTTTAAACGGGTTCTATCGCGGTATATTTAGATTTTAGTTCCTAACGTTTCAACGCCTTTACAGGTGTCATTCCGTGTCATGGTCACGAGTTCTCTGATGTGGAATTCATCTCGACAGATAATGTTGTTGTTACAATTGCTGAAAATATGAAGGAAGAACGAGCAACATCGGAACAATGAAACCGGGGCTAAAATGTTACTCTAGCGGAAGACTAGTTTAAGTATTCAGGTATAGTAGTATAGGGTAAATAGTTAGTTTAGTTCAGAATCTAAGGTATTTATTCAAAATGCTTTTAATTAGATTACACTCGAGTTAAAAATCTAGTAATAGCTATCATGAAACTCAGACTTTTTATATCGCAATAGTTCAGGATTTTAATTAAAAGCTTGAAATTTAAGGTAGGATATTGTTGAACGAGTAAATAGCCCGTATTCATGGCCCACTTCGATATAGCCTGGTAGGACGCTTTTCAATGTTATTTGGGAAGGTATTTACCTACGTTAAAAATGGTATTATATTTTTGTTTTTTTTTTTTTGTCAGATGACTTGTTTGACTGATGATGTTTGGGTGATCTACTACCTTAAATTTTTGTTTTTTACTAAAATATTATTGTATTTTGCTATATAGTCATAGTTTAGCTATCTTAAGCAATTCACTAAAAAGATTTGATTAGAGAAAAGCTACTGGGGAGACCGTTTTAGCGAGTAGATATGCTAAATTATAAATTTAAAAATATGAATACTTTTTAACTAAAAAAACTATTTTTCTATGATTTTGTTATTTGACTGGGCTACTTCTTAAATACATACATATTATAAAAGGGCTGTATACTTATATGATTTTTGATCGCAGACTGACACAAACACATTACAATATTTTAAACAGCTAATAATACTTTGATCTGATCAAATAACAGTAGAACTATAAACAATACTGCTAATTTATTAAAATTCTTTTTGGCATCGATTTATAATCTGTTAAGCGAAATTAATTAGGGAAAAGATCTATATATTTATTGCTATGTAGTATAATGTTTTGAGATGCAATGTTATTAACAAAAATTAAGTTTTTTTATGCTTTTTCAACTAGTAGTAAATGACTAGCTTTTCCTTTGTCATTTCTCTGCTGCACTATTTAAAAGTATTAAAAAAAGATTAACCAATCAAACTCTGTAGCGATGCGATGTGAAAAATATAGCGACATCATGAAAGAGAAAAAAAAAGACAATCCGATTTGATCCGGAAAAAAAAGCGTATCTATCTGTCCTTTCCACCTACCTATGAATATTCCAATATTTTCAATTAAAATCAATCTTCCATCATTTCACACATCTTTTAAATTGTTTTCCTTTATTTTACCCCTGCGGTATTAGGTATATATCTTGCAAAAGCAAAACGGCAGAATTTGTCAGCGATAATTGTACAATTATAATAAATAATAATCCAGCCTATAAACGTCCCACTGCTGGGCACAGGCCTCTTCCCATATAGAGACGGCTCGAGCATTGATCACCACGCTTGCTCTCTGCGGATTGGCGATTTCAGATCCCAGTTTTTGGAATCCAGGTTTCCTCACGATGTTTTCTTTCACCGTTTGCCAGAAGTGTCTTAGAATAATTAAGAAAGTACATATAACTTTGAAAAAGCGACATTGGTACTTGCCTGGGTTCGAACCTGCAACCTTGTGCAAACAAATCCGTTCAATGAACCGCTAGGCCACCACGACATTGTACAATTATCACTGTCAAATTTTTAATTTGTATTAGGTACGTAACATTGCATCTCACAACATTGGAAAAAGAGTTCGAATATCAATAAAAATATAGCGTTGTTCAATTACGATCTAATAAAAAATGTACTATAATGGTTGAAAAATAACTACATATAACAATGCACATGCGTCGAATAAAACAGCTTAATACTATTTTAAAGTTAATATCGTAATCACAAAGCGACCGCACCATTGCCTCAAATTTCTCTGTATTGCTAAATACTGGAAAGAAACGCGTAGAAATTAAAGCATTTTATTTTAGTAATGATTTAATTATTTTAAGAAGTTTTTTCTCTCTTTTAATTAGTTAAAGAACGTATTAAAATTTCTGCTGAGTTATTCTGATCATTCAGCGTACTAGTATAGAGCTTTAAATTTTTTCAATTTCAATTTTGAATTCTTTTACGTTTTAAATAAAATGTTTAATAAAAGATCCTAGATTTAACCTGTAGATAAATACCTACTTATTGTTGGACTAATCTTTATACGTGTTTTAATAATTTGTTTAAAACTGAAAACGCTTTTTTATTATACCGGTTTTATAATTCTTTCATATTTTCATCCCTAGCCTTGGTTTATTTTTCATTTAAAATTACTTAATATCTGTTAGAGACATAGGTTACGCGATTTATTTAAATAGTGCGAATAGCTATGTAGCCATCAAATCAGGACCAGCCCGATATAGCTACTTTGGTCCTTATAATTAATATTGACTTGTGAACAATCTAATACTAATACTATGTACGTAAACATAGTACTTTTAATTATCTAATACTATCTAGCTTTTAATGAAACGTAGAGTAAGCCTAAGCGAGTTTCTGTTTAATCAAGTTTCTATTTTATTTAGTTACTTTCTGTCAACGCCATCTGTCGACATTACGCGGAAACTTCACAAATTCGAAAACTAAAATAAGCGTTAACGTTCGCTTTTTGAAATATATTTTTATTATCTCTATCGCGATGATTTAGTCTTTCATCGTTTTTTTTTATTTTATTTTTAAATAATATTCAGCAATACAAACAAACTGGTTGCTTATGAACAAAAACTTTAACAGCGAGAACACCGATAAGGCAAAAATCACAATCTGTGCGTATTTTTTTGTGTTACCCGAACGTGCTAGTGACCTTTAACAATACACTCGACGTACATTAAAACTTATATTTAACTTAAATATAAAATATACATCATAAAAAAAAACAAGAAAAAACTGGTAACACACCTCCCCCCGCAAAAGTTACCAGCCCAAAAAATGACAATCAACGAAAAATATAACAAACCTTTTTACAGAACCTAATAAAAAATTCCAGTTTTCGGTTCACCCGTTCAGAATGAATGTCGACAAAAAAATCACGAGTGTGTAATCGAATTTACCATATGAACCTAATGTACTTACAATAAATACTTACTCAAACGTACGGGATAAAACGACGCTTTTGGCACTTTAGGTCTTTACCTTTTAAACACTTGAACAATCGTTTTCGAGCATTCTTAAATCACACAACTTTATTTTTGATGCCTCTAAAGTTACATTGTAAAATACGGGCTCCTATTCTGGTTTGTTTGATCTTCTTTTTACAAACTTTAAAAAATAGAATATTTAAGAAAAGTTGTATTTTTCTTTAGTTATACAGCAGTTACATATAAATCAGTTAGGATACCATAAGAGTTTGATTATAATTATCCCTCTTAAGTCAAAGAGGACAGAACATGTAAGAAGTATTTGGTCTTGTTAATATATTGGGAGAAAAGTAGTTAAATACATGACAACATTAAACATTTCTTAGAATTCAAAGTAAACAGTATCGTCCTCTATTCTAGAAGTGTATTTTACCCAATGAATCTTATTTTGTAAAAAAAAAGAGTGAAAGCTGTTTTACAATGTAACTTTACTGTTCACATAAAAATTTCCACCATATTTATAACGCTTCAAAAATCCTCTTACACTTGTGCTAAGTCGGAAGAGTGCTTACTTACAAAGGAGTATTAACTATCAAATTATTGCTATATTAGTTACATTTCAATAAAACTTTATTTAATTTCAAATTTCACTAGGATATCTAATGCACTAAATCTTACTAGGTTTTCAAAATCTTCACTAATTAGTTTTTAAAACTTTTATTTTTTAGTAAAATATTTTTAACATACTAAGTATTGGTCTTTAATAAAATTTATTATTAAATACTATTAATACTTTAAATGAAGTGACTAGAAACATGCAAAACTTGATGAGAGTGAGCAATTTTATATTTAATGATCAAATGTTTAGATTTTTTTATTAAATTAATGTATTTTACAAAATATACGACGTATTTATTACGGGTACTTTAATTAAGAAATCAGTGCTACCCATGTCAGTTTAAAATTACCCGCTTTCCACAAGAAATCTAGGTGCAAGTTTTATTTAAAGTACCCGTACAATATACAATTTATTTATTTATAATTTCGTACATTCAATAAAATACAGAAAAAAGCGTACAATATATTATCTAAATGGGAAATATTATTAATATCTGTACAATTATTTGTCATTTAGAAATTACACTTTACCATCATCGTATGCGATTAAATTATTTGAATAAAATTATTTACATTGCAAAATATTGCAATGGTTTTAATTATGAGTTATGAACTCGAGTGAGTTAAAGCCTTGGCCTGGATATAATAGCAATAGGAAATATCCTTCTTTATTTAGTTAAGTTAAACTTAATCAGAATACACCCTTGAGTAGATTTTCCTATTGAATGCGAAAACATAGTACGTCCGGCGCACTCCAGTTAATCAAAAGGTCCATTGTCATTTCAATGGCCATTCTTTAGTCCGCGACATACTATCAGAACAAATGAAAACAACCTAAGCATATATTTAGAACTTAGTTTTAAATTGTTTTGCGTTTTCATCTGTCCCTTTGTTATGCAATCATACTCATTGTTAATTATTATACATTCCTCATACTTGACTAGCACATTATTGATTTTCACCACAAATCTTGGTCATTATAGTTATTCTAGAGTCAGTAGAAACCAATGAAATATGGTCAGATAGATGTCAAAAGCTGTAGGTTCCCTTTTCCTTTCCAATTGCTGAAGTACCAAAGGCCATGGCCCTATCAAATAATACAATAACAGCTTATTTACGAAACACTTCCTCAGAGGAACCAGCTAATGTCGATGACTCGTGAATTAAGATACCACTAGTTATAACAAGTTAACTACTAGATCACAAAACCATTGACTAAAGAACTATTCATCAATTCCTTTATTTGTCACTAGATGAAATGCGCCTTAGTAGCTAAACGATGCAATTTTACATGCCGAAGTATATTATGGAAGAAAACTCGTGATTGGTTGTGCAGAGTGAAATATTCGAAATATATTTGTTAATTTTCAGATTTGAAAAGGTAATAAGAAATCTTGGAATTCTCGATATGTGTTTGTGTAAAAATTACTGCTGTAAATATCTTTATACTTAGAAATTATTGGCGTTATACTTCATTCGACGTTAAAACTTTACGGCTATATTGTTAAGAATGTATTATTATTGTATCCGTCAGTCCGACTATATTATTGGCATGACGTATTATTTTTTAAGAATATTCGTGACAGTTTAAAACTTCATTTTTATTCCGTAAATCATTTTCGATTTCCGTGTTTCGGAAAGCACGTTAAACAGTAGGTCCCGGCTGTCATACATATCTTTGGCAGTCGTTAAGTCAATTCTGACAACCAGTCTTACTATGGGATACTGTGTTCCCCAGTAAAGTGGGTTGTGGAGATCAGATAGGCAGTCGCTCCATGTAAAATACGGTGTTCAGCTGAATCCGCTAAGACTGGTAGCCGACCCCAACATAGTTTGGGAAAAGGGTAGGCAGATGAAATAATTTTCGATTTGAAGTTTTGTTAGTGTTACGAAAGTATTCTCCCAATACGAATTATAATTCGTCATGCTAATGATATGTTCGAAATCAAAGCTCCAATAAGATAGGATGAAATTATGGCCGCAACTGGGATGTTTTACCTAAATGAGGAAACATAATAAAACAGCTCCACACAATATGGGTCCAACCTATTTCCAACTTTATCCAACCTGAATTTGCAATATATCTTTTACGACATCATGAAATAATTAATTTTCGATCATTTTACGATAATTTACGATCCCAGCTACGTCCCATGTCCATAATTATATTAAACGTCTATATGACCACTTCTCCACAATTTTGAATGAGAATCACTTCAGTTGGCATAATTATTTTTACTACCAAATTTCAGAATTTCAATCACAATGTCTAATTCATTTTATATTTAAGATTTCCTAACGTTTCAGATATTTGATTGAGTGGACCAATAATTTAAGGTGATCGAAGTCAGCTCATTTAATATCGAGTAGAAATGTTCTTATTTGATAAAACCTGTATATCTAGATAATGATGGCAGTTGACATACGCGTTGGATATGGAGTTAATTGTACTACGGGTTTCCTATCACTACGCTCTCTCTTCAGGTGTTAGCCTTCCGGTTTTTTATTACCTGAAAACAATAATTATGTTTCAAAATTTTTCATGTTATACTAAAATCTCTTGATTTCTGGTTTAGGTATTTTGAGTGACATACACATGACACACACCTTTAAACAATTTATTTGATTGAAATGAAATTTTTTTCTTTTTTTTTTTTTTGGGTCTAAGAATTCTTTATTAATGGAATTAAACTTAAAATATTTACAATATTATTAAAACTAAGCCGAAGAATTATAGACTAAATGAAACTAAGAACTAAAACAAGGCATCAAAAAATTCATCCACATCGCTGTCGACTGGGAGTGTGCCCAAAAGGCTGGCAGCATTGCCACGTTGTATGGCAATGCTTATTCGCTGACCTAGGTAGAAGCCAGCCTTTAGGTCACGCGAAGTGTCAATCATTGAAATAGTATTCATTTAGTTTATATGTATATTTATTGAGCATGTCTCGAATTTATCACAGATAATTCTATGTTAGTTTACATTTAAGTCCCAAGGTATTTCCTTGAGGGATCCATACTATTCTCTGAACATACTTCTTACTATAAGACAGCTAAGAGTTGTAACATACCTCATTTCGGAGCTCTCTGGCTCGGAGTTGTCCTCAACCCGTATTGGTGAACTGTAGGAATAAAAATATATTGAGAGTGAGTGAGTTCACAAGGGCCACATACTGTGTAGCATGTAAGGTTAATTAAGGTTTATTTTAAGTTACTTTGTCGCATTAGTTTTAAAACTGTAATGGCAAAGGAGACATGTGGTAAATAAAATAAAAAAAAATAAAAAATAAATAAATATTAGTTAATTTACACATATCCACTTAATCAAACGCTTAACTATGTACAAAACTTCTCGTATTCAGTACAATGAATCTTTTATTTCCCGACTTGAATGAATATAATTAAATTTTATAAATCAAATTGGATGTGATGACACACTTATAATAATATTATGTTGAAATTTAGAGCAGTAATTTAAAATCAAAATTAGGAGACATTTCCATTTTTTTTTGTAACCGAGTGCAGGAGATACTATTTTAAGTCGCTGCTATCTAAATTGTGTCATTCTTAAAGTAATTTAAACCAATAAAAAGAACCTAAAACCTTTTGAAATTGTAATCATAAATTACACGAATATGCAGTCGACATAGGCCGGATTATACGTGCGGCCGGATTAGTGCATGCCACAGTTACAACATAAATGAGAACGCTATATCTTGGCATTGCATGCATTGTGGCCACAAGGCATTGCGGACAGTTCACGGTTAACTTATGTATCCCTGTTGGGATTACAACTCGCTATGTTGTGCTGTGCTCTTAGGCCTATATGTTTTGAAGATTAATTTGCATTTCGGACTGTAATATTGTGTTTTAGGACTACGTCTACTACCTGAATTACGGTAGGCTGTACAAAGTACATAGGTTGGTAGTATATTGGTAAATTACTGATGACCTTAACTTTAAATTCTTTCGTTTCGCTAAATGCTTTGCTGATAAAAAACAAAACAAAAATATTTTTTTTTAAATAAAATTAAATACTCTCTAGTATACTACATTTGTTCATCCCAACCAATTTACCAAGAACATCATTAATGACTAAAAAGTACAACTCATAAAAATATACCATATTTGGAAAAGGCTTTCCAGTAATTACACACGGAATATGGAGTATTCAGGTAAAATGGATAATGCAGATCAGAAAAGCAGCAGTCATGTAAAATACCATATTCATTTGAAATCGGTTACTGAAAACCGACAACAACATAGCTTGGAAAAGACAAAAAGGATAAACTATAAATATTTCCAAAATTCTCACCAAGAGCACAACTCCTCATCCCTCCACGAGTCTCAGTCGAGGTTCCCGCCGTTCCGCAGCCCTGCCTTGGTCTCCGGTGGCACCTGCTTCCGGAAGCAGTCGTCCAGGAACGCGGACATGGTGCGGTACAGGTGCCGCTTTACCCCTTCCAGGCTGTGACCCTCGTCGGGGTAGATCTGGTGGGAAAGGCTGGCTTATTTAGTTGATGCTTAAGGTTAAGTATCTAAGACTGAAATTGGTGACCAAAAAAAGACTATGGACACCAGTTTTTTTTAAGAGATCTTGCAGGTAACCTAAGCGTAGGCTTTGACTGCTTCACCAGGTTACTATGGACACCATCTAACAAATGAAATGTGGGGAACATGTGTGTGGGCCCGATGGCTTATTTAATTGATGCGTAAGTTTTAGATGTTAGGATCAAATAGATTTTCAGGGCTAAAGGCTATATTTATTCAAAAGGGGTAGAAAGAAAAACCAGATGGGTTTAGAGACAGTTTAAAAAGTTACCTAGCTTAAAATTTATTTACTACCTTTACTAAAACCCATGTTACATGTAAAAAGAATATCAATATGTCATGTCATACCTGCTGTCGGAACATGCTCCCCTGGTCAGCCAGCGCCCTCGCTAGCGCCATACTCTGCTGCACGTGTACATTATTGTCTGCTGTCCCGTGCACCAACAGCAGCATTTTGTCGTGCAGCGCCGCCGCCTGCTTCGTGACGTCAGCGTCCGCGTAGCCGCGGTAATTGCCCGTCGCGTTGGGGAAGCCCATGTAGCGTTCCGCGTACGCAGAAGCTGGTGGGTAAAGGAGATTATTTTGTATTGTGAAGTAAAAAAGTCTTTTAAATTGTTCCATGTAGAAATTAACCTATTTTCATGTATTTTCATAGAGTCGTCACTGACTATCCGGTTTCCGGAATAGGTTGAAAATGGGTACGGCAAATGTGATCTCCATTTAGTCTTTATTGTTTTGCTATTTGGAATCAGATTTTCTTTGCAAGATAACCTTTAAGTACTGACGTATGAAATTTACATGTATGTTTTGTTAATGTGTCGTGTTATACGAAAAGAAGACTTCAATCATTTTTTTTCTTCAGTTTAATATAACTCTAGTTTGTATTTATTCAATTCACATTGTTAAATGTGAAATGTGAAACATCACATTTCACATTTAACAATGTGAATTCGATACGAACTAACACCAAATAACTTTTTTAAATTACCCCGTATAAAGGCCATTACAATGACCTTTTATAGCTAAAAGGTGACTTTCGGGTCTAAAATACCCACACCGACCTAAACTCCAAGAATATTTAATTATGTTTTCCTTTTAAACAAACCATTGAATGCGGGTAGACGACTAAAGTGGGTAATGTCATGTACGCTCATTAAAATAGCATTAGGGCCCATTAGTTCAGCGGCTAAATTACTGTATTTATTCTAATTACAAACTCCGATTACTATTTCAGTGGCTTTGTTTTATAATTTCAGTTATTTGATACTTAAAATGTACTTAAGGTTTTTTTGGAATTCTATAAGTTCTGAAGTAGTCGAATTTTGTCGAGCTAAGTTAGTCAATTATGGTTTAATATCTGCTTAATACCCATATAATCTAAAAAAATCGACATCATCGCATACTTCGCTATCTATTACTGACCGTAATACCGCCACCGGACAATAGGTGTGAGCGCGATCCCGCAATGGAACACGTTCAGCGTGCTGGCTAACGCGAGTGCCGCGAGGAAGCCACCGTGGGCCTGCCCCCAGACTGCCACGCGGCGTGCATCTATGAAGTGTAAGGAGTCGCGGAGGTACCTGGTGGGAGAGGATTTAAGTTTAGCAACCTATAGTCTAGAATAAAAGCCTCTTATAAGTAAGGTAAACAAAAGTTTACTCATGTAAGAATTAGGTAAACGTATGTGACGGTGAGATTTGGTATCAAAGGCATAGGCAAGTTGTTTATACACATTTTGATGGAAGTTACGGAAAATAGCACGAATTATTGTGAGCTGTACATAATAGTTCACTTTTAGAGATAGATAGTTATTGCCACAAATCTTTTGTTTCATTCATAGTTAAACAGAAAGCTCTAATAAATATGTTTTTGAAGCCGCCATAGAATATCCATTAGCCACAACACTGTTCCAGCAGATAAAAAAAAACATGTATCCTTTATTCATTAAATCAGTCGACCATATAGAAGTATTCATCATAACTTACTCGGCAACTTCCAACTGGTCCTGGAGCTCCACCGTCCCAAGCCGGCGATGTAGCGCGTGATGTGCACCGAGTCCCCTGCCGCCAGCTCCCCTAGCGTCTACTGATGCGAGGATGGCGCCAGCGCCGGCCGCCAGCGAGCCCCAGTCGAGGGCCCACCGCTCTGTTACTAGCTGTGTGCCGGGGGCGCCGTGCCTGATGGGACAAAAGATATTACCGTGAAATTAGGGTTCATAATAATAATAATCCAGCTTATAAACGTCCCACCGCTGGGCACAGGCCTCTTCCCATATAGAGAAGGCACGAGCATCGATCAACACGCTTGCTCACTGCGGATTGGCGATTTCAGATGATTTGGGTTTTATAACTTAAAATAAAGTTTCTCATACGCAAAGGATGTTAGGTTAAGAGTTCTCGACTGATCCGGCAAAAAGAAACGGAGAAGAACTCCGTTAGTTTTAGTCGGTATGAGTTCGGCATGCCCCTCCGTCTATCCTAGGGCTGCGGTATTCCATAAAGGTTTTTTACCGGGTAAAAAAAAGGTATATCAAAACTAGGAATACAAAACTGGCTCTGTTCTGTTTTCAATGGTTTATTTATCTAAAATAACTGTTTACTCCACATTTTCGTTTTTGTACTTTTTGTAATTGAAAGGAAGCCTGATGGACGGAGTGAACGCTAACGGAGAACGAAAAATATATTGCTCTACAAAGTGGTTAATTTTCTACTGCCTTTATACACTATGTATTGAACCTATAAGTATGCATTCACGCAGCCATTTTATATTTATTTTGTAGCTGACTGGTATAATATGATGGTGGGTGGTCGACTGGCCACCCACACACTTTCAAATACTTTTAAAGCGTCGTCCAATACGAATTACAAAGAATAATTTATTCAGAGTTGTCACCCCAAAATACATCTTCCAAGTCGATTTAATTCTCATCAGAATAATTCCTTGCCATCAAAACTCCCTAGTGCCATCACAAATAATATCTTTCGAACGGTTTCTACAGAAACCTTACAACCTACGGAATGTCAAGCTTTTGGTATGAGATTCATTATTATTCCTTTGTCCCCCTGATTTGTGTGATTTCAGGCCATTACCGATCTTATTACTTTCCTAACAATAGCTGTAATGACACGGCTATTGGATACTAACAGTGGTATAAAAAGTAAGTGTGGTTTGGATCCTAATATTTTAAGGTCTGGTATTGCCATCTTTGAATTCGGTGTTAGGGAGCAATAATTGTCAGTGTTCTTTATTGTATTGGACGATCGGAGGGAAAGCGGTTTCTTACAAGTATTTGTGACGTTAATCTTTGTAGGTCTTTCGCGCTATTTTAGAATGCTCTTTAGTTAGATTAAAAAGTTTGATATTAGTTTTTCTATTATTATATTTATCTTGCAGATAATATGATGAGGATATAAGTAGCCACTCGTTACACAGGGGCGTTTATCAAACTGCATCAAAATTACTGCTGTACATAAAAAAATAAAGTAAATTAATAAATGTAGACAACACATACACATCACATAGATTGCTCTGTACCCAAAGTAAGTAGCTAAAGTACTTATGTAATTGAATTTAAAGACAGCAAAAGTACTCCAAAACACAGACCCGACAAAATGAAAAACAGTGATTTTCTACCGTAGCCCGTCCGGGGTTCGAACCGGAACCTCTGAGCTAGTAATACCTTGAAAACTGGTATGTAGGCCACTCGATTTCGAATTTCGTCAACTATACAATATGACTGACATGGAACACTACTTAATCTTTAAAGAGTACTTACACCTTCATAACCAGCGGGTACTTGGTGACCTCGTCCTCCCTCAGCCCCGGCGGCAGCAGCAGTCGCACCCGCGCCGCGTGCCCGCTCGATAGCTGCACCGAGAAGGTGCGCGGCGTCGGTAGTGCTACTGATGATAGCCGCTCCTGTAGGAGAAAGAAGATAGTGGTGATTTGGAAGGTTGAATTTGGTTTTAAAGGGTTGATTTCCACGGGGTAGATAATAAGTTGCTGTCAGTGAATTTCGTATGTAAAGATTTGGATACAAACATCGATAAATATGTGAAGTTTTCCGCGAGACAATCTAATGGCTCCTACACACAGTGCCGGCGGCAGTGCCGCCGGGCGAGCCGCCGGCCAAGCCGCCGTGCGCCCGGCGGCATACAAAGGAGCCGCCGGCATTTGTTTGTGTGACGACGCGCGACGGCTTGGCCGGCGGCGGCTCGCCCGGCGGCACTGCCGCCGGCACTGTGTGTAGGAGCCATAGTACGTTACATGTAATTTTTGTAATGTTTGTTATTTTTTTTAAATAAAATAAGTTTGTTGCTTATTTTTATATGCACTTGCAAGTACAACGTTCCATGTTTAGTAAATAAACCCATAAAATGAATGGTCTTTGCGTTGTAACAATACAGGATTGTTAGATTTATTTAGCATGCTTTGGAGTCATAAAAATTTGAAACATTTCACTTCTTTTTAATTTCTATACAAAAACACCAAAACGGTCAAAATAACGTAGATAAAAAAGGAAAGAAATATCAAGTAGGCATCATGATGTGACGAATTTGAAAAACGTGCGATCCACAAAGGAATCACCCCACATTTTGTCAATACGGTCATGATTGTCATACCCGTATGCCCGGATATCCATTTGTATGGATTTGAAAGCGAAATCTACCCGGGTTACACTATTATGTAGGTGAGGCATATGAAAAGATGATACAAGGTTGGTTGTTATATTACAGTTCGTTCAAAGTCCAACTTTTATATAAAATTTGTCTGGATAAGGTTGTCGAAATGTTTTTCGGAACATAATTTTTCACATCACATATCAATTATTTTCAAGTTTTATACACGCTAGTTAAACTTAAATATTTTTAGGGTACATTAGGCCTACTTTTGTTATCCAAATATTGACTGTATTTTCATGTTCTTATTTCTTAAACTATGTTGTAGTTAGATTCAGGTAAATTCCAGTAATTTAATAATAATAATAATATTCCGGGACAACTCACACACGGTTATCTGATCCCAAGCTAAGCAGAGCTTGCGTTACGGTAACCAGACAACTGATAAACATACTTATAATATATTTCTAAATACATACATATTATAGATAAATTACACCCAGACAACCAGAACAAATGATCGTGCTCATCACACAAACATTTGTCCTGGGTGGGAATCGAACCCACGACCTCCGGTATAGCAGTCAGGGTCACTAACCACTAGACCAACAGGCCCGTCAATTTAAAATGTGTAAAATTATTTTTCCATTTGTCGTCCACAAAACATTTACTGTCTAATACCATGGGAAAACTATCTTGAAATTGAGAAGAACTCATGCGAACTAGGTACTTATACAATGTCTTTGTATAATTGATAATTCCTGTAAAAGACTTACTAATTAACATTTGACAACAAAAGGCTTCCATTTGATGTGAAAGGTATTCCGAGGCGAATTAAGGTAAATAATAGCGACATCTCGAAATAATTACACTGTATTCGTAATTAAGCTGTAAAACCTATAGCCTAGGGTAATGATGGCCGGATATATGCTGTGATAAAATGGAGGAAACCTTGCTTTTTCATTTACACGTGTGGAAACACCGCGTGTCTGATACATTAAGCCTGTATCCCCGAAGGGTTAGGCAGAGGTGTACCAATGTACACCCACAGTTCGCCGGTATGTTTAGGTCCCATGTAATAGGGGCGCGCCTATTGCCACTAACCGGGCACAAATCCAAACTCCGACCTGCTACTGAGAATTTCATAGAAAAACCCAATAACACCTTGGTCGACTTGGGAATCGAACCCAAGACCTCTAGCCTAGCAGTCGCGCTTAACACCACTTGGCCAACGAGGCAGTCAAATGATCTGATAAAAATAAAAGACATTGTTACTCTCTTTGTTTTGTCGCGTTAACAAATAATAATAGCTATTCGACTTTACACTGAGAAACAGCTGTTATTAAGTTATCTTTGCCATATAATTGTAAGGGCAAACATAAATAATATAAAAATAAACAACTGAAAATTTTAATTTACTGAAAATATTTTAAGACATCAATTTTACTAGAACGCTCGTGTTTTCAAAATAAATGAATAAATTTACATTCACTGTTCATATTTTATTTCCCTAACGTTTTGAGAATACGACCCTATAAAAGAGGAATTTCGAATTAAATATTCGTAGCGTTTATGTGTCAAGCTATAAAATATAAACAAAAGTAAATTAAGACCAAAATATTAATACAGCAATGAAAATATTATTACATTTAACAAAATATAACTGGAACATTGAAACAAAGAGTACTTAGATATATGAATTGCTTATGTTTACTTTGACCATTGTTATGTAAAAAAAAAAATATAATCTTGAATTGGCATTATGTATTTTTACAGCCTAGAAACTTATACTATGGGGTAGATGAATTTTTCTTTTATTTATTTTTGTCAGACAGGTTAATAATTATATATATTAGACAAGTATTTTTTTTTGTATGTAACCAAAAACTGAAGCATATACCTACATTGAATTTTTAAATATCGCATGACGTCACGATTTTGTGTGAAATCATTTTAATTTGCTTTATCTACTACTGTAAAAAGTCTTATATTTCATTATTATCTTACGGACTAACTGCCTCGTTGGCCTAGTGGTGCTAAGCGCGACTGCTACGCTAGAGGTCTTGGGTTCGATTCCCAAGTCTACCAAGGTGTTATTGGGTTTTTCTATAAAATTCTCAGTAGCAGGTCGGAGTTTGGATTTGTGCCCGGTTAGTGGCAATAGGCTCGCCCCCTATTACATGGGACCTAAACATACCGGCGAACTGTGGGTGTACATTGGTACACCTCTGCCTAACCCTTCGGGGATACAGGCGTGATGGTATGATGGTATGTATCTTACGGACTAAATAGATACTTCATTTTTATAGGTACCCAAATCATGTATCCTATTATACAAAATCAGATTTCAGCTTCAGTTTTATATAAGTGTTTCCAATGATAGCACTTAATTTCTTATTTCTCAGAATCTCTAATGATCTTGTATCTCAAATGTTCATGAACCCGTGAATGATGAGGAATGAGGAACTCCCGGAAAAATACTTAGCGAGTTTTTGACGAAAGTTTTCCTTGTAGATAAAATATTAGGAAATTAATCAATTTCATTTGCTAAAAATAATGTCAATGTCAATACGGAGAGCTTATCTGACCTATTTTCAACAAATAAGGACAATAAAAACAAGTTGGCATAAATGCCAATCAATAAATTGAGAGATTAAAACATTTTGTCAAAAATGGTATTTTAGTCATCTCTATATACAAATACAATAAAAATAATTAGGCATTTTTTCAAGCATAAAACATATTTTATGTATACTGTAGTCGAATATGAGCTTACCTTAACAATAGTATTATTCTCCAAATGCGCCAACAGCCTGGGGTCCGGCAGGGCAGTTCTGTGCAGGCTGAAGGTCGGCACCCCTGGTCCAAGGCACTCAAGCACGAAGTACGCTGATGACGGACTGAAGTGGGCCTCGTGGTAGAGGCACGGCAGGTTCTGAGGCATGCCGTCTAGGGAGATAAGATAAAGAGTAAATAGAAAATAATTTTCGTTTCAAGTCTTCAGGCATTTTTAGACTTATAGTTTGAAAGGTCAGTTCAGAAATTGGGAAACAAAATAAAGAAGTAGGACCGCCAACGTGGAACCTTGGATTTGTCGTTTGAAAAGTATGTGACAAAAGTTTGAGACAATAAGCTGAAAAAACTAAAAATACTGTTCTCTTCCCACACTCTTAAGATTCATGTTCTGAGTATAGAGTGAGCATTGTTTTGTCTGCTTCGTTGACGAAATAAACGTCCACACTATAGGTATACCTAATAATTTTTTGTATGTAAAATAATGTTGCTTATAATTTCCGAACGAATTCGTTATGTAGACATAACGAATTTGTTCGTTTTGCCTTTTGTTTTACTCCAGGGTAAATCATACTAAATCTGAGGTTTCCCTTCTTAAATTATATTTCATAACCATTTCACCAAAAAAATAATTGTCATCTATGTATATACATAGGATACCAGTTACATTTGCCAATTACGAAACATCTCTCTACGATTTATTTCTTAATGTTTTTTCATTTACCAGGGTACTTCTTCTTCTTCTTCTTGCTGGGCGATGGGGAGGTGGCGGGCAGCTCCTCATCCCAGTCGCTGTCGCCCCACGTGCTGTCTCCTGAGGACGCCAGGTTGCCGTAGTACTCGAGGTTTATTGACGGCGAAGGCTGGACAAAAAGGTTTCATTAATATTTGTAGGTTCTTAAGTGTGGGTCCTCTGAAATTCAAAACTCATTTATTCCAATTAGGCAACAAGGTACAACACACTTTTTGAACTTAAAAACAATATAAACACAGACAGATTTTTCCATCCTTCAACGCTTTTTTATGCGTTCTGGGTGTGAAAAAGAAAATAAATTATAGCACATGAAGTGGACTTAGAAATCGTAGCTCTTAAGTACAAAAACCAGATCGTAACCGCCAAAACGGCATCTTATACCCACCAAAACAAACAGGTTTATTGACAAAATTCTGGATGTTTCTCTTTTACCTACTGATTTTTTTTTGCCCTCATTTCATCAAAATTGGGAGATTCCTAGTGATTTAACGAACACAACTGAATATCTTTCCAGAAATGGCTGAACTGAATAAATATTTGCAGATCATTAAAATATTCATGCCACTAGAGAATCGAAACATCAACTTCTAGCGTCTAACGTCCAATTAAAATAGTCTCGAACAGCTAAATTTAAACGTCAGTAATATAGGATATGTAAAGTTAACCTAATTTGATGTCAATTTAGTGGAAATTTCAAGCATTTTGCCTGTCATTTGACTTTTCACTTGCGCTAATTTTCGTTACATAATTTTAGGTATTTTATACATGTTTTCCTTATTTAGCTGAGTTCGAAGAAAATTTAGTTTAGCAGTTTTTAAACACTTCTTTAATTATTTGACTAATTTACCACTGTTTTATTTATCTACTAGCTGTGCCTGCGACTTCGTTCGCGTGGATGACGAAACTTTTCAATGAGTTTGTTTTTTATTGTTTAACTTTTTCGGGATAAAAACTACCCAGTGGTGCCCAGGATAATAAAGAATAATTATACCAAGTTTCATCGTAATCGAACCGGTAGTTTTTGCGTGATCCCTGAATAAACAGACAGACAGACAGACAAATTTTTTTTTTTCACACTTTTGCGTTCGGTTTCGGTCAAGTAACACCCTCCGCCATTTATTTTTTTGATATTTTCAATGTACAGAATTTTCACTTCTGCAGATTTATTATAAGTATAGATTTATTTATTGCTTAGCTTTCCTAGTTGCAGAAATAAAGTTCGAAACTCCACATATAAGTTTTTTTCATTTCCATCCTCCTACATGAGGTTTCCCGCGCATTCTCACGTACTAAGGCGTTCAGTCATTCAGCCCTGTCGGCCCAAGGCGTTAACTTATTCAGCCTTGTTACGATTCCATCTCTTAAGTAGTACAATGGCGAACGTATTTAGGTAGGTTTTAATATCTTATTCAAAACTAACCTTTGATTTAAGTAGGTAACAGAGAGCTGACCAGATATAGAAATAGAATAATTGTTGTATTGGTAGAAAAGTAGCAACCATGAAGTTCATCTTGATGATAATGGAACTACATGTGTAGTAATTGGAATTGAATAAAAACCTAAACTGTGACGTGATTTGACTAGAAAATAATGTGATAAGATAACAAAAAATACGAGCATATTAACGAATCTAAGTTTTATTATGAAGGCCACAGAGTGATCTAGCAAAAGCATTCCTCTCAAGTTAATGCAATTACATTCATAAAAATATTGAGTTCGTATCCTTAGGTCAGTCAACCACACAATCTATACTTATAATAAATCTGTAGAAGTGAAAATTCTGTACATTGAAAATATCGAAAAAATAAATGGCGGGGGGTGTTACTAGACCGAAACCGAACCGAAAAGTGTGAAAAAAAATTTTTTTCTCTGTCTGTTTGTTCAGGTATCACGCAAAAACTACCGGTTCGATTACGATGAAACTTGGTATAATTATTCTTTATTATCCTGGGCACCACACTGGGTAGTTTTTATCCCGGAAAAGAATAAACAATAAAAAACAAACTTAATTTTGCGGTTAAAAACTCATTGATAAGTTCCGTCATCCACGCGAACGAAGTCGCAGGCATAGCTAGTAATTCAATAAGCTCAACAAACAAGTAACTCACTTTCCTCGAGTGTTTGCGTTTGTTATTTATCCCACGATACTTCAGATCACTTTACCCTTATATGAGACTAGCCAGAAAAAAGAGCGAATGGTCAATGTAATAAAATATGTCACATATACACAATTATAGCTGTGTTTGTGGTATTGTGAGAATTGTTCTGTTTATCCAATATGAAATTGTCTGATTGTCAGATGTTTAATCCCTGACGAAAAAAGAGAGGGGTCACAGTTTGACGGGTCAGTCTGTATGTGGTATCCTAGCGACTAAACAATGAAATCCGCTTTTAGTTTGTTTGAAATCTGAAGTGATCGAGATGGATCTATTTATTAAGTATTTTAAAAGTTATTAGCAATATTCTAAAATTTGTCGGGGACAACTAAAATTGTTATTTGTTTGTTATATTTTAATATAACAAACAAATAACAATATAAGGAGTTTAAAAAAGCTATTTAGATTTTAAATTTTATTTAAATTGCAGTAACTTAAAGAAAATTTCATGTTGCAAAGGAAGGCGCGTCGCCTCATTTAAAAAATGCAATCAAATTTTCTTTCAAACCTGTTCTTGTTAATTTAAAAGTACGAATAAAATTATGTACAAAAATACTTGTATTGAAAATGTAATGATGAAATTGAAAAGCTGATTGGAAATTGCTTTCATAATATTAATTTACCAGTTCAATTTATAGTGAAAATTTACATTAAATATGAGCTCATAATAAGACAGCTAAATGATTTCAGCCAATATGCCAGTAAGCAGTCTCTTTAAGTAATTTGATACGTTAGACGGGAAATTAATCATATCTCTTTGATATTAACAGAGTCTTTATCTCAAAGACATAAGGTTGATATTTGTACAATCATTTAGTAACTATTAGAACATCTGGCAATATTTCAGATTCCGTCGACTATTGTATAACATGACATACGTCAGTAGGATGTCCTGGCGATGCGCCACTGCATCTAAATAGATAGTTTATGACTCTATTAACTATCTGCATAACAATAATTAGCTGTTTGATGTTACAGTGTTGCTAGCGTTTGGCAGACAATAATATTTAATTTATAGAGAGTGTTACCAAAAGTGTGTTATGATTTTTGGTTTCATATAATGCGAAAAATTGAATATTAAATATTTAATAAACTTATTTTGAGCTGAAACTTTGTGAACTGACTCTATAGCAGATATACTCTTCACCCCGTTTGGATAGATATATCCTTTCGGTTACATTCTGTATAGAATTCATTCTGCACAAAATTTCAGCTCAAAATAAGTTAGTTTTTTTTCTGTCTGCTTGTGTCCACGGCCTTTGTGACCTGGTCGACACGTCAAGCCTAACAACGTGGCCATACATGTTCGCTCATTGAATAATAGTACTATAAAATGAGTTGAGTGAAAATAGTTATTATTGTAGAATTTCACTGACCTGTGAGTTACAGGTGACGCAGTAGGGGAGTTTTTGTGGGGAGCCCGGTCGCGGCGCCTCGGACGAGACCCTGTACAAGTGCTGCTGCCCTGGTTTGCCTTCCGGAATGCCCAGGTAGTAGCTGGAAATAAACTTTTGATTTAACAGACAGGTCTAAAGAATAAGATTTCTTATTTTACTTGAAAAGTTTCTTGAAGTTCTAGAAAACATCTGACAAGAAGAAAGATGTGCTCAATTATGTCTATTGTTTTTTAATATTTTTCTTGCTTATTCCAGCATATTTTTAATTTTTATATAGGTTTATGAATACTGAAAATTCCATTCCACCAACTACATTACCTAAATTGGAGGCACAATAAACATGGAAATTAACTTTTAAGAACATGAATAAATGAAACAGAATTTGCCAGTTTCTCTGTAAGACATGTGAATTCAATAAATAAATTAATGCTATTCGGTATTATTATTTACTCTAACTAAATGTGACTCAGATTTCGTACTTACATATGCTGGTTTGCATGGTCCCAAGCCAACAAGTTCACGACATCAAAGCTGCCATGTGTAAGCGGCAGGGCCCTAGGTCCGTGAGCATTGTGTTCAGTCCTGACTATATGACGGAATAGGCCTGCTGGTCCATCCCTGACAGGAGCCAGGGTAACTAACGCTCCACCGCCGGCTGACCAGAGCGGGGCTGGTGCTGATTCCACCCAACTGTCTGAGCCTGAGGATATTCTGTATACCTGGGTAAGAAAACAGTTTGAGTAAAGTAGTTCAGGGGAAAGCTTCAAGTCAACAATTTGATACCAGTCGAATTTTGGGCATGTATGTTTTAAATTGAAATAGATTGAACTTGTTCACTTTATTACACTTTTAAATAATTCGTGTAAAGTTTAAAACATCAACCTTAGATATGAGAGGAAAGCAAAATTGATATTTTAGACAATTCGATCCACCAATATAAGGTTTACATTACATACACCCAAGTTTCTTCCTCCTCAACCTCCCACAAAGACCTTATAATCGTCTTCTCTACATAGGACCTGTTTACCACTCACCTCCTGACAGTACCACATGGGACTCTTGCAGACGGACACTACAGATAGGTTCTGCATCCTGGTCAGCCAGACCACGCAGACTTCTGTGAGAGACACCCACTGGGCACTTGTGAAGTAGTAGTCCCTGGAAATAAGGGTTTGTTAGAAATGACTAATTTAAGAAGCTGGAATGAGATCGTTAGACATTGTTTATCAAAAATAAAATTCTGTCGCATGTAATTTTTCGTCACTTGAAAGAACGCGGTTTATTTTCGACGCCTTTGCAGGTCATGGTTTTTGGCAGTTTTGATAATGTGTTTTACATTTTGTTTAATACAAAAATTAAGGCCACATTTTGTTAAAGTATTTTTATATAATTGGTTGTGTAAATTTAAATTTCGAGCCTTGCAACTAGTAGATCAGTTCTGTATAATCTGTGATTTTTCACTCTACTCTGTGAAATGAATGAACTATGAACTTGAAATTGTGCATAGTGTCTTAGTGATAGTAAAATACATCATTCTTAATATCCAATTAGAGGAGGAGAGAGGGGCTCGTGGCTAAATGTAAGCCGTACGGCTTGACCGATAATACAGGTTAAGCCAGCCAGACCATTTATAACATACCGAGACCCCTCCGTGTTTCGGAAAGCACGTTAAACAGTAGGTCCCAGCTGTCATACATAGATCTTTGGCAGTCGTTTAGTCAATTCTGACAACCAGTCTTACTATGGGATACTGTGTTTCCCAGTTAAATGGGTTGTGGAGGTCAGATAGGCAGTCGCACCATGTAAAATACGGTATTCAGCTGAATCCGGTAAGACTGGTAGCCGACTCCAACATAGTTGGGAAAAAGCTCGGGAGATGATGATGATTCTTGATATCCAAGTCATTTTATTGCAACAAACTTAACTAAATTACTTAATACTAAAACAATAAACGCTCTTTAATGGTGCAGTTGACATGCCATAAGTCTTAATTGTTTTTTCTAAACTATATTAAAGTTTCGAACGGTCTAATAAAGTTGCCTGCCAGTTCTCTTTTAAGCGCGCTGACGTCATATTATATTAAGTGATTTTGAAAGTGACTGCTTGATAAAGGAACCTAGAAACCTTTTTGGTTCTCTATTTGGACATCAACCCATAAAACATTTATTAAGCCGACAAAATGACTCCGATAGTAAAATCACAAAGTAAAATGAATAAAGTTTAAAATATCCCGATTTTATGATGACAGACTTTGTAATCCTTTATGGGACGTTTGTCTACAGTTTATGAGTTGCAGCGGATGATACGACGAAACTTCTTATGAACTAAAGTTTATATCTTTACTTTGTACCTGTGAGTCTTTATGATAATTAGGTAAGACTTTTATGTTAAGAAGGTGATGAAATTATGTATGAGGAATAAGGTATGCTTTTTAGGTATATTGCTAGACTAAAATAAATTTATAACGCAGCGCGGTTTTACTTGCTTATATTATGCCCTATAACCCCAGATAATTACTATTAAAATGGTACGTATATAAAAGGGCAGAGTATATAACAATACTTAAAGCTTAATTTGACAATAAGGACTTTATCGATATATAAGCAAAGTAACTTGTTTTACCTTCCATCAAAAGTATTTCAATATGTCGATGAATCTATACTTATAATAAATCTGTAGAAGTGAAAATTCTGTACATTGAAAATATCAAAAAAAAAATGGCGGGGGGTGTTACTAGACCGACAACGAACATAAAAGTGTGAAAAAAAAAAATAATTGTCTGTCTGTCTGTCTGTTTGTTCAGGTATCACGCAAAAACTACCGGTTCGATTACGATTAAACTTGGTATAATTATTCTTTATTATCCTGGGCACCACACTGGGTAGTTTTTATCCCGGAAAACAAACTTAATTTTGCGGTTAAAAACTCATTGATAAGTTTCGTCATCCACGCGAACGAAGTCGCAGGCACAGCTAGTATTGAAATAAAATAATAAATAACTCAGTGAAAATTATGTACAATAACTACTACTAGTAGCGTAGTAGTAGTTGTTATTTTCTAATTTGATGCCTCGCTACATGCGCTTTGACTGCTGCAGTAGGAAATACTCTGACATAGTTTTATGTGAAATAAATAAAAAAATAAAAATAACAGTACTGCGAGGGTTGGTTTGAGGTGGTGCGAGATAGAGAAACATGGAATGAACATTGACTGGCCTGTTGGTCTAGTGGTTAGTGATCCTGACTGCTATATTGGAAGTCGTGGGTTCGATTCCCACCCAGAACAAATCTTTGTGTGATGAGCACACGATCATTTGTTCTGAGTCTGGGTGTAATTTATCTATAATATGTATGTATTTAGAAATATATAAGTATGTTTATCAGTTGTCTGGTTACCATAACACAAGCTCTGCTTAGCTTGGGATCAGATAACCGTGTGTGAGTTGTCCCGGAATATTATTATTATTATGGAAGGATTTAGAAGCTTTTGCCTAGCAGTGGAAATGCTTAGCCTAATAAAAACAGTACTATTAACATTTATCTAACTTACCCCTCTTCAATAATAACTTTAGGCGGTGTAAGATGTCTCGTCCGTATATGCTTGGGGTCGGCGATGTCGGCCACCGTGAGCGTGAAGGTCGGGTTGTTGGTGCCCGGCTTGGGGTACCGCACGCTTCTGATCTCCGGGTAAGTCTGGTGGAAGAAATGTATGTAGCTTTAAGGAAACAATTTAGAAAAAATGCAAAGATTTATTTTTTGACCTTAGAGGAAAGAATGTGGAAGGAGAAGCAAAATATAATAATTGAAAAAGGTTTATTTTGTAAATACGATTATGTTGAAGAACTGATGATCCTGTCTTCGAAAAACCAGAAAGTAAAATAAAACGAGCCCATCGCGGTTGCAATATAATCTGAAACCAGGTACACAAGCGAGAAGCTGCTACGTGAGATGTAGTGCGCCGTCTCGCTTGCACAACGGAAGTCCTGCCTGGTTCTTTTTTTTTCAAAGAATGTTCTTATTATGTGCCACACATAAGTAATAAGCACAGTTTACCTTGGCAGGCTCATCAGTGTCCAGGGCTGCCCCGTACCAGGGGTACTTCTGCTCGTGCACCAGGCTGTCGTTGAAGGTCGCGTACAGCACCATGTGGCCGTCTGCGGACATCCATAGAGCGGTGCGGGAGAATAGGATCTCTTCTGTAACAAGGAAAATGAGGTTTTAATAACTGACAATCAAAGCCAAAGTTTTGAGCGACACCTTTTTTTCTTAGCTGAGGTAAGGTTTAAACGAGAACCTTAAGGTTTTTTTTTATGATAAGTTCTTAAAATTATTCTTTCAATTCACGTGCTTTCTTTTAGACGTAAAAATAAAAGCCCATTTTCAACTTTGTTTTTTTCTCAATAATATAAAAAACTAATTTTCAATGGAAAGAAACCTACAACTAAAATATCAAATCAAATCATTTATTTGCCTGAAATATGGTGGTACAAAAGATGTAAAATTTATGTAGGTACAGTACATGACATATTTCACCCTCATTACGGGCATGCAAAACATTATAAGTACTTAGTAAATTTGAATGCTGTTACAAATTATTAGATCTAAGTTTTACAATATACAATATAATATAATCACAATTGAAATAACTTTGTACAAATTTTTAAATTATTACAATAAAACAAATCAAAGAAAGACACAGTATTTTAGTGGGCACATCACTATTAAAATAGACTATTCAGTTGACTTTCGAATACATCAATAATTCATATACTGCTGAATACTGCTGAAAACCGTTTCTTCATTTCACAATTATCCCAGCTTCTTCAATCTTACAAATGCAATATTAACTAGCAGGTGAAATAATAATGATGCCACGTATAAATCAGATCATGTCACGTGATGACGTCACAGTGCATCGGCCTGACGGCAGTGCGTGCCACGCCGTGCCAGCTAGCGTTCATATATAACCTATATTGTACAGAGGGTGATTTTTATATGAAATACTATGATTATTTTGTCTTGTAAAGGTTCGACCTGCAATGGATAGAAGTTATGGTAAATAAAAAGAGAAAACTTTGTCCTGCTGTGGGATAGAAAGGCTGTGAATGGTGACGGTGAATGAGAGAAGAAGAAGTCTTTTTTTAAAAAAAGTATTGGATTTTGAATACAGTTAGATAGCAACTATGATTTCATGTTTGAGTCGAGATTGGCAAGATAAGATATAAGTAATTATCATGGTGATCACGCTTAGGTTTTATATAAAATAAAAGAAATTTACAATGAAGTGAAGGTAGGAAAAATAAGAGTTTATGACATAAAATTAAAAGTATTATTTAAAGTAGAATTTTAAATCAGTAAATGCCTCTGCAAACTGTATACAATAATTTAAACTTAAAATAAACAAAGAACCAACTCTAGCAAACCCACATCTCGTTACTTTGATTATTTTGATATGACAAAGTGCGGCTTCACCCTGTATACAGTCCAATAATACTTCACAGATGTGATGCAACATGTCGCAGTCGGAACTATTGACATAATTTACCCCACATTTTAATATGCAGCATGAAATATATTGAAACTGTTTAAAATAAACATTGCTGTATGAAAACATAACGCTGGATCTCTTAAGGATGTAAGCAGAGATTATGTTTGACGGAATTTTTGCAGAAGATTTAGGGTAATGTATTTTTTTAAGATGGAGATTCAATAGCAGTGGAATAAAGTCATTGTTTTCACATTATTTTAAGTCATGATTTAGTAAAAGACTAGGACTTAGTAAAACAGATATCACTTGGAATATTTTTTTCAATAATATTATAGTAATATCTATATATCTTTAGCAGGCGTTATTAATAATAAATTTGGTGTATGTATTTTAATTATTGTGATTTTATAATTTGATTTTATATTACATACTAGCTGTGCCTGCGACTTCGTTCGCGTGGATGACGAAACTTATCAATGAGTTTTTAACCGCAAAATTAAGTTTGTTTTTTATTGTTTATTGTTTTCCGGGATAAAAACTACCCAGTGTGGTGCCCAGGATAATAAAGAATAATTATACCAAGTTTCATCGTAATCGAACCGGTAGTTTTTGCGTGATACCTGAACAAACAGACAGACAGACAGACAAAAATTTTTTTTTTTACACTTTTGGGTTCTTCGTCGGTCTAGTAACACCCCCCGTCATTAATTTTTTTGATATTTTCAATGTACAGAATTTTCACTTCTACAGATTTATTATAAGTATAGATTTTATTTTGAATTTTATAATTGTAATTTGTTTTGCTTTTGTTTTGAATGTTTGATATTTATTATGTTTTTTTTTTTTATTTTATACTAGATTATATTATGACTGTGACATATTTTGTAATTATCTTCTATGGGCCTAGTTACCCGAAATAAATGAATTTTATTTATTTATTTATTATATAATATTTCAGTATCAGAATAAATAACAACACAGTCTTACAGTGTACACTTATGTTAAAAGTTCAAAACTTATTTATTTGATATGCAATAACACCTAATAATATTTTGTTTAAAAGTTACTGACGTAAACATCTTTTTTGAATATTTTTTAGTCTCGGTTTGCTGCTACTTGGATAATTTTATACCAATACAAAAGTCAAACTTTACCAGAGTCATAAATAACCCATTAACATATTAATTGAGTTAAAAATTCCAAGTTACATGCAGACAAAGTTAGACACCTCTTAAGTTACGGTACCGAAAATGAAAGAATTATTTATGTAAATGCTTCCTTTTGGAAGAAAAGTTTCTTTTAACTTTTATGTTCCTGGTTCCTTTATTATAAAAGCCTTTAAGATTCATGCAAGGAGGATTAATAGATTGCTTTTCCTTTTAAGGTTTATGTATGCTTGAGTATCAATTTCGGTATATGTATGATAATATCTCCTGTATATTGAAGTGGAGTAAAGTCGTGGATTAGAAAGTAATTTAAAAGGTAAAAGATACAAACGATAACTGCCTATACTCTAAGCCATTTTTATTATTATTTTCAGTCTGTCTGTGTATGTACCGCACATAGCACCAAACGAGTAGACCGATTATGATGCAGTTTTTTGTTTGCAAGCTGAAGTAATCGAGATGGTTATGAGTCATAATTTGTCAGTCTATCTGGTCAGTATTTTGAAAGTTAGAAACAATATTTAAAAACTTGTGGGGCCTTTTTTAAATTTTCATTTATAGTTACTTTGAATTATATTATCATTGAATCTATTGGCACCTCTTAATTATTTACGTAACAGATGAGACAGACCTATAAGATACGCAAAATAAAAGTATAACCTGACTTTATTCTCATTTTAGTTTTCTTTATTACTTAACTACACTCTAAATATAACCTTTTTATTAAAAGGTTTTAATATTATTCCCTAAAAGGTTTAACAGCACAACTCCCATATAATATGTAGTGTATAAAAAACCTTATTACACTCGTATTCTTTTACATACCTTACAAAAGTACTGAAGTTAAAAATATATGCGAATACAGTCAGCAAAAAAAAGGTGTTAATATGCTGATATCTTTTGGCAAGGTTTAGTCGTGAAGTTTTAGTCAAAAATGATTTTGCATATAAATAGATACATATATTATGAACAATCACAAATAAAAATTGGATAACAGATTTCATGTTTTTTTTTTGACATTTGTAATCATATGTTTTTAGTCTATTAGTTAAATTGGCATAACCTATCGAATTTTGTTTAGCAGACGCATGGATTTAATTATTTTAGTCTGTATTTATAAATAGAGTAATTTCCCTTACATTAGGAATTGTTCTAAAAAATTTCATACAAGTATACAATTGTCTAAAGCATATTTTACTGAGTGGCAAAACAAAATTCAACATATCAGTATTCTTTATCCAGCACTTTTATATTACTAATATTCAAAACATTTTCACTTATATTGCGGACCGTACTAGGCTCTTTTAAAGGTCAGCGCTGCTGTTTACTCTCTCCAAGCGGCCTACCCTACATAGATTGAACTACAAACATGGCTTCAAATTACATGTTTTTCAGTCTTTATTCTGCTTTCAGTATAAAAAAGTTTACTATAATACTTAGAATATAGGTTTTGGACCTCAGATATATTGTCACTTTATGGAAAACTGGTAGTATTTAAGTGTGAGATTAAAAATTAACCTACTAAGTACAATATGGTCTGTTAATGTTTAAATTTAGTTCCATTTGACATAATAATATGACATTTGACACCTCCCGCCAATTGGTGATATAATTCCGATGATGCATGAGGTTGCATCATGTATTAAATCACTTATTTTATAGGTTAGCAAGAGTAAATTATCTTGTATTTACTTAATTTTAACACCGATGTAAATGAATTATTTTTTATCAATAAATAGCTATTTGGTATATGCTTTCATTTCCATAAAAAAATATTACAGACCGCTTTTAGTTGTGAGGATGAGAAGTGAATTAAAATTTATTGTTTTCCAGAGTTTCCAAATTCGCTTCTGTTGTGTACAAAAATGCTTGAAAACGGAACCCAAAACTTGTTTAAATAAACTTCTCTTTCGACTGCGCCGGCCGTTCTAAAAGTATCTAAAGGTCAGGGCACATGAGCCTATACTATACAGGTGTATAGACAAATATACAGGGTGTTACCGAAAGGGTATATCTATACAAACGGGGTAAAAAGTGCATATGGTATAGAGTCAGTTTACAATATTTCAGCTCAAAATGAGTTCATTAACCGAAGTAAAGATACATCGTTTCAGTGGTTTCGTTATGGTTTTTTTGTGACGAAAAATTGATCGAAAAATTAATACGACAAATTATTTAATTTACATAATGAGCTGAAATTTTGTGCACGGACTCTAAACACGATGTACTATTTACCCCTTTTGTATAGATATACCCATTCGGCAACACCCTGTATACAATATGTCGTAGTGTTTACTTTGCACCAGCGAGCGGGCTCTCTCCCCTATTGTAGGACGAATATAAATAGAGGGTTATTTTCAGGACAAACCTGGGCCCGTTTTATTCAATGTTAAATTATCTGCGTGATTTAATTATTAGTTATGGTAGGATTATTTATTAATGCGAGGGTGTAATCGACCTTGCAGTGTTTTTATGCGAGTTATTTATCAGAGTAAAATATTGTAGCACTATTTTAGTATTAATAGATGTGTACGTCTCTCAAAATTTATTATAAAAAAATATGCTTAAACTTATCCTGTAGATTATTTGTTAATTTTTACTATGGTTTGATAATGATTTCTAAGCATCTTTAACTTTCATCTATACATATCAAAATAAATCTTGATTTCTCTTGGTCACGCCACAACTCCTAAAGGACTACATAGTGCGATCCTTTATTGTAAGTAAAATAGGTACCTAAAAGTATGTTGTACTACCAGAAGACGGAGCGGGCAACTAGTAAAACGTAAAAAACAAGGATTCTATATATTTTATAAAGAACAAAAAGATTATAAATTTTCTGACAAATGTACCAAGTGTACCGACAAACGCCTAAAGAAAACTGGTGAATATACTAGCAATAAGGCTGCAACGGAAAGCTCTTCATAAAGTATTCAGTGTGATGCACGCCGCGGTGCATTCGTGTGGAAACTGATGTGCCAACGTGTTATATTCGGATGCATTCTTACTGACGGAAAAGAGATGTGTAGTTTGGGTGTTGGTTGTTCGGAAAATGCTGGACAGATTTTGATGATATTTTTGTCGTCATAAATGCCAAGTGAATTGAGTACAGTAGAGATAAGGACACAAGATAATTTAACATAGGGTTCTTTCATTCATCTATATTTAATGTAGAACTAATTATGTTTTCTCTATGCAACCTGTCATTCCGTTGGGTAAAATGTTTTCTAAAAAGTAATAGAATCAAAAACTCTTGGGAAATAATGATAGTAACGTTGATTTAAATAACTATCATTATGTTTAAAAAAGAAACATGTTTTTTAACTCTTTTAACTAAGTAAGTATATAAACTGTTACGATAAACTGAATGAGGACTACTGTTATTCACCAGTTGGCGCCACTGGCGCGTCATCTGTCAGCTGTCACACCCCACAAACAAACTACCGAATTTGACATTTGGGACATCACGTACAACTACCACCTCGGGCGGCAAAATTGTTAACCCTCATTTTCTAGTCCTAGGTACGAATATAAAATCTTAAAAGTCACGCCCTAAAATTAAATCACCTTTGAAATTGTTCCCTAAAGGGCAGTAAAGTAAACTTTATTTAAAGTCTGACGATCAAAGGACCAAAGTTTTTAATAATCGATTTAGGGCTGTCATCGTTAACGATTTGTATAATGTTGAAAGTGATAAAAGTATGTCAGGCAAGGTTCATAATTATAAATAATAATAAATTAGGACAACATCACATACAATGCTCTGAACCCAAAATAAGTAGCTAAAGCACTTGTGTTATGGAATTCAGAAACAACAAAGGTAACACAAACACCCAGACCCGAGACAATGCAGAAAAGTTGGTTGCTACATTGACCCGTCCGGGGATCGAACCTGGGACCGCGACACCTTGAAACCGTTAGTTAAAATATTAAAAAATCCTATTGAAGTTGTGAATATTTTTAATGACCAGTTTCTATTATGTATTGAGAAGTAAAAGGAAGCCATTTTTTCTGGTTTAAAGCTGGTTGGTGTCTATGTTTGACGTGCAGCTAACCATAGAAAATATTTATTTAATGGTCTTTTCCAAGATGATTGATTTGTTTTCTGTATTTTGTGATTGTACTCGTAAAGTATCCACATTTCAACCATTCAAGTTTAGATATATCTAAGCAGAATAGCATTGTTTTACTAATACATAAGTATCATTGAGGTACAATTCAAAATGTTAATCGCTCAATAAAAAAAAACCTCAAAATCATTTTGAAAATAAAACCAGTTCTTATATCAAGAGTTCAAGTCAGTTATTAAAAAGCCCTCGATTTAAACCGAAAGGTTTTTCATTTAAACCTCGATGACAGTACGATAAGACATCGCGAAGACAACTGCTGAATAAATTGCTCAGTACTCGGAGCCGGAGGGAGGGTCCGTATATTAAATGTAATTGTTTGATTTCACATGTAATTCAGCACTTTTTAAGGTCATATTTTGTTTTTCTTTGAGTCAGTCGTTTGTTTGCATCTTATACATATAAAAATAAATACATTAGTGTAAATAGTTCTAGAGCCAGATTCAAGTTATTTTAAAAGCTATTACTCGTAATAGGGATGATGACTAATTTTTATTTTTATGTCCATCTTTTAGATAAGAAAAATATATTAGACACGTATTTTTTGTTTAGTCCCGTAAACAAAGAATTACGAAGATACAGCGAGTACAATTCTTGCGTGACGTCACGTTTGAGTACAAATTGTACCTAGCCGTGACGTCACAAGCCCCCACTCCTGAACTTTACAGCGGTTTATCTTCGTATTTTGTAATTTATTTGAGAAAAGAAAAAATACGTGTCTATTATATTTTGATTATCTAAATGGCGGACTAAATAAATTTTGACTTTTCATACCTAGTCATCTACCCAATTACACATATACAAAATAACAGTTATACGAAAAATTACCATTGGTTGATTCAAAGTAACTATGTACTTAGACTAATGTAGGTTTTTAGGCTCTTGGTTTGCTTCATATTTCGTCAGAAATAAACTATAATTTTAATATTTTTTCTTTAATAGCATCCTTTATAGTAGTAGCTTGTGGTTTCTAAAATTACGAAAGAAGATTCGGTTTTTTAAGCAATGGTGATAATTATGTAAAAGTCTTTTATCTGCATCATAAATAATAATGCTAATAATACACACACATTGAAAGTGGCATATCCTTACAAACTCAATTAAACATAAATAATAAACCTGTAACCACATCCTCTAATAACAGTGTATTCATCTCGAGGTACCAGGAGCCCAGAACATAATAAGAGCTAACGAGAACGGGATCCACTAAATAGTGCAGCGCCAGTCTAGACAGCGTCTCCGGGGGTTTAGCCTGGACTAATTTAGTTTGGAGACAGGACGTCATTTTTATTAGTTCGGGTTATACCTTGTCTTTTATTTAGCTTTATTAGTAGTAAATGTACACTCAAATGTTTTTGAGTGACGGTGTAAGCTAATTATAGTTTTTATCTTTTGACTATTTATTATGGTTTTAATCATCATCTCCCGAGCCTTTTCCCAACTATGTTGGGGTCGGCTACCAGTCATACCGGATTCAGCTGAATACCGTATTTTATATGGAGCGACTGCCTGTCTGACAACCCATTTAACTGGGAAACATAGTAAGACTGGTTGTCAGAATTGACTTAACGACTGCCAAAGATCTATGTATGACAGCCGGGACCTACTGTTTAACGTGCTTTCCGAAACACGGAGGGGTCTCGGTATGTTATAAATGGTCACCCATCCACGGACCAACCGCGGCGAGCGCGGCTTAACCTGTATTATCGGTCAAACCGTACGGCTTACACTTAGCCACGAGCCCCTCTTATTATGGTTTTAATCAATTGTCTCAAAGTTTTAACTCTCTTTTTCTTTAAGGTATATAATAAAGCAAGGCTTCACATCAAGTTTCATCTGAATTTACTAACTAGTGATCAAAATAAATAATTATCATTCACACAACTACTAACTTTTTTCGTTAAAAGATGTCAGTAATTAATTTATTTTTGGTTAAATTCTATTGAATACAAACTATTAACTATGCTAAGTATGGCGTAATAAATAGTTTTTATTTGGACATACCTTAACATGTGAATAATTTATTTCCCAGTTATTAATTCAGATCCACAGCTGTCCTTAATTCGTTGAATAACTTCTCCAATACATTATCTCCTAGTACCTTAAACTATCTTAATACGGTCGACTCTCAAAGGAATTTGAGACGCCTCTACCTTTTTTTAGGACCTCTGTCCTAAGGGCCAAATATTCGGGGCGTTTGTAAAATAACTATGAAATACGAAGGGAAATATGTGAAGACGTTTTATTGACGTTGACTCCTTTTCTAGTGTATTTTACATATTTAATTTTACGCATGGTTGGAATACCGTCTGTTACGACCATTCAGTTGTCCGTCAGTTCATTTGTATGTCATGTAAATGTTTTTGTTTTTTTTTTTGTAACAGAGTTTAAGCTGTTACATCAAGAGCGTAATATTATATGCCTGTTATATTATTATGATGGGTTTTCGAGCTTGACCAGCCCACATATTAAGTATGTAACTAAGATTTTTTTTTGGTATAGGTAATGCTATTTGTTTTAGGAACTAAAATAAAACTACTTTTAAGGATAGTATACCATCATAAGAATTTATTTTTATTTAATTCGTATAAATCAAATCAGTTCTGTATAAAGACTTGTCTACAAAAAAACAGCATAAGGCCTCTAAGATTATTCTGATCGTTTGATTAAACCTTCCCAGTATAAATGCTAAAAGGACAACCTTTTCACAAATCGCATCGTAAACGTTTTCCTCTTCTGAATGCGTTATTTGGACATTCAGAGGCCATTACCATGGTGCGAACACGTTTACCAACGGCCCGCCCAATTTCAGATCTTACATGAAGATACAAAAAATCTTACGGAACCCTAAAACGAAGAAAATACCTCCCTTCCCAAGATGTTCTAATTTTACAACCCCTAGGGAGAGGTACGATCATTTTATTCTGTTAGGCGGCTTGTAAATGAGCGTCTACCTTTATCTTAATGAGAACTTGCACTCAGCTCATTTGCGTGCCAGTCGGCAGATTGTGCCAGTCGCAGATTGTGCCAGTTGCCAGATTGTGGTAGATGCCATATTCCAGGTGCCACTTGAGACTCGTTGTGAGGGGTGGAACGTGTTTTATGCGGAATTTTGGCTTTTATTTGAGTTCGTTTGGCATGTAAGGTTACACAGAGGAATGGTTGGATTGGTTAATGAATTGTAAAGTCAGATTAACTCTTTAGCGTATTTAAATGAGTTTTGTTTCGAGGAGTTCTGGAATTAGAGACATTGAAACTTAAGCTCTTAGATTGAAAATTATATTTACCGTACATAAGAGTTAGGTTGTCATTCTAAGAAATAAATATAGTTTAAAAAAAACTAAAAAACACGCTTTTAAAGTACTTCTAACTAAAAAAGTGAAAAATAATTCCTAATGTAAGCTGAAATTGGTAATGAACAAAAAACACTAGTATTATTGTGAAAAAGAGTGGGGCGCTCTGTGCCATATTTTTCGTCTATCGATCAACCCTACTTAAGCATGTTTTTTAGTTTTTTTAAACTATATTTATTTTTCACTTTTTAGTCCTAGCAGCAATACGTGTTGTCTGAATTAAAACGTATTGCGTTGTGGACTTAAATTTTTTTTTATTGTTTTTTTTTTTATTTATTTAATCCTGGTGACCCTAATCAGGATAATGAGATAAACCTATGAAATTATTATATTGTCGCTGATTCTTGATAAGTGTACAAAGTTTGAATTAAATCTGTCCGTTTAAAGTGGGTCAAAATCGAGTCCAAACGAGTCGGTTACATACATACATACATACATACATACATACATACATACATACATACATACATACATACATACATACAAGTGAAGCTAATAAAAGCGTGTTAAAAAGCTGGCTTATTTAGAAATGTGATAAGTTACTGTATTATCTTATTATTATCATTGTTTTAAAAGTTAAGTTAGACACAAAAAAGTTAATATTAAAGTTTTTTGCGGCTCCCTTAAAGCGTTAACCTGATGAAATTGCAATACAATAAAACACATTGCTCAACAATATTGCAACTTTCCACCACATTACCAATTGATGAAAAAATTTAACCTATTTATTATATTAAGTATTCTTTTAATATTTATATATTACCAAAATACATATATATTTAAGGACAATGAGCAAGGATCCAGAACATTTAGCTCCCGATTCTGAAGAGTATCTCTAATCTAAACGATTTGAATTTTCATTTTATTTACTTAATTGAAAAACTGATCCTAACAATTGGTTCCAAAAGGCCTGTAACTGAAGCTGTGTAACAACTTTTTAATTAAATCCCTTACAAGCAAAGAGTTTTTATACAAAGTGGTAACCAATGAAAAATGCTAATATAAGAATTTTATTTAATAATAGACTTTAAGTGTACATAAGCTATGTTAGTTAACTTAATAGAATTTGAAAACTATGTAAATATAAATTCTTTTTCAAACATGTTTTATTTTTCAATAATTTAATTTGGAGATGTCGAACGTGTTTTATATTTTAATAGGTATTTTAAATAAAGTAATAGTCTTCATCTCCGCCCCGAATAACAGAATAACTATAAGTATTCATGCGGGTGAAACCGCGGAGCACAGCTAGTACCTAATATTATGGTTTTTACAAAACCATAAGATTTTTCACAGCTCGGCGTTCAAGAACAGTTACAGTTTCAACAAATAATTTATATTTTTAATACACAGTGATGTCTAACGACGATTTACTCCACTTGAAGTAAAACTTTAACTATGTTATTCTAGTAATTAGAATTGAAAATTACTAATTAAGGGTACTAATGATGGAATAGTTAATAAGGATACGAAAATATGCGTTTTTTTATATATAGGGTCCAGATCTTTCCTTGTGTTTTTCTTGTGTCCTTGCTCTGTAAAATGTTGATTGTTTTTTCTTTTTTGTTTATTTCACTCCTGTTCTTATTTTTTTTTTATTATTTCTTTTTTATATTTATTATTAATAACTAGTGCATGCCCTTTGCGTCGTCGTCAAAATGTGTCCAGGGCTGCCTCGGAGCGTATCATATTTCCGAGGTAAGGACACGTGGGTCAGCGCTGAAAACCAGCGCTGTTGTCTCGTGCCTGCGAGCACGAGACGCAGTTTTTATGCTGAGCGCTGCCCCTTTCTCGCATAAGCGACGCAACTGCAGCATTTTTTCTTTTTATGTTTCTTTGCTTGTTCTGTTCCAATCTTTTTTGTTTATTGTTTTTCGTCCTTTTACTTAAATATGTGTGAATAAATGGTTTTTCTTTCTTTCTTCTTTCTAGATCCAGGTAAAGTTTCCAGAACCCCCTAGAAAACTTTCACGTCCAATTGGAGTTCAACTTCTGGGCGGTTAAAGCGAATGTATGTCATGTATACATACATGTACTCCGTCATTGTCACAGACCTCAAAGTTTCCGAACTTGGTCCCGCTTGTTAGACTTGTAAATAACTAGTGGGTGACGTCATACGTGCACTTTGTGGCGAAGTTACAGTAACTAGTGGATATTGATTAATATGACTAGTTTCTTTTACAATGTTAACAGGAATAATGTTTTACGTGAATTTTAATAAAGAATATAATTAAAAGGCTAGTAATAAATCTAATATATAAAATTCTCATGTCACAATGTTAGTTACCATACTCCTCCGAAACGGCTTGACCGATTTTTATGAAATTTTATATGCATATTCAGTAGGTCTGAGAATCGGCTACTATCTATTTTTCATACCCTAAGTGGTAGTAGGTAGGTAGTAGGCAGGTGCTAGGTAGAAAAAATTGCATTGCAACGCATGCCGGGTACATCTAGTAATAAATAAATGCGGACAACATCACAATACATTGCTCTGAACCCAAAGTAAGTAGCTAAAGCACTTGTGTTATGGAATTCAGAAACAACGAAGGTAACACAAACACCCAGACCCGAGACAATGCAGAAAAGTTGGTTTCCACATTGACCCGTCCGGAGATCGAACCCGGGACCTCAGAGCTAGCGACGCCTTGAAAACCGATGTGTACGCCACTCGACCACGGAGGTCGTCAAATGGTAATATTCGTCGAATAGTAAGTTGTTCATATGGTTATAGTTTTTACTAAATTGTTTTTAATTTATGACAGTTTTGAGCCTCATTTATGGACCTGGAATATATGTATCAAAACTTTGTGATTGTGCGAAAAACCAACTAAATTATATGTATGGCATATTTGTACGTAATGATTTGATGAAGGATTCAGCATTTAAATAGCTTCTGGTGGAAGTCAAGGAAGAGGTAGAAATAAGTAAAAAAAATACTAATGTATATTTTTAGTACCAAGTGCACTTTGTACTTACTATAATTGATCAACTGCCTCGTTGGCCTAGTGGTGCTAAGCGCGACTGCTACGCTAGAGGTCTTGGGTTCGATTCCCAAGTCGACCAAGGTGTTATTGGGTTTTTCTATGAAATTCTCAGTAGCAGGTCGGAGTTTGAATTTGTGCCCGGTTAGTGGCAATAGGCTCGCCCCCTATTACATGGAACCTAAACATACCGGCGAACTGTGGGTGTACATTGGTACACCTCTGCCTAAGCCTTCGGGGATACAGGCGTGATGGTATGTTATGTTATAATTGATCAAAGTGAGGATCTTATCAACTAATTTTTTAATTTATTCAACAGTCTTCTATATTGGATTCTAGTTAAGGATATATGCAACTAATTTTCTACCTTACTTATCCCAAATCCATATAATTTGCCCGACTGCGGCGATTACAAAAAAGGAAGGCTATGTCGTCGTCATATAACGACGAAACCAAAGCACTCCCATATCGATAAAAATATCAGTTATATCGATTCTTTCACCAGATACCCTGAAATTCGAAATCAATTTTCTCGCGGAACGATCGCGAATCTTTTCGGTCCAAACTTTTATTAGAATTACAATATCAGCCTGAATGAGCTTCAGCCATATTGAAAAAGGGAATTATCGATAAATATCGAATCTTATAGACGTACTTCAAATATTAGTAGCAGAAGTACCATTTGTGAAATGTTTCCTATGGTATGCTAAATGAATAAGGAGTGCGGATTATTAGAGACAATGTTTGCTGTCATTATGTTTTTATTAAAAAAATATAGTTTATTTATTATATTAATGTAGTTTATATAGGTAGTAAAAAATATACTATATGTTTATTTTACTATGCATGTCTTCTTAATAATATGTTTTTATTATAATTTTAATATTTATTTTCGTCATTAACAATCACTATTACTCTAAACTCTATTACACTAGAGTACTTTCAGTATCGTAACCGATTACCTTCATTCAATCTTATAATTTAAATGACACTCGATACAGAATTTATTGCATTTCATTAATAATATAAAAAGGCTCTTACAATATATGATAGATTAGAAAAAAGTGCGGACACATCCCACTGACTCTTTTCTGCAGTGTAAAGGCGACAAGTAAAATTAAAATTGACTACTACATCGATTTCACTAGACATTCAGCTTTTCCTTTGTGAATGAACGGTTATGACGGAAGCATTGCTGATCGCTGCCGACCGTGAGATTGAAATGGGTGATTGTAATACGGAAATATTTGGATTTTTAGGGCTCCGTACCTTAAAAGGAAAAACATACCCATACAAGTTCACTTTGTTGGCCGTCCGCCGGTCCGTCAGTCTGTCAAGACCCTTTATGTTGGTGACGCTTTTAGATATCGACTTGAGGTTAAACCGATATACTCAGGTCTACTGCCTCTGAAGATATGAAAAAAAAAACTTAAAAAAAAGTAAAGTTGTTCGTCCGTCCGTCTGTCAAAGCCCTTTATCTCGAGAACGCATAGAGTTGAAATTAAAACCATATACTCAAGACTAGCTCCTCGAAGCTTAAGTACGGAACTTTCAGTGGGCGATTTTGACACGCACTTGTCCGGTATTTTTGAAGCTGCTATAGAGGTAGAAAAAGGTTGTTTCGCTTGTAAAGATTTTGGGTTGAATAGATATTATCGCGGGCTATCGAATATAGTCTGTTATGATTATAGTATGTGACTTTTTCCATAGAATTCGGTTTAGTTAAGTATTTTTCCCGGACAGTTTTTTTACCGGTCATAATGATCTTTCCATTCTTTGCGATTTTACGCTGGACGAACAAACGTACAAGACTTATATGTTTTTTAAATAAATAGTACTCAATTTCAAACTTGGTTCAATAAGCATTTTTATCAGTTAAAAAGCATATTATTACCTGGAATGTTGTGGTAAGTCAAGGTATGATTTTTATATTTTAAGGATAACTGCTTTAACCATTTAAGGCTTAAGTGATCTAAAATCTTTAGCCAAAAGTATATACTTCGTTCAATTCTCCGCCATTACTGAAAAAATTACATTTCTTAAAGCAATAAAAAGTGATGATGATGCAGTAATTCTTTTGCTCAATCATTGTCCATTCAAAGGCAATTTTCTGGATGTTCAACAAAAATCTGATTCTCATTGGTAAGGCTTTGGTCATAATGATAGCGGGTGAGGCCAGATTGAAGGCGTTTTGTGTCAATGGTAATGGAAATACGTCTCTAATGGTTTTGGAGTAGATATTATAAGCTTATTATACCGATGTCATATTTAATCGACATAAGCAGATATATTTTTCATAGTTTCGGAAGGACATGACCCGGAAACATGACAATCAAATATGGTTTAGTGGCACTATACATATAGTATCAATGTTCGTCGTGTTAGGAGATAAAAATACATAAAAATCAACTAAATAAATAGTTATACTAAACTTCTGACAAATTGGCAGTAGAGGTCCAGTACATAAATTAAATATTATTAATTAATTATATAGGTAAATTCTCATTTACCTATATAACACACACACACCTATCGATGTGCACTTGGATTATATTATAAGACGAATCTAACAACACCTTAACTGTCGAAATTCATCCATAAATGCCAGAAACATAACCCTTCGTTAGAAGTCGGGTAATAATATATTCAGCTGAAAACCGTCAGATAAGATGTCGATTTCAACGTAGCATCGGACCACCTTCATAACAATAATTAAAACACTAGAAAACAAACACTCATACATACCTTCATACAACCAATCCGGCACCCCATTGTGTATGGTCCCGGGGATCCCCGAGTCCGTCACGCGGTACCCCGTAGACGACCGGGGGGCTGGCCTGTAGTATATGTCGTAGTCCTTCACCGTGATGAGTCCATGGCCCTTGGGGGTCCAGGTGGCCAGCAGTAACGAAGGACCTTCCGTGATGACCCCACCTCCGACCTCGTCTGGTAGCGGTGTTAGGGGGTAAGACTCGCTGGGGACAAAAGAGTGGGGTCAATGTTACACGCCAGCAATACACATCACTATAATTCTATTGATGGACCCTGTTCAGACATAAAAACGCAAAATGAGTCTAATTATATTTAATTTAAAATTTTCATATAATTTTTCGCAAAAACATTTCTGTAACAAAGCAATCAATAGAAACCTGTGGAAAGAGGAATGGGAGGCCTTTGCCCTGCTGTCTGACAGTTCTGGCTCTAAATAAATAAAATAATTTATGTGTTGTGATACATGACACATTTGTGTCCACTAATAATTTATTTTTTTATTTTTTAGTTAGTTAGTAAAAGCTTAACAGAATCAGCGCCAGCTATTTTTGTATGAAACTAATAAGCCATCACAAAGTACCAGGGCAGCAAGGCCAAAAAGGAGATATATAAACAAGCTTTTTCTCACTAGACATTCAAGACAGTATTCACAAAGCCGTGTTTTCCCGCCAACGCTCGATTTATTTTTTTATTCCCAACAATAGGTTGAAGGGAACTGGCTGTAGGCAGAACAAATGCTTTGTTCCGTTGCCTTTGCGTCTCTTTTACTTTTTAAATATACATTAGTCTGCCATGTTAACTTACTCACCATTGACTCGCGAAAATGTCGGATGGAAATCTTACGGCATTTAAATGTATGAATTTGTTTTTCATTTCAATTGTAACTGTATAATTGTATTGAATAGATTTGTAATATAAAGAGAAGGATAAACTACAAGAATAATTTTACAATAAATCTGTTGGTAGGTAATAGCTGGTAATAGATGCAATACAAAAATGTAGGCCGGAATATAAAAAGTGTCAAGCAATCTGGAAGTTAGTTTGAAAACTTTACCTATTTAAAAATACATGATTTCAAAAATCTCCCTGCAAAATGATACCTCAGGGTACACGAAAATTCAAAATGCGAGCTAACATACAAAACCTGAGACTCCGGAGACTTAATACCTTCCTAAATAAATAGCGACCATCCATTTTCAACCTTATCTTTATGACATAAAGAGGAAATTCCCGTACGTGCTCGGCGTCCTACTCCTAGTATACTGTAGCAAAACACCTTAGTTCGGGGAACGTAGTGTTAAAGGCCCGATTTATGAACATATTAGGTTTTATGCTCGCCTGGTACTTGCGATTACGGCCGGTGTATGTTTGTACAGGTATTTGGGTACTTATTTATATGAGTATACATTTACTTACATGGAAATAATGTTAACATTTAGGTCTGTCGATTTGTTTGTGAAAATTGTTTTGAAAATGTACGGATTTAAAATTCGTAGTCGATATTTAGTATTGTTTTTTTAAAGTTGAATAAATACGTGTGTATTGAAATATTCATTCGTATGTTTTTATATTTTGTAATAAATAATGTACAGCTTACTTTACTTTACCGAAAAAAAACAGTATTTTATCCTATTATATCTCAATACTAAATTCTCTTTAGTGTTTTGTTTTGCGAGCACAAATTTAAATTATGTTTGTGGGATTATCCAGATTTAAAATACTTGTTCTACATAAGCTAGTGAAAAACCTTTTTGTTTGTGAATACATAATGTAGATAGAAATGATTCCCTATAAAAATGATATATTGTAAGTTCTATTAGAAACTAAACCAATATTCTGTCATAACCTTTAGTTTAAGTAGCCTCAAAGATGCGGACTTCCTATGTCAAACAAATGGAACACAATACCTTGATATGTGGATGTTTTTATGAAGAAAACCCATTAACTTTGACAAACACATTAACTTTTGCAATATTATCGATATCCGACCAAAATTACTTCCTCATTTCGTAACAAACCATTCGATCGATAAAGAGGGTTCGAAAAACAATCGAATAAACGCAATTCAAAATGGCGGATGTTACCAACAAAACCGCGAACGTTTTACTTTTGACGCATAAAAACTTCCCTTTGATGGGGTCAGAGAACAAGAACAAACAATGATACCTAACAGAATTGAGTTCGAGGTTGTTTTAAAGTTTCATCCGGATCTCCAATCAAATTTGAGCAATCTATTCTACAAACAATTGTCTTTGAGAGCTGTCAACGCTAAGTGACAAACCAACTGGCTATTAACTACTTTAGTAGCACGGATTCATAATTGGAATGTGATTCGAGTTCGAATCGATTCAAAATTGATTATGATATTGCGATTCTGATGTCAGATGTGCTAATTGACATTTGACGCCTGGCTTTATATTGGAAGTTTTTATTGTAATGTCTCATTTTCACTAATCGTTATTCGGGGTGTGGGGGATTTCTAGAAAACATGCCACAGGGACCGCATGCAGTGTACAGTCACTGGTCATTAGGGCCCGGATTTTGGGTGCGGGAGATTTTATTAAAGCTCCAACCGATGACTTTCATTTGTTGTAGGCCACGTGCGAGCAGGCCGCATGCTTGATAACGGCTGGCGCTGTTTCATCAGTCGTTATTCAGCATGCGGCCTGGGGCCCGAGTCTGCTATGTACACTCCGTGTCAGTGTGCTCATAGTTGCATCATCCGTCGGCGCTCGGGCCCTCTCGGGTGCACTCGGGCCGGTTCGGGCGCGTTCGGGCCGCCCGAGTCGCGCCCGAACCGGCCACTATGAGCACACTGACACGGAGTGTAAATAGCAGACTCGGGCCCCTGCGCGAATACGGGCCCTAAGGGCCTTAACGACTAGTGAAAATGGACCATTATGAAATGATTAAAACCTTTTTACAGTATCATTAGCGCGGTAAAAAGCGATGAACAATAGAGAGTGAATGAAGAGTGAACATAGAATGAACGAAAGTAACATTCTACACAATTGCTCAGAATAACATTTACATTTCCAATCTTTTCACAATATGTTTTCCCTACCCTAAGCTCTTCTTAAAGATAATAATATCTCACGTCAATCTTTCATTCATTCACCTACGAACGAGTGAATATGAAAATTTATCGGTCTAGCCACTGAAGCCTTGGAAGGTATAGTTTTCACATTTTTCAATAGTCCCGTCAGGCATAATGGAGGCTATTTGTATAAAAGTGTTATACAATTTTAACGTGATTTATTTGGGTCATAACAGTTTTGTAGCTTTTTGTTTTGTTTGTTTCAATATTTTCGTGTGCAACGTTAAAAGTGTTCTAGTTGTGATTGGTGGTTTGTTTTATTGATGTGTTCTCTTAATGTTGATGTTTTTTGTAGGCGTAGTTTATTTTATGACTTGTTACATACGTAATATTTTCTGATTTTAACTAGGGTTTGCATTTCTTATATAAAAACTGGCCAAGTGCGAGTCGGACTCGCGCACGAAGGGTTCCGTACCACCGTCGTATGAGAGCCCCCCTTAAATATTCATTTTATGTGGTTTTTAGTATTTGTTGTTATAGCGGCAACGGAAATACATCATTTGTGAAAATTTCAGCTTTCTAGCTATCACGGTTTATGAGATACAGCCTGGAGACAGACAGACGGACAGACAGACAGCGGAGTCTTAGTAATAGGGTCCCGTTTTACCCTTTGGGTACGGAACCCTAAAAAGTACTATACTATACTTAGTGAGTTTAAAAAAAGTTAAGATAACAAAATATTACCGGGTCGAAGACGTTATGTTGATGACAATAACCTAGTATGGCAATTAACCTTAGTAAACTTCATAATCAAAATGCTACTTATGTTAAGCTTTTAGCGTTTATCACATGAAAATCGAGTTGCACAAAAGTTACATAATCCGGTTAAAAAGAAATAACATTACTTTTACCTACAAGTAAATATTTAGATGGCAAACTTATCAACAAAACTCTATTAAAATTAATAAAAAAATCCGTCATTCTGTCCTTGAATAATTTGAAGTTCGGAAACAGATGTCTCATTTTATAATTCACAAGCTTCGCGAAATATAATCTAGGGCCATACCATGAACTCTTAAAGCAGTAGCGGTTGTGGAAGCGAGACGGCTCACTACACTGCACATAGCGCTGTCCCGCTCACTCAAACGAAACAGTCCTGCGTTTAAGAGCTCATGGTACGGCCCCTGGACGAGTTCACGAGACCTTGAATCATTAATACACTTTGAAATATTACAGTTTTTATGGCAGTAGGCTGTAGCTAAAGGATTGTTTATTTCTTCTGAAAATGTCTTGGTTGGCTATGGAAATTTAATCTAGAACTGAATATGTATTTGATTTCTATTTGGATACATACTCAATTTTTAGACAAGCTTTTTTCTAACTTTGATTTTATGTATCTTTGCATACTTGGAAGTTTTGGTGATAATACAATGTAATGGTTCTTTTGAAATGGCTAATGACCTTCGAAAATCTGTAACAAATCACGCAATCAAATCCAGTTTGGGCTTGTTTGATTTGTCTTTAAAAGAATAAACTGATTTTAGCTAAGCTGATTATAAACATCGATTCAATACCCTGTAGGTACATTGAATATAATCTGTATATTTATAGATATTTTTTAATATTGGTTGATAATCATAAATTTACACAGCGTATATCTGCTAAAGACACCAAATTACAGCGAGCATTCCATCCAACAAAATCATAATTTGTATCCTCCTAATTGATCAACTATGACTTAGCAAAAACCGTAAACGAGCTCAAACAATAAGTGGCTAACGTGTCCCAACTCTAGTTGAACAAAACCGCTAAAAACAAAGCGGATCTTCTAAAAGAGTAATTACGTAACTAATTAACGAGTTTTACAAAAAACCTTGAGCTTTTGTTATTCTCGTTACGTCTTTGTTAATTTAGTTTAATAATTAATTACAGCAATACGCGAGCTGTGGAATAATGAATTATTTGGGTTAACGTTTGGTTTCACTGTGCCTTGCAGATGATTTTTTACTAAGGGTTTAGTTTCACTGTTATAAAACATTATTTATTTAGTTTGTAACTTATGTGTTTAAGTTGTTTTAGTACAAAAAAAGAAAGAAAATACTGTTAATAACCAAGGTTCAATTATGTTAATGCCAAAGCTAAATATATATATAAAAAAAATATATAGAAGCTCGTTAAATCATTTACACAGAACTTATAAGAATAAACAAAAATAAAAATCTCGTCACATATTTATTATTGTTCTCATTTATGAAAAATTTATCAATACAGAGTTATATTTATTTTTTAAATTAGCTGTGCCTGCGACTTCGTTCGCGTGGATGACGAAACTTATCAATGAGTTTTAACCGCAAAATTAAGTTTGTTTTTTATTGTTTATACTTTTCCGGGATAAAAACTACCCAGAGTGGTGCCCAGGATAATAGGGAATAATTATACCAAGTTTCATCGTAATCGAACCGGTAGTTTTTGCGTGATACCTGAACAAACAGACAGACAGACAGACAGAAGACCGACGGACAAAAAATTTTTTTTTCACACTTTTGGGTTTGTTGTCGGTCTAGTAACACCCCCCGCCATTTATTTTTTTGATATTTTCAATGTACAGAATTTTCACTTCTACAGATTTATTATAAGTATAGATAAAGTAACAAAAAGCTATCACTGTAGATTTAGTGAATAATTAAGAATATTATATTTTGTTTATAGGTAATTTTAAACCAAATAGTGGTTTTCTATTTACTACCTACATACACATGTTCGTGATAGGTCTAGTCACTAAAAGGTGGTTTTAGTCTTAATATAAATAATAATATATTTATAGTGTTGGGCAGAGAGACATAGGTGGGTAGAGACGTAGGAAGCCTTTGTGCTGCAGTGAGACACTTTTTTTTATTTTGATTTTCAATCTACTTATTAACTTTAGATTATACTCACGTGGTCAATATATCATAGACGGTGTATCTGGCGAGGTAGGAGTGCGTGTGTATCTTGCGGACGTTCTGAGCGAGGAGCAGGAAGCGACGGTCGGCGGACACGGAGAAAGCGGCCGGCTCGAGGACGCGCTGTAACAAATGTATGCTGTTAAGATTTATAATTATCATTTATTAATTAATTTGACAACATTGGTCCTCTCACGTATGGATAAAAATACTAAAAGGGTTTGCAGCTTTTATACCAAATATACTGCTGCTTTAGACTTGTTGAGATAAATTGTTCAAACATAAATATAAAAAGGCAGATACTTCAATGAAATTTATATGGGGCCATCTCTGTGGGCCACCCGATCAAAGACGAATAAAATTTTTGATATATAGATATATATCGACAATTGCTGAAAATATCGTAATTGTAATCGTCGATAAAAGCCTATTGAGCACCTTCTACTTTTTACCTCGGTTATCAGTATATCCTGTATTAATTATAAAATACCTTGTCCCGAAGGATCAAACTAGTTTTAAGTCTTTTTTATGTTCAAATTTTACAAACATACATTATCAGACTCTTAGTGATTTGTTACATTTCAATTAGTCTATTAGAGTAATAAATTCATTCTTTTATTTTCAGGAATTCCTTCATTTTGCCACCAGTTAACCAAACACCAACGGTATCCGGAACAGCCCTAAAGTATAAGTCGCATGTCACCGGACACGCGATCACCACATTACAGTATCGATACACTTCTCGATAGCGGAAACGAGAATCGAGTATATGCATGCGTACTCTAATAAAGACCGCCGTAAAGTATCGATGTTACTAAATCGGATAAAATCGATTGAGTTTGTGTTATAATAATATTAGATTATGTACGAATTGTTTGTTTTGTTTAACTTGTGTGTTAGTATTGTGTAGACAGATATGTTTTAAAATAAATATTAGGTGATATAAGGTGTCAATATAGAGTTTCCTCGAGTAATGATACCTAGTAGGTGTGTGGCTTACCCTGGGCGTATACCATGGCATGGTACTTTTTATGTGTGGTAAAAATAACGAAATGCCGTACTTAATACATAAAGAAATGTAAACTTTTAATATTAATTTTCCAGCAGGTTTGCACACATTGACAGCCTTTATAGTACTTACCAATTTAGTTATCTTCAAGAACAAATTAGGTACATTCAATTAACAACAAGCATATAAAATAAAAACGACGACCTCCGTGGTCGAGTGGCGTACACACCGGTTTTCAAGGTGTCGCTTGCTCTGAGGTCCCCGTGCCGTGAGGGCTCGATCTCCTGACGGAACAATGTTTAAAAATCACTTTTCTACATTGTCTCGGGTCTGGGTGTTTGTGGTACCTTCGTTGACTCTGAATTCCATAACACAAGTGCTTTAGCTACTTACTTTGGGTTCAGAGCAATGTATGTGATGTTGTCCCTATTTATTTTATTTATGTATTTTATTTAAAATAATTAATCAGATTATCTAGAGTGCAATGCTTAAACAGATGTCTAAAGAGAAGTAGTGTATTCACCAGTCTTGGCAGAGGACTTGCATAAATGATCCATCTTGTTTAAACTATTATAGCGAGCGCAACATACCGCGTAATGCTTAAGACATCTGAGACTGAATAAAATACGACTGGAAGTTGAGCATTGGGGAATTAAATGGGCTAAATTAGCATATAATTAAGAATACCTATTAATATAATATAATAATAGAATATTCCGGGACAACTCACACACGGTTATCTGAACCCAAGCTAAGCAGAGCTTGTGTTATGGTAACCAGACAACTGATGAACATATAGATAAATTACACCCAGACACAGAACAAATGATCGTGCTCATCACACAAACATTTGTCCTGGGTGGGAATCGAACCCACGACCTCCGGTATAGCAGTCAGGTCATTAACCACTAGACCAACAGGCCCGTCAATTATTGTCGCGTTATGTGCTTTTTCATATAGCTACATTCAGTTTTCTGTGTGTTTACATTGCAAATAGATGTGAACTGATATTAGGACAATATTTTTGTTCAATGGCTTCCTAAAAACCAGAAATAATTATAATTTTTTTTTTTTTTTTTTTTCAGATACATAATCGAAAGGAAAGGCGCATATCACAATGCATAAAAAGACATATTACTTGTTTAGATTTCAGTTTATAAAATCGGTCACGGCCACAAAAGGGTTAATACCACATCCTAAAATACTTTCAAAATTAAGTGCAAAGAAAACTCCCTTTCTTAATAAACAGCTGTTTCAACAAACTAGCCAATGATACTTAGCAATGTATTATCGTCAGTGAAACAGTCCCGAATTGCTGAAGAAATCTCCATTAACTTAGCCATCGAACCAATTTAGCTAACAAGAACTTAGTAGGTACCAAAGAAATAGAGTATGGGGTTCAATGTATTTTTTGTACTTAGTTTATTATAGTACATTTGTTAAGTAATTTCGTTTGTAGTGGGCGTATGTCTTTTGTTTCCCTAGTTCGAGTGTGTTTGTTGAGAACTTCAACACGGGAAATAAATATGGTCTTAATTATGGTTACTTTAATTCATGTTAACTATGGTGCGGCTATATTGTTCGAAAAACCGATAACCGCTGGAGAAGAAAGGTTCTCGAGTGGCGACCACGAACCGGAAGACGCAGCGTTGGCAGGCCTCCCACCAGGTGGACCGACGATATCGTCAAAGTTGCGGGCACCCGGTGGATGCAATTGGCGAGTTGTCGTTCATTGTGGCGTTCCAGGGGGGAGGCCTTTGTTCAGCAGTGGACGTCTTCCGGCTGATGATGATGATGGTGCGGCTGCTGAGAGAATGCGTTCCTGAAAGGTGGTGGCCACCAGAAACTTAAAAACAGAAAATATAACTTTAATGTGGCAAAGAATTCACTTAATATAAATTACTAACACTTATGTGTCGAAAATTAATAAAATCATTCAAAACTATTCATAATGCCAGGTGTGCCATGAATAATATAACACTATAACAACTGACATGTGTCAGGAACGCATTCTCTCTGCGGCCCTATCACAGTTACTTTATTATTTGTAAACAAAAAAGTGACATTAGAATTATCAGACTGTTTCTTTTTAGAGATTTCACCAAAACTTCTTGCAGAGATATTTGCAGGTGCAAAGGTGTACCTCGTTCTTGAGAAAACTTTTAAGTGGATTTGAATGTACCTAAAACGTAACTTTACATTTATTTTCAGACTATTCTCTAGTGAGTAGGTGAAATCTTATTCTTGATTAGTTTTTGGGTACTTTTCCAATTTATTTATAGTTATATACTTAAAACCGTTTCAAATCAAATCAAATCAAATAAATCTTTATTGTGGATCATAGGTAGGTACATAATACAGGTGGCAGGTACATAATAAATTGTGAACAGCTATGTCCCGCCCGTAGGGCATACAATAGTAGGTAAATAACATGGAAAGGAGAATGACCATTTCTAGTATCGCTTCAATCTAAATTGTGCCATAAGTTGGTGATAACAATAATTCCTTTTTTTAATTTAAAATCCTATATCTAATAGTAGATAATCATAACTTCCCCGGACAAAAAGTGATAAAAATAAAAGTTTTTGTTTTGTATGTAGGTACTTATAACAACTTCGTACATTCCTACCTACACTCCACACTCATTCAAAACGATACCATAAATAGTCACGCGAAGCGAGTGTTTTTGTGTTTCATTACGATTTACTTTTAAGAAGTAATAATTATATTAAATGAGTAAGCCTGTGTTAAATAATGTCATATCATGGGCCACGTGGAATGCGTTTGTCACCGAGAGAATCATCACAAAGTACTTTAAAAAGGGTTAATAATTATTACGTTATTAAGATTGGGGCACGCTTGTACCACCGAACGAGGTTACTGGAGTACCTACAAGCAGTTCTTCATAATAAGACGGGATAATGAATTTCAAGTCCCAGCTCTATTTTTACATGATATTTTTGACTAATATGTGTATGAAAATGTAGAACTTGATGTGTAGTTGTGTACCTACCACACTTTTATTTAATAAACTTATGTTTTGAGTATCTGCAGTATTTATATAAAATGCCTGTGTGATTCGCATTTCTAGTTATTATTATTTTTTATAACAGTAGACAGACAAATGGAAAGATCTAGCTAAGAAAGAAGTACCTAAGTGGCCACAGTCGTCTATGGACATTTCGAATACCAATAGAATTGTTAATATGTTGATGATGAGGTACTAAAAAGTAGCCACTGTTCTAGCAGCATAATGTAGGTGAAAACGACTCCCCCTACTGCTAGCACAACTTACAGATTACCTGGCCTCTGTAAAAACTCAATAAAAATAGCTAGTTTGATTTTTCTCATTCTAACAAGATGAAATCTGTGGAAATGTTTCGTAAAAAGAATCGCTTTTTACAACTAATTCAATTCAAAACTACGGCAAAATACGGAGAATTATTAAAAAAAATATTACTGTATTTGAAAGTACCTTAATCATACTTTATATTAAGATATATTACATTGTGGCACAATATATTTGATAACGATACTAAGTGCCATAGTCACTTGGTCATTCTCCTTTACATTACATACACAATACAATTGGAATTATACAAAATAGTCAATTTATTAATAGAGTAGGTACAATGTCAATAGGTCACTGAACGCATCACGACTGAGTGCGACTGCTCGTATATTGGTGCAGAGATTTGTCTGATAAGAATTATTTTATAGAATAATAACACTTGTGTACTAGCGTGTATTTGTGTGTAGTGTATGTAGTGTTTTTTCGGTTTTAATATCCATATACTAAAAACCGAATTTTATTCGGTTTTAAGTGACAGAAGGAAATTAGTTCACAGTAGAAGGTTTCACAAATAGACCCAAAGTTTTTTTATTCTTATAAAGTATTTAAACCCACATTTACATAAGTACTCTTTCGAACGGACGGTTATAATGAATTGAAGCGAATAAATCGCCTATCACGAACTCCGAAGTAAGATTATTATAATTTTAAATGGACTTCGCCGAGAATGGTCGAACGACAGGAGAAAACGAGGCGAGATTTTTCAGTAAATTAACTGTAAGTAACTTGAGTTTTTTATTGATTTGTGACCTACTCTCATTACCTAGGATAAATATTGTTATTTTGCACTAAAATAGTTTCAGAAAGCGTCGTTTTATTTTACAGAAACAAAAGACGAAGAATATCTTCTGCTGTATTCCTGAAACTGCATGATAAATGGCTCTGAGTATGAACTCTGGTCTCCATAACAGTTACTCAAAGATCCTCATCTTTGTTCATGGACGGGTGCCAGTAGTCATAATCATATTTAAACTACATTTCACGCACGCTGGTCCAAGTACTATGTTTTAAATAAATTCGATATGTAAGTTAGTTTTAAATTTCTGCTTTAAAATGTTCAAAATTGGTTAAATTCTAATAAAGAAAAATATTTTTTTCTTAAAATTGATCCGTTGGTTTACTGGTGGATATATTATAAGTTGTAATTTTAAGTTATATGACTCTAAAAAATATTATAAATAAATTACAATACTTTCATATAAGTCCGAGTAAGTAAGTCCAAGAGCTCACTGTCGGATTTGTATTATATAAAAATTGGATTACTTAATACTTAAAATTATCTTAATTATAACTAGCGACATTCTTCGGCTTCGCATAAATTGATAAAACATTAATAAATCATACACAACAACTTGCCTCATGTTTCACTCTATCCATTGGTGAAAACTATATGAAAATCCGTTCTATAATTTTTCGTGTTTAGCCAGACAGCGGCAGGGGACTTTGTTTTTACACGACTGCCCAAAGAGGAGTGTTATGTTTTCAGGGTTCATGTATGTATGTATGTTTGTGAGTTTCTTTATTCCACCATAACTTATAAAAGGCTTGACCGATTTCAATGTTTGTGGTATCATTAGAAGCTTTGAGTTATCCCGAGTGACAGGCTATGTGGACATTAAAAAATGGTCAAGTGTGAGTCGAAATCGCCTGCAAAGTGTTCCGAACGATTTTTTTTTGTGTCGTGTTATGTTTTTGTGTTCTTTACTAAAAGGTATAAAGTAAAAAAAATATAATAAAAAAATAATAAAAAACACCCCTGCGATGTCAAAAAAATATTAAAAAATTGAACAAAAAAATTAAAAACAACTCAAATATTTGTAATTAACCGATCATTTAATTGCAGTCGGGAGACGGTTACCTGGAACAATTCATTACATGGCAGGCGTGTTTTTTATTTTTTTAATTATATTTTTATAACACGTAGGTCATTGTAGGTATAGATAAGATGAAACACAATATACTTTTCTGTCTACCCTCTTCAGGCGAAAGTGAGTAGGTATAACAATAAAACAAAAAAGCATCGAATTTGCATGCGTTAATAAGGTACTCATGGTATTTACCTTCCGGTATACTCGTCGGCTCGACGGAGAGTAATTGCTTTTTTGTGGCCTGAAATTCTCAGTACCCTTCCGAGCCTTAATTGTAAAAGCTATAGGCTATGGTACCAATATATTCAACTTTATTGACAGTATATCGTGGCAATGTATGCAATAAACATTGGATCCTTTTTATGAATATTTACTTGTCAATAACATTTAAACAAGATAATTTATTATTTTTTATTGTTTTCAGAGTTTAATTAAAATTAAATATAATTGTAACCTAATATTTACGAACGATTTCTTTTAATATATTTAATAAATACTCAAGTTAACAGTAAATTAGATTTCAAGATCCTTAAATCAGCGCAAAAAATCTTTTAATTGCAGGATTCGCCTAACTAAGATGCTACATTTAAACACCACACATTCAAGTATAAAACTCTTTAGAAATAAACCCTTTATCATGTCTAAGGAACCTTGATTTATGTTCTGAAAAGGTCGATAGTATAAAACCTACTAATAAATAAACCCTTCACCTTCAATAGTCTCAAAACAAGATTAATGTAACCCATTGATATTGAAACTTTAAGTAAATGAGAAACGTCATCACCATCTCCTGGACTAGACTTACTAAATTACTTTCAACCCTCATTTACTTAAACTGTTTTCAATGAACTAAAATAAGGGCTGGCAAGGTCACTTCATACCCTAAGTGTCACGGACAGGGCCGCGAAATTGATGTCCAGCCAACAAGTGGGCAAGCGGGGTAGGGGAGAGAGGGAGGGGAGGGGATGGGGGTAGTTCCGATCCATTGCCCCTTTGTGTATTCGATGGAAAACTTATTTTTGCAACGTACGCGCGATTGGGTTAACATATTGCGGGTTTTTGGTAAGCTGTTTATTTTTCGCCAGTTGTTTTGATGTTTTTGGGAAGTTGGGATGTCGGTGTGTCGGTAATAGGGTGTTATTGTTAGTGACACGTTTGATTGGTAGATGTGTTGCTGATATTAAATAATGTTAAGTTGAGAGCTTTATATATACAATTTGTAGGTGGGTAATCTTCTTCTTAGCGTGTCGATCAATGGCAGTAAAATTTTTCTATACTTATATTTATCACGCACACAGCGTTGTTCGCTGCCTTATACAGGTTCTCATATCAATGGTGGGAATTAAAATAAAGTTCTTAAAAACTAACCCGAATACGTAAATAAGTGGTCTTAATAGTTTATTTGTGTTGTTGTTCTATCTAAATTATTTTCCAGTATGCTTTATTATTTACTAGCTGTGCCCCGCGGTTTCACCCGCGTGAATGACTATTCATACACTATCTTTATAAATTATAGCCTGTGTTATTCCGATGTATAAGCTACACAATCGTAAAGTTTCATTAAAATCCATTTAGTAGTTTTTGCGTGAAAGAGTAACAAACATCCATACATCCAAACAAACTTTCGCATTTATAATATTAGTAAGGATTTTAGTTTGTAAGACATTCCTTTTTTTATTTTTGATTAACACAAAAAAAAAAAAATTTAGTTAAAGTACTCGGACAAACTAGTCATTCTAAAAACAAAAACGCTTATTACACTTGACACATACCAACACGAAGTTACACGTCCAACGTCTACTGTAACTAAAACAAATAAGGCCGAAAGCCGAAAGCCGAAAGGCCGAAGCCCGGCAACCAAGGTTGTCCCGCCAAGTCAACCTACTGACGTGAACAAACAGACGGTTGCCGCAATACAATTACTAGGTTAGCTTGTATGCCTCCGAAATGTCTCGACGACAGTTATAAGAACAGAAGTTTCACTTAAAACTGATAGAAAATTTAAGTTTTTTTTGTGTCAGTTGTGTTTTGTGGTATGCTATTAAGTGGCTAAGAAACATTCTAATAAAATTATGTGTAAGAAGAGTAATAATATATTAAGTATGCAGTGTTTGAATGGTATACGTACCTATATATGCCCGCGAAGTAACCTTTAGTTGACATTTACGTTTAGGCCACATATAGGTAACATATTCTTGACGACCTCCGTGGTCGAGTGGCGTACGCACCGGTTTCAAGGTGTCGCTAGCTCTGAGGTCCCGGGTTCGATCCCCGGACGGGTCAATGTAGAAACCAACTTTTCTACATTGTCCCGGGTCTGGGTGTTTGTGGTACCTTCGTTGTTTCTGAATTCCATAACACATGTGCTTCAGCTACTTACTTTGGGTTCAGAGCAATGTATGTGATGTTGTCCGCATTTATTTTATTTTGTTCTCATTGAACAAAAATATTTCATAAGAACAGAAGATTAGCAGAAGGCAAACTACCGCGTACCATTGTCTTATTCCATTGGGGATCCTTTTAATACTTAACTTTAGTAAAGTAAATATACTCAGGAAATTAAGTACGTATTTACCGAGAGTTTCTGTAATAAGCATCTCTTTCGTCATTACACAACTACATTAAATATTTACTATATTAAATATTTTTTCTAATAAAAACATAGTTTTCTCTATAGTTATTTCTGTCTTATTTTCATTGGTATACAAATAAATTATGCCTGTAGGAGCCGAGGAATTCATTGTAGCAGATATTATGTTCGTAACGCGACCAATTCCGGAATGTTTCCTTTCTGACATGATTGGTGACTATTGAAGTGAGGTTCTTAGATAAGAGAAGGCTGTTGTTTGTGTGTGTGTCACGGGGTAGTTGTAAATATTCAGATTAAGTACTATTTATTTGCTAAGAATGTACAGGTACAAGGAAAAAGTAAAAACAACAAAGGAAAAACTATTGTGAGTTGTATGCAATGTACATATGTTATGTAGAATAATATTGTTAGTTAAAAATATTTTATTATTAACTGCATACATATCTATATATATAAAAATGGATCCCTTTTTCCGTTGGTCACGGCATCACGGGTGAACGGCTGGACCGATTTTACTAATTCTTTTTTTTTGTGTTTGTTATTGTCAGTAGAAGGTTCTTATGAAAGAAAAAATTGGAAAATTGTACGGAAAATTAGAAAATTTAAGAATACTTAACCACCATATTAAGTAATCCTGACTTTTGTTACGATAGTCATTTGTTGGATTCATCTCCACCCCCAATAATATAAATTCACCGGGAACGTGACTTAGGTATTCACGCGGGTGAAACCACGGGGCACAGCTAGTTTATTATGAATTAAAAGAGGTAACTTGTAAAATCTAATAAGAGTCAAGCCTAAACTGGGGTGCGTAATTATAATAATTTGAAACTTTTCGTCATCTGTCGTGTGTTCGTATGGTTTGGGGAAAGTTTAGACAGATGATGATTGTAATTGTGTTCTTACCAGTAATAGAACACAGCAGTATTCCATTATAGTTATCATCTACATACCAGTTTTTACTACTTCTATCCTACTGCTATGAAAAGGAAATTATTAAAAATTCAGTTACCGCAACAAAATGGACGCTAGTTCCCATCTAGGATCAGTCCTAAGTGTTTACAATCACTCTATCGCCAACATCTATAAATAAGGCTTATATCACTCTCAGCTTAATTCTGTCTTCTCTCATGTGAAACCTTTTCGATCTCGCCATTTGTCCGGTTTAGGAGGGCCTTCGAAGCCTTTCTGAGCCTAACTGAGAGGGTCCGTCGGGATATAATCCCTTTAATGGTTGAGTAAGTGACGCGTATATAAAGCTGTGAGTCTTGAGAATTTTCGAGTATGGGTTATTTGTATGGTTTTTATATTTGTTAATACGGTCTTATAGACTACATTACATGTCAGCACCATTTGTAATACTAGATATATAAAAACTTTTGCATAAGTATTCTCAATTAAAACCTGTTAAGAGTGATATCCTATATTTATTTCGCACTTAAATAAGTATTTTAATGTATGGGCTTAACTGTTACAGTTAATATACCTACATCATTAAATCGAATCCACAACTTTGAGCAATGCTATCCAACTGTTTAAACACTTCACCAACAGTGTCTTAAGCTTAAATACTGCCGCTATGCGGATTTTAAGAAATAATATACAGGGTGTTAAGAAACCCCTGTCCGACCCGAAAGGGTGATATTTTTTAGATATTGATACCTAATAATACCTTCACGGGTCGGACACGGGTTTCTTAACACCCTGTAGGTATAGATACAGATTAGAAGATTTTAATAAGAGAGAGAGTAATTAATGTTGATCATTTTATTGGAATCTAATAGGTGAACTTTGATATGTATGGTTTTTTGAGATAGTCTTCACGTGACCATGACACCTGCAAAGCCCTAGAAACTTCGGGAACTGAAACCTAATTAAAACCGTGATAAAATCCATAAAAAGTAGTTTTATTTCAATATTCAAAAATTTCAATTTCAAACTTTAGCGTAAACCTCAGATATATTTAATTGTACATTGTTTAAGTTGCAAAAAATACCCTGTACCTTATTCTCTTTTTACTTCAGACCTTAGAACAAATACGGCAATATTCATAAATAAGTGTAGTACTTACGAATGTCGTGTTCGGCATGAGTGTCTTGAATGTCTGGTTGGCGGCAAACATGAGACTGATGCCGCCCCACGTGTCGCGAAAGATGAACTCGTCGCCTGAAACAAAAGATAAGAGATAATAAATAAATTGTGTGTTTATTTGAGTCTTATAAGTATGGTATAACTACTAAGTTATAACTTTAATGACTATAGACTAGTTCCTACAGTTTTGTTTCAGTTTTTGTTTATAAGGGTTGGTGAATGCTTTTTAAATAAAGACTATAACATAATATGACAATCAATAAATAGAACGATAAATAACAATTATATGCAGTTAGCTCGATGAACTTTAAATGAACTACAAATTAAAACTTTCTTAAATCACAACTATTTAAAACACTAGCGAAAACGAAAATAGATTATTTTCTCAAAATAGTAAGTCGTAAAAACTGTTTTATGGTCAGGTTTCGTGCCTAAAGTTTCGTTATTTAAAATTATTCCAGAAAATGTAATGCGATATATATTTCGTAAAATACATTTTTACAAAGCAACAGCAAAATCAGGGAGTTTCTCAATTCGACGGTATGATCTTTTTTTGTTACGTGATGTCTCCGGCATTCGTAATCCTATCTACTTTTACAAAATATTTTTTTGTTCTCCATTATATACCTTAGAAGTAGTCCCAAATAACTTTCACTGAAATCTGTTCCTTTTATACTTATACGTTATCATTGTAGAGAACAGAATAGAAAACAAAATTATCACAGCACACAAGACAACACGAAAAAAAAAACAAACAAACAAAACAAGGAAAATAAAAAATAAAAAAAAATACAGTACTATGTAGCGTTGTCCAGCATACAGTACCAAAAAGGTCACCAACTCAGCATATGCTAGGTGTAGAATACCCAGCGCTGGTTTTCAGTTGTAGACAAAAATCTAACCAAACCAAAAACGACACAAGTAAACAGCTTACTACTAAAAATCTTATACGACACACCCTTTCGGAAGCCATAAAACGGTCATTTAAAGTAAATCCAAGGCTTTTATGCTCAATTAAACTTAAAATCCAGTGATATTAAGTAAAAAGTAAACAGCGAACGACACAGATCGTTGAGCACTATCGTTGAATAACTTACTGGGATTAATTTCGTCTACAATTTACTGTTGTAAGCACATTTGAAAACCGCTTATTACTTCCACCTACGTATAGGTATGAATGTATATTGTATATGTTTGTAGAAGGTAGGTATATTGCTATATAATGCATTAATAGTGAGAAACATGCGTGTCGAATTAATTATGAAGTAACATAACAGCATTGTTTTGAGTGTATATAATGTGTCAAACGATCAAGACAAACCGTTTACATTGTTTTGAAAGGTTTCTTTTTGTAATTGTATTATATTTTATTTTTTCTCAATGTAGACCATACCATACAAACATTTTCATTTAAAGACTTCGTACGTCATTATCGTATGGTATTAAGTCACCAGGTGTCGGATAATACTTTTTTTAACCTCATCAAAATAATGAACAAAAAATAACGTTGTAAAAATACCCACAAACAAATAGACAATTCTTCATGATATATTATGTAATAATTAAGAAATAGATTATAATAAGTAATGTGGGCAAAGATCGTCACCCACTGGACGCCGGAAGGACATCGCCGTCGAGGTCGTCCGCGGCGAAGGTGGTGTGATGATCTAGTCAGTTATGCGGGGCGCACGTGGGCAGAAATCGCAAAAACAGACAGGTTTGGAAGAAGAATGGGGCCTTTGCCCAGCAGTGGGATCTAACGTAGGCTAATAAAAAAAATGTGACCTTTATTTGAAAATAAACCACTTTAATCAAAAACATAAGTTTATTTTCATCAACATTATCCTTTACATCAAACTTATTGTTTCGTCCTTGATATTTATTTCAGTGAGCATCCTTTTCTAACTCGTTCGCTAATCGAATGGCTTCAGTAAAATATTCAGGGCAATCACGGTAAGAGCGAGCTTCGCCCAATTTACTTACTCTAGTTTATGTTATCAAAACAGTTTGTTACAAGGAATCTGTTAACAGGATGTGATGTATTTGTTAAAAAAAAAGGAATAATTGTTGCAAATAAATGAATAAACAAACCAACTTAAGTTTAAAAAAAAAACTGGTTCGATGTTTTTAAATCGATCCAAAATTAAAACATACAGACTAATTAAAAACCTCCCCTTTTGAAAACGGTTGAAAAGCAATATTATCATTCATATTGCTAATAATAAACGTAGTGCTTCTTCTTTTGGAATAGAACACTTTATTATTTCAGCCAGTATCGGTCTACTCTGATTTTAAAACTTGATATGGCAATCTAGAATCCCAAGAAATATCATAGGGTATGCCCACGCAATCCAACTGCGTTCAAAAGCTAGTATATTACTAGTCATACCTAAGTGAAAACCCTAACACATAGTTCTTCATATTGGAGTATAAATGAGCAAACAATAGAGTGCACCTAACAGAGTATAAAGCTATGAACTGAAAAGATCAGTATGAATAAGCGTCGTCGTAAAATTACTATCAAAATAGACCCCGCTGCTTTATTAATATTATTTAAAAACTGAATAGTACCATAATATTGGAACCCTTATTTCGCACGCAAAATTATTAAAATCGGTAAACGAGTGAAGTAATTACAGCAAAAAATTTGCTTACACGCGGCACAACGGTCTTCTGGCGATGCGCACTCTACGCTTGCTTATCTATACTCTAAGCTCTGTATAGATATAAATACATGTATATATTTAGTTAGTCACCCTCGAGGTAATGGTTCTTAAGGCATTACCAACCACTTGTCCCCTCTAATGGAGGGAACGCTAATTGTAAACACTGACTGAATGTGATAAATCTTAGGGTACACGAGTCACACGACCAAACTATTAGCTTAGTCAGTGACTTGTTTTTGTTGACCTGAGGTGAATAGGTTTTGGTAAGTTCTGTGATAGATACTGTGGTATAAGGGAGCAGTGTTGTGCGCTTAATTCAAAAATATTATTTTTGATTTTTAGTTATTGACTGTACAGTCATCATCATCATCATCATCAGCCGGACGACGTCCACTGCTGAACAAAGGCCTCCCCCCTGGAACGCCACAATGAACGACAACTCGCCAATTGCATCCACCGGGTGCCCGCAACTTTGACGATATCCACACTTTGTTACAAGGACTGTACAGTACACAACACCAATTAGAATTAAAAATTTGGGAGTTCACAAACTCAACTATATCACCACATCACTAACCCAAAAAATTGGGAGTTAATTAACTAACATCTATGAGCCATTAAAAGTAGCATAGCCCTTCGAGAAAGGTTTATATATAATATAACTAAGTTATAGTTTAAAAGCTTTAACGTCTTTTCTTTTAGTACATAGAAGCAACAAGCATAGATGACCACATATTATACATCATTATCTGCCTAGCCTTTTTCCCAAGCTATGTTGGGGTCGGCTACCATTCTTACCGGATTCAGCTAAATACCGTATTTTACATGGAGCAACTGCCTATCTGACCTCCACAACACAACTCTTTTCACTGCGAAAAACAGTATCCCATAGTAAGACTGGTTGTCAGAATTGATTGAACGACTGCCAAAGATGTACGTATGACAGTCGGGACCTACGGCTTAACGTGCTTTCCGAAACACGGAGGGGTTCCGGTAGGTATGTTTTAAATGGTCACCCATCCACGGACCAACCGCGGCGAGCGCGGCTTAACCTGTATTATCGGTCAAACCGTACGGCTTATACTTAGCCACGAGCCCCTCTATGACCACATATTATACACTATTGTAAAATACCGACGAATTACCATACAATTTGCAGAATTAAACCTGTTAATCAATTTAATTACGGGTTAATTAAACCACGCTCAAAATTAGTATCAGCTTCAACATAAGTCCACAATTTCAGATTAAAAATCGAACTTAAATATTGACGAGTGACCCTATAGATAGTATTAAAGAGCCTGTTAACCTACATGCGTTAATTAAACCACGATCAGTTAATGATGGTTTAACGTCACGGGTCAGTTAACCGGGGTTATCTCAGCCGTGTCACATCCACTTATGACCGATACCTGTTCACATAATGAGCTTATTGAAGAATGACCGTATATTACACCGTAGCGTAACATTGAAATAATTCGTTGGCAATTTTGCCGCCAGAGGCGCTAGTTGCACGTGATGTCCGAAATGTGAAAATCCATATATCAGACAATTGACTACATTCGTTATGTTTTCATTAGTGTAAAGATTAAGAATAGTGAAGAAAATAATTATTAAAATAATGACATGTTATTGTCAATTATAAGGCAAAAACATTACATCAACCAGAAAATAGCGAAACACATAAAATATTAAAACAAATCTTTAAAATAACTCACTTCACTTTTAGTACAAAATGAAATATACATTCACAAAATACTTGTGACTCGAAAATACATAATAAAGAAGTCTATTTCCGTACACTGAAATAAATGGTTATCCATTTCTCGCTGCGAATGCAAGCATCACCGCGAAAGTAAATCCAAGCCTTCGATGTAGAGTGAAGTAATATCCGTATTGATAATATCGCTGGGAACCAGATAGGGTTTTGAATATATAGCTCAAAGAATTCGAAGTTAGTACTAGTATATGGTCTGGTATAAACCTATATTTTCATAACCGACTTTTAAAAAGAAGGCGGTTCTATTCTATGTTTGGTTGTTTGTGTTTTAGCTACAACCGGCAATGTTGTGGTTGACAGAATTAAATTTGTAGTTACTTTCTGATGTTTTTTCTGTACTTTATTTAGGTACATACTTATTTGAAATATCAACTTTAGTTCTAATCCGTTGAAAATCACATCGTAAACAAATTTTAATGTGGCCATAATTCCACAATAAACTCTCCACAAGAACTCTAAATAGAACCAACTCAACCGCCTATTACACAGTACATGTTAATGTTGCCAATAAAATATTACGACGTACTCACGTTCGCAGCAAACGATATTTGTTTATTACAGAAAGCACGCGAGCCAAGCGATTAAAATCGATTACGGTGTCACAGGCGGATCGCCCCAAATTTCTCATTATCGCAATCACGGTAATTATACCTATCACAGTTCATGTGGAATTATTAGATTTTTCTCCATTTTGATTTTAATCGATAACATTAAAGATGGTTCGTGCTTCACTAGATGCGTTCCACATTTAAAGTTTGAATTTAGAATGTGGATTTTGAATATAGAATTTATTTTAACCGTTTCGTGAGCATTTTGAATTTTCAATCGTTTGAGTAGATTTAGTTTTAGTTGGAACGTGTTTTATTTTATATTTTCTATCCTACGATAGACATGTAATTTATAGATTTATATAGTTTTTGTGGTGATAGATTTATGATGTTTTTGACTAGGAACATAATATATATTTCGTAACAGCACAACATTTTTCACTTCTAAAGCCAAAGGACCAAAGACACTAAAGGCCTGTCATTTAATTTCTTATTCTTTCTAAATATTTTCTACAACTGATCTTGTAATTGGCAAATTATACACCAAAATTACTGTCAAAAAATATCTACATCATTTTTACTACAGCCATTTACCAACAAATAACACAATTCATCTTTTATTTCGTTTTTTTTTACCCTCCTTTACCGTCTATTATTATAATACCCCTGAACACATGTCATACTAACCCTTTAATGCCGCCATCAAAGACTTACTCGTCAATTACCTGATCAATTTGACCCTACTCAAACCAAACGTCAATATTACTAAGACCTTATAATTAGCATTTTATTGTACCTACATTTCATGTTTAAACCCGTTTTGTATTATGTCAATGTTAATGTTGTTTGTCAATGTATTTTATTTTAAACAAGCTGTGCCTGCGACTTCGTTCGCGTGGATGACGAAACTTATCAATGAGTTTTTAACCGCAAAATTAAGTTTGTTTTTGTATTGTTTATACTTTTCCGGGATAAAAACTACCCAGTGTGGTGCCCAGGATAATAAAGAATAATGATACCAAGTTTCATCGTAATCGAACCGGTAGTTTTTGCGTGATACCTGAACAAACAGACAGAAAGACAAAAAAAATTTTTTCACACTTTTGTGTTCGGTGTCGGTCTAGTAACACCCCCCGCCATTTATTTTTTTGATATTTTCAATGTACAGAATTTTCACTTCTATTTTCACTTCACAGATTTATTATAAGTATAAATGTTGTGTAAAAATAAGTACATTAGTGTAAATAGTTCTAGAGCCAGATTCAAGTCTTTTTGAAGCTATTACTCGTAATTCTTAGGGGCATATATAACTCTGTTCAGTTTATTAAAGAGTATTAAATAATAAATGCAGAACCCTAAAAATATACAATTGCCTTAAATCAATACTCAAGGCAGTTAACAATATTCACTGTACTACGAAGAAAATTCTTTATAGTAGAACAAATCCTTTTTCAGTACAGTCCAAGACACGGAACCGCAAAATCTATTTACAGTAGCGTTAAGACTGAGTAACGTTTTAAAGTGACCACAATATAAGATAAACAGAAGGTCACTTATAAAGTAAATTGAAAAATCCTTGATCATTGCGTGTATTAAAGTATTTCATAAAATATTTATTTTCATTAAAATTAAAACTCCTAACTGATTATAAGTTTTGAGATACTTTACAGATTTCTTAGCAACATGAGAACACTAACACTACCGACTAATTCATTTTTAATAAAAAAAAAAAACAAAATCATTTTATGTGTTCGGGAGCTACGATGGCACAGACACACACACGCAGACATACGTCCTTATAACACCAAAGAGTTGGCCTGTAGCTATATACCCTATTAAACCTAGGTACTTAATACATACATTTCATGGTCAAAACAATCAAATCAAATCAAATCAAATCATTTATTTCGCTTTAAATATGGGTACAGACAGATGTTAGTATTTAAGTCAAATTTAGTTCCACACATTATGCCTTATGCAGCATGCGAAAATATGAACACCAGACATGGTGTTATTTAAATATGTAATATTAAAAAAAAAAAAATAGATTAAAATTAATGATAGGTCTGTGAATTATAATACAATCAGATAAAAAGCCTTTTATTAACTTAATAGCTGTAGATCTAATACTTCAGATATATTATTGTATTTCAAAAGATAATGAATATTTAACATGAATTGTATACACGCAATGTCAACTTATTTGACCTGGATTCCTTTATTGCTCAAGTTTGAACTGTTGGCTAGATTTAAAACACATTTCAAGGATATTGTTTTTTTATTAATGGCTTAAAGTACCCAGGTCTCGAAACACACAAATTCAGAAAAAGTAAGAAATAACGTAACACAAGAGTTACGATACCAGACGAAAGCAGAGACGAATTAATAGGTATTAAATGCTAAGAAAAACTAAAAGTAACAGCAGTGCTTGAAATAAAATAAGTCTAGAAAAAAATATATTATAGAAATAAACCCGTAGGTGTAATCTTCGTAAATATAAAACCTCTATAAATTAATTAACTTAATTGAATTAACCAGAAATTAACGCAAAAAAAGTTATATGCTAAATTCAAATTGACATTTAAAACAAACCTTCTTTTATTTACCTACACAGTGACATCATCAGTCAGGCCATCACGAACGTTACACCGTTTTTATTGAGAAATCTGGCTTTGCGCAATGAATATAAATGTATCGATTGTTGTAATTAAACTTGAATGCCAACAACGATCTCGATTAGGGTCGATTCACTCGATTTATGTACTTTTTAGTTGTTTCTGTCTGTTTTTATAGTCTGATAACCGATTTGGTAATCGATTTTCGTTTATGAATCGATTATTTGCGAAGTAAATACAGTTTGATGACACTGGTTCAGTATGCGGGTTTGAACTGAATTAAAACAAACCATGCAGGTCCAAGCGAGGTGCAATCGTTAAAAGCTAGATGTAACCGATGTAGGAATTCAAAAAGATATAAATTACGAAGTTGATTGTGTAATTGTATTATTGATACTTAGTTTCTAACCGTTTCACGTTTCAAATAAAGGCTACCTTTTATACCATTTGATGATTTATTCAAATTCAAATTCGTTTATTGTCAGGTATTAACCCATGAAAACAAAAAAGATATAGGCAATTACCGATGATTTAGCAAGCTTTTGTTTTAGGAGGCACATGGGACGCGCGAGGGCGTTTGACAGCTCTCGAAGTCCGTGGGCGGTAATCACTAACTGCTCTAGTAGTTTGTGTACAGCCTGTACTAGTATTAATCTTATATATAAAATTCTCGTGTCACAATGTTAGTTACCATACTCCTCCGAAACGGCTTGACCGATTTTTATGAAATTTTATATGCATATTTAGTAGGTCTGAGAATCGGCTATTATCAATTTTTCATACCCCTAACTAATTGGTAGTAGGTAGGTAGTAGGCAGGTAGGTAGTAGGCAGGTAAGTAGTAGGTAGGTAGTAGGCAGGTAGGTAGTAGGTAGGTAGTAGGCAGGTGCTAGGTAGAAAAAATTGCATTGCAACGCATGCCGGGTACAGCTAGTATTATCTATAGTTTAAGCAGACAAAATCTTTCACAAAAGCTAGTTCTAAACAATCCATCTGCAAAGACACCCATTAAAATACTTTCAATTCAAAATCCGCCATAACAACAGGGTATTAAAGGTACGGAAAATCGCGCAGTAAACGGCAGCTTAAATTCAATGCAAAAACATTGCCATACATAAAAGATTTAAGCGCAAATACTCGCATAAAGATATTTTATGGTACATTAAGCATCAACGCCAAGTTATTGTGCAGCTGTAAATTGTAATCTTGTTTTCTTGACAACATATTTTTATATTTGCTTCTGATGTGGAAAGCGCTTTTCGCTGTGAAGAGTATCTTACTTTGAAGGCAATCTAGGTATCTTATAGAGTAGAGAAGTATTAAGATTCAGTTGGAAATAAACCAAGGGTGAATTTGAAAATCTTTTTGGTTTTATTTTTGTCTTACTTTTGGCGGTTTTTTCTACTGTTAGTCCTTATTGAATAAGAGTTATTTAAATCAAATATAACTCTACTTAAGTACTTGTCTACTGGCAGTGACTGGATGCAAAGGGCGGGAGATCTTGCGCTGTGGCGCTCCTTGGGGGAAGCCTATGTCCAGCAGTGGACTGCAACAGGCTGATATGATGATGATGAAGTACTTGTCTAGAACACGTGTTTGGTAGACGTGTGTGACACAATAGTAACAAAAATACAATAAACTTAAGAATTATATTTTGATCTTCGATTGATGTAAAATTATTGACAGAAATATAATGACGAAAAGTATTTTGCCCATTTGGTAATTGGGCATGCTTAAAAAAAAAAGTGTATTTTTTTTTTATTTTTTTTCGTAAATTTAAACTATTTTAAGAAACTAATTTGGCTATTTTAATTTTTAGATCATTATTTATTTATTTATAATTTTTTGAAAATTAATCCCTGATGACGTCACATGTTCACAATTTTAGTTTCTAAACGAACTCAAAACATGCAGCTCACTGCAGCTGTCAGTGTCATGTCAGTTACAGTTGCAGATAGGTGTTGATATTTTTTTTAGTGCTTATTTAGTTATCTCTGCCTTGTGCAATACTTAATATGAAACAATCCACAAAACAACAAACTTCCTCAGCGCTCAAGCAACGAAACGAACAAACCATTAACCAACCAAAGTCCAAACGTCAAACGGACCAGTCAGTATTGCTAGTTCTGATAGTCAAATTTGGACGGTTTTTAATCTAAAAGCAGTCGATTTTTAATATTGTTGTACATATATCTATTTACACATATTTAAAAAGCTATGTGATTATATTTTAATATAACCACATAGAAACAATAAACATTCGTAATGTAAAATGCAAATTTATCTAAATAAGGTTTAAAATAAACAGAATGTGTGTATTTCCTATTACGAAGTCTGGCAGCACTAAAAATCCTTATAATATTTTTAGTCCACAGATAATGAAAGATGTGAACATGTGACGTCACGTCAGGTCAAATGAAGGTCAATAGTTATTATTGCTGTTTATTTTGTAATCTTGTACTTTTATGAATCGAAATTAACAAAATAAAGCATCAAATTAAAAAATCTCCAAATGGTTTTTTCTTTAGCACGCCTTAAATAAAATTTGGCATGCCCAATTGGCTTAAATCAAAGCGTTGGACTCCTACGCATAAAATATGACCTAAGAAATTATGAAGATGAAAAAACTATCGTTTGAAACAGTCACTTCAATCAGGAACAAACCCAAAAGTTTTCCCGTCAATCTAAAACAACAAAGTTCGCTTTCAAAATATTGGTATAAAAAAAACTAGGAAAGAAGGTATTACCTACATCATTCCACTTCAGTAACTTACCAGTAGAATATTTTCTTTGGCTATTTGAGCAAAGATTTTTTACGTAAGGTAACATAAAAATCAAAGGGAGCTAATGTTTGTGGATCAACAGAGATAAATTTTTGTTCCTAAGGTCCACAAACTATTTTGTTCTGTTATCAATGTTTTCCACCTTATATTTATGTCTGTATATCTATTCATAAATATAGTTGTAATCATACGAATACTTTGTACTATACTAATGCAAAACTATTCTGGGTTAATACAGATATACCCAGAATCTATTGTACTTATGTATAACTTAATTTAAACATTTACCAAAAATCCTTTTACAACAATTATACTCTGAAAATTACGAGTTATAAAACATGCAGTTTCTGTAATAACCTGCAAGAAAATCACATTTAAATGTCATTTACTGCATCGTTCATACATTTAAGCGGTACAAGAAATGTATACGTGTATGTTTAACTAAACAATGTATAAATGTACATAAATACATACATTTACATCACCCGAGGCGGCTTGAGTTGCGAATATTGAATTAGTTGACGTTTGACTTACTAAGAGCAGTCTTTGGGTTAAAGATAAAGTAAATAATAACTACTTTTGGTGGCCTTCAAATGTTTGTTTTGTTATTGGATATTAGTTTTAGCACTCGACTTTTTTTTAGTAGGAATTTTTCCAGGATTTTTGAGTATTCTATGAAAAATTTGCGCAAGACAGCTGGCAGGAGCTGGATGCGAGAAGCCGTGGATAGAACTGAGTGGCGTGCAATTGGAGAGGCCTATATCCAGCAGTGGACTGCTATATAATAGGCTGATGATGATGATGCAAAATTTGGCAGAAATATTCATCAAATGCCTAACGTACATGAAAATATTTTTAAGCACCTATTAAATAGATTTAATCCCCGATAAAAAATCATATTGAAAAAGTAGATAATCTTCAAATTATTTAACCTTTTGAACGCCACGGTCGTGTATAGATGACAAAAGAAAACGTGCCCAAAACACGCCGCGGTCGGGTGTAGACTACAAGAAAACGAAATTTTTAGTTACGTTAATAGGTTTTCTTCAATTATAGCAAAGCACTTTTAATCAATTCTCCTTATAGACATTTTTGGCATCTATATTATGGTCTCACATACATTTAATTAAAGTCAGTTCTCTTTTACATTTATCTATTATCTATTATTACATTACTTGTTGAAAAACTTACCAGACCAAAAAAATAACATCTAAAAAGGATTTCCAACTAATTCCAAGTCTAAATCTATTTCCGAATACTGCTATTCGGAAATTTCATTAAGACAGGAGTATTCCAGTTCGATTCCATTAAATTGGTAGCAGAAACGGAATACGTGGAAATATTAACGGTTCCAATTCAATTACGGACCGAATCGGAAGTCAATTGTATGCTTGTATTGAAATGTAAATAAATCCGGATATAAATTTAACGGGTTTTGTAAAATTTACAGTTAATTTTTAAATAGTTTGGTAAGTTGGGTAGTAATTGGTATGTTGTTTTTTAGTCATTTTAATGACCAAGTCACACTGAAAAGTTATGTAACTATGTTAATATTATGAATGTGTTTTTCTTTGTAGCTCTCGCAATATTTTTTTTTATGTTATGCACATTGCATTATGAGGTGACTTATTTCAGGTATACATAAAAATGATTTACATAAAACTTCAGGAAATACATTGAAATCTTTCAGCATTATAACGTGAAAGTAGATTTACGGACGAAAACGTCAGTTCAGTGAAGCAAAAGAGGTTGTGACGTCACTCAGAAAGAATTTCAACAGCGTTAGAACTGGCCAGGAGGAAAATGATTTTAGGAAGATGAACAGTAAAATATTTGGTTAATTTTATATACCTATCTATAGAAAAATTCTAGCTTAATGATTTTTTTCATATAGCAAGAGAAAGACCCTAATAGAGTTTTGGTTGTTGAAAGATTTGGTGAATACTATCTGCTACCAATATTAAAACTACTGGAACTAAAAAAAAACGTTTTGTGGGAGAAAACTACAGACGGATGTTTTTAAAAATTGATCTAATTTTTTTTTGTTTCTAAAAAGCAATGTATTTTCCTACATGACAAATAGTAGTGCCTGTATCAAAATTATTGTCTATCGATCGGTAGCCCTAGGAGCAGTCCTGCCATGAGATAGGAGATCGTCGTAAAATTTGTAACCAAGTATACAAAGCAGATGACAAATTATAGTACAGATATTCTCAGTTACATAATCAAGCGTAGACTAGGAAAGTAGCGGTTTACTTGTACAAATTGGGGAAAGGGTGGTATACAAGAGATTGACTTAGATTGGGTGTCAAGAAGTTATTAGTAAGTTTAGGGCCAAATATTTGAAGTGTCGTCAAAGGGGAATTTAGTTTGGTTGCTATTCCCTTTGGGTTAAGTGAAAATGTTGCGGTCACGAGTTCTGAGGGCTCACAGATTGTGTTCGAAGTTTATCGAAGTTGTACGTGTTGATGAAATGACCGCGTAAGATGATTGTGCGATGTCTTTGATTGTTATGCTGTCCTAGTACATAGTTTGTTTTTTTTTTTTACGAGGAAAGCACTTATATTAGATATTTTTTTATCTTTTACTTATTGTTCATTACGTACCGTCTACATTAAATTTTACTTAATGTTTCCAGTAGGTAACTAAGGCCCAGCACACATGGTGAAACGCAACTGCAACGAAACTGCAACTACTAGTTACTTTTGAGTTTCATTTGAGTTTATGCCATAGATACCTTCGAGAGCCAACACACGTCGCAACTAGTTTGAAACCGGTTTGAAACGCGTTGCAGATCAGTTGCTTTGAAACCAGCGTGCAGGAAACTCGTGTCGGATTTGGCGTCTTTTCTGTTCGACAAAATGGCTGACGACGAAAATAAAAACATTCAATTCGTATTGGAAGTTGAGAAGCATCCTTGCTTGTACAATACAACACTTTCAAGCTACTCTCGCAAGAATGATACTGATAAAGCATGGGCTGAAATTGGAAAAATAATGAATATGACAGGTGAGCTGATTATTTTGTTTATTTAATTATTCTTAAATACAATAAGCCCATTGCCAAGGCAATGCTGTCTGAGGTGCCAACAAGTAATTATTCAAATATTTTCTTAAAGCTAAAGATGAAGGATTGGGTCCTAGGATCAAATCATGTGGAATTATACCATTAGGTCGTTGACTTGTTCCCCCGCTGATGTTCGTTGCCTGATATGACATTCCTTCCTTGGATCTCACAAAATTGTGCAAGACACAAGCGCTTTTTATTATATTATTGACCACCTCAGGGTTTCGGCAACGTATTGGTGATTCGAATAACATGAATTTTTCTGTTAACATGCCAAAAGTACACTCAACACTTTTTCTTGCTCGGGATAGTCTATAATTAAAGACCCGTGAGGTGTTGGTGGCAGTCCTTCCAGGAAAAGGTCTCATTAGGTATTTTTCCAAAGGAAAGGCTTCATCTCCAACAAAGTAAAATGGGAATGAGTAATTATTTTCATCAAGTGGTAAACGGGATGGTGCAGGAATATTAAGTGCATCAGACTCAATAAGACGCTTCATATCTGAAACTCTGAAAATACCTGCGTCACTATTTCTACCTGCATATCCCACTTCTATCATTGTAAACAAACCATCAGCATCGGCACATGCCATTAAAATTACAGAATTGTAATTTTTGTAATTAAAATTTGCAGATCCTGTATTAGGATACTTTTTTATTTTAAAATGTTTTCCGTCAAGAGATCCTAAACAATTAGGCATATTCCACAAAGTATAGTATCGTTCAGCAATTTGCTTCCACTTATTTGTGTCTGGAACCGCCATATATGTATTCATTAAAGTATCCCATATTTTTTTAGTAGTCTCAGCCACGATGTTTCCAATTGTGGATTCTCCTCTGGCGAAATATAAGCCCAATGCCACATATGTAGTAGATGTACCTCCTAAATACCTGAAAACAAATAAAGCTAGGTATATAGGCAAGTAAAACATTTAAATATTGAAGAATATAAATATAGTAAATCTAAAATCTAAAGATAACATTGAAAGATGCTTTTTAATGTTTTTTTTTTATTTAAATCTTGTTACAGGTGCCGCATGCAAAGAAAAATGGCGAAATATGCGTGTTGTTTTTATGAGACACTTGAAACCTTTGCCAAGTGGTTCTGGAATAAAAAAGAAGAAACCATACTATTTACTCGATTACATGCATTTTTTAACACCATATGTAAAACCGGTGATTCCGCACGAGGCAGGGAACTTGCCATCTACTAGTTCAAGAGAGAATACGACAACTGATGTGTCAAACGATGTGCCTACCGAGTTCGAGCAATCTACTGAGCGCAGTAATGTAGACGAGCCTAGACCTCCTAGTACTCATGATGATTCCGCTCATCATTCTTCAAACCCAAAGCGAAAGAAATCTTCATTGCACGAGACTGATAAGCATTTCATTAATTATTTAAAACAGAAATCTACTCGCATAAATGAATCTCAGACGTCCACGGATTCTGTTATGTCGTTTTTAAATAGTCTCGCACCTGAATTAAGAGAAATGAACCTGCAACAATTCAAATTATTCAAGAGACGTGTACTAAACCTTATTGATGACATATTGAATCCAACTCCTCCTACGCCTGAAAGTGCAGCAACGAGTGAATCAATTACATTAAATAACGAAACGTCCTATCAAACAATATATTCTCCGATATCGCAGTATACAGAGTATGGTAGTCCTTCATATGCGCAGCCAGTAACAACACCTAATCCTCTGGACTTCAGCGGAGTATCTACACAAAAACCATCAAATTCTACATCAGAATACAATCTTGTAAACCAAGAAGGAAACCAATTTAATTTTCATTAAAAATAAATGTTTGTGTTCTTATAAATGGTATAAATAAATATTTTAAATTACTTACATAAGTGTTATTAATAGCCGTTCTTGAGGACTCACACATTCCCTCATGTTAGTATTCTGTTTCTGCAGCTGAGGTGTCATTATTTCAACAAGCTCAAGGTATGTCTTTTTGCTCATACGATAACAATCCATGAATTTTCTGTCAGTTTGTTGAAATTCTTTAGCAGCCACAAACATACGGCAGTTGATATTCTTCTCAATGTAGGGATGTAACCACATACTTCTTCTTTTACGCCTCCTTCTTTGTCGAAGATACAAATACAGAACCAGAACTTCTTCATCACTTGAACTAGACATTTTGGAGACGTCTGTCTGGTCTCAAAATCGGAATGATTGTGACTAATTTCATCATATTTAGGTTGCGGCGTGTGTGGAAAACGTTTGAAACTGGTTTCAAACATATAATTTCAAAAGGGTTTCGTTGCAGTTGCGTTTCACCATGTGTGCTGGGCCTTACAGTTCAAAATATATATTTTCTTCTTAGTTTCCTTTAAGTTAATATAGCTACTATAGTTAGGTTTATTAATATTTAAAATATATTATAGTATGTATCTGCCATTATTAATTATTTTACCTACTAGGGTAGAATGTAAACGCTAACCGTCAAGTACTAATAAAATAAAATATAACATAACATACCATCACGTCTGTATCCCCGAAGGGTTAGGCAGAGGTGTACCAATGTACACCCACAGTTCGCCGGTATGTTTAGGTCCCATGTAATAGGGGGCGAGCCTATTGCCACTAACCGAGCACAAATCCAAACTCCGACCTGCTACTGAGAATTTCATAGAAAAACACAATAACACCTTGGTCGACTTGGGAATCGAACCCAAGACCTCTAGCGTAGCAGTCGCGCTGACAACCACTAGGCCAACGAGGCAGAAAATAAAATATAATAGTAGTTAATTGGGTTTTAGTGTCCATTCCCATCAAAACTTATTTTCCAACCAAACCTTTTAGTGGGTCCTTTATTCTCAAATCTGACGAATACAAACTAAGACAAGCTAAGCTCTTTTGTTTCTAAAAGCAAAGGGATGAATGTCGAAACAAAAACACGAATGGAACCGACAGGAGGAAAAGATGGATCCATCTCATTCAATTGAACGTATTTCCTGACTGAAAGCGGGAGGTATAGATTTCTTTTACAGGGTGTTTCTGAAATACCAAAAAATACTTTTGGGGTTGATTTTACTCATTTTTTTAAGTAACATTTCTTATGGGATCAATATTGAAATCGCATAGAATTTTTTGACATCTCCATACAAGTGTATTTGAAATGTACATACAGGGTTACAGGTTAAGTCGACCTAGATCCATTAAGTGTAGCGTGTAGTACCCATCTTTTCTGACATATTTCACTATTATTATTATTATTGTTTTTTACATGCGGATTAAGATGTTCTATGAATTTAATAACCAAAATCCTACGTAGGTTAACTAAATACGTTGTACTAGACGATTGAAAGTTCAAAAAGTTAATAAAAAAATTGACAATTTACCTTTATTGAAGATCTAAAACAAATTGTATCGCACACGTTTGGCAGACATGCCTAAAAACATCTACGTTTTGTCAGCTATCCAACAAGGTAGGTTTGGGGTAGGGTGTTCCATAGTGAAATATGTCAGAAAAGATGGGTACTACACGCCCTTAACGGATCTAGGTCGACTTAACCTGTAACCCTGTATAAGTGTTCAGTTGATCGGTCAATTTGCATAGGCAATTAGATAATTGTTTGTATTTTCGAAATTAGTCCCATATAAAATGTTTCTCATACTGATATACATAATTAACTCCTCAAATACATTAGAGGTTTTCGTAACACCCTGTATATTTCGGTCTATCAGCAGCTTTGAAAGCGTAAAATGATTACAAATGAAATGGTGAACAAAATATCGTTTCTTCTGACTTTAAAAGAAGGTTTTTCAATTTAGATTTATGTTATTTTTGTACAGACCCTTTTTGTGCATAATTTGTAATTTTTCAGTAGAGCGAACTGATTCTGGAGCTCGTATTTTCAATTTCATCAAGACAGGAATATAGGTACCAAATGGTAAACAAGTCGTTACATCTACAAATGTACAACTTTATGTGTGATTTTTAATTTATTAATGTCTGATTTTACTCAGCTTGTTGCATACCAGACAAAGAAACCCTTCGCGCCTGTGTATCTGTCTGAACGCGATAAACTCAAAAACTAACTAACGTATTTCCATATTGTTTTTCCCATGGATATACTGATTCAAGCGGAAGGTTTATGTGTGTATCTTTATGTTTTGTCTACGGTTCGCGAGTGTAATATCAAAGTGGCAAGAATATCACCTAGAATATAATTTAAGGTGTATAATTTCATGTAAGTAGGTATGTATATTACATTATTGTACTGTAAAAGAGCAATGATTAATCTTGAAGCATTATTGTCACAAGCCTTTGCTTACACCACTTATAATTAAATAAATGTTCGGAACAATCGTCTTTTGTTATTTTGAGTAGCACTTTACTCTTTACAAAGATGGGCCTCAGATTACATGAGGAGGGATAAATTAATGGAATATTTATAAAGGTTTAAGATTATTAGATAAACTGTGATGATTTGAATATGTTAAGACGAGAAAGAGTAATGAAAGAAAAGTAAGATTTTTAATTGTTGTGTTAGAAAATGTATGTAGGATAAATAAAAAATATATTATTATATTAAACACACACAGAGTGAAGTAGGTACATTAGCGGGCCTAATAAAATACCAAAAAAAAAGGAATACAGTACTAGACATGGCAGAGTTGTCATTTTTATTGACATAAAAAAACCTGTGATGTAATAATTATAAAGTACCTATACTAACTTTAATTAAAACACACCATGGCTTTTCCAATACCAACTGAAATTTACAAATTATAGGTATAATATAAATTTTCGAACTCATAAAATCCTCCTGTTATTTAGAAGTTCGTTAAAAATGTATGGCACTTAGAAATTATAAAGAAATATGTACGTACGTACCTATTAAATTACGTAAATAAGACCACTAGTAAACTATTTCAGTATTCATTCTGTATGTCTAAATAAACACATTTTCTATACCCATCTCTAGGCCCACGTGTATGGACGAACTATACACTACACATAGGTCACTGAACCGAGATCGTGTTTGAAATATTAAAACGTAACGCAAAGTGGCTCGGGTAAGTCCACTTACTAATGTTTTTGAAATACATTTCAAGGGTTTTAGGACTTTTCATGTAAGATAAAGGTGCCAAATGTTTTGAATAATGATTAGCATGGACATTAGTTTGCATAAATTGCTCTTGTAAGAAATTATGGTATTTTTGTTATAAAATATTGTACAGTAATATAATTATAATATTCCGGGACATCTCACACACCGTTATCTGATCCCAAGCTAAGCAGAGCTTGTGTTATGGTAACCAGACAACTGATAAACATACTTATATATTTCTAAATACAATACTTATTATAGATAAATTACACCCAGACAACCAGAACAAATGATCGTGCTCATCACACAACCATTTGTCCTGGGTGGTTATCGAACCCACGAACTCCGGTATAGCAGTCAGGGTCACTAACCACTAGACCAACAGGCTGTCAACAGCATAGGCTTAAACCTGCGAGAGTTGCCTAAAGATTCTAGAACGTTATTTAAGAGCAGTTACTTTATCTTTTTGTAGATATTATTGATTTTATAATGTCAATTAGATTTAAGAAGAGTATTTCATCGAAATTAATGATAAGAAGAACTCATTTATTTATTTAATCTTTTAAGTACACACATTAACATAATATAAGAAATGTGTAAAAGCATTGCTTATTTCATAGATTTGCAGGAAATTGTAATGAGAGATTCAGATCAAGCCCTTGTATTAGTTATCTTTACTTGTTGACTAGTTAGTATTAAGTACAATTTTACTGGTAGCTAGCAATACCAAAAAAAGTTCAAATAAAAGCGGTAGTAAATGGCTCATCGTCACTACATGAATGCACGAGGAAGGCGGCCATCAGAGAAGAGTGGCGGAGTGTTGTAAAGCTTGCCACCAACACCTGTAGTGATGACCACGACCACTCTGTCAAGAGTGATCCCGACAAAGTAGAACCAATACCACAAAAATATTTTAGTAATAACCATCTACATCTCCAGTGTAACATAACCCTAACCCACGAACGAGTTAACAACGCACGAGTTAACCCTCCGCCGGCTAACCACTTTTAATTATTCAACCGGGTTTCGTTAAACATAGCCTATTTTCTGCTTGCAGGCGGAAACCTTAATTTTGAAATGTTGGTAACGAGCATATTTAAAAGCTTTGGAGTAATGGGCGTGTTTTATTTATATACATTTTTATGACCCAGCCTGCTATTTACAACATTTTCCCAAATGTAATCTATCCTTATAATAAATCTGTAGAAAGGTCAATTCTGTACATTAAATATATTTTCAAAATAACTATCAGGGGGTGATTAGTGATCGATACTGATGCCAAAAATACAATCAGTAAAATTTTTGTCTGTCTGTCTGTCTGTTTGTTCCTTATAGAAACAAAAACTATTAATATACAATTATTCTTCATACTCCTGGGCAGGTTATAGTATACTTTTCATCACGCTACAATCAATAGGAGCAGAGCAGTGAAGGGAAATGTTGGGAAAACGGGAGAAGATACTAAATTTTTTAAGCTTCCGTCGCGTGTGCAGCCTTAATGGTTAAAGACTCATTGATAAGCTTCGTCATCCACGCGAACGAAGTTGCAGGCACAGCTAGTAAATAAATAAAAAACATTATGTTATTTCACAATTTATCATCTCCTTGCCCTGTTTCCAATCGTCGGTATAAATGGGATACTGTATTACCCAGTAAAATGGGTTGTGGAGGTTAGAAGGTAGTCGGTCTATGTAAAATATGATACTCAACTGAATCCAGTAGGACTGGAAGCCGACCTTAACATAGCTTGGGAAGAAGTCAAGGCAGAAGACAATATCAATACTCAACATCTAGCCTAGACATCTACCCTTATTTTGTTCCTAACTGTTTAAAATCAAAGTACCTAAAATCACAAAAAGTTCAAGTTCAAATAGGTCCAAACAAAAATAACTTAGGACCCGATAAAGCCATTAGACTCTTAAAACTTTTTAAACTTATAGTTTGGGACATTATGCTCATTTGTGACACCCCTATTTCCCAGATGGCGATAATAAAAAAACTTGAGCGATAAACTGCGGATTTACGAGAGAACTATGTATTACAAATTATAGGAAACCTGATTAGGGGTGGCACTTAATAAACGGAAATGCACTTGTGCAAGGTGAAACGTATGCAAGTGATTCTTTTATTTATTATTGTTATATTTATTTTAGACATATTATAGCAAGTCATAATAATTAATCTCTATTTTTTTTCCATTGTAAAATAAAAGAGGTACACCGGTAAAATTAAAAATATTGGCCGATTGAAAACGCCGAAACAATAAAACACAGACTCAAACTTGCTTTTATAATATACCGTAATTCACATTTACAATACAAACAAAAAAATTGTCTATCTTACTGTTCCAAACCTTTTATCAATTATTCAAAAATCATGCAAATCTGTGTAGCACTTTAGCAGATTACGTTAACATACAGCTAAGCAATCTTCTACATGATAACGTTATTAATTAAACCAGATAATACTTGTTAAGAAACATGTATCTCGCAGAGTTGATTATAAATTAGCATAACATCATAACAGCATTATAAGCTAGCATGTTGAAGGCGGAAATCTTGCTTCAAGAGACTTCATTTAACCCATAATGTGCCTGCATTAGGCACCTTTATTTACATATATTAATCCATACTTATATTATGAATACAAACGTAGCTTTGTTTGTAACGATTTGTGTTACGTTTGGCGGCTAAACGCCTCGACAAATTTTGATGAAATTTGTGTGTGAATTTAAACTTTAAGAATGGACATAGGTCTGTGTTATAAACGATATCCGGGGGGCGAGGACGCGGTTAAAACCAAGTAGGTTATATTTTACAAGAAGAATCAAAAACACTATCTTTAAATATAACATCTAATGTTTTTTAATCTTTGTCCCTCAAACTATAAAATTCAACTATCAAGGTTACATTAAAATAATATTTCTGCTTGCCTAGACAACAGTAGACAACCCTTATTTAAAGACAGATAGCCACTACAGCCGGAAGCTACAACCGCCGGTCGCCGCAACGCTAGATTAGTTAGCTGTGGTTCTGGGTTCGATTCCCGGGGTCGGTAAAACAATTATGCTGATCTCTACGACAGAAATTAGGCCAGATAGGATGTTGCAGTTGGATTTGATTGGTTTAGGATGAAAATTATTATGATATCACTACTATACTTGCATTGGTTGCAATGGTTTACTATGAATGGTTTAAAACTAAATCTAAAAAAGACGCAATGTTTATTATTTAAATCGACTGTGAAGAGCAACGATACTATCAAAGTGCATATATTAGGGAATATAGTAGATATTGTTGACAATGTAAAATTTTTAGGGGTACAAGTAGATGCAGTTTTAAATTGGAAGAAGGAATTGGAAGTAGTCACTAACACTATAAGTAGTGCTTGCTATGCTCTCGGAAGTCTGAGAGATGAATTAACCATTGCTCACCTTAGAATGGTATATTTTGCACTAATTGAGTCTAGACTTAGATACAGCATAAAGTTCTGGGGCAACAGCTACCAATACAATATTAATGCTGCTTTCGTGTTACAGAAAAGAGCCTTGAGAACTATGCTTCGCGTTAAACAAACGGAGTCGTGTAGAGACCTTTTTAAACATCTGCAAATTCTTACAGTACCATGCCTCTATATTCTTGTCCTGCTTAGTCACTTTATACAAAATATTAATAAGTTTGAGACAGAAGAACAGAGACATATCAGAATCAAAACGCGAAGAAAGGATCTGCCCAATTTCATACAGCCTAAGCTTAATGTCGTTAAACATGCCTCAAGAGTGCAATTAGTAAATCTGTACAATAAATTGCCTGTAGAATTTAAAAACTCTATGAATCCAAACGAATTTAAGAGAAAATTAAAGTCATTGTTATTGAGGAAATGTTATTACAGCATAGACGAGTTTCTTAAAGATAATAAAAATTAATTCAAAGTGATATGTAATTTGTTGACTGTCATGCATGATATACACCTATATTTGATAATTTTATTGACATAGTACTTTTATATTATTTATACATTTTTATTACACTGACATTGTATAATTTTATGGCTTATGTTAAGTACGACGAACGTGTAATGTTGTATTGTTGAAAAATTTTGTATTCTTTATTATTATTTTTTCCTGGCTGTACAATGATTTTAAATGTTTTTTCTTTTTGTTAAGTACCTTTATTGTCAAAACCCACTGTTCGACACAAATGTAAATTTGTTGAAGAATAAATAAATAAACTCTTTCTCTCTTTATTTAATTTACATATTTGTTACTAGACATTTGGGACAGTATAGATAAGGAAAAAAAAATTTTACTAGAATTACATAAAGTACTTATTTATTTACAATTAATTACTTAAATCTAATACAAGAACAAACAAAGACTAAAATTAAATCTTAAATAAATAAATAAAACTAACACGCGTCAAAAAACTCATCGTCATCCTTGTCAATGGCGGGAAACGTGCCCAGAAGGCTGGCAGCATTGCCACGTTGAATGGCTATGCCGATTCTCTGTGCAAGGAACAAACTAGCTCTCTGATCACGAGTAGAGTTCTTTAAAAAGATTTCGTGATACATAAAGTAAGTAATAATCTATTCAAGGCATTGCACGGTACAATAGGACGTAATAAAAGTTTAATTATGTAAAACTAACTAAATTGATAACTCTAAATAACTTTTAAACTACAGGGTTACATGTTTAGAGAAAAATACATAACGTTAATTATTACACGACTGCCCAAAAAGGAGTGTTATGTTTTCAGGGTTCATGTATGTAGGTATGTATGTATGTATGTATGTTTGTGAGTTTCTTTATTCCACCATAACTTCTAAAAGGCTTGACCGATTTCAATGTTTGTGGTATCATTAGAAGCTTTGAGTTATCCCGAGTGACATAGGCTATGTGGACATTAAAAAATGGTCAAGTGTGAGTCGAAATCGCCTGCAAAGGGTTCCGAACGAAATTTTTTTTGTGTTGTGTCATGCTTTTATGTTGTTCACAAAAAAGGTATTAAATAAAAATAATTATTATTAAAAATTAAAAAACACGCCTGCCATGTAAAAAAAAATAAAAACAAGTCAAATATTTGCAGTCGGGGGACCTGTAATGAATTGTTCCAAGTAACCGACCCCGACTGCAAATATTTGACTTGTTTTTATTTTTTTTTACATGGCAGGCGTGTTTTTTAATTTTTAATAATAATTATTTTTATTTTAAAAAATCAATTATTTATCTTAAAATTGCTTGAGTTTCGACTTTGTTGCATTGGCACGTGTGGCAAACAGACTCGTAGTGCTAGGAACCTATATAAGTTTATTCTATCTGTCACTATAGGTAGCTGGTTTTCAAAACCTAATAAGCAAGAATGCAAATATGTAGACAAAAACCGCTGGCTATTGTAGATAAAAAGAAGAGAATTTTCACAAAAGCGTAATGAAACTGCAGCTGCACATTAAAGTTAAGAATCTAATTATGCACTATTTAATTCGGTACGTTTTGTTTCTGTATTATGTAGAAAATGCATAAGAAAGGATTTTAGACAAAAAAGCTAGTTTGGGTGGCGATAATACAGCGTTGCCTCTAAGTACTCATTACTCTGCAAAATTGCCAAGTATTCTCAAAAAATGAAATTAACTAAACTGTTAAATATAAAATACATGAACGCATTATTTAGTACATTAAATAAGTGGTTAAGTGGCTGGTGGAGGGGCTCGTGGCTAAGTGTAAGCCGTACGGTTTGACCGATAATACAGGTTAAGCCGCGGTTGGTCCGTGGATGGGTGACCATTTCTACAACATACCGAGACCCCTCCGTGCCTAGGATAGCACGTTAAGCCGTTAGTCCCGACTGTCATACGTTGATCTTTGGCAGTCGTTAAGTCAATTCGGACAACCAGTCTTACTATGGGATACTGTGTTTCCCTGTAAAATAGGTTGTGGAGGTCATATAGGCATACGGTATTCAGCTGAATCCGGTAAGACTGGTAGCCGACTCCAACATACTTAGTTGGGAAAAGGCTCGGGAGATGATGATGAAATAAGTGGTAAAAATGAGGCATATACCTATAAACACGAATTCAGGTACTTCTGACTGCCCCTTTTAATAACAAACGTGCTTTAATATATTCGTTTCAGAGAAAGCTTATTTATAAGAAAGTCTGCCCGTGACCATGATACCTGCAAAGGTATCGAAACGTCGGGACCTAAAATCTAAATATAAACCGCGAAAAAATCCGTAAAAAGTAGTTTTATTTTAAAGAAATTCGCTAATTTAAAAAAAATCTAGTATTCCTATACTAGATGGTGCCATGTAAGCACATTTAATTCAAGATGTCTTTTAAGGGAATGAAGAACATAATAGATAATTATCATAAATATAAATTGCCATTGGCTGTTCAACAAGAAATAGTTCTTATTAGTGGCATTTTATATAAATCAAGGGTCAGATTTATTTACATAAAATGCGATATATTCTACAAGTCAAATTATCTAAGTTCCTGTTAGACACAGCCCTAGCAGTCTTAAGATAAATAGCAACCATGAACAGATGCACTCGATAGATGGCCGGAGCACTAGAAATTAAATCAATGCTCCCCGCGCCCGCTAGGTGGCGCTAGTGTGCTAACAGCTTTTACTCTTGGCGCTCTATTTCAATAGTGCTTGATTTTAAATACAAAAAGAAAGAATATTCTTCGATGTTGGTAGAGTGGGTATTGCATTTTTGAAAAGGTTAGCAGTTTGGATTTTATATTGATCTTTAGAGAGACACACATGAAAAGTTTTAAACAAGGAGATAAATATTCATAATAGCCTGCCAATTTGAAGAATACTCAGCTATATTTTTGTGAAGTATTTCTGGCACGCTTTTATATACTAAAATTTAGTATTTATATAAATATAGTTGTTTTATCTACCAATAAATCCATAATTACATTTAACTAGGTTATACAATACCCTTTATGTCTTTTTATTAATAAAGACGACCTCCGTGGTCGAGTGGCGTACGCACCGGTTTCAAGGTGTCGCTAGCTCTGACGTCCCGGGTTCGATCCCCGGACGGGTCAATGTAGAAAATCACATTTCTATATTGTCTCGGGTCTGGGTGTTTGTGGTACCTTCGTTGTATCTGAATTCCATAACACAAGTGCTTTAGCAACTTACTTTGGGTTCAGAGCAATGTATGTGATGTTGTCCGCATTTATTATGTTATTTATTTATTAATGTAAATTATTCGGGTGATCCATGTTACTATTTTAATTAAGAAATTATTCCTATTTATTATATATATATAATACAGACGTGCTGCCCGCGAACGCAAAATGGCAAGAAAAATATAAAGTACGAAGGCGTTCAACTTTATAATAACCTGCCGCCAGACATTAGGAGCACATCTTCTTTTAACATATTTAAAGCCAAACTCAAGGAGTACGTCACTAACAATACAAAACTATTATATTAAGCTAGCGATATAAATTACGCACAATAATTTAGTCGTTCGATGTACCTACATTAAGAAAAAAAAAAAACTGTTAGCTACTGGACTAAATTTATCTTAGTTATGTATTTATTCGTTAAGTGAACAATGTATGTTCTTTTAGAATAAATAAAGAATCTTTGAACCGATTTAAAGCCAAAGTTTCTGGCAGCCCTAAGTCGGAGATAAATGGCAGCAATGAACGGGTGAGATGCACCCGCTGAACGTCTGGAATAGTGGTAATTAAATTAATGTTTAATAACTCACTTAAATGGCGTTACGGATATTCTGAAAGAAGTTACAAGTTATGGAAATTTATAAAATGGCTTCTTAAAAACGTTATTGAGCTATTGTTCTTGCATTTAAAAATTAAGTATATAATTTTTAGTAGGTATATCAAAAAGGAAAAAAAATACAACTGACTTTATTATTTGACGGGCCTGTTGGTCTAGTGGTTAGTGACCCTGACTGCTATACCGGAGGCCGTGGGTTCGATTCCAACCCAGGACAAATGTTTGTGTGATGAGCACGATCATTTGTTCTGGTCTGGGTGTAATTTATCTATAATATGTATGTATTTAGAAATATTTAAGTATGTTTATCAGTTGTCTGGTTACCATAACACAAGCTCTGCTTAGCTTGGGATCAGATAACCGTGTGTGAGTTGTCCCGAAATATTATTATTATTATTATTTAATGAAATCAGAACGTAAAAAAATTGAGGCAGCGAAAAGTAATAACAGTATATTTCATCACATTTCAATTAAATTACTAACTATATCTTAAGCATTAAACTAGTTTTACTTCTTCATTCAATATTTTTTCTAATATATTAGAAAGCTTAATCTTCTACAAAAATATATCAAACTCGTAGCAAAGTGCTACGAAAGCGCTACGCTTGTAGCAAGACTGCTACGAAGCTATGATATTTGTTAGCAAAACAAGTTGTTATATAAATGAAATAAGAATTTGTAACAAAAATATACTATTATTACAGTATACGAAAAACATAGTAAAACTTAGTTATATCTGTACTAAGAAAATTGTTAAAATAATAATAATAAATAATAATTCCAGCCTACAAACGTCCCACTGCTGGGCACAGGCCTCTTCTCATATATAAGGTGCTATAAAAACATCTGCCACGGCTTTAATGGGAGGTAGTATTGTGTTTATAGATTACAATAGTAAAGATAAATTATTGATTATTCATCATATTTTTTTTTCATACAAAAAAAATAACGTATAAATTTGAATTGATTTATTAGTATAAAACCATCCCGTGTCATAAGCTGTTGCCGCTCCGCTCAACCTTGTGAACAACGTTACGCAGAATAGAGTCAATGTTAATTTAACTATTTTATTCTCTCAAATTTAATTAACTGTTCCGGGGTACGAAAGTTCTTCACTATTGTAATCTATAAACACAATACTACCTCCCATTAAAGCCGTGGCAGATATTTTTATAGCACCTTATATATAGAGAAGGCACGAGCATTGATCACCACACTTGCTCAATTGTGGATTGGCGACAATAGGCAAACACAATTAAAATTAAATAACTACATTAATAATGTATCCAAAATATTCCGTATACGATACATATCTGAAATATCAATAGCTATTTTTTACCACGTGTATTGATTACAGCCTTCACTAAATTAAAATACAAACAATCAAAGACTAATTTAAATACAAGTGTAATTATCGAGATTTCCATTTTCAAATGAATCAAGTGCATACATAAAGCACCGATGCACTACCAACATAACATATGTATGCAATGTATAGACGAGAACATTGTAGTATAAATCTTTAACACGGCGCGCCGGCAATAAATCGCTGAGCTCTCTCTTCCAGTTGTAAAATTAGAAACAAGGATATAGAAACTATGGATAAGATAACGATTCATTTGTTTTTTTTTTGTTCGTTGAAATAAATAAATAAATAAATATCCTGGAACAACTCACACACGGTCATCTGATTCCAAACTAAGCAGAGCTTGTACTATGGTGACCAGACAACTGATAAACATACTTATATATGCGGCATTCGATAAAATCTGGCTATTTCAGAATTAACTTAGTCTGTTCCACTTTCAACAATATCTGCACAAAAATATTTCGATGGATTTGGATAGATTTGACCTCACCTCATCTCGCCTATAATAAGTGTATATTTCTAAATACATAAATTGTATTTACATATAGATAAATTACACCCAGATTTGTGTTATGGTGACCAGACAACTGATAAACATACTTATATATTTCTAAATACATACATATTATGAATAAATTACACCCAGACACAGAACAAATGATCGTGCTCATCACACAACCATTTGTCCTGGGTGGGAATCGAACCCACGACTTCCGGTATAGCAGTCAGGGTCACTTACCACTAGACCAACAGGCCAGTCATAAATTAAAACAAAAGAAGACTATCCCCCGGTTTCTGAAGTACTGCCCCGGTTTCTCATTCTAAGCGCTGTAATTGGTTGTTAGTCTTTCGGTCAACCAATCACAGTCTTTAGCAGTTTATATGACAACAGATTAGGTTAAGCAGCCTAAGTATGTGAACCCACATGTGAGCAAGCGTTGAAATCAATCCTCGTTCCTTCTGTACATGAGTAAACACCTGTGTTCAGCAGGAGGACAAGTACAAGGTCGTATGGTTTTTACGTTCATCTATTTACGTCACAGATTTTAGTCTGTGTATTATAGAAACGACCTATCTCGTGTAAAATGTTTCAATTTGAGTTCCCATTTCAATCAAAAATTAAATAAAGGCCTAACAATATCAACTGCAGATTTAATCTATATATATAAAAATGAATCCCTATTTCCCTTGGTCAAGGCATCACGAGTGAACGGCTGGACCGATTTCGCTAATTTTTTTTTTGTTGTGTTTGTTATTGACAGGGGAAGGTTATTATGAAAGAAAAAAATGGAAATCTGCGCGGAAAATTAGAAAATTCAAGAATACTTAACCACTATATAACATTATTTCTAATCCAACCTAAACTTTTTTAATGTAATCTGACATTTGAAATAAAATTGACAAAATTCAATATTCATAGTTGAAACAGGACGTCTGTCGGGTCAGCTAGTATACTATAAAATATAGAGGGGATTATATTAACTTTCTGGGTAGTTTGTAATTTTATTTAGTACTAGCGGTCGCCCGCGGCTCCGCCCGCGTGTATTTCGGTTACCGCTGCAAAAAGCCTACCCAGGAAAGACACGGTCACCTTTTTTTTTCCAAAACAAAATTTAGCCTATGTTACTCGTGGATAATGTAGCTTTCGAATGGTGAAAGAATTTTTAAAATCGGTCCAGTAGTTTTTGAGCCTATTCATTACAAACAAACAAAGTTTTCCTCTTTATAATATTATATTATATTATATATTATATATTATATACTGTAGATTTAAAAGTGCCGCATACAGGAATCTTTTCGAGGAGATAATCTTATAATTAATAATACTGGAAAATGCAATGGGTGTCCAACGGTAGCCCAAAAAATAATAAATACCAAAGGGTAATGGGCACCTTAGTATGGAAACTATACCCACGCTGTACAGAAACAAAATAAGGTGAAAAAGACATTAATGTCTCTAGTTTACGACAGTATGGGTTGCATTACTGTGGGTATAGTCTGAAGTTACGCAAGAGAAGAGTGTCTGGAAGGATATGGGGAAGGCCTTTGCCCAGCATTGTGACATTGTTCTTTGAACTACTAATGTTTAATACCGCAATCCAAAAAAAAAGTAAATTAAATTAAAAGTGAGGTATAACTTAACAATTTAAATCTAGTTTATTTTATGTACACAAGTTGTCACAAACTGGGTCGGATTATGCCCGACCTTTAATACTTTTTAATAAGTTCCACTTTATTATTACACAACATGTTACATAGAACCTCGTTTCTTCTAGAAAGGCTTCTCTAGGTCCGTGTCCAGTTGAAGTGATACAGGCTGCGGTTTTATTGACAACTAGCTGTTGCCCGCGACTTCGTCCGCCTTAATTTCTGTTATTATGATCGCGATGAAGAAGTTTAAAAACAAAAAAAAAAATATTTCTGCGTAAATTATAATTTTAGTTAATATTATGTTGATAAAACTCTAGCCAATAATTGGTAATAATGCATTAATTTCGACCAAAATTTTAAGTTTTAAGTTTATAGTGAGTCAATCTTAAAAGATAGACATATACCGTCGCGGACATTTTTTTAGATCATTTAAAGAGGAACAATTCATTCTTACATATTTTTTAGGTATCTCTAACCGTTTACGTAGAGCACGCATCGGAAGCCTTCAAAAATGAATCGTTTTCCCAGTTTTTGCAACATTTTTCACTGCTGCTTCGCTCCTATTAGTCGCAGCGTGATGTTATATATTCTAAAGCCTTCCTCGATAAATGGACTATCCAACACAAAAAGATTTTTTCAAATCGAACCAATAGTTCCTGAGATTAGCGCGTTCAACCAAACATACAAACAAACAAACAAACTCTTCAGCTTTATAATATTAGTATAGATTACTGCCGATATTGGTTTCTTTGGTCCCGTAGTAATGTAGCACGCCACATTATGCAATACGATATATCGGTATTGGAACAGATACGATACCGTAAGTAAAATATACGAAACTTATAATGTGAAATAAAGATAATGTGAAAGACTGCCTCGTTGGCCTAGTGGTGCTTAGCGCGACTGCTACGCTAGAGGTCTTGGGTTCGATTCCCAAGTCGACCGAGGTGTTTGGGTTTTTCTATGAAATTCTCAGTAGCAGGTCGGAGTTTGGATTTGTGCCCAGTTAGTGGCAATAGGCTCACCCCCTAATACATGGGACCTAAACATACCGGCGAACTGTGGGTGTACATTGGTACACCTCTGCCTAACCCTTCGGGCGATACAGGCGTGATGGTATGTTATGTTAATTTTAAAGACAGGTACATGTTTCATGTATTGGACGACCTCCGTGGTCGAGTGGCGTACGCACCGGTTTTGAAGGTGTCGCTAGCTCAAAGGTTCTGGGTTCGATCCCTGGACGGGTCAATGTAGAAAACCACTTTTCTACATTGTCCTGGGTCTGAGTGTTAGTGGTACCTTTGTTGTTTCTGAATTCCATACACAAGTGCTTTAGCTTTTTTATTTTGGGTTCAGACCATGTGTATGATGTCGTGCGCATGATTATTTATTTACCAAACAAACTTTTGCAATATTAGTAAGGATTATTTATTATTTACTTGCCCCCGATATCGTATCGGTTCCAGATATTGATATCGTATCGGATGATGTGAATACGCTCTTTTGTGGAGTCTGAGACCAATAAGTAGAGGTGGACGATGTATGTGTCTTGCGTGGTAGTATTGAGGTGTAGATTAAAATTTGCTGCTGAGAAATGTGGAACTATTTTCAGTTTAATTGTTAGAGTAAGTGCTTTCAACGCTCATTGTGGTTCACAATAGGTGTACAATATATGTTAAGGAGTTATAATATAGAATAAGTTTGTATTAATCAGTTTAAATAATAATATTGTAGAGCGATATAAGCCAATGGATTTTTTTTCTGTAGGCTAGGTCGAAAAAATGATTGTTGAAATGGTAAATCCGTCACAAAAACTTTGTATGAAAACCTACTCTTACCATTTTTTACTAATAGGATATATAAAATTGTATGTCAATTATATTTCATATTGATAATAATTATTATTTCCTAATGATTGAGTTAACACATTATTTACAGAAATTCTCAGCATAATATTATATTCTATATTTAACACGCGTCCCAGTATGGAAACTCTTTAAAGCTCAGTAATTTTGTGCTTGACCTTATTCGAGTGAGACCCGGACTACCGGTAACTGAAAAGGTACAGCCGCGTACAAAAGTGGAACTTGATGCTAAATGTCGCACGTTATACATTGAAAAGGCGAAAACATACGCGCCACAATAAAATATAATATTATGGGTTACATTCTTTGCTAGTCATATGAGCTGTACATATTTTAGTCAGTGTACTTTTTAAGTCCTTTTTTTTCTATAATAGTTTAACCTTGGTGGGTTTTAATTCTTAGTCAGGTATATAATATAATAATATAATATCCTGGGACAACTCACACACGGTTATCTGATCCCAAGCTAAGCAGAGCTTGTGTTATGGTAACCAGGCAACTGATAAACATACTTATATATTTCTAAATACATACATATTATAGATAAATTACACCCAGACACCAGAACAAATGATCATGCTCATCACACAACATTTGTCCTGGGCGGGAATCGAACCCACGACCTCCGGTATAGCAGTCAGGGTCACTAACCACTAGACCAACAGGCCCGTCTACATATACGTATATAAGTCTTTTTTATATCGTGTGTTTTATAAAGTATTTCTGTTCTTCTCATGTCGTTAGTTATCAGTAGATCTGGCAAGCCTAAACGTTGTCAAATCGATTGCTCTTTGATTACCCCTTTTTAAGTGATTTTGTAAGTCTAAGAAATTGCTCAATAAAAAATGCTGAAAGGGTATTTTTCAACTACTTTGAACGTTTACTATTACGTGAAATACGTAAGATATAATTGGGCACAAGATTTCAAATGAATCTTTAAAGCAATCGATTATAATTTTCGCAGAATTCAAACTCCTAAAAATGCCGTAAAATTATAACCTCGTTAAACTCCTGAAAATAAACATCAATTACGTGCCTTCTGCCAGACTTTTTCATACCAATTCAGAAAGCCATTTAAAATCTAGATAGACTCAAAAAAGCAACACAATACTAAATATTTTTATTAAATGTCGCCTTAGACGGCCAGTAATAACAAAGAAATGTACCAACAAAAGATATTTACAAAAGAATTTAATAAGTAAGGAAACTTGACGCAGAGCCGTCTGTCGACGACGCCGCTAATTTGTACGTCACTTTATACATTAATATTATTTTAGAAAAGAAAAAGAGTATTTTTCATTTGTTTTTCATTACAGCACATAATTATGTTCTATATTAATACACTTCTCATCAAAAAAATCGAAACACTTTCGTTTTTATTGTTTTTGTCCTAATTTTTTACAAAAGAGAATTAATTCCATGAAAAAAAAAACATTATTGTGTAGCTGGCAGTTTGGTCATTACAGTAAGAAGAAAAAAATCAAAATTCGAAATTAGAATTTCACTATAAATGAAATTAATCACTGTTTTGAGACAAATGTGTATTTAGGGTTGGAGTACGTTTCTCGTTTAAAAACTAAAAATTAGCGCTTGTCTTTAAACTTTTTGTTTCTTATTTCATTTACTGTGACTTTGGGACGTCTGAAAAAACTTTTTTTTCTAAAACATATGGATACTTCGCCCGCAGAAGCCGCCCAAGTGGTGGCATTGCTGGATTCTGGACTTAGTCAGCGTGTTGTGGCTGCAAGATTGCATCTAAGCTTATCATCTGTTCATAGAGTCTACAAACGCTATCGGGAGACTGGTTCGTTCACGCGCCGTTCAGGATCTGGCAGGAATCGGGTCACTTCTGAGCGAGATGATCGATTTATTGTAACAACTTCTTTACGAAATCGACGCCTTAACGCTTTTCAACTGCAGCAGCAGCTTCGCGTTGTACGAAGAGTAGCTGTAAGTGACTCTACAATAAGAAGAAGGTTGAAGGAACGCGGATTGGCACCGCATAAGCCAGCAAATGGGCCGAAATTAACTGCAGACCATCGAAGAGCGCGCCTTAACTTTGCACGCGAGCACCTAACTTGGTCATACCTTCAGTGGAGCAAAGTACTGTTTTCTGATGAGTGTAAAATTATGCTGTATGGTAACGACGGAAGGAACAAGGTCTACAGAAGAGATGGAGAACGCTTTGCACAATGCTGCATTGAAGAAAAGGTCAGCTATGGTGGCGGTTCGTGGACGGTTTGGGGAGGAATCAGCGCCGACGGTAAGACAGAACTTGCCTTTGTGTCTGGGCCACGGCTGCCTGCACTAAACTCTCATCGGTACATCGAACAGTGTCTTGAACCTCATGTGATGCCCTATGCACATTTTATTGGCAACGACTTCATATTCATGCACGACAATGCTAGAGCTCACACCGCGGGCGTCGTACGAGATTATCTTACCGAAGTCGGTATCTCCATTATGGTATGGCCAGCAAGAAGCCCGGACATGAATCCCATTGAACATCTATGGGATGAATTAAAGAGACGAATTCGAGCAAGAGATCCAGCCCCAGAAACACTTAGCCAGCTGCAAAATGCAATCCAAGAGGAATGGGATAATATACCACAACATGTGATCGTGACTCTCATCCGATCGATGAAGAACCGTATGGAAGCAGTAATAAGAGCTCGCGGAGGGAATACAAGTTATTAAATAAACGTTTCTTACATTTTTTTTTCATTTACGCGTGTTGTTTTACCCATTTCCTTCATATTCCATACAGGGTAAAAATTACTCATTATACAAAATACGAAACCTATGAAGACTTAATTTGAATTTAGAACATTAACATTAGGATTTAAAAACCTCATACTACTCACTATTAAATGACATTTTACATTTATTCCTAAATATACACATTTTTCTGATAATCCTTATCAAATCATAAACTGCGAGGTGTTTCGATTTTTTTGATGAGAAGTGTATTTATTTCCACAATACAAATGAATATCGCAAGGGAAAAATATTTAGTTGTCAAACGAATGAGAAGGTTTCGTGAATTGCAATTAAATGCTAAGCTCTTAGAGTATATATAAGCAAGCTTAGAGTGCTAGCTTCGCTTGGAACCAGTTTTCCCGATCGTAAGCAATTTTTAACTGTTATTACTCGCTCGTTCAGTGATTTTACGGGCGATATAGATTGTTCCTGCGAAAATATCAATGGTTTTGTTACTAATAGAGTAAACCAATATTCGGTTTTGACATGCTATTAATAAAGCGGCATGCTCTGTTTTGACACTAATTTGACGTGACATTAAAGCCGACGCTTGATCATACTTGTGCTGATTGTTCATACTCCGTGAGGCACTCTATAGTCCACTTATTCATACTCTAAGTTTACATTTCTCAGTGATTACAACACAGCTGTATTCGTATCACAAAACAAGAAAAGGTATTCATAAAAATAACAGCCTGTTAAATAACAGGAACAAAACATAGGTATATGAAACTGCATGTTATTTTTCTCGTATGCACACCCGCCTTGCGATTACCTTTGGGAACCATTATGTAAAACATATATGTAAAACATACATGCGATATGTAGGTAAACTTTTGTAACTTCTCCAACTAGTTTTTATTTGGATGACATTTTATTTGTAGTTACTGCAATAAGGTCGAGATACCTAAATGTCGACTCGGTTTTGCCATATTTTTATTTGTGTAATAGTTTTTAGTATAACCACGTTCTACATACAATAACTATTTCCAAATTTTAAAATAATAACATTTAACTTAAATTTATTTATAGTCAATATAGTCCAAATGTATATTGAATATTTTTTGTAAGTAACAATAATAATTGAAATAAATAAGTAGAAATCTATTTCTATAGTAATAGTATTTAACTATTTACACACATTTTACTCTAAGACCAACTATACTAAGGTCCTTTAGTGCGAGTGACCTATTTACTCTGTGATATCCGCTTGTGCTTCGGAGAGCACGTGCAGCAATTGATTTCGAACTCTTCGATTTAGAAATGGAGTTTAGTGTTTACCTTTTGTGATTAATGTCCTGTTTTTTTCTTTTGTTTAATGTTAGAGGAGTATTTATGTGATAAATTTAGTACTGAAATAGGTCCTTATTATAAGATATAATGAATAAGACGTCCTTTAAAAGTAATGGCTAAATATCACTAAGGCTAGGTTGTTACCTAATAACTGACTAGATTTTTTTAGGTAAATATATGACTGTTCTAAAACTTAAAGTAAGAAATAGACCTATACCGTCTTATTACAAAAAGAGGTTTAACAAAAAAACCCTGGTTCAAACTACCTTTAGACCATGGTTTATCAAAAATGATATTACAAAACATGGTTTTGCGAAAAACCATTGTCAAAACCATGGTTTGACGCTAAACCTCGGAGACCCCTAGTTTTACGATGGTCTAAATCGTTAATTACATTATAAGTTCGTATTAAATAAAGATATTAGGAATATGTATAGGATATTTAAGACTAAGTAGTATCTATAAGAAATTGCAATAAGAAAAGAAAATTTTAACTACAAGAAAATTTACGTAACTTGAAAATGTGATTTTTGTATATTGTGTAAATTAAGATTGTAATGTAAGAAACATAAAGGAAATTGTCCAGAAACATCAAATCCGTTTGAATTGTGAAGATCGGATGGAGGGATTCTGAGTTATAACCAAAAATAAAATTTTTAATATGACTGGCCGGGAATTTTGGGGCGATATTTAATTAATTAGGTACTCAAGTAAGGCTAGTTTATTTAACATGTATATGATAAGGGGCATTTATAGTGTTATTTAAACTTTAATTGTAATGCATATTGTAGATATTTTGTCAACTAAATAACAGAAAAGGATTTCACCCAAGTAACATAGGAATCCTATTAGAATCTAACTGGCGCGGTTGACGCGGCGGTAAAGTAGCGCTGTATAAAAGCAGCGCTATTTTCAAAACGAGTACGAGGCCCAACTACTGTTTTACTATGTTCTGGGGAGTTCAAACTAACCTACAAGTGTTGATTATTAAATATACTTTATGTTAATTTAATCAGTGTTTAATATTTAAATGAAAGTACATTTTTATGCTTATTCAGGTTTTTATTGCGTCACTGTCATAATCGTTGTATTCCACAACAAAATCGAGTGGAGCGATATCCATAATCCCCAGATCTTCTTGGGAAGGCGGCTTGGGCTTTTCGCCACCGTCTGTCTTCATCTGATATCGATGCCTATAGGCGGACAAATTTGTTTTAGCCGCAAGTTTCATCCTCTTCGAAGGTAACTTAAATTCTCCATTAGATCTATTCTTTCCAGTAAGTTCAGTAATTCTGTAAATATTTCAAAAATAATGTTAATACTCGCTATTTATTTTGTGTGAGGGTGTCGACAATCAGCGTTAATATAGCCACCTTTGGGAAACCACATGCCTCTGACAAGGCTTGATAATGGATCACATATTAATAAAAAAAAACATATACTTCTTTGCCATAATCTTCCACTCTTGAGTCTTTTTAATATTGGAGGAAGCTTTCGTGCTTTTGTCCTCAACTATGTGGCGTGATTGTGCAATCATCTCTCTTATTATATACACTAATGTTTTAAATTTTAGTAAGCTTAAATGAATCAATAAATTAAAGAAGTATTTCAAGTACATCGAAGTAATATAACTTTACTTACTTTTTCCTCGCTAGGTACTCCAATTTGCGGAACGTTTTTTCTTTTGTAGCAATGTGATTTTAAGATTATTATTATTGAAATCACCAAAGAAAGAAATAATTACGCTTGACACTTTAATGTTATTGTTTCAGATGACGCGCGAGAATGTTACGTTTCGTTACACATATTATAAGAAATTTATACGACATTCAAGTAATGTGCTTAAACATAAATAAGGCTGCAATCAGCGAAATAACTAAATAAATGTTTATATCGAAGCAAAATAACAAAACTTGAATATTGTTAACCCAAGTAAACATCTATAAATCATTTACGAATTATATTTTTTTTTTACTTTCTGGGTAAACGGAACGTCGCAATTGAATGATTTCATGGTGAACGAATAACATTTATATTTATCTGTGGTTGATATACAGACCATGGTTCAAATGATGGTACGAAGAAAACCATGGTTTTTTTTATTTTTGTAATACGAAAAATTATAAACCATGGTTTTACGGAAAAGATTAGTCTTGAAAGTACTTGGTTTAAACCAAGGTTTTTCAGTTTTTTGTAATAAGACCGATAATGTTTATTTAAATTCGTTAGGCATACTTTGGGATTTTCTATGGGCACAGAGTCTTCTTCTGCATGCATATCCATTTCCTAATTATAACGCTATTCCTATCTATTACGCTATTACGAGAGCGGCATAGCTATAATAACTATATAAATGTTAGAATTACGAGTATAATAATATAATAATCCAGCCTATAAACGTCCCACTGCTGGGCATAGGCCTCTTCCCATATAGAGAAGGCACGAGCATTGATCACCACGCTTGCTCTCCGCGGATTGGCGATTTCAGATCCCAATTTTGGAATCAACGTTTACTCACGATGTTTTCCTTCACCGTTTGTCAGAAGTGTCTTAGAATAATTAAGAAAGTACATATAACTTTGAAAAAGCCACATTGGTACTTGCCTGGGTTCGAACCTGCAACCTTGTGCATACAAATTCGTTCATTGAACCGCTAGGCCACCACGACATAATTATGAGTTTATGATTATAATTACAAGTATAATACTTTTTAATTGTAAGTCAAATAATGCGGATTACACTTAGCCGACTGTTTACACAGGATGCGGTAAATGGAAAGTATCCATTTTAAAGAATAAATACTAAGTTAAATATATTTTATAACACCATACCATAAGATATCCTTTTATTTAAAATAGCGTTTATTATTTCAATCCTGGTTTAAGGAACAAAGCCGCAGTTTCTATTCTACAACGTGCTATGAAAGTGTTCGTTCATTCAGATGCATACGAATGAACGAGTGAATGTAATTGTTTTAGAAGTTTGTGTGTATGCAGGAATATATCTGGCTAGGTTTTGTTTGTGTTGGATTTATTTATGGGATAGAAAAGGAGTCCATTTTATATCTAGCTTACAGTTAAATTAAAAAAAAACTAAATATGTAATGTAATAAAATGATATAATAATTGATTTTTTTGCAATTTTTGTTTTATATTATAAATATTATTATATATATATGTAATGTAATAAAATGAGTATAGAGATTAAAACTAAAAATCTGCGGGACGGAATGTATCAAACAAAAATTGCAAAATAGACAAATTAGATAGTTTTTATATAAAAAAATACAAGCAATATTTAAGCGTAGTTTTATTATTTTCTTCTTTCCTCCAATTGTTTTTTATTTTATAATCTATCTATCTATCTAATATTATGAATCATTTTGATTTATTTACTTTTAGAAAGTCGATTCAAGTAACATGATGATCATCATTTACCGTAACTGAATTCACTTTCGGTTAGGGTTAGGGTTCAGTTAAAGAGCGTCTATACCTAATCTGATCTTTGGTAGTATAGAACAGTTATGTTTTACAGATTTACCTATTAATAAAACTCAAATGCAAAAATTTCATATTATAATTTATGGGGAAAGAGCCTTATCATGTTTTTAACATGGTACTATACCTACCATGACATGTAAAAAATATGTAATTTATCATGTTCATTAACCCAGAATTTTACTGTTTACTCTTTTGTTATTTTTATCGGCTTTCATTTGACTAATGGATATAGTAAGTGTATAGACACTTAAATTAATGGACAAAAGGTGGTATTTGGTTTTTCGTTACCATGACAACCAGAAAATGTAAAAGCCGTTTTACGGCCGTTTACAATAACCTATTTCCAGTTACGGATAGATCGCTATCCCCGGTTAACAGCAAGATCTTATCTATCCTTAGTTTGCGTTTCACAATCAAGCATAATGCTATCTATCTGTTTTTAACGAAGGATAGCTTCGTCCCTCTTGAAGCGTTTAGTTATTTGCTGCAAAAATGTTTAATGCTAAAAACAAATATTAACTATTTATTCATGTTTAATTAAAGTACTTATCATGTATATTTTTTTAGAGGTTTCAAGGTGAATAACATTAAATTACATTTTTCCATTTGGTTTACCAAATTCAATCATGAAATAAAACGTTATGACAGTTTTGACATATCGATACAGCATTATATTATATAGTCTATGGATACAGCGACGCCATTAGTCATGGGTCATACTTGCAAAATCGAGTACCAGGGCTTTCAAGTAAGTCTATCATAAGAAACCAGGTCCTAAAACCAGGGCTCAGAATACTTTTAAGTATTTTCTATCTGCATAGGAAATTGAACCGTGACTTCCTATGAATAAGGAGCACAATCGCGTTTACAAATAAAAACCTACATAAAGACGAAAGTTTCTACTTTTATTTAATCCAAGCCCTGTTGGAAGAAAAAATACTTGCATAGGAAATTGAACCGTGACTACTTATAAATAAAATTCGTAGTCATTCAATTTAGTCATATAATTTACACGTGGTTTATATTCCTTTTGTAACGGCGTGTTATCGGTATCACTGTCACTGCTTTCATCAAAATCTATTATAATTTGAATTAATTCCATATCGCTATCATCACTGCTAAAATATTCCATATTTACAAATTTACTAGAGAGCTACTTATTTTCGAAAGGCTATCTGTCCGCGTAACCGGCCGAAATTGACAGATAAACAAATGCCGTTACTAGAGATGGGGCGTCCTACCAAACAGTAACTTGAAACGTATATTGAAATGCAAGTAACGACGTTTAGTATGTGAGTTCCTATCTCTTGTAGACTATCCGTCCTCCCAACGATAGATAGACAACTTCGATAGGAAATGCTAACTGTAGATAGCTTATTGAAATTTAAGTAAGGGTAAAAGGATAGATTTGCCTATCTGTAGTAACTAGAACTAAGGTTAGATCGGTTATTGAAAACGGCCGTTACTGACATTGTACTTGGTTTAGGTTTAGGTCTAGGTTTTAAAACGAATATTAAAAAAAGACAACAATGTAGTACATGTAATGATTATTACGACTGCAAGCTAAAAATTTTTAGAACAACTTATTAATATACTGGTACCCATTCAAGTTATAACAAAAGTAAAAACTGAGAACCTCCTTTTTTTGAAGCCGGTTAAATAGTAGACATAACATAGGTATAAAAAAACATCTGCCCCTCAAGGTTATCATTTTAAAATAATTTAATAACAGTTGGTCGAGCATGAAGTTTTTTCCTAACATTCTTTAGAATCAAACTTTAAAAACTTATCTTCAACAATGTTGCTAGGCGTGAAATAAAAACTTTCATTTTGGCAGACTACGAACATTGGCTTTAAAAGTCTAATCTTGTTTATTAAAAAGATTCAAATTTCTGAATGTAAACGTGAACATTTCAATTTTCAATTTCAAAGTAGGTACAAAAGTTGTACAGGATATTGAAATAAATTGAATATATTTGTTGTTTTGTTCTTTATAGAAATAGTTGATTTTCTTTCTTTATTTCCACATTATAATCTATACTTAGGTTCACTTATAGGGAGATTTTGGAAGTAACGATGGCTATTTTAATATCAGTATCTACCTAAATGTAACAATTTATATTAATAATCATCATTTTAATAATATAGACTTCGCCAAATGAAAAATACATTGATAGAAGTCTGACAAAAATTATTACTTTAAATTTTATTTTGACTGTTTCATTTAAACTTTAAACGCCGTAATACGGGTTTTACCTTAATGTAATACATAATTGGAAATGACATTATTAAAGAGCTTTGTGACTATAATTTGAGAGAACCGTACGATACAAGAATTCTGATAAAATACCCTTTTCTGAAACCTTTTACGTCCGCATAGTAGTAATGTTGCCATAAATTATGTTCTGCACTGTTATGAGCTCCTGGTACCAGTGGGTCATAATAAAGGGACGGAAGCGCATTTCATTTTAACACGGCCACGAAATTAAAGTACGGGAATTTACTACATTTTATAGTATTGATATCGGATTAAAGCTGTGCTAGCCGGATTAGGAAGACAGGTAGACAAATATAACTTAGTTTAAGATGGATTTTAATATGTTTATATTTTGTGCATCTAAAATTAACAAGTTAAATAAATATTCTTATTACTTTGACTGCCTCGTTGGCTTCGCTACGCTACGCTAGAGGTCTTGGGTTCGATTCCCAAGTCGACCAAGGTGTTATTGGGTTTTTCTATGAAATTCTCAGTAGCAGGTTGGAGTTTGAATTTGTGCCCGGTTAGTGGCAATAGGCTCGCCCCCTATTACATTGGACCCAAACATACCGGCGAACTGTGGGTGTACATTGGTACACCTCTGCCTAACCCTTCGGGGATACAGGCGTGATGGTATGTTATGTTAAAATTACTTTGAATAGACTGCAAGTGGATTGTGTAATAGAGGTATGCTCGTGAAATAACATTACGTACTTCAATTCGTACTTGTTATGTACTGTGGTTTTTCTAAGCTTGAGGTCGTGGTTTCGATTCCCACCCTGGACAAAACATTGTGGTATGAGCAAGATCGTTACTTTGGTCTATGTCTGGGTGTAATTTATCAATAATCTTAATCTATATATAGGTATATATATAAATGAATCCCTATTTCCCTTGGTCACGGCATCACGCGTGAACGGCTGGACCGATTTCACTAATTTTTTTTTTTGTGTTTGTTATTGTCAGGAGGAGGTTTTTATGAAAGAAAAAAATTGGGAAATTTTGCGGAATATTAGAAAATTTAAGAATACTGAACCACCGTATACAATTATTTCTAATCCAACCTAAACTTTTTTAATGTAACCTTATGACGCGTAACAAAGAATTGACAGAATTCAATATTCTTAGACTGAACAACGTCTGGCGGGTCAGCTAGTATGTATGTATTTAAGAAAGATATAAGTATAACTAGTTATCAATTGTCTGGTTGCATATTTCTCTACCTAGTTTGGGATCAAAATGGTCGTGTTTGAGTTTTCTTAAGACATAACAATAATTAATATTGCTAAAAAAATATAAATACTAACTACATTACGAGTTTTTCAACAGCTTTACCTAACCGTCGTCCTTATTCACGGAGATTTATCGGGATACAAGTTATCCAATTAATGCATTCTACGTAACCACACAGTTTGACCAGAACGTATTAGAATCACATATGTTAAGGGCAAATCTCTAGCTTTCTCCTGGGATTAGACCTTTCCTGAGAAATAATTGCATTTCTTTTGGAATCGTCTTGGGAATCTGATGTATGTGCTCTTATAAGTACCTGTGTTTCCTTAATGGAAGAGAAACGTGAGTTATAATTAGAACTAGACGTTATGTAACCTTTTTTGTAGTTAAGATATACTCATCTATTTGGATTTACCGCATATTAAATGGTGGTATATAAATATACCAATTAATTAATATTTTTATATCATATCCTGAAATATTGGTTAGCTAGCTTATTTGACTTCGTACCTACTGAACTAATGTGAATGAAATTTGGCAATTAGACCTTGAATTAATGGATGTTAATCGCATAAGTATGTACAGGGTGCCGTTTTTAGAACCCTCGGTTTTCAATGTGTTTCTCTGAAGACCCCCGGCTTTGCCTCCTAAGTGCGTTAATGTAGAAAAAGAAACACCTTTCTGCATTGTCTCGGGTCTGGGTCTTCGTTGTTTCTGATTCCATAAAAAAAGGTTTTTCCAACTAATGCCCAGATGTTGATTCCATCTTTCTTTCAAAACCAATGACTGAAAAAATACCTTTAAATTATTCCGACGTTGCAAAGTTTATGTGAAGCCATTAATGTTTGTAAACAAAGTCGAAAAGCTTTTAAAAAGCGTCGAGAACTTCGCACCGATCCCATGAATAAATATTGTATTTCTGAATTCCAAATTTTTCATTTGTTTGACGAATAAGTCATCGAATGACAAATGCGCTGACGTTTGAAATTATTCAATATTTTGCTGGACCACATAGTGCAAATTTAGGTGAGTGAGGTTTGACAAATATAATGTAGAGAAATGTATGTTTAACAACTATAACAGGTAATTTTGTTTTTGTAATTGCAGTATTGGCAGATGTCAATTTACCAATTTGTAAAAGTTATAATTACTAGCCGTTTATAAATACATCTAACTTTTCCTCTAGAAACAAAGACAACAACGACAATGTTACTATTCTTTATAAGAAAATCATCGGACAGACAGCTATATGGTAACAAAATTGTCGAGACGAACACCACCTCGACCACCTCAGTCTGCCCGTGACCATGACACCAGCAAAGGCTTCGAAACGTCAGGAACCAAAACATAATTATATGCGATATGCAATCCGTATACCAGTAATTTAATTTCAATGTCTTACATCGGCATAAATTTTAAAAAGCATCAGCTATACAGTTAGTTTTAATAGAAAGATACGTAAATTTTACATCCCTTCAGTATATAAATCTATTTGCTAATAATTATTCGACATGCGACGTCACCACAAACTCAAACAGACTGAAAACAGTTCGTTACTTTGACACGACTCTAATTACGTTCATCTCTAAGGTAACAAAAATAATTAAAATGTAAATGCACAAGTTGTGACTTAGTAAAGAAACAAGCTAGGACCTCCTTTGTACAAAACTTTACTTTGCCATTTGTATTGTATACAAAACTTTTTGTACATTACCATGAAGCGTAATTACCGAGTTTGAACTTCTATGGGGAATTTTTTTTTGGGGAAAAGTGAAAAGAATCTAGGTTGAAAGTGCTATGTATTAGAATGATATTTACCTAATTATATGACGACTGAAATATCGTAAAATACTTCTGTACCTTGGTATTCAAAATTGGAAAATTCGTTCATCATCATCATCATCAGCCGGAAGGCGTCCACTGCTGAACAAAGGCCTCCCCCTAGAACGCCACAATGAACGACAACTCGCCAATTACATCCACCGACAAATTCGTTACTTTTAATTATTTTAGGTACCTTAAGAAATTACTGAAAAATTAAATTAAAAAAAAAACAGGTCTTATAATTTTAAATGAGTCATGCCAATAGTAATTAAACCCTGTTATTCGGTAAAATAAGCGTCGGTTGACCGGCAGCAAGATGGGTCGACGACATAGTTAAAGTCTCGGGTCGAGTCTGGATGAGGCTGGCCATGGACCGTAGAGAATGGCACGAAAAAGGGAAAGCCCATGCCCAGCAGTGGGAGGACAAGGGCTGTGGATGATGATGATTCTGTTTATTATTAGTTAATGCTTTGTTTGAGATAGCGGTGATTTAATTGAAAGGTGCTAAGTAAAATTATTCTTTATTTCCTACAAAATAATATACATTTTTAAATGTCCTTTGCGATTCCTACAACAATTATTATTGTCAGCAAACAAAAGCTGTTCTTTGTTTAAAACACGTTCGACATTTAATATTTAACAGAACTTTACACAGGCTGTTAGTAGTTTTTAATGAAAATAAAGTTAAAGAACAAGATTTTCCCGTATCTTATAAAATGAACAAGATTTTAAATAAGATTGTTCTAAAATATTTAAAAAATGCAAGACAAAATGGCGCTTAAAATAATTTATTTTAAAAATGACGTTATGTTTTAATTTATGAATTAAAAAAGGTAATATTATTCAGTTTTATGTATATAATTTAATTAAGTAATATTTATGTAAAAGAAATATCTCTTATTTTAATAATAAAATATATCTTTCAAGCGAAAATAAAACCATTTTTCTTTAGTGTAACTGTCAATACATACAAAAGTGTAGAATCTTGAAGTAATTCTTAAACTGGACCATTTGTCCACTTGTGAGGCAGATAAATGGCCCTGGCGGGTGGTGACACTTAAATGTAAGTCCAACTCACACTGACCAGTCTAAATCACTCGCTGTAGCATATATTTTTACTAATACTTACTTCCTTACTAATATTATAAATGCGAAAGTTTGTTTGGATGTATGGATGTTTGTTACTCTTTCACGAAAAAACTACTGAATGGATTTAAATGAAACCGAACAGTAATGTAGCTTCAACATCGAAATAATACATAGGCTATAATTTGTAAAGATGGTGTATGAAATGTCCAATATATATGCCAATATATTGTCCAATATAAATTTATTGTCTCATTAGTTAAAAAAAAAAGATTTGCCCTTGGTTGTTGTACTGCAACACAATTATCTTTACATCGTAAAACGTTCCTCAAAAAAAAAAAGAAATACCATTACAAACGAGAAAAACAAATGAAAAACGTAATATTTCCGCAAAAAATTCTTCAAATGTTCTCGCTAACCCGTAAACGCGTCAAGATAAATTGTCTAAAACACCGGAGAGATAAATTACTGAATTACCGATGAACATAAATCATATGAAGTGGGGATGGCGATTAAATTAGATAATAAATGGTCTGTAAGGGTTAAGGGGAGTTTAGGTATAACGAAAGAGGTCAATGGGTTGACATACTAGTCCATAACGTTAGGTTCCAGTACCACAGTAAATACATTTTTTTTTAGTCTATTATGTTCGACTGGCCTGTTGGTCCAGTGGTTAGTGACCCTACTGCTATACCGGAAGTTGTGGGTCCGATTCCCACCCAGGACAAATCTTTGTGTGATGAGCACGAGCATTTATTCTGTGTCTGGGTGTATTTTATCTATAATATGTATGTATTTAGAAATTTATAAGTATGTTTATCAGTTATCTGGTTACCATACCTAACACAAGCTCTGCTTAGCTTGGGATCAGATAATCGTGTGTGAGTTGTCCCGGGATATTATTATTATTTGCCGACTGACTTCATAACGAGGAGGTTCTCAATTCAACTGTTTGTTTTGTTGTTGTTTGTTACTTGTCATCCCTGGCTGGTTATAGACCAGTTAAAAAAAAAGTTTTTGTTATCGATAGGGTAGGGGTGGTCTCATTATATTTAATTGACGTCGGTACTGTTTTACATTTATGTGTACTGAAATACTTCTTCTAATAACTTTACAGCAAAATGTATCTCATTTCATCTACCCAGTGTTTATAAAATAGCTCTAAACACTTTCAATTCCCATAGCATTTGTTACCCTCATTTGACTTTAGCACTACCCAGTAGGCTAGTTACAAATACTAACCCCCAAAGTCCTTGTGTGCGTGACTAACCAAAATAAAACCAAAGAACTAAACTTAGCCGTAATTAGTTAATCTTGGATTAGTCACTATGCGTCAAGTGAGCAAATGGGTTCATGTTCTTGATATATAAGGGCCTAGAAGCTAGCTGTGTCCCGCTGTTTCACTCACGTAGTGTTTAGCTGGTATTAGCAGTAATAGATATTAGTTTCGTCAGCTATATAGAATGGAGACCAGTACATCAAATCAAAGATCGTTAAAATCGGTCCACCTGTTCTTGAGTTAATAAATATAATATAATAATAATATAATAATATCCTGGGACAACTCACACACGGTTATCTTATCCCAAGCTAAGCAGAGCTTGTGTTATGGTAACCAGACAACTGATAAACTTACTTATATATTTCTAAATACATACATAATAATATTATAGATAAATTACGCCCAGACACTAGAACAAATAATCATGCTCATCACACAACATTTGTCCTGGGCGGGAATCGAACCCACGACCTCCGGTATAGCAGTCAGGGTCACTAACCACTAGACCAACAGGCCCGACAAAAATGGCCGTGTTTGTTTGTAACGACTTTTTTTTTGTATTCTGGCTTTTTATTACACGACACATCGACAGCTACAATGTTTATTGCTTAAGTTGATAAATACAGTACTTATGATAATTAGTTTTTCAATAACCATACCTATATTATTATGATACTAAATAGACAAGGAATAACGAATTATAATACTCCACAAATATCCAGATTTGCGCGAGTCACTGCCAAAAGTGAATGTAGACGTCTTTGTACCTAAATCGTGTTTTAATTAACATTATAAAACTTCAACTCGTTAGTAAGTTACCTTAAACTTTGTTCTGATTATATACTGATTATCCGTAGGTAGTTTACCCAAAAATTTTCAAATTTTCTCATTGTTTCGACACGACCTAGGTCTTTGAAATCCAGGCAATTGTTAGGTTACATGGAAAGCTAAAACAATAACGATGTTTGTTACTAAGTGGAGCGAAACCCTTTTATTCCAAAAGGTTGTTTAGTTACCTTTACTTAACCTTTACTCATTAAATAAACCTTAATTAGAAAGCTTATTTTACATAATGAGAATGTTTTTTGTTAATTATTTGGGGTTAAAAGTTCAGTTTTAATGCAGTGCCCACAGGATATTTACACGTATTATCAATGATGTTGCACAAGTAGATTTGTATGCACAAGGTTGCAGGTTCGAGCCCAGGCAAGTACCAACGTGGCTGTTTCAAAGTTATATGTACTTTCTTTATTATTCTAAGACACTACTGACAAACGGTGAAGAAAAACATCGTGAGGAAACCTGGATTCCAAAATTGGGATCTGAAATCGCCAATCCGCAGAGAGCAAGCGTGGTGATCAATGCTCGTGCCTTCTCTATATGGGAAGAGGCCTGTGCCCAGCAGTGGGACGCTTACAGGCTGGATTATTATTATCAATGATGTTTAAATAATATATAGATGACGCATAGCTCTACCGCGATACGTTTTAAAACTGATACGTTTTTCATGCTTGTCATTATGAGAAAGAAACAGATCATAATATAGAATTTGCGAGAGAAAAAGAGAAGGAAATAGATGAAACTAAGACAGTTGTCCGAATTTTAATGCCTCGTTTTTGACAACCTAGTGCGATACCTACCTCATATTCTCATACATATCATTGGGTATTATGTATCCCTATTTATACTGATTTACGCTGTAATATGACCTGTCTAATACACGGTAATTTCGTAAAGAAAACCGTCAATAACACGTATAAACAAATAAGCTTCACCGAATTGACATTGATTGACGCAACCTTCAATGTACCTCCGTAATAGGTTTTTATTCTATAATCGAAACTGTATTTTTTAGCTTCAAACGATTACATAGCGTATAACGTATTAAATATTCTTTGGTAAAACAGTAAGTTTTAGATACTTAAAAATTGAAAAAAAAAAAACAAATAAATGCGTACAACATCACATACATTGTTCTGATCCCAAAGTAAGTAGCTATAGCACTTGTATAATGGAATTCAGAAACAACGAAGGCACCACAAACACCCAGACCCGAGGCAATGTAGAAAAGTGGGTTTTTACATTGATCCGTCCGGGGATCGAACCCGGGACCTCAGAGGTGGCGACACCTTGAAAACCGGTGCGTACGCCACTCGACCAAGGAGGTCGTCAAAACTACTAGTATATTCTTCTACTTCAATCTACTAAGTTTATACGATATTTTGAAAATAGTGATTCTTTAAGATTTTCTTTTGTAAGCAAGAGCCAAAGGAGTAGAAACAGCTGTCTTCGAATAAAAGGGATTGCTTTTAATAAAATTGGATTCGTAGGTAAAAGGAGAAAGTTTTATTCAGAGGTGCAATATCGACAATGCATTTTGATCAAAAATGTTATGCTGAATATTTTGTAATATATTTTTTTTATTTTGAAGTAAGTCAGTGATATTCATATACATATTAATCACATATTTTTAATTTAGGTATATATTCATAGTCAAAATTTAGTTATAGTATATAATAGGCCACCAGAAAACTTGATGAAAATAAGTTTTAGTCCTAAAATCCATGGCTCATGTACCTACATACTTTTTGAACCCATCCCAAAAACGCAAAATGACCGCTAAATTATACTCATTCAATTGTTTCAGCTTTTCAAAACATTATCAATAGTTTCTCTTTTTAGAGTTCCATTCATTTTTCCTATTCATCAGCAAAATTTATCTCAAAATAACAATACACTTACTTCACCCATATAGTTGTAAAACCTAAAAACATGGCAACCAAATATGCAGAATGCACTCAACATTCTCGACCGCACATTATGAATGCACGACTGTATGCAACGTAACGAATGCAGCTCACGATTCTACCGCATACGTAAAACACATGTAAAAAGAATTTCCACCTTACAGGTTTTATACTAAAGTCCACTTAGAAGTTTCTCAGTAAAGATAGTGCTGAAAGGTGGTACAAAGAAGTTTTTGCATGTTGGGTGGGTACGAAATAGCACGTCAGTGGTAGTGGCGAACCTGAATTTGTTTATTTATTACTGTAAAAGTAAACAGTCTATGCGACGTACTCAGAGTCGAAAATGATTACTAAATCGATTTCTTATTGTAGATTTAAGTAAGCCTTTAAAATTAAGTTACATTTAACAAGTTGGTTTTTTAAGGTGCGTATAAAAAACATCCGCACAACATTTTGGCACGCCTGTTTTAAAGGTTGTATAAACTATAGGTATAGGAATGTTGAGTAATACACAAAAATAACTTTTGAAAAATAAGCATTATGCTATGAAATAAAAGCTTGCTCTTACAGTGCTCGCCTGTACTCGTAAGTTCTTGAGTTAAAGGGCACTAGGTGAACAAAATGACGTTTCTATGTCAACAACGTATGAAATGGGACTAGGCGCAGTTATGAGCGAATGTTACTGCAGGCAGTAAATACAGTAAATTAAAGTCTGAAATTCGCGTAAACCACACAAAGCATTAATTCAAGTTTTTCTATAAAACTAAATGATAACAGTAAAGGGAACCATGGGGGTTATTTAAACATTAGTGCCAATTTTTATATACATTTTCTATACAGTAGGTCGGAAAGATAACACTATGATTCCATAAACAAAGGCTGAACATAAGTACTTATTTTCTTTTCTTCGAAACCACATTATAACCAAAACTTGAGCAAAGAGTTTAATATCTTTTTTGGAAATCAAATATCTTGGACATGATAAGGATAATTTCTAAAAGTGCCGACATTATACGTCGACAGAAAATCTATACTTATAATAAATCTGTAAAAGTGAAAATTCTGTACATTGAAAATATCAAAAAAATAAATGGCGGGGGGTGTTACTAGACCGATAACGAAACCAAAAGTGTGAAAAAAAAAAATTTTGTCTGTCTGTCTGTCTGTTTGTTCAGGTATCACGCAAAAACTACCGGTTCGATTACAATGAAACTTAGTATAATTATTCTTTATTACCCTGGGCACCACACTGGGTAGTTTTTATCCCGGAAAAGGATAAACAATAAAAAACAAACTTAATTTTGCGGTTAAAAACTCATTGATAAGTTTCGTCATCCACGCGAACGAAGTCGCAGGCACAGCTAGTCATACATAATTTGTTTTATTGAAAATCCCTTTACAAACAAAAAGTAGTTTTGTTAGTTAGTAGTACATTTGAATTGAGATTGATTTACGTATACTTTTAACTTTATAGTTGTGATAAAAAAATTACTTCACCTACTAACTGAAGTTTATTTTCCTCACTTGAGTTTTTACGAAGCTTTTGTTTAAAGTAAGTTGTAAACTTCACTATGCCACTTTGTGTGGACTGTGGTACTTCATTATATATTATACGATTTACGAACATACTTAAATAAAGTGCCACATTAGTGTACAACAATGTAAGGAAATGTAAGTAACGTTTTTGTCTTCGTATCTTATGATGAACCATCCCGTTATAATATTGTGCTTTTATTTGAAGTATGTTATAAATCATGTTAGTTAATTCGTACTTAAGATAAGTAAACATAAATTATAATAAAAGAAAATAGGACTTAAATTCAGGGCCGACTTCCGGCCGATTCAACAGTTACATTATAAACTGCGTTTCTACGAAGTGACGAACTAAGATCTCCATGACCGAGTTTAAACTTCAAAATGTCGAAATGGACATTGCAGATGATCGCCTTCATAAAACCGTGAAAACCTTAGAGATGAAAAAAACATTTATAGTAACACATACAAATTACATGTCTATTGTCTTTTAAATGGTTTTGTGTGATTGAACCGTCAAAATAGCAAGCAAACATCTCATGATAAGTACAAGTGTACACTGTTACCTATGAATATTTTAAATATTGAAAGTGTTGAACATGTTAATGGACCATAATTTGTGTTCAGCCCTACATAATTCTTTACTTCTCATCATTTACGTGTCAAATAAATGCATGACAACTTAGTATCAAAAAAAAAATAGACGGTCTTATTCGACAAAACATAAGTCACATAAACAATTTGTAATTTAATACAAACATCGGGTTTCCTGACAAAAGTGTTTTAATATTAATGAGGACTTCTTGTTTCCAAATGTACAGAATATATTATTTACAGGATCTTTAGTTTTCGTTATAAATAAAAGGGACCTTTCTGTCAAAGGTATTATTTTGTTTTTTTAACGAAATGTCTTGACTGATAATTTATTTATAATACAAAAATATAGAATAATATTATTTTCTTTTAATAAATAATGTATTCTTATTCAACTTAGTACTTACTTCCGGGACTGAACAAAATGTAAACCGTATTTTCTTACTCTACGTACCTATTTCCAGTTTCGTAGAGTAAGAACTATCTGAAACTGTTCTTAAATGTTAAACTATGTTCTTCATAATTAGGTAAAGGTATCTTTTGAGGATCTGAAATCACGATCAGCACAATAACTTATCCTATTATAAATAAAGTCTTAAAAAAAAAGTAAAATGCGTATTAATTACACACAATTGACATCGAACACCAGAGATTACAAACTTAAGTCCACACAAAATTCCCTATCTACTCACCAGAAATCCACGTCCCATTCCACCGCACCGGCGTCAGCTCCTCAGTAAGCAGGTCCTGGATCCTCAGCCGCCTGCCCTTAACCCTGGGCCCTTCATCCGGCGGCGTCAGTAACACCACTGACGTCACGATGAGCGCCAGCACCGCCACTATCACCAGCAAGGCTATGAGGATCCCGCGCCAGTTCCGCTGGTTCGGACCGCCGACAACCAACTTCTGAAAACAATTTGGATATGTTTAGATGAGTTTGAAGTGTTTAAGGTTAACTTTTGGGAGGTTTGTAAAGAGGTCAAGGTTTCGACCTTTTTGGGAGAGAGGTATCAATTTAGGCGATTAGAAAATGTAGGTACTACTTGCAGATATGAACAGTTTTTGTATATTTTTTGTAAATAGTAATACATTTGCACTCGGTGAGACTTAAAGTCAATGTCAACATAATGGATTGATATAAATTTTAGGACAAATATTACATTTATAAATTGCTGTCTCTGAATGTAACAAAGCAGATCCTAATCGTACTAAGAGAGGTAAAAAAATCAAGATATAAATACATACACTGCGTTACCATTCTAAATAACTAAAACATAAATAAACCTACTGAGCCGCGTGGTTATATTCGCGTTATTTTCTTAGGTAAGTAATATGACGTAAAATAGCATATAACGGTCCTCAATACTTGAGCTATCAAATACACAAAGATTTTTTCTAATCCGACGGACAGTTTCAGAGATTAGAGCATTAAAAAACTCTACCTTACAATATTAGTATAGGAAAATAACTTTAATTACAGTAGCCTAAAGAGTATAAATCATAACGTCCTACTTCAGACTTGCATCTGGTAAATATTTGCGTCACGGGAGTGAAGGCACTCTGTCACGACACTAATTAGTCGCTGACGGAATAACAAACAAATAAATATGATATGATAGTTTGTGTAGTTATATAGAGAATCTGAAGTGACGGAGGAGTAGTTAACTGTTGTTTTGTACTAAAGGTAAATGTGTATGGATGGAATATGAAATAAATAGGCCTTGTATGATAGTTAGTGTAGTTAGTTGTGTAGAGAATCTGAAGTGTAGTAGGAATAGTGACTGTTTTGATTTGTATTTGTGCTACGGAGAAATGTGGATGGACCGAATGTTCTTTACTGTAGTGATTGTACGCCACAAGAGTTACACGTGATACTTGATTTATCAAGAAAGTTTTTTTGGAATAATTTTCTATATCAATAATGTATTATTAAGGCTATCAACCGTTTTTATTTATTTTTGGAACATTACACAAACTGTGTACAACAAGGTCTTCATGTCTTTATGAGTTTTTGAAAAAGCAATTGTTACTTTTTATCTTGTATTTCCTTAAAACCTACTCTTTAATTCATATATTATATTTTACATTTGCAAAGTCAACATTGCAAGCCACATCCAGGATAAAAAAGGAAAGAAAAAAAACGCCAACGAAAAAAGAAAACCCATCAAAAAAACCGAATAAAAAAAATATATCTTTGATAAAGTACACACACGTCACAGATAGCGCGTATTGGTTAAAAAAGGTTCAGTAACATGGCGTGCGGCGAACTTGATTGATTTATGGCAACGAGTGCGATCGCTCGCACAATAGCCAAGCGATTTATGTGAAACCCTATCTACTGCAGTTATTTTAAAACGATAGAGAGTACTTCTATCATACATACAATTTCTACAGTTGAGTTTTTTTTAAATATGGTAGGTCTATGTTGAAAGATTTTTACAAAAACATAGTTATAGTTACAAAAAGGTATGAATGGGTTGTCTGACTATGAAGAGTCTGTTTCCAGGTTTACCAGATTCTGCTATACTATACATATAGCTACAAACGTTACTCATTGATTGAGCAATACAGTGTCTTCAGGATAATATTTCTTTGATAAATCTTTAGATTTTTGTGTGGCGCTAAATGTACGTGACACTAAAGACCCGTAGACAAATGAACTATAATATTTTAATATGCTATAATAAATAAGGTTTATCAATAAGTAAGATAGGGAAGAAAACAGTTAATACAATTACGGAACAACATTATCGACTTAGAAATTCTCCAGTTTCAAACAATTTCACTTCCCCATTATCATTAAAATTACCATACAATTACCATTGAAACATACCATTAATGAAACAAAATAATATCTACACACAGTCGTGTGAATATGGTGCGTGCAAGCATTATCCCGCCAAAACGGCCGCCATTTTGCCAAGTTAGTGTTGTTCCGGTGATAAGAAGGTAAGGACGTACTTATTTAGTTTATATGGTCCGCCCATAGACAATTTGCTTGAACGCTGCGTTACTTTTTAAAGGCTATCTTGTCTATGTGATGTAAAATGGCGGGATTGGTTGTTAACTGTTCAGAATATTACCATGCTAGTTGTGTTGTTTGTTACCTGTTTAGTGAATACACACATCATGTATTGATTAGATTATATTGAGAATATACACATATATATTTTTTTTATATAACCTTTTATGTGTCCCACTGCTGGGCAAAGGTCTCCCCCAATTCGCTCCAGGCTTTTCTGTTTGGAGCGAATATATGTTTATTCTTCTTAATTTTAATCGGTAATCATTTTAAACTAGTTCCAAAAGGTTTTCGCGTAATCGAGAATAATATAATAAATAAAAAACAAATATATATTCCGACGAAATCTTCGTTGTATTTTTTAAACCTAGATTCTTTACAGCCTACGTTTTTTTTTTTTTACGTTTTATGTTTACGATAGTTAAGAAAATAATTTAAACCCGAACTTGATCGTCTTCGAAATATACCACTTACTAGTTCAGAAAAGCAGGTATTCCAAATTTCTCAATACCAATTTAACCTAATAACATGACCTTAAACCTGAATCACGACTTTTTACGTTCAGATATAAAAACTTAAGATATCAGTTCCCTGAAACTTTGTATAATATCTTATAACAAATACTTTGATCTTTTCAATTAAACTTTCAAAGGACTTACAACTCATGTAATCCTGGTACTAGGATTAATGCAACTTAGAAAAGTTTTGACCATAGAGGATAGATCAAAACTACAGAGTGCAAATATCAGGGTATGAACCGTGAGCATTACTGTGAACTAGTTTTTTCGTCAAAATAGTATCAAAACAGAGTGCACCGTTTTAATAAAACTATCTAAAACTCTAAAGTACCCTAATTATATTGGAACCATCGATATTTTCGCATAAACGTCTGTCATTGCACGGAACGTAACACAAATCAGTAAACGAATGTACAACATACAGCCAAATATGTGCCTACGCTCAGCGCAATGGCCTTTGAGCGATATTCGCACTCTACAGTTTCAACTGTTTTTAAACTCTATGGTTCTAAGTGATAGTTTTTTAGTTCGTACTTTACTAGTTATAGTTAGTTAGTTCAGTTACTTCTTCACTTACTTATGCGGGTTATAACTTACTGAGAAGTTAACTGATATTTCTTAGTTAAATGTGAGTGGTGAGTTGTTAATTAAAACTAGGTGTTTCTTAAGTTCAGATTTTTCTTCTCTGGAGTGCAGTATATAATGTTTAGTATACAGTTACACTATTTATTTAATCACATGGTTAGATAGGCTAACAATCAAACGTAGACACTGGACAGCCAGGGTACGTCCAGATCTGACGAACGCGCACCGAACGAGCATTACACGAACTGTTCGTGAACTGCCCGCGAGTGTCGCACGCACGACTGGCGGTCGGCGTTATTGACACTAGTGCGTTCGCGCCATGCTCGCGAGCGGCTTGCGAGCTGTTCTTGTAATGCTCGTTCGGTGCGCGTTCGTCAGATCTGGAAGCACCCTAAGGACTCAGGTGCAAGATTGGCTTAAAGACATGCTTTTTAATTAACGTTAGGTATTCTACCTACAATAAAATGATACTTTTGTATCTTTGTACCTCATTTGTGTTCGTATACTTGTGTGCCACGGGTACTATATAGTTTTTTAAATATTTTTCCTTTTAACTCGTATGTAGGTACATATGAAATTAAGTTGGCTATACTTCATATCGCAATCGAAATAATATGAAAATTATTTAAACTTTTGCCGTATCACGTCTTTTAATTTGAACTTTATTTTAAAGCAATAAAACTCAAAATACCTAAAACTATGACGGCACTTACGACTAATTCTACGTTATATTTGGGTGTAGAGGCCCTCAATCACAGCTTATCTGTACAATATTACAAGCTTACATCCTGAACATTAGGCATCGTTAACCGAGGCGGTATAGCTAAAGTTGTGACGTCACGACATCGTTAACCCTGCTGTATGCTATGTAAATTACATGGAATTGCCTTAATGTTGTAATGACTTGCTTCGTGCTCGGTTTTTTTAATATAGTATAATATGTAGAGTTATTTGTAATAATACTTTAGTTTCAACAAAAAGGGAAGGAAGGCTTACTTTTCTTTTGGGAGTGATATTTTATTACTTATAGACTAAGAATGCCATATACAGGGTGTTATCAAAAGGGTATATCTATACAAAAGGGTTGAAGAGTACATCTGGTATAGAGTCAGTTAACAACATTTATTTTCAGCTCAAAATTGGTTCATTTTAATTACTATATATTTTTTTGCGTCAATTATTTACGTCACTTGGTAAATGTTAACATACATCTTTCAATATGCGGTCTGGTTATAATTTTTAGTGTCCTGCTAGGGAATATTGAATCCACAGCATTTTTTCTTTATTCGATATAGTAGCCAGTTATGTCTTAAAACACTAAAAAATTACATGTATATAAGCTTCTGATTAATATAGGACCTCGCATGTCTCTAAAAGGAGATCGATCACCAAAAATATTTTGGAATGAGTGTGTCATCGTCACTTTGACTTTACTATCACTGAAGTAGTATCATTTCTCCAATACAATATTGAGCGTAACCAACCACAACTAAAATATGAACTAAAGTCATTAAACAAGAAATTTTAAAGTCTAAGAGTTATTGAAGGCAAGAAACTGCAACTGAAACTCCAAGTAAATAGTTCATGTGGAATAAAAGAATGTGAGTTCGAGCTCTTCGGGAACTCATGAATAAGTTCGAAGTCAAACTGTTCGTATATCAGTTATATACGGAATGAAATAAACTGTTCAATTGTATGGAAAGGAACTTGGAAAATTGTTGGCGATGTGCGATGAGAGTTTTCAATGTTGGTTTTGAGGTATATTAGAAATTTATTGTGGAGGACTACCAGTAGGTATAATAAGGTATTGTGTCTGTAAGCTTGCAGTTTTACTTATCTATCCATCTATAAGCCCATATAGTCCCACTGCAGGGCAAAGGCCTCCCTCTACCTCCTCCACGCACATTTGTCTTGAGCTAGGATGGGCCAGTCCTTTTGGTAGGAGTCTAGTTGGTCTCTCCACCTTCTTTACTCATGGTCACTCAAATTATTCAATACTATTTGTTTATACTATATTCCGAGCATTATAATAGAGTCAAAAGCTGGAAGCACCTACAGTATTATAAAGCCGGCGGCCACTGCGAACAATGATCCTAGTTAAGCTGATTAGCCAACAAAAACATAACTGAGCCAATCTTACGGGGATTTACACAGAGACAGTTCAAAGTTAGATTTACTTTATAAATGTTGTGTTTGACTGGACTAAGTTGGATTAGACTAGGTAGTTGAATTATAAGGTACTTGTTTTTTGGCGTCGTCGCTACTACTAAAGTAAAGTGTGCATTTTTAGGGTCCCGTACCCAAAGGGTAAAACGGGACCCTATTACTAAGACTCCGCTGTCTGTCCGTCTGTCTGTCTCCAGGCTGTATCTCATAAACCGTGATAGCTAGAAAGCTGAAATTTTCACAAATGATGTATTTCCGTTGCCGCTATAACAACAAATACTAAAACCACATAAAATGAATATTTAAGGGGGGCTCTCATACGACGGTGGTACGGAACCCTTCGTGCGCGAGTCCGACTCGCACTTGGCCAGTTTTTATTTCAAATGCGTAATAATATATGAATGTGGACAACATCACTTACATGGCTCTGAACCCAAAGTAAGTACTCAGAAGTCAGAGACAACGAAGGTAAGAAAGCCATATTGTTGCCATAAACAATATCCATGTATCATAACATTATTCGTTCATAATTATAGAAAAGTGAAAATAACAACTACCGTAATTTTTCAGTTTTGATTCGGGGACAAATCTACAAACAATAATTCGCTCACCCTTTTTAGTGCAAAATAAAACAAGCAATTTTTTTATTTTAAAATTCCTGAATCCGCATTCGACAAGCCTTAAAATATTCCTTACCCAACTATTCCAAAAGATACAAGACTTCTGGTTCAATTTACCCCAAATTTCATTCCTAATGGCCCCTAAAACGGGGATAAAATTTAGCATCGTCACGTGCCTGTAATAACGGGTTTCTGCGCCGATGTAAAATGATCAATTGCTTTGACAGGGGACCGACACGTTCGTCTCGCATGCCGTTACGTACCCACTGTGGGTGCGCATGTACATAATGTTACAGGGTTAAAGTTATGTGGTAAGTACTTGCAGAAGTTTCACTTGAGGGGTTAAAAATACATTAAAACAAATTGAGAATTGATTTTCGGGGTGAATTCTGCAATTGTTGTACCTAATCTTGAGTCGCCGAAAGTGTCCGGAAACTTGCTCTTTGGAGGATCTTAACATCGTCTATGACGTTGCAGTTAGTGTGGTCCATTCATAAAGCGCGGTATTTAATAAAATTAACATCGAATCGAAAAAATAGACGAATCTTCGAGTCTCCGTCTGCAAAGTAATAACACTGATTTGCTTGAGCTTCAAAATGTTTCAAATCACAGACCAGGGGCCGTACCATGATCTCTTAAAGCACGACTGTGGCGTATGTGAAAGCGAGACGGCGCACTACACTGCGCATAGGGCTGTCCCGCTTACTCTACCGCAACAGTCTTGCTTTAAGAGCTCATGGTACGGCCCCAGGAATACCTAGTCCTAAAAAACCATTTATGGATCGTATAAAAGTTTATATCATACTTAGATCTAAGCCGCAGCTCGTGGTGCAGTGGAAGCTGGCATGTTCACCCCTATGTCACTTTGATACCTGTGTAGTCAAATTCACACATTGGTCCTTATTACTTATTTATTGTGATGCGTATACGTCTTTTTAGTACACTTTTACGCGTCACATTTGTAGCAAATAAACGTTTTTTCTTTGTTTCTTTCTTACTTACCCAATATTTATGGCAGGCACGGTAAAGAATCGTTCTTGTGCTGGATGGTTCATAATATTTTTATTTTTATTTAATGCTTCATGCACTGCTGGTGTACAAAGTAGACTAAATGCGAAAAGGCATTTTTACTAGTCAACCTTAGGGTGAGGCATATAGAAGATAATTGAGCCTTATTTTGTTGTTAAACATCATCATCTCCCGAGCCTTTTCCCAACTATGTTGGGGTCGGCTACTAGCTGAATCCGGTAGATTCAGCTGAATACTGTATTTTACATGCAGCGACTGCCTATCTGAACTCCACAACCCATTTTACTGGGTATTAACACAGAGTCCCATGGTAAGACTGGTTGTCAGAATTGACTTAACGACTGCCAAAAATCATGGTATGACAGTCGGGACCTACGGCTTAATGTGCTATCCGAGGCACGGAGGGGTCTCGATGTCTTTTGGAAAATGGTCACCCATCCACGAACTAACCACGGCGAGCGCGGCTTAACTTGTATTATCGGTCAAACCGTACGGCTTACACTTAGCCACGAGCCCCTCAAAACGTACCCTTCAAAATATTTTATATTAAATAACATATTTTTTACTTTTACATTTGACACCGATTTCCAGCTAATTCCCTGTTGTACTAAAACACCGAAATTCTAATTTTAACTGAAGTATAGCTGTTAGCTGTTCTCACTGTAAGGAGGTCACAAAAGTTCAACAATGTCTCGAAAACTCCTTTGATCGTGAAGATATTAATAGCGACGATTACTTACCGTTAAATGGCTCACATGCTCAATGACGCTCATTTGTTTTTAGCTTCTAATTAGGCCTGCTTGATTTTACATTAGGTACTTAATTGTACATTACGATGTCAACATCTTTGGGAACAACAAAAAAGTTAAATTACCTGCATGGCGAAACGGCAGCACTTGATGTTTCTTTTTTAACCGACTTTAAAAAAAAGGAGGAGGTTCTCAATTCGGATGTTTGTATGTTTTTTATAGTTTAATACAACGTTCCTACACCCGGCGTGAGAAGATGAAGGATTTTAATTTTGTTTTTTTATAATATAGAGAATAAATTATTCTTGGTAAAATTTGGTTCCTCTAACTTATACTTACTTATGCAAATGGAACGTGAAATAAAGGAAGGATATTTAACTTTTCTCACTATTAACATTTAAAATACATAACAAAACATAGGGATAAACAGTTAATAAAACTTATACTTCTGTCTACCCTGCCTCGTTGCCATGGTTACCAGGCAATAGATTGGGGGATAATAGGAGGTAATCTGTTACGTGAATCAGGTAGAGTGATGGCGCTGAGACAGCAAAATATGTTTTATGAATTCATGATTCGCGAGATTCGAAGGTAAAAGCTTTTTCAAAGGAAATCATATTGATGGAACGCTAAATGTATTTTTGGGTTAGTTTACGTCGGTCTAATGCGTTTTGTAATTGTAAATGTAGTGATAGTTAGACAGAAATGCAAAAATCTGTCAAAATACACACCGTACTCTATTTCAGGTTAATTGACCGGTTTTTTGTATATAGTATATTTAGTAGCCAGTAGTCAGTCAGTAGTATGTCGTACTATGTATAACAGAAAATCGAGACTATTGTAAAATTATAGAAACTTCTTTTAACTAACCTATTTGGATTTAAAAGCCCTCAAACAAGGAATAGTACTAGTAACGTAGTAAAGTACACGACAGTAAAATTATAAATATCCGAAATTAGGAACTTCCAAATTTTGCTCGTTAACGAATAGTAAAATCCTTTTTTACATGATTAATAGCACTTAGATTAAACTGCCAAAACCTGTCAATACAGGTCACGTTCGATTATGTTATCAATTAGGACACCTTTTAGTCGCTTAGGACACATTACATTGTTAGGACATATTATTAAGTGATTGTCAACAGATTTCGGGTAAGTGATGAGATTACAAAGCCTAAGTGATATGTAGTAGGATAAGATTATCTTGGACATGTATGGCAAGTGCTGGTCTAAAAAGCATGAATTTTGAAGGTATTTAAAAATTGGCCGTAACTAGAAATAATGTCATGATGAGTAGAAAATATCTATAATTTTACAGAAAATGAAAAACACGAAATAACTTTAATGAAACGAAAAAACTTAACTGTTTGCAAATAAACATTATCGAGAACAAAACAATTTTTGAAATCGATTCAAAATTACTGGAAATATCGAGTAGCAAACATACAAATAAAATAATCTCCTTTTGATGTCGCTGAAAAATATACTCTTAATAATAATATAATTTACGCCTATATTCAAAACCCAATATCTAATACTGTTACGATATAAAAAGCAAAAAGACAAGGTCTTCTAACGGCAACAACACCTCTCCTATTACACGACCTTCTTACCGTACCCGATCCCATCGACCTATTAGTCTATAAAAAGGGGACACCAATTACATTGTTCCTAAAATAGCGTCTACCATAACTGTTTGACATAACTTGAAAGAGGAGACCTCCCGGTTGAACTCCTTCATCTTAAGTGCCACTTAAGAACGTTAATGGGCCGTTATCTTCACAAGTGGTACTCAAATGACAGCCTGTTATATCCCTTTTGGTTTAGCCCGGATATTTAAAATTTTCGGATGATTGGTCCTGTGCGGATCAAAGGACCAGACTGAAAATTAATGAGTTCAATTCTTAATATAATTGAAAAAGTTATATATTATTATTCACACAAGTTATTTTACCATCTTAAAGTATTAAATTACTCAACAAAATTGGTTGTGGAGATCAGATAGTCGCTCCATATAATCATCCAAAATACATTATTCAGCCGAATCCGTTAAGATTGAATGTCGAAGAAAAAGTAAGGCAGAAGAGAAGGTTTTAATTACTCATTTCATGTTTGAAAACTTCACACTTAAATATTAATATGTTTATATTATACACGTCTTAATAAACAAACTCACTAAAACAAATTATATTTATCCAAAACATTTGACATCAAAATCCCTTCGGACCGGTTATACAAAACATTATCAAATCTAATACAAAGACCACCAACTCACCACTAACATAAACCATTGTCCTTTACTATATACTAAAGTAAAACATTGACAAAGTAATATGTACAAAAAGTAGGTTGTATCGCTTACTGCGGCATCGTAAAGGAAGCACTAAGGCTCGTTCGGAGCCATTTCCTAACTGGTGTAGTATCGTTGTTGACACAAACATTGGACGCGAGATGAAAACATCCTGCGAATGAGGCTCTATACCTATGAACTGTTTAGTAATGGTCATTTTTGTTTACATTTTTTGTAGTTTAGTTTTTGTAAATACAATAAAAGCAATCATCTATTTAAACTTAAAAATCACATTTTAAAAGGTAATTTATATGTTGACAGCATCACATACATTGCTCTTAAACAAAGTAAGTAGCTATATTATTTGTGTTATAGTATCAGAGACAACGAAGGTACCACAAACACCCCTCTGGTACTATAACTAGTCTTTTTTTTACATTATTTGGGACCAAAACGAAGGTCATGTAATCGGTCCTTTTTACGCATAGCGTTCATGTCTACATGTTAATATATAAAAAGTTAGATAATGTGACTCTTACTGTTAAGATAAATTTGTTAAATAAAAAAAATAGAAAATTTAAGAAAATAAAAAATTACATTATTTAATGTATTCAATGAGCTAATAGTTCCTCGTTTATTAAGTCACAGAACATCCTACAAAAATAAATTAATTCACTCTTATCTCGAATTTCACACGTGACACAAATCAAGCAAATCAAGTTTCTTACAAAAAAAGGTCCCTCCTTCCGTCTATGCGTTCGTAAGTCTGCATGAAGTCGCTAGCAATCTCAGTGTTTTCAGTTACCAGTAGCTACGAGTATGTGGGGAGTGCTACTGTTGGTCTTGTGTGCGTACGCGGCGAGCGGAAAGTTGGACGAAGATGAAGAACAAGGATCCTCCGGTACGTATTTTATTTAATAAAAACTAGTATGCAGGGTGTTAACGAAAGGGTATATCAATACAAATGGGGTGAAGAGTACGTCTAATATAGAGTCAGATTACAAGATTTGAACTCAAAATGGGAAATTTAATAATAGGTTTTCAATTCCTCCTGACAATTATTCGACATCCAAAATCTCTCAACATACTCTATAACAGATGTACTCTTCAGCCCTTTTGGATAGATACCCTTTTGGTAACATCCTGTAAACTACTTGTTTATTTATTTAATTGTCTGTAAGATCTACAGCACATTGTTAGTAAAACATTTTCAAAGTTTTCAAACACTGACTTATCAGCCAAGTTTTACTGTAACTAGTATACTACGCTAGTTTATCAGATTTGGCCATTGTTTTGGCATGACCTGTTTTTGTGTTGACTTACTCAGGAACAATTCATTTACACTTAGGATAAAGATGTCACTGTCACAAAGATATAGACGATGTTTTAGTGTTTAATTTTAAAATTGATCTCCAATGTGTATTTTTAAAATGATAATTTTAATATTGTAAACCCTCATTACAAAAATACTAAATTCATTTCTCTAACTAAAAAAGCCCCCATTAGGTAGTCTTAAATTCGATGTACAGAGGCGAGCTTAAATCAAAATTGAGTTTTCTTCCAGTAAACCTTTGAGTGAAAGTGAGATGATTCAATATAAGTTGTAAAGCTGGCAGAAGTGTACAACTTAACGATTCTAATAGTCTTGTAGGTAAAGCATATAATATTAAGTCAATAATACACCAAAAAATCTGTTGTTTGTTTTATTTTCATGCACCTAAAACTGATGAAACAATCAATGTTTATTTATTCATATAATTAATAAACCAACAGCCGGCTAGCGGTTCATTAATTTAACATTTTCATGCTTTATTATTACCTTAATATTTAGCACTTTTGATGGAATTTTAAATAAGGATACAATGATGTTTTAATAATTTAATCATCAATCAAATTGACCAGGTTAAATATTTATTGTGATTTAATAGTAAACAAATTTACACATACTGCCTACCTGGAATAGTATGTTTTTTTTCTAAGTTCAGAAAATACCATGCAATTTGTTTAAATCACAGTTGAAATAAATTAATTTGATAACAGACATTAATATGTTTTTATATCTTAGATATAACTCAAACCATTTACGATTAGCCTTTAAACAGTGTCATTTCCTTAAAATAATTGATTGCTTTAACTCTCCAAGCTTTATTACCCTTTTGAATGTCTATTTACCTAGATACAGCCTATAAGGCTAGATAAAATGGGCACTGGTCGAAAGTCATTATCCAACCCTAGAAACTGTCTCTTTTTACACGACTGCCCAAAAAGGAGTGTCATGTTTTCAGGGTTCATGTATGTATGTATGAATGTATGTTTGTGAGTTTCTTTATTCCACCATAACTTCTAAAAAGCTTGACCGATTTCAATTTTTGTGGTATCATTAGAAGCTTTGAGTTATTCCGAGTGACATAGGCTATGTGGACATTTTAAAAATGGTCAAGTGTGAGTCGAAATCGCTTGCAAAGGGTTCCGAACGATATTTTTTTTGTGTTGTGTCATGTTTTTTTTTTGTTGTTCACTAAAAGGTATTAAATAAAAAAAATATAATAAAAAAAATTAAAAAACACGCTTGCCATGTCAAAAAAAATTAAAAACAAGTCAAATATTTGCAGTCGGGGGACCTGTAATGAATTGTTCCAAGTAACCGACCCCGACTGCAAATATTTGACTTGTTTTTATTTTTTTTGACATGGCAGGCGTGTTTTTTAATTTTTTTAATTACATTTTTTTTTTACCCTCCCTTATTCACTCCAGCTCTTGCCTTCACAATTCAGCTATATGTTTTCTAAACGACATCTCCAGCAATTGTAGATCGATTTCGAAAAATGTTTTTATTATTGATGTATGATGTACATTCTGATATACTTCAAAGGTGATCCCATACAAATTTCATTGAAGTCGGTTCCTTTTTCCAATGCGTAATCAATTATTCCTTTAACTCCTATCACAAAGTAGTCAATACAATCAAACGACAACAGCTTTCCTATCTCCTAATAACAGTAAACATTTATATGTAATCTATATGATAGTGCAAACTGACAGGTACGTAAATGGTTAAATAAATAACAATAATCCAGCCTATAAACGTCCCACTGCTGGGCACAGGCCTCTTCCCATATAGAGAAGGCACGAGCATTGATCACCACGCTTGCTCACTGCGAACTGGCGATTTCAGTTGCCAAATTTTGGAATCGACGTTTCCTCGCGATGTTTTCCTTCCGTTTGTCAGAAGTGTCTTAGAATAATTAATAAAATTAAATAAATTATTTCTTTTGTAATCTGAGTGTTCTATCCAATCAAACGACGACAGATTTCCTATACTTATAAAAGTAGCTCTAAAATTGGCCCGGTAACAGAAATACCTACTACAATAATAGTACGTTTGGTCTGCGGTCCGTGTTTAGCCGCACAGTATCGAACTTAGCAATAACAAGTAAACTTCAAACACTGGATATTAAACGTTAAATTGTTGTTTATTTTATTTAATAAACGAGTTATCGTGTAGATGTCTTATCGCGTTATTCACGTGGTTTTGGTGCAATAAGAAAAAGGACCAGTTTAATGTTCCTTTGATACTTATGTGGTCAAGAGAGCTTTTTTTTTTTTAATATGTGTTATGATATAAATTAAAATGCAATTTGTGAAATAAAACTTTATTACAAACATTTTTATGATTATTTAATATCGATATTTAATTCAACAATATTGGTATTGCGTGTTTCAATATCTGAAAATTTCTAAGTCAAATAAAAATGAAATGGAAAACTGTACCTACTTGTGGTTGTAAGTCACTACTCATCATCAAAAGTAGCTGTCTAGTAGAAACTTAATAAACAAGGTCTTAATGTAATTATAATTATGTCTTTTAAACGCCATTGTCTATGCCTAAATACTAACAGCTTTTAAATTTAGAACCTTTGTCTTTAGTTCCTTTAGTCGTATTTAGTCGACACAAACTTTTGAAATTCCGTCAAGCGTTCATGCTGTAAATTTCTATAGCAGCTCATTTGATTGATTGATGTGAATTTAGAACGATGTTGATCCCTAAATAGTTAACTTTTTAAATTACTCCTCTTTTGTTTTCTCTGAGCAGACATTTTATCAATGGCTGGAATTAAGTAGAATCTTTTATCTCAACGTATTTTCGTTCAAGGTTTTAATCCTCGAGATTGCTGTTTTATGTTTTGTAAAACGATAGGACCATTATTGGAGCCTTAGGCAAATTAACCAGGAAAAATTGGTCCTTTCGAACGTTGTGTACTAAAAGACAAAATTATTATAAATTATTTTCGTGACATAGTCTTCCACATTTTATTAAAGTCTTACGAGGGTATAACTAATTATTTTTTGTGTATAACATATGACAGAAGCATATGTCGCAGACCCTTTTGGTCTTATTATTCAAACAGAATAAGAAGTGGTATATAAAACTACGTACATATTTTTTCGTTCTTTAAGAATTACAGTAATTATAATAAAATCCAACAATACAATTGCTATAACTAAGTAATAATGCCCTGGTTTAATGTCCTGCTATTTTTCCAAATTGTTTGCACAAAAAGGTTATTCAGGTTTACCGTACCTTTATGTGTCCCATGGCATTTAGCCCCATCAGAAACGTGCCGACAGGCTATTTGTTTTTACAACTCAATTAAATAAAAAACCTGCAGTTACGTATCACATAGCAAAATGGCACTGTAACTAAAAATTATAAAACGTAATCAAAACAACTTTTGAATTCGAGTCTAAATAGCGGTCAAACTTTTGTACGAACTTTATTCAAAAACAAAAAAAAACCGTACAAACTCGCCATTTATTTTCTCACATTGCCCACTTTAGTAACATTCGTGGCGTTTATCAAACAATATACTCGAGAGTTTTTGGGTGTTCGCAACAGCTGCTGCGACCACATACACTCTGGAGTTGAGAAAACTACTGCTTTTATATTCTGTGGCCGTTAACTGTTTTGGGTGGTTGGACTGCGAGAACTAAAATTGTGTTGACTTTTTTGTACAAGTCCGTTGTTTGGGTGGTATGCGTTAAAGTTTTGGCACAAAGAGAACAGTTACGCTGGGGTAATAATCCTTATTTTTTGTAAGGTTTGTCCCAGAATTTTTAAACAAAAATGTTATTTTCTTGAGTGGTCCTATGAGACGCACAATAAACAAGAAAGTTTACGCATACTCTGAGCAAAATAAATGAATATGATGTGGGTTACATTACATGTAGTCTTGTAATGTACAAAAGTACTTGTAGTATACCAAAAACGTGATATGTTCCGCCAGAATTAATATCAGTAAATTCAATCTAGTCAAGTAAATAATACAAAACTAACTCTGAAACTGGGTTAGTCATTTACAAGCACAAAAACAAAACTAAACCAATATCCCGTGCCTTTTAGTCCCCGAAATCCGTATAATCCACTACGCAAATTGAGTTGCCGTAGTTAGGAATTACCCAATTCATGTAAACGAAAATAGCAGTGGCATAAGCTAGGCAGTTGGTCGTCCGGTTACGAGTAACCTATTGAGGCGACCAAATCCACTTATCTGCGAACATGCTGCCCTAGTACCTGACGATAACTAGCGGCCGGATGACAGTAGATAACTAAGTCCTAGGCCGAAATCTAGCTAATATCGGTCTGGGTCTTAGAGTATAGATAACAAACTAAAGAGTGAGCCTATCAGTGTATGAACCGTGAGCACTAGTATGAACTAGTTTTATCGTAAATTTTGTATCACGACGGAGCGCGCCGTTTTAATGAAACTATCTAAAACCCTAATATTATCCTAACAATGTCGAAACCATCGATATTTTCGCATATAAGTCTGTCGTTGCGCGAAAAATAACTTTAAATCAGTAAACGAATGTACTAGATACAGACAAAAAGTGCTCTCGCTTGGCACGAAGGAAAACTAGCGATACTATCGGTCTATAGTTATCTATAGTCTAAGGTCTGGGTTATGTAACTATTATATTTATTAAAAATTAAAAAATTAAAATTAAAATATTTTAAAATTATTATATTTATTGTTTGTCCAACTTTCTATAGCCTGTAATTAACTTAGTTTTGTGATTCAGCCTTAAAACAGATTCTTTCTGATCAAATAATTTGATCGAAGGTATTAGCGCAAAGTAATATAAAAATGACAAAAATCATTTAATTTTTGCGCAGTTTCAATAAGCTTAATGACAGATACATTAAAATTTATCTTAACAACTCTACCAAGAATTTAATCACACAGTTTCAATAAATCTAAGAACTTAAAGCAAGAACAATATAAAGAGAAAGAAACAACTTATTTGTACTATCGGAAGAAACAGTTTTCCTATACGATAAAAGTCATTCACCGCCTCGTTTGTGGGCACACAAATGTAAATGTCGCAGTACACAGTCAACAGTCATAGTTTGTAACTGCCATTGGCATTTGGCACTTGCGAACGTTACTCGCTCGCTTGCGTCCGAACTAATGTAACTATTGTCACTTCGTTGGCAATGAATTTAGTTGAACGGGGTGCAGATGTAGTTGATTTAAAAAATGAGTTTTTGTTGGAATGTGTCATATTGTTTGTTGTGACAATAGTGTCCTGAAATACGTTCTTAAGTCTTTACTTATTCCTGTTTCACTCAGACAAAACAGAGACTTAGTTGCATGTCCGATACTGAAGTGCCTCGCACACTCCATTGGCAATCAATCTCTCTATATTTTTTAAAGAATTTAGAACTAATCTTTTTTTCCTTACTTGACTTTTCATTTAGCATCTTTCACCAAACAATTTAATAAACCTATAAGAGTTTCTAACATTTTAATTTCCTCTGTCTCGGCCCCATCAAATAAATTTCAACTTAAAGTAAAGAGCTTATCAAATCTGGTCCTTACTACCAGGGCTGCACAACCGACAGGGTCCTTCAAGGTGAAGTTGAAACTAATCGATTATCATAACTTTCTCCGCTGTCAAATCCTTAAACTAACAGCTGTGCTCCTGGTACGAGATAGTACTTAGTTTGTGTTTCAAGTTTAACTTTAAGGTATGTGTAGCCGGTATTTCATTACCGAAGGTACTTAATTAACCGTTTGAAACAACTGAAGGTGCACGAGATTTTGATTTAATTGGTTCTTAATAAAAAAAGGCTCCACGACGACCTTCTTCGTTGAGTGGCGTGCGTACGCACAAGGTATGAGGCCCGGGTTCGTCCTTGGACAGTAGCTACTTAATAAACTTAATAATATAATTGTCCTCTTCACCGTGTCAAGTGACAGCCACCTGAACTAGTTTTGATTTCTTAAAATGCTGTCTGGTCGCTTGCAAAACGTACTAGTTTTTAGTTACATACTCACTTTGAGTTCATAGCAACGTTTGTACATTTATTGGGGAGGTAGTTAGTTACACTAGTAAGTAACACAAAAGTAATGCTTTTTAATATTAAAAGCCTAATCTATAAAAAAACTTTACTCATAACAAAACAAATTACTATTTATATATTAAAGTAGGTAACAAAAATAGAATACCAGGGAAGCAGTAACGTCAAGGATTGTTTTCCAGCAAAACACTAATGAGAGTTACGTTACATTACGTTTTTCTGATGACGCATACGCTGAATAAGGAAAAATCTTTTACTAAGTAAAGGTCGAGTGCCGGCAGACGGAAAACAATTCACAAATAGGTTACATAAGAATAGGGTATTTTATTCTATGTAAGACTAGCTGTTCCCCGCGACTTCGTCCGCGTCAATTTCTGTTATTATCATCGCGATGAAGAAGTTTAAAAACAAAAAAAACCTTAAGTATTTTTGCGTAAATTATAATTTTAGTTAATATTATGTTGATAAAACTCTTTAGCAAATAATTGGTAATAATGCATTAATTTCGACCTAAATTGATAATTTTAAAAAACTTTATAGTGAGTCTATCTTAAAAGATACACATATATACTGTCGCGGACATTTTTCAGATCATTTAAAGGGGAACAATTCTTTCATACAGATTTTTTTGGCAACTCTAACCGTTTACGTAGCGCACGCAACGGAAGCCTTCAAATATGAATTGTTTTCCCAGTTTTTGCAACATTTTTCACTGCTGCTTCGCTCCTATTAGTCGCAGCGTGATGTTATATATCCTAAAGCCTTCCTCGATAAATGGACTATCCAACACAAAAAGATTTTTTCAAATCGAACCAAACAAGAGAAAGCCAAACAAGAATTCCTGAGATTAGCGCGTTCAACCAAACAAACAAACTCTTCAGCTTTATAATATTATAGTATAGATATAATATGGGAAACGACCTAAAAACATACAATGCAGATTATTCAGATACCATAGGTAAAGGAAATGTAAGTTTTAGTACATTAAATATAAAAATAATTTCAGTGTTTTCTTTTTTAAAATATATTTTGAAATAAGGGAGATACTTTATTTATAATATGACGTCACGTGGTCATTAAAAGTATAGAGTGAAAACAGTCAACTAAACAACGTCTTTACAACGTTATTTGTTTCATGACACACTGACATAATGACCGTTTTAAAGTATTTATACAGATTCATTAAAAATTACGTGTTTTTTTTTGTGTTTAATCAGCATATTCATGGCAAAATATTGTATAATTCTCAACTGAGACACCCTGTTTTTTTTATAATTCTTTCTAACCTACTGCAAGGAATACTATACTCCTCTTGTACCTCTTTCTGGTGTCCTTTTGAAGTAGGTTAAAAATAAAAATAAAATATGCATTGTCCCTACCTGAAAATGTCTGTTAATAATAATATAATTCAAATCAATGGATTTCTTAAACAATGTTGTTAAAACCATTAATTCTAAATATTGTTATTTTTTATCAATGAATAATAATAAGTATTAACAGAAATGAATACAAATGTTTTTCTATAAAAATAACAATAACTAACCAATTCTATTCTTTCCATGTACCAGGAGACCATGACCTGGACGATAGTATGGAGCGGATAGGCGCTACCGTCACACAGGTGTACCAGCACCCGTACGCAGCGACCCTCAACAACAACGGCACCTACATCTGCAGCGCTGTAGTGCTCAACACATACTGGCTACTCACACTCTCCAAGTGTTTTGATGCGTAAGTAAAATAGCAGACTCGGGCCCCTGGTCCACCTTGTATACATATCTACAATTAAACATAGACCTACCCATGTATCATAGTTAACACAATTATGAGTCACTATGACGATTTATAAATACGTTTGTAAGTCGTGCTTTGTAAGTCTCTCCGTGGAAATAAGTAATAGAGGTTAAAAAAAAACATTTTACATTAATTATATAACAATTAAAATAAGTGCGAAAAGCACCAGTCTTTCTATGGAATACTGTGTTACCCAAAAAAAGCGGGTTTTCTAGGTCAGATAGGCAGTCGCTCCATGTAAAATACGCTATTCAGCTGAATCTGGTAAGACTGGAAGCCGAAATCAACTTAGTTTAGGAAGATTCTAGGCAGAAAAAATTAAAGCGATAAATATGTTTGAATTTAATTACAGTAAAGTTTACATTTGTTACTTTTACAAGAGCATGTTTCCAAAGCTACATTTTATTTTCAATTGGATAAAATACGACATTTCTCTAACTATTATATCGTATCAACCAGACCATTGTTAATTTTCTTAAGAAATATTTCTACATTCCGTGCTTCAGATTTTCCAAGTACTGAATACAGTAAGTTAGGTAACTAATTAATATAACAAATGAGACTGTTAGGACCCGGACAATGGAAATAAGATTTTATTTAAAAAGGTATATTTCTGGAGCCGTACCATGATCTCTTAAAGCGGTACTGTTGGGGATGTGGAAGCGAGACAACGCACTACACTGCGCATAGCGCTGTCCCGCTTACTCAACCCTAAGCTAAAGAAACTTGTAAATTTTTATTGCGAAAAGACCTAAAAAATACCTTAAGACTTTGTTTAAGTAACCATGTTATGAGAAGCTTAATAGCACATTTATAAGAGAATCTCAGAAACTGTATAACAGAACATTTTCTCTTCGTTTTTAAAATAACTTGCAGTATAAAGATTTTTCTTGCAAAAGAATTTTATGCTTTAAGATACTACGAATATAATGTATGCGCTTCGTTTAGCTTTTATAGTTAAGTTAGTCTATGATCTTAATACCTACCAAGTCTTTACAAAAAGCACAAGGCTAACGTCTGAAAAAAAAACTGCTGTTTATCGTGATTGTATGAGATTTCTACCTCTTCCTTATCTTCCTTAATTATCTACCTTAACCACTTGTTCACTTTGCGCGGTCCCTTATCGTTATTTATCGTTATTTATTGTTATTTTTTATATTATTTATTATTTTTAATGTAACATAATGACAGCGTGCTACTGGGGAGTTCGTTGCGCCGGTTCTTCTCCTCAGCCAAAGCACTTAGGAAGCGGTGAAGGGTGGGCGATTTGGGGTCGGTTCATGTCTGGCGGTGGTGGCGTTGCGTGTTGTCGGTCGCGTGGCACTGGGGCGGGCGGGCGCATGGTGGAGCATTCAACCTTTCACACTGACCTGATGACGCGTTGGTGCGTCAGGTGTGAGTGGTTGGATGTTTTGTTGTGTGTTTGCTCGTTCTGGCGTTGCGCGGCCGATGTTGCGCGCTGCCTTTTCCGCCGGATATGAACCGATCCCTAGGGTGCTGTCCTATTGTAATAATAGTTGACGTTTGATAAGTGCTACTTTGTAGCCTAAGTTAAATAAATAATTTTTGATTTTTTATTTGATTTCATTTTAAAGTTATAAATTACGAGTCTAAATTAATTGCAGATATTTCTTACCGATTACTTATATTGCAAATATTATCTGTATAATACTATTATTGAATATATCTAAATAGCTTATTATTTTTGGTAGACTTCGGCCAACAGATCAAGATCTTAATTAAATACAAAACTTCGGGCACATCTGGCTGGCTTAGAAACAGATTGCAATTTCGCTGACTGGTATGATTGTTTAATAATTACAGAGCCTAAGATCACTGAGTAAATGACTTGATGAATAATAAACTTGGTTGATTCATTTCTTAAATGTTTATCATATAGAATGAAGACTTATAGTCTGTCGGTATGAATAAAATAATAAGTATGAATACAAAATAAATAATAAAAATGAATTGTGGTTTTTCCGAATGCTATGGCCTGATTTTTTTGTAATAGTAAATGCTTATTAAGTAAAACTTAAATGAATTTTGTTAATAATATGTAACAAGCCTGTTCACAGAAGGAATTTCTTCCTGTAGATATTTAAATAAATAAATAAATGCGGACAACATCACATACATTGCTCTGAACCCAAAGTAAGTAGCTAAAGCACTTGTGTTATGGAATTCAGAATCAACGAAGGTACCACAAACACCCAGACCCGAGACAATGTAGAAAAGTTTGTTTCTACATTGACTCGTCCGGGGATCGAACCCGGAACCTCAGAGCTAGCGACACCTTGAAACCGGTGCGTACGCCACTCGACCACGGAGGTCGTATTTGAATCATTAACACATGTTTACTTGGATCATTGACTTCACAAAGAAAAGTCAAACATCACTGTAGCCTTACAATTATTGTGTTTGGTGAATTGTTCATTAGGACCAATTGGATTTATTTGCTTATTGACAATGGACCTGAACAAGCAAGTAAAGTTGACAAATTTAATATGCATCCAACGAATATTAACGAGTTCTTGGAACATTGAGTAAATTGGATCAATGGTTGTACCTAATGATGCTTTAATTATAATGAAAAGCTGACTGTGTTAATTTGCATGATTTACAAGTATGTATAAGTAATTTTAATAACTGCTGACAAGCACAATTATTGCAATACTGTTACTATCATTTTGATACTTAATATTTGTAAATGTTATTTTCTTTAAAAACCTATTAAATACACATAATAAAATAAAAAAGGTGTTAAGGCTGTGTGTTTATCAATATACCACAATATTTCGAAACAAAGGGTGGTCCTTTGTTCCTGTGGTCCTTTCGTGCAAATTATGGCTTTCTCAAGTGGTGCTAAAACACTCTGTAGTCCGGTTTCTCCACTCAGTTTGCCACTGCTGCCTTTTTCAGGCTTTCGATTCTTAAATAGGCGGCTATACGTTAAAAATTTTCCAGACCTTAACTATTTTATTGCGAAAAAAATAAATGCGGACAACATCACATACATTGCTCTGAACCCAAAGGAAGTAGCTAAAGCACTTGTGTTAAGAAATACAGAAACGACAAAGGTACCACATACACCCAGACCCGAGGCAATGTAGAAAAGCTGGTCGCTACATTGACCCGTCCGGGGATCGAACCCGGGATCTCAGAGCCAGCGACACCTTGTAACCGGTGCGTACGCCACTCGACCACGAAGGTCGTCAAACATATCATACATAAAGCAGCAGATTCTAATAACAATGAGATTCAGACAACAACTTGACTTATTACGGTTCTTGATCAATCAGATCTATACTTCCCAAGCCTTTATACAATTTCTGTCATCTTAATCTTAAATGCACATACTAATGTTGCCATTACCCAATATTGTTTACAAATTAATTCCGAATTACGAATCCCCTCGGAAATACTCGTTTCAGCTAATACTTAAAGGGTTATTGCCGTCTCGCTCCTGCATTCTATTATTAGTAAGAGGGAAAGAGAGAGATATTGTGGTAAATGCTCCATTTGCATTCGTAAGGTCGAATTGGCTTTTGGCTTTGCTGTATAAATTAGTTTACGGATATACTTATGTTGTTTATATTTTGTAGTAAACGTTATCGTCACTAAGCGTTTAATTGGGAAATAATATGGATTTTGTAAATGATATCAATGATGTAATATGATTGTAAAGGGTTTTTCTTAATTAAAACTGAAATCTTATGAAGGTCTAAAAAGGCCATGGGTAAATAAAGCTTGTGATGTTAGTAAATATAAGTAAAAACAATATTTTTATTAAGTTAAGAAAAAATATTTACGCAAGCGTTATCTAGAAAAATATTCCAGACTCTTATAATCCTATTACTAAAAAAAAAGTACGAAGCATAAATCTAACATTTTTACCGTGATAATAAACATGACGGTTTATGTTTACTCGCTAATGTAGGGCAAAAGGACCAAGGGCAAAATAAACGAAAGATACCGCGGTCCTTCCATACGAACTATGTTGAGAAGGGTCGCTAAACGTATTAAGTCGGCGTATCTTAAACAAACAGCGAATGGATAAAAGGACGAAACGATAATTTACTATTATGATGAAGTGATTTGAATTATTGTAAAGATAAATGACTGGAACAGCATCAAATAAAATCAAATCATTTGAAACATTTGAGTTCAAACAAAATGTTATGTACATAATATGTAATTTTACACTGAAATATTTATAATTATTTAATTTACCAATTTATTTTAAGACAACTTATTTAACATTTTTTCACACCATTTATTTTTGCATAGTATTTGTATATTTATAGCAAATTCCACAGTGTATCGCAAAACTATTCTAGGTAAAATATTTTAGTGTACAAAGCTGTAGACTGCGGGTATTATTCAATCCCCACATGGTGTAAATATTTGTATAATAGGGTAATATTTGTTTTGGCTAGGCCTCAGAAGCATGTTATATTTCATGCTGTAAAATGCACATAGTAAACACAAAATTCCTAATAGGTATAGGGTTTGCACTAAACACGAAACTAGTAGATTTATCGAATTATTGGACAGTCTAGGGATCTGTATACAAAAATAACAATTATAAAAAAGGGTTATTTGTCAATCATATTCATAATTGAGCAGGCTACACAGGACAGTTTCTAAGAAAACCGCAATACGTTTTAATATTTTACAATTCTTGTAAAAAATGCGATCTCTAATATTTGTACACGAGCCGACGCAAGTTTCCGATAGCCCACGATTTAAGTATCGAAGCAACTACCGTTATACAAACCATATAGGTAATGTACATTTTTTTTTTAGCCTACGTTATATTCCATTGCTGGGCAAAGGCCTCCCCTTTCTTCTTCCAAACCTCTCTGTTTTTTTTTGCGATTTCTGTAATATACATAGTAGGATTAATGTACAGGTTCATACACAGCCACCAAAAATCATAACCAGACCACTGATTCGATGTATCTTTAACATTTAGCAAGTGACGTTATGAGGTTACCCTTGCAGTGCGGTGACAAGTTTCTAGTCAAATAATTATTGATACGAAAAATTGGATATCAATTTATTAAAGTAACTGATTTTGAGCTGAAATTTTGTAAGCTGACTCTATGCCAGATGTACTCTTTAACCCTTTTGGATAGATATACCCTTTCGATAACACCCTGCATAGGCCCACATCGTTGCATACTAAAGTCGTGCCTTGACGCAAGGCACGCAAGTCTACAAATAACTCTTCATGGATATTTTAATTAATATCTGTTAAAACAAAGGCTTATATATGGCTAGAGAGTACACTCATTATTCTTGCGTAGGACAGACCCTTCATTTACATACCTCTCGACTCTTCGCAAACATTTTTCAATTTCCACTACCCATTTAAAACTCATATCCACTTTGGACGAACCGCTTGTATTATTATTCTCTTAAACGAAGAATATTTTTTTTTTGCAAGCATGAACTAATGTATGTTTCAAGCTATGTTCACGAAGATTCAAGTTTTGTTATGTCTATAAAAATATACTCGGTTTTCATCTAGAAAATCTTAATTAAACCCAAGTAAAGTAACAGAGTATTGTCACTCATTTACAGCTGTTTTCAAGACCATACATTCAGTCTTATTTTAAAAACGCTCACTCGGTGACAGGCTCTTATTTAATTAATATCGTGATATAACTTGAGAAAACATATACTGAATAATTAAAAGTGACATTATTCGAAATTTCGCCAGTTCAGTAACAAGCAGAAAATAGCAAAATTAAATGTGTTATTTTACATTTCAAAAGTTTCATTTTCTAACGATACCTAATTGTTTCACTACATTTTCATCAGTTCTATTGCAACAAAACAAAAAATAAAAATGTGTGTTAAAAAATTCATAATTATGAGGTAGGTATTTAAAATCTTCCAACAAATTGTAACCATATATTTTAAGTTCAACCGTTATATATCCCCAATGCGATACTAGCGGACTCTAGCGGATTTTTAACTTGTGTAGCTTGCTAAAAACATGATATAAAAGTGATTTTATTTTGTTCACAGAGGGATCATATCATCGTACGTAACTCACAAGAACCTCGGCAACTTCACAGTAAGAGCCGGCAGTTCATACAACAACAAAGGAGGGGATATATACAAGGTATAGTTTATTTTTATCTTAGTATGCTTGAAAATTGGATTAAGTATGATGATCTTATGGATGATCTAAAGTCGCTTTTTTTGTGTCTTAGTATATTTTTTCAATTTGGATGGAAATAATCTAGGTTTATGTCGGTATAACGTTATTTTTATGTGAAATTGGCTTTTTAAAGTGACGATAGATAAAAAATAGATTATCTCATCTATTACCTATTCCGTCGATAAATATGTTTTCCCTAATGTTATCCTTATATCTTGCAAAATATATTCAATTGAAGAAATGTTCTACACAATATACATAAACGGACCCTGTTTTCCAAGCCTAGGTTGGCTAACGAATACAGTCGTGAAAAGATCTAAGTAAATCTTCACGAAACTATTTTATAAAATTAAAGATACTAAAGAAAACTACTCGACTTCTTAGCAAAGAAAAATCTTAGATAAATAATCTAAGAACCTTTTTACCTAACATTTTATTGCTTTTACCTTGTTACCTACCTTTTGCCTTTTTACTTAATAGTTTTATGCTATTCTTAAATGAAAGACTAATCTTAAACTCTATAAATAACAAAATAAAATTATCCCGTAAAAAACAAATGACTAATAACGTAAAGAAATTACGCTAGAATACATTTGAAACAATTTGCCGGCAGTAAGTTATCTTGGCCATTAAATTCTGTCTTCTCATTATATTTTTCCAGTGAGCTGGATAATACGAGATTTTCCTTGTTATGCTTTGTGTATGTTCTTAGTAGCTTTAGTAGAATAAATCCTATATACGGTACCTTTCTACATGTCCAGTTGCCGCTAGTTTGTTTTGTAGATAAAAACGTTGTTCAACTTAATTGGCGCAGTAGACAGATGAAATAAGTCGCTTGTTAGTTTTTGTATTGTCTACTGAAGTTCTTCTTTTTTTTTTGTTCGGGGTTTTCCAAATTGTCTGAAACCCCACGTTGGGCGCCAATAACGCATGTATCGATAAGCTAGAACTCTCTTAATCTTTATATATCCCAAGTGATTGGCTACCAAGCTTGCTAGCATAAAATTCAATAACCATAGCAAGGTTTTTATTCAGCTTCCTTAAAAGTTTTTATCTCATGCAAGAATTATTTCGTAAAAAAAATCTTTTCCCGAGATGTTTTCGAAAGTGTCCATATTGCAAATATTACCATATACCCCACATAAATGTCCCTTAAACAATAATTATAGTTAAACATTTTCTCCAACCCTAACCTTCCAAAATCCATTTGACATCGAGAATCTTATTCCCCTCGTTAAATCGTAACACGAGCTGTCAATGTAACACACCCAAATAAGATGATATGAACCGTTTTTATTCGGCCAGTAACATTTTTATTACGACCCGATGCCGTAATGAGTCGCTTAGCGTCCTTTATAGTCCTGAAGGGCGTGAACCATTGATGTGTTTTTTGATGTTACTTTGATTTTGGAAGTAATAAATAAATATATAAATAATCCAGCCTATAAACGTCCCACTACTGGGCACAGGCCTCTTCCCATTTAGAGAAGGCACGAGCATTGATTACCACGCTTGCTCTTTGCGGATTGGCAATTTCAGATCCCAATTTTGGAATCCAGGTTTCCTCACGATGTTTTCCTTCACCGTTTGTCAGAAGTGTCTTAGAATAATTAAGAAAGAAAAGTTTGAAAAAGCCTTTGGAAGTAATACTGCATAAAAATCGTTGATATACATGTTTGGATTCAACATATAAACCATAAAAATCACATACTTTTTTTGTCTTTGCCACTCAGAGCAACGACAGTCAAAGAACAAAAACAATATTGATACTCAAATTACGATTATCATTTCTTTAATTTCCTTTTTTAACTTCTAATCTACTTTTTTTGTTTATTTGGACTAGTACTGTATGTGGTTTATTCTTTGCCAATACATAATAATTTATTTTTCTATCCATACTGTATGCTTTTTTGTAGTAGCATACCTGCTACTATTGCTACTGCTGGTTCTTCATCTCAATCTGCATTTTCACATCTGTGTCGCTACAGTACAAGTTGCAACAGAAGTACATCCTACATTACAAGTACTTTGACAGTCTCCGGGCACAGCTCCAAAACTAAACGAATTGATAGGCACTTCTTTTGTTTTCTAGCGCTTAATCTATAGTTCAAGGACGACTTTGAAATTACCCTTTTTTTGTAATCACAAACATTTTATGCTACTTTGCTATACCGATTACATGAGTATGACCACGATTTTCTGAGTGTGGGGACATTTATTTCGGACCTATTCAGACCAAGAAAGTGTCAAAGTGTGCAGTCGAGAAACTTGTGTGTGTTATTTAGTAAAACACACCTATAAAGGTGTAATATAAATTAACACTCAAATTAAATATTTCAGATAAAAATGTTAATAAACAACTTCGATCTGCGCGTGTCAGCGGCGAAGCTGGAATCTCCGATGACGTTCAGCTCACAGATACAGAATGTGAGGTTACCCGACGCTGATGATGACATCACGCTCGGGTTCTTAGCCTCCATTATTGCATGGACTCCTAATGGGGTGGGTACTAGTTTAATATTATTGCTAGTCACTATTATTGTATTTTTATAAGACTAAATTGCCACACTTCTAAAGGATTTCCCTTTTCTTAGAACCTTACTGAAAACTTGGAGTTGAATCGCTTTGTTGTGTAGAGAGTGACAAAATCATATTAAAGAACATATTATATCCTATGTTACCTGGGACATTTTAACATATTAATTGACACTTCTTTCATTTAAATCGAATCAGTCGTTTAGGTGATTGATACTTTAGAACACACAACTATGATTATATATGTCCATTGTCCGCATCCTACTAAGTCTCTTGGTAAAAGATGTATCCGCACCTACAGACAAACCGTTTATACTGTTTTGTAGGGCCTATTTTTGTAATTGTATTTTATTTAATTATTCTCAATTAAGACCATACTATACCGTACCATACACATAGATTGCCAAAGCATTACCCGTCCGTTTGGCGTCGCCGTAGTCGGGTAAAGAAAAGGTTTAATTTGAGATGTCATCTTTAGATCGACTTGTCTCGTAATATAATTTTTCAAGTTAAATTTTCATGACATTATATTTCAAAAGATTTTCTTTAAAATACTATCTTTTGTCATCCATTTTGGCAAAGACTAAGAATCTAGACTTCTCAAAGAAGACAGAATGTAGAAGACAAAAATATTTGTATAACAAACAGCGACATTTTGCTATATCTGCACGTTTCTGCATAATATTTAATACAGGATTTCACGTAGATTTTTGTACACGAGACATTTTTCTTCAGAAATGTTGCTTTTTCGTCATAAATTATTAATACTGAAAGATCGTGCTTGAATTCACGTCTTTCGAATGAATATTAAAACCGAACATGTATAACAATGTATACATAAAATAATATTTTAAAAGGCTTTGTTTTTTATATTAAGATTATAATTAATAATTACTCGACAGTATCCAAGCGTTGTTGTTCTTTCATGTCCCCTTTTAATAATTAATTAAGTATTCATTTTAACTTGAAACTTTTCTTATACTTTTAACAAGGTTTTATGTAACGGAAAAGTTCAAATTTGTCTTTCAACGATTTTTCTTTTATCTTTAATATCATTTTGAAAGTTTTCTCATCATTTTTTAATTTCTGGTACGTAAAAAACATTTTTTCTTACGCAACATTAACGTTAATAATTAACTGGCAACAATCTCACTAATTAGCTGTTACAATAAATAAATCACTTTTTTTACTTTATTGTCAGACATTTTTATTCTTGCCTTTTTTATGCCTTTGCTCTAGGTTAAATTTTTTTTTTCGAAGTTTCAAAACGATTAAGTTCCACTACAATTCTAAAAGTTGTGATTGTTTAAAAAGTCTTATACACATAAACAACTTAAAACACAAAATCAAGTACAAGGACCAATCATTAGAAATTTAGGTAATCTAAATAAAAATAAAAATCTTAGATATTAAATAAAAAAAAATTATTTAATATCTTTTAGTGATAAATAATATTTTATAGAGCGCTACGACACAAAAACATGACCCAACACAAAAAAAAATCGTTTGGAACCCTTTGCAGGCGATTTGGACTCACACTTGACCATTTTTTAATGACGTGACGTGACGTGGGATAAAGTTAGGGTGAACGCAGAAAAGGGCCTCGTTAAAATAGGTCAGTGGCTTAGTGAAAATCTCCTCACGCTAAACACTCAAAAAACAAACTATGTTTGCTTTGCTCCATACATAAACTCGCAGCCCTCCTCTGATTTTGCAATTAAAATTCACTCCTGTCATGGTCCTATTCCCTGTGTTTGCAGATGCCCAGTAATTCAGAAGGTGAGCTCTATAAAGTACCTTGGCATTATTGTTGATCAAAGGCTAAGCTGGTACCCACATCTTGAACTCACTATAGGGAGGGTAAGAAAACTCATCTGGGTCTTCAAATCTTTGAGAAATGTTATGAGTACTGACCTGTTGAATAAAATATATACTGCTTTAGCCCAATCTATAATTATATACTGCATCTCGGTATGGGGAGGTGCAGCCAAAACATATTTTGTAGATTTGGAGAGGGCACAAAGATCCCTGATTAAAGTCATGTACTGCAAGCCCTTTAGATTTCCCACTGAATCGTTATACGCGATGTCTAAACTCCTCTCGGTTAGGAAACTTTACATTTTAAACATGACATTAACACATCATAAAACGTTACCTTTTGACCAGGCAAAACTTAAAAGAAGAAGATGTGATCTAGTATCCCCCACATATGCAGCACGTACAGTTTTTGCTAGCCGACAAAATGTGGTTCAAGCCCCCCGTGTTTATAACAAAATAAATCGCATCCTTAAGATCTACCCCAAGGAACTGTACGAAATCAAGAAAACTGTCATGGAATGGCTCTCCACTCTTAATTATAATGATGTAGAGGACATTTTAAGTTAAATTAATTAGCCTAAACCAGACTTGATATACTGGAAACATGCATACACAAAACTAAGTCGTATAAGTGACCTACTAACACACCTACACACACCCTCTTTCCATTCACCACACCATCACCCAACACACAAACCCCCACACCGTACCAACACCACATGCATACCCACACAACACCACACACATACCCACACAACACCAAACACATACCACACAACACCACACACACACTTACCCCACACACAAAATACACACATACCTACACCCTTAACACACATACAGCATATTTTGTTTATTTTTTATTGTTCTTGTTTAAAAATAACATGTTACAACCATGTGAAACTGATTGTAAATCTTAATTTATGTTAACATTTGGAAGAGCGAGGCATTCCCAACACAGGTATCTTTGGATTACCTTCTGGGAAGCCCCGGTAACAAAATTGTAAGATTTACTTCAATAAACCATTTTTTTTTTTTTAATGTCCAGCCTATGTCACTCGGGATAACTCAAAGCTTCTAATGATACCACAAACATTGAAATCGGTCAAGCCTTTTAGAAGTTATGGTGGAATAAAGAAACTCACAAACATAATACATACCTACATACATACCTACATACATACATACATACATACATACATGAACCCCGAAAACATAACACTCCTTTTTGGGCAGTCGTGTAAAAATCGTATTAAACCTACATGCCTAAAACCAATGTAACGTAAAACAAAATATAGTGTATCTTCATACTGGGTCTACTCTTAACAATGGGGAGGAAAACGGTAGGCACATGAATTTCCGGATCCCGTATTGTGGCTTATAGTAAAAGAAAGCGTATTTTAAAAAGGACCGCATAACAAACACATTTGCGAAATACTTTTACTTATGGCTTGTCGTTATTCTGTCTTTTGTTTCGCTGTGTAAGTTCATTTTTACACTCTCTTTTCTTTCTGATTTTTGGTTTGTGTCAAGACAGTCACATTTTTTCTTTTGGGTGTTTTTATAGCTATAGACAAACATAAATATTAGGACATAGTCGTGGCTGAGTAACTAACACACAATATACTATATTAGTTCTTGCCTAAATAAATATGTAAAGGTTTATTATAATATCTAGTTTAAATATAGTCGTCAGTCTATCTAAATTCAGTTTAGAGGAGACTAGGTAACGCAAATATGAGAATATAGTACTAAGAGAACATAATATTGTTGCAGCACATGCGGATGGTGAACGCTCCGGTCATCGACCCGTCGATCTGCGAGGCGAACACCAAGATGCTACCAGGGCACTATGTCTGCGTAGGAGGTGTGCAAGACCCCAACAGACACTTCTGCAGGGTATGTTTTCTTTTTACAAATGATATTTAAACTAAGATGTTATTGACATTATTATTTAAATAGCTGCTCAAGAGAATTCATCGAGCATTACTGAAATTACATTTAATAAGTCACAATATACTTCTTACAAAACCGTTTTGGAATAAAGGACTCAACCAAATATCCAAAATGAAGATCAGAATTTCAGTCTAAGAAAGCTTAAATTTAAATGTACAGAAAACACATAGTCAAATTCTTAAAACACTTCGTGAAATGTAATTTATTGTTCAACGCCCTCCAGCTTAGATTTACTGAAGCGGGTTTCCTTTCTAACAATCATGTATATGTTGCGAAAAAACTCGCTTATCCAAAGCAGATGATACTACAATCGCCTTAAGACAAAAAATAATGTCGCGCAAAAAATAATGCCGCAGCAAATTCTAACAATCAAAATAACTTCGCGAAAGTAAACAAAGAACTGAACATGAAACAACAATTATTTCAAGAAAACCCGAAACTGGTCACCTCCAAAATTCACGAAGAAAAAATCAATACTTTCGTAACATTTGATAACTTTATAATCGCGAATTAATGTTTACTGGAAATTGATCTCATTAATAATCGGATCATCAGATCAGGTTTCAGGAAACATTAAACTTTTCCGATAACTCTCCATCTGCTTAAGGTTTCGGAATTTCCTCTTTTATCAAGTATTTTCGAGGAAATTATGGCCTTGCCAGAACTTGGTAACATAATAAAATCGTAGTAATCCTGTTCAATTCGGTCGATTTTACAAGCAACAGAAGTCCAAATTACTATGGTTAGTTAGGCTAACGCAATAGTCATTTCCCATCAAACAATTTTGTTCGTTACGTCTTTATCGCACTATAAGAGTCATTCAATCAAACAAAATTGGAGCATCGTCTGCCTACTTGTACCTTCCATAAATTCCCATACAATAAGCCCCAATATCCCTTTCTATGACTCGCTCTATTGCTCCACTTAATCTAATTCAATAAAACAAAATCGAAAGTCTATTCATTTCACTCGATCACGGAGCAACGAGCGATAAATTCTGCTAAAAGGCATTTGGCGTAAAGGAAAAAGACGTTACTTATTCCTTATACGGTCCCATGGGATGCAGAATGAAATATGATGCCTTCCTTTAATCAATCACTGGAAGCGACAAAAGTGACGATACTTCGGGTCGACAACGCCTCAGATTACTCCAGTGCCTGTACTACGAGCTCTTTAAGTAAGACTGGTGCCATTGCGGAAGCGAGATGGCGCACTACACTACGCGTAGCGGCATCTCGCTTCCACAACGGTAGGTAAGTCTTACTTTAAGAGTTTATATTTAACGCGCTGATACAGACTGACCTACCAATTTCTAAGGGTATAATTATTTCCAAACATGAATATAGACAAACGGTTGATTCTGATTGAATATGCTTTTAAAGAAGTAACAAAACTTTACGTAGTCTAAACACTAAAGCTAACACTCACAGATATTTCTTTAAAACTAATCTACAAGACCTTTTTCTAAAGGCCTATTATTGTTAAGAAGTAAGAGCTTCGTAAAAAAAAAAAAAAATTGACGCTTCTAAAACTTTTTAGCTTTTATAAACATGTATTAAGGCATTTTATACTTGCTTTACTAATGGTAAATTTAATAAATGTTTTAATTCTATTTATTTATTATTGTCATACGACAATAACTTTACCATGTAAACTTATGCAAATTAAGCAATTCCAGAGCATTATTATGCAGATTTGATATTTGTGTTATTCTATCGTAATTACGTATTTTATTTTGGAATTGGGTTCCATTGTTCATTCCCGTGGCCCAATTCCAATTTATGTTGTGAGAGTTATTCAAACAACTAATTTTTGTTTTTCAAATTTAAATTGGGATAAACAACAAACAAAAAATATAAAATATGTACCCTCCTTTTGTGTTTTCATGTATTCAAATCGAAATACTTGATAAGAAAAGAATCGAAACAAATAATCCCATTAATGAATTGGTAGACACGGATACTTAAACAAGTAACGATCGGAACGCTGTTCTATTTTCATCGACAGATGAAAGTATGCGTATCAAATAGGAAGAAGATAAATATCTGGCACAAAACAATGATAAACACGATCCACAACAAAAAGAAGAAAAAGGGAATATACAGGGTGGTGTTAATGTCGATAATAATGAATAAACGAAAGGACTCGTGCTTACAGACACAGAACGCACATAAATCATCTCGCCAGCGTTCCGCGCCATTGTTTTATGATCATTTATAAATGTCAGTGTAACAAACAATAAAACCGAACTGAAATAAACACGGGTTTATTTATTTTATAGGCATTGGATGGAGAGGAAATTTTCCATTAAGTTATCTTTAAATAGATATTACATTATCTTGGTAGTTTTCCACTTTGAACCAAAGGACCAATATGGTAAAATTGGTCGTTTGATCCAAAAAATACACTAAATACCTACTTCTGCTGAATAAGATTAGAGTCAATCACCAATAAAACCAAATAATTAATAATGATAAAAGCCTATAAATGTCTCACTGCTGGGCACAGGCCTCTGTCAATATATAGAATGCACGAGCATTGATGACCAAGCTTGCTCAATTGTGGATTGTTGTTTTCAGATCCCAATTTTTGGAATCCAGGTATCCTCACCAGATATTATTAGTCATTGATAAACAGACACGTCTTTTACAGAGAGACAATGGAGGTGCAGTCATTCAAAACGACACGCTGGTGGCCATCTCCTCATTCATCAATACCTGCGCGCTCTACTCCAAGACACACGCCTTCCCCAAGGTAGCGAGCTTCGTCAGGTGGCTGGACTCCATCATCTGGGACGAGGACTCCAGGCCCACCACACCGGAACCTTCAACCACCACATCAGCCACCAAAGTACTACCGAACTCAACAAAAGGACCAAACAACCAACCTTATTACGCTGACCCTGGGAAATTCATGCTTACCTTACCTTTTGACCCAATTAACGTTCCTTTAGAACCGGCAGGAGATAATTCTGTGTTACCAAGGATGAGTCTCTACGAGTCCTATTTGCAGAGTCTAGCGAAAGCCAAGACTTCGACGACAGAGGACACTAGTGTCCCGGACCAAAAGACCGAGGGTATGCAACCTCCTTTTGCGAAAAAAGTCAGATTTCCACAACAAATATACAGGAACATGCCTAAGAAATACGACCGATATGATTATCATTAATGTCTCTTTTTTAGTTTATAGTGTAAATAATTGTTTTTAAAGTACTAATAAATCAGGCGTTTAGATTAAGTATGTTTCATTATTCATGCATTTTTATTTAAAACCTTTTCTTATTTACATCCTTCAAAAATATATGCTAGATGAGAATGGTTATTCATAAGAATTACAAATAATAACTAAGGTGTAGATATTCAAACCTGAGCTCAAATAGCCAAGCAATTAGTTCCCTACCTAGCTTAGCCATAGCTGCTTCAAAATACAATGTTATTCATGAAGTTCCTAACGCTAAAATCTACATCAACAAAAATCAATATGAAATCTATGAGAAGCAAAATGACTAATAAAAGAACACTCGCACTCAAATATCCAATCACTTTTGTCCTTTTAATCGCTCATTTTTTATTAACCAAACTAATTTAATAAAGTTTTAACTTCGAAACAGTTATCAGTTAACGTCACTTCTTAAATTGATCAACGACCATCGGATAGCCTTTAACATAAGCCTGGGGCCCGAGTCCGCTATTTTGAAGTCAGTGGGCCCCAGTAATCCTGTATATTGAAAAGCAGTTCCCATAGGATCCCCACCATATCCAATAATAATCACATTCGCTCTCGAATCAATATTTAATATTGCAGATGTTTATTTAAGCCCGTTCCCTCTAGAGTATGACTTTCATTAATATAAGCGAATAACGAACATCAAATATGTTCCGCTTGCCAAAAAATATTATTTTTACTCTGTTTTATTTTTACTTTTAAAATATTATTTTTACTTTGTTTCTACTCGTATCAACGATTTTTTAACCCATAGGTTAAAAAATCGTTGATACGAGTAGAAACTGTAAACAAGAATATCATTATGATTCTAAACGGTCAACGAACCCCATATAATATAATCTAAAAATATTCTCAGTTGAAAAGAAATAATTATAATGTGGGTCCCAATTATTATGAAATATTATACCTCTTTGACATGAAGGCCTTAAGCCTGGCTGGTTATAATAAAAAACAAAACACAATTTAATTTTTAGTAATTAGTCTAGGTTTTCACTCAAATCTTAACATACTCGTAAATCAACTAAAACGTATTTTGTTTGAACTAACATTTCTGAGGATCGTTACTAGTTTACTACAAACACGGAACTGGTCGGTTGACCTTGGTCTCAGTACTTTATAATTAATTCATAGACCTACAAATCGATCTTAAACACTGCTTCTTGTGTCAATGACCCTTATTATAATTATCGAAATATAACGTGCTGCTTAGGAAATTGAGTTCTGAGGTTTACGCGAATGTCAGACATTGAAATAAAACTACTTTTACGGACTCCAAGACACAATGAGCTCATATTGCGTAGGCCGGAACACAAATAATTAATAAAAATATGAAGGTAGAACGAGCAACATCAACCGTCAAAACGAACGCAACCTTAGTCTGCCCGTGACCATGATACCTGCAAAGGTGTCGAAACGTCGGGACTTAAAATCTAAATACAAACCGCAATAAAATCCGTAAAAGTAGTTTTATTTCAGTGCTGCTTAGGAATTCGCTGAGCCGCTTTTTATCCATAGCCAGAGCACAGCGTGTGCGAATCAAGGTAAAGGGTGGTGTGTTGACTTTCAAAAAAATGCGATACAGTAGACTAATTTGATATAAATGTATTTTGATAGAAAGGAATTGAACGTACAATACTGTATTTTATTGTATACCGTGAGAATGATATACAACAGTGACAGTTTGAAATAGCGGTCTTTGTAGTTTGAAAACTATTATATTACTAGCTCTGCCCCGCGGTTTCACCCGCGTGAATACCTAGGTCCCGTTCCCGGTGCCTTTGTATTATTAGGGGTGGAGATGAATCAGGATTACTTAATATGGTGGTTGAGTATTCTTCAATTTCCTAATTTTCAGCGCAATTTAGCAAACTTTTTCTTTAATAAGAACCTTCTCCTGACAATAACAAACACAACAAAAAAAGAATTAGCGAAATCGGTCCAGCCGTTCACGCGTGATGCCGTGACCAAGGGAAATAGGGATTCATTTTTATATATAGATGTAGGTCTGAACTCTCTATTTCCAACAATTCTTTCTTTTATTTAACTACATTATAGAATACACTAAGGAATAAGTATAAGTGGAAACAGACGAAAACAATTGCTACTATAAAAAAGCTATATAAACCAATTTTGTAGTTAGACTAGTTCCAGACCCCAGTGTCGCCTGATTTACGAGCACTTTAAGTAAAGACCGTGAAATATATACTGTTTCGTACCTAAAACACTTTCATGTGGGATGTTTCATTGATCTAGACGATTCTAGAACATTTCTGAGTAAATTAGGGTCGATGGAAAAACAGATGCCTCGGTTGTCATAGGTCAGTACCTAAATGATGTAAGTATCTATTACAATAAAATAGAATATTATTTAATGATCATAGTTTTAGTTATAGTAGATAGGAGGAATAGTTAATGATTGAAAACTGCCTGACCCGGCTTTGCACGGGTTAATTTTTATTTCTTTTTATAATAACCTTGTCGTTGCTATAGGAAAAATAATAATTCTAACAAAAAAAAAACCGACTTCAACATAAGTCTTATATGGTTTTCTTACGTACCCCACTGTCAAAACTGGACCAAATTGAGGACCAAAGAATGGGACCACACAGGAAGCACAAGCTTACAAATAAAAAAAACATCAAAATCGGTTCATCCAGTCGAAAGTTATGAAGTAACAAACATAGAAAAAAAATACAGTGGAATTGAGTACCTCCTTTTTGAAGTCGGTTAAAAAACAAATTAAGATTTCCCGAACGACTGCACTATCGTTCGGGTAATCGGATTTATTTATTTTATCTATTGTGTGTAATGTATTATTATTTCTACTTGATTAAATGATAATAATAAAATTAAGAGTAGGTAAATAAATTCCAGAAAAAATGTTTCCCGCTTAAAACTACAAATTCAACGAAAACCTATTAAAATACTAATCCACTGCATTACAACAATATTAAATAGTATGTGTGTAATATAAAGGTCATTAGTATTTAGTATAACGGACCGCGGCTCAATTGGCTGGTGTCCAAATACTGTTGTTTCAAAGCTTATATTTCTCAATTAAAATAGGTTAGTGGCCATATTAAAACGATAATTAAATCTCTAGTTTGTATACTCGACCAGTCATAGATACTTTGAAGGGCTATTTCTAAAACACAGTTTTCACAGAACTACAGAAAAGATTTCAAAAATAATAAAAAAGCAGGAATAAATAGTAGATTATGTTTTTTATTGTTGATTTTGTGTGCTTGTAATTTTTCATCTCCTAAACTGCTAGACAAATTTTGATGGCATTTTCATTTTTTGTAATAAGTGCCGGTAAGGCACACTGTGGTGGAAAATAAAAAAGGTTGCGCGCGGTATTGAATTTTCGATTACAGTGTAAGTTTTTTAGTACTATGTCAATATAATAATATTATGGAAACCTATAATTAATATTAAAGCAAAATTATTGTTCAAAACACCGTTATGAGCATGTTTACTTTATTAGTAGATTCTATCAAATATTCACTGAGTTATGGACATATTAAAGGGCCCTGTTTGAACCAAGCCGGGTCAACGAATTAGGTTAATGTTTAATATACGTAATTATTCATTGTTAGTTGCTCTTTCTATTCATGTTCGCCTGGTACTTCAGATGTAATGAAGGTTTATTTCGCCGTTAGAAACTCTTATTTATGTTTTCATTTCCCATATTTTCTCGAAATTAGTATGTGGAAATATAATTAAAAAAAAGGTTAAGTTATGTTTCCTTCTAATTATTATTATAATTTGCATCTCCTTTCAACCTTACTGAGTTACCAAATATAGTCTATCACATTTCATTTGCATTTCATATTCTAAGACTTTTTGGGACTTGCCGCCACATATAAATTCCATCTGGTACATTTACTGGTAAAAAACCAGTAGATATCATTTATAATAGTTTATAGTGCTAAGCACAACAATGTCACTCACCATACATTTATTTTGAGCACGTTTACACTGATCTATTGAAAAATAATTTTACATTGTTTTCTATTATATGTGCATTATAGCATAAGGCTGCCCACCCACGTCCTATAATCGGTGACCTATGTTTGGTAGGAGAAAAACACACTGATAGCAATAGTGCAACGCACACGTCCTACAAAAAGTCGGTCAGAAATAAAATCGTCGCATCCCGACCGATCTTTTCTCTCTTCTGTTCCTCAAAAGCCAAGGACAAACTTTCCTCTGTAAATCCACCTTCCTCCTTTTATTCATGAGATTCTCTCTGTCCATGACGTGCTGCTCCCTCGATAGTCACAGACAAAGCGACGGACATTGGTGTTGAGTCGACCACAAAATCGGTCCTAAGAATCGGAGGAAAAATCGGCCCGTTAGTTAAAAAGTTATATCTCTAAAATGAACTAGAATTAAGCTATACATAATAGCTCTATAATTTGCTATTATACCGTATTCTGAAAAGCTTAATTTTCCACTTTCAATATAAATTCAACTGAGTGAACAAAATGCAATAATCCTGAATTACGGATAAATGAAGTCCCTGACATATAATTTCCGTTCATACAACACAATAATATTGTTCGCTCGACTATTTATGAACTTAATAAAGGTTTATATCACAAAGGGGTACAATATTATTCTGCTTTATAACATTTTTCATAAAGGAACCGTTTATGAAAAACAGTTTCATTTACGATAATATTAGTAAGTTGCCTTGGTGTACAGAAAATTGGTTCAGCAGAGCGACTTTTATAATATTAAATGGAGAAAAAGTGAGTCAAGAATTTCCAATTAAAAAGTGAAACTAATAACTAATAACGTTTACAAAAAAACGAGTATAATATTAAATAACCATTATTTTTACCTTTCGGCGAATTTTTCATGCGAAGTTAATTTAAAAATATGTTATTCCTTTCATGCCGAAAAGAGTCGAATAGAGAACGTTCGTTTTAAAGCCGCTAATAGCGTTAATAATTTTAATTTAAAAATTAAATAAACCCTCAACAAATATAATAGAATTGTTCATAACTCCAAAATACGTCTTGATTATGTAAGCTATCAAATTAAAAAAAACACATCATAATTAGTCCACTCGTTTAGGAGCTACATTGTAACAGCCAGAAACACACACAGACAGACAAGTTAACACCCTGTTTTAACACCCCGTTTTTTTTTTGCGTCTTGAATTAAAAAGTAATTAGCATTTATTACGAGCGTAGACGGGCTGCATTTTTTCCATACAAACGTCCCAAACCAAATCTACCAAACACGTCACCAGTTACTACTGCGCCATTAGGGTTCGTTGGTACATTATTTATCCACGACCACGGCTGAATAGATTCCATTGAAACAAGCTTACGTAGGCAGATTCGAACCGGATCATTAATCAATATTAATTCAGCAAAACTAACTTCTTGGTTTGAAGCTGCGAAATTATTAATGAAATTTGCTATATTTACTGATTAATAATCTAGTACGGAATAAAATGCTAAAAATATCGTTTGTAAGCTGGATTTTCAAGATACATTAATATATTTATCCTAATTATTATTCTTTGTAAGGGTAAGTAAAAACTACCCATATGAGTTCATAGAATTTAATGGACACTTTTTTAAACATACCATTCTATATTTAAATAATTTGATATCGGACGAGTCCATGTAGATCCTCTTTTCGACATTGTCCCGGTTCTGTGTGTTTGTGGTACCTTGGTTGTCTCTGAGACCATAACATAAGTGTTTTAGCTACTTAAATTAGGTTCAGAGCAATGTATGTTATGTTGTCTTCATTTATTATTTAACGTCGAACTTATGTCATAATGCCAGAAAATATGGTCCTGCTGCGTTCCACACTGTGTGTTTAGAGAAAGGCAGTGCTGGACCGGCCATGTTAGTCATGTTTTGTTGAGGTAGTTGAGGTACCCTTTGTTATCTACACAAAGAGGCTTTTATTATAATCATCATATGGCTAGGATCATATACCGACTATTCTACTACCAAGTATTTTCTGTTTAGACGAAGGCAAGTATTATAATTATGTTTTAATTGAGCTTAGCCAAATTAATGACTGGCACCAAATTATTTTTCTACTGTAATACAGTTTTATAAAAGTACAAAATAAATAAAAATTAGCCATAGCCTTATCAGCGCCATCTGTTACCTAATATCTAAATATGAATTAAGGATATATTGAAAGTTATTGACCTACTCGATACACGTTAAGTTTAGATGACAATGCATGGTAAGAGTATCTTTATTTTCTTAACCATATTTGATTTAGTACTCATAAATATAAAGACTTTCGTTGTTTTTATTAAAAATTCAAAACTTAATATAACAACACAAACACAACTATACTAAAATAAAAACGTATGTAAATAACGAAAACTAATACGCGTCAAAAAGTTCATCGTCATCCTTGTAAATGGCCGGAAACGTGCCCAAAATCCTGGCAGCATTGCCACGTTGAATGGCTATGCCGATTCTCTGTGCAAGGAACAAACCAGCCCTCTGATCACGAGTATAGTCGACCAAACGTTTTGAGAGTTCCTTAAAACATTACTCATAAAGCGTTGGTCACAATCTTGGCCATGAAAATGTAACATAAATAAAGCATACACATAGAAACTTCCACCATAAGTTACAACTTCGGCAAAGTATGTATCACAAACTTTTCCTACGAGATGACGTGACGAAAGATAAATAAATATATTACACTGCTCATTTACTGCGAAAATAAAGTTTAGATCTACACAACTGATAAGTGGCTTATCAAAGTTATTGAACAACCAACTTCTGTTCACAACACTTCCCACACAGTCATTTGTTTTCAATAAATATCACCTAGTTCATTTGACAATAAATGATCTATAAGTAACTAATCAGAAACTGTTACTGTTATAAATATAATATATAATATTCCGGGACATCTCACACACCGTTATCTGATCCTAAGCTAAGCAGAGCTTGTGTTATGGTAACCAGACAACTGATAAACATACTTATATATTTCTAAATACATACATATTATAGATAAATTACACCCAGACACAGAACAAATGATCGTGCTCATCACACAAAGATTTGTCCTGAGTGGGAATCGAACCCACGACCTCCGGTATAGCAATCAGGGTCACTAACCACTAGTCCAACAGGCCCGTATTTTATATCGAGTCATGAACATTTATTTTTTAAACGTCCCGGTCCTAATCTTCAAAGTCTAAGTTACTAGAATTCATGCCGTTTATACTAGTCAACTAGGCTGTTACCAAAACATTAAAATGTCTAAAATATCCCTGATATAATCAAGAAAATTAAAAACCTCCTTAGAGAAAACTGCTTGAAGAGTTGGCAAGTAAAACTTTCTCGCTAATTTTGCCAGGAAAATTCTCTTCCTCATTACTGTACAACTGTTATTTAAATTGTAATCTTATTTCCATAATTAAAGGTCATTGTTATTCAAGTCAGGATAATACCATAAAAGCTAAACTTCCCATAAAACAGCGCAAAGTTAATTTCGATAGGAATCGAGAAAACGTTCTGAATGGCACCCAATCGAGTATTTAATCGAGCAGTTATTCAGATAGAATATTATTAATTCAAAATGATTTATTTGTAAGAGTAACTTGAAATTTCAGGGCTAAAATTGATTATACGGATAAAAAAAAAAGAAATTAACACCACCTCTGGAGTATAACCCTATCTATGACAAAAAAAAATATTAAAAATTAATCCACAATTCCCGGAGATATCGCGTTACAAATATACGAAACTAAACAATATAGAGTAGAATTAAGTACCTCATCCTTTAGAAGTCGGTTGAAAAAGTATATTCAGCTGTTTCCCTGCAGCTTCCTTAAATCATACAATAATACATCTCCAAAACCCTACCTGTTTCACTAAAATCGGTCATAAAGATTTAAGCCGATCGTAAAAACATGTCCTATGTAAATGTGAAGTCTGGTCACCCCAGCCCTAATCCAATATGGCCGCGCAATCCGAGCATAGGGTTGAAATTACTCACTATGCAAATTAGGCGCGCTTCACATAAGGAATTCAATATTGAACCGACTATTGAAATGGGATAAGTATGTAGTGTGGATACGCCCTTATAGAGAATGGTTATGTATTAAAATAACAGAATTGTGGGATGGTTGTTATTGTTAATTTTTGGAATAAGAGAATTGATTCTTTTTAGTAGATTGTTAAATTGTGTACTGTTTTGTGGGTAGGTTTGTCGTTTTTTTTTCTATAAGCTTTAATTTTCTTATAAGTTTTAACAACTGTGTAATTCACAGTATTAGGAAACGACAGGAAATTATTAAGTAAAAAAGAAAATACGAATTTATGTTTTATTGATCCTCCTAAACAAATTTTCCGTCTGCAAACTTCTTTCTAAAACCAGTAATATTATTTTCTCTTCGTTTAGTACTCTTTCACACCAAAAAACTCAGATAAATTGTAGATTTAGCTATATGTATAGTTTATAACAAGAGTGACAAACATCCTACAACTCTTTTTTTTAAACAAAAGGAAGGTCTACCTGATCTAAACCACAATAGTCTTAAAGGCACTATTTTAAATGAATGGTCTAAGTCCGATCCATTGGTATTTAGTTAGAAGCGTCCTCCATCAATGTGTATCTGGGTCTAGGGATTAAGACGCTGTCGACTGACATCTTATGTAGTCTAATAGCGTAAAAGCCTATCAATGGATAGATACTGTAAAGAAGTATCACTTTTAAAAATCTAGGAAAAATATAAAAACAATTGTGTTTTGCGAAGGAAATGGTTGCGAATGCGAATTTCGTGGCTTAAATAATTATAATGAACTACTCAGTTTATGCAATGAGTATAAAACTAATTAACTCTTTCGAAAAAGTAATATTTTACAATTTTTTTGCCTTAGCCTTCTACAGTTATTCTTGTATATGTTACTGTTATGTATGTATATTGAATTAAATGATTAAAAATATATTAAAGAGGAAATTGCAAATAAAAACAAAATCGTTTTTTTTTGTAATTTTTATATTCTCCCGGAAGTGGAGACATAAATTAAACGCCTTTTAAGAAGAGATATCCTTAATTTATTACACCATAATTAAAGAGGTAGCAAGAAGCAAGGAAGGCCTTACCCTCAGCGACACAATATAAACTTTAACTCACAATAAATAAACACTACAATCGAGTTGTACTTCTGGTTATATCCTATAATAATCCTCTCCGATCCTACATTTCCTCTCAACGACAACGTTACACCATTAACACACTTAGTGCGTACAACCATATTTTATTCCCTTTTCTGTCATGACGTCACACAGGCAAAAAGGATAGTTATAAATAAGGATCATCAACATCTAAATCCCTTGTCCTCCCACTGCTGGGCATAGGCCTCTCTTTTCTCGTGCCATTCTCTAAGTCCTGTGCCAGTCTCGTCCAGACTCGACCCGAAACTTTTATTATCTTGTCCACCCATCTTTTTTGACTGGCCTTCTGGTCTAGTGGTTAGTGTCCCTGACTGCTACACCAGAAGTCGTGGGTTCGATTCCCAGGACAATTTTTTGTGTGATGAGCATGATTATTTGTTCTATGTCTGGGTGTAATTTGTCCATAATATGTATATATTTAGAAATAAACAAGTATTTTTATCAGTTATCTGGTTCCCAACAGCACAAGCCTTGCTTAGTTTAGGATCAGAGTACCGTGTGTGAGATGTCCCAGGATCTTGCTCCGGGACCAGAGCAACCCTGTCGAAACGTCAAGCCTTAAAGGTATTTAAGCATATTATTATACAGAATATTCTTTTGCGTTGCCTACTAAATCAGAATACTGAAGGTGGTCTAAAGGAATAGCCGAGTGACGTCACTGCGCGACGTGCTGCGAGCATCCCCGCCTGGGACAAGCATTTGTGTGTTCAGTTGTTTGTTTCAAGTCTGGGTTTTTTTTTGTGTTATGTTATATGTTATTTTAATATTTGACGACCTCCGTGGTCGAGTGGCGTACGCACCGGTTTTCAAGGTGTCGCTAGCTCTGAGGTCCCGGGTTCGATCCCCGGACGGGTCAATGCAGAAACTCACTTTTCTACATTGTCTCGGGTCTGGGTGATTGTGGTACCTTCGTTGTTTCTGAATTCCATAACACAAGTGCTTTATAGCTACTTACTTTGGGTTCAGAGCAATATGTATGTGATGTTGTCCGCATTTATTATTTATTATTATATTTGTTTGATTATGTACTAAAATGCTATGTTCCAAATAAATCCTCCTGAAAATAATACTATGGATTGTAAATCCTTTTTTTCTAAAAATAAAGAAAATCCACAGTTATTCATGTTTTTCCGTATTTTATTTAACTCTTCAATTTCAGTTTCCAATAGCTTTAACTACTTTTTGCTGTGTACTGTGTAAATGTGCTACTGCACGTAGATTTCAATGTGTTACTAGTCCGTATCAATTTTAATTACTAACTAATATATGTTGCATTAGAATATATTATGTCAGCGTTAATAATATAATAACAATAAATCAGTTCTCACGTATGACCTGCGTTGCACTCGTAATTAAATGTCGTAATGAATGGAAATTAGAAATACCTGCATGTTAGGGCTATAATTCACGGCTAGGGTTGGCACGCTGCTAATAGTGAGGCAAGAGTTTAGAGATTTGGAAAATATCAAGTTTTCTATTACTTTATTTACAAAAAGGTTATATTAAACTTAGCTTATTTTTTATTTTAGCTTCTTGTTATTATTTTTTGTCGACACCTTACTGATATGAATACATGACGTGTACAAGATAATTACAAAAAAGGGACTTTTTGTTATAGAAGACTAGTACAAATGTGGAAGGTATATCTTTAGATCTTTCTTAGACTGAAACATTGTAACATAAAATCCTGCAAGAATAATTTACTTTACAAATAATATTCTTTATTTCTCTCTTCAGTACCGTTTTACAAAAGTATTACTTTAACCACAAAAAAAAAGTGCTCGGAATTTGTAAAGTTCGTTTTAGTTTTTGACAACCCTAGCAGTTGCAGCATTGCTTGCGGAAATTAATAACACGGTGACGTCATGTCCCAGCTCTGTAATGTACGGAATTAATGGCAATTTTCAGTTCAACAGCTCTCGTATTAGTCGATAACGGGAGGGAAAGAATGAGAGGGAATTAGGAAGGTTTTTCAATTTAAAATGTTTCTGAATAGATAAGTATATGAAGGAAATAAACTAAAGTCCAAGACTTTTATGAAACATTTTCAAAACTATTAAGTTAATAAACAAAGAGATAACAAAACGACGTACTAGATTAAAATCTTCTACAATACTAACAAAAACGAAAACCAAAACGGCATTAAAAAAATAAAGAAAACACCCGACTGCTAAAAAACTAACTAAAGAGTAACATACTGACAGTACATACTACTGACATGTACATACAGGTCAAACACATGACCCTCCTTTTCCTTCTGCAATCGGGTAAAAATACTACGTCGAAGCAAATAAATTATATCGAAGAGCTTTTCTTTCAATACTAACCTACATGCAGCCTTAAGTTCAGCACATTAAAGTTCCACCTCCAAGCGAGCGCTTTAAACTTTGCTTACTTAAGACCAACTTAAGGTAGTTCGTTAGACGTCTAAGCTTGATACAGCGCATTTAAGTTACGTGTGTGATCATTATAATATCAGCCTGTATTAGCTCAAAGGTTTTTATAGTTTAAGCGATTTAGAACTTTAAACTTCCGTGTGTAAAGTCCATAATTACAAAACTCTTAGCTCTGCTTAGCAGAACTTAACATAAGGTTTAGAATAAAAGTTTGACATAATTCGGGAAATGTATGTTATTATCATAGAAACTGAGTATTTCACTCAGTTGTTGTGTTATATCGTAGCGTAGCATAAATAAACAGAAATATTCGAAGACCGATTATTCTGATTATTTTTATTATGGTTATTGGCATAAACACATACAAATAACAACTTCTAACTCACGACTGTAATAAAAACTCAATAGTGTCGTCATAGTTTTCACAACTCCCTTATTTTGTACCATGACAACGCAAATTATGTTATGGTAACCATAAAACTGACAAACCGCGACATAAAACTGATAAAACCACCCAATCTACTAGGCCCGCATGAAGCGAAGAAGCGAAAGTAAACCGCGCTGGATAAGGATAAATTCGCGTACGTGTCCCGCCTACGACGGATTTACCCAAAACCTCTTATGGCCGCATGACAGCCTAGTACTTCGGAAAACTATTCCGCGACGGCGGTGAACAAATCCCTTATTTTATTTTGTTTATGATCTTTGCGTGTATCAAAAGAAGGAAAGGCTAATTGAAACCGTATCTTTTTACATCTTCCTTCAGTTATTATGAAAGGGTTTTATTGTTTTTGTTTATGATATTGACTTGCACGAACAGACAGACAGCGATTTTAGTTCTGTGTTATTTGCGAGTATTATCTGTAAATATTCAAGTAGTTATTTAGGTAAGAATGACAAGCGGGCTTTTTAAACATCAACTAGAATGCCAAAATAGTCACTGATAACTTATCTTTCTGTATTAATTGCTTTTGCTTAGAAATGACAAAACAACAATTTACCTATTTAAGACACGAGAAACAGCCCAAATAAAATATAATTAATGAGTAAAGCATGTTTTTTTGTAACTATAAAAATACTTTATTCTGAACTATTAACTAAATTAATAAAAGCATTCTAATATGTCTATCTTATTGTTAATCAAATAACATACATCACTTTAAATAAACACATTATTTTTCTGTACCATAATGAGTATACAGCAGTATACAGTACCCACTTGTCGCTATAATACATTTTATTTTTTTCCTCTGTAATTGTTAGCTGTCAGACAGAATGCAATTATTATGATAGTAAAGAACCTCTCTCTAATGGTCCGTTGAAGCAAAATAATATTGTACTGACATTTATAAGTTAATCATAGTTTTACTCTACCGGCGTAATAAACATTTGTTTTTTAATAAAACTAAATAGACCAAACATATTTCTAGCAAAAAATCCGACTTCAAAATAAGTCTCATATGGTTTTCTTATGGATACCAGTATCAAAAAGGGACCAAATTGAAATGGGCCAACACCGGGAGCACCAGTGTTCAAAGAAAAAAATAATCAAAATCGGTTCAACCAGTCGAAAGTTCTGTGGTAACTCCTCTTATTTTGAAGTCGGTTAAAAACTAATAACTAAGTTGGCTTATAAATTACGTAGCTATTTGACGGTGAATTTAGTCTTGAAAACGTAACAGTTGTTTTGTAGATTATCTAATGCATTCAAACTTACAAACATACCTAAAAGCAACTTAGGGTTGAAAAAAGGACACCTCTTCTTGGCGGTCGAATAATTAACATTTTACTAACCTTTATATAAAGAGTCTGTAAAGGATATAATTTTATGTTAAGAATTGTTTCTTTAATAAGCAGTATCTTACTTTTCTCTACGTGTAAGTTAATGGTTTAATATCAATACATCTTTACTTCCTGTATCTCATTCTTTTTACACGACTGCCAAAAAAGGAGTGTTATGTTTTCAGGGTTCATGTATGTATGTATGTATGTATGTATGTATGTTTGTGAGTTTCTTTATTCCACCATAACTTCTAAAAGGCTTGACCGATTTCAATGTTTGTGGTATCATTAGAAGCTTTGAGTTATCTCGAGTGACATAGGCTATGTGGACAATAAAAAATGGTCAAGTGTGAGTCGAAATCGCCTGCAAAGGGTTCCGAACGATATTTTTTTTTGTGTTGTGTCATGTTTTTTTGTTGTTCACTAAAAGGTACTAAATAAAAAAATTATAATTAAAAAAATTAAAAACAAGTCAAATATTTGCAGTCGGGGGACCTGTAATAAATTGTTCCAAGTAACCGACCCCGACTGCAAATATTTAACTTGTTTTTAATTTTTTTTGACATGGCAGGCGTGTTTTTTAATTTTTTTAATTATAATTTTTATATTAGTGGTTAAAGGACTGAGGTGCTTTTCCAAACTTATTCTAGGTTTTCTTTACGTATATAATTAGAAGACTAAACCTACGTATACAATACGAAAAGATTCGTGCACGTGGCTGTACACGACGCACGTGCATGTTTATGATTTGCCGTAGGCAAAAGTTTTAGGCTCGGCGCAAATGGGCAACCGACCACAGCCACCGGTGGCCAGCGACGGCGACTTAACACTCTTTTTAATATATTTTGTATAGACGCGCCGCACGCGTGTAGCCGGTGGCGGCCACGCGCTACAGCAATAAAATATATGAAAAAGTATAAAGTAAAGTGGCTGTCGCTGGCCACCGGTGGCTGTGGTCGATGGCCCATTTGCGCCGAGCCTTAGGGGAAAGCCACAAACTTTTCTGACTTTCGAAACTTTCTTTACACACCAAATAAAAAATAATACATAGGTTTAATTTTAATAATTGTTTAATCTAATGCCCAAAACGCACAAAAATATATACCTACTTGTTCAAGTTACATATGTGACCAGCATTACACATTTGGCCATAAATCGCCTGGTATTGACACAAAGGTCTTTATTGATGTATTTTATAAATTCTGTAATAACATTCCTGCCTACCCAGATTTTCCAACATAATCCCCTTCAATTCACCTTCACAGCTTCTCAGTTTGTAAGTATAATATCCATAAGCTTATTGGCTTGGGATCGAATATTGGAATGATCTCGAGACGTGTTTGATCAGGGTGCTTGTGCGTGTCAAAATCTTTGACTTTCGATAGGGTTAACTTGAGATTTTTGAGATATGATTGGTTCAGTCACGAGCAAAATTATGTATACACATAGCGAAAGAGTAACATAAAATTAGAGAGATTTTTGTGTTGCTAGTCAAAAAGAAAACTAAGTTCATAATTAACGAATTATTTTCAGTACTTTCTTTGAACACGTTTTACAATACCAAAATAGAATTGAAGAGAAAATCAATGAAAAATTGGATAGTGTATGACATTATTGTACGTGACTGAACATATTGTAATGAAATTTTCCTTATTTAATTAATAACCTTTTCCTCCAATTTACAGTAAGGACACTCGGACTGCTTGGTTTTTCTATGGTGAACAAAACAAAAGACTAGCTAGCGGGAGAGAGGCGCACGTGCAGTTGACATTCCTAACAGTTTATGAAGACAGGCATTCGGCAGCCTAATTAAATACATATCATAAATTTTACGTTATTAACTTACAAAGTCATCCAAAATTAGTCAAATTGTTAGATACACTCTCCAGTTATGGTTTCAGATAGAATTTGAAAGTTGGATCTTTGACTCGAGAAGAAAAAGAGGTTATGGTACTTTATCTAAAAAATATTAATAACAAAATAAGCTACTAAATAATTAAATAAAACTTTTTCTATAAAAAGATAAAAAAAATCCCCCTTAACGTTACATGAAAGACCTTGGTAGTATTAGCAACAGAATTTTCAAATAACGATTTTCCTAACGTTGAAATTCTACTGACAAATTTCATTAAGTACATTGTAAGGCGGTACGGGCAGCCATTGCAAATGGATTTAGTCGGACCTTTTTCGAAAACTCTTAAAAACCTCTTTAATTGTATTGCCCTAAGGTATTGCCTTACAAATTATACTTTTAGTTTTGTTTGAACTGTCAAATTGTGTAGTTTTAGGTAGCCTCATTCTGCAGTGATGCCAATTCTGAGATGAATTACTTGACTAAAAATGATTAATGACTGGCTGATTTTGAAGTAAGTCTAATTTAAATAGTTAAGTTATTCAAAAAACTTTAAACTACACTACTATTATTTGCACACTATAATTTACTATCAGCCCTGTAATTTATCATATTTATAACCCCAAACAATGTTTTGAAATATGCAAAATGACGTCGTTCAATTGTTTTTTTAATAAATTTCTTTATTTCATTCTAGTGCTAGGCTAAGGACTCGGTTTTTTCATTAATTTTTAATTTTATTTTCAAACAATTTAATTACGCAAATATTTGCAAAAACAATTAGTTCTCTCGTCATCCATTTTAGTATTAATAAAGAGCCTTTTAGCAAAAGCTCATTACACTAAGAGGATGAATGATTGCAACCATAATGTAATTAAGATGAATAATAGGAAAATAATGATGCAATAACTAAAAGCTCTTTTTACATACCTATATCGTGACTGCATAGATGGCCGAGAGGCATGGATCATCGCGGCAAAACTTCTGTGTAAATCACAAATAATACGAACAAAATACGGTTTATTTTTAAATATACTAAAGCCAATATGGAAAGAGAATTAAACATTATTACTAATTACGCAATTATCAACTTTGACAACATGTGTTTAAGTTCATTTTAGAATGACAAATATTACCGAAAAGGGCCTAAAAGTAATTTGAATGTGATGGAAACTGAACTATTAGTCATTGAATTAAGGTTCATAATCCCAAAGCACGTTAATTATTTCTTTAAAGTGGCTGATGTATAGTTTGAAACCCAGTGATGTCTTTAAAAATGTACCTGTAATCTGGGCTTTAAAAGAATATTCATATGCATTCATAACAAAGAAAAGAAAATGGAAGGGTTTTATTACGGTTTCAGTTGTCATCATCACAGCTTAAGTATTATGTCCTTTAATTATTTTTTTATTTCAAAGACCAATGGAGGGAGAGTGGGAAGGCCTTTGCCTAGCAGCGGGACATTTCAGGCTCCTAATAATAATAATAAGTACCTACTTAGGTATATAATTTTCTTACCAATACAGTATTTAATAAAGGTATAAACTATGACAACTTAAGAAAACGAAATAAAAACTACATAATGAATTCCTCTGGGCGCTCAACCAATCAGCTAATTCGAAACTTAATAATTTAAACACGACATTAAAACTATTGTCGGTGTTGCCAGCCCTAACTAGCGTTCAGGGTTGCCAGGAATTCATTACGAGCTCATTATTAACGGGAGCTTGCCAGAAACAAGACTGAAGAAATAACTTCGAACGTTTTAAAAATGGAATTCGTTGTTTTGTTTAACGAAGGTTTTAAAATGTAATGCATTGGAATGCTACTATCTAATCTATATAATATATAAAAAATAAATAAATTTAAAAAATAAAAAAACCCGACTGCATAAAAAACACTTTAAATAAAAACTGAAAAGTAAAAAACAAGTTCAATAAGTCTAGAAGTGTAAATAGCAATGTTACTGTCACAGTCGGGACCCATAATGAATGATTTTAGTCTAGCTTATTTAATATATACCATTTTGGAATCCTCGTTACAAGCCCTTTAATTTGATACCCATATTGTAGCAAACATATATTTTTTATTTTTTTTTACCTCAATCTATGGCACCTCGTGGCCGCCATGTTGGATTTTGTTTGACGTGACATTTCTAAGAACACTTGGGTAATCGATACAAATCCAACGATACCCTAATTATCGAAATCCATTCGGCCGTTTCGAAGATATGAGGAAATAAAGAATATTACACACATACATACATACATACATACATACATACATACATACATACATACATACATACAAGATACGCGCGAAAAACATAACCTTTCTTGGCAGTCGGGTAATAAAAATGAATTGCTGTTCGTTAGTCTCGCTAAAACTCGAGAACGGCTGGACCGATTTGACTAATTTTGGTATTGAATTATTTGTGGAAGTCCAGAGAAGGTTTAAATATGAAGGAATTAATATGAAAATGCTCGGAATTGAATAAAAAAAAAAAACAATTTTGTTTTTTCTTCGATTTAGGCAGTACGTAGTCTGCCGGGCCAGCTAGTATCTAATAAATCTATGAAAAAAGAAAACATTGCTGCATATAAGATGAAAAATAAAAGACAAATGATTAATAATTAAACGCTTCTAATATTTATTTAATAAACAAGGTAAATAACTTAGGTTATAATAAATATTTAAATTTTAGGTCCCTAAAATCTAAACTAAACCGCGACAAAATCCGTAAAAAGTTGTTTTATTTCAAGGTAAATAACTTATATTTTTAAAAAATACTAAAGCTTATTTTCTTTAATCCTAATGTAAATTTGTTTTAAACATTATAAAATATTGCAGTTAACTGTACATTCATTGGATTATTTACGAGTATTTTTTAATTCTCTCAGTAGACTGCAAGATTGCAATGTAAGCAGCTTATTTTAATCCATCGCTGGTTTGAATGAATTTAATGAAAAATTAAGCGAGTTAGTTCGGATTTGTTCATGGATTTCACTATGAAGTTATTGTCTTGTTTCGCATTGATATAGGTAGCAATAAAAATATTAATTAATATATTAATTTTTTTCATTTGTAATTTTATATACACACCTCCTCGGTCTCGAGTCAGCAATTTTAAATGCAAATCAGTGGTCGGTCAGTGGACTTGTCATTGTGCCTAATTTTCGTATTCAGACAAGCCTACAATAAAATCTCATAGAGCTCTTGAAGAGCATGATCGTAATGACCAATTAGTGACCGTAATTACAGTTAGCAGGATGCCAATTATCGTAAAAATGACCAAATGAAGCAGGTCATTCGGTCAATTCAAGTAACTTTTTAATAGCTGAATCGAGGCCCATATAAACATATACCTACAAAGCATGTGGCACGACGATTGTGTTTAACATTATTATAATTTACCTAAAGCGGTAACTTATTTACATCTATCTAGTCACTCACTTTCACAACTCATTTACTGGATAAATCAGGATTCCTTAGTAAAACTCATAGTCACTGACATCCTAATAATTTAACATTTTTTCTTTACACATAATTTTAATATTTACAAAAAAAAAAGGGAATTGACATAGTAACTGCCATTATGCTATCATAAATTTGAACAAAAGGCATCCAATTATAACTTCTCACACAATGCATTGTCTTCGTAATAAGCTATTATATTAAAATGGATGCAATTATGTACGTTAATTAACGTTTAAGTGTACAAGTTTCTAATCGTACCTAGTTTAATTGGAAACTGTTTAGGAACGTTGTATAACCTAAGTTTAGTTTTTTTTAAATCTAAAATAGAAGCGTCTTTTAAAAGCTCACGAACCTTTTTATAAACACTTGTAAAAATATAAATTTAATAGCCATTTGATAATTTTATGCAGCAAGTGGAAAGAAGTGGTCTCTGCCTACCCCTACAAGGGAAAGAGGCGTGATTATATGTATGTATGTAATTTTATGCCTGAGAAAATCACTAAAAAAAAAAAAAATAAATTTAAAAAATAAAAAAACCCGACTGCATGAAAAACACTTTAAATAAAAACTGAAAAGTAAAAAACAAGTTCAATAAGTCTAGAACTGTAGATAGCAATGTTACTGTCACAGTCGGGATCCATAATGAATGATTTTAGTCTAGCTTATTTAATGGGTCCCGACTGTTACAGTAACATTGCTATCTACAGTTCTAGACTTATTGAACTTGTTTTTTACTTTTCAGTTTTTATTTAAAGTGTTTTTCATGCAGTCGGGTTTTTTTATTTTTTAAATTTATTTATTTTTTATTTAACAATTTTTAGTTAAAATCATAATCCACCTAGCGTACGGCATTCGAGTATGTATTTAGTTTGGATAAAGAACAATTTTTCACATAGTATTTTTTTTTTATACGTATATGATATACCATTTTTGAATCCTCGTTACAAGCCCTTTAATTTGATACCCATAATGTAGCAAACATATTTTTTTTATTTTTTTTTACCTCTATCTATGGCACCTCGTGGCCGCCATATTGGTTTTTGTTTGACGTGACATATCTAAGAACACTTGGGTAATCGATACAAATCCAACGATACCCTAATTATCGAAATCCATTCGGCCGTTTCGAAGATATGAGGTAATAAAGAATATTACACACATACATACATACATACATACATACATACAAGATACGCGCGAAAAACATAACCCTTCTTGGCAGTCGGGTAACAAGTCTTAGAAATAAGAATGCGAATTCCAAAGGCGTCGAAATGACAGGAACTTAGAACTAAAATCTAAAATAAACCGCGATATAATCCATAAATAGTATTTATAACACGTCTATAACTCAACGACCTCCGTGGTCGACTGGCGTATGCACCGGTTTCAAGGTCTCGCTAGCTCTGAGGTCCCGGGTTCGATCCCCGGACGGGTCAATGTAGAAACCTACTTTTCTACATTGCCTCGGGTCTGGGTGTTTGTGGTACCTACGTTGTTTCTGAATTCCATAACACAAGTGCTTTAGCTACTTACTTTGGGTTCAGCAGGCCTATTCACTAACTCTCGCGAGAGTGAAAATGTTATAGACTTTCGTAAAAGAACTGTCAAAACGCAAATTTCGTATTCACTATCGTCTGTGTCCAACGAACATGACGTCATCATGTGACGGTGTATTTGAAGGCAACTGTAAACCATTTTGACAGTCGTTTTTGTATCGATAATATCAATATTGCGATTCCGTAAGCCTAACTGCTTTCATTTGACATTTAAAATCCTGACTACTAGACACATAACTGCATTCGCGAAAGCAACCACTCAAGGGTAAACATTAAAGTATTGAATAAAAGACACTGAAGCAATTTTTTTGCTGAAGTGACTAAAAGATTCATATTTCGTTGATTTTTATTGTTTTTCGTATTTGTCTAAAAGATTAGAACGTTTAATATTAAAAAAAATTGTTTGAGAAATGCATAGGTATATATCTTTTGCCATTTTTTCATCATTCTCTTTCACACGAAAAAATACTAAAATAAAATAAATAATAATAAAGTAATTTAAAAATTATATGGAAACAATAATCATTTTAAATATTAAACTCAAAACTCTTTATTAAATCCTACTTACTACTTAAATCACTTTACACATGGCGATGACGGCTCTTAGCAAAATAAAGATTATAAACGTCAGCCTTTTTCTTGTGTGTTTGTTTACTAAAATTCTCAAGAAAACATACTGTTTCACTAATATAAGATGTAATTCGATTAAATGAAATGGTAAATTTTATTCTACGAAGTTTCAAGAAAATGTGTTAGTCAACAAAACTCAACAAACCTAACTGAAATGGATGTTTGTTGTGTATATTGTTCATAAAATAATTAATTTTTCATTTTGCCCTAAGATAATATTGTAACTATGTGAATAAAATAAAGGAATAGGTATATAATAATTTATTGTTTTAATCTTTTCAAACCTATAGGTAAGGTACATTTTTAGAGACAATTCATTGCATTAGTATTGCTCATAACACTATGACAAATGTTAAGGATTATACAATTATGTACTGCATCGCCAGAATAAGCAGGGGTGGGCTGGCATGTAGATCCTGATGAAGTGGTGGTACATACGTAGATCTCTGTAAAATGTAACAAAAAATGTTATTTTATTACACCTACCTTTAACAAAATTTAATAAAGAATCAATAAAGCGGTAGGACTGGGGAAAATACTGAAAGTTTTGTTCACATAAAATAAGCAAGAGGAATACATTTTATTTGCACCCACAAGAATCATTTAATGTAAATGCATATGAAATTAAATATAGGTATGTAGGTATACTCTAGACTACTCTAGAGGTTCATCAAGTACCTATGCAAAACAAGAATTTGGACAAATTTTGAAGCAGGCTTACCTTCAACATTATAATAATCGCCATCGTCTTTTCACTCTGCTGCTGCATTTTAAGGTTTTATATTGATTGAAGTCCAAAGCCCGGCCGTGGCATGCGGGTGAAATGGTTAAAACCCTCGAGTCTTGCCGAGGATCTTCTCAAAGGGCAGGATAAACGAAACTTTGGTACCTTGAAACACATTTTAATTCGAGCATATTCTACTGATATTCTGAGTTAAATTTGGTTTTCCATTATTTTATTACACGGATAACACTACATCGCTGCACTCCAGTTGCAAAATAACACTAAGCAATAGTCAGGACCAATAATATTATGAAATACATAAGAGATTTAAACGTAACGATTGTTTGTTTTGACATGTAACGTAGTAAAAACCCTCTTAAATAAAATGTTGTCTTATAAAGACTATTACAAAGCTCAAAAAGTGTCACAGAATTAGGCCGTATAATAGTCGATAAAAAATAGAGCCGCCTCGAAAGCAGTCGAACCCGAAGGAAAGCAACCGGAAATAGATACAGAGAAAACGAGTTAGTGAATACCAAAATTTTGACAACTACCCGCGGCAACGAATCTCGGTCGCCTTCGATTGAGCGAAAGCAACTATTGTCTATGAAGTTAGTGAATAGGCCTGCAGAGCAATGTATGTGAAGTTGTCCGCATTTATTTATTATTATTATTTATTATAACAGAATCCAAAGAATTACAAACCGAACTGCCAATTAAATTACACCCATAGCAAAACAGTAAGAAAATAAACAAATATGAAAAAATAAGACGCCATTTTGTAAAAAAAATACGTCAATAGAACCGTTAAAGAGACAATTAAGTAACCCTATCCCAATCGTTTTACCGACCAGAGTAAACAACAACATATTTTAAATCTTTATCTTTACCCTAATAACTCTTCCAGTATCTTACTGGCTGAATAAAATCATGCTATACCTATCAGATTTACCGGTAAATAACCAACCCTTTGGATAAGATACGGGGTTTTACCGTTTTCGTAAGGCCAGCTCGATGAAACTAGTTTTATTTGGGGGTTAACAAAATTCTACGTTATAATAGTATCGACTATTGGGTACATTGAGAAAGGATAATAAAATAAAATAAAGGAATTTAATTACTAATAATAATGCCTTCTTTGTAGTGTTTTCATTTTAGATTAAGACACGTCAAAGTTATGAAACAAATTATGAGAAACAAATAAATACGTTAACTAGATTTACTGTCAATACAATCATATCACGAAGAAAAGATAACTTGAGTTTTTTTGACATATTGTTCAACATAAACAAAAAATACGCATATCCATAACTTATCTTCGTAAAATGGCCATTAACGCCAGAGCACAAAATAAAAACATACAGCTTTATTTCCAAATATTTTTTCGTCGCATAAACCAAAAAAGTCGTTCAAAACGCAGTTTCAAACTTGGAACGGAAATTTATAGCGAAAGTAAAAAGCGCGAACCCAGTGAACGCTGCCAATATAATAATAATTGACGTTTTTTTTCAAACTTCGAACGTATATTGCTGCAAAAAAAAAGCAGTAAAGAGTTCTAAATGGTTCACTGGAACTCCGTGGAGAATTGTTTTTGAATTTTTAATTAGTTTTTAAGTGCAGTGATATATTATGTAGTACCTATTACGAGTAGGTATGTATGTAGGATAATGTTTTTTTTTTAATGGACGACCTTTGTGTTGTATTGACGTACACACAGGTTTTCAAGGTGTTGCTCTGAGGTGCCGGGTTCAATCCCCGGACGGATCAATGTAGAAAACCACTTTTCTACATTGTCTCAGGTCTGAGTGTTTGTGGCACCATCGTTGTCTCTGAATTCCATAACACAAGAACAATGTATGTGATGTTGTCCACATTTATTTATTTACAAACACAGTTCATTAATTTATATTGTAAGCTTATATTTTTTCTTTATTTGTCTATTAAGCTCGAGGTCCCTATATGCGCTTAATGAACGTTGGTTTAATTCAATTTAACTGCGCTATAGTCTTATCATTTCTTTTGTGAAGTAGTTCATAGACGTCTAGCTAATGAACTAAAAGGAACAAGCCGTTAGAAATTTTAATTTTAGTAGGTACTCGAATAACATATAGATATATATATAGAAAAATGTGCGCATGTTTATTATATTATTTGCTTCTTATGTCGTATAACATAAGGAAGTTATGAAAAATTAGTTTTAAGTCGGAATAAAGACTTTTAAAACTGATTAATTTCTTTTAATTAGATATCGTCCGATTCTCTGAAATAAATTACCGCGAACTGTCCATATGGACGCCATGAGCATAATTTACTATATTATATTTTCCTATTTTAGTGTACAATAAATAATAAATAAATACTTTAAACTGATACATAACTAAAAGCTATCATACCTCGTCATCGAACGCGTCCGGGTCGGCCATCTTGCTTTGCTGGCGTCACTCACTACGTCACTGACGCGATATTTGCGCACACGCACTCTGACGACGTCACATAAGATACATTGTATTCACTTGACACTTATGTTCCTGAAACAAACAAAAAAACAACATAAGTATTATATTATTTTATCACTTAGGTCTATTGGGCGTTATCTGACCCGGTTTGTGAAAACTTGTGTACATAAACCAAACTAGATTTAAATTGTTAATTTATACCCCTCTTTTAATTTTATATACATTTTTTTTATTTTTGGTAGTAAACATTAGTAGTTCAAAAAACAATGTCACAATACTGGGAAAAGGCCTTCCCCATATCCTTCCAGATAACCTTCTCTTGCGTAACTTCAGACTATACCCACAGTAATGCAACCCATACTGTCGTAAACTAGAGACATTAATCTGTCTATTTCATCTTATATTGTTTCTGTACAGCGTGGGTATAGTTTCCATACTAAGGTGCGACCTTTTTAGAGTAACAATAAAACCTTAACTCTTTCTAATTAATAATCAATTTCATAAAGATGTTTAATCAATCAAGATAAAGGAAATAAATTAATTGCATTGATAAGATTGAGCGCTTTTATTGGAGAGGGCCGTTTTACTGATTTTAATTAATTAACGAAGGATATAACAACGAAGTTAAGTGTCGTATAAAATGCTTTACAGATTAACAATATTTCCCTAAGGTTTCTGTGACCTGATTCCGCTATTTTAAAGTCAGTGGGTGGCACGATAATGAACGTTCCAGTGTACTTGTTATTGTGCCTAATTTTCGTATTCAACCAGACAACAGTGGCAAGTAGGTGTACATTTGTCATTCAACTAAAATCATCTGATCTGAATACAAAAGTTAGGTGGAACGTTCATTAACCTGCCACCCACTGACTTTAAAATAGCGGAATTAGGCCCCTGATAGGCTGTTCAACTAAATTTTTTGTCAAATTACGACTGTGATTTAAAGACGTACAACCAATCATAATGCTTGACAACAAACAACAGGTTTGACAGGTGATTAACTAATTTTGTGTTGGTCAACGTGACAGAAAACAAGTGTTTGATTGTATTCATCGCATTGTTTATTATATAGTCCATAATAAGTGGTTAATATATACTACAGTATCCATTCACGTTCTTTCTAACTTAATTTACTGTTATTTTAACGCAATAAAGTATAAAAAATGTCAAAACAAAAATTATAAATTACCTAAAAGAGTGATTAGCGTCTCAATATTTTCGAAAACACTTTATTTGTTAAAGAAACTGTAGAAGGCTTTTAAGGCACGGTATCAAAGGAAATTAGGCTGATCCATTGAAAGCGGTTTCTCAGAGTATTTCAGAGCTCTTTAATTTGAGCCATCACTTAGCAGTGACAGATAAAAATTAAATGGAGACTCATTTTATTGTCTGTGAAAACTCGGCTGAGTAATTTAAAAAGAGAATAAATATTCCTTTTTCAAATTTTGACGTATTTTCACTGCGTTTGATTTAGCTGCCTTCAAAATGGCGTCCAATGCAGGTGTATTATTTCATATAAATTAAGTCTTAAAGTTAATACGTGTTGGTTTCACTTAAAATATAGTGATGCTATAGTAAAAACACCAGCTGAAAAACAAAGGAACGTTTAAAATTTCTATTAAAAACAATGGCGCCCAACTGGGGCCTTTTTAAAACTAAGATAAAAAATCCCTTTTATTCTGTAAATAGAATATTCTTGTAATGAAAACGAATGGCCCTTAATTATTTGATAACGTTACCCTAAGCCCTGTCGTGGGCGGACTTACAAACATGAGTCTTACATAAAACACCCACTGTGAGTAAATATGAGGGAGGGACACATTTGTTCTGCTTGGTTCTGGTTTACACTGGTTTGTACTGGTTTACATAATATGTAATAGTCAAGCTTTTATGTCACGGTAGAATAGACGAATAAATTCAAAAGCTGCGTCGTAAAACATAATATCATTTATAATATCAGCAAATGAACATAGAATAAATATATAACTAAAAAATAAATAAATGCAGACAGCATCACATACATTGCTCTGAACCCAAAGTAGCTATAAAGCACTTGTGTTATGAAATTCAGAAACAATGAAGGTACCACAAACACCCAGACCCTGTAGGAGACAATGTAAAAAAGAGAGTGAGTGAGAATACTACATTGACTCGTCCGGGGATCGAATCCGCGACCTTAGAGCTAGCGACACCTTGAAAACCGGTGCGTACGCCACTCGACCACGGAGGTCGTCGATTAGAATCGTTTAATCACGGGTATTGTGTGTATTAAATGGTGCCTTTATGATCCACTAGCTGTGCCTGCAACTTCGTTCGCGTGGATGACGAAGCTTATCAATGAGTCTTTAACCATTAAGGCTGCACACGCGACGGAAGCTTAAAAAATTTAGTAACTTCTCCCGTTTTCCCAACATTTCCCTTCACTGCTCTGCTCCTATTGATTGTAGCGTGATGAAAAGTATACTATAACCTGCCCAGGAGTATGAAGAATAATTTTACCAAGTTTCGTTAAAATCCGTCGAGTTGTTTTTGTTTCTATAAGGAACATACAGACAGACAGACAAAAAATTTACTGATTGCATTTTTGGCATCAGTATCGATCACTAATCACCCCCTGATAGTTATTTTGAATATATATTTTATGTACAGAATTTACCTTTCTACAGATTTATTATAAGTATAGATAATATATCAGAGGAAGTTATGACCTGCATTTAGTTCCAAGCTAAAATCTAACATAAGTTACCTTATACACAAGTAATTCCTACTGTTGTCAGCAACAATAATATCGTTTTTTTTTTACCTCATATCTGGTATAAAAGACGACTAACCTTCTGACTATCCATTAAACAAATTCAGGTAAGATAAAAAATTAAAGTAAAACTTAATTAAACAACAATAAACTAAACTAAAAGTAAAAATAACGGTACTGAACAAACTGTGTTTAAATAAACCACTGCACAATTAAATGTAAATGCACAAAGCCGAGATTATGCAGAGAAATTTAATTAAAAAGACTTAAGAAATACCTATTCTTAAGAGCGAAAGTTGCGGGCACTTATAAAGAGTTTATGCTACTTATGTGTCAGACTGTACCTACTTACTTTTTGTTTTTCTTCCTCCGTAATTAAAATCTTTGCGGTCTCTTCTAATTTTGGACCGGGTTAAGTACGGGCACGAAAAATTGTGGAACAAAAACGGATTAAAAATGTAGAGGTATTTTAAAAATAGAATTTTTAAAATAACTTGTTTTAAAAGGCCCTGTATTTTAGATTTTTGGGCCAGAATCTTTTTTTTTTTAGTTCAACAACCTTACTAATATGGTTAACGCGAAAGATACTCTGTCCGTCTGTTTGTCTGTTACGCTTTCGTGGCTAAACTATATGTTACTTTAAAAATAAGCTATATGTTACTTTTTGCTGCTGTATGCGACATCTAGCGGACAAAGTTGCAGGCGAAACCTAATAATATTATTTTCCATGTCACAAATTGTTACTTGTAACCTATGTACTGATTTCAGACCTACCTATACAACTTATACTGATGAATAAATAATTTTTCCTGCTTTCCTTTTACTCCCACATCACGTCTAACGATCAATCAAAGCATTGTATCTATTTCGGGACCAGAAAATAAACGTCATAAGCTTAGGTACAAAAATTCGGGAACCTCTCTCAGAGAACTCTACGCATATGAATATTTCTAGAGTCCGTTCCTACTTCTAGTTTATTAAGTCCTAGTACCTCAAATGCTCAATATACTCGTATGGAGGTATATAACGATGTAATGCGCTATACACATGACGTTCCTTCGAAACTGTTACAAGCAGGTACTACGTACGAGAAGTTTGCAGTAATTTATTACGGTGTTCCCAGTTGACAGGTTCTCGGTACGAACCGAAACAACTTGATAAGCTCGATAGCCTGGTACATGGAAAACTTTCTTCCAGTAAGGTTCCTAGTTATTTTGAGGACGCAGTGTTTATTTTTCTTTTACATCCATACCTACATATATATATATGATCAAGCCTCTTTCCCGTTGGGGTAGGCAGATACCACTTCTTTCCACTTGCTACGATCCTTACATACTTGTTTCGCTTCGTCCACTGTCATTATTCCCTTCATGCTCTTCGTTTTAATATTATTACTTAATTTATTTGTTAACTAAAAAAATACCTTAATATATTCTCAAAAAAGACAACATGGTCACTTACATAAGAATATAGTTTCACAAAAACAATTATGTTCGTCGTCACACTAACAAAACAATACACATTCACAATTATCAAACAATATTTTAACATTAATTAGCGATAATATACTGAGCAAGTTTCTTTTGAACACATTAAATGAGTTAACACTTTTAATGGTTGAGGGTATTTTGTTATAAATCTGTGCTCCTTCAAAGTGATCATCGACTTGCCATAATTTGTTCGGGGCTTGGGTAGAACGAGAAAACTAGCTCAGCACGTACTACGATTGGTGACTTGTTTATGTTTAGTGTAAGACATATTAGTGTGGACATTCCTATTTCATGTATTATCAATAAAAATGCAAACATTGTACATGTAAATTTTTCTTATACTCAATCATTTTTGTTTTTTTCGTATATTTTTTTAGTGTGAAATTTATATTGTCAAGTATTTTTTTTTTCATGTTTCTTTTATTTTAGCGTTTTGTGTTTTAGGGATTGGCTTAGCAAATGGATAGGGCCCTCTCTCCAATTTTTAATATGCCTCCTAAGAATCATAAGTAAATGTAAATCGTAAGTAATATGATAAAACCAAAGAGGGTGGTTTCTTTGGATAAAACACACTATTTTTTCACATTATATTTACTCGATAACTTGCTGATTAAAAGCATAAATAAACTAGCTGCCCCCCGACTTCATACGCCTGTTTTAGTTACATGGGATTTTCATAATTTGCATGGATATACTCATCATCTCTCATACTCTCATCAATATACTCATTACGTTTATTGCATTCCACAATGTGAACTTAGGTGGTAGGTACATTAATATATACATTCGTTTTGGATCATTGTGGGCCCTGTCGAGCATAACAAAATAAAGATAATTACAAAATTAAGAATTAGGATTTAATAAAACAGTTGTAGTAGTCGGTAACACTATTTAATCTGTAGAAAATAATATAGACTAGAATATTTATTTAATGTATATTTCAGCTATATCACCAATACGCAAATAAGTATATTTCTTTTATACGAGAAATAGATCCAGAGCATTAGTTAGACAAACAAAAAAACGTCGCCCGCTTTATAATATAAAAAACCTCGCCCACTTCATAATACGTATTAGACAAGATAGTATAGATTAGTACAAGTAGTAGCCATCAAATGACTGCTTATTCCACCCAATATATCTTTCAAATATCTCGTCCAACAAACAAGACAACTAAAATAAACGAGTACAAGTCCATGTACAGGGTGTAAAGCGATTCATCACAGCCCGACGGGCTTTCAATACGAGACCATCCCTCACTGCCAGCTTACAGGGTGCACTTTATTTGCAACAAGTGATGCACTCGATTTTTCTTGTAGTGTACTTTTTTTAGAGCTGATTACGAAAGAAATGGGTCTTCTTGAAAGAACGTTATATGTACGCAGAAAGTTTGGTAAGTTGTTTTTAAATGATAATATAATAATAATATTCCGGGACAACTCGCACACTGCTATCTGATCCCAAGCTAAGCAGAGCTTGTGTTATGGTAACCTGACAACTGATAAACATACTTATATATTTCTAAATACATAAATATTATAGATAAATTACACCAGACCCAGAACAAATTTTAATGATCGTGCTCATCACACAAATATTTGTCCTGGGTGGGAATCGAACCTACGACCTCCGGTATAGCAGTCAGGGTCACTAACCACTAGACCAACAGGCCTGTCCTAAATCTATGTGTTATATATGTTTGTTTCAAATAAATATCATCATAAACAAAATTATTACACCTACTGACATTCCACAAACAATATTGGCTGTTAGTATTTCCAGTTTGATAACAGGAAACTGAATAGAACATGATTCTTGGAGTGAATCAAAAGGTTTCTATGTAAAATACTTAAGAAATCTTTTTAAAGAACTGTCAAAACGTTTGGTAGACTCTACTCGTGATCAGAGAGCTGGCTTGTTCCTTGCACAGAGAATCGGCATAGCCATTCAACGTGGCAATGCTGCCAGCCTTCTGGGCACGTTTCCCGCCATTGACAAGGATGACGATGAGTATTTTGACGCGTGTTAGTTTTATTTATCTATATAAGATTTAATTTTAGTCTTTGTTTGTTCTTGTATTAGATTTAAGTATTGAATTGTAAATAAAATAACCAATTTTAAAATACTTAAGAAACTATTGAGACATTATTGGAACCGTTTCTCTGGACCAATAACGATAATTAACGAAAAGACTGCCTCGTTGGCCTAGTGGTTCTAAGAGCGACTGCTACGCTAGAGGTCTTGGGTTCGATTCCCAAGTCGACCAAGGTGTTATTGGGTTTTTCTATGAAATTCTCAGTAGATCGGAGTTTGGATTTGTACCCGGTTAGTGGCAATAGGCTCGCCCCCTATTATATGGGACCTAAACATACCGGTGAACTGTGGGTGTACATTGGTACACCTCTGCCTAACCCTTCGGGGATACAGGCGTGATGGTATGTTATGTTATGCAACAACGATAATTAATAAGCATTTCCGGGTAGAAAATATCATTTATACTATATGCAAAGCGTCTCCAGTACTGTCACCATGAACTCTTAAAGCAGGACTGTTCCTGTTGTGGAAGCGAGACGGCAAGCTAAACTGCACATAGCACCGTCTCGCTCACACGACTACAAGAGTCTTGCTATAAGAGTTGATGGTAAAGGTACTGGTCTATGAAAAATGTTCATAGGCCCTACAACGGTTTTTACCAGTTTACCTAACTATCAGATCAAAACCTTCCCGTTTGTTGTTTATTTTATAAAAACCCAATACTATTTTCAACAACTATTCCAATAACTCCAAGCGAAGGAAAGTCAATTCAATTTGACTCCATCTCGATACAAGATTATCGGCAAGAAACACGGGTGCTAGTTGAAAAACCATTAGCTTGCAGAAAACTTCGGTCTCGTGCCAAGTTTAAACTGCATCTTATATAGACTTTATTGCTCTGTAATAGAGATCAATTTAGGTTGCCCGAACTGCAGTAGTTAGTGTTTAGTTTGTGGAATAAAGTTTGTGCAATTTTTAGTCGGCGGATGATGTTTGAATTATTTAATCCCAGAAACAGTTAAGACGTATCTAAGATAAACAGTGCTATCAAATTATTTTCAGTCACTTATTTTATAATATTTTATTTTTAGTTATTAGCTAAACTATATCTGCAACAAACACGTGCAAATAAAGTTTTTTTAGACGATAAACCAAAAACAATTTAAAAAACAATATTACTAAATTTAATCCATTGCTTAAGGCAAAGCCCATAGCCACAACAGCATAAAAAATAATTATAATTAACGCAATAAATAGCAAAATGTATGAAGTTTTGTTCTTTAAAGGTTTTTAAACTATTTCAAAGAAACAAAAATAAAACTCAATTTTAGTAGGTAAAGCTCACAACCACAATCTAAAATAATTAAATAGCCCATACTCGACTGGAAGAATGCAAACGATAATGCACGAGCTTCACTAGATGTGCACAAGCAGTAACGTTTATAAGACGTTTATTACTTATAACCATAAACATTACGGGAACTTATGCCAAAATTCCTAGAACAATAGAATCCCTTTGATCAGTTCCTAAAAGCATATGAAAGAGGTTATATACCTATGTAGATACCTACTTTGACACTATTAATCATCTAACATGAATGTTAGATGATTAATAGTGTCAAAGTCAAACAAGCGAATTCGCTTGTTACAAGCAAAGGAAAACATTTGTAATTTTGTGAATTAAATTTATATTTATTTAAGCGTTTTAGTGGAATAGACGGATTAGTGGAATAATTCATCGCATTAATACTTACAAGTAAGTTTTTAAATAAATGTGAATTAAAAAAGAAAAAGGAAAAAAAAAATACATAAATGTTTAAAAAAGGTGGTCTAAGAACTCTTAGATCATCATCTGCCGAGCCTTTTCCTCTAACTATGTTGGGGTCAGCTTCCAGTCTTACCAGATTCCACTGAATACCGTATTTCACATGGAGCGACTGCCTATCTGACCTCCAAAACACATTTTACTGGGGTTTTTACCGGTATTCCATATTTCCATAGCACTAGTAGTCAGAATTGACTTACAACCGCCAAAGATGTGAACTGGTAGATACAATGGTGGCGTTGTGTGGTTAAATGCATTTATACACACAACGCGTTCAAATTCTGTATAAAAAGATGATTACCATTTACTTTCAAGCAGATTGAAACAAAATGGAATCGTGCAAAAAGTAACTAGCCACTAATTGAATTCAATATTTTTTCAACTGGTCGTACTAAAAACTATGCTGAATATAGCTGCATTTTCTAATAGGAAGTACAAAATTAAAAGTTGAAACAACTGAACGGTCGCGGAAAATAACTGCAGTATTAAAACGTATGACATTATTCCACTGCCTCAAAACTTAAATAACTTTACAAAACTAGTTTCCAAACCTATATTACAATTGTTATGAAGGTTTACTTAAACGGAAGTTATTTAAAACAGATTTTATTTAGGGTTCCGCATGAAAACGATAATTGAGAAACCCTTCTCTGTATTTACGTTATTATTATATTACGAGTACGTCTCCCAAGTAAAGTTTGAATGATTTCGTAAGGACTATATCACATACTAGCTTGCCCCGCGGTTTTGCTCTTGCTTTATTCCTAGTCTAGTCACTTGATGTTAAATGGCGTCCCTAGAGAAATGGGCTATCTATGCAAAAAATATTCTTTAATCCGACTTGTAGTTTCAGAGAAAAACGCGATCAAACAAAAAACTATTCAGCTTTACTATATTTAAGTACAGATTACATATTAAAACATTCAAACATGAATTAAAGTAACTTAACTCTTAATTCTGTAAATAATACAGTAACAACCACTCTAGAAGAAATGATAGTACCATTTTTATTGACTTTAATTAAGCTCGGTTGCTTAGCAACGCCAACTAACCCCAGTTCTCATTTATCGCAACTAATGGCTTTAGACTTCAATAAAACGAAACTTCCTTACACTAAGTAATATTTAAATAAGAAACTTAATATAATTGAATAACCATTTGTAATTTTATAAACATTAAACACATTATTTTCCCTTTTATAGATAATTTCCTTGAGTTTAAAGTTGTAAGTGATTTCTGACGACCTGAACTTTGGTACCGACTGATTTGGAACGTAATTGCCTATTTGAGGTTCATGTTTCTTTTAATAGGCTGAAATCTTAGTATTTAGAGGTCTTATTGTAAGTTTAAATAGCTGACAGGTTAGTCTTCGTTTATAACTAGGTGTCCGCCCCGACTTTAGATATGAGACGCTGTGAGACTTTTAAGACATCAAAATCATTTTTCTTTTCGTTTATAAAAACCTTACCGTTAGTAAAAGGAACATATAAACGAATTATCCGAGTTGGTGCCGTTATTATATTGTATTGGTAGTATTGTATTTAAAGCACGAAATAAATAGCTACTTACAAAGAAAGAAAAAAGAAAAAAAATATATTTTTCTACAAGGATCGACGCTAATTTGGCTATTAATACAGACAAATAATAATAAAATAAAATAAATAGACATGTAAAATTAAAGTTAAAAAGAAAAATGGCGACACAAAATATAGTGATGGGCAAGGACATGTATTCATGTCCTTAAAAAAAATAAAAAAAAATAAATACTACAAAAAGTGTCGGTCGGTACCGTAGACAAAAAATAAATATGAGACAGAAGATCATCACTTTCTATCTCTTTTTTCGTTCATTTAAAACATAAACTAAGAATACAAACTCTAATTTGACTACATTCTTTAGCTTTTCCCAAACTACTATAAATTTTCCTACTAACTCATCGGAGCCATTTTCTGCCATCAATCTACCACACATCCATTACATATTGTAAAGTTCGCAACTTCCTAATGACATCATTTATTCCCCACATAATGTAAAAAGTGTAAAGTCCATATCACAAAGTTGTGAGCCTGTGGCAATAACTTAAGAGGAAAAGTTTCACACACAGCTGATGCACTCCTTACATACTTGTAGATAGATAGGGGAGTATGTTAAGAGATGTAGGACTTAAAAATACTAATTATCTCGGTAAATCCGAGAAAACAGAATGGTTTTTTGGATGGTCTTGCATTATATTTAGGTACACATTCGTGTGGAGACGAATAGAAAACGAGATTAAGAGCCTTAACTATAGAGTGAAATGTTATCTGTAGGTAAAACTTGTAGCAAGATAAATTTTATAGAATAAATCTTTTAAGTATGTTGACTTAAGGAGATGGTTTTCTGCAACTTTAATAATACGCAACAAGGTTCTATCAGGTATTTAATAAAATAAACACATTTCCATTATTTACTCAAAAAAACGATCAAACTAAAGTCACGAGAATCCAGAGCAATATATTCGCAGAATCCAAAAACAACTACACAAACTACCTTTAATACCTTTAAAGAAAACAGAAAAGTATACCATTATATATTCAAAACCCGTACACAAACCAGAAGAGGTAACAAAACTTTTTCTCACAATACAAACTCAACAAAGACATTTGCAAAATTAATTTCTACCAGAAGTCGTAGTTCTGAAACTTTCGATCTGATCTTAATACCTGGTTGAACTCCAGCCCTCATTATCAAACGACATTGTGTAAACTTCCGAACACCGAAAACTGGCCATTTTGGAAGATAAAGTTGGTTGCGTAAACAATTATAAAAGTTTTTAGATGTATATTGTTAGTTAGTTTTCCTGGCCCTGTTGCTAACTGAGATTTCTAAGCGTTCACGATGATAGAAATAGCTTAAATGATTAATGTATGGAAATGGCATTCATTTCATTTGGATTTAATGACTTGTCACTTCCATTCAATTTCGAGCAACTCGATCGGTGTTAATGCTATAAAAACAATTCGAAATCAAAAAGGTTTTATTTCTCATAAGCCATAAAAAGTCGCATACGTTATAAACTACTAGCTCTAGTTGCTCCAGTTATACTTGTTGCTCTAGTTGTAGAAATGTCACTTGGCTATAGGGGATACTGCTTGGGTTCAACTTTGAAGTCACTCAAGAGAAACAAACATTAAAAAGCTACCCTTAAAAAGTTATCCAAAGAGGTCACAACTTTTAGTACTTACGGCATATTGGTAGAAAACCCATTATTTAAATTTCCAAAACTTTTAGGTACAAGGTAAATAAATTGCTCTAAAAGGTTTGGGTTGGCTTGTCAGCTCAAAAAAGGTAAAAAATCACATGACAAGCGCCTTTTCTTTTTTGACGGGCCTGTTGGTCTAGTGGTTAGTGACCCTGACTGCTATACCGGAGGTCGTGGGTTCGATTCCCGCCCAGGACAAATGTTGTGTGATGAGCATGATCATTTGTTCTGGTGTCTGGGTGTAATTTATCTATAATATTTAATAATGCGGACAACATCACATACATTGTTCTGAACCCACAGTAAGTTGCTAAAGCACTTGTGTTATGGAAATATGTATGTATTTAGAAATATATAAGTAAGTTTATCAGTTGTCTGGTTACCATATCACAAGCTCTGCTTAGCTTGGGATCAGATAACCGTGTGTCAGTTGTCCCAGGATATTCATCATTCATCATCATCATATTCATATTCATCATATTCATCTTCAGCTTGAGATATTATACAAAATGTTTAATAATTGCTTTTCAACTAGTCTCTCTTATGTATTCAAGATAACACGACTACTTAATTGAACTATCCCTATTCAACACCCAAAATTACTACCCTAAATATTCCATACAGTTATTTAAACTTCTCAATACCATGCACTATGCAACAAGGTTACTATGGCAACGGCTCCAAGTACTCAACATTCTTCCGAAGCAATTACGTCACGACTCCAGGAGTTGTCAACTATGTTCTAATGAAGGCGTTAGCTATATGGACTGGAAGATAAGGGGTGCGCAACATTTGGTATGCTTTCATTACTGTTTCTTTGATGGCGGGACTTAGTTTGATTGCTTTGGTAACACCTCATTATGTTACCCTGGTCATATGCGTGAAAACTTTCGCAAACGTTATGACAGTATGTAAGCATAAGTATCCATCGGAGGTATTGGCGAACTCAGCCCATGAAATGGACGATTGCCGTATTCAAAAGTAAACATTTAAATTAAATGTCATCTCGGAATTTGTATGTTCATTTGGAAAAGAAACACAGAGTTTGCTGGTAAACAATAACAATTTACTTACCAATTAGGAATCTAGGTTTTTAAATTAAAGCTCTAATCCGTAATACGCATACATGTTTAACCTTATACACTTGTTTGTTTGGCTTGGTCCCCATTAGCTTTTTTTTAAACAGTGTGACCGGGTGCTACTTTTTTATTTCAGCCTATTATGTAATGCATATATGTTGATTGGATATCAATCTTAACTTGAAAAAAACTGGCCAAGTGCGAGTCGGACTCGCGCACGAAGGGTTCCGTACCACCGTCGTATGAGGGCCCCCTTAAATATTCATTTTATGTGGTTTTTAGTATTTGTTGTTATAGCGGCAACGGTAATACATCATTTGTGAAAATTTCAGCTTTCCAGCTATCACGGTTTATGAGATACAGCCTGGAGACAGACAGACGGACAGACAGACAGCGGAGTCTTAGTAATAGGGTCCCGTTTTACCCTTTGGGTACGGAACCCTAAAAAGCAACCTCACTGGTAGGCCTGGTTCAGGCCTGCAACCTTACACAAATGAATCCCGTCCCGTGGACTTCTCAACTGATATATTACGTAACTGTTATTTGCAGAATACTCCATCATCAATTTAACCATAGATAGTCAGTGTTTTGACAATGTGATATACTGACATGGGTAAGGACATGAGTTTGTATTGTCAAGATGGTATCCGTACGGCGCGGCGGCGTAGGGTCTGCGGTTTGTATCGCGGGAAGGGATGCCTTTGTGTCAACTCTTGTTGTCATAATACCTATATAAATGTATATTTCTCTATAGTAGTGTGAATAGTGGAGTTCATAAGATTTTAGCTCTTGTTTGAGGCTTCGAACCGTGTACCGACATGCATTATTGCACAACGATTTGGATATGCTGGAATGGTGTGCGCGTCAATGTAAATCTATACTTATAATAAATCTGTAGAAGGGAAAATTCTGTACATTGAAAATATCAAAAAAATAAATGGCGGGGGGTGTTACTAGACCGACATCGAACCCAAAAGTGTGAAAAAAAAAATTTTTGTCTGTCTGTCTGTCTGTCTGTTTGTTCAGGTATCACGCAAAAACTGCCGGTTCGATTACGATGAAACTTGGTATAATTATTCTTTATTATCCTGGGCACCACACTGGGTAGTTTTTATCCCGGAAAAGTATAAACAATAAAAAACAAACTTAATTTTGCGGTTAAAAACTCATTGATAAGTTTCGTCATCCACGCGAACGAAGTCGCAGGCACAGCTAGTACCTATATAAGGTGCTATAAAAATATCTGCCACGGCTTTAATGGGAGGTAGTATTGTGTTTATAGATTACAATAGTGAAGAACTTTCGTACCCCGGAACAGTTAATTAAATTTTAGGAAATAAAATTGTTAAATTAACATTGACTCTATTCTGCGTAACGTGGTTCACAAATTACGTGAATTCGGTGCGGAGCGGCAACAGCTTAGGACACGGGATGGTTTTATACTAATAAATCAATTCAAATGTATACGTTATTTTTTTTGTATGAAAAAAAATATGATAAATAATCAATAATTTATCTATACTATTGTAATCTATAAACACAATACTACCTCCCATTAAAGCCGTGGCAGATGTTTTTATAGCACCTTATATAAATGTATATTTCTCTATAGTAGTGTGAATAGTGGAGTTCATAAGATTTTAGCTCTTGTTTGAGGCTTCGAACCCGTGTACCGACATGCATTATTGCACAACGATTTGGATATTCTGTAATGGTGTGCGCGTCAATGTAAATAAATAAATAAATCGTGGCAAAAAGTATCCAATGACTTTTCTTCAGTTTCAAGCTTACCAAAATCAGTATAGCGGTTTAGCTGTAAAAGCATGACGTACAGACAGAGTTAGTTACTTTCACATTATTAATATTAGTATAGATTTTAGCGAGCGTCATAGTCTATGTGCTAAACTTATTTAAGAACCATTTAACTAGTTTATTAATATAGACGCTGACTGCTCTCTCCATGGGTACCAGGAATTCATACGTATCGCGAAGATGGAAACAGCGAAATTTCAGTATAATTAATTCCCTGAATCTGTAAATAGATACATTTATGTTAGTTTCGTAACAACAAAATGCAATTAAGTAAAAATGCATGCTATGTAGTTTTTTTTAATCAAAGTGAGTTTACAAAAATACCTAATAAGAGTATCTTGCAACTAAAATAAAATAAAAATTGTTGCATCCGTAGTTTTTAAAAATGTTCAACAAAAAATGACTTGTGAAATGTATACTTCCGTATTTAATTAGTAAAAAATATGTCAGTTTTCACAACCAACATGAGTCTACAGACTCGTACGTACTCGTTTATACCAAAAATAATCTAGTCTAGCCCAGTCATGCAATGTTTTTACTTTGATTTGTCTTAAAACAATCAAGTTGTGCTTTAAGTAATAAAACTGGGATTAACTAAAAATCTCTATTTACGCAAAACACATATTTTTTTATATACCTAATTTTAATTTTTCTACAACAAAGCTGATTATTCTCTGCAACTACCAGGCAAACATAAGACGCGCGTAGCTTCATACTTCGCGTCGATAAATCACGACACGTCATCATCGTTCATTCATTATACCGCTGAAGGCTGATAAGGAGTATAATGTAAGACTAAGGCCTGGTTGAGACGATGCGAGATATTGTGCGAGTTGCGGTACATTGCTGGGCCGAGCCGCTATGGTGTCATAAGTGATCGATTATAGGCGGGGATGTACTGCAACTCGCAAGAAATTTTAGCACATTGTTTAACCCAGTCATTAGATTAGGATTATATACCCACTGTACAGACAGCACGTCAGTGAATATGATATGGCAAAATCAACCTTAATGCTTAGAAATACAGTCGTTATTTCAAAGTGATTTATGTTTTTGATTGTACACATATGAACAACAATAGGTGTTTTATTATGATGGCTTAAATTAATGATGTAGAGTGGGGTGTAAACTATGTATAAGTGGAAATGTACTAAGGCTAATATAATTATGTGCAGGAGCATAATTTTTCAGTGGTAAAAAAGTTCTACAGACAGAAATCCCACCACATTTTTAAAATGAAACCAAAATGGTCATAACCCAAATTGTCCCTATAACCTCAATAAATAATAATTTAAAGAAATATAATTCTTATGGTACTACTGACAACCAAAGGTGACAAAGGGACTATCTGCTTCCCAGCCACATTATATATTATTTACTTTGATTTTGAAGAAAATACTCTAAAACCTTTTTCTAGTAACACCAAGAAATTAAATGTGCTACATCTAAAGGATGAGCAATAAAAGCCATTAAAACTGACACATGAACAACTAACACCATGACCAAAATGCTAAATAAAATAAAACATTCACCTCAAATGTGGTAATCCACCGCCGAGCAATTTAACAGGCCACCCTACCCGCAATACGGTGCACTTATCTTGGCAAGCAGTGTACTAAGTTTTAAACTGCACCCAAGTGGTTTGAGTTCATTAAATTAAGTACTATTAGGTGGCTATTCGTTTAAAGATCTTACAAGCCATTATTTGTGGTCTTATCGGATGACATTCGAATTGGAATAAGTGATAGTTGGTAAAGACTTGGTGGTCTCTGGATATATTATTTTTAAGAAAGGATAAAGAATTTTCTGACTTTTATTTCGAAGGTGTACCTTATTTTATTTATCTTTGTTATTACTATGAACCTTAATACTCGAATGTGGTAAAATATGTAAAGAATATGCAGAAGAGTGTAGTTAAGGAGTGGCTATTATAATCCTAATTTTCAAACACAATAGGGTAGATGACTAGGTATGAGAAGTCAAAATTTATTTAGTCCGTAAGAAATAAAAATAAGACTTATTTTGAAGTAGGTTTTTTTTTGTTTGAATTATCGATAACCTTTTTAAGTCGCTAAAAGTTTATTTAAATCATGTTTTTGTGTCAAAGTCCGGTGAAGCAGTCAAAGCCTGCGCTCAGGCTAACTGCAAAGATCTCTACCAAAAAAAAACATGTCTTTGAAGAACCAATCGTTTATAAATAACAACCATAAAATTGTCGTGATCCTAAGGATCCATTCATCGTGATTGCGTCCAGATTTTATCGGCAACATGCAATATCTAGATTAGCATAAATATTGAACTATGTCTGCTTTGAATACGGCTCACATATCCAATGTCTTGATACATATCAAAACGGTTTTATATCAACAAGAACGTATTACCGTCAGACCTTCTAGTTGTTATGATAGCCTGGTACTTGAGCTATCCCGGTTTCTGAGGATAACGTAAACATGGTTTGTAATTTAGATTTTGGCTAAAACCGAGAGAGACTTAATAAACTAACTATTCTGTGCATCTGTTTGATACCTTTAGTTTTTGTTTTTTTTTTGTTTGTGGTGGATTTTACCTGGGTATTCTTTTTCTCAATTTAATGTTAAAATAAATGCAAGTTACGTCCAGTAGCCTGAAGAGTAAAGAGTATTGAAAAAACACGACTGCCAAGAACTTTGCAAATTTTGCAATTTTAAAATAATTTTGACGGGCCTGTTGGTCTAGTGGTTAGTGACCCTGACTGCTATACCGGAGGTCGTGGGTTCGATTCCCACTCAGGACAAATGTTTGTGTGATGAGCACGATCATTTGTTCTGGTTGTCTGGGTGTAATTTATCTATAATATGTATGTATCTATATCTATACATATAATAAAATTGTAGAAAAGTGGTGTCTGTACAATGGAAATATATATAAAAAAAGTAGCAGGGGTTGTTATTATATCGATGCCGAACCCGAAATTGTAATTATTATTTTTTTTGTCTGTTTGTCTGTTTGTCTGTTTGTCTGTTTGTCGGTTTGTCTGTTTGTCTGTGTGTTTGTGCACGCTAATATCAGAAACGGCTTATTCGATTTAGATGCGGTTTTCACTAATATATTGTAGTAAACTTCACTTAACATTTAGTGTTTATTTCATGTCAATCGGTCCATAAATAAAAAAGTTATGACAATTTAAAGAATCATGGCGAACATTTTGTTGAGCTATTTTATCAGAGTACACGCCTCGCATAGTTGCATTCGATTATTGAGATTCACTTGAATGCTGACTGTTTGCATATATCATTTATTTATATTTTAGGGTTTGTAGGTTAGGTTCCTTTTCTTAATTTTCTTTAAAATTTTGTAAATAAACATAGTAAGTATTTGGTATAGGTTAGGCGGTTCTTTCCTTGATTTTTGGGTATCTTATCTTCATTTAGAGTTTCTAAATAAATATTGTAGCTGTGCCCGCGACTTGGAATAGTCGATTTTGCTTATTTATTGGTATATACATATAAGTGTAGGTAGGCGCTAGGTGTTAGGGCTCTTCTTTAAAAATAGTCTTAAAGATTTTGCCCGGAGCGTAAAACTGCTGTCGTGGCACGCGAACTTGGTCGCTACAACGTAGATGTAGCTGCGTTAAGCGAACTCGAGGAAATCGGTGGTGGGTACACATTCTTCTGAAAAGGACGACCCCAAACGGAACGAAGGTTAGCTGGCGTAGGGTTTGCCGTCAAATCCACCATCGCGCAAAAACTGTCTGAATATCCGCAATACATCTCTTACCGCATTATCACACTGCGCCTTCACCTACAAATCAACAACTACCTGAATATGATAAGCGTATATGCATCAACAATGCGTAACGAGGACAGTGTCAAAGATCAGTTTTATGAAGAACTTTGCCAATGCCTTAGCAACATACGTTCAAACAAGCAAATACTTCTGCTGGGTGAAGGGTTGGCAGAGATACTGAGTCGTGGCCGGGCGTGATTGGAAATAATGGTGTGGGCAATATGAATAGTAACGGACAATTACTACTCACACTCTGTGCCCAATTCGACCTTACCATCACTAACACTCTGTTTAGGCTTCGTGACAAATTCAAAACCACCTGGATGCACCCACGTTCTTTACACTGGCACCTCCTCGATTACGCCATAACCCGACGAAGGGACATCTCCCAGGTGCATATCACCCGCGTCATGCGCGGCGCGCATTGCTGGACAGACCACCGGCTTCTGGTAACTAAATTGAGACTCCGTCTTCGCGAACCACGAAGACCCTGCAGGGCTAAACCAATATCTCTCAATTTAGAACGACTAAATTGTGCGGACCTTCGAGAAAAATACCAGGAAGGACTGATAGACACGCTAGATGGGTTTGATGCCCAGCAAGGTGACCTCATATCAAACTGGATACAGTTGTCATCCTCCGTACTGACTGTGGCTACAGAAATCATAGGACGCAAAAAACGTAACAACGTAGACTGGTTTGACCAAAATGATAGGGCCCTAACTGAAGCATTCAAACAGCATCGTATACTCATAAAGCGTAATGAAGGTAATCATAATCTCACTCAAGAAGTCCGAAGTAGTGGTGATTCCTTAAGAAGATTAACAAGGAACATGAAAGATAGATAGTGGCTTGAAAAGGCAAAACAGATACATTGGCTCGCAGACACACACCAACTAGGCGCTTTTTGTGAAGAAATGCATAAGTTGATTGGCGTTTCCATTAAAAATACCACACCACTAAGATCCCTAGATGGTTCTCAAAAACTCACTGCTAAGCAGGATATACTTGATCGTTGGGCAGAGCACTTTAACAATCTGCTCAATGTAGATCGATTAGCAGATCTTGATCATACGAATACGCTTTATATTATAAAGCGTATTCGTCCTTTGCCGCTGAATGATTCGCTTGCTGAGCCACTTGACTTTTGCTGAAGTAGTTCGAGCCACAAAAGAGCAGAAAATAAAAAAGCAGTTGGCGTTGATAACATCGCCGGAGAACTGCTTAAATACGGAGGGGAGCAACTTCACACTTACATCTGGCAAATTTTTGATCGCATTTGGAACGAGGAAATAATACCGCCTGAATTTAAAATATCCCGTATAGAGACCCTGTATAAAAACAAAGGAGACCGTTCTGACTGCAACTCCTACCGGGTATATCGCTCCTCTTTGTCCCTGGGAAGATATTCGCCAGAGTTCTTCTCAACCGGCTTTTACCCGTCTCCGAAGACATATTGCCAGAAACTCTATTGGGTTTCGTCCCACCTGCGAGGCCATCTTTTCCATCCGGCAACTCCAGATAAAAAGTCGCGAACACAGTCAACCTTTGTATATGTGCTTCGTGGACTTGGAGAAAGCATTTTGACTGTGTGCCGCGGGAAGCCCTCTGGACTTTACTGGCAAAATTAGGTTCTCCTGAGAAGTTTGTTAGAATGATTCGCCTTCTTCACGACGAAATGACCTGCTGTGTTACCTATAATGGTGATCAGTCAGAGTTCTTCCCTGTCAGTTGTGGGGTTAAACAAGGTTGTGTGCTTGCACCAACACTGTTTGCTCTTTACTTTTCTGTCGTTGTCAGTGAAGCACTCGAACAAACTTCTGCTGGAATCAAAATACGTTTCAGGACTTTTCAACCTGGCCAGATTAAAAGCTTACACAAAAGTATCACACGCTCTTATAACGGAGATCATGTATGCTGATGATCTGTGTTTTGTTACCAACTCTTCACAAGAACTCCAGGACCTGATTACGAATCTTCAGGAAGTCTGCTGCCGTTTCGGTCTGAAAATCAGTGTGAAGAAAACTGAGGTGATGGCAATCGACTCTCATGGAGCTACAGAACCTGTCAAGGTGACCATTGGCAATACTGAGCTGAAGCAAGTGAATACGTTTATATACCTGTGCAGCACAATTACAGCTAAGTGTGACCTTGACGCCGAAATAAACCATCGCATAGGCGCTGCATCAGCTGCTTTCGGTAAATTACGAGCCAAAGTCTTACAATCACATGATTTGAAGCTTTCGACAAAAATCTCCGTTTACATGGCCATAGTCCTCCCAAATCTTCTGTACTCTGGGTCATGGGTCCTCTATCGGAAACATATACGGACGCTGGACCGGTTTCATTTAAGGTGCATAAAAGACATTCTCAAAATCAGATGGTCGGACCGGATTAGAAATACCGAAGTGCTACGACGCGCAAATGTCTATGTCAGAAGCATACCTGATGCGGCGACAGCTCCGATGGTGTGGACATGTTTTACGAATGGATGATGATAGGTTGGCCAAACGCATCTTCTTTTCTGAACTCCAGAACGGCAAGCGGAAACAAGGCGGCCGGTTCTTACGCTTCAAGGACGTTCAGAAAAGACACATGAAAAGGTGCAATATTGTTCCCCAGAAATGGGAGAAACAGGCCATTTGCCGCCCTGAATGGAAGTGCATGGTGAGGAATGCGGTTCATTGAGGTTCATAGAATTGGATTCGAAGCGTGATGCCCTTAAGGCTAAACCACCAGCAGCCATGTTTTATAACTATGTCGACGATGTCCTAACGTGCAGCCGATGCGCGCGCACGTTTACTCATAAGATAGGATACTGCAGCCATCAAAGGGCGAACAAGAGAGCTGACCACCTTGGCTCCTCTGCATGTGATAGTCGGTAGCAGTCACCATAGCCGAAATCGGCTGAGAAGTAGTATATATATATATATTATATATATATATAATTATAACACGATGCCTTCCAGAAAAAGACCACCTCTTTCTGCTACATCGAGATACGCTAGGCGAATGACACTAGCCTAGAGGTATGCTCGATAGATAACGTTCTACACAAATAGCACTTAAAACAAAAAACTAATTGAAAAGTTTCATCATCCACGCGAACGAAGTTGCGGGCACAGCTAGTTTAGAAATATATAAGTATGTTTATCAGTTGTCTGGTTACCATAACACAAGCTCTGCTTAGCTTGGGATCAGATAACCGTGTGTGAGTTGTCCCGGAATATTATTATTATAGAATATTATTACTCTCATTAAACCTATTCTTATAAAATACACATATTTAGTACAGCACAAATTCTATCTACCAGCCTGTATTTCACAAGACCATTGAATCATAAACCAGGCATATTCCTCTTTGCCTATTAAACCTAGTATTTAGTGCCTATCTCAAGTTACAGGATCCTAAGTGTTCAACGGAAGCACTAGCCCATTATTTACTAAGAAAGCGCAGTAGAATTCACTCCCTTTAAGTTATTACATACAAAATATGCAACGTTCTAGAAAACAAAGTATGTACTAGAATAAAGTATGGAAGATAAAAATAGACTGTTTAGAGTATAATATAGTATTTTAGTGTCAATGTAACAATAAGCTAAATAGGGAGAAACGAATTGAATGTGCCTATTTATTTGTAACCGACTTCCAAAAGAGGTTGCAACTAGAGTCAGTAATTTAACGTTTTAAAAGAGCTTAAAAAGGCCTACTTGAAATAAAAATATTTTGATTTTGATTTTGATTTTGAGGTTCTCAATTCAGACTATGTATTTTTTATAATTTGGTTGTTACGCAATTTATCCATCAGTTGTAGTTATATTTCAAAATTTGTTTGATTGATTGGGTTATTCGTCAACTCGACACAAAAAACTGGACACACGTGTGTCCAGTTGGTGAAACTCAAAATTAGTATAACTTATTATTTCGTCATCTGGACACGCCAAGTTTTTGTTTATGTTGTGTGTGTGTGTTTTTGTTTGTGTTTGTGTTTGTTTGTGTTTGTAACTTAATTAAAATCACTTTTATGTTGTACGAGTTGTTGTACGAGTTGACGAATAACCCGATTGATTGATTTGAGAATAAAAAACTTATCCGGTAACCGGTAAAACTGGTCCTATATTTTCATTAAAATACTTTTTTACATTATGTGTAAACAATTTGTATACAACAAAACTATAAAATTCAACTGAATCTTGATCTATACGAATAACATACAAAATGACATACGTATAGCAAACGCTTGGCACAAGAAAATAAATCCTATCTTATCAATTGAAAACCTCACTTATCACAAACGACTAAGGTACAATATTGAACAGCAGACTTCAAACGAATCTTTAATTTCGTTTCCTTTGTTCTGTCGTTGACAATCCCTATTTTAATACCCAGATTAATTATGGTTTCAAAATATTAATTGCTTCTCCTCAACGTGTATTTATCTTTAATTAAGTTGAGACAATATCCATTTGCTCCTGTTATTTTGGGCGTATTATGCTATATTTGGATTCATAATTACTTAACGTATATATTATATGGGAAGTCATTTAAAAGGCATTAAATTATAATATAATAATAATAAATAAATGCGGACAACATCACATACATTGTTCTGAACCTAAAGTAAATTGCTAAAGCACTTGTGTTATGGAATTCAGATACAACGAAGGTACCACAAACACCCAGACCTGAGACAATGTAGAAATGTGATTTTCTACATTGACCCGTCCGGGGATCGAACCCGGGACCTCAGAGCTAGCGACACCTTGAAACCGGTGCGTACGCCACTCGACCACGGAGGTCGTCAATCTAAACTCAGTCAATTAAAATAATTTAGAGGTGTTTTGATCTGAAGTTAAATAAAATACATAGATACTTTATTCACTTAAATAGAATATAACAACACTGTAAGTGTTGCTCTAAAATGTCATTTTTTTGTCGTAAAGTATATAAAATTTCCTTTAATGTAAATGCACGTAGCATTTGTGAAGTTTTTATAGAAAAATTTTAAATACCTAGATTTTGAAACATGGACATTTTAATGTATGATAAATAGCAAACCTATAAATGCCTTTAAATTTTTAACCGACTTAAAAAGGATGAGGTTCTCAATTCGACTTCTGATTTTTATACGTCTGTTACGCTATTTTTCCGGCAATGGACCATTGCAATATACTATAAATAACAAATACTAACGTGGCGCCCGAGCAGTGTGCATACATTATACAAACCTCTCTCTTTAAAAACTTTACCTGTTGCTAAAAACTGCATTAGAATCAGTTGCATAAATTAAATGATCTATTAGTATAAACAGCGTTACTCACTTTGTTTTATACTCTGTAAAGATAATGCCTCAAATATACTAGTTGACTTGATAGCCCTGTTGGTCTAGTGGTTAGTGACCCTGACTGCTATACCAGAGGTCGTGAGTTCGATTCCCACCCAGGACAAATCTTTGTTAGATGAGCACGATCATTTGTTCTGTGTCTGGGTGTAATTTATCTATAATATGTATGTATTTAGAAATATATAAGTATGTTTATCAGTTGTCTGGTTACCATAACACAAGCTCTGCTTAGTTTGGGATCAGATAATCGTGTGTGAGTTGTCCCGGGGATATTATGTTATATTATTATTATATTAGTTACGTCCAAAAATATCTTTCACATAGACAAAGCCAGAGTAAAACACAAGTTTATCATATCACAAGTCCCATATTTTTAACACAATCCCGTGTTCAGTAGAGCTGAACGTAACAGATAAAGTTACGTTACAGTCCAACTCGTTCTCACTGTATTGTACTGAAACTTAGATAGAGACTCGCCGGGTTAACGTTAGCCCGAATGGCTTATCTCAATTGTTAAATAAAGTTTATATTATTAGGATAGTGATAATGTTTCCTTTGTATTGTAAGGGGTCTTACGTTTTGGGGATTTATATTTTAATGTATAACAGAAAATCTCTACACAACCTCAACTATGCGGTTTACCTTAGTTGAATCTAAAATAAATATGACCAAATAGTCAAACATATACTAAACTAAGTCAGGTTAGTTTAGCTCTCATAGTTTTTTATACATATGATTAGATAGAAAAAAGTAGATTTTTCTTTTTAAAAATTTCCTGTTATTTAATAGTTGATCCGAAATCAAATATACTATTCCAAATAAACTATTGCAAAAACTACTTTAAAAAAAAACCTTTTAAATATCTCTATGCTACAAAAAACAAATGTTCATTTTTACATACATTTCATAAAAGTATAATAAAATAAAAATAAGCTAAAACATGTATTAACACAAAAGTAAAATAAAATAAACTAGGTAACCTAAGGTTTTACAACCTCCTTTCAAGAACCTACAAAAAAAAACAATTAATAATATGAAATCTCCTCATTACCCTTATTTCCACCTGCGAGTAGCCATTTCCACGTGAAATACACAACAAAAATACCCTCACAATGGAAAAGGAACGTTAATCCGTAGCAATAAAGATACAATTTGTTTGCCCGAACGACCAGGGTCGAATTAAAGCTCTGTAATTAATAATTTGGTTTTCGTCGGCGAAGGAAAAAGTGGACTGTGTTGGTGTCAAAGGTTGGTGAATGATTGGCCAAACGTTTGTTAGCTTACGCAATTAAAGAAATGTTCATAAAATAGTATTCATTTAGAATTAGCTTTTAAACCAATTAGAACCTTTTTCTAGGTTGGTTTAATACGTTTTTAACTTAGCTCTACAGAACTCAGAAAGTATTTAAACGTTAAGTATTTTTTTATACCTAGATATTCAAAGAAAAAGGGCGTAAATAAATAAGATACTTATTTTAAGAATAAAATAATTTAAGTTCATCCAAACAAATCTATTTAAAAAATGGCTCCAATATTGGTTCCAATATGTAAACCAATAATGTATCAAAGTTGGATTGAACCAAGATTTAATTAGGTTTTGAGTTACTAGCAGCCATAGCGTGCTGTAAAGCCATTGTTTTTAAATAATTCAAAAGAAATCGCTCCAAAATAGTTCATTATATTGAAAGTTCATCGGATTATTGGACCGGTTTAGTTATTCATCTACAAGTCACGGATTGAATGAGCACATTTTTTTTTGTAAGTAACTTAAATTTTGTTTATAGTTATACTTTTATTCGGGATGAAGATTGTAAAAATTGGTCCACCGGTCCTTGAGTTATAAATGGTGTTACTAACCCGACCATACTCAATACGCAATACTCAATTCTTTATTGCATTCCACAATGTAGACTTCGGTGGTAAACATTATTTGGTAACGATCGGGGACCCTGTGAAATTTCGACTTTGGTATACATGAGATTAAAGTACTTTAGATAATTCTTTATTTAAAATAACCGGTTAACACTTGCAGAAATGTAATTTTACTAAAGGGTAGACTTCTGTTTCCACTTCAACGTTACAGGTTTTTAAAATAAAGCTAACATATGAATAAAGAAATTCCGACCATGAAAAACTAACACAAGGCCATTATCCTGAACTTCAGGGTTAACAAACCCACCAACCTTTTTAATGTCACAGAGGTCAGACCTTTCATAAATAGGTATTTAATGACCGCAAAATTAAACAATAAAATAAATATGAAACGCTTTCAATAAATCAATTTCTTGGAAACTTTTAACGAGGCACGAAACCTTTCTTCAGTTAATTAGTTACTGAAACTAGCTGAATACCTGGTACAAATATATTTCATCGGCAACCAATTATTTGTGTGACATGAGGCGAATAAATGGTTAATGTTGTTTGATATTCAGTTTTGTAAATCATGTTGAAATAAGCCTTTGTACGGGACACAAATGCTATATAATCAATATCTATATACTTATAATAAATCTGTAGAATTGAAAATTCTGTACATTGAAAATATCAAAAAAATAAATGGCGGCGGGGTGTTACTAGACCGACACCGAACCCAAAAGTGTGAAAAAAACAATTTTTGTCTGTCTGTCTGTCTGTTTGTTCAGGTATCACGCAAAAACTACCGGTTCGATTACGTTGAAACTTGGTATAATTATTCTTTATTATCCTGGGCACCACACTGGGTAGTTTTTATCTCGGAAAAAAACAATAAAAAAACTTAATTTTGCGGTTAAAAACTCATTGATAAGTTTCGTCATCCACGCGAACGAAGTCACAGGCACAGCTAGTGTAAAATATGTTGAATTCTGCAACCCTGATTGTTGTAAGTAGATTAAAACTACAGTTTTAAAAAAAGAGGAAGATCGCAGTAAAACAATAGTGTTCCATGAAGACATTAAAAATATGTACCTACGTCAATACTTATTTTTTTTCTTGGAGTTATGTATTTGAAAACTGTGGTTGCACCATCTGTTATACCTTTCCCAGTTTTAATGAAAAACAACCATTCATTAAAGAAAAATTAAGGATCAGAAGAAAAACGCCCAATCTATGTAAACCCCTGATATTTCTAACACGTTAAGAGGGTTTCAAGATATGAATGGGGATCTCTAAATCATAAATATTTGCAACGGAACCCACTTTACATAATCCGGCGTTCAAGTCGATAGATCACCGACGACTTTGAATATTACATAGAAATGGAATTTAAAATGTGATGTGTATTTGTTGGTTGTTTATAAATATTCGGTATTTTAAGAAATATAACTTAAAACATTGACGACCTCCGTGGTCGAGTGGCGTACGCACCGGTTTCAAAGTGTCGCTAGCTCTGAGGTCCCGGGTTCGATCCCCGGACGGGTCAATGTAGAAACCAACTTTTCTACATTGTCCCGGGTCTGGGTGTTTGTGGTAGGTACCTTCGTTGTTTCGCTTGCTACTTACTTTGGGTTCAGAGCAATGTATGTGATGTTGTCCGCATTTATTTATTTATTATTATTTATTAACATTGTTCAAAACTTATAAAAAATTGATTTTCACATAAATGTAGACATACCGACGCATCGATGTAAAAAATAAAATCAAAAGTACTGAATCGTTTTAGATGAAAAATTATGTAGGACCAGATGTGGGTTCTAAAGCGGTGAAGATGTTGATCCAAAAAAAACATTAAGTAAAATATTACTCTAAAAATTTACCTTCATGATAAATTTTGTGCTTTATTAGCCTGCTAACCTTTTTTTAAACCATTCGTGAGATATTATAATAATTAATAGTGTATAAAAATCTTATAACAAAAATAATATTTTTACTTATTTATAAAAAATAAAAATTATTTTCGATAAGGTCACTGAGCTCGAAATATTTAATGATGAAGCTACACGCAATTCGTGATAAATTTTCTTTACAATAATTAGTTATAATAATAATAGCTTTATTTTATTTAGTTAAGCAAAGAAATCTAATCAAATTATTAGTATAATTAATTCTTTACTTAATGACTTATAACAACGTGAAATAAAAACACAATCTTAAAAATATATTTTGATAAAAGACATTATTTTTACGTTAATATTGCTTGAAAAATAAATATATAATATACTTACTAATGCTTTAAGATAGAAGTAGATGGTGGGATGACCTTGACTCCCATTCAATTTTTTTTTTTATGTTTTTTTTTATGGACGAAAATAGCCCAGGACTGGGAGAATTGGAAGAAGGAAATGGAGGCTTTTGCCCTGCAGTGGGATGAGTATTGCTAAAAATATCAATATTATATTATAATGCGAAAGTTACTCTGTCTGTCATAAACGATTTTTTTAATATTGTACGAAGTTACTAATTAACTTTTTGGTGCAATAATCGTTGTAATTTTTTATTGTAAAGACAATTTTTTTGTAAAAGAAAACGTATGGATATGTTAAGAAAATCTCACACCACCCGTGCGAAACCGGGGCGGGTAACTAGTTTACATAAAAATAAGTATTTTACTCTCACTCGACGTAAATGGATGAGATTTCTAAGGGCATATTGGTCATATCATCACTCTTATATGTAAATTTATTTATCGTCCTATTTATCTAATGGGATAAGTCTGAAGTTCTGAAGAAAAACATTAATAATATGTTTTGAGAAAATTACAATTAGAGAATTAGGACGACTTAAGGTTATTCATACCATTACTAGACTATAACTGCAAGAAGGCTAAAAAATCTCATAACATATACACATTTTTTATTTCGACAATATTAAAAAAAAACAACTCAATGAAGAAAATTAACTTTTATTCCTAAGAATGTAAACTTCTTACTTTCGATTAAGAAAATTGTCTCATACGAATATTGGAAACATATTTTTTATGTAAGGACATCTCATTGCAATGCTATAAAAAAAAAAAAAACAAAAAAAAATATCTTGTAGAAAGGTGTTCTTTGTTTTGTTATTAAGCTTTAAAGATGTCTCCATAGAATTTTACTTAAGTTAATAAAATACTCATATTTCCTAATTATCCAAAATCGTGGAACATATGGGTGTTTTTCGGATGCCACGACACGACTATCTGGTTCACCTGTATATGTAATTTTAACTTTTGTCTTTATTAAAATGAAACTAAAAAGAAACCAGCTTCAAAATAAGTATAATATGGTTTTCCACACTGACAAATCTGGACCAAAATCGGTTCACCCAATCGAAAGTTCTGTGCTAACAAAAAAAAATACATTCAAATTGAGAACCTCCTCCTTTTTTGAAGTCGGTAAAAAATCGTAAAGTACACTATTCTCTTTGCTGACCTCAAAGTAGATACGATCAAAACCATAAAAATTATAGGTTTCTACTAATAACATGGCTATTATTGTTCACTTAGTTTGAATCCAATTAATGTTTCATAGTTCGTGAAATCAATGACTATTTGAGTCACGGAATATTTTATATAGAAATAACTATACGAAATTGTGCTATGACGAAATATTAAATAAAAATACTTTATTGTAACAACAGACTAAACACTGTGTAACTATACTTTATTTTGATAAACCAGGTCTTGAACAGGTCCCAAAAATCTTGAAAAAATTGGTAGATTTCAATGTACTATTTATATCTAACGAAAGTATGCAAAAGGTTACACGTTCGAACCCAGGATAGTACCGATGTGTCTTTTTCAAAGATATATTTTTCAAAAATGTCTTAATTATTCTAAGACACCACTGATGAACGGTCAGGGAAAAAAATTGTGAGGGATTCAGAGTCTAAAATCGGCAACCCGCAATCAGCAAGTATGTTCATCTCTCATCAATACTCGTTTATTCTCTATATTATCGAAATACCTGTGCTTAGAAGTGAAAGTATGCAGGCCAGTATTATTATTAAACTCTTACAAAAAATTATATTCTAAAAACCCTCATAAATTGGATACACTATTCGCATTTCCGGCGACTAATGACGCGCGTTGAGCCAAACAGAATACTATTTTGTCATAATCTTACCACCACTCTTGACCTCTGCTGCCCTGGTAGCTCAGTAGCGACACTATTAGGGAATATCAGTATCAGTGCAAAGAGAATTTATAATGTATCGTATTCAGGTCTATGAATATACACGGATGTGTAATTGTCGTGGGACTGTGGAGAATAAACTTGATATCTGAGGGTTCTAAGTACTTTGGATTTTGACTGAGTAATCATTAAAAATGTTGTATTAAGCCGTACATCCTTTGATTTAGGTGATAAGTAACAAAATGCATTTGTTTAATCTGGATGCTGTTTCAAGGTGAAATAAAGAGTTTTAACAATGAACTGCACTTACAAAATTAACAAAAAAAAAACAATAAATAAATAAACACCAACAAACGTAAATTACTGAATTTGGACAATTCCGTCAAATGTTTAGAGGTTAAACCCACATCTTTGAACTTTTATTTCAAGAATACACAAAAAATATCAAAAATTTAACAATACTTCACAAAAGCCATTACAGTAGCACTAAAAGACAAGAATAATAAACGATCTATCAAATAAATATAAAAACATCAGAAATAATGGTGAAGTTCCATGAAAATGTAATAACTCCAGCGATTTATGTAAAATTTATGACAGAAATCCATTTCGACCATAACGCTCGTCTCAATCAATTCCTATAATACTGGATTTACACGCAAATCTTGATTTTCACGAATGACGCAGAAATCGCTTTTAGAATAAAAAGTATACTGAGAAAACGTTAATGGGGCGTGTCATCGGCGGTATTTATTTTGTCAAGTATTTTTAACCGACTTCTAAAAAAAGAGGTGGTTCTCAATTCGGATGTTTGTATTTTTTTGTCGAGTAACTAACTAAAGACAGATTTTCGTATTTTGGAATACGGATTTTTAACCCCGACGCAAAAAGAGGGGTGTTATAAGTTTAATGTGTCGATCTGTCTGCCTATCTGACTTTATGTCTGTGTCTCTGTCTGTGGATTTATATAAATTACAATTAGAATCACGTAGTGAAATATAATGAATTAAGATGTTTTTCTTTCTCAATAAATGTGTCCATGTTTTTTCACTCTCAGATTTCTTTATATCTTTTGTCTTTATACTTAAGTTGTAACAAAAAAAAAATCTCATTAATTGTACACTAACACTTACATGTAATATGACGACGACCTCCGTGGTCGAGTGGCGTACGCGCCGGTTTCAAGGTGTCGCTACCTCTGAGGTCCCGGGTTCGATCCCCGGACGGGTCAATGTAGAAACCAACTTTTCTACATTGTCCCGGGTCTGGGTGTTTGTGGTACTGTTATAATATTTAATTAACATTAATAAGAATATAATAATAAATAGCTGACGCTGCAAATCGTGTTTCCCACGTTTTACTGTTGACTCATATTGCAGTAACTTAGAAATGATTATTTTTAGTGTGGTATTGAACGTCGTCGCGGACATAAGTTTTCTTTGTAAACCTTTTTATTAATTAAAGGACTTTCTAGTTCTATTAAAAGTTTTTTTTAAAAAGCCTATTTCGACCCACCCCGTAAGGCCGCGCTCACTTTGGATACGTTTTCGTACGAATTCCATTCGTGCAGAAACATACGAACACGCACGAACATTCCCGACCTTCTGAGTACTATGAAAGCGCTCACACTGCGCGCGAGTTAGTCGTACGTATACGTACGTGCAAGTCCGACGTCCGAAATCAATCCGAACTTGTTGGGATTTTATTACACGTTCGTGCGTTCATCATCAATAATGTATGCGCTAACACCGGTACTCTGTCTATTTGACGGAGAAAAACGTATTCAGTGTGCGCACTCAATTCGTACGAACAGTGTTCATACGTTTACGTACGATATCATTCGCATCCAAAGTGAGCGCGGCCTAACAGTGGTGTCAGAAGTGGGATATCAGTATCGATTGTGCTGGTATTCCATTACGTGTTACGCGAGTGATAGTCTGAACTCTGTGTCTAAAACTCTGTGTCTACAAACTCTGTTTACAAACTCTGTGTCTGCAAACTCTTTTGTGTGACGTGATTATATCGACATCGCGAAGTCCCTGATCACTGTGCCCTTCGTTGTTTCTGAATTCCATAACACAAGTGCTTCAGCTACTTACTTTGGGTTCAGAGCAATGTATGTGATGTTGTCCGCAGTTATTATTTTATTATATAATACAATGATTGTTCCTTTTTTTATAGAAACAATACTAATGGTAAGTATTTTTTTGTTGAACTCTGGTACCCATTTTAAGATTTAACTTGTGTTATGGGTACTCGTCGTTGGAACAGAAAAGTATACATTTCAATAGGATGGACGCGGCTTGTCATCGTATAACTTCAGGTGTTTTTTTTTACAAAGAAAAAATGAATTAAGGTATATCGAGGTACATTTTTGTATTCACTAGTTTTCTGTCTGTAAGGCATTTACATAACATACTTGATGACGAGCCTTTTGGTCTCGTAGTTAGTGACCCTAACTGCTATACCGGAGGTCGTGGGTTCGATTCCCCAGGACAAATCTTTGTGTGATGTGCACGATCATTTGTTCTGTGCCTGGATGTAATTTATCTATAATATGTATGTATTTAGAAATATATAAGTATGTTTATCAGTTGTCTGGTTACCATAACACAAGCTCTGCTTAGCTTGGGATCAGATAACCGTGTGTGAGTTTTATTATTTTACTCACAAAATTTCCATCCATTTATTTTAAACCCACAAATAAAGAAAATCATATTTTTCAAAGCAAAAAGAAAGACATATCTAACCCACAAATCATCAGTATGTTTATTATTTCAATGTAACATTTAATGGTCGTTCCCTTTGCAAATGTTAACCTGTATGTTTCCACGCATATTTCATAATGCAAGCCCAGGCAAACAAAGCCTTTGTTTTCATTAACCCGCCCTAACCTGCTTTAAAACAAACAAACGAGTACAATCATAAACTAGGTAAAAAGGCTGCACATGTATACAACCTCTTTTTAGGTTAAGTAAAATGTAGGTGAAAATAACCATAGGCAAGAAATGTTATGACGTGGTGGCCTAGCGGTTCAATGAACGGAATTGTATGCACAAGGTTGCAGGTTCGAACCCAGGCAAGTACCAATGTGGCTTTTTCAAAGTTATATGTAATTTCTTAATTATTCTAAGACACTTCTGACAAACGGTGAAGGAAAACATCGTGAGGAAACCTGGATTCCAAAATTTGGGATCTGAAATCGCCAATCCGCAGAGAGCAAGCGTGGTGATCAATGCTCGTGCCTTCTCTATATGGGAAGAGGCCTGTACCCAGCAGTGGGACGATTATAGGCTGGATTATTATTATAAGAAATGTTATATGAGACAGTGAGCATGTTGCATTGTTATCATTTAAGGCCGCTCGCACACGTACTGCTTTAAACTACTAGTGAATAGGCGGCCTAAGGGATGCTTACCATGGTTACAAATCACGAGCAGCGTTTCTGTGTATATTCTAATTTAATTCTTGAACCAATTGATGTAATTTCTACTTAAACAAACATCAAATTTATATTAGTAGAAATAAAGTTCATTGTAGACTGACGAGTGATATAAAAACGACTAAAAAAAATATGAAACGCAAACTTAACCTTAACCTCATGTCTAAGTATTGTAGTTATTTGTCCTAAAACTTGTATTTGTTTTCATGTTTGCCATTTAAATTGTAAGCTGAAAATAATCAAAATGAGTCAGTAAAATAAGGTCAGTAGGACTCATTTCAGTATGTCTATTCTGTAAATAATTTCGATATCGAGCTTCACCTGAGTGACAATAAAGCTCACTTCAAAAGTGAACCCAATTGGCCTTGATTTAGAATTCCAATTCGAGAATACGTATTTGACATCTCACCGCGGATTCCGCTGTCGAGACATGAAAATAATGTTACAGAATAGCACTACAGATCTAATCAATTCCACTTCAATATGTTAGCTTTATCCAAAGAACAAGCGGAGTTAAATTAATTCATATTTTATGCAAAGCAGATCCGACATACTAGGTATTAATTAAATGTAGAGCCCGAAAACTGGCTCACTAGGACAATGGTTAAAGTAAACCCTAAGAATAATATAGACTGGATTATACCTTCGAATTCAATTACTAAGAATACACAATAAATAAAAAACTTTGGACTATTGTTTGTAAAATTTTATCGAAATCGGTTCAGCCGATTTTTAATTCTAAAAGACGTTTTAGCAATTTTTTGTATCTTTATTGAACACTTTTCTCGGAAAAGCTCCTACTGCTATGGGCTAAAAAAAGACTTTTCTGCCTTACTACGAGTATGTTGAGTTTTATGTTGGCCTAAAACACCAAATAGAAAGATATAAAAAAAAACTTTGAAATCTTTTAAAATAAAGACACAGTAACCCTGGACATAAGCGTGTTTTTACATTTTAAAACACATTAAATATCATAAAATATACAACAAACCTAACTTTTCACTGTTGAATAAAACATTATAAAAAAATAATGGGTATGACAACTCTGCATCAAATCACAATACATGAATAATTCATGTTTCTATCTCGTTCTTTCTTGGTAACTACAGATAGCGCTATCTCTTTCGTTACGCTGAAATAATGCTTTAAATTTGAAACTGGCAGACATGTTTTATGGGATGGAATGGACCAATGATATTAAAAGTTTCGTCATTAGCTTATAACTCTATATTCTCTTATTTAAATCTTTCATTTTTTACAAAACTGGTTTTTGTATTAATAAATTTCATATTATTGTATTTGTTTTGTTATTGCATCATAATGTCGCAATGATGATTATATAACAAAGACCTCTTGTTAAGCAATAGAACGAATCGATTTTTATCAAGTTTAAAAGAAAGGTAAAACAAAAAAACTGCCTCGTTGGCCTAGTGGTGCTAAGCGCGACTGCTACGCTAGAGGTCTTGGGTTCGATTCCCAAGTCGACCAAGGTGTTATTGGGTTTTTCTATGAAATTCTCAGTAGCAGGTCGGAGTTTGGATTTGTGCCCGGTTAGTGGCAATAGGCTCGCCCCCTATTACATGGGACCTAAACATACCGGCGAACTGTGGGTGTACATTGGTACACCTCTGCCTAACCCTTCGGGGATACAGGCGTGATGGTATGTTATAAAACAAAAAAAAAGCGAATTATTTTCAATGTAAGAAACGAATATTCAAGTAAATTAAGTTATTAAAAGGACCAGCACCCTATTATAATTTTGGCATCCTTGTTTTGGCTTCAAATATAAAGCTCAGCCAACAAGTCACAAGTTTCAAATACCACGCTTGCTCATTTCAAATCTATAAAAGAAATAAAAAATAATAGATTAATTAAAAAGTATCTAATCTTCAGACTTTAATTTAAGACTTGTTACACACTGTCGGAGCACATTTCTGAGATGAAGACACATTACAGTTTTTATGCGGACTTATTGGAATAAGAATCGAGATAAGATTGTCTAGTCCCAGCCTACCAGCTCTCTTGATTGATTAAGTAGTAATATAATTTGAGAGGCTCTGTAATGAAAACGGCGAAGATATTGATTTGTGCCTCTTCGCAGCCTAAATAGGTAAAAGTAAACTTTAGTATTTTAACTAAGATTTATTTACAATTCAATACTTATTTCTAATAGAACAACAAACACTCACAACTATACTAAAATTAAAACTTAAGTAAATTAAACTAACACGCGTCAAAAAATTCATCGTCATTCGTCATCTTTGTTAATGTCATTTAACCATGACTTTTGTATTTTTGTGTTTCAGTAATAAATCATAGATAATACAATTGATTAAAAAATACTATAAATAAAGATCAATGTGGGGTGTACATTACAGTTGGTCAATCAATGACAAAAATAGTTTTTGAAATCGAACCTAAATACATAGCTGGAGTTTTTGCGTAACTAATTTACAAAAAATCAAACATTCAAATTGAGTACCACCTCCTATTGAAACCGGTTAAAAAAAATAAAAAAAATATATAAGTAGGATTAACTTTCAAACTATCGCGCTGCATGTCTATAGTAATATAATTCAATGGAATAAGCGCGTACATGCATGTATAGTATAATCACACAATGATTGATATAATTCGACATCAGACAACGCCACCCGATTCTACATGAATAGAAAGTCTAGTGAAGCGTCTCGCAAAGCTATTCGAGAAAACAATGTTATTGCCAATCTAACTGCCCTTGTGAACCAGTTTAGGGCCAAAGCTCACTAACACTGCCCGCCAACGTCAGACTTTTTGTAGGTCAGACAATCGGGCCGATTTTTTCGCCGATTCTTAGTATCGAATTCTGACCTACTTTTTGTAGGACGTGTGCGTTGCACTATTGCTTTCAGTGTGTTCTATTTTTCTCCTACAAAAAATCGGTCACCGATTATCGGACGTGGGCGAGAAGCCTAACGCTGAATAAAAACATTTACTAGGTACTGCATCCGGCCGCTAAGAAACTGTGTTCCTTACACATGTCAGTCTGTCTTGATATGTACGGGGAAATAAAAACCGTGTTATATTATTCATTGTATCCTGGTATATCGATATAATTATAAATGTTATTATTATTTTATAGGACAAATAAGTGGTAGTAATATATTTGTAGTTAATTCTTCGCCACATTAAAGTTATATCTTCCTTCTGACCGCAATGAATCAAATTAAAACCGCGACAAAATCCGTAAAAAAGTAGTTTTATTTCAATATAATTTATTTTTTATGATTGTGAGCAGATAATACGTACATAAATCCACACATAAATATCCAGAGCTTATCATAGAAAAAGACCACAAAAAATCTTCATATTCTATATTTATAACAAAATCCTTAATAATAAAAAAGTAAGATCTTTGGGAATGAAATTATAATTTTATTAAAAAACACCTAAATAAAATGTTTTAAAATTAGCTCGCTGAAGTGGCAATGGGCTGGCCATGTCTGTCGAAGGACCGATAGCCGCTGGAGCAGACGAGTCCTAGAATGGAGACCGCGACTCGGCAAGCGTAAGGTAGGACGCCCCCCCGCCAGGTGGACTGACGACCTGAAAAAGGTCGCTGGAGGGGACTGGATGCGGAGGGCGGAGGGCGGAGGACCGGGTGTTGTGGCGCAAATTGGGAGAGGCCTATGTCCAGCAGTGGACTATAATTGGCTGAATGATGAAAATGTTTATTTTCACTATACTATTGATTAAAAAGTCTCGCATTTCTCCACAAAAAGCTACAATTATGCAACTTTTTCATCGATCAATGTTCAACTTATAAATTTTCTGTACAAAACGGAAAGTTTGCAACAGTTTTATTAAAAAGTGAATTTTAAAGGAAACTAAAAGAGCAGGTCACAAAATGTGATTTTTATAGCACTGGAAATAATTAACTTTGAAACTTTGTGTACCAGCATCGTCTAAAAGAAAAACCGCATAAGCGCGAGTCTGTTTCGCGTACTGAGGGTTCCGTACAAATTTTGCTGTTTCTCACGGTTAATTCTTCAAAAGCTTCAATGTATGACAGAGATACGGAATGACAACAAAGTGATCCTATGAGGGTTTTTTGAGTTACAAAGCCCTAAAAAATCAAACATTAAATAGACTGAATAACAAAAGCTTGTAAACTATCCACCTATTAATTTTTACATCTAAACTTTCGCAATATTCATTAAACTTAAATATATTCTTCTTCCTTGTCGGAGTCACTCTTGACAGAGTGGTCGTGGTCATCACTTCAGGTGTTCAGGCGAGTTTAAAACCCACCACCTTTATTCAAAGTCGGTTAAAAATTAACTCTAAGCAACATTAGTACAGTCACATGCAGACCTAAGAACTAAAGATTTAACAATAACTAGGGTATAATCATGGTAAAATTGAATGTTAAGACCAAATGGCAAAGTAACCCAAAAAAGAAATATGGCCCAATTTATGGGCCACGTCGTTCCCAAACGAAAGAGTAATAAAAATATAAGTTACATTCGTTGGTCGCCTCGTGTTATTAGTTTAGGAACCAGGGATATTGCTGTTAACATTATCGTGATATTATTTATTTATTTAACTATTTATGTACACAGACAGGAAAAGTAAAATATTAGTTACTACTAAAGTAAGATATTAGTTACTTTCTTTTTTAGACCTTTCTATATTCCATACACGAAGGAAATCAGAATATATAACGATAAAGTCATACATCACAGCATCCTCAATTTTTGACTTAACTAAAAATATATGCACGAATACTTATTTTTCAGGTGCAATATCAAAACAATTAATGAATTGTACATTCTCATCCTATGATCAGATCCTCACCTCCAAATATAATATAAGACTTACTAATCTTGAAACAACCTCAAAAATAATAAAAAAAACCGATGAATTGACCTCCTTTTTGGAGTCGGTTTAAAAGCGAAACATCGTGGAATCAAACCTTAAACATATTTACACAATTGAGAACTACCTCCAAGCCAGCTTGCCACGTGTCACACTTGTATTTCCGCAAGTAGATAACGATACACCTTTGAGCAATCAGTCAGCCAATAACGAAGGCTCTTGTCACGAACCGTAACTTCACAGAATTTCAACCGGTAGTATAACAATCAATCGATCGATATAATAAAAATACCTGAACAACGTCAATTTATATAATGAGGCTTTTTAACCGCCTTTAAAAGATGGAGGTTCTGAATTCGTCTGTATGTGTTTTTTTTTTTGTAAGTTTGGACTCGAAATCTATAGCAATTGTGGATGGATTTCAAAAAATGTTTTTGTCATCGACATTTGGGATTTTCGGCTACTTCTAGGGATAAGAAATCTAAATTGTCTTTATTGACTTGACTATCTAGTCCATCCTGTATAAGGTATTCCTTTTTAACGATTATTTCAAACCTCTTGGACTAATGTAAGTTAATTTACCTAAATTGATACCAAGAAACATTTTAAATCAATTTATCAATAAATCTATACTTATAATAAATCTGTAAAGAGGTCAATTCTGTACATGAAATATATTTTCAAAATAACTATCAGGGGGTGATTAGTGACCGATACTGATGCCAAAAATGCAATCAGTAAAATTTTTGTCTGTCTGTCTGTCTGTCTGTTTGTCTGTCTGTATGTTCCTTATAGAAACAAAAACTACTCGACGGATTTTAACGAAACTTGGTACAATTCGTCATTCATTGATAAGTTTCGTCATCCACGCGAACGAAGTCGCTGGCACAGCTAGTAAATAATAAGTGTACCATCAAAAGTCTCACAGTTAAGTTACTGAAAGCAATAATAAGGAATCCCTTAAATAACTAATAACGTATAAGTACAGCATAGCATACTCTTTCAATAACTAATTCCCATTTAAGTTTATTTACAACAGTGAAAAGTCATGCATATGATTTTTAATAGACAGAACAACGCTTTTTGGCTTGAAGCCACACGACATCCACTATTAATGGTGTTGTTTAAAAACTAACAATAATAGCCTTGACAGGGTAAACGTGTATCTGACAGGCACGCGATAACCATAATTATCTTTACAGAATACCGATAAAATGGCGTACAGGAATTAACTACCCGTGTCATTTATCGTCAGCAAAAGTGACATAAATATTGCACCTTTTTCCAGTGATATTAAATTTTTGAACAAAACACTGCTTCGATATCGTGTTTGCTTTTTATAATCAGCAACGATGGTACAAGTATGTATGCTCTTTTTTTTTTTAAGACGGAATTTTGACAATTCGACGTTTAATTTTCGTGACGTGAAGTTTTCTCAATAGAGAAGTATGGAAGGAAGGCCTTTGCCCAGCAGTGGGACAGCATGGGCTGAAAATAATAAATAAATATTGAGGTGCCGCCGCTACCGATATTAACTGAAAGACCGGTAAATAAAGTAAAACTAGTCGTAACATAAATAAAATCGAACTAAGGGACGGTATTTTATTCACTTTATTTAGGAGTTTGACATTTACGCTTGTCAAATCTACGTCTCTAATTAAAAAAACAGCATAGTGTTATTTTTGCATAAATGTCAAATGCTGTATAATTTTTGATAAAATACAACTTCATTTAACATTTGGAAATAATATTATAATTATAGAAATGTATATTTGGTCACTGTATCCCGGACTATACGTAGCCATTTTCTTGTGTAATACAGCGGGCATGTAACACATTCATCACGAATGTTATATGAAACTAATATTATAACAAGAGGTTGCTTAGTCTGTTCTTAGTATATCGGCAAAACTACAAAATGGGGATTGGAAATTATATATTTCACATAAATTTAAAGAATCGACCTCATTTTTTATCTGGGATCCTATCATAAGATCCTGATTTGATAACCATGGGAACACCTGCGTCTTCAAGCAATTCGAGTTATTTTTTAAATACAAAATGCAAGTAAATATTTCAGAAAAAAATGAAAAAAAATAGACTATTTTGAACCATTGATTAATAAAAAAAATATTTTATAACTACATACTGGCTTTAACGACGAACTAGTTAGGGTTTATTTTTAATAAAGCAAGTATGTCAGTTTTCACCGAAGTTCGCTAACAAAAGAGGTCTTGCTAGCAACCTTTTCTTTTTGATTAAACCTTCAAGTTGTAGGTAAATAGATCTGGGCCTCGATTCAGCTATTTTAAATGCATGTCAGTGGTCGGTCAGTGTACTTGTCATTGTACCTAATTTTCGTATTCAGATAAGCCTACGATAAAATCTCATTGAGCTCTCGAAGAGAATGATCGTAATGACCAATTAATGATCGTAATGATACTTGTGGTCCAGGGAAAGGTTTGAGGGTACACAGGCCACGAGGAAGATTGCCTATGAGGTGGACTGACTATACTATCACTACATAAATGCACGAGGAAGGCGGGAATCAGAGAAGAGTGGCGGTGTGTTGTGAAGCTCGCCACCAACACCTGAAGTAATGACCACGACCACCCTGTCAAGAGTGATCCCGACAAGGAAGAATGATAGTTAACAGAATGCCAGTTATCGTAAAAATGACCAAATGAAGCATTCGGTCAATTCAAGCAACTCTTAAATAGCTGAATCGAGGCCCTGACTTTACTACTCCAAACATTGTTTGTTTGAAACATCTCAAGCCATCAAACGAACTTCGATTATGTTTTATAGCCTAGTACTACCTCTGCTCGTAAAAGGTTTTAATGGAGTTCGATTGCAGAACTGCAAATGTTGGAAAAACGCATTATCTTTAGCCATGGTATCTTTTATGAGGAAAACAAGCAAGTCAATTTTAAGAACCAAACGTTTTCAATTACGTTTAAAAATGTAGTAGGAATCATGGGGATTAGATCAAATAATACCTATTTAATAATTTCATTTAGTATTTTATGCATAATAGTATAGTTTTTAATTATTTTTGATATATTATATAATAGCGTCGACTGCTAAGTTATTAAAGTTAGCAAACCCTGGATTCAATTTAAGGAACCAATTAAGAATTTGGGTTTTACAATTGTGTAGATAGGTATTTAATTTTCCGATTTTCCTCGAAACATTCTGTTTGATATTCACCACACAAATAGCTGTTTTAGTGCCAACCCGATAAATCATTCAGATGTGATGCTATAGATATCCAAAAACAAAATAAACCCATTATCAACACATACTAACTCACTCGCGAACACATCCATATTTACCATTCCCCTTCAAATCCCAAGCCATTTCACACATACAACACATACAAGATCTATTAATATATGAACTCGTCGCGCGTAGGTACCAGGAGCATACGATTATATACGAAAGAAGCGGTTAACATAGAGCTACTAATAGCTGAATGCATAGAGTTTAAATTATAGAGTGCGAGTATCGCTGAAAGTCCATTATGCCGAGCGTAAGACATTTTTTGGCTGTATTACACATTAATTTACTGTTAAGTTATTTGCCGTGCAATAGGCGATTAGATGAAAATAACGATGGTTTCGATATAATTAGGGTTTTAGGTTAGTTTTATAAACGGCGCGCTCTGTTTAGATAATATTTTTGCGAAGAAACTAGTTCATACAAGAACTCACGGTTCATACCCATATGCGCACTCTATGGTTTTCTATCAATTCACTATGGGTAAGGGTAATTATGCGTACGGATCGATAAACGCAGATGTGTATTAGTACCGCATTAGGTATTTAAGTTTTGATGAAATTATATACAATCATATAGATGACCAGATGAAATTTAATTTAATCATTCCGTCGGTTGTGCTGTGCCAGACGCATTTTTATTTATTTTTGGTTTTTATTTAATTTAACAATATTATTTTTAGTTTTTTAGACTGCCTCGTTGGCCTAGTGGTTCTAAGCGCGACTGCTACGCTAGAGGTCTTGGGTTCGATTCCCAAGTCGACCAAGGTGTTATGTGATTTTTCTATGAAAATCTCAGTAGCAGGTCGGAGTTTGGATTTGTGCCCGGTTAGTGGCAATAGGCTCGCCCCCTATTACATGGGACCTAAACATACCGGCGAACTGTGGGTGTACATTGGTACACCTCTGCCTAACCCTTCGGGGATACAGGCGTGATTGTATGTTTATGTGTAGTTTTTTTGCTGCGACTTCTAACAAACCTATTTATTTAATGGTATCTTTTTTTGTATAAATTATGACTCATCTACCTTTTTTTGCTACTCTTTTGTATTTTTGCTTAATTGTACGATAAAAATAGTATAACATAGCTCGAACAAGCATCGTAATATTATATAAATATTTTTTTCTTTTTTTAAATTTTGATTCCGAATATTTAAATAAAGTCGCTATTAATTGGTTAATTTTCAGAAATAGAACACAGCATATTTTCAATTTTACGCGTGTCACATTCTATATTCAAAATGCAACCAACATGACGAATTCGTAACAGCGTAAAAAGAAAAAAGCTTTTATTGACGTACAAACCTTTTGCGCGGAGCATTCAAATTAAAGCGATGTCAGTATACCAGTGTCACTCGCTAACTGAGCGCTTATTTACAAGTGTAATCCAAGCTTTATGAATACCAAGTCAGTTAAGTTAGTCAGCATTACCTTCGGTCAGCAAGCAAGATGTCTTGCAAACGAGCCTTAAATTAGGTCAACGTACGACTGTTAAAGATAACACTTCACGCTTAAATGTTACGCCTATTTTTGTATTAGTTTTGTAGTTTCATTTCGCTAGGGGTCCACAGAGTAAACATCTTCAATCATACGAACAAATATTTATTTTCTCCCACCTCTCATTTTGGTCGATTTATTGGTACAGATGATTGAAATTGTCGACTAAATATTTGAAACGATTCCTAAAAAATCACAGAAGTACGTTCCTATTGGAGTAGGTACCTCTCTAACCGACCTGCGAGTCAAATCAAAAGAATCACGCTCTGCAAACACAAGACCACTAGACCAATGAAGCGAAAACGTTTAATTAAGAGCAAAGGTAACAAAAAATCACGTAAATTCTAATAAACGCATAAACAAGTTGAAATAGCACTTGACCGAATTTAACGACATAATCAAATCAAAAACGGAACGCAGAGGAAAACGCTCTGAACCCGATGACGTTTGAGTACAGCTGGCTTAATTACATCTCCTCGAATTTATGGCAGCCTGGTAGCAACAGGGTGGAGAGAGGTCGTTCTTCACACGCCGAGTTTCCCCACAGGAAGCAATTACGCTCGCACACCGTATACGGAGCTCGCTTTGAGCTTTGACTTCTTATAATTTTTGCCACCCTGGTACTTGTTTCTTTTTAAGAACTGCAGCTTCAAGTTGTTCAACTGTTTGTTGGTGTATCTGAATAGAAATCATGGCGGCTACTATACAATAAATAATTATGGTATAATCTTTTATGTTTTTGCCAACAAGGAATAGAGTATTAGTCTCTCTGTCTACTGTTATCTACTAGAAAAACATGTCTTAACGGCCATACACTATGAAAAATTTTATTTTAAATAGGTTTGAATAACTATTTTTTTAGCCTAATATCTTCTTAAAATTACAGTACCTAACTTATTTTTTATGCTATAAAATTACACACATACATAGCATAAAATACATTTTACTACATTTTATACTCCTATGCGTTTAAGACGCGCTCAAATTAAATCGGAATGACCTATATTTGAATGGCAATCAATGATTACGATTTTGATTTAATTTCCAATTAACTAAATATTGATTCAAGGTATGTTATAACCATATTAGTAATAAATAACTATTTTTCAATTGACAGAAAATCTTTGTTCGCGATTAATGGCTCATTGATATTTCAATTTTTTTTTTAAGTTTTAATGCTTTTATCAACACACAGAAAGAGTCTAATGCAAATAAAATAAGTCTTTATAAAATCATATTTTAATACACACTTTCACACTTAGTTATTTTTTAAGAGCCCATTTCTTTATCACCCCAAAAAGAAGAAATAAACATTAACCTACATAATTTAAAAAAATACCTGTTTTGCGTGGATTCTTTAACAAAAAGTTCTTATTTAACAAAAAAAATAACAACAGCAGCTTAAATACATACACTGCTGCTATTCACAAATTGTATAGGTACCGAACGCCTTTTTTTCCGGCTACAAAACTTTTGTTCAGAAACCGAGGGAACAGTTCAACTGGGTTACAAATTATTTGCGTTCGGAAATTACTGCAGCAATTACAAAACGTACTGGCGATTCATAAACCGAACAAAACGGACACGTGTGTCGAATTCAAAATGCGAACATAATTTTCGCTTATTTACTGTGAAAATAGACGTCACGTAGTAAGGGCTCGGTCCCGAGACAATTTGTTCGCAGAGAAGAAAAAGCTTCTATTAATAATAAATGAGGACTCACCTGCCTTCTCCCTCACAACAACAGTGTGAAAACAGCCTATTTTAATAATATCCCTGCTTCGCTAGCGGATCCTGTGCACTCTCACAACCTAGTTTCATTTTATAAATGGAACACGCAACACGAGTTAAATGTCACCCTCAAATATTTGTATTTTGAATGTTATTTTAGTGATGTGTGAGGTTATTATGTATTTGGTGTTCGATTTTAATTCGATTGTTCCGATTATTGTGATCGATTGCTCGCGCCCGGGTGGCGTGGCCGAGCTCCCGCGACCGACTGAAGTACGCTCGGGCAAGCTCCCGATTCCCGGTGGTTTTCTTTCAGCACGGTGTTGCCAGCATTGGAAAATTATTTGGTCATTTCCCTTAGTAGGTCATTTTTGTTTTTCATATTTTGTCTTTAACAAAATATCTCAAAAAAATGGAATTATATCGATGCCAAAATATTGATTTACTGATCGAGTAGGAAGTCCAGCACTGTGATCCGGTATAAATAATCAATTTAATTATTTAATTCCATACCTTTACGAGTCGAATAAGGCCTTAAGTTTTTTAATATGAAATGTGAATTTACTATTTTATAATTTAAGACAATTTCGATATTTTTTTGTTACCAACGCACAGGTAAGTCCCTTATACAGCCGACGCGGCGACGATGACAGATAATATAAGGTGCTATAAAAATATCTGCCACGGCTTTAATGGGAGGTAGTATTGTGTTTATAGATTACAATAGTGAAGAACTTTCGTACCCCCCAACAGTTAATTAAATTTGAGAGACTAAAATAGTTAAATTAACATTGACTCTATTCTGCGTAACGTGGTTCACAAATTACGCGCAATGTGACGCTTCGTCAATGAAAACAACTGCTATCTCTTTCCATCTTTTCTGCGAATGAAAACTGTAATCAGCTGACTAGTTCGTCACTACATAATCTACTAGGTACGCAATAATACGCAGGCATACATGATACAAGTGTTTTAAAAGTGCAACTACTTACCAGCTACAGCATTCTTCAAAAAAAACTGACGTAGGTAAATAAGATGATAAACTTGTGTGACTGTCAAGTTAGTGTAAGAATCGCATTTTTTTTCGTATTATTTATAAACAGTAGTTATTGAAATAAAACTACTTTTTACGGATGTTGTCGCGGTTTTATTAAAAGTCCGTAAAAAAGTAGTTTTATTTCAATGTCTAACATTCGCGTAAATCTAAGAAACCAAACAGTAGGTACTTAGATTAATATCGAATAACGATAAATTACAGTAACTTGGCGTGTTTAAAAGTTAATCATTTTATTTACAACGATTGCACCGTATTTACAGTTATTTACTCACTCCCTACCTAGTACCTACTTATCTACACTGCATAGGTATGCACACAGATGAAGGCACGCTTGCATACATGTCTCTTCACTTTATTTAATGTGTCTGTTTCACTTTTCACTTGCCTAAATGCGCGTTTGATGCGCCTTTTTAGTTCTACCACATTTCTTTCACCACACCAAGGTCTTTCACACGACCACACAAAAAAAAGTCTAGAGGGGTTAAATCCGGCGAGCGAGGAGGCCACGGCACTTGTGAAGTGGTAAGGATGGAGCCCTTCACGATTTAAAAGTCGCCACACGTAGTTGTCGCTCACGTCGAAGACTCGAGCAACATCCCTGGTGCTCGCAAGAGGATGACACTGAAGCACTTCCTCTTCGAGTTCGGCCGAGTATGAAGGCCTGCCTGCGTCAACCGGAGGCGGGTCAAAGCGGCCGTGTTACACCGAGTTACACTCGCGGTAGCACAATACCATTTCAAGATATTCTTGATTGGAATACCGACGTCTGGGAGGCATTTTTAATAATAGGGCGCGCGATATTCCTGACGGTAATCACTAGAACTACCTTCCGAACGCGCGGCCGGGGGGCGACTGGCGACCGGGTCGGTTGGCCTTGGCGCGTGCGACGAACGTGCTAGTGCGGGTGAGGGTGGGGGCGCGCGGGGCTGTGTTTGACGACCGAGCGGCCGGCGCGCACGGCGGCGGCGGCGGCATCCTTTGATAGGAATGGCAACAGTGTATGAACGGCGGCGGCGGCGCGGCGGCGTTTTGCGAAATGTTTGAATTCGGTGCGGAGCGGCAACAGCTTATGACACGGGATGGTTTTATACTAATACATCAATTCAAATTTATACGTTATTTTTTTTGTATGAAAAAAAATATGATAAATAATCAATAATTTATCTTTACTATTGTAATCTATAAACACAATACTACCTCCCATTAAAGCCGAGGCAGTTGCTTTAATAGCACCTTATATATAATTGTAATTCTTTGAGTTAAATTTTAAGCTGAGTATTTACGTGGGAGAGATAAATCTAAAACCGTATATATTACTGCTATGCTGTATTACATTGTGAAATTTTACCTATGTAATTTTTTTTTGTAATCTGTTTGGAAAAAATAAAGATTTAATATCAAGTATAATTATATATTTATGTGCACAGCTATTGATTGATTGAGCCGAAATATCAATTTTATTTTTAAGAGACAATTATTCAGTTTTATTTTTGACCTATAAAATCCAAGCTGTTAAATAACATTTTCGTCATACAGATAAAAAATATTTCACTAGCCTGCTCTCTAAAAAAATACCCCTAACTCGGGGTAATTCTCCCCCATTACCCTCGTGACCCCAAATCCTTTGTGCGATCCACAAACTGCTCGCATGCCTTCAATGCTCTATTGTTTTCCGTCACTGTCGTTCGCGTACTATTCGTCTATACCCTACCCCCTCGCACTTTCGAAGTTGTTAAACAATTGAAGTGTTACCTGTTAATGTGAACATTATAAGCGCTGGAATGAAAAGTAATTTAGGTCTACATTTGTACTAAAATAAAAAAAATGGACGCCTGCATAAAAAAACAATCAAATAAGTATAGCAGTTCGTAAAAACACGCATACTTAAATTAAAAATAAGTGTAAGTAAGTACCTGATTACCAGGAAAATATATTGTTGAAGCACCAAAATGAAGTCATTAGCAGGGTGCTAAAATTTAAATACGTTGTCAAGTTACATGTTCTTTCAAAATATCTTGTTTTAAATTATTGACTTCCCAGTTTTGTACACGCCTTCATTTTTTTTTCATCAAAAAATATAACATTATTGAATCTAAGCCTATTAAAATCTTTTTTTAATTAATAGAAATTGATATGAATATGTCGCAGTCAATTGGATAAATTAGGAGTTTGATTGCACGCCTAGCCTTCTAATTTCACAACGACATTTAACTACAAACCTAGTGATTTTGATGGTTACATAAACAATTAAGACAAATTTTCATTGGTCGTCAGTTCTCGCAATCGGGGGCAGGTGATTATTATCCTTAAGGGTATTACCTTGCCCAATGACCTTGAAGATTTGATCTGTGTACTGGTATTTTTTATTATAGCGCCATCTACCGACCAACGACCATACTACAATAAAAAAAAGTGGAGATTAAGCAAGAACACAGATGTGTCGCAGAGTTTTCATAATTTTTGCCTATTTTATTCGCTCTCTGAGAGACCTAATGTTGTTCCTCTAGTTATTGTTGTCTTGTACGAGGATCTGCCTACATCATAATTTATATTTATTTTGAACTACACGATGCACTATTACTTGAGCACGGGTGCTACTACATAATGAATTCTGAAGGTCTGATGATGACCAGGTAAGTACTTATTGGTTCTCAGTAACGGGAATAGTTAGGATGACCTAGCTTTCAACATTTATCTACTAGAGCACGGGTGCTGCTACATGATGAATTCTGAAGGTCTGATGATGACCAGGTAAGTACTTATTGGTTCTCAGTAACGGGAATAGTTAGGGTGACCTAGCTTTCAACATTTATCTACTTGAGCACGGGTGCTGCTACATGATGAATTCTGAAGGTCTGATGATGACCAGGTAAGTACTTATTGGTTCTCAGTAACGGGAATAGTTAGGATGACCTAGCTTTCAACATTTATCTACTTGAGCACGGGTGCTACTACATGATGAATTTTGAAGGTCTGATGAAGACCAGGTAAGTACTTATTGGTTCTCAGTAACGGGAATAGTTAGGATGACCTAGCTTTCAACATTTATCTACTTGAGCACGGGTGCTGCTACATAATGAGAACATTATAATAGGTATATAGATAAAGATAGTAGCCGATTCTCAGACCTACTGAATATGCATATAAAATTTAGTAAAAATCGGTCAAGCTGTTTCGGAGGAGTATGGTAACTAACATTGTGACACGAAAATTTGATACAAAGATAAAATCCAAAAAGTAGTATAAAAGTGAAAGATTTCGATTTTACATGCCATTATTCTATAAACTATTTTAATAAATAAATAAATTTAATATTATTTTTAAAAACGTATTCATATTTACCTATCCATAATATCAAGAAAATATTTAGATATTTTTATACCTATAATCATACAAACATGAATTTTTGGCTAGGTCATACTTGCGAAACGAAGAAAGGGGCGGGGCGCGGAGCGTCGGCTCACAAAACATCGAGTCGCGCGAGCCTCCGTTGCCAACGCAAACGAAGCGCGCGCGCCTCCTTCGAGCGCTTTGAAGCCCTGCCGCGCCGTTTTGGCACATGAGTAGATAAACGGAACAGAGGCAAAGCTTCGAACAACCGCTCGAATCGGTTGCACGCACACAAGCGCGCGGGGCATGTGTGCGTGACCACTTGCCGCTTGTCACATACGCGGCGAGACTGGAAAAAACCAGTTTACGCTGGCACAGCCAGTGTACAATCTAAGGGTCAGTCCGACGCACGCTGTTTGTTTTGTTAGTTGCAAGTTTAAGTTTTTATAAGTTTAGTTGTAAAAACGTGGTATTATATTAATAATAATGGTTGTTTATTGTACCGTGTGTATGAATAATAATAGAGAAAACAAAAATATATCATACTTTAACTATCCCAAGGAGTACAATAGGTAAGTAAATATTTGGTTATTACTTTTTCAAGCAAGTACCTTTATTTTATTGTATGATCCTTTTTATAATAAGAAGAGAGTAATTTGTACAACACGGTAGGTATTTTTTACTTAAAAAAAAAACAAGAATTATAAAAAGAAAATTCTAAGAGTAAGTAATTTGTAAACTATTCTATCATACTATTATATATTCTATTATACTGACTATTAAAACTATTTAAAAAACGTTTTGTTTGATTTGTCTTCACCTATTGTGACAACCCTAACAAAATAGGTAACAATTTTGCACGTTCTTAAGAAGCTTTGCCTCTGTTCCGTTTATCTACTCATGTGGTTTTGGCGCGCGATAGCTAGTGTAACTAGGGTCACTACTTACAAATATTTAAGTCATGAAAATATTTATATGTATATGGTACTTTATTATGTTATATTATTATATTATTCTTCAGGTAAATAATGATTAATGTTTATTTGGGTACATATTTTAATATCGAAAGTTAAACCTACGTTTAAAATGTCCATATTCAAAACATCGAAAACATACCTAAATATCGAATGACCATATAACCTATTACAAAAAAGAACCGAAAATAAGTCTTATATGGTTTTCTTATGGACCACACGGGAATCACCAGCTTTCAAATAAAGAAGGAATCATTAAAATCATTAAAATATAAATCATAAAAATGATTTTTTTTTAAGTCGGTTAAAAATTAAAATTGTTTAGATTCGACTTGAAATACGGTTGAATATAATTAACATCATAATTATGTACAAAATAAATATAAAAATATACATTTTATAACATTTATAAGTTTATATTTTATTTTACCAAGTCGTATAATTACAAGCTTGCTAACCCTGACTATAGTTACTCACACAAGAGCGCGTGTCCACACTGTCCAGGCATTACAACTACAAAAGGCTCACCCGCTTTTGTGATAAAATAACTATACCCATTGATAGTTAGATAGTTAGGCCATTCGAAACTCTGTACTTTCGATATTTAGGTATTTCGATGTTACTATTGTAGATACAACATTATAACTTTCGTTATTTTTAACCAACTGTAAAAAAGGAGGAGGTACACAATTCGAATGAATTTTTTTATGTTTGTTACCTCATAACTTTCGACTGGCTGAACCGATTTTGATAATTCTTTTTTTATTCGAAAGCTGGTGCTTTTTGGGATCTATAAGAAATAAATATGTGACTTATTATGAAGTCGTTTTTTATGTAAGAATTATAATTTTCGTTGAAATAAAACTACTTTTACGGATTTTATCGCGGTTTGTATTGATTTTCGACACCTTTGCAGGTATCATGGTCACAGGCAGACTGAGGTGGTGTTCGTCTTGACGGTTGATGTTGCTCGTCTACTTTCGTAAACAACAGAAATCAATATTATAACTTATATATCGGTCATATGGTCCTTCGATATTTAAGTTTTCGATCTTTTGAACATTGACATTTTACCCTGTAGGTATTTTAATTTTCGATATTAAAATATGTACCGGGTACCCTTATTTTTAATTTGCAGGGTTTGTTTTTAAAACAATCTTTCCGGTTCAGAATCGATAATAGTTTCGAAATATAAAAAAAGAACATATTTTTACATTACATTTTTTTCTATCCACCACGAAAGTACGGACGTGTGGATATTACAACACTGCAACTCAGTTTAGAAACCTAGATAGGTAACAATAAATAAACACACATAAATGTGGCGGTGCGCGCACGCACACAAGCACAAAATAGGTACTAGCCGGCAGCTCGAGCGAGGTCGTTGAACTTATCGAGTATAACGATTTATATTTTTTATGACAACTTTGAAAAAAATTTTGGTTTGGGAGAATTGGAATTGCAAAGTTGATATTGCATTTGCTTGACTTTCGAGGCGTGCTAAAATATCTTTACGAAATTGTCGCAGTTCTTGGAGTAATACAGTATCCGCATCCTTATCAACCGTGATCGGCGAGAACCTCGCCTGGCTCCCGCGCTTGGTATTTACATTATTTATTGTGCTGATGTTGTGGTTAGTAGTGTCGGCTCTCACCGGTAATTCAGTGTTCCCGCATTTTGGATTTAGGCATACACACTCTGGACATACCCATTTCTTCTTATATGCTGGATTAAATCCCTTAAAAGCATCAAGTGTTATTTTAAGACAATGTAAGTCATATTTATTTTTGCATTTATCATTTGAGCATTCTAGAAAAGCCCTGTTTGTTATTGCCGAATAACAAGCATTACAATTCGCCATTGTTGCCATTACAATTGGTTTAACTGTCCAATAGTCAAATTCTGTGCGAAAAATTAATCAAACTGTGCAAAGAAAAATAAAAAATAAACACAAAAAGTCAGATTGCTAGGTCGAGATTTGAATTCAAGACCCTATTCAATGTAAGTCACCCAACGTCTGTTACCGCTATGCTATCTGTACACTTAGCAGTTAAGTTAAATAGCACATTCACTCATAGCAGCTATATAAAAAATGTCAATGACCTGCAAGCTTGTATAAAAAATCACTTATAACTAAAATTGTTATTTGTTTATATTGAATTAGTTTAAAAAAATATAATATATTATATTTATGTCTATTATATATAATATAATATATTATTATGTCCCTTGACACCTCTCAACTTTTTATTATTAGTTAAATTAAATTATTAAATATTTTTTTTTTATTAATAATTTAATTAACTTATTAAATTACTTAATAATAATAGAATTTAATTAAGTTAAATTTAATATAATTAATTTATATTTAATTTAAGAATTAAATTAATTTTAATTTAATTAAATTTAATTAAATCAAATTTATAATTAATTAATTTTAATTTAATTCAATTAATTTAAACAAAATTTTATTAATTTATTTTAAGAATTAATTTTAATTTAATTTACATAATTAATTTTTAAAAAGTTTCTGTTTTTGCAAAAAGTGTCGTGCCAACTTTTCGTGAGAATTTTTTCCGTCTAGCCCCCTTTCTCAACGCGCGATAAGTAACTTCGTTCCAACAATAAAAAATAAAAACACTAGAAAATAATGTACTCTTTATGGTAGGTACCATAAAGAGCAGCTTACACCAATAGTTTTGGAGAGCTCGGCCACGCTTCACCTTACATTTATTCTTATATTTAGGCATAGTTAGCCTTACTCTATGACAGGTTCAAAAAACTAAACGAAATTACAAACTACTTTTCATATATTTACAAACTTAATTTCTGTTGTTTTTTTACGAAATATTTATATTTATACTATTTACAATATGATTTCATTCAAAAATCATTCAAAACGAGTAGTTTTAGTTTTTATTCGGAAAAAATAACGCGCGTACAGTCCACCCGTCACAAGAGTCATCGAGACACTGATGTATCGCGTCCCGAGTACGCGTCACAGGCCGTAGCGGGGGTGCTTCAGCGGGGTATTGGTTAGGATTCGGGTTTTTATTCATTTTTAAGAAATATGAGAAGAAATAAGAAAAAAAAAACAATACAAATTGTGAAATACGTCATTACACATTTTATGGTACAAAATTCACGCCAAACTATTCAGCCGTTACTGAGATAATTTACAATTTACGTTGAAAAAGGCCCCATTTAATATTTTTTTTTTCCAAATTTGGGAAAGTTTATTAAAATTTTAAACAATACAATTTATTTGTCATAACCTTAAGTATATCATATATTTTTTATATGGAAAACGCACGAGAGGATACACCTACAATTTACTTTAAAGTTACAGTGTTTTTGGGATTTGAGCGGGGTAATCCCCTTAACGCATACCATGGGCACCGCATGCGGTAAGCGTTTTCATTGATTGTTAGGCCGCGAGCTAGGCTGCCCGTATGCGGTTTAACGACTGAGGTATCGATGGCGCACTTTCATAAGTCGGCTAAAAGCTGCCGTCACAATAAATGACTAAGATTTTCTTAGAGAAAAAGGAAAAAAAGCTGTGAGTATTTTAACCAAAGAGTCATTTAATTGAATTGGTATTTAATTAACAGGCTAGGTGTTCAGCCAAGCGATAACTTTAATAAAAATATCAAAATATAGTTATTATTTCCGATTAAACAAGCGTTACTCTAAAAATACATTTAAACTGCTTAGCTTTGTCGTCAATATAATATAGTGTTAAAAATTATTGGCAACAACATCTAAACGTATGATTCAATGGCATTTGTTCACGAAGGACTAGGCGTCCAGTAAATTGCCTATTTAAACGAATTGACTGCAACATTTAAATGCAAATAAAAACGATTTATCACCCACGCTTATAAACATTAAAAACAATTACAAATAACATGAAATTTTAATTAACTAATCAGTAATGAATATTGTTGATTAGCTTTCATCTAGGTGTTTATAAATGACATTAATTAATAATAGCTGCCATTCTTACTATCGTGAATATTTTGTCGGAAAAATTAGGAATTATTAATATTTTAGAACTATGATACTGAAATTAAGTAAATGCTAACTAATATGGATTCTTTTCCACGTAAGTAATATTATATGTGGACTTGATTACCATACCGTATAATTAATTTAACTTCTATTAATAAAATCTAAAATTGTTTTTTTAAGTAATTTAAATTATTTGACATCTCTAAGATGAAACAAACGAGTATTAATAATGATAATAAGCCTTATATATTAATTATTTGGTGTATTGCGTCACCAGGTGTCCAGACAGCAAGAAGGTGAAATCGAAAACTACACAAATTAAACTAATTTGTCTTTATTTCAGTTGTAAACTGGCTTCTGATACTACAGTACACTTATTTGCTAACATCAGCTAACGCAAGAAGTCTACCAAAATATATCAAAAGAGCAAGAGAAGAACTAGCCATGTTAGATATTTCCCGTGAATTAATGAAGAAAAGCAAACTAACATCTCAATTACATACAAAACCGCCAAAAACTGCAGAATTCCTTCGAACTACTCCTTTAAATATTTATGATAAAACCAATATCGGTCGGCTAGGGCAAGCAGTTTCGTGTGGGATTTGCACGGTTACAACAACTGAAGTGACAAATCTAACAACCACCTACGAAGAAACTTTAACAAACACGCAGGAAGTAAACTTAACAACATCATTAAAAACGAAAAAGACTAGGGAACCAGCCACGTACGATGATTTTATAGTTGTACGCGGCCGAATAAAACAATGACATGGAGAGAGAATACTGTAGACATTAATCCAGACATCTCAAAAGCAAACTGCTATAAATCGCAGACGAAATGGTGCCACAAAACGTGATGGTCTTCCATTTCCTTCATCATATATGGGTGAATTTCCCAGACGACTTTTTTTTTTGTCTTCGGTGAAATTAGTATTTGAAAATAGGAATATAGTTCTGAATTATTTTTTTTAGTATTCAATAGGTAGTTATTGGGTTGTGGCAAAAATATAATTTTCCTAGGACTATTACAAAGGTAGAAATAAAATACATAAACCTCTATTTTTCTCACATCGGTGCTGTCCCTCTACTTTTTTTACAAACAAAACAGCTTGTACATTAATAAAAATAAGTAATATAAGTATATAACTTATTCTATTTCATAGAATATTAGTTTTGTTATTAATATATAGCATATTTTTTTACATAATTGTCGATTATTATTACTGAGAGGCACAAACGTACTTGTCCTGAAAAAAATTCTCATATCGCTGGACAAAAGTAATTTAAACATAACTTTTCATCGACGAGTCGGACAGCGTCCACACCCCAATTGTATATCCCTCCTTGGTGTGTGCTAGTGGGCAATCAGGATGGAAGTGTGTCAAATCGCTGCATATGCCCACCAAAAACGTAAGTACGCCATTTCAGTTGCTCCCGGACAATTATTTTATATTATCGGTGGTTCCATTTTTCTAGTGTAATGAGTAGTTTTATTATAATTGTTTGGTTCTAACAGATGTAGTAAGTGAATTAGCTTCATTGTCTGTTATTAAATTTATCCTAGATATTATGCATTTTTTCTAATTTTCTAAAAAGTGTGTTATTTCTCACGTCGGTGTTCTCATATCGCTGTAATCGGTGGTCTTTATTACCACCGATGTGATAATTTACACCGAAATGATAAGAAAAAATCAATCGGTGTCTTATGTCTAATATCGGTGTTTTGATTCATTATCAACGCACAGTTTTGTCACATCGGTGGATTGCTTTATCATATCGGTGGATCATTTTATCATCTCGGTGAGTCTAAGATTTCTAAGAACTCAGTTCTCTTTGGACGTGATCTACCCACATAAGACCCTAAGTTCAGGTCTTCAGTTCTAAGTCACCCTTGTAAAAATGTATAGGTACCTACTATTTGCTTTTTGATGTTCAAAGGTGGATAGATTATCATATCGCTGGATATGTACATCATTTCGGTGGATATACTTATCATATCGGTGTACAGAAAAAATAGTCGGTGCCGGTTTTTCATATCGGTGGAAACCAAAATTCAAACTGAATTTACTCCTTAGTCTTAAATGATACGTTGATGATATTAAATTTGGGGATATTTGATATCCTAAAGATTACATAAAACCAGAAAAATATACAAAAAACTTACAATTGTAAAAGTTCACCGATATGATAAGAAAAACGGCATTTGTTGAAATTCACCCATATACTCGTACAAAAAAGAGTAAAACATCAGCCGATGTGGACAAAAGTCTGACAAAATCTTATGATCGTCACTGGATTCTTGTACAGCTTCTAGGTATATTAGCTATATACTGTATATTGCAATAAGATTTTCTACATCATCCACCACCACCTGACTTCCTACAATCCAAGGAGTACTTTACCACCTGGAAGTGAGTGGCCTGGCAGCACTCAATGGACTGCGAAATAGGGAAAAATCGATCCCCTTGATACCGAATGCGATTGTGGAGCTCCCAACCAGACCATGTCCCACTTGTTGAATTGCCCATGACTTGGGCACCACAATGTGCCTGTACACCTGCATTTCGGATGACTTAAAGCATGCTAATGACGCCGCCATTAAAAGAAGAATAAGACTTTCTATTTATGAGGTCTTACGAGTTCAAGATGTCAGTAGCTTTGTCTAGTTCCTTCGCTCAATGGCACGAAATGCCTTTGAAACCGACCTGATTGAATATCCAATCCATGAAGGACTACCTACACCATTCCGTGGCGTGCTAGTTCACGCGGGACAATGTAGTTCACAATTGGCCGCAGATTGTAATAATCTAAAATGTTTGTAAATTAAGAATTTTTGCGGTCTTTTGGTAAAATGGAACGTACCTGTTATACACAATAAAGAATATGATTGATTGAACGTTTACTATTTTTTAAGTAGCAAAGTTAAGTTTCATGCTATTTCTGTTACTGTAGGATGTAAAGTAGCGAAAGATACGAGAATTTAATTAATAACGTCATACAGTACGGCCGCTGAAAAAAATGCGTTCCTGACAGATCGTGGTTAACAGGAAGATGTAACTTTAATGTGACGAAGAACTTACTACAAATATGTTACTGTCAAGTGACAGTAACATATTCGTTTGACGGACAAATAAGTATGTGTCCGTCAAACGAATAATATCATCCTGACATATGTCAGGAACGCATTCTCTCAGCGGCCGGATTATAGTTAAGTTGAGTTTCAGTATCTGGATTGCTTTTGAATGGTTTTTATTCAAATGAAATGAACAGAACTTTGATGCCGAATTTTGATCTATTATAATAATCTTAATCTTTTTTTTAAAGCTTAATAAAAGTACATTATTGTTAACCTATTTATGCGTAAGACGTACTCAAATAATAATAAAAAGTAGTTTTATTTAAAACATAGCCTGGTTTTACCTATATATGAATAAAAAATCCTATACCCGATTAATAGCGTAGATAGGTAGCAAGTTATAAAATAGAACTAGACTACCCTTTTTAACTAGCCATGCTAGTATATAGCTGGATATAACTTTACTTAGGTTAAATGTAAGCCGAATTAGACCTTGCCGCATTTTATCTCGTATAAACTGGACCTCGATTCAGCTATTTTAAATGCATGTCAGTGGTCGGTCAGTGTACTTGTCATTGTGTGTAATTTTCGTATTCAGATAAGACTACAATAAAATCTCATTGAACTCTCGAAGAGAATGATTGTAATAACCGATTAATGACCGTAATGACAGTTAGCAGAATGCTTATCGTAAAAATGACCCAATGAAGCAGGTCATTCGGTCAATTCAAGAGCTGAAGCGAGGCCCTGAAATGTTGCAAACTTGTATGAGTGACAATACATTATTTCTTTCTTTCGAATTGTTCATAAAGTCAGAAGGTAGTTATATAAGTAGCAAAACGAAAATTTCCATCGAATTTCGGCTCATTAAGATTGTCTTTATATGCACTATGATTCTGGATTACAGAATTTTTTGTTCTAATTTGCTATTCGTTATACTATGCTACTTAATCACTGGAGACATCCAAAGTCACTTACGCATTGTAGGTATATGTTCAACATACATATTATAATGGCTTTGAGAATGAAGAGCAAAAATATGGAAATAAAACTACTTTTTACCGATTTTGTCGCGGCTTATTTTTAGATTTTAGGTCCTGACGTTTCGACACATTTGCAGGTATCATGGTCACGGGCGTATATGGTCGTGGTGGCCTAGCGGTTCAATGAACGGATTTGTATGCTCAAGGTTGCAGGTTCGAACCCAGGCAAGTACCAATGTGGCTTTTTCAAAGTTATATGTACTTTCTTAATTATTCTAAGACACTTCTGACAAACGGTGAAGGAAAACATCGTAAGGAAACCTGGATTCCAAAATTGGGATCTGAAATCGCCAATCCGCAGAGAGCAAGCGTGGTGATCAATGCTCGTGCCTTCTCTATATGGGAAGAGGCCTGTGCCCAGCAGTGGGACGCTTATAGGCTGGATTATTATGGTCACGGGCAGACTGAGATGGCGTTCTTCTTGACAGTAGATTTTGCTTGTTCTACCTTCACATTTTAATTAATTATTTGAGTTCCGACCGAAAGTAGTTTTATTTCAATGTCTAACATTCGCGTAAACCCAAGAAACCAATATGAGCTATGACATGAAAAAATTCTTACAATGATGATGCCGAGTTTGGGAAATTGGTGTAAAATAACCTTAAAAGAGATCTTTCCCGACCTTAATTATGGAAAGGCACTATAAAACGGAGACGATACATATACAGGATGGATACGACTTATAACATGCTTTTCGTAATAGGTCACTTCAGTTTAGACCCCAAGTATCACGAATCATTTATGATAGTTATGCCCAAGATAAATTTAAAAATTCAGGAACATTTTGGTCTAAAAGTGTCCAGAACAAAATTAATATGTTATTACATGTTGTCGCTAATCGAATAATTATAAAAGACACGCCATTATAATTGACTAATTAAGGCGATATTAATAAAAGCATTTATCCTAATAATTACTACATATGTATAAAATTATTGAATAGACGTCGCCTTTGTATCGCGGCAGTTGGTTGCATTCAAATATTATGCAACTATGGATTCTTTTTACCGTAAGTTACTACCTTCCAAAATTACACAAAATAACAGATTAAATACAAGGTGTTAAGAAAACCCTGTCCGACCCGAAAGGGTGATATAGGGTTCACAATCACGTCATGCCCAAATAAAATATTAAATTTGGCATATTCATGATAATAACAATAATAATTAATTTTGAAATAACCACGTTTTTGCAACGAAATTCCATTTTGAAGTTAAATCAAAATTTACACCACCATTTTCGTCGGTATTATTGGCGGCTTTTTATTATTATTATTTGGCACAAGCTATGACAACGCCGAATCATTCACTAAACTCTTGACAAAAAAAAAATATATTATAATTTTCTTTATTTTTCCAGTTTTTTTTTACATGAATGGAATCAGATATCGATACCTAACAACACCTTAACGGATCGGACAGGGTTTTCTTAACACCCTGTATAAATATAGGTTATTGTACATTATTGTAAACACCGTTAGTTTATTCATCTCCCAATATTAAAAACTAATGAATTATTATTATTATTATGAATAATGTTTTTTGTTTCGGGGTGAATGTGTACCTACTGGCTTCTATCCACGTCGATGGCTCAGCGACCGGATATATTGGACTTGCACTGGCTAAAACCCCAACTCATCCTTGTTATTTACCTGTGTGAGAACTGTCCGAATTAAATCACAAACTGTGAGAACCCCTAAATTAAAGGTTTACAAAAATCAGGCGAAACGCTTGCCAACATGACACCTATTAGAAGATCAATATTTAGCAATGACTTATTTTATTTAATAGGTACAGATACAGATAACAGGTTAACATAGTACAAAAATAAGAGCTTAACTACTTACTGTAAGAAAACCTGAAAACTGAAATCTAGTTACAACTGTACACAACATAATATACTTGATATACTTGTACTTGATATCATCATCATCTCCCTGTTACCAATTATTTAGGGTCGGCGCAATGCGTATTCAGCTTCCATTCATCTCTACAACTTGTCATCTCAGTATTCACTCCTTTCTTTCTCATTTCATCTTTCACACAATCCATCCATCTCTTTTTTGGTCTTCCTCTGCATGTATACCCATCCACAATACTTGATATCATCATTCAATTAATTTGTTTTGTTTTTCATTTCAGTTGTATCCTGCTTCCTAATACTCCAATATCCATGGTGTTTAGAGACATCGTACGTGGAGGACAATTATGTATCTTCTTTAAACAAGCAACAAAAGATCATCACAAAAACATGCAACGATTACCGTCGACGTCTCAACAGCCAGAGAACTGTAACTGTCCTTAAGCAATTAAGTGTTTTACCACCAGAATGGAAACTGACTAAGTCAGATCCTGATCCACTGGGGGAAATTTATAATTATGCATTTCAAGCGCTCTTGATACATCTTTTCTGTCCGAAAAATGGAAATACTAGGGTGAAGACTCGTGAAGAAGGACTGAGCTACCTACAAGGATCGCCATCGACTGATGAGCCAGTAACGATGTCAACTCAATGTACCGAATACGGAAGATGTGAAGATATTATTTGGGATTAGGACTTTCCATAGGTTCTGTGAGGAAAAGGGCTCGCCCAAGAATTCAGGAGAGAGCTTCAGGGATTCTGGTTTACTTAATAAAATTTAAAACAAGCCACAGGAGCTTCATAATTTGTTTTTTTATATGTGTTTACCGTTCACAGAATTTTGGAAATCAGTCAATAACATCGGAAATATGTTTTAATATACTATCGATTTATTTAAAACCCGGTAACCATAAAGACACAGAAAAAAAACATACAGACGAATTGAGAGCCTCCTCTTTTTGAGGTCATTTGAAAACCATTTTTTTAACTAAAGTTTTATGAACATAATTCGCTGTCTTAAACTTAATATCTAAATGGGTTCCAAGTTCTCTGCTACAAGGACCGCCATCATACAAACAACGTTTGCTATTAAAATTATGATATTCTTAAATGTTAATGGTGCAAGGTGGGGACCTTAGCATGAAAACTATACCCACGCTGTACAGAAACAAAATAAGGTGAAATAGATAGATTAATGTCTCTAATATACGACAGTATGGCTCGCATTACTGTGGGTATAGTCTGACGTTACGCAAGATAAGAGTGTCTGGAAGGATATGGGGAAGGCCTTTGCCCAGCATTGTGTCATTGTTCTTTGACCTACTAATGTTTAATACCGCAATAAAAATAAAAAAGTACATGAAATTAAAAGTGGGGTTAACTTAACAATTTAAATCTAGTTTGGTTTATGTACACAAGTTTTCACAAATCGGGTCAGATTATGCCCAATGACCTTTAAATAGTCGAATTATTTACAGAAAGCAAATAACCTAGGTTATGATCTATTGATCCTCAACATTTGGCGAGGCGTGACAACAACAAATGAAATTGGAAGAATATAATATCAATAAGAAACTGTTGATTAAGTAGTTAAATATAATATAAGTTTGTGAAAACGATCTATTTTTAAAAACCCACAATACCTATATTTAAATTACCTGCTTTGGTTTTGTTCCAAACATAGAAAATAAGAAAGGTGTAGTCAATTTTGTGTGTCTATGTCAATAAGTTTTTATTTCATTTTAAAAAGGAGGAAGAACTAGTAGTAGTAGGGGAAAAGGAGTAGTTCTAGAATAATTATGGTGAGGTTCAAAAATGGCTCGTAATGGTTCGTGTAATGTTATGGAACACACGAGTCTTGGTCACCAGTTTTATTTTCTTGGCTTCAAGACAAGCTTAATTTATTTATTTATTCTTAAAAAAACATGTACCTACAACATAACAATTTGCACTAAATAGATGCAACCCGCTCTCGCATCCCTAAATCTTGTAGAAGTAGCAAAACAGTTTTAAGGTAGTAAGGGAGGTGGCAAATAATAAAATATTAACATCAGATTTAAAAAAATATATTTTTATAATAGTATGATAGCCTCCTACCCATCTGGGGCCCAATTCCGCTATTTTAAAGTCCGTCGGTGGCAGGTTATTGAACGTTCCATTGTGTATCTAATTTTCGTATTCCGATGATTTTAGTTTACACCTACTTGCCACTGTTGTCATTGTAGGATTGCCACTGACTGTTCATTGTAGACTTATCTGAATACTAAAACAGGTGCCTACCTGGATTATCCCAATCGACTTTTTTACATTTCGCATGTTTTGGGCAAACATGTTCTAAGATGTTATTTGTGGAATTTCGTAAATAACTTCCATTAATAGCCGTCTCTCTCGTTGAGGTAGCCAAAAGTTTCAGCGCAAGTAACGCTTTTAGTCGGGGTAACCTTGGCTTATCAAAAACATATTTCTTCTCAGGTTCCCGATTTCCATAAATCCCTAATAACTGAAGCAGAACTCCAGGGCTGAACGCTTTAACCTTCCGATCTGTGGTCCACTTTAAATACTTAGGTATTAAATTTATTGGCACATATTTGAAGATACCTTTAGGCTCAGACATTCTTCTATGCCTGCACATTGATGCAAATACTCTAAAACTGATTTCGCTAGAGCATTGTCCATGAGGTCCTGAATTAGAATCTTGTAAATATACAGGAAAATGAAGTATCATCAGCCAGGAAACAACTGAAATACAGAAAGATTGCTGTCACTGCCAAATCATGATTAGGTCGTGCGCACACGGACTACTTAAAAAGTTTGACAGTTTCGAGAGGTCGACAAAACAAGTGAAAACCACGTGCTTGTGCTGCACAAGCGTAATCCGTGTACCTTTATCCGTATGTCCGTGTTTGGCAGCAGTTAGCCACTGGCTAATGGCTCGAGTACTTCGTCTACGGGAGGTCTTAAGGCTTTAACAACCACACCATTTGATTTTTCAATGCCCTAATGTACAAAATTTTAGGCAAAAATACTCACTTTGTTTGGAAACCATGGTTACATTACTAAATGAACTCAGAAGCCAGGTTTGGAAATCTAGTATTAAATTTATTTTTTGTATTGTAACATCGCTAGTTGCGCTCTCTGCTTAAATTAATTAATTAATAGTGCCATGTCTCAGACAAATCTTTGATAAGCAAAATTAATTTAAAATATTTTGTCTAATTTAAATTATCTAAAATATAATTGGATTCGGTTTCTATGTTTGCCGAAACGTACCTGCATCGCCAAGAGTTTAATTTCCTTTTCGCCTCATTTATAGTACTGTCGCGGCAAAAAGTAGCCTTTGTATTTTCGTGAGATCTACTAATTTCAGGACTGGTTCAGGCTTGGAGGACTAATAAGGTTCATCAAAATCCATTGATTACGCCATCACGGCTAAACCGCTGCACTGCCCCTGAGTTCAGCGGTTGAGTTCCAAAAAAAAAAAACTTTACTAAAATCAAAGTAAAATTGAATTAGGCGCCGAATCAAAATTTATTATATTGATTTGCCATTTGGTTTCTCCACAATTCAATAGCAACGTCATTTTTAGTAGTCCGTAGTCCTGACCAGCGCGTTTAAAATAAAACCAATCTAAGTCACTGGAAGTCTTCTAGTTAGTTTCTTAGAGTCCACAGCATCCAATCCATTGGCACAGTTAGAAAACTGAGCTCTTCCTTTGGCATTTTCGAACTCGTAAAACTCAGCCAGGGTTCCGGTGTTGGCCATCGTCGCTCTCCAATCCGCAGGCCATCTGAGTAATTCTTTGACAGTAAAACTTGGCCGAGGCTCTATCGGTTTTTCTGACACTGTCTTGCAAATACAAAGGACAATGAAGTCAGCAGCCTGGTAATAACAGGAAACTTTGTAGTCTTCATATGAGCGAGACAAAGACCAGAAATAGTTGTAAATCACGTAATAGATTATTACACGTGCTTATTCAAATTGCAATAAACGAGTTTGTGTGTAGGTATGTTTAGGGCAAATCTTTCAAGCTTAATGAAAACTACTTCTCGAAATTCCATCGAGTTGGGATTCGGCATACATTTTGCATTTTATGGCAACGCTCTTTTTAGGGTTCCGTACCCAAAGGGTAAAACGGGACCCTATTACTAAGACTCCGCTGTCTGTCCGTCTGTCTGTCTCCAGGCTGTATCTCATAAACCGTGATAGCTAGAAAGCTGAAATTTTCACAAATGATGTATTTCCGTTGCCGCTATAACAACAAATACTAAAAACCACATAAAATGAATATTTAAGGGGGGCTCTCATACGACGGTACGGAACCCTTCGTGCGCGAGTCCGACTCGCACTTGGCCAGTTTTTTGGTATTTTCAGGCTGGTCTGATGGTGGAGTCAGAAGGTGATCGCAACATCCGTCTTTCCTTTTTGTTTGACAGTTGGATTATTGTCTTCCAAACGTAAAAAAATAAAGGAATATCCCTTGACTAAACCATTGACAGCAGCAACCTAAAATAAATAAACTTCTAAAATTGATCAGCATGTGATCAAAGGGCGAGCCACGAGCTCACGGTAACGCTCGCGGCGGTTTTTCTCGCGGCTCTTCGTTCCTAATACACGGGCGAGCCAAACTGTTGTTTAAAACGCGCTGCGCTAAAATTTCAAACATGTCTAGCCACCAAACTAAACCACGGTTTTGTGTTTATCGATGAGCGAGCATTGCCGGCGAGCCAACAAAACCGCGGTAAAGCTAGCTTGTAGATCACACCCTTTAGGGCCTGGACCCATGTCTACGGTGCGGCGCCGTTTGCCGTGCAACGGTACGGCACCGCCGCCGGCTGACGGCGCGGCGCCGCCGCGCCGTGCCGCACCACGGCGTCGTGTACCGGCGCGTGCTCACTATTGTGTTGTCAGTTGCATAGTGCGCACGTGGTAATTTTTTGTTTAAAATGGCTGATGCTTTATTATATTATTTAATTAAATTAAATATATTGTATAGATATATTTATATTTATACATGTAATTAAATTAAATTATATCACACTCACGGTCACTTTAAATCAAAAATACGGTCCATTCGTTTAGGAGCTACGATGCCTTAGAATGAGACATAAACTGACGGACCGTCAAACTAATAACACCCCTCTTTTTCGCAGAGGTAAAACATATACAGGGTGTTAAAAAAACCCTGTCAGATCCTAGAAGGTATTGTTAAGTATCTGAATGTGTGTAAGATATCTGATTCGAGTAATGTAAAAAACGGGAATAACTTAAATTAAACCTATTTTTTTTTTCATTTCGAAAGGGAGATTCGGCGTCGTCCAATAATACCGTCGAAAATGGTGTTGACAAATTAAAAAAAAATACAAACATCCGAATTGAGAAGGAACCTAGTCCTTTTTCAGAAGTCAGTTAAAAAATCACATCTTTTGGGGAAGTTCGCTGCAAGAAATGGTTCATTCAAAAGTCATTATTATTGTTAATGTCATGATTATTTCTTTCATATTTTATTTGGGCATGTGATTGTGAGAACTAAAAATATATAAATATATGCTGACAACATCACATACATTGCTCTGAACCCAAAGTAAGTAGCTATTAAGCACTTGTGTTATGAAATTCAGAAACAACGAAGGTACCACAAACACCCAGACCCGAGACAATGTAGAAAAGTTGGTTTCTACATTGACCTGTCCGGGGATCGAACCCAGGACCTCAGAGCTCAGACCTACGCTGAAAACCGGTGCGTACGCCACTCGACCACGGAGGTCGTCATATATATACTCTATCTATATCACTCTTTAGGGTCGGACAGGGTTTGCTTTACATATTGTATATATTTGATTTGACTGATGCATTGGCCATCGTAGCCATATTAAGGCAGATTAACGTGAATGCTCAATTTATGCCTACTCAATCAAATTTCAATAAAAACAGACGCACAGCATTCTTTCGTTGTTCTTTTTGCGTTCTTAAACATTCTGGAGATAATCTAAGAATTATTTTACTATTCTAAGAATGTTCGCTCGCTTGATGTAACGAACAGATGCTAAGAGCGTTCTTGCGGGTTCAAGGTCTGAGAACGCAATCTGTTCCAAGTTCTCTTGCGTTCTAGCCATTTCAATTTACTTAAAAACTTGTCGAATCACGAATTGGCCTCAAGAAAAATGTCTATTAATGATATAAATTACAGATGTCTGTGGCATTTGTCTTAAGTGCACAATAAATATGCAACTCGCTGAGCATTCGTTCAGCTGATCTTAAGGTCTTGCAAGATTCTAGTTCTTGGATCCATTTCGCTCGTTATCTTTTGGTATCTTTCGATAAATCTAGCTTTCGTGTATACTAAAAAGATAAAAAAGAGTGCTCTTGATCTAGCTCTAGTTCTTTGAACATTTGTTCGAAACCCTATACCTGTACTTATTTCAATGCGATTTGACGAAATATTAAAACAAATGAGTCGTTATCGTCAAAATCTGTGATTTATTTTCATTGCGCACCTCAGGATTAACTCTAATCACAGTTAATAAGTTAAATTGCATCCCTAATCCCAATCATGCGAGACATGGCATTTTAATTGTTTTATTAAACGTTGACCGAAGCAAACATGTAATAGAATACTCTAAACCAGTTATAATATTAGATTAGGTACTGTATTGCGTTACGATCGTTTCGGTAATAAAGTATGGATTCGAAAACATGTAAGTAATCCTTACTAAATTAATTTCAGCCGATCGAGTGTTACCATCGTCACCGCCCAAAGTGCGGTGCAGCAGACAAAGCCTGGGATCAGGCTGTAGACCTCTAACGTTCGGTTACATCTATTCTGCTGCTGTGGCAGTAGAATAATTCATACATAAGTAACTTTGGTGTAAAATACGCTGTATACACAAATAAATCTGTTCATTTTTGGGAGTTCGGTGGCAGTCAATGTTAATTTATTAAATGTGGATGATCTACACACCAACTAATATTGATATTTTTCTTCTTCCAGTTATTACTTTGTTGCTAATTTTTCATTGTCCTGTGTATTTGCAACAATCAAACCATGAGAATGACTATCGAGATAAGAAAAATAGCAGAAGAATGTGTGGGCCCATCCTCCGCCGCGTGTTACTGCCGAGGAATTTGATATCCAAGTACTCGAGGTGGCCTGCGGATTGGAGAGCGACGACGGCCAACCCTGGAGCCCTGGCCGAGTTTTACGAGTTTGAAAAAAATCATAAACAGGATGTCAGTTTCCTTTGTCATTTTGATCATTTGCCGTGGAGTTATCCGAAAGAAAAAAATTACATGGATTATAAGCCGTGGACCCCGTTTACTAAACCCAGCAAAAAACATTAGATTACTAACAATAAAATGCATACTTAACTATCTTGTTGCAAGCATGTTTTTAAAGTCTGATTTACTTTTTTAAACCGACTCAATGGCCGCACATATCGAAATGAAAATAGGGGTACATATTGATTTCTTAGGTTTACGTGAATGTTAGACATTGAAATAAAAATGATTTTAGGTCCCGACGATTCGACACCTTTGCAGGTATCATGGTCAGTCTGCCCGTGGATTGGATTAAAGATCTGACGTGATAAAAATAATTACGAAGATCTGTTTAGCATTTTGATAGTAATTAGCTATTTAAGAACATTTTAAGAGGTTCCTTGAATTTTTTGTTGAAATATTTATTTCTTTCACATTTAATATGCAAACACATGATCCTCGGGTACCAAAACCTCTGTCGATAGTGCCTAAGTTAATACTATTTTTATAACATTCAAACCTGGTTTCCAAAATTGGGATCTAAAATCGCCAATCTGCAAATGAGCAAGTGTGGTAATCAATGCTCGTGCCTTCTCAATATGGGAAGAGGCCTGTGCCCAGCAGTGGGACGTTTATATGCTCGAATTATTATTATATCATATATAAACATTTCGATAAAGATGAATATTTATAACAATGAAATAAATAAAATATTTCTTTCTTAGACTATAGATAACTATAGACCGCTAGTATCGCTAGTTTTCCTTCGTGCCAAGCGAGAGCACTTTTTGTCTGTATCTAGTACATTCGTTTACTGATTTAAAGTTATTTTTCGCGCAACGACAGACTTATATGCGAAAATATCGATGGTTTCGACATTGTTAGGATAATATTAGGGTTTTAGATAGTTTTATTAAAACGGCGCGCTCCGTCTTAATACAAAATTTACGATAAAACTAGTTCATACTAGTGCTCACGGTCCATACACTGATAGGCTCACTCTTTAGTTTCTTATCTATACTCTAAGATTTCTTTATTTGAAATGACAGTTATATATAAGGTGCTATAAAAATATCTGCCACGGCTTTAATGGGAGGTAGTATTGTGTTTATAGATTACAATAGTATAGATAAATTATTGATTATTTATCATATTTTTGTTCATCCAAAAAAATTACTTATACATTTGAATTGATTTATTAGTATAAAACCATCCCGTGTCATAAGCTGTTGCCGCTCCGCACCAAATTCAAACATTTCGCCAAACGCCGCCGCGCCGCCGCCGTTCATACACTGTTGCCATTCCTATCAAAGGATGCCGCCGCCGCCGTTCCTCGCACGCGCCAACCGACCGCCGCCGGTCGCCAGTCGCCCCCCGCCCGCGCGTTCGGATGTTAGTTTTAGCGGTTAGTGACAGCAATATCGCGCGCGCTTTCATTAAAAATGCCTCCCAGACGACAGTATTCCAATCAACAATATCTTGAAATGGTATTGTGCTACCGCGAGTGTAACTCGGTGTAACACGGCCGCTTTGACCCGCCTCCGGTTGACGCAGGCAGGCCTTCATACTCGGCCGAACTCGAAGAGGAAGTGCTTCTTCCGGCGTCATCCCCTTGCGAGCACCAGGGATGCTGCTCGAGTCTTCGACGTGAGCGACAACTACGTGAGGCGACTTTTAAATCGTGAAGGGCTCCATCCTTACCACTTCACAAGTGCCGTGGCCTCCTCGCTCGCCCTCTAGACTTTTCTTTGTGGGGTCGTGTGAATGACCTTGGGTACGGCCAAACCGGACGTGATATTAGAAGTGTGGTAGAACTAAAAAGGCGCATCAAACGCGCATTTAGACAAGTGAAAAGTGAAACGGACACATTAAATAAAGTGAAGAGACATGTATGCAAGCGTGCCTTCATCTGTGTGCAACGCGAAGGCGGACTTGTGCAACAGTTTTGTAGATAAGTAGGTACTAGTACTAGGTAGGGAGTGAGTAAATAACTGTAAATACGGTGCAATTGTTGTAAATAAAATGATTAACTTTTAAACACGCCAAGTTACTGTAATTTATCGTTATTCGATATTAATCTAAGTACCTACTGTTTGGTTTCTTAGATTTACGCGAATGTTAGACATTGAAATAAAACTACTTTTTTACGGATTTTCTCGCGGTTTTAATTATTAATAAAACCGCGACAACGTCCGTAAAAAAGTAGTTTTATTTCAATAACTACTGTTTATAAATAATAAGAAAAAAAAATGCGATTCTTACACTAACTTGACAGTCACACAAGTTTGTCATCTTATTTACCTACGTCAGTGTTTTTTGAAGAATGCGGTAGCTGGTAAGTAGTTGCACTTTGAAAACACTTGTATGCCTGCGTATTATTGCGTACCTAGTAGATTATGTAGTGACGAACTAGTCCGCTGATTACAGTTTTCATTCACAGAAAAGAGATAGCAGTTGTTTTCATTGACGAAGCGTCACATTGCGCGTAATTTGTGAACCACGTTACGCCGAATAGAGTCAATGTTAATTTAACTATTTTATTTTCTCAAATTTAATTAACTGATCCGGGGTACGAAAGTTCTTCACTATTGTAATCTATAAACACAACTACCTCCCATTAAAGCCGTGGCAGATATTTTAATAGCACCTTATATATTAGAACCTACTTTATGTATTTACAACACGTATAATAGAGGGTAAACCTATTGAAATCTCGACTTTATGTTACCCGAATCTTAAAACCCCGAAAACGGTTGGTAGAACTTTTAAAAGACAGATGAAATGAAAGACAACTTTTTAAAATTCCTTTTTTAATTTCCCAGATGAATCAACTTCCAGGTGCACTAAAACCAAATTTCCAAAAAGTATTTTTTTGTTTTCCATATTCTCAGAATACTTTTTTTGTTTCCCATCGTACCATTTTCCAAATAAACTATTACCAAATTTTCATAATCTTTTTATTTGGATTCCATACAATTTGCCGACAACTTGTTGTCGAGCGCAAATCAAACCCTCGACTTAGTATAAAACCGACATACGCACAGAAATCCATTGCTTGGTTAGTCATTACAATTAGGTTCGACTTTAGATATTGTGACCTTGCAAGTTGCAACAGAGCGAGCGACGACATAATAATATATTATTCAAAATTTTTGTTTATAGTTGATTTTCATCATCTTTACTTCAACTCTTTGGATTTAAAATACAAGGATTTATTTTTTCTGGATATCGTTTATTTGACATAAAAAATCTTGATTTAAAAATCTGGATATTATTTGTCTGGATATCAATTAACTGAATTTCAAAAATTTGTGTTTTAAAAATCTGGCTTTCATGCATATGGATTACAGTCATCTGGATTTTGTGCATTTAGATTTCGTGTGTCTGGAACTCATTTGTCAGCATTCTAAAACGTCGTACAAATAAATAAATGGGCAAATGAAATTCGGAGTTGCGATTATATGGCAAACAAAACTTCGGAATTAAAAAAAAACGGGATTATGAAAAAATGTCCAAACGTTTTCGGCATTATGATATTCGGAATATTAAAATTCGGGATTAAGATAGGTAACCATAATAGAGGAACTCGTTATACAGTTCAACAAATGTTCGCAAACAAACTATACTGCCGCGCCGCCGCTGTAAACTTCTTTTTTTAGGGTTCCGCACCTCAAAAGGAAAAAACGGAACCCTTATAGGATAACTTCGTTGTCCGTCCGTCCGTCCGTCTGTCAAGACCGTTATTCTCAGGAACGCCTGGAGCCTCGAGATTCTAAGTTCACAATTTGGTACGAAGTAACGTACAGGTAAAGGAAAAATTCCGAAAACCGTCAATTTTTACCAAATTACAATACCAAAGGACATCATCCATTTTGGTCCAAAAATCGAAAGACAAACAAAAAAATAATTTTTATATTCGGACAGAGCTTGTCCTCCTACCTAAGCATTTTTTAATATTGCACCAAAGCTGTCGCTCCACTGCATTTGATTTTATTCAGGGTTAAAAATTCTAAATTTTCATACATTTTTCGATCAAATACCATGATATCATCCATTAAATGAATTACTAATCACAAATGAAATGTTCTGCCATGGATGTTAGCTCATAGTTAATGATTGGGGGTAGTAATAAATTCAGGGATTTTTGTCATCGGACGGAAAACTTGAGGACGCACGGATATCGTAATTACACGCGAATGCTTTTTCAATCAAGTTTTTGAATCATCTCAAGAAAAATGTATATTACTGATAACCTACCAAAATTACAGATGTCTGCGACATGCGACTTCAGTACACTATAAATATGCTACTCGCTGAGCATTCGTTCAGCTGATCCAAACGTCTTGCAAGATTCTAGTTCTTGGTTCCATTTCGCTCGTTATCTTTTGGTATCTTTCGATAAAATCTAGCTTTTGTGTATACTAAAAAGATAAAAAAGAGTGCTCTTGATCTAGCTCTAGTTCTTTGTACATTTGTTTGAAACCCTATACCTGTAGTTATTTCAATGCGATTTGACGAAATATTAAAACAAATGAGTCGTTATCGTCAAAATCTGCGATTTATTTTCATTACGTAGTACCTCAGGATTAACTCTAATCACAGTTAATAAGTTTAAATGCATCCCTAATCCCAATCATGCGAGACATGGCATTTTAATTGTTTTAATAAACGTTGACCGTAGCAAACATATAACAGAATACTCAAAACCAGTTATAATAGTAGATTAGGTACTGTATTGCGTTATGATCGTTTCGGTAATAAAGTATGGATTCGAAAACATGTAAGTAATCCTTACTGAATTAATTTCAGCCGATCGAGTGTTACCATCTGCACCGCACTTTGGGCGGTGCAGCAGACAAAGCCTGGGGTCAGGGTAACTGCGGTAGACCTCTAACATTCGGTTACATCTATTCTGCTGCTGTGGCAGTAGAATAATTCATACATAAGTAACTTTGGTGTAAAATACGCTGTGTACACAAATAAATCTGTTCATTTTTAGGAGTTCGGTGGCAGTCAATGTTAATTTATTAAATGTGGATGATCTACACACCAACTAATATTGATATTTTTCTTCTTCCAGTTATTACTTTGTTGCTAATTTTTTATTGTCCTGTGTATTTGCAACAATCAAACCATGAAAATGCCCATCGAGATAAGAAAAATAGCAGAAGAAAGTGTGGGCCCATCCTCCGCCGAGTGTTACTGCCGAGGAATTTGATATCCAAGTACTCGAGGTGGCCTGCGGATTGGAGAGCGACGACGGCCAACCCTGGAGCCCTGGCCGAGTTTTACGAGTTTGAAAAAAAACATAAACAGGATGTCAGTTTCCTTTGTCATATGGATCATATGCCGTGGAGTTATCCGAAAGAAAAAAATTACATGGATTATAAGCCGTGGACCCCGTTTACTAAACCCAGCAAAAAACATTAGATTACTAACAATAAAATGCATACTTAACTATCTTGTTGCAAGCATGTTTTTAAAGTCTGATTTACTTTTTTAAACCGACTCAATGGCCGCACATATCGAAATGAAAATAGGGGTACATACTTATTGGTTTCTTAGGTTTACGTGAATGTTAGACATTGAAATAAAAATGATTTTAGGTCCCGACGATTCGACACCTTTGCAGGTATCATGGTCAGTCTGCCCGTGGATTGGATTAAAGATCTGACGTGATAAAAATAATTACGAAGATCTGTTTAGCATTTTGATAGTAATTAGCTATTTAAGAACATTTTAAGAGGTTCCTTGAATTTTTTGTTGAAATATTTATTTCTTTCACATTTAATATGCAAACACATGATCCTCGGGTACCAAAACCTCTGTCGATAGTGCCTAAGTTAATGCTATTTTTATAACATTCAAACCTGGTTTCCAAAATTGGGATCTAAAATCGCCAATCCGCAAATGAGCAAGTGTGGTAATCAATGCTCGTGTCTTCTCAATATGGGAAGAGGCCTGTGCCCAGCAGTGGGACGTTTATAGGCTCGAATTATTATTATATCATATATAAACATTTCGATAAAGATGAATATTTATAACAATGAAATGAATAAAATATTTCTTTCTTAGACTATAGATAACTATAGACCGCTAGTATCGCTAGTTTTCCTTCGTGCCAAGCGAGAGCACTTTTTGTCTGTATCTAGTACATTCGTTTACTGATTTAAAGTTATTTTTCGCGCAACGACAGACTTATATGCGAAAATATCGATGGTTTCGACATTGTTAGGATAATATTAGGGTTTTAGATAGTTTTATTAAAACGGCGCGCTCCGTCTTGATACAAAATTTACGATAAAACTAGTTCATACTAGTGCTCACGGTCCATACACTGATAGGCTCACTCTTTAGTTTCTTATCTATACTCTAAGATTTCTTTATTTGAAATGACAGTTATATATAAGGTGCTATAAAAATATCTGCCACGGCTTTAATAGGAGGTAGTATTGTGTTTATAAATTACAATAGTATAGATAAATTATTGATTATTTATCATATTTTTGTTCATCCAAAAAAATTACTTATAAATTTGAATTGATTTATTAGTATAAAACCATCCCGTGTCATAAGCTGTTGCCGCTCCGCACCAAATTCAAACATTTCGCCAAACGCCGCCGCGCCGCCGCCGTTCATACACTGTTGCCATTCCTATCAAAGGATGCCGCCGCCGCCGTTCCTCGCACGCGCCAACCGACCGCCGCCGGTCGCCAGTCGCCCCCCGCCCGCGCGTTCGGATGTTAGTTTTAGCGGTTAGTGACAGCAATATCGCGCGCGCTTTCATTAAAAATGCCTCCCAGACGACAGTATTCCAATCAACAATATCTTGAAATGGTATTGTGCTACCGCGAGTGTAACTCGGTGTAACACGGCCGCTTTGACCCGCCTCCGGTTGACGCAGGCAGGCCTTCATACTCGGCCGAACTCGAAGAGGAAGTGCTTCTTCCGGCGTCATCCCCTTGCGAGCACCAGGGATGCTGCTCGAGTCTTCGACGTGAGCGACAACTACGTGAGGCGACTTTTAAATCGTGAAGGGCTCCATCCTTACCACTTCACAAGTGCCGTGGCCTCCTCGCTCGCCCTCTAGACTTTTTTTTGTGGGGTCGTGTGAATGGCCTTGTGTACGGCCAAACCGGACGTGATATTAGAAGTGTGGTAGAACTAAAAAGGCGCATCAAACGCGCATTTAGGCAAGTGAAAAGTGAAACGAACACATTAAATAAAGTGAAGAGACATGTATGCAAGCGTGCCTTCATCTGTGTGCAACGCGAAGGCGGACTTGTGCAACAGTTTTGTAGATAAGTAGGTACTAGTACTAGGTAGGGAGTGAGTAAATAACTGTAAATACGGTGCAATTGTTGTAAATAAAATGATTAACTTTTAAACACGCCAAGTTACTGTAATTTATCGTTATTCGATATTAATCTAAGTACCTACTGTTTGGTTTCTTAGATTTACGCGAATGTTAGACATTGAAATAAAACTACTTTTTTACGGATTTTCTCGCGGTTTTAATTATTAATAAAACCGCGACAACGTCCGTAAAAAAGTAGTTTTATTTCAATAACTACTGTTTATAAATAATAAGAAAAAAAAATGCGATTCTTACACTAACTTGACAGTCACACAAATTTGTCATCTTATTTACCTACGTCAGTGTTTTTTGAAGAATGCGGTAGCTGGTAAGTAGTTGCACTTTGAAAACACTTGTATGCCTGCGTATTATTGCGTACCTAGTAGATTATGTAGTGACGAACTAGTCCGCTGATTACAGTTTTCATTCACAGAAAAGAGATAGCAGTTGTTTTCATTGACGAAGCGTCACATTGCGCGTAATTTGTGAACCACGTTACGCAGAATAGAGTCAATGTTAATTTAACTATTTTATTTTCTCAAATTTAATTAACTGTTCGGGGGTACGAAAGTTCTTCACTATTGTAATCTATAAACACAACTACCTCCCACTAAAGCCGTGGCAGATATTTTTATAGCACCTTATATATTAGAACTTACTTTATGTATTTACAACACGTGTAATAGAGGGTAAACCTATTGAAATCTCGAATTTATGTTACCCGAATCTTAAAACCCCGAAAACGGTTGGTAGAACTTTTAAAAGACAGATGAAATGAAAGACAACTTTTTTAATTTCCCAGATGAATCAATTTCCAGGTGCACTAAAACCAAATTTCCAAAAAGTATTTTTTTGTTTTCCATATTCTCAGAATACTTTTTTTTGTTTCCCATCGTACCATTTTCCAAATAAACTATTACCAAATTTTCATAATCTTTTTATTTGGATTCCATACAATTTGCCGACAACTTGTTGTCGAGCGCAAATCAAACCCTCGACTTAGTATAAAACCGACATACGCACAGAAATCCATTGCTTGGTTAGTCATTACAATTAGGTTCGACTTTAGATATTGTGACCTTGCAAGTTGCAACAGAGCGAGCGACGACATAATAATATATTATTCAAAATTTTTGTTTATAGTTGATTTTCATCATCTTTACTTCAACTCTTTGGATTAAAAATACAAGGATTTATTTTTTCTGGATATCGTTTATTTGACATAAAAAATCTTGATTTAAAAATCTGGATATTATTTGTCTGGATATCAATTAACTGAATTTCAAAAATTTGTGTTTTAAAAATCTGGCTTTCATGCATATGGATTACAGTCATCTGGATTTTGTGCATTTAGATTTCGTGTGTCTGGAACTCATTTGTCAGCATTCTAAAACGTCGTACAAATAAATAAATGGGCAAATGAAATTCGGAGTTGCGATTATATGGCAAACAAAACTTCGGAATTAAAAAAAAACGGGATTATGAAAAAATGTCCAAACGTTTTCGGCATTATGATATTCGGAATATTAAAATTCGGGATTAAGATAGGTAACCATAATAGAGGAACTCGTTATACAGTTCAACAAATGTTCGCAAACAAACTATACTGCCGCGCCGCCGCTGTAAACTTCTTTTTTTAGGGTTCCGCACCTCAAAAGGAAAAAACGGAACCCTTATAGGATAACTTCGTTGTCCGTCCGTCCGTCCGTCTGTCAAGACCGTTATTCTCAGGAACGCCTGGAGCCTCGAGATTCTAAGTTCACAATTTGGTACGAAGTAACGTACAGATAAAGGAAAAATTCCGAAAACCGTCTAAAAATTTTTATCAAATTACAATACCAAAGGACATCATCCATTTTGGTCCAAAAATCGAAAGACAAACAAAAAAATAATTTTTATATTCGGACAGAGCTTGTCCTCCTACCTAAGCATTTTTTAATATTGCACCAAAGCTGTCGCTCCACTGCATTTGATTTTATTCAGGGTTAAAAATTCTAAATTTTCATACATTTTTCGATCAAATACCATGATATCATCCATTAAATGAATTACTAATCACAAATGAAATGTTCTGCCATGGATGTTAGCTCATAGTTAATGATTGGGGGTAGTAATAAATTCAGGGATTTTTGTCCTCGGACGGAAAACTTGAGGACGCACGGATATCGTAATTACACGCGAATGCTTTTTCAATCAAGTTTTTGAATCATCTCAAGAAAAATGTCTATTACTGATAACCTACCAAAATTACAGATGTCTGCGACATGCGACTTCAGTACACTATAAATATGCTACTCGCTGAGCATTCGTTCAGCTGATCCAAACGTCTTGCAAGATTCTAGTTCTTGGTTCCATTTCGCTCGTTATCTTTTGGTATCTTTCGATAAAATCTAGCTTTTGTGTATACTAAAAAGATAAAAAAGAGTGCTCTTGATCTAGCTCTAGTTCTTTGTACATTTGTTTGAAACCCTATACCTGTAGTTATTTCAATGCGATTTGACGAAATATTAAAACAAATGAGTCGTTATCGTCAAAATCTGCGATTTATTTTCATTACGCACCTCAGGATTAACTCTAATCACAGTTAATAAGTTTGAATGCATCCCTAATCCCAATCATGCGAGACATGGCATTTTAATTGTTTTATTAAACGTTGACCGTAGCAAACATATAACAGAATACTCAAAACCAGTTATAATAGTAGATTAGGTACTGTATTGCGTTATGATCGTTTCGGTAATAAAGTATGGATTCGAAAACATGTAAGTAATCCTTACTGAATTAATTTCAGCCGATCGAGTGTTACCATCGTCACCGCCCAAAGTGCGGTGCAGCAGACAAAGCCTGGGGTCAGGGTAACTGCTGTAGACCTCTAACATTCCGTTACATCTATTCTGCTGCTGTGGCGATAGAATAATTCATACATAAATAACTTTGGTGTAAAATACGCTGTGTACACAAATAAATTTGTTCGGTGGCAGTCAATGTTAATTTATTGAATGTGGATGATCTACACACCAATTAATATTGATATTTTTCTTATTCCAGTTATTACTTTGTTGCTAATTTTTCATTGTCCTGTGTATTTGCAACAATCAAACCATGAGAATGACAATCGAGATAAGAAAAATAGCAGAAGAATGTGTCGGCCCATCCTCCGCCGAGTGTTACTGCCGAGGAATTTGATATCCAAGTACTCGAGGTGGCCTGCGGATTGGAGAGCGACGACGGCCAACCCTGGAGCCCTGGCCGAGTTTTACGAGTTTGAAAAAAAACATAAACAGGATGTCAGTTTCCTTTGTCATATGGATCATATGCCGTGGTATAAAACCACCACAATACCTACCACGAAAGCTACCACGAAAGCTACCACGAAAGCTACCACGAGAGCAACCACGAGAGCTACCACGAGAGCCCCTACGAGAACTACCACAAGAGCTCCCACGAAAACAACTACGCAAAAAACTATAAAAACTACATGTGGATCATGTGACTCCTCTTATGGATGGTGAAGTGAAACTCCAGGAACGGAAACTACAGGAAGACAAGGAATCACCTAAACCCCCTAAATATTATAGGAAATTTCGATTTAGTGCCTAATTTTATTTGGTTTCACTTTTATAAGATTATTTTTTTAGGGTTCCGTACCTCAAAAGGAAAAAACGGAACCAACACCATTTTCGTCGGTATTATTGGCGGCCTTTTGTTTTGATCATTTGGCAGCACTTGTGACGACGTCGACGCTCTATCTCGACTTTTGAGGAAAAAAAAATCTCTACTATTTTTTTACACGACTGCCCAAAAAGGAGTGTTATGTTTTCAGGGTTCATGTATGTATGTATGTATGTATGTTTGTGAGTTTCTTTATTCCACCATAACTTCTAAAAGGCTTGACCGATTTCAATGTTTTTTGGTATCATTAGAAGCTTTGAGTTATCCCGAGTGACATAGGCTATGAGGACATTAAAAAATGGTCAAGTGTGAGTCGAAATCGCCTGCAAAGGGTTCCGAACGATCTATTTTTTTGTGTTGTCATGTTTTTTTGTTGTTCACTAAAAGGTATTAAATAAAAAAATATAATTAAAAAGAATAAAAAACACGCCTGCCATGTCAAAAAAAAATAAAAACAAGTAATATTTGCAGTCGGGGTCGGTTACTTGGAACAATTCATTACAGGTCCCCCGACTGCAAATATTTGACTTGTTTTTATTTTTTTTTGACATGGCAGGCGTGTTTTTTATTTTTTTTAATTATAATTTTTTATTTTACATTAATTAACCAGATCATCGGACAACGTTTTCTTAGAGATTAGAGAGATTAGTTACACCCAGACACAAAACAATTAATGATCTTTCACTTTATGTTTGTAACCACTAAATAATAAATGAATAAATAAATAAATGCGGAAAACATCACATACATTGTTCTGAACCCAAAGTAAGTTGCTAAAGCAAATGTGTTATGGAATTCAGATACAACGAAGGAACCACAAACACCCAGACCCGAGACAATGTAGAAATGTGATTTTCTACATTGACCCGTCCGGGGATCGAACCTGGGACCTCAGAGCTAGCGACACCTTGAAACCGGTGCGTACGCCACTCGACCACGGAGGTCGTCAAAACCACTGCACACTGTAACCAGTTTATTGTGTCTACACGTGACGTCACTACAGAGTTAGAATAAATAAAATGAATTTAAAAGAAGTCTAACAAAATTTTGACGGTCTTGACATTTATTTACTATTATAGCGATTCACAAATTTATTATAATTAGACATTTATCAAAAAGATATAATACATGTACATTTTATCTTTTGTCCCGTAAACAAAGAATTATGAAAATACAGCGAGTACTATTCTTGCGTGACGTCACGTCTAAGCAAGAATTGTACCTATCCGTGACGTCACAAACCCCACTCCTGAACTTTAAAGCGGTTTATCTTCGTTTTTTTATTGATTTGATAAAAGAAAAAAGACGTGTCCGTTATATTTTGATTAGCTATGTAGCGGACTAAATAAATTTTGACTTTTCATACCTAGTCATCTACCCTATTATTTTATACATATGAACCTATCCACCATACACTAAAGGCGGAAACATACTTACGTGTCGTGGCGTGGCGTGGCGCTTACTGTCGTGACGGTGTGTGTGCACATTAACGTGTCGTGGCGTGGCGCACTCTGGCGTTATTTCTGAACAATATTTAACGAACCTTCGCAGCGTTTAAACATACATAATGTTTTCTTCTGATTCGGATAGTGATTTTGATGATGACCTTCAATAAATATCTCTTAGCAATGAAACTTCTTAAGAGCAAAAAAAAGAAAAGAAGATACTGGGTTCACCCTATTATTCATTAAAAAGTTTAGGTTAGATAAGAAACAATTTTATATGGTGGTTAAGTATTCTTGAGTTTTCTAATTTTCCGGGCAACTTTCCATATTTTTTCTTTCATAAGAACCTTCTGTCGCGCCACGAGCCACGCGCCGCTATAGAAGCACATTTGCCTGTCGTGTCGTGTCGCGTCATAGCCCCCACCACCGCTCTGGCGCAATCGGTGGCGATCCGGTCCGCCTTAAAGGCAGAAACATACTTACGTGTCGTGGCGTGGCGTGACGCGCCAGAAGCATATCGGTTTCATACATTTAATATGGTTAGAAACATACTTACGTGTCGTGTCGTGTCGCGACACGTTCTGCCGTGGCGCCGACTGCTCGCCACCGATTGCGCCAGAGCGGTGGTGGGGGCTATGACGCGACACGACACGACAGGCAAATGTGTTTCTATAGCGGCGCGTGGCTCGTGGCGCGAACACCGGAAAATTGCCCAGAAAATTATAAAATTCAAGAATACTTAACCACCTTATAAAATTGTTTCTTATCTAACCTAAACTTTTTAATGAATAATAGGGTGAACCCAGTATCTTCTTTTCTTTTTTTTGCTCTTAAGAAGTTTCATTGCTAAGAGATATTTATTGAAGGTCATCATCAAAATCACTATCCGAATCAGAAGAAAACATTATGTATGTTTAAACGCTGCGAAGGTTTGTTAAATACTGTTCAGAAAAAACGCCAGAGTGCGCCACGCCACGACACGTTAATGTGCACACACACCGTCACGACAGTAAGCGCCACGCCACGCCACGACACGTAAGTATGTTTCCGCCTTAAGTAATTGCCAGGTATCGACGCGCTTAGAAGCAGGGCTCGGATACCGGTATATTTTTCGAAACGGTTTCGTCTTAAATACCTAAAAACCAGTTTGTTTCGGTTACGTTCGAACGGAACGTTATAATAAGCGTTCCGTTCGAACAATAACATTGGAATTGTTCTCGGTTAATAAAACGTTTTTAACCGGTTTTTCTATTTTATTGGGTCCTTCGTTCGAAACAACGAAACTTCGATACGAAAATAAGAATATCACGATTTTAATTCAGTTGGTATTTGACGGCCGCTCGGCTAAGTTTCGTCGTTTCGTTAACGCAAGTAGACCCTATATCCACACTAAACCACATCCACACTAATATTATAAAGAGGAAAACTTTGTTTGTTTGTAATGAATAGGCTCATAGAAGAATTAGTGTTAAAAGCGATTACAAACTTAACATGTAACACAGGTCAAGTGTGAGTCAGTTATATAAAGACCGTCGTGTATAAAGCACGACGGTCTTTATATAACTCAATACATCGAAGGATGTATATCAACGTATAAAGAAACGTCGATTTGCGCGCCTGACTCACACTTGACCTGTGTTTTTTTAATAGTTATTTAAAACTACAAGCATTACGATTTTTATACATTATTTTATAGACAGAGCCTAAGAACTATAGTTAAATTGAATATTAAAATTGTAGTGGTTTTTGTGTGTGGGCGCTTAAGTGTCAATGGTCTACCTGTTTCTTAGTCTTATCGGTACAACCTAGGCTGGAAAATAAGCGTAGATAAAAGTAGCTACAAGATAATTATGAAAGGCATCCTATATCACTAGAATATTGTGAATTACCACTATTTTATGTCTAGTTTTTTTAGGACTCCTGGCTCCGCCTCCAGATATAGAAGCGGGTGCTCCCTGAGTGTTGTTTTTAACATAATATGTACAAATGTTGTTTTGGTGTCAAGTTTCTTGGGGTGTAGCAGAGAAAGTACCAGGATAACAGGGTGTGACAGGAGAGGTCAGGTTTTGACACGTGATGCATTTGTTGTAAAAATAAAGCGCGAAGGGGATGATCGAGCTCTTGTCAAGTTATGCGATCCTGATCTTAAAATACCATATTTATAAATAATAGTATATTTGTTTAAAGTACACCCCTATTTTATTTAAGCACTGTTTTGATTTTTCACTTACTATCCGATAAATCTTTTCTGAACATTAAGAGCCCTGTTAACGGACTTTGCTTGACAAATTTGCGTGTCAAACTTCACGTTTTCATCAAACAATAGCTTAAACGATCAAACCAAATATCAAACAAATTTATCACTGGGCGTAGCGTCCTCCTTGACGCAAACAAAATCAGTGAGATTTTTCTTGACCAACACCGCCGTTCACGTTCAAACTTGTTTGTCAAACTCAACATCAATCCAGATTTTCATCAAACTTCATCAAACGCGACAAACACGTAGATTGTTTGACAAACGCCTCAAACACAGCTGTACACTATCAAATAATTTGACAAACACGTAAAACTTGACAAACAATTTGATCGTTTACAGGGCAATTTAGACCTAATCCAATGTTCAAAAACGAGTTACAAAATATAATAATATTAAAAAGCGCAACAAAATAAAATTAGGCACCGAATCGAAATTTCCTATAATATTTCGAAGGCCATTTGATCTTCTGTCAATTTATGGTTATTCTAAAATAATAATAAAAAGTCGAGCAACTTGGTAGCTAGGTGATTCCTTGTCTTCGATTCGTAGGGTTTCTCTTCATCATATTCTCCAATCCACTGTTCCACATGATCCACAACTGGTAGTTGTCTTACGAGTAGACTTTGTAGTTTCTTTAGTGCTTGCTCTCATAGCTCCTGTGGTAGGTCTCGTGGGGGGTTTAGTTTTTGGAGGAGTCCACGGCATAACATCTGGCCAACAAAGGAAACTGACATCCTGTTTATGTTTTTTTTCAAACTCGTAAAACTCGGCCAGGGCTCCAGGGTTGGCCGTCGTCGCTCTCCAATCCGCAGGCCACCTCGAGTACTTGGACATCAAATTCCTCGGCAGTAACACGCGGCGGAGGATGGGCCCACACATTCTTCTGCTATTTTTCTCATCTCGATGGTCATTCTCATGGTTTGATTGTTGCAAATACAAGGGACAATGAAAAATTAGCAACAAAGTAATAACTGGAAGAAGAAAAATATCAATATTAGTTGGTATGCAGATCATCCACATTCAATAAATTAACATTGACTGCCACCGAACTCCCAAAAATGAACAGATTTATTTGTGTACACAGCGTATTTACACCAAAGTTACTTATGTATGAATTATTCTATCGCCACAGCAGCAGAATAGATGTAGCCGAATGTTAGAGGTATACCGCAGTTACCCTGACCCCAGGCTTTGTCTGCTGCACCGCACTTTGGGCGGTGACGATGGTAACACTCGATCGGCTGAAATTAATTCAGTAAGGATTACTTACATGTTTTCGAATCCATAATTTATTACCGATACGATCATAACGCAATACAGTACCTAATCTACTATTATAACTGGTTTTGAGTATTCTATTATTATGTTTGTTACGGTCAACGTTTAATAAAACAATTAAAATGCCCTGTCTCGCATGATTGGGATTAGGGATGCATTTAAACTTATTAACTGTGATTAGAGTTAATCCTGAGGTGCGTAATGAAAATAAATAACAGATTTGGATGATAACGACGAACGAACCAAGAACCAGTATCTTGCAAGACGTTTAGATCAACTGAACAAAAGATAAATAATTAATTAGATGAAGATTAATATCTAAAATAAAGAAAATGAAAAAAAAATTACCTTATTTAAAATAATAGTTCCGTATTAGTACCTACTTTATGCAATTACAACACGAGGTATTCAAGCATGTACGCGCTAATTCCCGTTACATAATATTACTATGAACATGCAGTGCGATAAAACATACGCCTCGTACACTACCTCATAGATGGTGCGGAAATGTGTGCAATTGTGATGTAGAATATGACTATGATACATATTCTTCAATCCTTGTCATCACGATATCTACGGAATGGTGATCCGTAGGGAAAAAGTATTAAGACAATTTTGTAGATAATTGCATGATCTACAACTTTAGTCTGACCTATTTTTGCGATAATACTTTCCATTTATGAGGAAAATGCGAAAAGGTGATATTATTGACATTTGACCTTGTGTAACTTTTTTTGCACAAGTTGGATCTTTGGGGACTTTTGATATTTCATTTATAATGGTGTACTTGAGACCTCGACCAATTTTCATCTCAAACTGAAATGTCTATTTTGACTGGAGTATAATGAAAAGATGGCCTGAAATACGTTTAGTTTGTCGGGGCGATTATATATTATTCATTAACTTTCATTGAAGCGCACAACATTATAGAAAATCCAAATCGCTGGACAATAAGTAATAATAAGTCACACACAAGGTATAAATATACAAACAAAAATAAAATAAGCTAATAATGATTAAATCAAAAACTTTGGTTAAACAATACAATGATAAAACATCTATCTTCTATATATTATTCAAGAAAGTCGCTTTAGTTACACTATTTATAAATCAAGAACGGCTATACCGATGTGACTGAAAATTGATGGGGAAGGTAGCTTAAGACCAGGGGCCCGAGTCTGCTATTTACATTTGCTTGAATCGTCTGAGTGGGTGGGGTTAGTGGGACCATTTTACGATAATTGGCATTCTACTAACTGTCAAAACGTCACAATTGGCCATTGGAACGATTGAGCCGCGAGTTGAGTGAATATGACCGATGGCCGGTACAATTTCGTATTCCGCTATTTTTTGACAGCAGTTGCATCATATCTATGGCTAAACATTTTTTATTTTTCATAGACAATGTGTCAATTTCAACGAAAACTTTCCTTTTTTAAAACATAATTATCCTTATTTACAAGTTTTTAATAGAAATTACATATTGTATGGGCTTTTACAATTAATTAGTATTCAAAAAACAATTAATACAATTTTTTGCAACATAAGAAACGATTATTAATAATTAGTGCCAATCGGTGTTGCCTATTAATAATTACAAAATGTTTGATACTTTTATTTTTAATTTAAATTGACAACACCGCATCCCACTCATGCCAGTATGCCACTGATTGTTGTTGGCTTAACTGAATACGAAAATTAGGCACATATTGGGTTGACACTATCATCCCACTATGATCATAGTAACACGGAGTGTAAATAGCAGACTCGGGCCCCAGGAGAAGGACAAAAAATACTTTATTCTCAAGTGTAAAAAAAAGTATATTTTCTTTAACTGCATAAAATTGGACGAATGGTTAAAGAGCTAATACAGAATTGGTCTGCTATTTTACTGCTAATCTAAAACAGCCAAATCTTCAGTGCGATGTTTTTAACACCTAATTTTACTTAAGTTAAAAAAAGCGTGGGGCGCTCCGCGCTCTGTGCCATATTTTTCGTCTATCGAGCAACCCACGCTTTTTCACAATAATACCTACTAGTGTTTTTTGTTCATTACCAATTTCAGCTTACATTAGGAATTATTTTTCATTCACTTTTTTAGTTAGAAGTACTTTAAAAGCGTGTTTTTTAGTTTTTTACACTATATTTATTTTTCACTTTTAGTCCTAGCAGCAATACGTGTTGTCTGAATTCAAAGCAATTCGTATTGCTTTGTGGACTTATTTTTTTTTTATTGTTTTTTTTTATTTATTTTATCCTGGTGATCCTAATCAGGATAAATAGATAAACCTAAAACGAAATTATTATATTGTCGCTGATTCTTGATAAGTGTACAAAGTTTGAATTAAATCTGTCCGTTTAAAGTGGGTCAAAATCGAGTCCAAAGGAGTCGGTTACATACATACCTACATACATACATACCTACATACATACATACATACATACAAGTGAAGCTAATAAAAGCGTGTTAATTAAAAAGCATATTGTAACGTTGCAGAGTATTTAGAAGAGAATTTAAAATTATGTAAGGTTAGTTATTTTATTGTAATTGTGTAGTTTGCATGCCGTCTGGGGCCCGAGTCTGCTATTTACACTCCGCAACAGTGCGCTCATAGTTGCATCGTCCGGCGGCGCTCGGGCCCTCTCGGGTGCACTCGGGCCGGTTCGGGCTTACGAGTCGCGCCAATAGCAGACTCGGGCCCCTGGTAGGTTATGGTTAATGTACGCTACTATAAACTACATTTATAAGATCTTTTCTTTACACCCATTACGCAAACGAATAAATAATTTGTTTATCTTACCGTTTTATTTTTAAGGGGCTTATAATGTCATTGTGGTCAGACGATTCAATTTTGCGACAGTAGTTACATTAATAATTGTAAAGAAGACATATCGAAAAAAAATAGGGTACGCAAAAATGTAATTCAATATTTACAGATAAATACAAAAGAAATGATAGACAAAAAGAAGTCTACGTACTTTTCCAAAACGTAAGCGATAGGACGGGAAATAACGCGCAACATGAATGAAAATATACTTATATATCAGCCACTTTAAAGATATAATGACCGTGCTTTGGGATTATGAACCTTAATTCAATGACTAACAGTTCAGTTTCCATCACATTCAAATTACTTTTAGGCCCTTTTCGGTAATATTTGTCATTCTAAAATGAACTTAAATTCATGTTGTTAAAGTTGATAATTGCGTGATTAGTAATAACGTTTAATTCTCTTTCCAGATTGGCTTTAGTATAGTATTACCAACGTAGCTATTTAATAAGTTATTTTAAGTCCACAGGTACATAAGCGAATACTTCTCTTTATTATTTTGTAAACGAATGTACTGAAAATTTGTTGCCAAATACATATAATAATATGGTCATTGGTCAACTAGACAACTAAAATAAATAAAATTTGCTACAGTGCTGTCTACTTTCTAGTTGTCTTCATCCTTCCTTTTTTTTTTATACGCTACTAAATTCTAAATTTTGATTACGTACCAGAGACAAAACCACGATTAGTGCGATCTCATCACAGATAAAACAGTAGTAATAGATCTCATTACCGACTTCCCTAGCTTTTGCAAACAAAATGGTGGTCCCAGGATAATTTTTTTTCTAGTTTTCTTATATTCGTGGCCCCTGCATACAAAAAAATTGCTCATTTCATTACCTTTTTATTGAGCAATTCTGAAAAAGCATAACATATTAGTTACGTGCCTCCTCAATATCTGTTGACATTATTTCCAATAATGTTAATGTTGTTTAGATTCAAACAATCTGTGGTAATAGATAATGATTTCATTCAACGCAGGCAATACCAATAATAATATAATACCATTAGAATGTGGTTGTCTATGGTCAAAAATTTCAATCTTTTAATTTTACGGAGAGTTGGACAATAAAATAACTTTTGTAAAATATAGGTTGAATATTTTAGATTATTATTTATAACTACTTTTAATTTTTTTACTGGTAAAAAAATTATCCGAAGTACAAGAGTTACACTAACCATAAACAACATCAAACAAAGTAAATAAAACAACTTTGCACGAAAATTAAAACACTATGTAATTTAAACCTAAAAGAAAAATTGATTTCTATTTATTAAGTTATTTCAATTCTAATTTTTAGTCTAATAATACTGATTTGTGTAAAGAAACCTTTGGTCAAAACCGGAACGCATTCTAAGTCGCCATCAGCAGCGCCATCTTGACAGCTCTAAACTTTTATCTATCAAGACGCCACATCCGTTGTTTAGTCGTCTCCATTTTGAACGCTCGTCTCTTGTCTATAATTTTGAATAGATCGTCTTTATGGGCATGGTCCGTAGATAATTTTTACTCTTTGGATACCATATTATTGTGGTCTCTGATTGCTAACTGTCAAAACAATGCATTTTTATAGTGTTTATATTAATTTTTCCAGGTGTAACTGGTTGGATAATAATGTGCGTCTATTGAAATGGATACGTGGTCCGATCTTTGCCGCTGTTGTTTGTCTGCCAATTGCGAAGTGTCACTCCTAGATTCGGAGCAGAATGTAACTGACAAGTTCCTTGAAGTAACTACAATCGAGGTACGTAAAATTCCCTGAATGCAATTATTATTTGTAGGATAAAATCATTAAAAACTCAATTTCGGACCTATTATAACATGTAAGTATGTCAGCCTACAAATTATTGACATGGAACATAACCTCAACAATAGTTCAAAACGCCGCGCAAATGAAATGAATGCAAGCAAATTTCACCACTATGGCATGAGATTTTTAAACGTATTAGATCGATAGTCCTATGAAGCTTGAAATATTGTAATCTAATGTAAAAGGCGGCAAAAGCTTCAGGATAACGATAAAACAAAAAAAAAAACATTTTTAATTAGTGTATGTTACCTGACTTTTTTGGTTTAAATACAATACGGGATATTATAATAGCACATTGCTACATGACCTTAATTAGATTGCCAAAATCCCAATCACCAGTCTTCTGTAGACAATCTTATTGGTATTTACACATAGAGGTTATATGCATTACAACCTAATATCTTTGCCATCTAAACCATTAAATAAGTGCATGTTGAAGTTTTGTTAGGTAATATCATTAATGACAACTCTTGATAAAAAGACAGATGAAATTCTTTTTTGTACTCAAAACTTGTCAAAGCTATTAAAAAAAAGAAACCCTATCCAAAGAAGCAGATTACTAAACTATCTCCAACTGTCTTCACTCTATGGGCCAGCCGCTGAGAGAATGCATTCATCTGTCTTTTTATCAAGAGTTGTCATTAATGATATTACCTAACAAAACTTTTATACCATTAAATTCAACAAAAAAAAAATACTTGCAACTAAATTTTGAGGCGCATAGCTTCAAACTATTGATTTAAAACATTTTTATGACAATACATGCTTTGTGACATTATTCTTAGTCCAACATTAAAGCTTGCATTTAAAATAAAAACGTATTTTCTAATTTATTGTTAAAATGTAGAAAGTAACAAAGCTAGGTACTTCATTTTTCATCATATTTTTCATTTATATTTATAACTATTTAATGTTTAACAAGTACTGTAATATCAGTTTTGTTGATAAGATCTTGTATTGATAATATTGCATTGTTAACCCATTTTAATAACAATATATGCAACTTTCATTGATATAAGAAACTGATAATTTTAAAAGTAATTCATTTATTATTACCGAAAATAGGAATTAATTCCATTTTAATTTTGATGTATTCAATTATTGGCTGAAATTACCAGAACATTCTACAAATAAATTTACTTAACTATTTTAATATTTAATAAAAGTATTCAATTATTTATTTACAGGTTAAAGAAGATGATGGTTTACCCCAGAAGCTATGCTCCGATTGTTATGCAATCATGAATTCTGCATACCAATTTCGGAAACAGTGTATCAAAATGGACAATGAGCTCAAACTACAGCTCAATGCTTTATTAGATAATTCTAAAAGTGAAAAAAGTCCGCCAGACTTTTCAAATGAGATTGGTGGTGATGATGAAGATATTGGAAATGATCCAATGAAACAACTTGCAGCCATCATCAAAAAGGAACCAACAGACAGTGATGATGATTACTACTATGTCTTGGTCATTGATGACCACAAAGACAAAGATAAAGAGGAAAAAGAAGAACTACCAAATGTCAAAATTGAAGATTTGGAACATGAGGAGAGTGAGGTAACTTACAGCCCTGAGAAACAAACATCCCAGAGTCAGTTTGAAGATTCTATTGAATCATTTCTCATGTCCAACACTAAAGTCTCAGCAAATGTACCAGCCACTATCCTAGAGAATGAAGAAGAATGCCAAGAAAATGATGAGTTGGAAGATGCTATGAATATAGATGAAAACCAGGACAGCATGACACAGGATGAAAGCCTAGTACAAATGGATGACACAAGCGACAACCAAATTATTGAAACTATTACTACAGATGCCATCAAGGAACTGCCTAATTCTAAGAACTTTATTAAAATATTAACTACCACTGACTCAGATGGCACTATCTTGCTAAAGAGTAATGATAGGATACAATATTTGACTGATTCTCAGTTAGTAAACGAGGATGAGGATGGGGACCCCATGTCCCAAGAAGTTATATTCTGTGAAGGAGATGATTCCTCACAGTTCCAAATTTTAAAATATGATGGTTCAGAATTGGTGATAGAATATGCAGATGATAGCCAAATAGCTACAGTGCTTCAACAGGAAGATGGTACTTTCTTATGTGACTGTGGAGAGCAGTTTGAAGACTTGGCAGATTATGAGAAGCATCAGTATAAGCACAATCCCGCCGGTGAACATTTATGTAATTTGTGTGGCAAAGGCTTTGAGTCCGCAGAGATTCTAACGGGACACATGTTATTACACAGTAGTTCAGGCCTCCTAATCATGTGTCCATTCTGCAACCAACTCATCAGACGTAATGCTTTGACGCAGCACATAAAATATGGTCACAACAACATTAAACCCCGCTGCAATATTTGCTTCAAGACGTTTGCTAATCCAAATAACTTGAAACGTCATATGATGATCCACAGTGGTATCAGAGAGTTTGAATGTGACATTTGCTTTAAAAGATTCCATCAAAAAATTACAATGCAAACACATAGATTGACTCACATGAACCCATTCTCATGTAACCAATGTGATAAGACATTTGAGAATAAGGCTGCATTAACCAGTCACAAGGAATCTGATGAATGTTCTAAATCTAAAGTAATCAAGGTCAAAGAGGAATTAATGAAGACTGTGAAACAAGAAATTACTACAAATCTTGGTAAACTCTTGGGCTATGCATGTTCCCTGTGCAAGAAAATGTTTTCAGTGGAATCGGCTTTGGAGCAACACATTGAGAGCACTCACATTGTCGATCCGACAGAGTTGCTTTGCTCCGAATGTGGTGAAGTGTTACCTTCTAAGAAGGACATGCAAACTCACATACTAACTCATAAGAATCTAAAAGTAAAGAATGCCAAGAGGTTTGAGTGCAGCATTTGTGGTAAAGGTTGTTCAAGTCAAGCTATGCTGTTGATGCATGAACGAGTGCATACTAACGAGAGGCCATTCCCATGTCAGTTGTGCTCTCTTCGTTTCAAAACGAAAACCCATTTACGCACCCATCAGTTAACCCATACAAGAGAAAAGAAGTTTGGTTGTTCGGTTTGTATGAAGTTCTTTGCTCTTAAAGGTAATTTAGTTGTGCATTTACGGACCCATACCGGTGAGCGTCCATACGTGTGTTCGTTGTGTGGCGAGGCCTTCATAGACTCGAAATATTTAAAGAAGCACAAACTAAAGAAACATGCCATAGAGAATGTTCCATGGAATCAGTACTAGAAATACTGCAATGTGTCTCCATATTAAATATGAGATGGTTTTATAATAATTATGTGCAAACTTAGTCCAAAGTTAGGAATACAGCTACCAGAATGACGGTCTATAACTGTTCTGCTCAACATTATCACACTTGATAGTGAAGTGGTTCTTATCTCTACAATTTTATATTACACTGTCAAATACATATTATAGTAATAGTACACTATTTAATAATATCTATGTATAAATAAGTATTTTTTTTTTTTGTTTAAGCTGGTAGTTTGGACTTTGTTTTAATACAAAAATCCATAATAATACAACTATGTAAACATTTTATACATTACTTGGATTACAATACTGACCAAAGGTGAAATGTATATGAATTAAATCTGCCCGATTTTTCTCAATTTGTATCTTTGTTTTTTTTTTTATCACTGATTTATCCCAAACATGCTTCGACTGTCTGTACGCTTAGATCTTTTAAACTACGCAACGTATTTAAGTGCAGGTTTCAGCAGTAGATAGGGTGATTTAAGAGGAAGGTTTATATGAAATGAAATTAAATAGTTTATTTGCAAGTAGGACTAGATAAATCACTTACAACGTCTTCCTAAGCTAAACAGTTCCTAACTGACTACCCAGAATAAAATAGTCGATACAAACTCAGGGGTCTTTGTCTCTTTTATAGTCCAAATAATACAATAGTAAATTTGTGCAAACATGTTATAGTACATACATAATAAACTCTCGAAATAAATGTTTCATATTCATATTGAACACGAACTTTTGTCTAACTTTATGTAAAAAAAAAATCATGGATAATCTTTTTACCATAGTCATTGCATTAGGTACAAATTGTAAGCTGAAATCGTTTAAAAACTGTTACCTACGTTAAGTTTTAATATAACTAGCACAGAGATAAAAATATAGTCTTATTAAAAGTCAAGTGAAGTAAGTGTACAAACAGAATCAGCCTGTGTGGGTTGTTATTTGCCACTTACCCCGTTATGTTCAAGACAAGTACTAGGCGTGCATATAAATGCAAGAGTTTTACGATTCTCTTGTCGACTCCAAAAATAAAGCGGAAAGGTTGGCTACTTAGGTACCTAGATATAAAAAAATGTCTTAACTGAAATTCAAAGGATGTCGCTTTAGTTATTTATATAACTGCCGGCAAATAACTTGGCAAGAGTCATTAGATGCGCAGAAATAGTTTTTTAGGTCTATTTGGTGGTCAAGCGGGACGCGGGGTATGCGGTAGCGCCGATCCGAGCGCGCGATTGGTGCGTTAGTCGACCGAGTCGCCGATCCGAGCGCGCGATTGGTGCGTTCGTCGACCGAGTCGATTAGAGATTGGTGAGTTAGTCGAATATGCGCGGGTTTACCCCCACTACGTCGAAATCTTGCCAAGTTATTTGCCGTGAGTTATAACTAGCTGTACCCGGCATGCGTTGCAATGCAATTTTTTCTACCTACTACCTACCTACTACCTACCTACTACCTACCTACCTACTACCTACCTACCTACTACCTACCTACCTACCTACCTACTACCTACCTACCTACTACCTACCTACCTACCTACCTACTACCTACCTACCTACTACCTACCTACCTACTACCTACCTACCTACTACCTAATTGTTTTTTTTTTTTTTAAATGTACAAAAGTATCCTATGTCCGTCTCCTGGCTCTAAGCTACCTCCCCACCAATTTTCAGCCATATCGGTCCAGCCGTTCTTTAGTTATAAATGGTGTAACTAACACGACTTTCTTTTATATATATAGATTTTTCGTGTCAATGGTGCTATATGGTAGGTGTTATTACTTTTGTATGTGTCCAATATTCAGCTAATTTAACTATGTTAATAATGTGTCCCAAAGACGAAGAGGTAGAGTGCTCTGAGACTGGTAGGATAGATGGCAAGGAAAACAGACCAAAAGGATTTAATAATGATCATAATATATACATACTATTGTTTTAATCTGCTGTTTTTAATAAACAATATAAAAACAGCTATATCAATTTTTACCGTTATGCAGTAACACCGTTATTCTTTACACTAGCTATGTACCAGGGTACCATACAGAGGGCAGAGCTTGTGTGGCAATGAAAGTAAGTATTATCATGGGCTGTGGATGGTCCGGTGTTAGTTGTTGACTGCGTGACCTAGTTTGCTAAATTGCTAGATAGTTGCAAATGTTGAATATTGGTAAACCAAGCAGGTAGTAAATTAAAACATTGTTTATAATATAATTACGCAAGTGTTTAGAGTGCAGAACTGAATATACACTGATTCATATAGATTTTAAGAACTGAAATTTTAATAATCAAAAATTAATGTTACGTTTTTTTGTGGCCAAATATACCGAGTTTTGAAGGACCCAACAACTCAAAGATTATGTAAATCGTTCCACCCGTTCTTCAGTTATAAATGATGTTACAAACCCAATTTTATTTAATAATGTATACCTAAACAACTTTAAAGAAATTAACGAATTCAAGAAGTCGATCAATGAAATAGAACAACATAATATATGTTGTTAATTTGCATGCCGATTCAATTTTATATTTGTGTATAATAGCAGTATGTAAATACAAAAAAGTAGTAAATGGACAGATTAAAATTTTAATTAAACAGCTCGCTGCAAGATACAAAAAGAAAGTTACAGCGACATCTGTCATCATTTGTACTTAAACTTTTCAGCGCAGCCAGCTGGCGTCCGCACGATTGCAATATTCGTGAGTACTAGGCGACCATAACAGTGCCAGTACGTTAAACTATTTAAAGAATGGCGTCGTCGCCGGCAGCCGCGTGCGCCTGTTGTACTTATGTATGATATGAATGAATTATTCAAAAAAAATATTGAGTAGTTATAAATTTAAATAAAAATATTGTATCCTTTTAATTTTTTGTACATCAACATACAAACATGTATATATTATAAATGCTGCACGTTCCGTGCATTCTCTTAAGTTCCATCAATCACAAACTAAGTAATAAAATAATTTATTATTTCATAATACAGTTGATTATAAATTAGATAACATTATATGAGGTTTGCGTAGTACCTAATTATGGTTCTTTCTTTTATACAACCCTTAGATACAACCACAATTTAATCTACTCGTTCAAATAAAAATGACGCGGGTAGGCAATCTTACCCCAACGTTTTCGTCAAAACAAACTGTGGGTACCAGGCGATCATAACGTTTCAAGAGTGTGAAAAACTCTGCTACAAGGAACCCACTATTTATTTTAAGAGTTGCTTGAATTGACCAAGTGACTTGCTTTATTTGGTAAATTTTACGATAATTTATTGGCATTCTGCTAACTTTCAAAACGTATTTTTTTTTTTGTTTTTGTATGAGAATAATGTAGCTGATAAATTAAAAAGGTAATATATCATTAAATATTATTTATTTACAATTCAATACTTAAATCTAATACAAGAACAAACAAAGACTAAAATTAAATCTTATATAAATAAATAAAACTAACACGCGTCAAAAAACTCATCGTCATCCATAAATAACTCTTTTTACATAAACTCATAAACTCATAAGTTCATAACTCGATGGGATGAATGAGATTGATCCGTTTCGTCCAAAGCGTTCGGACTTGCCCCGTCACATTTGCCCACGGATACAGCGGGTACTAGGCAAGCATAAGCCGAGTGGAGGTGTAAAATTAGTCGATTTGCACTAACAAGGCGATATTATAATATTTTATTTATTTATTCATATAAATAAATATAAAACTATTGATGGCTACGAGTCCACAACCTACAACAGCAATAAAAAGAAAAATTAGATGCTCGTTAAAAACAATTTTGAGTTTTCTTCAAAATGTAACGCGTTCTAAAGTCTAAATAGCGTCATCTATTGAGGAACGTCGGAGACGAAGTGTAGTTTTGTGGCCTACTCTATCTTCTCGAAAGATTTTGCTTCCCTTGTTCGTGTATAACTTACTACGAATTTTTGTTTTATCACTAGATGGCGCGCGATTCATTGTGCACCGGTAACTCATTTTCGCAAGTTTTTTCAAGCTAATCTACTCTAAAATGATACTATTAAAAGTAAATTAAAAACTTTAATACCTTAATTATTCCCTAAATCATTCGTGTCGTCGAGTAATGTTATGAAAAAATACAGTCTTTACAAAACAAAAGATCGCATGAAATTAAATTTATCCGTTTAGCACTACGAAGCCGCAGACACAGATACACAAATGCCCAAACCCAACTTAAACTAATAACAACCCACTTCTTGCGTCGGGGGTTGGTTAAAAAAAAAGTCACACTATTTACCTGCTTATAACTTTCAGAACATACTATAAGAAATTAATATAAGTAGTCGTAAGATGTTGTACAAAATTATGAATTAGCTATGTGAAAGAAAAACCGGCCAAGTGCGAGTCGGACTCGCGCACCGAGGGTTCCGTACAAACCTGTAGGTATCTATTTCTTTTGATTGCGTAGACATACAATTTTGATTTTGTTACAGCTTAAAGGTATTATAGACCTGAGTATTTGATATGAATTTCAATTTAATACCACTACGCGTTCATGAGAAAAGAAGGCTACTTAACTTAAAAAATTTCAAAATATTTTTTATTATATGATGTAACTAAAAATTTACGGTTTTCGCAATTTTTCCTTCATCTGTACTATAAGACGACAACGAAGTGATCCTATAAGGGTTCCGTTTTTTCCTTTTGAGGTACGGAACCCTAACGATATGAGAAAAGAGTGAATGCTGAGATGACGACTAGCAGAGATGAATTGAAGCTAAATACGCATTGCGCCGACACCTTTTTTTGCAGTGATATCTAATAGATGTTTATTAAATAAAATAAATTAATATCTGAAATGACTACCTACTTACTTATCATACAATGTTGTATGGTTGAACTTACAATTTGAATACCTATACTTGCAAATTTCCACAAAAACGCATTGCGGTCTCGTATCGCCATAATACTACTTAAATTTATGAAAAAAAAAATCGTCACCATGCGTACGTTACAGGTTGATTGTAAACGTTTTTAATCACCAACGCAAAAAGAGGGGCGTTATAAATTTTACGTGTCTGTCTGACTGTCGCATAGTAGCTCCTAAACGAAAATACCAATTATGATGTATTTTTTTTAAGCTGTTTTTTTTTTATAATTGTGAAACATAACAGAAATTTTCTTAAAGAATATTTCAAATCTGCACATCTGGAATATTGTACCCATTTTTAGTACCTATGGTTTTTTTTATTTTAAATTTGTCTAACACAAGTAGAATTATAAATACTAACAAGGTTCACAATTCCCGTACACAAATACACGTACGTACTATGCAGTGATGCAATATGACTATAATTCATTATAAAAGTGCAAGCAAGCTTACGGCCCGTATTCGCTCCGTGTCTGTATGCATGTATGTGTGGAAGTGTGTATGTATGTATGTATGAGGGTGTGTTTGTGTGTGTACAATATACGGGACGATGCGATGCGGCGCGCGGTGGCGGGCCGCGCCGCCTCTGGTGAATCATTGGTAATGTACTTATAGTGCGACTGACAAGTTTTGATCCTTATTAAAGATAAGATTGACTGGCCTGTTGGACTAGTGGTTAGCGACCCTGACTGCTGTACCGGAGGTCGTGGGATCGATTCCCACCCATGACAAATCTTTGTCTAATGTACGATCAATTGTTCTGTCTGGGTGTAATTTAGAATAAGGGATTTAGAAATATATAAGTATGTTTATCACTTGTCTGGTTACCATAGCACAAGCTCTGCATAGTTGGGGATTAGATCACCATGTGTGAGTTGTCCCAGGAAAAAAAGCTGTTTTAAAGTGTATGAGAGCCGAGCCTTTTCTTCCTCTCTTTTACTTACTATCATATCATCTCATGTCAATATTTTTTTACTTGAGTATCAAAACTATTAAGTCGCAGTATACATGAGGTGAGTGGCACAGGCGCTTTGTTCCCGAACAGGCCGCGCTCCGCCGTCCGCATCCCATGTAAATACTATATTAAACAAAGTATTGAGAACTTATATAACTAGCGGACGTTATAATATACCCTTTTAACTATCTTCTCCTCTTAAGTATATCTATTACATTCTATCTATTATGGTCCGGCCGCTGAAAGAATGCTCTCCTGACACATGTCAGTAGGTATTGATTTGTATGGGGAAATAAAGTACTGTGTTTTTCATCGTAACCTGGCACAATGATATAGTTTTGAATGGTATTATTCACTTATAAGACATATTATTATAAGTTATAGTAATTTGTTTAGTAAATTCTTCGCCACTCTAAATTTATTTGTTAGGTACTGTTAGCCACCACCTGTCAGAAACGCAACCTCTCAGCGGCCGGACTATAAGACCGTGTTGTCCCACTGCAGGGCAAAGGCCTGCCTCTTCGACGCACTTCTGTCTTGCTGACGCGCTAGGATGGGCCAGTCCTTTCAGTAGGAGTCTATTCTATACATCTAAATTTCATTAAAGTCGGCTCCTTTTTGACCGACTTCAAAACATGGAGATTGGAGTCTGTCGGTTCGCGGTCGGAAAGGGACTGAGCTTTTTAGCTCAGACATGTACAGGATGTAATTAAAATAACTTCCTTAATTTCTTGCTCAAACATCTAACGTGAAACAATTTCCTAAGCCTACGTCTAGTATACAGAGCTTTAGATAGACGTAAAAGGTTTACATACATATAATCACGCCTCGGTCCCTTGTAGGGGTAGGCAGAGACAACCTTCTCTCCACGATCTTTACACACTTGTTTCGCTTCGTCCGCTTTCATTATTTCCTTCATACATGCTCTTCGGTAAACGGTTTGAACTATGTAATTTCAGTTATGTGTAAAGAGTTAAAATAAATAAAATATTTTGAGGTTGCTGTTAGTTTCATCTATATTTATACAGATAATAAAAAAGTCCCCTGCCACTGTCCGTTCTGATCGCATGATCGCAATGATCTCAAAAACTATTATATGTTTTTCAAGACATATTTGATATAATGCTTTCTAAGGTTTACGCGAGTGTTAGACATTGAAATAAAACTACTGTTTTTAACTTCAAGACTCTAGAGCTCAGAATATTGCGTAGGTCGGAACACTAATGATTTATTAAAAGTATGAAGTTGTCAATACCAACACAACCTCAGTCTACCAAAGTATATACAACGATAAAATCCGTAAAAAGTAGTTTTATTTCAACATGTTTTGATATTGTCATAGAAAAGTAATACAAGTATAGACTATTATCGGATAAAAAAAAACTATACAAAAGTATGTTCGTAACACTTTTAGTATACCTTTATGCCGATACTATATATAAGTATAAATATAGTACAGTAAAGTATCAAGTAGTGTTGGTCGGCGTCGCGCGGCGAGTGGCGCTGGCGCGGCTGCTTTGTTCCACTGCTGGCGGGCGACGGGCGCTCCGCCCCAACGTTATCATAGGGCTGCCACTCAATATTGTGTGTATTCTATACTAGTTGTGCCCCGCGGTTTCACCCACGTAATTATTCCCCGTTCCCAAAGTTTTAGTAGTGCTATTCTGTTATTCGGAGACGAATACAGTACGTCAAGGTTATAAAATTCGGTTGAGTTATTAAAGGTGTATGAAGTAGTCCGACTTTGTTTTATTGTTTAATTATATTAATGAAAAGTGTTGGGTACTTGTTTTACTTTTAGGTTTAGAGGCTTTGTCAGTTACAAGAAGGACATAACCGAGTTTCCTGTACGTCAAGATTACATTAACAGAACAGACTAATAATAATAAAATAGTCGCGTAAAGTTACTTAAGTAATTTACTTTGCCCAGCTGTGGGACATACAAAAATATATACTCTCGTTAAGAAAATACTTAAAACTAACATTTCTATACATACAGTAGGTCTGAGCATTTTAAATAAAATTTACTCTTCAATGACAAAAATTTGAAAAAATAAAATTTAAGAAATTATGAGAATGAGACGCTTACCAGCCCTACTACAACCGGGGCGGGCCGATAACAATATCGCTGAGTGCGCGCGTCGACTCGCGCCGTGCACGAGTGTCCCGCCTAATTTACTCTTGCCGCGCGCTGCCGCCCTGGTACCCGCGACACGACAGCGCTCGCTTTCTTGCCTTCGCTACGGAAAAACACGCGTTGAATGCACACAAACATACATACATACACACACATACATAAAACATTATTTGCATTCTATACACGTTTGAGTTTCGACTCTGAACGACACTGACACTGCGTCTGTGAAGTACTGGGTTCGATTGTTCGGAATTATGCTAGTTAGTAAGTTGCATTCATGTTTGAGGTAAATAAACTAATAACGCTTCATTGAACTAACTAGTAACTTTTACTACTTACATGTCATAATTACTTTTTTACTTTTATTTCCTCTAAAATAGCTGTAACCATTGCGATGGAACTACATTAAAGGAATTTATTTAGATTAGTTGTTAAAGCGAGTGGTGCTAAAAGTTTTTTATATTTCTTGTGATATTTTTACCGTACAATGATTGTTACATGGAAAGATTTTCATACTAAACAGAACAAAATATATCGAATCATACGATATCTTTGAATACAGGCCGATACGAGCTATTGTCAGAAAATTGCAAATTGGATAGCCACTTGTAGTTTGACATACATATTTCTAAGGAGTTTCTCTAGAGAATCCAATAAATAGACTTGTATCATAACACTGTAAAGTATCGTAAACTATCATCCGGCCGCTGAGAGACTGCGTTCCTGAAACTTGACAGTTTAATATTGATTTGTATGGAGAAATAAAATACCGTGTTTTATCATTCATTAATTGGCATAAAAACTGCCTCGTTGGCCTAGTGGCGCTAAGCGCGACTGCTACGCTAGAGGTCTTGGGTTCGATTCCCAAGTCGACCAAGGTGTTATTGGGTTTTTCTATGAAATTCTCAGTAGCAGGTCGGAGTTTGGATTTGTGCCCGGTTAGTGGCAATAGGCTCGCCCCCTATTACATGGGACCTAAACATACCGGCGAACTGTGGGTATACATTGGTACACCTCTGCCTAACCCTTCGGGGATACAGGCGTGATGGTATGTTATGTAATTGGCATAAAAATATAGTTTGAATTATTTTAGTTGTTTCTAGGGCAAATAAGTGATAGTAATTTATGTTTAGTAAATTTCCTGTTGAATCGGTAGATCCAACATATAGGTTTGATTCAGGATATTATGAAAATGCATATGTATTTGTTACTTACAATGTATGCATGTAGGTAGGTATGTTATGTGTTTAGGTCAAACCTTGCAACCTAAATTAGAACCACTTCCAAACTTCGAATGAGATATAAGCAAACTTGGATTTCAGTGACAACACAATATTATAGTTACAAGTTATGAACCGGTAGGTATGGGCAAAGTAATTTTTCATCTGCAATTTGGAAAAGATTTGCCTCTAGATCTAAACTTATTGTTGCAATGAAAAAGAAAACCATTTGATTGATTTGTGGAGTTGACAAAAATATTGGCTTTTTGATAACCTTAACTTTGATAGTTTGACTAAAGCCAAAAATTCCAGTTGACCCCTACAATAATTTACTTGCAAACATAATTATGATTTATGGCATCCTTGCTACTTACATAACTGTCGGAAACCAAGCTCAATACCAGGACGGCATGAATTCACAGAGGTCAGTCACTAATTAGGTGAGTTTTTAGGCGCGAATTTTTTAATTAAATGCTTATAGTAAGCCGCAGGCTCTGGGGTCGGATTTAGGTCGAAGGATAAGCGTGCCAAAATCATTTTTATTGAGGTCTACCCTTAATGTAAGGTTATGTAAGGTTAGTATTAAGATAATCTGGGAAGTATTTTAAGGTGTTAATCAGATGGTAGCTGTTATTTACTCGCGTATACTTTATTGCAGTATAAAAATAATTAGAAATGCACCTAGTATTCCACATATTGTTTTCGGTAGTTTATCTAGTCAACATCAAATAATTAATGCGAAAAATTATTTAATCAACTAATTATGAACTGAAATTTTGTAAACTGACTCTATACTAGATGTACTCTTCACCCCTTTTGGATTGATATACCCATTCGGTGACACCCTGTCAATTACTTTTATTATCCTATTTAGATGTAGAGCTTCATAGTTTCATGAATCTCTTCGCGCCGTGCCGGACTCTTACCATTGAAGAGCTGATGACACATGTTACCATCCTTAAACCATCACACAATAGTGTATCCATTGTGTTTTTCGTGCGTTCCTGTATCGGAGATCCTGATGGAAGTAAAATTTTCCAATCTTCAATATCTCAATATTCTTCGGAAGACTGGCTTTTATTCTTTTGAAGCGCTTTGTCGTTGGGCGTCTGTAGTGGCAATAATTACTGTAAGACGAATAGTGACAGACTGACTATACAATACTATACATGGACATATTGGACATACGGTCATGATTATTCACGCTACTCAAATTCAGTTATTTCCGATGGATATATTCTTATAGCAAGATATCTAGGCGGCTTTCTCTGTGGGAGAAGTTTGATGCAGTAGTATTAATTATTCGCCATATAATTTGCACAATACCTTACTGTATGGGTTTAAAATATTCAGATATATTTAGAGCCATTCATAGGCCCACTGAATTACATCAATCAAGCTCATAAAGATTGTTGAAATAATTCTGTTTATTTTGAAATACAAAATGCAGCAATAAAGAAGCTAAAAAAAGTAAGTACCTCAGAACAAACAGTCTCGTCATAAAACTTTAACTTTTACTTAACAAAATTATGGTCAAACACCAGGAAAGCAGACTGAGCCAGGAGTACTGAACTCAGTGGGTTCAGAAAAACTGTCGAGTGGCGAGATGAAATATATCTGCTCGGCGGGCTTCCGCGTCAGATAAGCCGCGGGCCGTGGGGGGAGGGGCGGCGGGGGCGGGAGGGGTAGGGGGTAGCGATCAAACCGCGGCACTGGCTCGGCCAGTTAAGTAGGTGTCGGTAGGTATGGGTTGAATATTTGTTGGTAGGTATCGATAGTTACTGCAAAAAGTAGGTTAAATATATTTTTATCTTCAATTATTAATTCGTAATATTGTGCGTGAATGAAAAAAGTTACTTAAATATGTGTGCAATAAATGGGGAAATTATTTAAGTCGACCCTTATTCTAAAACTGTAGCAACAATAAAGAGAATTTGTGTGTCTAGTTTTTGTTGACAACCATGATAACGCCAACATGATGAACACAAAAAAAATTATCCACAATCCACATATTTATCGTAAACGTACTAATATGCTTATTTTGTCACCTTAAACGCTAATCACAAACAATAACTAAAAAAAATGTTACACAAAATTAAAATCTATCGAGTCGATAGAACTGCATGTCTTAGCCCTAGCAGTCTTTGAGGCGGTCGTGGCGGCGCTTCGAAAGGGCCGCGTTAGCGACGCGACGATTGTATCTACATGACATCTGTGTCCTGCAGCCGGTTTGTTACGTAACTCGTACCTACTGGTATCTGGTATCCTAGTACCAACGACAGGAATTCTGTAGGAAACCAGCTATGTGACAATGAAAATGTTTCGAAAGAGCTGGTAAAAAACTGTTAAAAAAAGGTTTTCTTGAATAACGTATCCAAAACAATCTATATAAAGCCTAGGTAAAGGTATACGAAACAATCATATACAGGGTGTTAAGAAAACCCTGTCCGACCCGAAAGGGTGATATAGGGCTCAATCACATGCCCAAATAAAATATTAAATTTTGAATATTTTTGATAGTAACAATAATAATGAATTTTGAAATAACCATTTTTGGCCGCAAAATTCCCAGATTATAACAAAAATTACAACACTATTTATTTACGTCGGTATTATTGGCGCCCTTTTATTTTGATCATTTGGCAGCACCTGTGACGACGCCGAATCTATCCCTAGACTTTGAGAAAAAAAAAATTTAAGGTCATAATTTTTTTTTTTTTTTTTTTTTTTTTTTTTTTTTTTTTTTTTTTATGTAATCAGATATCGATACCTAACAACCCTTTAACGGATCGGACAGGGTTTTCTTAATACCATGTATATACGGTTCTACCGTTTCGGAGTTACGATCCACTAACAGTTTACATACAGATACTTTGAACGTTGAGAAGTAACTAATCGTATTTAAAAGTGTTTATACGATTTTGTAGGACCTATTTTTATAACCTAATAAATCTATTTAATTATTTTCAATAAAGATCATACTATACCAAACTAATAATCAGAAATCAACCTCTCATGAAGTTTACTTTAATAAGCAAATAATGTTATAAAGATAATTATCATTATCGTTTTTTATGTACTATCGATATAATCTCTGCGCCATACGCACCTACCTATGTATCGTGCGACCGCTGAGCGTAGCGCTACGAAATGCCCGCTTTATCGTACAAATAATACATAAGCTATGTACTGCAGCGAGAAGCAAGCGTAGGCACAGACACAATAAATTACTTAGTTATGACGTGTCCTAAAATTACATGGTATTATAAGTCTTAGTAGTAAAAATTAAACCCATGATTACAATATTCACTGCCAATTAATTTGTATCTGCAAGTACACAGCAAGTATTATATACACAAATTAAAGATAAAAAAAAAACGCCTTTACTACATAACATACATGTTCTCAAAAATATAATTTCTTTGATTGTTATGTCACAAAAAAATCCGACTTCTATATAGATTATACGCATATTATGATATTTATGCCATCGATGACAAAAATATCGTGTAACAAACATACAAACGAATTGAAAACCTCTTCTTTTTGAAGTCGGTTCAACCTATTTTTTTGTTCAAGCTTTGCTTCTTAATTCCTAATTAGTGATTAGCAGGGACCGCTACATCGCTTCCTTACCAGGATCTCATAAAATAAATGGTGTAAAGAAATAATTGCGTATTGTAAAATATTCTGCGAGCGAAACGGTAGGCAGCGCGATCTGTCACGTAGGGCATGAGCCTCGGGCTTGACGTAGATAAAGTGCCTACTGAACGAAAAGAAGATTAATTATTGAGACAAACCTGAAATTTTTGCACATTCATAATAAATTGGAAGTACAAACTTTACAAAGTCCCAGTATTTATTGTTAACAGTTTAACACACTGGTAACTGCAAAGTGTAAAGCTTCTTTCATTTATGTTGCTCTGGTAGTTATAGTCCAAAACATTGTCGAATTTCTTCCTCTTCACATTCTTAGTGTAGGAATGCTGCACTATTAAATCCTAGTAAATCGGGCTACGGATGAATCAACCAACCGATGTGCATCAAATTGCAAAATTATTAAAAAAATATACTGAGGAATTTATCAGGTACATTAACGGTGTAGGCACGGTAGGTAAATAAATAGGTTATAAACAAAAAATATTACAGAATCGAATTTTAATCAGAAATAATTTTATTTATTATTGTAACTTTTATACTTACATAATAAAAACAAGACATTTTATTCAAATACTGATATGTATATGTAATTATCATTTTTGTTTCTTTTATTTATTTATCCTTTATGCCTAGTAGGCAATGACGTTGAGAAAAATGTTTATATATGTTATTTACTTCACAAAAATAACGTAGAAAATTCAGGAGTTATTTATATTTATTTAGGATAGGAATTATTATGTAACTGACCAACCAACAATGCGATGTTGCAAGAAAGCTTTGCGTTTCATGGAAACGCGCATACGCGGTTTTCGAGTTTCTTTAGGAACAATTCTACTAGGAGCGCATAAAGCAAAGAGGCCACCGTTATCAAGAACATTTTATTTACGGCGAGTGACAGAAGTTTCGAGTTCCGACCGCCTTCGGTAGTATGTGTGCCTAGTACTTACGCAGCGGAGTAAAATCAAAACCGCGTAAGTCCATTCCAGCATCCGCAGCAGAGCTGATTAGCATTGAGATAGAATTACAAAAGTTTTATAAAAGGTGTGTTGTATAGTGTATATTGTATAGTAAGAATGGTTGAAAAATATGGTGTAATCAAACATCTTACTCTTGGACTTTGTTTGATAGTGAGCTAAACTTTACATAAAGTCATAATATTAGATCGAGTAATCACAGAAATCGTTATTTTAATGAATAAGCGAAACATTCAATGTATTTATTGTCACAATCGACAATACTAAATAAACAGCAATTCATTGTTAGGGTAAAGGATAGATAAGAAAGTATAAATTTAGGTAAAATTGTTGTTATTATATTGTGCTTCGAATTCGAATACCTTAATATTTTGCATCGTTAGGGTAAGTAAATACTGCATGTAAAACTTGTGACTGCTAGTAACGCCATCTATTGAATTTTCCAAATAGGTACTACCGTTAACTCGAGTTCTTTCCGATAATCGTTAGTGTACTACGCGCAACGCGTATAACTCTCGTCAGTTTATGTGAGCCTGGTACAAATTCGTTCAATGAAGCAACATCGATTCTTCTTACTCAATCTAGGTGATCAATATGATTTTTATTCGTCTTTGAACAACAAAACAATATTTAAATTCATTTTTGCTTTTTTTTTTATCTTTTGTATTTGTTCAAATGTTTTTATTTTTTCACACTAAAAATATTCTTCGTTAGTAATCTTTTACACCATTAATTAAATAAATATAATCCACATAAATTAATAAATAATCAATGAAGCTCTGTCGATCGATATCCGCGCCCTAGGAATCAACTTACCAATCGAAGAAATAAAAAAATAATGATCAAAAATCATGGCTAACGTGTTCATCAAGTTCACAGGGCTGCATAGATCCAAAGATTTTTCTTGAACCAACCAAAATAGCCGCCGATCAACTTTTGGCACCGAAAAACCAGTTTAAAATAAAAACAGGAAAAAATATACCTTATGCTTATGAGGTAAAGTCTATATTAGATCGTTGTGCTTGTGAAGGTGATGGTAAGATAGCGGCGCGCGCGCAGCCGGTGGTCTTGCCGCCTTTAGGCTCTTCTTATTTTATGTGCGCCTAGTAACATGCGCACATTTCGCGCAAGAGTGCGGGTTCGTGCGCACCCAGATTCGTGCGATGCGCGCGCAGCAACCAAACTCAGTATTTTAACATCTTAAGTAGTAAAAATACAAAATAATCTTTAAGCTAAAGGCATAAGATATAGAATTGTATGTTTCTTATATTTAATGTTTACAAGTGGTAGCGCGCTGGCGTCGAGTCATTCAAAGCCAACGCGCTGCGCTTGCGCAGGGCGCCGGTGTTCACGATCAGGATATACGATCTATCTTATTATTTCAGTCGTATTTCTTTTATCTAACTTGACCGATAATTTTGTATGCATACACTAAACAAAATGTTATTTATAATATGTTATGTATAAAATTAATACAATTTAATAAAAAAACTGGTAAATTGTGAAATGTATCACATACGAATATTATTCCTTACTTTCGTAAAAGATAAATTGGTGCACAGCCAGCACAGCCGTTGTTATAATTAAAATAAATAAAATGACACATGTTCTTTTATAAATACTATTAAATACCTACCTTCTCCTGAAACTTTAACTTTTGTAATACATAAATAAATAACCTTTGAATGAAAAAAAAAAAAATATTATTAATCGCATTTAATTAGCATGTCGGTCATTTAGAATTTATCATCTTGTTTTTTTTTCTATTTTTTGTTGTATATTATAGCAGAATAGACTCTACATACTCTGTGAAAATTCCAACTGTCTAACTAGGTACGTGCTACGGTTCGTGGTACAGCCCGCTGAAAGACAGAAGGACGGACACGGCACAGTAAAGGTATCTTAGAGGCTAAGTAATAGGGTTAGAACTTACTACCCTTCAAGTACACAACCCTAAAAGTAAAAAATCATCAGGATTTAATAGGTAGTTTCTCAGTCACTTTGCACATAGAGCTGTAACTGTAAACCTACCGAAACCAGGATTATGGTGTAGAGTAGCGCGGCAAACAATAAACAGGCGACATACGGTGCTAGAGTACCACAGATTACAGCAGGCGGCGGCGGGCCGTATCGCGCCGCAACGCCACGACTTATCTATCGAACAATAGCAGCGTTATCTACGCGAAGGACGCGACGGCCAAGTGTGAGCATTATCGCGGGCGCCCTGCGGCCGACGCGGCGACTATCGGCCCGATTGTTTTGCGGGCAATTAGCGTTGGGCCCGTTCGTCCCGCACGTGCCGCGCCCGGCCGGCCCGCCGCGCCAGTACTCCGCGCGCGCTGTCCGCGAGCGGCCGCCAGCGTGGCTCTGTGTCGCTCCGCTCCTCGCACGCCGCGAACTCCGCACGGGACGCCCGCTCCTACTACGGCCCGCAATCCGCATCCGATACTTTTTTGTTTTGCCATTTATTTTTCTTTCAACTTTTGAACTGACACCTGTTGGACTACTTCGAACTGTTTACTAACAATTGGTCCGATTGGAAAATTCGAACTTGAAAATTTATGGTTTTCTCGTATTCCCAGAAATAAATAAATAAAGAAAGACATTAGAATAAAAATATTATATGACGATTGCTTGATAATTAGCTATCGAGTAAAGCGTAGTATTGCGATCAGAAACAGAAAAGGTCGAGCATCCTTCCGCGGTCCGTCGCCGCCGCCGGGAAAAGTTTTCTTTTATACAAAGTCCTTATGGTCGATGCGAACTTCGCAGTCAAAAGTTCGCGTTCGCAAAGTTATACGCACGAGTCTCGGGAAACTTTTCAGTTCGGCAACTTTCCACGAAAACAATTCCCGAACCGTTTCATAGAACGCTACGAGCCGCGTTTGGTACTAATGGAAAACAAAAGAGAACTGGCGTCGATGTAGGTATAGTGACTGAGATCTGTTCCAAGATTTATTAATCTGTGAACTAAACAATGAGCGGTGACTTTTAAGTGAAGTGTTAATCATGGCAGCTGCAATGATTAGTGATCGAGGACTCCGTAAAAAGTTGACGCAAGAAGCTATTCCGGAGAAAACTCCGAGAAAACCTTCGAAGCGTAAATCTACAGCAAGCAGCTCTAAGGCTGACAAGAAGAACGAACAGAACAATAACAAGAGAGCAAAAGTGCAGTCAGGAGATCCCAAGCTGGACTTGTTCTCGACATACCAGCCGTGGGTGATACAAACCTACGGGGATTTAGCGAAAACTAAGACAGTAACACTAAAGAAGTACGCGCGGATTCTCCGTACGTTACGAGGGGAGGAATGCAACAGTTCCGACAGTTCTAAGTTCCGTTTTTGGGTGAAAGCGAAGGGCTTTCACGTGGGGAAGCCGCCAGGGTACGAAGCGAAGCCGGCCGACGGCATAGTCTGCCGGTACAGCGTGTTAGACTCTGAAGGCTGCACTGTGGGGCTCGACGGACAGGAGATATACAGTGGCTCGCAGAATGACCCCCCGCTCTATATACCCACCCCACCAGTCAAGGTGAGAATGTCCTGCAATTTCTTTTTAGTTAACTTACCAAGCGAAATGGCTTCTGTATCAGGATTGTGTGTTTGTTATATCTTTCTTGCAGATTCAAAAGTAAATAATTGATCCTTCAGCTATGTTTTACTATAATTACTAGGTACCTTTATTTCATTGTCTACCTGAATACTTTATTTGACGGTTTCTATCTTGTATCCCCAATATATTATTATCTGAAAATTGACAGTCCGTTCGTTCGCTAGCGCGCAAGTCCCGCGTAGCGCACGGCTGGCCGTTTGATTCATAAACAAGAACAGGTGATTTTCGTCTCTAATGTACCAAGCAAACATAACCCGCCAAGATACATACTTTTCGACATCAGCTGTTTTTGCATTTACTATGGATGACAGACATAATATATCTATCTATCTGTTGCTTGCGTCTCTGCTTATTAGAATCTAAAATTCGAATTAAATGCAGTTTTTAATAAGTGTCAACGCCTGTCGCGATAATTTAACAAAAAAAAACCTTATAATATTAAAAAAAAACGCTGATTACAAGTTATATCTTCGGGGAATTAATTGATTGAACTTACACAGCTGATGAATCTAAAAATCAGAGGAAGCAAGATCAAAGAACAGGTGATCTGTACCACCGGTGTACTAGGCGCGCATAACTTCTAAAGACATGTCATTACAGAGCTCATTCATCATAGATACGACAAGCAATGATGTAGACTTTCAACTCATCTGTCTAGCGTTTTTCCCATACTATGTTGGGGTCGGCTTCCAGTCTTACCGGATTCAGCTGAATACCGTATTTACACGGAGCGACTGTCTATCAGACCTCCACAGCAACAGTTACATGTATAAAGACTGGTTGTTAGAATTGCCTCAACGACTGCCAAAGATCAACGTATGACAGTCAGGACTAACGGCTTAACGTGCTCTCTGAGGCACGGAGGGGTCTCGGTACGTTATAAATAGTCAGCCATCCACAGACCAACCGCGGCGAGTGCAGCTTAACCTATATTATCGGTCAAACCTTACGGCTTACACTTAGCCACGAGCCCCTATAATTTGCTGATGATGCAGACTTTAGACTATCAAAATCCAAGTTTGTAAACATACAAATTCGTCTTATAGGAATCGGTATTCAAGAATCAATGCAGTAATCGTAGTAGTGTGTGACTGGATAATTTTGACTGACATTGTTAATCAAGAACTCAATCAACTGCTTATCACAAACGAAAAGCAAGTACAATGGAGTTCCGTTAATAGATTTTAGTTGTGCTTAGACGACTCGTAATTAAAATGGTTTGACTACACATCGTGCTAGGTTAGTCTAGCCTAGCTACCCTTTTGTGTACAGTGAGATATATGAACCAATATTTTGGTAGGTTACGCTTTGTAAATTGGTGTTTGTTTGGCTTCTAACCTCCTGAATGTTACTAGATCAGGGCTTCGATTCAGCTATTTAAGAGTTGCTTAAATTGACCGAATGACCTGCTTCATTTGGTATTTTTTTACGATAATTGGCATTCTGCTAACTGCCATTACGATCATTAATTGGGCATTACGATCATTCTCTTCGAGAGTTCAATGAGATTTTATTGTAGGCTTACTGAGTACGAAAATTAGGCACAATGACAAGTACACTGACCGACCACTGACATGCATTTAAAATAGCTGAATCGTGGCCCAGGCCTACATACCACGTTTTTTTCTTCAATACAAACTTCATCCCCTAATCAGTACGTTTTTTAAATCATTGTTATTTACTTTTTGGGACCAATAAGGTTCTATTTTTCTCCACGTTCTGGGGCTTACCGTCTACATTCACATTTCTTCGTTTTTAATGGTCCTAGATAATGACATGACGTCATTTATCCCTCAGGTCTGTCTAGTCGATAAATACGTGTATGTGTATGATGTATTAACATAACCCTTCTGTCGCAATCGGCTAAAAACCTACAATCTTAAACTTTTGGGTATCGCGTTAAGGTTTTTCCATAATGTAAATTTATGTCATACTCCAGATAAAAAAGAACAGTCGGGTAAAAGAAAAGCAGTAACAAGGGAAAGGCAAACGTGCACGCTTCACCAGAGTTTCATCAAATCGTAATATGAGTACCATTAGTTATAAGACGTAGTTATACCTCCTAGTTCCCTTGCGCGCCGGGTGCGACGTGCCGGGCCACGCTCGCTCATTTATTATTACCGGCCCAGCCTGCCGCCTCATGTTTATTAAAGAGTCAGCTAACCCGCGAGCTTGCTCTCACCTGAACACAGCCCACAGATCCGCTTATTATTAATATTTCGACTCATCTTGTTACAAAACTTAGAAGTCCCAGTCAAACATACACAATACGATGAAAACGAAACAGAATCAAATTTTCGCTACTTTTCTAATACATTAATTACTAGCTGTGCCTGCGACTTCGTTCGCGTGGATGACGAAACTTATCAATGAGTTTATAACCGCAAAATTAAGTTTGTTTTCCGGGATAAAAACTACTCAGTGTAGTGCCCAGGATAATAAAGAATAATTATACCAAGTTTCATCGTAATCGAACCGGTAGTTTTTGCGTGATACCTGAACAAACAGACAGACAGACAGACAAAAATATTTTTTTTCGCACCTTTGGCTTCGTTGTCGGTCTAGTAACACCCCCCGCCATTTATTTTTTTGATATTTTCAATGTACAGAATTTTCAGTTCTACGGATTTATTATAAGTATAGATAAGGTAAAGGACTTGTCTCTATCTATTTATATGCAGTTTCAATAGCCTATGAACTCGGTCTGCCTGAACTTTGCGGGACGTTTCCCCGCCCGCACATGACAATATGGACGCGGTGTGAAATTTTAAACAATCGCTAGCATTCAATTTATATTCGTCGGGCGCTCCGGGCACGGTTTAGCAAAAACGTGGAGAACAATGGCTAGCGACCACACATAGACGCCACCGGCCGATAACAGCGATCGATTCATTTCTGCTTGTTCGATTTGATCGGAAACCTCCTGTCACCTTATGTAGCCCTGATCACGGTATCGAATGTATCGGTGAATTCTTGCGATTGCGATGACATTTTGTCCCTTGTCTGGCGGTGTCGTTAACGGCTGCTAACGTTTTCGCCCGAAAATATATCTATCGAAGTAAATGCCATCCGACATCATCAGATCGTAACGGTAAATTTTTTGTTAGGGGTAGCGTCCTTCTAGATAATGAAGACCCTAAAATGTAAGAATCAGCTCTATCATTAATTGGTAATAAGTACAGAGTGCAGAGAGACATATTGTTTGTGCAAAATAGGACTTTATTCAACTTCTGTTAGATCTCGACTCTCATCAGTTTATTAGGGTTACAAAATATCACACCAGTCGCAAAATATTTTTCATCATGTATTACTTTGTGGCCGTATTTTTCCGGATTATGAACGTGTTATTTTAGCAAAAAAGCATCCAAATTAAAAATAAATAGTCGCTGCGTTTCCATCGTTTACCATTCCAAATTCAAATGAAGTAAGCATTTCAAAAACCGAACTGTTTTTAGAATATTATTTGGCAATGTCCTCGTCGCATTGCCAGCATTAATAAAACAAAGCTGCGGTGGTATAATTCATCTGGCAATCGGGGAGGCTTGACACACTTGATTAAAATGAATGCTGAACCCTGAACGAACCTCGTTTTTACCTGCGTGGAATTAAACGCTTATTAGTAAGCTGGAATAGGGACCTTTTAAATTCCTATAATTTATGGGTTTCCTAATCCTTTTGCTAATAAGATTAAGCCTATTCTTAGTCCTAACCTGATTTGTGCATTGCAATAAATCCGCGGTATGTATGTATGTCAAAGAAGTATGTGTTAACAAAACTCAAAAAATCTGGTAATTTACCGCCGCGCCATATCAATTAATTTTACTCAGATAATTTAGTTACATCTCTAAAATCGTCTGCATAGGTCTGGTACTGGCACAACACGTAAAAAAAACGTACGTCAAGCAATGGCGGACGAAGTCGTCGTGCGCAGCAATTAAATTATTCTGCATCATCACACACGACACGGGCTGGGGTTGGAGAGCCCACATGCTGCAAATCGCTTACCTTTGCTTCACGAAAAAAAAGAAGAGCGGTGATGAGTCTATGGTTTATTGTTTTATCTGTGATCTCGTTTACCATGGATAATGTACAAAATCTGTTGTCAAAATACTCATTAGCGTTTTATGTCGGAATTTTAGACTTTTCTTTCATGTTACAAAAATATATACTAAAAAAGTATTTTTTTAAATAATTATTAACGATATAAATTCAAATAAGGCATTTTATAAACACTCTGTATTTAAAAATATATTCATTATACCAAGAAACCTCTTTCCGTAAGCAATTTAAAAAGTACTTTTTTTTTTCATCTCAAATTATAAGAATTTCGTTCTTCTAATGAAAATAACTAGGTGAATAAGTTAGTATCCACTGCAGTCCTGTATAAAAGTATTTTTTTAATTATTCCTTACATCTCCCGAGCCTTTTCCAAACTATGTTGGGGTCGGCTACCAGTCTTACCGGATTCAGCTGAATATCGTATTTTACATGGAGCGACGGCCTATCTGACCTCCACAACAGACCACAACCCATTTTACTGGGAAACACAGTATCCCATAGTAAGACTGGTTATTTGAATTGACTTAACGACTGCCAAGGATCTATGTATGACAGCCGGGACCTACTGTATAACGTGCTTTCTGAAACACGGAGGGGTCTCGGTATGTTATAAATGGTCACCCATCCACGGACCAACCGCGGCGAGAAATTCAAAAGCGGCAGAAAAGCCGAGAAATTCAAAATACCGTCGGGTAGTACTAGATCGACAGACAGACAACGGGACAGTTGAAGGTATAATATAAAAGCTTGTCAAATAATGTTCAATAACAAACAGGAAGGACATCTAATGAAAAAGTCACTTTAAACAACAGTTGTTTTCTGCTTTTCACCACATGAAATAATTACAAAACGTACAATATCATGTACACAACGAGTTTTGTTGAACAGACCAACTCTAGTAAGAGTAAGGTGATCATTGCAAGCTGCGTCAGTTGGTGCACTTTACTTTGTTATTGCAGTTATACTCGAACTTTTCTGATGTAAATTATGCAGTTGCATTTACTAAGGGAAATTTAAAACAACCAGTAGGTAGTCGCGGGTTTGAGTTCCGCCTGAGGTATTTTTTTTTCCTTTCAGCTATTTGTATTAATAACATTATTTAAAATAATAAAGCTTGAGATATTCATACGTGTAATAATTAAGGGACACTAATCATAATTAGATTTACTTGTGTCTGCCTGTAATCAAATCTTGGTATTATTTGAATTACCTACTTCGTAGTTTTCGATTGAGAATAAAATTGAAAAGATGATTTCAGTTAATCGGATTATAATGCAATAAAATTATGACAAGATGATCTGATGATAGACCCATCAGCCATGGAAACAACTTCACCCGTGTTGGGTGTTTCTTTAAATATTAAATATATATTTTTAACCAACTTTAAAAAAAGAGGTTCTATGTTCGAATTATGTATAAATTTTTACACTTATTGTGTTTGAATTACCGAGAAAAACCACACCAAAGGTAATACAGGATAGACCTTTTAAATATGACTAACTAGCTTTAATAATAGTTATGTGAAGTCTTCATGTCTCGAGATAATCTCAAAAATACTGGCATAGTATTTATTCTAGGTTTCAATCGATAGGTCTCGAGACTGCTCCAGAAATGGAGGAATTCTTTATCCGAAGTCGGCGGTAGTCAGCTGCTAGATTTGATTAACGTCTGGAAACCCTTGATATATGGTATGTAGTACTAATAAGAAATTACACTGTAAATAAGGCTTTTTTATTGGTACTAGTAGTTTTAAGAAGTTACTGTACGTATTTGGCGATGCAGACATCATTGTCATACGCAGTTCGCTGTAATTTGATGTAAGCTTAACACTGTTTAGCATTTTTAGCCTTTTTTAGTTTGTTTATCAGTATTTTGAAATACCAATCCTCATTTTTTTTTAGATTTTCACTTAACCCTTTCTGAACCCTACTGAGACCTATACTCTTGCAACCTTTTATGTACAAGTTTGCAGGTTCGCACCCAGGCAAATAGCCAAATACTAATGTGGCTTTTTCAAAGTTACGTGTGACACTACAGGTTAGACACCTATATTCCTCTACCTGCACTGCATGAATAGAGTATACCTTAGTCTGCTTGCCTACACTGCAGCCTATACTGCAAAATGAGTGGCCGGTCAAGAAGCGAGCGGTGTAATTCGGCGCGGGTCGGGCCATTGTAAAAATTACGCCATAAATCGGGCGTCGACGACGGCCCGCCGCGACTGCGCTCGTAAATTATACACAGGGTTGCCTCGGTCTCAGTTTCGGTCGGCAGTTTTTCTTTTTGTGGTTTTCTAACCGGTCGACGGCAATCACTAAAAATAGGTACTCTATTCGCAGTGGTTAGTAGGTGAAAATTATATGAGGCTTTAGATTGTTTCGTTATAATATTAGATAGATAGGCTTGCGCAACTGTCTACTTTGGATAGAAAAATTATGAGAAAGAGATTCTGCAATTTTTTTTGCTACAGACATTGTTTCCAAACATTAGAGTTTTTATGTAGATCATTGGATCATAATGCTCAGTGTAATTAATATAATAATTATTAATATAATTATTAATTATTTGTTTTATATTAATTATTAATAATAATTAATATAAAACAAATAAATACGTATATAATATTTGAGTTTCCTCGGGCATAAATTACGTTAGATGTAGTTAGCAGCCCTATTTAGCGAGGCGGGCGGCGTAGTTGGCGCGCGGCTTCACAGAGGCGCGCCGAAAATATATAGATAAGAGTGCCTACGTGTTGAGTGCAGGCACCAGGCTGGGGTAGGCAGTGAACTAAGCTACCGTACCGTACTATATGCACCAGTCACCAGGCTGGGGTAGGCAGTGAACTAAGCTACGCTACCTACCACGGTATGCTAGCGTACCGTGGTAGTGTAGCATGCTACACTACAACTACGTTATAGTACAATACACTCAGTCTTCTTCTTCTTCTTTTTTTCGTGTCGATGGTAGATTGAAATTAGGCTATATTGTCCCAGTAAGTTGCGACATTAATAGCAGCAGCATACTCTCAGTGTAACTATGTGGTACATTCCCGAAAGGTGACGAGACAAAGGAAGTTTCGTAGTCCAGACGAGAAATTTGCGTCGTAATAAGAATCGCTGTGAAAACTTTACTAAAAGCTGCTGGATTTTTTACCTCTGAAGCAATAAGGGATGCTTATAATATAAAGTACTCTGTATGTGTATACATACATGTATAGTATCGTAGCTCTCAACTGGATGAACCTATTTTGATTTTCTTTTTGTTTGCATGGCCTTGCATTAGATCTGGCAATTCAGTACTGAAATCAATTATGGTGCTTGTATATATCTCAAACTTGTGTACATAAACTATTGTATAGTCAATCGGGTGGTCAACAGAAAAAGCCCCAACATCATCATTAGAAAAAAGAAACCAAATAAATGTAGCTACCAGGGCAGCAGAAATGTGTAGAGTTACAAACCCACCCTAACACGGTGTCCCGTGTAATGGGCGTCAGTTTATTGCCATTTATTGCCGCTGCACAACCCTTGACATCCCTTAGTGGCTAGTCAAATTTTACGACTCCCACCGGAAGAAAGTTTGGTACAAGATTCCAGCCCACTTCATTTGTGAAATCTTTAGTCGCTTCGAAAATTGGTAGATAGAATTATTTTCCACCGACTTCAAAAAGGAGGAGGTACTCAATTCGACTGTATTTTTTTTTTGTGTTTGTTACTTTAGAACTTTAGACTGGGAGAACTGATGGAGAATTTTGACGATTCTTTTTTTTTTTTAAAGGTGGTGCTTCCCGTGTGGTCCCATTTTAATTTGGTCCAGTTATGACAGTGGGGTCCATAAGAAAACCATTTGAAGTCGTTTTTTTTTTTGTAAGAATTATTAGTATAACTATTTTTGATCTGAATAAACTAATATGTCATGTTATCCAAAAGAAAAGTGTGTTAAATGTCTGCTTCTTTTGCTACCTGAACTATGTCCTAACAATGCCTACACCTCAAGATGTGCCTCAAGTGAGATTTAAAAACGTTTGATATTTTTTTTTCGAAAATGAACAAAAAATCAGGCTCATTATAAATAATAATCTTTGAGTGTTTTTGTAGGCAATATATCGATAAAGTCCACATAGAGTGGATTGTTACACAGTTACACTTTACAGAAGTAGGAACGTTTAAAAAAATATTTGGCTAATGTTAATTATTTAATATCTAGTATAGATTCACGATTGTATATAGCAAATTCATAGACAAGTGAATGTTTAATAGAAATAGAGGGCTAGTTAATAATTCATAAGTTTATTTGCGTTCTCGTAAGCCCGAATTCTGAAGGGGACTTGATTTGCCGGCTCGGTGACTGAGCCTGGACAAATTTTTGGATGAAAAGTTTCCTTATGGAGAATATACTTAATACTTTTGTTGCATTACATGACAGGATTGAGGCACATTTTACATACAATTTTTTTTACTTGGAATAGAATTATCTCATCATGTTTATCATTATACTTACTACTAGAAGAATATTTGCCCCTTTTTTTCTGGAAGTTTTGCAATTTTTTGCGATTTTTTGACATTAATCTCACCATTTACATGAAAAAGTTTTGCTCAGTTTAGGAACTGATTTTAAAGCACTGATATAATGTTTCTAATCTATGAATGTTTGCTACAAGGTGTAATTTTCATCCTCGAAGACGTCTAAGACTAGATCAGTTTTATTTTTCATCCTAAAAGCTAAGTAAGAAATAGTTAGCAGGGCAGGACATAATGCAAACTTAAATATAAGTTATTTTTGTAGCCTCTTAGTATAAACATGAGTTACTTTTCAACTTTTCACACTCAAGTCACACTTCTCGAGTTTTTTTTTTTAAATAGACAACGGTGAAATGTTTTCTGGTTGTGACGGCAGTTATGTGAGGAACAAAATGCTATTAATTTAGAAAAAAAATGTGCGGAAGAACCTGTTCCGTTTTAATTTCAGCCATTTCGGTTGGAGCTAACTTAAAACATGCGTGTTCAGCTATTTATTTAGGTCTATAACTGACGTCTAATTATATTTTCCTTTACAAATAATGTAAAGTAAGTTCCAGTGTCTGGTTGTAACACTTCTTGACGTATTTTAACGAAAAGCATCTTGTAGACATTTTCAAAGCATTTTGCGTTCAAATTTGAGTATCGGAAAGTCTCTGGACTCGTTACAATTCTTGTGGGACGTTAACTGTGCGCCAGTTCGGCCCGATTAATTATCGCCTCGACATTATCGTGTCTCTACTTTATCCCTTTACACTTTAAACGCAGTACTGATAATTTATACTCCTATTTATCATTTACTCGTAGCTAGGGTTGACAGATACAATTTGATGTGGATTTCAAACCAGTCAGGGTTTGTTTTAGCATGTGACTCTTTGGATTTTGGTTGTATTTGTAATGCATGCAGGTGTAAAGTTTATTTTTTTATTTATTTATTTAATCATTTATGTACACACAACACATTAACAAATAATATTACATATTTAAAACTGATGTACAAAGGTACTGCTTATTTCTATAGAAATTTCTGCCAGCAGACCCGCGAGAGGAGAAGTCGTTAATATTGGCAGTCAGAGTGTGCGACTCAATTTATAAAACATACATATAAATACACAAACAATACGTATAACTAAAATATATAAATATATATATATATACATATATAACTCAATTATGAGGAGAGATAATGTTCTTTAACGCGTTTCTTAAAAATTAAAAGAGATTTGGAATCACGGATGTTAGGCGGAAGCGAGTTCCAAAGTCTTACTGCGTGAACGGTAAAGGAGTAGGAATAGAAGTCAGTGGAGTGGGATTGGAAGTGTAATAAGGATTTTATTTGTGTTCTGCAAGGGACATTAGGAGGACGGGTAAAAGTGAAGCGTTCACGCAGATAAGAGGGATACGTTGGGTTGTACAGGACATTGTAAAGAAGGCATAAAATGCGAGATGTTTATTGTCATGTCAATGTATCGTGCTGTGTTAAATTTTATTTATACCAAACAAATGTCATAAAAAGTCTGACATTTTAATTATTCAAACGGCAAGTCCATGATAATTCAGTCCATATCAGTACCCGACACGCAACAGTCGCACGACATATTTTTACGTTTTTTTTGTTCCGGTAAATGCAAAAAGGGCACGCATGACGCATGAACGCGCGACAAAAAGTTGCGGCGCATTCGCATTGCGGGCGTACATCTGGCGGCAGAGTACCAGGATCGCAGCGGCGCGAAGAGATAAGTAATTCTGTGCTCGGTCGGGGGCCGGGCGGGCGGGCGGGGGAGGGGGTAAATGCCCGCGCGGCGGCGGCGGGTAATTGGTTCGCGCCGCCCGAGGCGAGCCCGTAGTATCGCGCTTTAGCGACGGGCGCCCTCCGGTGTCGGGCGCGCATTATACACCAGTGGAGTCGAATTACGTATACACTTTTTTAGGTTTTTTTTTATTAGTTAACATTTGCGTTATTTTGTAGGGTGCAGTGGGATGCTGTATTTTTTTATTAGCTTATTCTAAACAGTATTCTATAAGTATTTAGTATGTTCAATTGTATTAGGTTTGGTGGTGAGCAGTTTTCTGAACCAATATGTGTAGTCTTAGTCAATATATTTTGCTATATTTTTACTATCAACAACATTTTCGTACGTGGTGGCAACATAACATAAGTTAAACTAGTTACAAGTAAAAGTGATATTCTTTAAGTTAGTTTCAATTTTATTCAAACTGTTACTTAAATCAGTCGTACTCATCAAACTGCTGTTCTTCAGACCAGGGATGTTATGGATATATAATTTCGGATCCGGATACGGATATGGATATTGGTAAAATATAATATCGGTTTCGGTTACGGTTATGGATATTAAATTATTTCGGATTATCCGATAGTTTCGGTTACGGATATTATTTTTTTAAGGAACTGTAAGTACGAATAGCAGTGCACCTCGCGCTGTGACGTCATTAGGTAGCGGGAGAGGTGTCGCATTCCAGCGGAGTGCAGTTAATTCGTACGAGTGTAGTATTTAGTTAGACTCCGCCCTATCCGAAACTATCTAAAACTTTTATTTCGGATTCGGTTACGGTTACGGATATTTTTTTATTTCGGATATCCGATAGTTTCGGTTACGGATATGGATATCCATAACAACACTGCTTCAGACCTACCAAATCCTGGATGCCTAAAATTTTGGAAGTACATATGTCCATTTTAATGTTATTTATCATTTTACTTACGTTACGTTTACTTACACAATTTTTACAATCCCAAAGAAAAACTATAATACATATTTACAAAAAAAAGTACGAACACAACAAAACGTCTCCACGCCATTCCGGCCGGCTGTTTGTCATGCTACCGCGGAGTTATAGCTATGTCATGTGGCCACCGGCGCGCCACTTTATACATCCGACCGACGGCGCTACCGCCCGCCACGAGCGCGCACACCTCCTCCAACACATGCATACCTAGTACCTCCACTACCGAGCGCTATGTCGGCACCTACTCTCTCGCACTGAAAAGTTAACGTTTTACGCTAAAGTTCCCTTTATTACTGCTAGGATATTCGCACGTCGATTACGAATAAGATATAACTTGAATATTGAATGAGTTTGACGTAAAATGATATTACTGATTCAAGATAACGCCTGTGTCGGTTTAAATGCTGACTAAAACTCCTTGAATTTATTAATATTGATATCGGAATTTCAAACAAGCTGTGAAAATGTCATGATTGCAATTTGGAACAGAAGGACCAAAATGGTCCTTTTAGCCGAAGCTACACTAGCCAAGTGGATACCGAAACTAGAGTACCGAAACCAATATTAAAACCTATACCTGAATAAAGTAATTCTAAAAACAGCATGTTCTACAATGTTACTTTATGTTTTAGAGCGGGATGTTCTCTAATTATTACACTGCTTCTAAGAGATAATTAGCTAGATTCTATGTATTTCTAAATCACGGAAACGCATATGAGTTCCATATTAAATCTGGTTGCGGTCGAAACAGCGACTGACGGATTTATTGGTTCTAGGATTTCTATAAATCTTTAACTTACCGTCGACATTTGTGGCACTCGAATGAGACGGGTCGCTGAGGCAAATGATTTCCTGGTCTCTGAATTATATGGGATAGGGGATTTCTTGCTGCCTAGTTTACGCGTAAAAAGAAACAAATTCTCCCACTGACTTCAACGGGCAATTTGGATAATACTAATTAGAGTCGTGTAGTTTTAAAGGGTTAAATTTACATCCTTATTCCTTATTTATGTACAGTTCTAGATATTGTCATGCTTATCAAAAAAGTCCTTTTAAGTTTCGTACTCTTTTTGGACCGGAACATATGTTCACCAAACCTTATTTCTGTTACATAACTTATCAGTCCATCTGTTTCAAGGTTTCGACGTTTTCCAAGGCGAAGTCTTGGTGTTTTTATACCTATAGCTTTAGAAACAAAAGATATAATGTTCGCATGATATTTAGGATTAAAAATACGGATATAACTATGTTCAAATTCAAAGCCATGTGATTCAGTTTAGTTTATCAGTAGTAATTAAATTCACTATCCAGCTTTTACATGTATATTAGTTTAGTTACCGCTTACTACTGACGGTCTGTTACCGGTAATATTGAAATTCTGTAAAAGAATCATCTAGCATATAACATAGAAATAGAATCTATAATCTACATAGTTAGCAGCATGTGATTTGGAATTCTGAAATTGAGCTCCAAAAACCGCGATGAAAACGGCAGCATTGATGGCTCGTAAGTTCATATCAGAAAGTACTCCTGGCATAAAAGTTTATTTATAAAAGTTCACCACAAACGATGGCAGCAGCCAGTGGCTACAGTGTACATAAACCATGTTATGGTATCGTAAATCAGAGTATTATGTGCACAGACCGCCGCCGTAGTTTTTAATGCCACCATCAAAGGTACGCCTCAAGTTATAGTTGCTTTCAATCTTTAAATCAAGTGGAAGTCAAATAAAGGACCCTTTCTCGTCCTTTAGTACGGATGCTAGGATCCGTTGTCCTTTCCCCGGTCCTTCGATCCGCGATTTATGAGGGCACTATATTTGTTTTATTTCGTTTATTTTTTCATGGTTCGGCCCGTTGACTCCTTAACGCCTCGTCGCCTTGTGATCAGAATCTACGATGGAACATCAATTAACAGTTTTTCGAACAAAAACACCATCCTCATTATAATTTGGTAAGGCAGGCCAGCCTTTTCGGTCATTAGTCGTCGGCTCGCACGGGCGAGGCGTGCTCAGCTAGGGTTGCCGAGTATTATTGAATTATTTTTGTATAATTTGAGTGATACGATACGGGCAATGTCGGATAAAATTGTGCCCGTACCTTCAATTATCACAAATTACGATGGTCGGGGTGTCAGTAAAGCGAAGTAACATGGAATTTGTAGTTATACATTCTTACGCACATTTCTTAATAGTGATCCGAGTCACAATAAAAGCCAGATTATTTACTCATCGTTCTACCAGATATACTGAAACTTTGACATCCAAATAAGTATCCGAAAGATCTTTATTAGTACCTATTCCAAAAAAATAATATTATATTTAGATAGGTTTCCTTCTTAAGCTAAACATTCCCATTACTGAACCTTAAACTAAATCAGCTAAAAGAGCAAAAAAAAAAATAACTAAAATAAAACAAGTGTCGTGTCAGCCCTGGGTCGGCTGGGCGCGCTCGGGCGTTGTCGGGAGCGGTCGGGGCCGCGCGACGGGGCGCATAAAATACGCCGCGCGATGTCGTCGGCTACACTACACGATGTGTCACGGATACACGACCCGGCTAGTGATGTGGCGAGGGACGGGAGCTATCGATATCGACGGTTTTAGGTTGAATTCTTTTTTGTAATTTTTTGGATTGTTTTTGGAAATGTGTGTTTTGTATTTATATGTGAACGTAACACAGGGCGTAAGAAAAAAACTAGAAACTAAAAATATATTATTTATTTACTTAACTATTGGGATGAACATGAAAAATACATCACAAAATCACAACTAAACAGAAGCCCTAAAAAAATCTCGTATCTTTCATCTTCAGCCTATAGCTACAGTCCTCCCTTTGACTTAACCATTTCCTCCTTCTTTTCTCTTCTCTCTCTTCCAATCACAACCTTCCCACTTATTCCAAATATAAATTTAAATCCGTCGATAAATAACTAGAGTCAAGCCCTATCCACGTGGAGCGTTCGCATGCAATCAGTCGGGGCGAGTCGCGGCGACGCCACTCAGCGCGCCTCGTAAACGTTATCGGGTACATCGTAAAAACGCTACGGAAAATGGCGAACGTGCCGCCAACCGGCCCGCACACGTTCTATATTTGAATTCTGAATTTTGAACTTAGTATTGTAGAATTTTGAAAATGGAAGCGTTCAGTTTGCGCGGTTGGAGTACTTTGTTACTTCGTTAGGTAGTTCTTGTTTCTATTTTAAATAATTATTTGATCATTCTTTATGATATAACGCTTACGTAGGTAGGTATACTACGTAGAGATTTCTTTTATAGTCGAATGTCATCTGTAAGCAATAAAACACAAATTTCTTTTAGATGGAATAGTAGAGCATATCATACTAGCCACAAGGATGATTGAATCTATAAAATATAGACGGAAATACTAGAGCATAGCATACGGCGATTGAATCCTAAATAAATAGGGTTTAACGTTATACATGCACGCTAATAATATACTTTCTACTCACTAAAACTACAACATCTGATCCTACTGTATTCTCTACCAAGTTATCTCCGACTTCAGTCTGGTCCTTTTAACATTTTCTCGTAACCTTTCTTCCAATAAGGACCAACAACCCAACTTCAAAACATCTATTCATCAAGACGCAATACAAGCAGTACCAGGAGTAAATCATGCAACTTTTAGAGATCCGTTTCACAGTCGTGACGGAGGGGCCCGCAGGCAAATTCACACCCCAATTAGTGTCTGATCGAACTTGCGCGAGTGGGCTACGCTTGGACCCTTAGTCAAAGATATACGGAGGATGGGTGACTGGAAATGGCTCGGAGGAATTTATTTTTGTATGATTTTGAGGAAAAATACTATTATTTGTTGTTTATTTACGCATTTTTTGCCTCATGCAATGAACAGTAGATAGCTGGACTAAATGAGTAAATGCATTTTCTAACGGCTATTGTATGCCAAAAGATTTTTTTGTCTTAACAGAATCGCTGTTTGAAAAGACGTAGGGAGAAAACAAAATACATTTCATCATGATCCAGACAAAACATATCACTTTTAAAAAGAAATAATTTATTTAGTCTAAAGACCTAGAATTTTAAATATATCTCAAAACTTATTGAGCTCTATTTATTTTAATTTTATGACACGAACATTAAGTACTTTACCTAGTACGCTATAAAGTATTCCGTATTATCTGAATTTCCACTCGGACCAAAGGACCAAAAGGACCAACTACAACAACATTCTCAAGATACCAATATCTTTCTTTAAATAAATATTCATCTGCCGTAGTCACCTCTAGCAACTCTAACTCCGGGCCCCACGATCCCGGGGCGCCTATCCCCGAGCCGGGCGCATTCGGTCCCGGCGTTTAATTCCATTCCCGATCCCACCCGGGTCGCCTTCCCGGGCGCGCGGCTTAATGAGATGTTACAACTCTACAATTATATCCTCACCTGATCTGAGCGCCTGGTACATCTGTGACGCAATCGATAGGATAGTTAACTTTGTAATTAAAGTAAACTCGGTCAGGTTTAACCATAATGATGCATTATTAGAAAACAAAATAAAATAGTTTTATTCAAGCTCAAGTAAATCAATGCCATTATTCTTTTTACACATTTTTATATAGACGTTGAAAAAAAACTCGTTAGCACTAAGGTGAACTAACACGCCGGCTGTTATACAAACTAATGCAACTTGCGATATAATTACATATTGGCAGTCAAAAGTTAAGTCAAACGTAGTCTGCACATAACTAAGGTGCCTGCAATATTTACATATTTACTTTACTCCTTTACTCTGCTTGGTGGTCGAATGGCACTTGTATGATCAGCAACTCGCAATTGCGTTAATTTTGATATACCACAAAGTTGAAATCAAGTGATATCGCTTTGTGAGTGTGTACAATAAATGTAAAGTATTTATAAGACTAAAAGTTGTTTGCTTTTAGTCTTATAAATATATATAATATATAATAAAAACTTTTTCCCAAAAAGCTGCCCAAAATCGAAATAATAAATTAACATTTGACTTCTAAAAATCCAGCTCATATATTCTACACAAATATCTAGGTATAAAAAGCATTTAATAAACACTTACAATAAATATTGGATGTTAGCAGCAAACATATAAAGTAGTCAGTGAAATAGTAAGTTATTACATAATGTGTTTAAAAACATTTTGTTCTTAACCACTTAGCTAACTGTGTAACTGGCAACTTATTACTAAGATACATTTTTACACTGTGGCTTTTATACATAGCATGTCTATTTGAAGTATGTGATTTAAAAAATATGAAGAGCTTAGTTAGATGAATGATTGGTCCGAGACCAATCATTCATCTTAGATGAAGAGTAATGATATTTTTTGGTAGGATTGTTTATAAAGCCTTGGCTAATCTTAAAAAGCTTTAAGAATTATTATTAGCAAATTCCTAAGACCATTTTAAGATTCCAAATTCTACCAGTTTAATGTAAAGGCATACTGCGGAAAATATTGCAAATGAAAATGATTGAAATTGTGTAAAGTACAGAACTGTGAATTATATATATTTTTTAAATCAAAAAAGTTTTGAAAACATATATTAATTTAGAATGTCTGTCTACAAACGGTGTATGTAATATATTAAGTGGTGCGACTAGGTACTTCAATACTTACTGTTACATCCTTCATAATATATTTAACAGAATCCGGCACACAAACATAACCAAAAAGAAACAACTTATACTAAACCTCACACTTACTCGGAAACGAAGAAAAACATACGTGCACTGAATGTTATCATTCCATCCCTATGAATTACGATTTACATAAAAATAATAAACAGGCCAGCCCCGCACTAAAAGGCATATCTCTTTCTTCGCCGGATAAACCCCGGGGCCGGGATTGCGGGAACCCGGGTCGCGGGATGTGGGTCCCGGCGTTATCAAGTTATCAATTTGGTCCCGCCCCGCCATATGTGAGGCTTTGTGTGGGATGTGTTGGTCCAAGGGAAACGATAAATATTTTTAGCTTGAAATTAGAGATTTTTTTCTCGCTGAATACGTTGGCAAGTATACTTACTTGTACTTTTTAACAAGACTTTAACTTTCAACTGCAGGAAAAACTGCCTCTCATATAGAGAAGCATTGATCACCAAGCATCCTTAAATTAGTTTTTTTTTGTTATCCAGGTTTCAAAATGACGTTTATTTAAAATCACTAAAGCCATTTTAACACCGTTCCGCCAGACAACTTATGATTTTGGACGTCCGTTTCAGACACAACTACATATCCCGATATAAACCTACCTTTTCGAAATAGGCACGTGCATCAACCGTGAAGCATAAAAATAATATATGATCTTAATCTCAAGAAATGAGGGGCTCGTGGCTAAGTGTAAGCCGTAAGGTTTGACCGATAATACAGGTTAAGCCGCGCTCGCCGAGGTTGGTCCGTGGATGGGTGACGATTTATAACATACCGAGACCCCTCCGTGTTTCGGAAAGCACGTTAAACAGTAGGTCCCGGCTGTCATACATAGATCTTTGGCAGTCGTTAAGTCAATTCTGACAACCAGTCTTACTATGGGATACTGTGTTTCCCAGTAAAAATGGGTTGTGGAGGTCAGATAGGCAGTCGCTCCATGTAAAATACGGTATTCAGCTGAATCCGGTAAGACTGGTAGCCGACCCCAACATAGTTGGGAAAAGGCTCGGGAGATGATGAATCTCAAGAAAGTTCACACTTTTATCTCTTCAACTTTTTTCTTACTAAACCCTTAAGTGGCCGATTAGATCCAAAAGGGTAACCGATCCCGAACTTTTAGAGTTCCGCTGAACACTACTTTATTATATTTTAATACCCCTAACATACCCCTTGGTTTCAAGTGTGGGGTGATTTACCGCTGTCACTAATGACAGCCGGTTGTCATACTGCCTCTCTTTCTGTCGCACTAGTTGTTATATTGTTGTCTCATTCACACCGATGTAGGTGGCATGGCTAATACCTGTAGCTTCAGATTGGTATGTGGGATTAAGCGTGTATTGGCACGTGTTTAATACATGTCTTATTTATAAATCGAAAACTTTTATATTAAGTAGCAATTTTTTATGTATGTCGCTTACAAAGTATATGGTCTACATACATACATATAATCACGCCTGTTTCCCGTAGGGGTAGGCAGAGACCACTTCTTTCCACCTGCTACGATCCCTACACACTCGTTTCGCTTCGTCCACTTTCATTATTCCCTTCATACATGCTCTTCGGTTTAGGGTACTCTTGACCTAGCTATATGGTCTAGCTATTATAATTCGGCCACTGAGAGAATGCATTGTTGACACATGTCATGTCAAATCATAAATATGTTTTGAATGATTATTCTTTTATACGACAAATAAATGATAGCCACATTGAAGTTTTGTCTTCCTGATGACCACGAATTGCCAGGAACGCGTTCTCTCAGCGCCCGTACTTATAGTATGTTGTAAGTTTGATCATCACTCAAGATTTAATTAACCCTTTTGTATGCTGTATTCCTAATAAGCGCATTTTTAACAGTAACTTTAATTTCCTCTACTAAGGATAAACAATTCGAAATTTTGCAAGCCTGAGCATGCAGAACTTTAAAATCCTCACGTTAAATATGACACAATACGTGTCCCTAATTTGGGAGCGCGCGGCAGCCCTGTCGTAATCCACTTTTAATTTTGATTAATGCCATCCCTGACCGCGGCGCGCGGCCCGCACCTAATACTAAATAACGTCCCTACAACGATGCGGTTTTTTCCCGGATTGTGAATTTTTGGAGTATTTTTTTTGTTACCTCTTAGGTTTTTGAAGATGATATAAAATTGTAGATATTGTTGTGTAGCAGCTCGATGATAAATAGTCGAAAATACATATGAAGAAGAGAATCTTCTTCTGCCACGTTTTTTTACAAGTTCCGTTGGTAGCTTCTAGTCCTACCACCTTTAGCTACATTCCGTATTTTATGGAGCGACCTCCACAACCCGTTTTACTGACTAGAACGCTTTAATTATATTTTTGATACATATAATATAATCAAGGCAGTGTGAAAAGCGCCAATGTTAATAGACGGGGTGAATGGTGATCATGTGATGCCGGCAACAGTCGTGTGATCACTGACACGAGTAGTGTAGCTGTATACTAGCTATTGATTAAAATAATATTATTATATGGAACTGAGTTAAATATAAAGCGTGTCTTTTCAGGAACAAAGGTTTGCCAAGTCTTACTTAAACAAAATTTTGTGGTTTTTGCCTGGGTTTTGAAACGTTTCAGGGTACAATATTAGCACACGTGATATTGTTTTGCCATTTGAGTTATGTTCTACATAAACTTATGATTGATGATTCCTTATATCCTATGTCTAACAAATGTGTTTGCTTTTTCAGGTAATTCGAAACTTCAATACTTGTACAGTATCAGCAAGTACACGTAAGTTTAACTTACTACTCTAACTACCAAGCAAAACTGCATCGGAATAACTTTAAGACTAGGCTAGCATGATATCAAAATCTAGTGCAGACACCAGGCGGCCATAATTCAGTAGCAGGCGAAGTAACTTAGCGACAGGCGGGGCGGACGCGGCGCGGCATCCGGGCGCGCTTCCTTCCGGAAATAGGGCCCGTTCCGCCACCGCCGCTCGTCTAATGGCGCGTGCCTCTATAATGTCATGCCTCCCTGGTACCTACCGCTCGTTAGCCCCGGCTCCCGGGTGATGATTTTTGCGGTTTTTTTCTTACATTATTATTTTCAAGTCTTGTTAGATGTGTTTTTATTATTTTTGACCTGAATCCAACTTTCCAGCTAGTTTCCAACTTGTCAATACAAGAAACTATTCTTTGTTGCGGATAGTTTTGTAAGAAGTTGTGGCGTTTTAACTTTGTACTCACCGACTTATTAGCGAGACCGTCTATCTAACTGTATAACTTTATTTACAAAGGCTGCTCCTCTCTTATTAATGAAGTTAAGAATACATACAAAAAACACTTACTATGAACGAAAACTTCAAATAAATGAAAAAAAATATCAGTAATAAGTTTGTCCTCTACGCTTCTCATAAACTACTGAATCGAATTTGAAAAGTCACTTAGTATTTGCAAGTAAGCTTTTGAGACCACTAGAATTTACTTCTGGTGTAGTGTTCGGGTCCTTTAGTACCTAAGTCATTCTTATCTATGTTATTTCATAACACATAATAATAGTACTATACATAGGTATATAGCATAGTTAATACGTCGCTTCAGTGAATGGGTACGACATAGACATACCGTGTACTTCAGTCGGAAGACGGAATGTACTTAAGGCGCTTTATTCAAGGCACACATTAAACGAGAAATACAGAAGGTTAACTTTAATATAGACTCATTATTACCGTAATTAAACTGTGTTGTTGAGTTGCTGTACTTGCTGTAGTCGCCGAAAGACTTGGACGTCTTCCGAAGTGATAATACCTCGGTCAATCACAAGTTGTAAGTGAACACTGAAAATATTCTTACCCTTTAAGAAAGTTTGCAATTAAACATGACTAAAATTTAAGTACTTATGTGAACAATGAAAACATGCGTAGGTACGAAACTTAGCTAAATTAAACATGATTAAAAATAAACTTGGCTTTGCTCTTTTTTTATTAATTACATATTTATTTAACAGAAATAAAAATATTTTTTTAAATAAATAGACAAAATATTATGAACAAATAAAAATATCATTATTTATCAATTTTAATTTATGTTCGAAAACTGAAACTTCAATCAATTTAAAATCGTTAAGTCTCGTGCTATTTCTGTTACTTTAAGGCGACAGATACACATTTTATAACGTCGAAGGTAATTAGTGTTTCAGTATTCGAATTTTAAACTTCTGTCTCTACTTGTGTATTGTGAAACACTCAATAGCGATAGGTATTTATCGCTGGCGTGTCGTGGTAGGTGCGACCACCGCGCCCCGGGCCGCGCCTCGCTCCTGCTGACGGCTATACTGCGGAAAACCGTCTTGATACTTGTAAATATTGATGACCGATTTTCGGTCACGATAGAAAATTTAAATGTAAAAGTATATAAATATGTTTATGTATATAACATGTGTAAAATGAAAAAAATAGGTACTTATCAGTGTTAGATTTTTTTTTACACGGTATACCACTCTAAGATTTTTCATCGCGTTTAATCAGGCACAACACTAACTATTACAACGCAGATTATACTTACTCTTAGTCCTATTATATCCAATCACCATGCTATCGAATTAATTTGCTACAAAACTATTTCAAATACTACACGAAAATTCAAATTTCGTTACTATCTTACCCATCCACGCACAGACCTCAAAAAGCGCCGCTTAACCTTATCGACCTAAGTCAAGCTATACTCGACATATTTATCCGTAGCGTGTGAGCATCGCCCCGGGCCGACAACGCGTGTCGAGTGTTGGCGAGCCGCGTGTGACGAGCCATTTGATGTATGACTGCGTGCTTTCAACGATATGCCTTTATTGTTCCCAGTAGGTATATGTGTATGTAGGCGAAGTTTGCGCCTGTGGACAATGACAGGCTATGTAGGGGTGAAAACGATTTTGATGCTTGATAAATTTGGCAGTTTTTTTACGGCAAATGTGACATCATTAAATAGTTTGGACGCAGGTGTGTAATTAAAGTGGTGTACATACTATAATAAACGCAGCGACATGCTTAACAAATTGCAAATTTTAATATAATACCAACAAAATAAGTAAATAACACGCATTACTCAACATTTCGTTATGAGTTCGCACTCCAAAAAAAGTATGATGGAATATTTCAGTCACTAACGACCAAGCCCATTCCGCGGCGGTGTCGGTAGCTCGTCAAAGGGGCTTGTACGGTCTACCACACGGGAATAGAAGCAGACATCCTAAAAACAACCTTATTGCCGTCGAAATAAAGGCGCTGTTCTTATGTAATGTCTGGTATAGATGCTGCCCTCTGTATTTTGGAGCCAGTTATCCTCCCGCTGTCACCCTCATTATGTTACCGCGTGAGTATACATTTCGCAAAATGGCGCCTTGCCCCGTGGTAATGCGAAGTAGTCTTGTCAATTTACAAGTGTTCATTTGTACGCTGTTATCTGAAGGGTTTTGTATAAGTTTGTGAAATTATAGGGAGTCGAAGCCAGAAGTTATTTTCAGTAGTTTGTATCTTCAAGATGTATCGCTGCCGGTTTCAATGGTAGTGATTTTAGGAGTCCATAATTTTGTCTGTAGTGTGTTTTAACTTCTTGTTATATGTATAAAACATGCAGTTCTATCTATGTCCGTCTGTTTTCATTTGTATTTGCCACAAAACTCATTATACGCGTGCAAGGTCTCAAATTCGCGATACCAAAATATATGGTGCTGATCTTTTAATAAATAGAAATTCATAGCTATATGTATCGCATTAGAAGAAGAAATATCAACAGATAGTAGTTACAATTAGGCCCATAACTTATGTGTTCCTTTGAACCGCCCGCGCGCGCGCCCGTCTGTCTATTTTATAATCATCACGTTTATTCTAAATACTTTTCAGCTAAACTTGCAAATTGAAACTCAAGTAGGATATATGAAACTCCGCACTGGTCTTCGCTTTCCATACTCTACCCAACAAAACCGAGAACAATAATCGTAAAAGCCGTCGGTTACTATATCACCGTGATAAATATACACAAGACCAGGCGAGGAGAGAGCGAGAAAATTACTGACCGCACCACATCAAAGCGGTGCGATGAGTATAAAGCGATATTTATCTGTCTCTTGGCCTCGCCGGCACCGGTACCTATCAAGTCGAGTGCCGCATACTGATTTACAGTCTTACCCACCCTTATTAATAAACCTTTAAGGTTCATTTTCCCTTGATACTACGACGTGTAGAGTTATAGTATGGTAGATATGTGGTCGCGTGCAGTGACGCAACGCGGCTTGCTTGACAGCTACGTATGTGGTGTTTGTTAATGCGTGCTGGATGTGTGTGGTATACTTAATTTCTGCAGTCACCTGCGCTGTTAACTGCAACTTTGTTTTATGTATGTGGATGTGGATGTAGATAGTTAATTGGGTGCAGTTAATGTGCAGAGCAATTGATGGGTTACGAGAAATCTCCTTAGTTATGTTTCATCTTTTAGATGTTATTTATACTTATTCCATATTAAAAAAACTATTGACATTCACTCAAAGTCTAAGAGACAAAATATATTTTAAAAACCAGTTTTGCATATTCTTCGTTCTAAGTTCTAGTTCAACTAGTTTAATTTAGAGCAAAACATTTTTTTTTCTTACTCTTCATAATTTTTTTGTAGATATAAAGCCAGTATGTTGACTTATATCAAAAGCATTCCCACCACACACTAAAACAAAACAGCCAAAACCCTGCAATACGAAAAGTCCTTCAGTTTTGATCTCATAACGCGAACCGGGGTAATATTTAAGCGGGGAACACATTTCCAGGACATATTTCACGGACTCGCATCGCAGAGATTTCCCCGGGCCGTCTCGCTATGCTGCCTAACTATAGCTATACTATACTTGCTATCTTATCGTCGGCCCGTCGAGTCGCGTCGCTCCCATCCACCGACGTTTGCTGTCAGAACAGCCGACGTACGAATATTGCCACTTTGCTTTTATTGTACCACCAATTGTTCTGATAATAGTTCTCTTAATTAAATATTGTGTTTTGTTTGTGAATTGATTTTTAGAAAGTTCTGCAGTATCCTAGGTATTGAGGTTTTACGTTTCTACTTATTTTAGGGCAGTGAAATATTTACGATTATTTTTGTGAAATAGTGACGGTAACAAATCTAACTCATTAAAAGTATTTGTATTATCTGAGATCCGACCAAAACATTTTAGTGTTATGTAGGTAAAAGTGTACTAAATTAAGATATGCATAAACACAGAATTTATAATTAAAAGAAATATACTAAATTACAAAATAAAGCCCATCTTATACTTGTGTAGAGATCTTTACAAGTATAAGAAATCTTAATTTGTTATTTAATATCTACAATTGGTACTATTAAATATTTTCACTATTCAATGTTCACGTTTCTAACTCTTTACATCAAATAGTGATAAAGTTTCTAGCGTTACAAAAGTCACAAGAATCTTAACTTACAAGGCAGTTGAAAGTAATAAGCTGGACTATTCATAAATACGGCAGAGCTTTATTAATATTTAAAATTAATTAATTCACAAACGTATCATATCTAACATAAATTATTCGCATTAAAATTACTGAGACTTGACGCTGCTAATTTAATACTGGATGCAAAATATAATCTTTTGTAGTTATTTAATAAAAAGTGCTAATAAATAGGTCATTGCTGACCGAAAATCGGTCAAAGCCGAATAAAACAGCCAAACTCATAAAAAAATTGCTAGTTTTGGAAATCCAAATTATATTTAATGAAGCCATTAATAAAGTAAATCAGTGTTCGGTAAACTCTAAAGGAAAATAATTAATATTTCGTCACAAAACAGTTTTGTTTTAATCTCTCTTGCGCTGTTGCGCTGCAACCTGCATTCAAAATTTCAAATTGCTTTTGCTGCGCTCCTCTTATCTTCATTGAACGCTATTTCATTATTAATCGTTATTTCTATAACGAGTTTCTATGTATTATCTTTATTAATGAGGAAATAATTTTAATTAGGCGTCAAACTTCTTTAAAATTATTGAAACTGAATAAACATCAGTGAGGAAACCACTTTTTAAAATAAGTGTCGTCAATAGAAATACCTTAAATCTATAATCTAAGTACATCCTTTATTATTCATTATTTGATACTTTATAATCACCCCTTAAACGGAATAGAAAAAAAATGTATCCAATTTAGCAAAAAGCGTTCACAAGCATTATGCGCAGGGCCACAGCGGTTATCGGCTGGTCACAAGCAGACGTTAGGGCGGGCGCTCGGTACTCGGCACTCGGTACTCGGTACTCGGCAGTAAGCGAGCGTCGACAGTCGAGCGGGCCGGGGTGGTACGCTAGTACGGCACCAAATGACCCGCGCGCGCCGACAAGTGTGACGGCCCGACTGGCGGCTGACAAGGATCATGGACGGCCAAGCCGCCTACATACCTTGAGCATTAAATTTCAATTTAATTTTAAATGAATATAATAAAATGCATTTTAAATTCCTTTATTATTCATTTTAACATAAAAGAGGAGCATTTTTATCAGAAAAAAAAACTAGTTGAAAGTGGTAAAAAAAAGGCACATAATTTTATTCTGCTAGAAAATCCTTTTTTTTTATTTTGCGATGAAATTTACAACATAAATTATAGTGCAGTAAATACCTAACATTGATACTTTACGAATGTAATTAGTAAGTCTAAAAAAGAAAGAAAATCCCAAAACAAAATAGAAAACATGCATAAAGAATAGTCAATCAACAAGTAAAGCAGTAATTAGATCAATTATGCGAAAATTACAAAACAAACCAACAGTAAACAAAAGTATCGAAATTGTACTTGTAAATGTCTAATAAACACATTATCTCAACGTGTTATAGACTAACACGTAGACTGCGAAACTATCACAGTATCTGTCCGCGATAGAAAAAGTAAAATTCAATCCTACCAAAGCTTGTAAGTGCTTCGATTGAAATATGACAATTGGCGGGCGGTCGCCGATGTAGGTACGAGCGTCGGCCGTCCGCCGGCCACAAATCTTCCGTTTCACTCGGCGCCCAGCCTCCGAGCGGTGAGAAGAGGAAACAGCACGCTCCAAAGCACGCGACTGCGTGATGCCGGCTACTCCCGAAATAGACCCCCCGCGCGGGGTGCCGGCCCATCGACGTGCTTTTAGTATGCTGCGCGCATGCGAACCGCCCGCACCCTTCTGCGCTCCTGGTACTAACAACGCTAAACTCGCGAAATTAAATAACATAACCAAATAAAAAATAACTATCGTGCTTTAAAATAGCATGCTTTAATAAAACAAAATGGTCGCGATCCTGGCTAACCCCAAGTGGAGCGAGGACCTCACCATCCAGATGATTATCGAGTACGAGAAGCGCGAATACCTTTGGAACCCCGTCTCCGAACACTACAAGAACAAGAAAATAAGAGAGCAAGGATACATTGAAATAATAAATTCACTAAATTTGGTCGACGTCACCGTTAAAGAATTGAAAAATAAAATAAAAAACATACGTTCGTCGTACAGCGTCGAGTTGAAGAAGATTCGCGCGGCGAGGAAGGCTGGGGCGCATGCGTACAGACCGAGCGTCACGTGGTTTGAGCACGCAGACAGGTTTCTGCGAGCGATCGTCACACCGAGCTCCGTGAGTCTAATTTTTTGTTGTTTACATCGCATACAATGTTTACACATGCGCTCTGATGTTAAGTGGCTGCTCGTTTGTTTGATAGGTGGACAACAGTTTGCTGGAGATCCCGGCGAGCGATGACAGCGACGTCGTTCAAGACCTAAGTGAACGTAAATCACCGGAAAAGAAAAGTCCGCGAAAGCGTCGCAGCTCGACACGTTCGTCGACACCGTACGTGTTGAACACGCCGTCCCCTCGGCCCGGCACGCCGTTCGGCTTAAATCAGGGGACTTTCGGCATTCTCCCGCCCGTAACGTCCGCGCCTTTTCTAAATCCCCCTGTGGGGATAGCTACGCCATTGACGACCTCGCTCGCTACAATTTACCCCGTACCCACGAAACAAAAGAAAAGTAATTCGGACAGCGGCGACCTGACGGATCTTCCTCAAGATCTGAGTCAACATTCTGAGAATGGTAATGAGAACGAGTTCGAGATGTTTGGGAAACTGATAGCGAGCCAGTTGCGGAAGTTGCCGCTTAGTTTGGCACTTGACACGCAGTTGAAGATACAGACGTTGGTGAATGCGGCGAGGATCCAGGCTGTTTATCAGCAGTACAATTACGCCGGGCCGTCTCAGGAAGCGTTGTCGGTACAGGCTTTATCTAACGGGATTTTAGCCGGCATGGCTACTCAGAGTACTTTTGCTTCGCGATCCTTGGGATTAAGGAACGATTCCCCTGACGAAATGAACAGGGATCTAAAGACGGAATATTCTTTGGGCTCCGAGGCCGAAGATTAAACCAGTAGATTGTCCTGTTTTTGCTCACACACAACCTAAATGTACCTCATATTTCTCTGTTGAGATAAGTTTGAGAATATTGCTCATATACAAGCGTCCGACGCACAAATAATATCACTTCGCAGTGATTTGGGTAATACAGAAATATTAACATTATTTATACGTGTTTTAGATGGGATATTCGTGTATTCGATGTGGTAGAAATCTAATAGTTGGATGTGGAAAAAAAGTAGTTTCTTTTTTCAAAAACTAGTCAAAGATGTTTCGGTGTAATGTAGATCTCGATGTTTCGGCTGTGTTACTTTAATTTATGAGAAAAAAAGACAAAGTTACCATAAAGATAATCCTTTTTTGTGTTAAAAATAGCAACACCCGAATTTTAAGGTTGCCAACAATACGAATTTATTTTAATTGTGATAGGTTTACATATAGTAGATATCTGTGTTATAAATGTGATTAATATATTATGTAATAGATAATTTGGGATTTGTCATGTAAGCATGAATTATCCGGGGATAGTAAGCATTGTAATCAAATCACCCCACATTTGCGGGTCATTGTGAACAATACCGGACTAATTCTAGCTTTGTTTTGTCGGTTTCCCCTTAAATAAATGCAGGATGCATTTCATAATAATATGTAATTAAATACCTCATAATAGCGACAGTACCTAATAGTACGATTTATTATTTGGAATATTGTATATTATCTGTTGTTCTATGTGCCACAATTAGATTGTAAACAGATTGTGATTTATTGAAAAAATAAATATTTTATAAATGTCATAATATAACCATTTCTTTCATTCACAAACAAAAAAGAAAATTTATTTTAGAAACACGGAAGATACCACAAAAAAAAAATATAAAGTATCAACCAATGTCGCCCACCGTATACTTTTTCGAAATCGAATTATAAATAAAAAAAAATAGAATTATTTAAAATACCTAGGTATTCATACCATTAAAAAATGACTTAATTATTTTCTTTTAAGTTTTTATTATTTAATTTTAATAAACACTCCTCAAAATTAGTACCTACTATAGGGACAGTACTGACTGGCTTTAATTTGCTTGTTTTTGTTTAATCCCGGCGACATTTGTTATTGATTGCCAGTCTTACTGGTAGCTGCCGCAGTCTGTCGATTCTAACTGATAACTGGTTTGACGTTTACTACGTTCGTTCAAGAATTATTTTGTTTCCAATTAGATACCTATCTAATTTAATTTTGTAACACCATAGATTGTTAGGAGTGGTCTGAAGCGGTTAGGTTTTGGTATTAAAACTAATACTTGCGTTTTTAATCGACTTTAAAAAAGGAGGAAGTTCTCAATTTGTCTAGTTTGTTTTTGTTTGTATGTTTGTTGCTCAGAACAGAACACTCGACTGAGTGAGCCGATTGTAATGATTATATTTGAAAGCTGGGGCTTCCCGTGTGGTCTCATTACAATTTGGTCCAGTTCTGGCATTCATAGGTTAACCATATTAGTCTTATTTTGAAGTCGGTTTTTTGATACTATTATATGGCCTTGTTTTGTTGATAACCAACATATTTTACGCCTAAATAACCTTATTAGTACACAAAAAATACACCAAGTAGCAAGCTATTATAAAGTCAGAAACTAATTCCTTATATTAATGAAGTCAGCATTTGAAATTCAATTCCGAGTTTCGCGTCTCGTCGTTGACTTTGACAGCGCGGGCCATTTGACAGCCCAAAATGGCGCGAACGGCTCAAATGGCGGGAAGGCGACGGCGACGCGGGAAAATAGTAATGCGAAGTCGTAGAGATGTCTCTTTTGTTTTAGTTAACTTTTTAATTTATATAGAGATATATATCTACTATCTACATACCTTTTGTGTTGGAACTTGAAAGGTAGAAGAGAAACTTCAGTAAAAAATCTAAATTCTAAGAATAATGGATAAATAGGTTCTTCATCGTCACAATGAGCTCCTGCAAACAAATTTTTTTAATATTTGTTTCTCATATGCTTACGTAAATTAAGAACGTTAACTAACTGCCATCAAACAAGCGTCAATAATCGATAACTTATTTATTGTCAACTCGAGCACCCGAGCAATCGAGTCAGCCATTTCTATCCGTCAGATTGCAGACGCGTCTCGCCCCATTACTGTTTATTATTATTCGCGATCAGCGCCGCGCTGCGAGCGAGTGTTATTATGATAATACTCGTGTGACGTCATAAAGTGAACTCCGTACCTTTGCATGTAGAGGTTTTGAAAGTTTTGAGTATGAACCTACATATAGTCCGGCCGCTAAGAGATAGCATTCCTGACAGGTCGTGGTCAACAGGAAGATATAACCTTTAATGTGGCGAATAATTTACTACAAATAAATTACTTTCACTTATTTGTTCTAGAAACGAATTATATCAATTAAAACTACATACATCACTATGTCTGGTTAGTACAGTGAAAATTTAACAAGGTTATTTATTTCCCCTTACAAATCAGGACCAACTGACATGTGTCAGGAACGTATTCTCTCAGCGGCCGAATGATAGTAAAATAGTTTTCAAGTTCAGCATCAGCAGTATTTCCATCTCTTTTTGCCTTCTCTGCGAATACAAATTAAAAAAACGACTATTTACGCAAGTAGGTAATTAAAGCATTGACTTTAAACTACTCTGACGAAGAATAGGACTACAGTGAAATGTAGTTGTCAGACGCTGTACTAGAAAAGTCTAAAGGCAACCTGTGTGGCCTTCTTTCATAATAATATATCATACATGCAAAATGCAATGCAATAATCGAAATACCTTGTTATACATAGCAGTAACGGTATATAAGCCACCTTGTCTGCAGAGTTGCACTTGCAAACCGTCAAAGTTCCTGAGGTGTTTATTAATAAATTCTAATGGCGCGTTTGGCGGGCGGGTTTCGTTAGCTAGCTTATAGGGTAGGGTATTGAGGTTTTCGCCAAGTTTACGCCGAAAACGTCTGAATATCCAAACAGCATAGTACACAGTAATTAAACTAAACAGTTTGTTTGAAATCGCTTACTTATTAACTCCATGAAAATAAGAGACCAATAGACACCTCTCATCGAACTACATTTCCGATTTAAAACTCTTGTGAGATTATCGAGAGACAGACAGACAGTCCAAGCGTTGATGAAGGTCTTTGGTTGGAAATCGACCAGGAACATATTAAAACCTGGCTCATGTCACACGCAAGTTCCTTGATCGTTCCATGTAAAACATAAGCTTAAGTTCGCTACAAAACAAATCCAGACACGCGATGTCGGCCTCGGCTAAAACAAATATGATTTTCCCAAAGTTTTCGGCAAGGAGCCCGTCCCTAGTGCGCGAGAGAGAGATGCGAGTGCGAGCGAGAGAGCGATAGCATTGTGGGACCCGTGGCCGACGGGCCGTACGCGGTGGCCGGTAGCTTACGATGCGGTGTCGAGTGTTAAGTGCGAACGGTTTTGATACTTGATATGATTTTATTTATTAAACTTATTTTTTTTATATATTTATATTTCTTGTGAGGTTTATCATGGTAAGAAAGATAGTGGAAAACATGTTTATGTTTAGTAGGAATAAACTAAAAACAAATAAAATGTTTATTCCAGACACTGTAGAAATAACATGTCTAGGTATTTGCCTACACATTTATGTTACTTTAGCGTTCCATGAATCCACTTTAATTCTGTATACGTGAAACGTATTTACAGTACAGATAATTGTATTTAACCTGTGCCGACATGTAAAAAGCATAAAGAAACATGAAAAGATATATCCAAAGCCTGTGCTCCATTCAATCAACATTTTGATCTGTTACTAACGCCTACCGTAGTTTATAAATCAAGGCCCCCTGTTCACAGCTCGCCCCGTGCGTACTTACACTAGTTTACATCGGGCTCTTTATAATAATTGTCGATGCGCGGTCGGCGGCCGCGATAAGGGATTACGGCCCCTGCCGACACCCTGCACTCCCACTTACACCTCACCCTCGCTTACCCTGCTGGCTTTTTTCCCGCGCGCTTGCACTTTGCCACAGAAAGTAGAGCGAAGTGAATATTGAATTATGAATTAAGATATGAGCTAGTTCGCTTTAAGAAGGCGTTTTACGCTTTTCTTAGAAGGTCTGCGGAAGAAAGGTCTCGCTTACAAAGTTTGTTGTTATGACAGTTTGCGCGTTACACTCCAGATAAAGTGTTTAGTACTTTACGTTAAGACTGTGATGAAACGCGTATAAAGTGCACACTGAAGAACTTTATCGATGTTTTCCTTTTTGGGTTAAACAAAGTTCGTCGCTCGGAGACGGACGAAAAATAACAAAAAAGTTTCAAGTACACAGCGTCAAACCTTCTACAATATTAAAGGTCAAGTTTAGGTTCCGATGGCACACAAAAAAGACCGCGAACGTTTGTCCCTTCAATTGTTTAAATATTCTATGAGACGACAAACTTTCCTATTGTTTCCTACGAATATTCCTAAGCAAAGTTCCACGCAGTTCGTGACCGGGATTACATTTTTCGGCTTACGTACTCTTGTCACCCTTCACAAATATCTCAGGATAAGACCGAAAAGCCAAAAACTTGCTTATTTGTGTTTGATTTGAAAATGAGTTTTTGATCTCGATTTTCCAACCTTCTACTTTATTTATCGAACTGAGAAAGGCGCGCAACGTTTGAGTATTTTATTGGCGTCGACAAAACGCCGGGAACTATTCGCTAAAACATAAATTCCCGGCTCCGTATTCAGAGCGCCCACTCGCCAATAAAGTAGCGATTCCTCATCAGGCAGCCCTACAGAGCGGAGCGATAGAGCCATAACGAAACACAAAGCGTAGCGGCGCTCGGACAGAAACCAGTCCGGGCAAATTAAATATGTAGGAGGCAACTCGCACCCACGCCGCGCACCGCGCCGCGCTCCAGGGCTGACGGTGACTCGTTTTTAATTTGTACACGTTTATTACTTATTTATGAGCGCTTGTGGAAATTCTTTCGGAAATATTATTTTGTTAGCCCTGTGCTCGTTTGAGGACGGTAGTAAAGTTATAGTCGGTATTTCTGTATAATTTCCTGGAAAACTTGTTTTATGCTCTCATTGCTTAATTCATAATTATGTGATATTTGTGAAATATTTTTAGTCACTTAAGAACGCTATGTTATTGAATTCGTTTTAAAAGCGCCTAAATGATGTAAATTACTTATCAAGTGAAATTCAACTAAAGCTACCGAAAATCAAAAGCGTCTTCTTTCACTCGTCAACAGAAACGCCATGCGCCACTTAATTTGAAATTCTTCAAACCAAAAAATATGCATAAAAATAAGTATAAATAATTTAATAAAAGTGTTCACACAGCCCTACTGTGGAAGCGGGCGAGCCGGGCGCGCCGTCATTAGAGGCGGCGTTAGCGACCCGCCGCGCCGCGCCGCGCCGTTCGCCGCCAGCCAGACATTTTTTATGCAATCCACAACGCCGACGTTTTTTTCGACACGAGCATGTTGCCGCCAACTGATATAGATGCAAGATTTAAATAATCATTCGAGCGCCATACCTCTGGTACGCAAGTTTTTGTGTTAGCAAAGACGGATGCCAGGAGTGCAAAAAATATATTGTTTTGACAGACCGTGATCAAATACACATTAAGGCTTCGTTAGAAGTCTCTAAGTGTAGGAACAGGTAAGCGGTCGAAAAGGGTAAATCCCACGCTGTTGAAGCAGCAGCAATTAACGTGTACGGTTTGCAGGCTGATTGCGAGATTGGGAAGCTTAATTTCATTTAAGAAATATTTCAGTATTTAGAGGCAGCTTCGTGTCCTAGAGCACATACCACATGTTATACAACTTCTATAATAGTACTAGGACTTCTTTACAATCTTATACTGTCGCTCGAACATCCCAGAAAATAGTTAATGATCTAACGCGTGTAATATGGACATGTTTGGAAGCCTATTTTGGACAGGTTTTGAAAGAGGCATCCAAGACTCCGACATCAGCAAGTTGATTGCGAATAGGTTAGTCTATAAAATTAAATATATTCGCCACCTTGTGCGCTAATGTTCGAATACATTAGCGAGTAATAATGCTGCGCCGTGACTAATTAGCGGTATGATGGGTGGTCTGCTCTAGTCATCAGTTTCATTAACCCGCAAATATATTTAGACGGCTTTTGGGATGACGGCGGTGCTTCTACTTTTGTTTTATAGACTTTAGTTCGACGAAGACTGATTAGTTGAAGAAGTTGAAATATGTACCACATAAGGCGCGCTCCGTTCAAAGATCGGCCTCAGCATTTCAAAGGAACAAAAAGTACCGCAGACGCTAGCATAAGTTATCGTCTTGCGTTGTACAAGTGGCCTAAAAAAACAAAGAGTGTCGCACTCGCACACCCCGTATGGAAGCCGTGTCGGGTCGGCGCGGTGGGTGCGGCCCACTCTGCCGGCATCGGCATGGCGGCATGGCGTGCGCCCGCCGCCGGCCACAAGCTTAACTGTACGTTGCTATGCTGCCCACGTATACCGCTGCTAGCTACAGAACATGCATTTCACGCTTTGAAGAATTATACTTTAACTGTTTTAAAACGATGTTCCATTTTATATGTTATTCGGTACAGCGAGTGCATTAGGCTTCGTTGGCGACTCATTTAATAATAGTGTCATACACAATAAACTTCCAACGAACGGAACAATGTGATTCGGGAAATTTGTATCAATTGAAAATTGAAATATTTCAGAAGCGTGACGCGACCTCATTTTCGGAAAGCTCAATAAATAATTACAAACTAATAAACACATTTATCACGGAATACACAAACATAGGAACCAGGGGCTCATAAATCAAAGCATCAAGCCGGAGCAGGCGGCGTACACGGCAGCCCATTAAACCGGCTCGGTGACAAGGTGACGTGCGCCCGCCGCGGGGGCGCGATAACGCGGCCCGTATCCTGTGTCGTGCCCGCTAGGGCTGTCGCAACACCACTTGTAAGAAAACTATTAATTGTTAGGTATTTACAGTCTTACTTGGAAATGATCGATGACTTAGAGCTAAAATATTACCAAATATGTTTTAGATGCTAGGTTTGTTTAAAAGAACTAGGATATTACATTTTAAGATTTATAAGCATACCTATCCTAAACACACAGACTAGTGTAATATAGTATTGTGAAAATGTTTGTCAGTCTACAACATAACTCATCCAAATATTTCAATGATAATATCAATATTACAGGAAAAATGTTTGATAACATCGATAAGTTTTGCTGTAGGATCTCGACAGCCCTGGCTGTGATGCTCGCCCGCCTGCCTCGTTCAATATTTGAGTATCTATACGTGTTATGGATGCTTGGTACTTTTGGTGGATTACCGCACGGCTGGCTACGCTTCGCCTTTATTGTACCTGCGAGTTCTATACGCTCGTGTTTACGACGATGACAAATCGCCAGGTATAATTAAAAAGATTTGATGTAGCACCTCTTTGAAGGCTTAGTCAGATTATGCGCTGACAACTTGGCAACTTAAGCGCTCTGATTTTCTTCTCTTTTTAAAGGCTACTTAACACAACAAAACGACAAAAAAATCTAAATTAAAATAACTCAAACCGAAGTCACCCTAGAAATTCTAGAACCCAACTTTTGACACCTAATTCTGCGTTATGAGACAGTTCTCGACACTTTGATCCTCCACTTTATCAAAGCAACTAACAAGCGTCTACCTAAGGGTTTCTTTAATAATACATACGTCAGTCAGTATATTACGGCAGCCGTTATTACTGAAGGAACATTATTTATATGACGCATAAAATGAAGCGATTGTGATTCGTCGTCACGTTCCGTCGCCACTTTTATAAAGATCCAGACGTTAAAGTACTTTCAAGGTGCACACATGTACGACTTGCAGGGAATAATTCAGCTTCAGATTTACACTGTATTTTTCTTTGTTTTACATAATAATAATGATTTTGAACGCACCTGTATTTTGGCCAGTGGATTTTTGAAAAACACCGGTGAAATACATATAATAATTTTCGGAGTCACTCAATTAAATAATGATTTAGGTATATCAAATTAATGGACTTTAAATTTAACAAAATTTGCTGTAATTGTTTACTGTGAAGCTATCATTGTCTGACATTTATTTCTATGTATTGATTACAGTTACATATAAAATAGGATATTAAGTTAAATATTCTCTTTTATATTTAACACCTTTTATCAAACAGTATAGTTATATACTAGAGCTCAGCATAATAAATAAATAAAAAAATAATAATTAAATAACCTCATATTAACGTGTTTATCTTGGCACTTTTGTTATTACACACATTACCACATTATGTTCATCAAAAACATTAACAAAATAATCAATCAATATTTAAGTATCCAATTTATCGGTCACAACATTTTCCCTTGTAATACATTAACACATAATTATCGATCCTACATTAAACATATATTTTTTTTTATTAAATATTATACTATCAAGATGTGTCGATCGCTGTATAGCTAACCCGCCCCGGGCCGATATAAGCTACAGTTCGCAGGCGAATGGTGATTGACTGGAACTTGAAATAAAATAAAAAATGTTCAGTAGTAGGTACATATCGATTTATTACGGCTTTTATGGATCACAATAGATCTCATTTATTAGTATAATAATATGTTGATGTCTCATTGTTTATCTAGTAAATTTTGTACTGTTTTTAGTCCAGGTATACAGAATAATCATAACTAGGTATATAAGAAAATAATATAAAAATTTAAGCTGTCAGATAAACTCCAAAAAAACTGCCTTATCTCCTGTATTAACATATATCTTTTGTCGTATAAAACTAGTATACTAAGTACTCTTAAAACATATAATCATACAGAATCACACTTAATATCCCATAAGCGGATCGACCCAGAACAGCGCATGGCACTAACTCCAGCCTAGTGACCTCGTTTACCATTCCGTTCACTCACATCATTCAGTTCATTCGCTCGTCATTCAGTTCACTCGTTCATGTATCTCTCGGTAGTCACTGTCGACAAATATTGACAGAGCTACTGTTTCAAAGCCGTCTGTGGGTAATATTTACACATTAAATATGGAATACTCATGCATGCATTTTGATAGCTTATAATTGTACGGGAAATATAGTTATAACGGTAAAAGGCCTTATCCTATAACTAAGGCTTTATTACTAAGGCCAAGTTTCATCAAAATTGGATTAGCGGTTTAGTCGTGAGAGTGTAACAGACCGACTGATAGACGAAGTGAATTTCGCGTTTATAGTATTACTATGGATGGATATGTGGTTACAAGGTTCGTTATAAAGCTCACTGGCTCGTTCCGAAAGGCGCAGCAAATTATATTTACTTTGCAGGTATTAATTTTTGCGCGAGTTTATAATATTCTTTTTGGTCGTTTGCATTTTGGTTATTACTAACTCATTGATGATGGAATTATGTTTACAGCTGATGCCGTATATAGGCAATAACGTTTTCGTATTCTGAATGTAACTATTTGAAATTGCAGCAGTGTCTGCCTTATTAGCCTGAAACAAACAATGATGAAATATCCACCGGTGTGCATTTTGGAACAAGCCATTTCATAGTTTGAGTCAAGCCATGTCACAGTTAAACCTAGTTGATACCAAATTCAAAGAAAATTATTTAATTAAACTTAAGAAAAATCGCACCCTAATCGGATTAGTTTTTCAGATATAGACGGAAAAGTGTTTAAAGAATGTGTTTGGAAAAAATAGTCATACTAATAATTGATTAATACTTAAAGTATCAAGATAAGTCAATCGTAGTTGTGTCGGCGTCCCGCTAGAGTGATCCCGTGTCACGATCGACACGGCTGGCGCTGGCGTTGGGCCAACGTTTGATCAAACTGTCTGCGGACAATGATCGCTGGCTAAAATTGTTGGCCACACATTTATCACATGAGCATGAGATGCATCACTTGGTAGAAGAGAAAAAAAACAAACATATTTACAGCAACTGTGCAATGTGAGAAAAAAAGAGATTATTCGATTTCGCATGAGGCGAACTGAGAAATTGGTTTTCAAAGCCGTGTAAATCAAATAAGTACATAAATAAAAACAATACATAATAAGGCGTACGAAACAATGTAAATTACAATAGTTCGCTGTTTACAGAATATCCTTCATTGTACCTACTGTGTCTGTAACTACCGCATTTTTCACTAAAAAGTTTCCATTATTGACTAAAACTAACTTTATAACACACATACGTGTTAGTGTAGTTAGTTCCGACAAGAATCGTCTCAATCTTATCGATCACTAAGAGCATTATGCTCAGTAGTTGTTCGCTCGCTAATAGATTTCCGATACACCATGCTAGTTGCTACGTACTCACAAAACTAAGGTATATATGTAGGTACATAATTAAGATGTTACAAGTTCATTAAATTAAATAGGATATATATAATATACTAGGTATATTATTGAAGGCGTTAGTAGTAAATTTTGTAGAAGTCGATTTACCGAAGGTTAAGCCGCTGCTGCCGAGGTCAGTTTTTGGATGGGTGCCAAATTGTGATTTAGTTTTCTAGATGGATATTAAGTTATAGGCACTTCGATCAACCTCGATTTTTTTTTTAATAGCTTTAGTGGTGTCATGGTGTGTGTTTCACGTGTTTGAAACTGAAACTTAAAATTAGCTGAAATAGAAAAAATACATACCTTTAGTAGTTGATGTAAGTAGCATTTTTCGACACTGGATAGATGCTTTATGGTTGCAGTTAGTTCCGATTATCCCACGCCTTAAATAAAGAAAATTACGTTAGCTAAAACGAATTCTTAATTTTTTTTAACCATATCCGCTACTCTTTCTCGTACATAATAATATTTTTTACACCGACATAGGTACCTATTACCTGTATATCGAGAAAAACTCCCGTTCTCGTGAATCCGAGTCAATCTTCTAGCGTATAAAGAACGTTCGTTCGCGCGCGATAAATCTCATATTTATCTTGACTACTCACTACCGGTGGATTTGGCTCCGATATCGAACGCCTACGAACTCTGCTCGCCTGGTACTTGTTGTAAGTTTACAATGTAAAAAGACGTATATCTGCATTTTGGGCCGGCCGAACTGCGAATTTTGTTTGTAGGTGTGTTTTTGATTTGTAAGTATGATTAAATGACAATATTTTCTTGAGCAGTGTTTTTTGTTATACAGGGTGTTACGAAACCCCTGTCCGATCCGTTAAGGTGTTGTTAGGTTTCGATATCTGATTACGAAAATGTGGAAAAAAAATGGAAAAAAAAAGAAAAAAAAATTATAACCTAAAAAATTTTTTTTTCTCAAAAGTCGAGAGAGAGTGTCGGCGTTGTCATAGATGATACCTAATTACCAAACAAAAGGCCTCCAAAAATACCGACGAAATTGGTGTTGTAGTTTTTGTTTTATTCTCAAATTTAGGGAATTTCGGGGCAAAAAATGGTTATTTCAAAATCCATTATTATTGTTTATGTCATGAATTTTCCAAATTTGATATTTTATTTGGGCATGTGATTGTGAACCCTCTATGACCCTTTCTGGTCGGACAGGGGTTTCGTAACACCCTGTATAAGATATGAAAAGACGATTTGCTTAAAACTTTACTAGATTTTCTACAGAACATCGATATCTGGCATTTTCCCTCTAATTGTTTGTAAAAACGGTGGCGCGAAACCTTGTCAATGATGAAGGAAGAAGAATCATCAACCTTTATGATCACCTGGTATTTGTTGTAAATTTACAACAGTAAAAAGACGAATCTGCACGTTGATGTAAATAAAATAGAGGTTTGCAAAATCGCAATTAATGGATCAGTGAAGTTCAAGGTTAACTAAAAATAAGATGAAAGCAAGCATTGAATTTAAATCCTAATTACCTAATTAATCTGATTTATAAATAAATAGACAACCGAAAGATTACAAAGTAAGTATACCACCAGAATTCCTCACAAGTAGTGCAACGGAGCGGAGTAACCTCCATTCCGAATGTGACTGAAATACCAGGGGCGCATGAACAAAGAGCGGTGGCCGGCGCGCCGGGCTGTGTCGCATTAGCAAGGCGGCACCTACATAATTTAGTTATAATGACGGCTCGTCGTTACCTCCCGGGCCATTAGGTGCCGACTACCTACGACGCGTCGGTGGCGTCGCGCCTCGTGTGAATCTGCGCGATATAACTTTAGCACGTTTCTACATACCTAGTACCTGTATGTACGTTGTGTTAAATATATATGGATGAGGTTGCTTCATTTGCTAGGGTTAGAGTGAAAAGTTATTAGAAACTAGTACTTTGTATACTAACTCATTTGTCTCATTACTCTTATTAGCTACTATGTACAGAATACATGTGTAGCATTTTATCATGTACAGTAAGTAATAGTGTCTTCACTCAAGTGAAAAGGAGCCAATCGGGTAGATGCTTGCTGTTCGAATAGTAAATCTCGTTAAAGACGAATCAGAAAAGAAGTGTACCATAGATCTAGATGAACAACCATTTTAATTGACCTCTGTAATGTATGTAGATAGGTACTACTTACTTACTAGAGAGAGGTCAAGCTGTATTTTTCGATATTAATTTATAAGTTGAATATGGTGTTTGTAAAAAACGTTAAAAAAAAATCGCATGAATATAAAAAAATTGGATTCCCCCTATGTAGAATATGTGTTTTGGAGAAGCTTTCAAGAAAAGCATTAAAACAATCTTGAATGCACAATCACGGTACCGTTACACTTTAATAACAAAAATATGCATACAAACACATTATATCTGTTTTCGCCGCAAGATTACAGCGATAAGCATCCAGCCTCCGCAGGCTCTTATCTCCCCCGCAATTTACCAAGAAAAAAGCTTTCGAGATATACCAGGCTCACAGACGTGCCTAAGTAGACATCTGTCAGATGATCACGGCACGACACCCGCTAGTGACAAAGTCACGGCTCCCCGTAAAAATGCGCAGAACGAGACTCTGCAATATTTGAAGCGAGGACCACCCGGAAAAATTGTAGTCGAACAAAACAAGTGAAAAACGGAATTTAATTTTTGACAATATTCCTTTTCCAAATTTCAAAAATGGAACACGAATTTTACACATGCCAAATGTGGAATATAAAAAAAATGATGTGTCTCAATAATAGTGATGCACCATACCGATTCATCTGACTAAATCGTGTCGACAAAAATCGACTAAAACGTTATCGATTGTAAAGAACTGGGACATAACAAGTACTGTACTCCTAAACAGTTTAATCGCCGACATCGCTTCGTGATACCTCCCCTTTGTATTTTTCCGGCCACTTGTTCCCCCTATTCATCCCTCGCTCGGACACTCGACATGACTTAGATACTTTTGTTTTGGATCTATACGGTTCGAGTTCGCAGCGCTGTAAAGAGGATAACAAGTTAGGATTAACTTGTTTTTAAAGTACGCTTGTACGGTCACGGATGTATAAGATCCTTTAATGATATACAGAGCATATACATTTATTTAAACAGTGAATTGCGGTGGAATTTTTTTATGTGTTTCCTCCTTTACAATATAGTCACTCAACGAAGTCTAACAATCTTCATTGCTATCACCTATTTATTCGTTTATAAAGCTTTCTTTCTTAGGGAAAAGCATATTCAAATCAAAGATTCACGAAAAAAGCAGTCTCCTTTTATTTATTTTAACCCTGGAGGTATTACAATTACAACTAAGTAAGCTAAAATACGATGAACAGCACTAACAGTTAACCCTAAAATAAAAAACGTTGATTAAAAAAACGAAGGACCATAAAAGCACACAAACACATTTTGTTTCCGAATCCATTATTAAGCGGGCCACTAACCGCCTCGATATTACATCGGCAAACACAAAACGTAGACGCGATGAGAAATTAATGAGTTATTCTACTCAGCTAATCGTCGCCGGATTTTTGATGGACGCTATACGAAATTGGGAATTTTTGGACTGTTTGCATATTAAAATTGTTTTATAGCTAACGTATGGAGATTTTTATGAGCGAGATTTATATTCAGATATACTAGTGGCTCTTCAGTCATAACAAATTTTAGTAAGATTTTACGAAGAGTATGCCATACTACCTATTCATATTTTCAGTTAGATCTGCGTAAATGCAATCTATCTTAAGGCTTATTAATACACAGTACCTTAGAGATTAAGAAGTGACCTACAATACCGCAAAATGCCTCCTTTTTTCGTTCAACTTTGAAAGAGAAGGATTGGACACTCTACGTTTGATTATAAAATCCCTCAGAATTCAGGTTATACGTATTGCGACGGCAATTGTTTTTTTTATTTCCGTTTTCTGTATAACTTGGTGATGTACAAAACTATTCTGCATATACTTTTTCACAAAAAGCTTACTTAATACACTCAGTCCATATCAGTCTACTGTTATACACAGCTCTTTCCCCACTTGCTCGACCACACTTACTACAGCTAGCTACCTACATAATAATTTAAAGCCAAGTAAGTATATGTCTGCGGAAACTTGAAGCGTGATGTTAAAATTTCACGCAGTCCGCCATGAGCCACGAGGTGAGCAGGCGAGGAGATTATAATGCTGTATTGTGGCGACACTCGCCGGATTTCCGCCTTCTCGACCGGGAATGAGGACAGGGTGCGGTGGAAAGCGATGTTGTAAAGTTTTAGGGTTAGGTAATAATAATAATTAGGTATGTGGGTCTTCTTTGAATTGGTTTTAGAAGTACAATTTTGATAACTGCAAGCAATGTGACTAGTTTAAAAAAAAATAACCGATTTCTAACAAGTACTAGGTTCTGAATGCGACTGTATGTATTATTTGTTTGCCATAGTACGTAGGTATAGTTAGTACCATTACTTAAGTAAAAAGGGCTGCTTTACAAACAAACTTGTATTGACAGACATAATTATTTCACTGTTAATTTAGAGAAATATGCCCTATCACAAAGTATAAAATCTCCCAGTTCCCGCTTCCTGCGCCACTATGTCCCTACCTTTACGCCATAATGGCGCTCAGGGTACGTCTGCCGCCATCTCGCGCCGCCCCCCGCTCATTATCCGCGGCACTTTCCCTCCACCGCGTTGATTGATTGATTCATTCGCGCGGCCCGTAACGGTAAGTGTTCAGTTTAGCTTGTTATCAACTCTGCACCCCTAGTCATTTGGTGGGCTGTCGATTGTGTGACGATGTGTTTGTGAATTAGTCGATTAGAATTAACATCGACTAACTTCATCTGAAAATGATAACCCTTCACATCCCTATCTCTGTCAAAACAAAAGCACTTAACTCTGATTGTCTGTTTCTCTCTTCTATAGTTTTTGATGGAACTTGTATCAAGAGGATATAGGCTACTTTTAACATAAACACGTTTCAACACGGCCTTAACATGTTGTCTGATAAAAGGGGCCATAAACAAACAAGCATCACCTAAAATTTCTACAGTGCTGGTAAAAAAATGCAAAAACTCGATAACCTTTGTTTAAAAATGGCCGAATTGTCCATCTATTGAAAACATCTTTTACGCGCGTAATTTATGGCGGTCTGCTGATGTGGTTGGTTTACGATGGTGAATTGTTACCGCTTTATGGCAATACCGTGGTTGCCAACGCCGTGCTTTTATCTTTTGGTTGTGTAAAGTGCGCCGTTACTGCGCTGACAACTTAATGGGATTGTTTTCTAAATGATAATGGACGGAATGGATATTTTGAATGGATATTTGGTACCTATATGAAAATCATTGCGTTTTCTAAAAAAGTGTTTTTTTTTTCATTATTTACGTTGAATATACTAATTACGACATGATGAAATAGGCATGCAAATAAACTTATTTATCGTAGGATAAAATTAATATCAAAATCAGCCATTTACTTGCATTCTTTCATAAACAATTTTACAGTGGCGCGGCAACTCAATGCATTTAGGTACCTACCTATATTTGTCCTACAATTCCTATAAATTGACCATGGATTTATCTAGCTAGACTGATAGCTAGAAAAATTTATTCTTCAAAAGAGGATGTAACTATGTAAAGTAAAGAAAATACTTAACTAATTAATAACCTGCTTGTTGACTTGGTGAAGTAATGAGGCTATAATATCATTGTGGTGAGGTTCGAAGGTCCGTTTGTCGAAGCGTGTTTCTCGCGCCTTATAATTATACGTTGATAATTACGTCAGCAATAATGAATGTGTGTGGGCGAGATTGCCGTGACAACTTCAAGATATAGGCTTATTAATTACGAGTGGACAAACCTGTGAATCCTGTGATTCAGAAATAAACAACATTATTTTTGAACGTCAGTTATGAGAAACAGGCGTTATTAACTTGATTCGTTTGTCAAAGAGATAATGTATCATTCATTGTAATACGTTTAAAACATAATCGGAATCTAATTTCACGTGTAACAAGTCCACACGATTCGAAATTCGATAGTTCAGAATCCCGCGCAGCGTTCTAATTACGCGTCATCAGCGTCGCCGCGCCTGCATGCGCCGGCCGAGGCTGGCCCGTACTCACCGACAAAACTACTTTACCACACCCTTCACTCTTATAGCTACAGGAATAAGGTTGTTTCTTGCTTGTTTGGAGTGTAGCGTAAGTTTGTAGAATCGTAATTACCGACCGCTCGCTAGTGCAATGCCGCCAGCGCCGCCAGCTTGTAATTTATGGTTGCCTGGTAGCACCGCGTCGGTAAATGTCGTCACCGGCCGGAGTGGTCAGCTTTTTTTAACAGGAAAAACGTTTTTCTAGATTAGATTAAGTTTTATGCGAAAAATGTGTGGCCACTTTTACTGCAGTTTGTTTGTTTTATTGAGGCTTGTCGTTTTGTTTTACTAGGAGACACTGGTAATTGTCAGTTGCCATTAACACTTTATGTACTACGTTTTTAGCTTGTTCCTAAAATTATCTTTGACAAGAAATTTCCAAATTCTCTAGGGTAGCTAAAACTCTTGAATTATATCAGGCGTCGCGTTATTTCAAAATGCACCCAACACGGCAACGTTCTCAACAAGTAGAGGAACAACGTGTAATAAATACAGCAGGAATTAAATAAAGCGTTGCTGGCGAAAATAAATAAAAATGGAGTCGGTTCCGTTGGCGCGCGACGTTGCTTCAGACGCATTGTTCTTGTGGCGCCGCCGACGCGACGTGTCGCGGAGACCGCCGCGCTGGATGTGACCGCAACGCGCGACACGAAACTTAATTATGTTGAAGGTGTACGTAGGTTATGTAGAATAAAAGGCCTAATAAATACTGTGATTAAGCACTTTAATTTTATTTCTATTAATAATGGGAAGTGAAAATAGGAAGTCCAAGTAGCCATCAAATTGTTTCTACAAGTGTCTTTCTTTACCTTGAGACACTGCACTTTACTCAGTTGAAAAGAAGTCTGCCTAGTAGACAGGCAGGCTCGCTTCATGTAGTATATACCTATTGAAATGACGTTCGTTCGGTGAGACTGTACGCCGGCCGCCGCGTCAATACCAAGTATACCAACATATCTGCTTCCAAAACTGAAGTTTTTGTGCCTTGGTAGATGAGAGAGGGAGAGAGTTTTGAGAAATTGACATGATTCTACTATATTTTCCGCATAACACGCTCTTCCAGCGATATTGCACCCGTAAACACCAGCGGGCAATCGCGAGAAAGCGCGGGCAACGGGCTGACGAGAAGGGGCGAGCACGGAGTACGCGGGCGGCAGCGGGCGGGAACAAGTGCGTCATTAGCGTCGAGTGCTACTTGTAACGCGACGCCTGCCGGGCGCGTCGATGAAATTTATCGGGAGTTATATAACTCTTGCAGGCTATGTGCGCCTGGTATCCGCCCGTAATTATCAATTAATATAGTGGAATATCCTGCAGTCATTAATTTAATGAGAAGCGACTGTTAGGGGGTTGATTTTCCAATAAGGCAGCTGAAAAAAATTAAGTCCTCTACTCTTTACGACGAACATCATATTCATTATAAAAAGAAAAACACTTCCGTCTTCTCTTAGTAAATAACGAACTTTGATTGTATCTCCTGTTATTTCTATTCTGTTCTAATAACTGATTTCGATATTCAATTACAATCTCACGTCATATTTGCAACACAAAACTGTCAATTACGGAAACAGTAGCTTCCCTTGTTTAGTAACAAAGTTTGGATGTTACATAATGGCGGCCAAGTATATCTGCATAATACGAAACATATTGTCTGTCTGTACTTTCCTCTGGCTGAGTTCCTATCATGCAATTTGTTGGTTGACAAGCGGATTATTTTCCCTGAGGGTGAAATAAGGCTGTCTGCTGCCGTGGCTATTTTGACATTAATGAAAATGGTCACATCCAATAAGAAATTTGGAACATCAGCTATGAGTTGCTCTTTAAATTAGTCAATAATATAGTTTAGATAAGACCCCTCACTCTAACACAACCTATAAAAAAATCTATTAAAAATGGAACATAATTCCATTCTCAAACCTACTCAAGTTAACCCTATAATGCCGCTGCTATGCTTTATAAACACATCATATCGAACATAACTATCGCATATGATTTCCCACTAGCTAACCCTCCAATGCCGGTAATACCGCGACCTAACGCGCGCAGGTGATGCGAGCACGGACAGTGTCCCACACAACATGTATCTTTCACGTAGGTAGTTAGCGATGCGGGCCGCGGTAGGTAGCTGTCCCGAGCGGTATACTTACTGTAAAGTTGTGATGCAGAAGTTCTACTCTGAACAATAGGCGACGGTAGACAAAATGGATTGGTACTTTGAAAGTATGCAAGTGCAGTGTTACTGGGGCCCGAGTCTGCTATTTACACTCCGTGTCAGTGTGCTCATAGTTAGCTCATAGAGGGACGATTCGGGCGCGTCCGGCGGCGCTCGGGCAGGCCCGAGCGCGCCCGAGCCGGCCCGAGCGCCGCCGGACGCGCCCGAATCGTCCCACTATGAGCACACTGACACGGAGTGTAAATAGCAGACTCGGGCCCCTGATGGGGTATATCTATCCATTGGTGTCAAATAATTGATGTGAAAAATTAGAAATCAATTATTTAATATTATATTATTATATTATTTAATTCACTCATTTTGAGCTGAAATTCTGCAATCTGAATCTATACCAGATGTATTCTTCACACCTTTTGGATAGATATACCCTTTCGGTAACACCCTGTATACGTGCAGTTTAGTATAAATAATAATCATCGATACTTACAAAGTTACATATTTTTAAAATTCTTGTTAGTTACAGACCGGTCAGAAGTTAGGTCAAAATCACGATTATGTAAGTAATGTTTACTTACATAATCGTGATTTTGACCTTTAGGAGGAAAGATTAGAAAAAATGTCTTCCGTACAATTTGAAATGTAAATAATCAATTTACTAAATATGTACTTAAAAATAAAAAATCACATCATCATCATCATTCAGCCAATCATAGTCCACTGCTGGACATAGGCCTCTCCCAATTTGCGCCACAACACCCGGTCCTCCGCCCTCCGCAAATCACATCAATAGGAAATAATTTCCTTAAAAACTAAATCACATGCAAACCAAATAATTCTTTATATTTATTTATTGTACTACTGCATTATATTTGCGTGGCGGCCAGTGTCCCGTGCGGTAGGTATTGGCCGGTAGGTAGGCACGGTCGCGCGGTCACCTGAGTTTGCGCCGGTTTGCGACTTGTCGCGCGCCCGTAAATCGCTCTCGGCATGCGATAGGGTTGTGCTAGCTGTCGATATTCAGTTCATCGATATCGATGCTTATTAAGTTGATTTGGTTGGGAATTAGATTTTGTGGACTATTTATTACACGTGAAGTTATTTTGTGTACCTATACAAAGGATTTTTGTTGCATTTTCCTGACATGTTTTTAAATAATTGTTAGTTTTATTATTTTTTGTACACATTTTTTTTATTTACCTTCTTAAAGTTATGAGCATGAGCTCATAACTAATGGAAAAATATGTTTTTATGTAATAAATATATACTTAGAATTAATTATTAAGCCTATAAGTATTCTACACTTCATATAAACTGAAAGTTAAAATAATTATTTTAATTTGTATGTAACTCAGTATTTAAATGACTAACACGAACCAGCCTTGTTTACTAACACTTCCTCTGTCAAGCCGGTTAGTTTCTCTGATCTTGCGGCGAACTAATCAAGCTAGATCTATTACCATCTTTAGCGAGGCCTAAGCAGTAATCATTTAGTCGACGGTACTTCTACACATTATTTATGTGCACTAATTAATTTAAACTAATTTTACACGGTGGCTGTTTGTTTGTTTCATAGAAAATATAAATTAACCACATGTCTATTTAATTGTAGGTACGTCTTAAAAAACCGAAGGTTACGTTTTATCTTAAAATAAATTTAGTGGCCTAAGCATCGTTTTGAGATGAAAAGTGTAGTTTACTAAGATGGATGCTAAGGGCCTACAAAAAAAAAAAAGTTTGTATCTAATAGTATCTATGTATCTCTTCAACATGCTACAGTATAATTAAAAAAACAACCGTTCAAATAGACACCTGTAAATACCAGATCAACATAAAATTGAACAACCAAATACGTTCAACAAACGCAAATAGTGTCGCTGGATATTATGCACACAAGTCCTGTGGATTTCAAGGGGATTTCCACTGTCACAATCAACAAAGCTTTGGGTTCCGATGAGATCTGTCCCAAACGCTTCCCACTTGATCCCGAGGTCTGTAAACGTGGACTATTAATATGTGTATTTCATACTTGGTAGTTACTGTAGCCCTAGTTACTGTAAGGTGACATTCAGGTGACGGTACGATTATGTAGATTGGTTATGTGTAGCTCGCATTAGTCGGTCTGTCCTATGGGTTTAAGTGATGACTTGAGTAATTTAGACGTGTTTGGTCTAGTTATGTTCTACATGTGTGGTTAATTATGTCTAGGTGTTACTGTCCCGGTTCACGACAAAGGCTCGGAGAGGAACATACATTGATCACCAATTTGCTTACTGTAATGTTCAGATTTACTATATCCAGGCTTCCTAAAGTTAGTAGTGTCTTGAGACATTACATAAAATCCAAGATAGTACATTTTTTTTTTTTTTTTTCTTAGCCTGTACTGTCCCACTGCTGGGCAAAGGCCTCCCCCAATTCCTTTCGATACTACCTTATCCCGCGCCACCTCGAACCAGCCCTCGCGGTATGCGATAGATAGTACATAAAACTTTTAAAATAAAACTCAGTACTGGCTCGATCCTGCAATATTTTACTTACAATAAATACCTAACTAACTTAATCCAATCATCGAACCAGTAGGCCGTATTTTACAGTACGTCAAACTTCTTGTATATGTATAGAGTTGTTTGAGGTCAATACAGTGAGGATGAAGATATTGTAAAGGGTGCCAGTAACTGTGGTCAGTGCTCCGCACCACACATTACTCGCACGTGACTCGACTCCTACATATACTAACTCGAGTTCTTTCGTGTATTCGTCGTAACTGTTGCTTTTATAGAATATGTTTGTCAGCGTCGCATTGAATTTGGATCTTATATACTGTGTGTGCATTACCGACAACAGATGGGCTCCTCATGTCAAGAAAACCTAGTTCCTCTTCAATATGCGTGATAGGGTTTTTGGAACCTCATTAGTCAATGGTGGGACCTAGATTAAGTTATACTACATAGAGATGTTGCTATTGGGTAATTTTACTATAACTTTTTTAGTGAAATTTGTTAGGTGAAATTTAAAAGGTTTTTATTTACTTCTAACATAAATTCCTTATAAAACAAATACTAACAGCGTTCGATGGAATTTGAACCCAGGACACGAAGTAGTATTGTTGATTTAGTAAACAAAGGATTAACAACGTGACAATTTAACAAACCACTCTCAGTTCCGACTCAACACTGCCTGAGCGTATCTTGCTAACATTTTTACTGAATGATCAAACTCAACACTACGTTTTTTGTGTGATAATTAGCTTATTACAATGTTAACACAAATATTTTGAAGAAAAAGCCTTTTTCTGAAACTCTAATGTATTAATTATTGATTGAACAAGCTTGTAGATTATTTTTTTAAACAAAAATTGGGTATAATCTGATGTATAGTGGACATAGTAGCGTATCCGTGTAACACGGTGTCTATGATCTTGCTACCTATAACGTTTATTAATCAGCAGTAATAGCCACAAAATAAAAAATAAAAGCAGTAATTGGTGATTGTGTGAAAACACAGATAAAATTAAAAATACATACAAGTTGACACATTAAAAAGCTTTTTTCCACTTATAAGTCTTTATTCGTTGAGTTATTTAGCTTTTTTCGGTGACTGTCAAACCTGCGGTCAGTATAACTGCTTAGATCTCTTCCAAAAAAAGGCTAATTTGTATTGAATGCTTTGCGGTGTCTTCAAGTAACGGGCCAATGATTAATGGCTCCAAGCTAGATGTCTGACGAATACTGTGTTCTTGCTAGTCAATGTACAGTGTACAGTTGATGTAATATTAAATACCTGCACAACACAAGTTTGTAGCTTTGAACATTCTGCACCTTCGCATGGGATAGCGGTATCAGGGTTGTGCATTGGTGTTTAATTACATGATTATAATACTTCGATATAAGTAAATTAAATGTTTTGGTATGTAAAAGTATTATGTTTGTTTCTCAATTACGTATCGATTTGAAAGCTAATGTGGTTATTAGTGAAGTCAACAAAAGTCGTTTAAAAGTATTCACTTAGGTATCTGTTTTCTAGACCTAGACGTAACAACAAAGTAACGCCTGCTGTCGCGATTAATATCCTACACATAATAATGAATATCTAAAGTTAACATATGTACCTTTTTAATGCCTCAAAATAATACTAATTAATAACGAAAAACTTGAAACTTTTCACACCAGAAATCCCAATATATTTCCGAATATTAAATATAAATAAGTTGTCAGTACCACCCCTGCGCTGAGTACATAGTGTGGGGTGTACATGCATATAAGTGAGTAGCGCCACATAATCACCTGCTCTCTCAATTTCGAGCAGCCACCAGGCAACAGATACCTACTATAATCCTGAACAAACAACATCGATGGATTTCAATATTAAACTACAATTTTTTGTTCGGTACCTATAAGAAAAGATTTTTGGAAGTTGGATAAGCGGTTGTTTAACCGGGTATTAATATAATGAAAAACCAATCACAGTACCTAACGTTTTATTTCAACACCAGTAGAAAAAAATAAATAAATGATACACACAAAATTTTGACTTGAATATCTGTATGCATTGGCAAAAACAATATGCAAATGCGTTCTGTTTTTTTTTGAATAAAAAACCATTGTTTTCGATATTTCTAATAACATTTAGTTGTTATTAATTGACCATACTAAGACTGACACATTTAAAATCATATAAATAATATATTTGCAAGTTAACTATTCTTACGACACCATTTAATGGATGCTAATAAAGTCATTAATCACAAATCGCAATTTACAAGTAATAAATAATTTCATAATAGATACCTGTCATATTAAATTAGCTTTTTCTGTTCACTGCCTAATTTACCTGTATTTTAAATTACGTTCATTCACTATACGATCACTATGGAGTTTGAAATTTGACTAGTTACTTAATCCCCGTGCTTAGTAAAATAATTATCGCACGGTATTCTCTAATTAACTAATACCTAATTTCTACATATTCATATCGAATTAAATTGGACATACAGATTTAATATCCATCTGGACACAGAAACTATTTGCAAAAGTAAATAAATAAGGTAGTTTGTTAATAGATCGCTGATTAATTAACTTAACCTTCTTTAGACTGATGAAAAACACTATAAACCAGCTAATTACTACACCCGTGCACAAAAACAAGTCAAACAAAATAAACTCACAAAAACTTCCAGTATAACTGGAGAGTGGCAGCCCTGCGCTAAGTACATAGTGCCGGCTGTATGTAGGTGTAACGCCGCCGACAGAATCACCTGGTCTCGCAATTTTACGACCAGCCCGCGCGCCGCTTCCACCGCCTTTCACGAGCGTAGGGACGTGACGCTATTTATCGACATACATTAGTATTTTTTTATTTATGAAATGAAAATTAAATTGTTACAAAACCAATATAATGAGATGTTTTAGACTTAATTAAATATAATTGTATTCAAATCGGAAATAAACACTGGACCGATATGAGTTTGACTTGAGTTGACTATGTGTTCACCAGACAAGATTCAGTATCTTATAGTTCTCCAAATATAGTTTACACTTTTATGAATTTGTGCTCCTGCTAAATAACTAAAATCTCATGTTCATTAGATGTATAAGTAACAGTCAATACAGCAAAAGATGGATGAAAAATAAGAACAAATTACATAAAACGAAATATCTGCTTAAAAAAAAAATAATATAACATAATATCGATAGATATAATATAATCAGCAAAGAACCTCATCCCTACTTGAAGTGTGCTCGGGCCTGTGTCCCGGGCGCGGCGGCGATGGAATTAAATCGCACGCACGACACTTCCGCCCCCTCCCCCCCTCCCGGCGGAGCGAGCAAGCGCTGTTGCTCCCGCTTGTGATAGGGCTGCCGAAACTTGCTTATATAAGTTATTTATTAAAAGAATTTCATGGAAGAAAATTGCGACGTGTCATCAAGTAAGATGTGTAATGAAATCGTAATTTTAAGTGACTCGAGAAAGCAGTATTATTTTGTTTTCGATTGAAAACGAGAAGCGTGTAAGTGACTGTAACTACAATAATAAGTTGCAAAATAAGTTTCATCCTCCACGTAAAGTTCAGTTCCAATTAAGTCAAAATCTTGATACACAATTCTACACCTTGTGGTAGTCCTAAAAACTACGTGCTAAACTAACAATTACTCCCTTTCTACCGACAGCTCTCATTACATAATATTCCCTGTATAACCACGGTTCGGCACTAACATAGAGGCAGTTACAGAAGTTAATAGGCATGTGTGATACGTGCAAGAAATACGCAATCTCTAAGATCCGGCCTGGTTAGCGCCTGATACCGAATTCCGGTACAGCGCAAAATATCAAACAAATGTGACACTAGAGTACAAAATTTGATGCATATCACATCACTATCTTTATTTTACTTATGATTTTCAAATTATTAATTTTATAAAATTGAAAGTCAAGCGATGAAACATGAATCTTACTACAAATGCAATTTAGTCGTAACGAATCTGAGTGATAGATGCCCATGTAACATAAGAAAGTAAATTGAGAAATCAAGAAAACAACTCATATTTGTTTTGTAGTATATTAATTTTTCATAATAATTAATTTGTATATTACGAAAATTTCTCAACGAAGAATAGCTTAATAATATTAAAATAATTAAATTTTTAATAGATTTGATGCACAAAAAATAACAATAGAGGTTCAAATTATTTCAAATTTGGAAGTCGTTTAAACGCCCTCGCGTCCCTAGCACTGGCAGGCTGCAGGCGCGGCGGCGCCGCACCGGGGCCGGGGGCAAACCGCGCGGGAACTCGAGGCCAAGACATCCGAAACGAAGCGACTGATGCTCGAGACACACACATCACTTAGCCAACGGCGTCTTATTACCTACACTACACGCCTTAGTTTTTCCTAACACAGATAGCGCCTAACGTTTCTGCGCGCCTGGTACTTCGGATTAGAAACTGTATTGTATATTGGCGTTTGATTAGAATTTATGACGTCAATCTAAACATAGCGAGCCGGCTAGCTGCTAACTACACTCTTTATATAAATTTCTAACAAGTGTGCGTGCATTTACACTTTTACACAGTACCTAAGTTCTTTGTAGTTTGCTAAAATGTGTTTAGACGACTACGACTATCAGCATTACTTCAACATTAGAATAAATTTGATAAAACTAGATAACAAATACCTAAACAAAACTTATCGTACTTACATTTGCGTAATAAGGTCACATATTTTAAAAGGAAACCAAAAGTGTGTTAGTAACAAAATAATTTGCAATGATAATTTCCAAAACCTCCCTACTCTTTTGGTCCCCTGGTACATTTTTGAAAATTTGAGTAGGCACATTGCAAACTAGTTTCGACGCCAAAATGGGCGCTACAAATTGAATTTGCTACCCGTAGTTTGGAAATAAACTCTTGGACCAGTAGGTAATATTTTTATACGGCTTATCTATAAAAATATGTTTTTATGAACTTTGTATGGTCGCGGATGGACATGGGCCTATCTACTCACAGTCAATTTAGCAAAAAGGTTGCAAAAAGAAGCATGTAAGACTGATTGACATTATGAATAAAAAAATTGCAATTTTGTATATAATTCTTGGTGAAAATAATAAAATATCACGTTTTGTGCAAGAAAAGAGATAGCTTAGATCGACTAATTATAATTAATTATTTTTGGCATAAATAACATTAAAACGCTTGAATAACCTACGATCTTGATTCGTTTATTTATTTACACGAGCACGCATTAGTAAAGCAATACACATCTACTCATGCATTGCTAACAAACTTAACCCTTCGATGTCAACGTCTGCCGAATTTTGCACACTCAATAAAACTCAAATTTAGTCGAAATTTCGTAACCCTGTCGTGTATCGCTCCAAGATAGCTAAGTGACTGATGCCCCGGGCACCAGATGTTAGTCGAGAGGGGTATGTCAAGCCATACACGTACTTCTTATATCATATGTACATACTATACATACATTAAGTATTTGAGGGTTGAAATGTTAGAGATATGGTGTAAAATTGTAAATAGTACGTGTTCATTTACGGGGGAAACACCTGTAGCGAAATTGTGTTTATTAGTTTCGCTCTGCCTTTGAATTTGAAGCTGATTTTGCCTGATATTGTGCGTGGATACAATCAGCCTTCATTTGTCTTTATATAATAATATCTTTTTGCCTTTAGGGTAGATAACTTTACATGCCACTTAATTTTCTAAAATGTAGTAGATTTTTCACATACCAACTGTGTGATTACCGCTACTGTTTCACCAAAGAGTTTGTATACTTATAAACCTGTATATATAATGTTTTTCTATAATCTAAACGGACTTTCAGGTGGAAGTAGGTTTAATGTACCTCCCTCTCTCTTTCCGTTTTATGCCTCGGGCCTCGATAACCATTCGAGGCTTAGCACGTTCGCAATGACCGTTCGTGGCAATGCAATCCCAATGGAATTAATGAGAGAATATACTATTTAAAGTGTAGACTAAAAAGGTTTTTAGATAATTTTAATTAGGCCTAAAAAACTAATTAATTGACTTGTTGAAGATACACATGTTTTGCACTACTCTTAATTTCGCACAACTACTAGGCTCACAGAGGTTGTAGAAGTACATAAAAAAGACAGTTCGTATTTTATTTATTGTTGATTCCGAACAGTGATTAATGGCACCAACCAATACATTAATTTATCGGGCACTAAAAATGCTTTAGTTTTCAACAGCACAGTAAATATAAAGCGTTAAACCTACTGGGGTGTGTATATCTGACGTTTTGCCGCGCTGTTAAACACCAGAGTATCGACACGCCGTACTATTGTCATTCCCTCGACGAGGGCTGGCCCGATGCTGTTTCCAATCGATAATATTTTCCAGTGGGAAAATAAATTATATTTTAAATGATGTAATACAGGCTGTACCTTATTGTATAGTCTACATGCTATACCTTATTGGCCATGGACAACATGAAATCATCATTTGCCTTAATCGGTTGTGGTTGACAACTTATGTCTTTTTACATCAACTCCTACATTTCAACTTCTCTATTTAATAACTGAACAGAAAACTCGTTAAAACAAAATATTTTTAGAGGTGTTTCTTTCGAAACAACTGATAGTGTAGCAATTGCAGTGATGTTTATTGCAGAAATGTATAGAAAACACAAAAAAGAACCAGCGAAATCTTGTATGTGTACTTCTTGGACGAGGAGATGGAAGTCTTCTATGTAAATCGTTGGCCTTGCCTTGCCTACCGTACCAATAAGATATGAAACCCGGGGCAGCCCTACACGGCTTCACTCGCCGGCTGGTCCCTGTTTACGCCCCGAGCGTCTACCCCCTCCCCCCGCTGGTCCCCTGGTAGTTTTTATGTTCTTTTATTACGTCACGTTCTCGTTTGCTCCCGCTTACCAGTTTCTCCCGTCTTTGTTAATTGTGGCTGTCTTCGCTTTTAGTGTTTTTCCTCCTTAGTTATAGGGTGGAGAAAGTGCGGGTTTTCTGTGGAAATTATTGTAATGCATCAATTTTGTTTTGTTTGGTCTCTTTTCATATATCGAGCAATTTTTTTAACATCGATATACACAGCATTTTAGTGTTTTTATGACTTTTTTCTGCATAATATGTTTTTTTTTTTCAGTTTTTTTTACCACTATGTAAGGTTAGGTACCTTAAAATATCATGTTGGTCGTATGAACAAAAGTTAACTTTTCAATATCTAATGTCATTTACAAAGTCTAAGTTTGCTGTTTCCTTTTATTTTCACATACGATGCATCTCTTTATTTATCTATCGGATTAACAAATGTCTGTTATACATATCCCTGAAGAAAGCTTAACAAACATATTTATTTATTGTAACCAAAAAGTCTTTTGTCAAATTACAAGCGCCCTATCTTTTGTTCCGCGCAATATCAAAAAATGATTTCCATACTTGATAAATTCAGTTGGAGCTATTAAAATGTGCATACCGGGATTATTGCTTTTTGGACGTACGGCCGGACTGGATGATGATTCCATTACATCATTGATTGGAGAGTGTGAAGAATTTGTATAAAAAGTCTATCTGAAAAAAGGAAATAAATATGAAAAAGAGTTTTTCTGGAGATACACTTTTCTTTATACACGATTCTTGTGTCAATGTCTTTTTGTGTTGTTAAACATACTAATTACTAAATACCTATCCATATTATTTCTGACCAAAATAACACCTATCAAAATGGACTCAGTCCATCGCCCACGAACGAACTAAGCACGGAACACAAAATGACCAGGCACTTATAAACGTAACCGCAATATATCCCACAATACGCCGGTTATATTTTTACGACTGCACTTGCCCCCGGCATGCGGTCGGCGCGATGCGGGAGCTCGTATATTCTGTGGACGCCTGAGAGCCTGGTACCCATGAGTATTATTATTAGGGGAGAGGTAGCTAGGTAATGGGCACTGCTAATTTGTATTCCTGAGTTGTATGCGCGCCTGGTATTCTCGTAGGTGTTTATTAGGGGCGGGGTTGCTCTAAAAATGTTATTTTTGCTATTTGGCTACGCGGTAACTTTTGCAAATTACTATATTTCATTCAAATCTCATTGTATATTTTGTGATAGCACGCAATAATTGTACAGCTCAGTTACTCAGGCAATCTAAAAATAGGCGGGCCCAATTTGCTATTCTTGCTCTTGGTTCCTACCTAACCCGAAAAGATTTATAATTTACCCGTGCCTAGACATCAAGTTTTCAAACTCAACCCGCACTCGTGCAACCCTCCGCCGCTAATCCGGGTCACTGTGACACTTGACAGGTAAAAATCGTCTCCCAACAATGGAAAGGGCCCGAAAGACCCCGATACTTTATGAGGGTTACTTATGAGTGCTTTCTGCCCGATTACTGTGCACGCACAGATTTGAATGTGACTTCACTCTAAATTTTTTTATGAATACTAAGATAAAGATGGGTGGAGAGAGGGGGTTGAAACTTTTTTGTTCATAATAATTTCCGACCTTCGCAGCTTGGTTAGATTTTTTGTTATACATACGTACATGTATAAATAAGTCAATGCAAGAAATCTTACTTGATTCTCCACACATTATTATATTGTTGAAATCATTCTGAGCAATATAAGATTTCATTTGTTCTGTGAACGCCTCGCACGAACAATCTGCGAGTTTTAATATTTCACACCGTTTGGTACAAGACAAGTGACGGAGGATGTGTTGGACAACACAAGTGTTGTGGGACAACTCTTGTTACTGGTTGAGTGTTGTATTTCTTCCACTGAAACGGATATGGGGTGCATGCAGGTTACCCCGTATTGTGGTACCAATACCTTACAAGTTTTAAGACTTCTAGGGTATTTTATACCTACCTATGACTGCCTCGTTGGCCTAGTGGTGCTAAGCGCGACTGCTACGCTAGAGGTCTTGGGTTCGATTCCCAAGTCGACCAAGATGTTATTGGGTTTTTCTACGAAATTCTCAGTAGCAGGTCGGAGTTTGGATTTGTGCCCGGTTAGTGGCAATAGGCTCGCCCTTACATGCGGCTTAAACATACCGGCAAACTGTGGGTGTACATTGGTACACCTCTGCCTAACCCTTCGGGGATACAGGCGTGATGGTATGTTATGTTATGTTATTATACCTATGCCCATTGTTCAATATATGAACGCAATAGTTTTACACTGTCATTAACACACTCATTACGAAGCGGGTTTAAAGCTACGGAGAAAAATGAGACTAAACATGTGCACTTAAAAAAACGTAAAAATAGATCAAACCCTTCCAATATTTTAACATAGTCACAGGCTTACAAAAAAGAGTTATATCTAAAATTCCTAAACCAACCCGTCAATATTCGACGCCGATAAATGTACATTTTGACCAGCGGCCATTTTCGGCACGTATGCAAACTAGCCGGCGCGCGGCGCGGCGCTTGGGTCGGCCCGACTGCCCGCAAATGGTCGTGTCCTGATTTTAATGGCCCGTTAGTGACGTCACTATTTTGTATGTAAAGCGATACGGGATGCGGGAAAAGGGAAGGAGTGGGACATTGCTTGGAAAAGTTTGGAGAAAGTTTTTTTAGGGTTAACAGATTAAGATTATTTTATTAGAACAAGTAGTTGTGGGCAATGTGTGTTTGACGACCTCCGTGGTCGAGTGGCGTACGCACCGGTTTCAAGGTGTCGCTAGCTCTGAGGTCCCGGGTTCGATCCCCGGACGGGTCAATGTAGAAACCAACTTTTCTACATTGTCCCGGGTCTGGGTGTTTGTGGTACCTTCGTTGTTTCTGAATTCCATAACACAAGTGCTTCAGCTACTTACTTTGGGTTCAGAGCAATGTATGTGATGTTGTCCGCATTTATTTATTTTATTTATTTATTTATTTAATGTGGTATAGATCTAAGGGTGCATCCACATCTGACGAACGAGCATGCCGCGAACGCACTAGTGTCAATAACGCCGTCTGCCAAACGTGCGCGACGCTCGCGCCGTGTTCGCGAGCTGCTCGTGTAATGCTCGTTCGTCAGATGTGGACGCACCCTAACGCCTAGTATGTCACAGTATTACATTCTTTAAGCTTTTAATTCCTATGTTTAAGAATAATTACCCTGTATTTGACTTGTCTACTTAAGTTTAACAAGCAAGTTTAACAAGCAAGCAAGTGAGTGAAGTGTCTCCAGAGACACTTCACTCACTTTTTTTTCTCTAAATCCTTTGAATGTCAGGCATTTAGATTCAGCGCTATGTCAACTAATCGCGAACTAGCAATAAAGATTCGTCACAAAGCGGTTTAAAGTCAGCAGAACTACGTATTAAACGATCAAAAAGTCCTATTGGAAACAGTGACTGTGGTAAAGTAAGGTGACCATAAAGAAGTCAACTATATTTTTAAGATAGTACTCCAAAACATACAGTACATACTAAAAAAATATAGAATGGTATTGTAAAACATTTTTATAACATACTAGCTGTACCCAGCATGCGTTGCAATGCAATTTTTTCTACCTACCACCTGCCTACTACCTACCTACCTACTACCACGGGTACCAGGGGTATGAAAAATAGATAGTAGCCGATTCTCAGACCTACTGAATATGCATATAAAATTTCATAAAAATCGGTCAAGCCGTTTCGGAGGAGTATGGTAACTAACATTGTGACACGAGAATTTTATATATAAGATTATGTCACCTATTTAACACTGCGGCATGTTGAGTGTTAGATCTCCGCATGGGACAATTTTTTTTTTAGTTACAAATGGCTGTTTTAAGCTTGTCTCTGTTTCAAGGAAATTTGATAGAAACCATTCCCTAGGAGAATGTTTTCCAGTTCACAACCGAATAAATAAAAACACATTCAACTGTCAGTGTCCAACTCAAATAGAACTACAATTAATTAAATAATGAAGAGTGTGAATCAAACAGTGGTCGCCCTACTGCAAACTAGATGAGAGTGTCCCGGACAAACAAGTGAGGCCGACGACGGTAGCTGCGGGTCGTAGTTAGGAGGTCTTTTAGACCCTTCGGAAATGTACGCGGGATGGTTTGGCACGTGACCGTTGAATGGGTTAAGTTTTGACGGAAATGTGTTGAGTGACGTGTGACAGTGACTTTGTTGTTTTCTTGCTTTTTTGGTACTTTTATTAATTGTCTATTTTTAAATTCGAACATAGAGAAATATTTATAAGCAAAAGAAAGGACCTTTACTCGTATTTGTGACATTTAAGGCTTTTAGTTTAGATACCAACGATATAAGTTAGAAACTATAATTTAAGTCAAGGTTCAAATCATCATCATCATCATTTAGCCAATCATAGTCCACTGCTGGACATAGGCCTCTCCCAATTTGCGCCACAACACCCGGTCCTCCGCCCTCCGCATCCAGTCCCCTCCAGCGACCTTTTTCAGGTCGTCAGTCCACCTGGCGGGGGGGCGTCCTACCTTACGCTTGCCGAGTCGCGGTCTCCATTCTAGGACTCGTCTGCTCCAACGGCTATCGGTCCTTCGACAGACATGGCCAGCCCATTGCCACTTCAGCGAGCTAATTTTACGAGCTATGTCGGTTACCTTGGTTCTTTGTCGGATGACCTCATTACGAATTTTATCCTTCAAAGAGACTCCGAGCATAGCTCGCTCCATAGCCCGCTGCGCGACTTTAAATTTGTGGACTAGTCCAACCGTTAATGTCCACGTTTCGGCACCGTAAGTCATAACAGGTAGGACGCACTGGTTGTAAACTTTCGTCTTCAGGCATTGCGGTATAGGCGAAGAGAAGACTCGACGTAGTTTGCTAAACGCTGCCCAGCCTAACTGAATTCTCCGATCGACTTCCCGCTCGAAGTTGTTTCTACCAAGCTTGATGACCTGCCCTAGGTAGATATACTCTTGAACAACTTCGAGCATCGATCCTTCGACATATATCGGTCTCGGCATGACATGTTCATTGAACATGATCTTGGTTTTATCCAAGTTCATGCCAAGACCGACCCGTCGTGAAGCTCCATTCAGGCCATGCAGCATCTCGCTTAGTTGGTCCAGCGACTCTGCCACTATGACGATGTCATCGGCAAATCTAAGGTGCGAGATGTGCTCACCGTTCACATTTATACCCCGTCCAGTCCAGTCCAGAGTCTTGAAGACATCCTCGAGCGCATTGGTGAACAGCTTTGGGGATATAACATCCCCCTGTCTCACCCCCCGACGCAGCTCGATCGGATTGGTCTTATGGTCATGGAGCTGGACAGTCATTGTGGCGGTGTCATATAAGCATCTCAGCGCCTCGATGTATCGCCAGTCAATACGACATCGTTGCAGAGCATCCAGAACCGCCCAAGTTTCGATGGAGTCGAAGGCTTTCTCGTAGTCCACAAAGGCCAAACACAGCGGCTGATTGTACTCTTCGGTTTTCTGCACAATCTGCCGAACAGTATGGATGTGGTCTACGGTGCTAAAGCCTTTTCGAAACCCGGCTTGTTCTGGTGGCTGGAACTCGTCGAGTCTTCTAGCGAGGCGGTTAGTGACTACTCTCGAGAACAACTTGTAAATGTGGCTCAGGAGTGAGATAGGTCTGTAATTCTTCAGCAAGGTTTTGTCGCCTTTCTTGAAGAACAGAACCACCGCACTCCCGCTCCACGCTTGTGGTGTTAAGCCTTGATGAATGACGGAATTAAAGAGACTCGCTAGCTCTTTCAGGACTGTGGTCCCACCGGCCTTAAGGAGCTCGGTTGTAATTCCGTCATCACCCGGCGCCTTGTTGTTCTTTAGTTGTCTGAGAGCTGCCTCAACCTCGCCCGGGTCGACATCCGGGATGTCCTCGGTGTAATGGCGCGTGAGTGGGGCTCTGTGGTCATCTTCGCCTTGTCTCGATGGTTTAGTCACCCGTGATGCATATAGGTGTCTATAAAAACTCTCAATTTCCTCGAGAATCTCGAACTTAGAGGTGACGGTCCTGCCATCCCCGGTCCTCAGTTTCGCCAGATGGGGTCTACCTAATTGCTGAGCGAAGACTTTGGTGCCTCTATTTCGCTCAATCGCAGCCTCGATATTACGAGTGCTGCAGCGTCGGAGGTCACGTCGCGTCAGTTTCCTGATTTTCAGGTTTAAGGACCGCCTATCTGACGAAGACATCTGGGCGTCCGGCGTTTCTCGTCTTTCCTTCATAAGTTCGAGAGTCTCGGGTGAGAGCTTGGACTCCCTATTACCGCGTTTTCCGGGGAACAACCTTCGAGACACATTCTGTAGCGTTTTGACCACTGTGTCGGTTTTTTCGTCAACATTGTCCGTGGTTTCCAGCAGTGCGAAACGATTTTGGAGTTCCAACTGGAACTTATCGGAACCTAAAGCTATTTGGGGCAGCGTGGGTCGGAGAGTAGGTCTCATCATCCTAACTCTTTCAGCCTTAAGGTTGATATTTAGAGAGCCTCGGACGAGTCTATGATCGCTACCGGTATTAAACCTATTGATCACCGAGACGTCTCTAAATATATGCCGTTTGTCCGTGATGATGAAATCTATCTCGTTCCTCGTCACATTATCGGGGCTTCGCCATGTCCACTTTCTGTGGGGCTTCTTCTTAAAGAAGGAATTCATTAAGAAGAGCCCCTGGGACTCTAAAAAGTTGACCAACATTTGGCCTCTGTGATTTCGGCGCCCCACGCCGTTAGGACCGATTTTCGTTTCGCCGCATTCTTGTACTCCCACCTTGGCATTAAAGTCTCCCATAACAACGTTGTAGTGAGCCTTCCTGGTACCATGTAGTGTCTTCGCTATGTCTTCGTACATGGTTTCGGCTATCTCATCAGAGTATGTCGAGGTCGGCGCATATACCTGCACCACCTTCAGGAACTTCCTGTCGGTGATTTTCAATAAGAGGTACGCTACCCTTGTCGACACACTACTGATTTCCACAACGCTGCTTGTGAGACACTTGTTGACCAAGAAACCGACACCGCCCTGGGAGGGCCTATCACCTTCTCGGTAGTAGAACAGGTCACCTGACTCAAGGGTTATCGTGTCCTCCCCCTGTCTTCGGACTTCAGATAACCCCAAAATGTGCCAGTTTATGCGACCCAATTCTACCTCGAGTTCGGTGAGGTGTTGGTCCAGCCGTAGACTTCGTCCGTTATACGTCGCCAGGGTCAGTTTTTTGAGGTAGTGGTAGCCTCCCGTAGCCCGGAGATTCCTAGCACCCCCTGTCCCGCCGTTACCGCGACCGCTACCTTGGCCGGGAATAGCGGGACTACCGGGAACTGGGGGCCGTTTTGTGTGGTGTGGGCTCATACAGAGGTTTTGGCCTACTAATGCCACGCTGGCCAGACGGGTTGGCATAGGGTTTGGTCTCGAGTTTTCCTTCTCTAAGCAGTGGTTTTCGGCTCTGCTCAATTTTCCCTTAGTCGCCTTCTACGACACCCACGGGATGAGATGGGGTGGTGACCTTTGTATTCTTTAGGTCCGTCACCACACGGACGTGGTGACGGACCACCACAGGTTCAAATAAATGTATATATATATATTTTTTTTGATTTAATATTTTTTTCTTAAATTATTTATTTAGCCTTGAACATAATAAGTAACCTTCGAAAAAGACTTACATTTTATTGTCATTATCACAAGTAAAAAAACAGTTAGTTGCGAGTGCGACTACCCCAAAATCAAACCCGTATGTTTCCTAAATGTGTTTTGTATTTGCATTATTGCGAAGGGGCATTGCGGTAGGCGCTGCGCTCCCCCGAATAATACTGAATATGACGGAGATCGAGCGGTGCAATCTGTTACAGTTTTGTTTATATTGTACCCTAATAATAGGTTGGTATCATCATCATCAGCCGGAAGACGTCCACTGCTGAACAAAGGCCTCCCCCCTAGAACGCCACAATGATCGACAACTCGCCAATTGCATCCACCGGGTGCCCGCAACTTTGACGATATCGTCGGTCCACCTGGTGGGAGGCCTGCCAACGCTGCGTCTTCCGGTTCGTGGTCGCCACTCGAGAACCTTTCTTCCCCAGCGGTTATCGGTTCTTCGAGCGATATGGCCTGCCCATTGCCACTTCAACTTGCATATTCTTCGAGCTATGTCGGTAACTCTAGTTCTTTGGCGAATTTCCGTATTCCGGATCCTGTCGCGCAAAGAAACCCCGAGCATAGCTCTCTCCATAGCTCGTTGAATGACTCTGAGCCTCTCCAAAAGGCCAACCGTTAGCGACCACGTCTCAGAGCCATATGTCATCACTGGCAACACACACTGGTCAAAGACCTGCGTCTTCAGACACTGCGGAGTTGGTATAGCTTTGCTGAATTGACCAGTGCCTTGAGCAGTCCTTTAAAAAGTTTTGTTTGATTTTGTGTTTGTGAAACAAACATTTTTTTGAGCGATTATAGGATAAAATTTTAGAATAGAATATTCTTTATTGTACACCTTTAAAGTTACATATTTATAATAAAGAAAAGTAAGTAATATTGAAGCTATTGTAATAGCGGTCTTATCGCTAAAAGCGATATCTTCCAGACAACCTTTGTTTAAACAAGTTTTAGTGTAAAAGAAAAAGAAGTTTTAGTTAAGTTGGGGAATCAATGAACTTGAGTGATACATATTTTACTATACGGAAATATTGCCTAACTTATATAAAAGAGACATTTCATTTAGTATTTCCCAATAAGGTTCCATTTAATATCCATAGTCAGAGCTCAGTGATGAAATATTTGTAAATGTGCGGCCAAGTGGATCCGAATCATGCAAAATTAAAGCAGCCACGGATTTAATTTCGGAAGCGCACCGGATCCGGCGCTCTGTCGCTGTACATAATGAAATTTATCTGGTGCACACACCTTTTTGGTGTGTGGGTGTAGCTGGATCGATAATTAGAGCTTCTATCAAAGCCTTAATGGAGGACAGGGGTAGGGAAATTATAAAGTTAAAAGTCTATACTGAAGTCGCGGCTATTCAAGAAGTTGTCCGTGTTTCTAGGTAAGAGCATTTTGGTCGGCCTATTAAAAACTATCTTTAAAAGCAGGCGTTAAATTAAAAAGACCACAGAGATCTTTTTTACATCTTTAATCAATATTTATACAGCCACCAAAGACATCAAGATGATCTAAGTACCAGGTATTCAGGAACGCTAAGGAGGTGCGACACGGAAGCTTCATAATTACTAGCTGGGCCATTTACTTGGTCGTGCCGCGGGACATCCCGAGCAAGCTCCTGCCTTGGAACGATCTGTGTGCTATGTATACAAGTGTACTGTCGATGTGTGTACTGCGCTATGTATACGTGTAGCTGTGCTCAGACGGTTGCCGCCTGACGCGAGGGATGGCTCAAGTGTCGCCGGGAATCTTAGGGCGGTAGGGCTGGCAAGGCACGGAAAAATTAATTATAATATCAAGTCAAATATTGCAGACATTTTTGTCTTATAGACAGCTTCGTTTCTCTTCAATATACTTTTCTTTGAAGTCACACAACGTTGCCTGATCCTTATTTACTTACTTAAAAAAAATACTTTTTACTTTTTCCCTAAATAGGTCCAACAGCACAGTAGACTTAGAGACACCTAAGAATAAGATATTACTATCCATTTCAAAATATAATTTCGTTGTCTTGTCGTTCTTTTCAACACAGAAAAAAACAGAGACTGCTGTCTAACTCTGTCTAACTAGTTTAAACTACATCCAAATAATTTTCTAAATATTACGTAACAATTACAAGCAAGGTAGCAACCCTATACCTATCTTGATATCTAGCCGGTCGGGGCTCGCGTCGCCTAACGATCGCAGATCAATTGCGCGCCACATCTGATGCCCACAGCCGCTCGCTTCTTAATCACCTGCTGATGGATTCTTACGCTAAGGAATGGTTGCCGTTACTGCTGCCCTGGTACCTCATTTACTTGTCGGTGAAAGAAAATTAATATGGATCAACGGTAGGTAATGTTTCTGATAAAAAGCAATCCTAGAGGGTAACATTAGAAATTCTAAAACGATACTTTAAAACTGTTAAACAAATCTAAATGACATTTGGCAAGGAGTAAGTAAGCCTGGACTTAATAAAGTCTTGCTATTTGTGGGGAACCAGGCGGTAAGGGGGAAACTTGAGTGCCAGGTGTAAGCAGATGCCTACAACTGTTTCCAGTTTGATATTAGGTCACCTTGCTGGGCATCAAACCCATCTAGCGTGTCTATCAGCCCTTCCTGGTATTTTTCTCGAAGGTCCGCACAATTTAGTCGGTCTAAATTGAGAGATATTGGTTTAGCCCTACGGGGTCTTCGTGGTTCGTTAAGGCGGAGTCTCAATTTAGTTACCAGAAGCCGGTGGTCTGTCCAGCAATGCGCGCCGCGAATGACGCGGGTAAAAGTCTTAACATAGATAGTAAACAGCTATACTTAACTCTTCTTGTTAGATTTGTTGAAAAAATGAACACGAAATACAAAATCTTTTCCTAAGTATATCTTATATTGCATTGCATTGAAATGTAAGAGCCGTCTTGAAAATATCAGGAAACCAGGATATCTGGCAAACTAATAACAACAGGCATCCCACAATGCAGCCATCGAAAATACAATCCAATATAGTACAAAATTGCCGAGTCTTCCGTATAATGTCGTAGCCGGTCATATCTGGCAAGACCGGCCGGATAACCCCCATCGTCTAGATCTTCCCACATCCGGCCTCCCACAAGCGTGTACCAGGGGAGCATGTTAAGAGAAGCGGTCGCCTCGAATGTGGGAAATAATTTTCAATTTGTTTCAAAAGTTTTTCACATTCACGGTATTTTATAGAGGGTTTACCGGCTTAAGAAACCCGTTCCTGTTGCACTTTCCTAAATGTTTATAAGCTGATAGTTATTCTATCCAGAAACAATATCTATACATGTAAAAATTACTTCACTCGACTCGAAAAAGTTAAATAAGTTAAGAAGAAATCCAAACTTTTCAGGATTCCTATGGAAAATCCGTGGCATTTGTTACCGAATTATCACTACAGCGATACTGAGTTGACAGTCTTTATTAGCAGCTTAACTAAATATACAAGAAAATTTAGCCAAGTCCTATGCATAGTTGCTATAGCATTGCCTAAATATCCACTTCCCACCATGACGATAAAACTGGTTCAATATTCGTTTCATTATTTGCACCTACACACTTCCTCCTTGCAGTCATAAAGTATTTTCAAATCCCAGTTCGAATAAAAGTCTCACTTTTCATTCCATACTTAGTTATATAAGACGGCGCCTATTCCTGAGTCGCGCAAATCCCAAGAAAGTTACTGGATCGGAGTGTCGTACCGAAAATATAAGGCAGAAGAACCATTTTGAAAAATACTGGGATTCTAGACACGAAATTATTTAGTGTGTTGTATTTAACATGTTGGAAAAAAATAGTTATACGACTTAACAATAATAGGGTGATTCTATGAAATAATACAAATAATTGATCCAAAAAATTGGATAATGGAAATAACTTAATTTTGAGCTGAAATTTTGTAAACTGATTTTCTACCAGATGTACTCTTCACCTATTTTGGATTGATATACCCATTCGCTAACACCCTGTTTATGTGCAAAGTAGTCCTAATTAGAAAAGTGTCATAACTATACAAAAAAAGCAAACTAAGTTCCATGTAGAACAAAATTTTGTGTCTCATATTTAAAATTACTGTTTGTTTTTTTTTTCATAAGTTGTAATTTTAGTATAGTTGTTAGTTTTTGTTGTTGTATTATTAATAAATAAAATTATTTATAAATACTTAAAAATTTTGCCAGTTAACCTTTTGGTATATTCCTGTATGTTTTCTAACTAAGATCGGAGTGGTATCGAGCGCGCATGTCACAGGTGTACCGTCGCCGCGTCGCAACGCGAACATTTCTCACGCCACTTGTTGCTGCGCGCCCGGTACTCGGTGCCCAAGTAACACTATTTATTTGTTGAAGTATTTAGGATTTTTGTTTTTATTGGGTAGTTTCTTGTTTGTAAACTTTTAAGTAAACTTTTACCCATTCACAGATGTAATGTAAACTAAAGAACTTAAACTTAAGTTAAAAAAGTACATTACGAAAAAACTAATACGTCATGAAAACATGTCATAGCACATTGTAGGAAGTAGGCGGCATATTAAAATGATAATAAAAATTTTTTTTGCAAAAAAAAAAACCGACTTCAAAAATCGATAAAAGCACTAAAAAGTTAAAAATAATTCTATAACCTACCTATATTAATAAACCTAACCTAAACTAAAATTAACCAATAATACAATTTAACAATTTTTGGAGTCGGTGCCAAGCTGAGTAATGAAACGACTGGTAGGTAATTCCTGAGTATATTGATGTGTATTGTGTTTGTAAAAATATATTATTAATATTGTTAAGTGTAAACGTTAGAATCTGTCATAAAGTATTTTTTTTGCATATTGCTTGGCCCCGACTCCAAAAAATGTTAAATTGTATTATTGGTTAATTTTAGTTTAGGTTAGGTTTATTAATATAGGTAGGTTATAGAATTATTTTTAACTTTTTAGTGCTTTTATCGATTTTTGAAGTCGGTTTTTTTTTTTTTGCAAAAAAAATTTTTATTTGTTTATTTTTAGTGTTATATTTTTAATCTTAGATAATATGGGTAGGCCTTCAGCTGACACCCTTTCATCATCCTCATGATAATTTCCATCAAACGAAATCCAGTGCCCCGCATCTCACATCCAACGAATTCCCGCTACATTCACAAGGTCATCTTGGCTTCATCATCAGATCTGATAGTAGAATGGTTCTTATTGAACGTAAATGCTTCACTTGTTGTAGAAAATACCAAAATCGCTATACGTTTTCCTATAAAATTTGAAGAGTTCCCTCGATTTCGCCAAGATTCCATCATCAGATCCCGACTTGGTGACTATGGGACCATTTGGGAAGTATACCCTTTCCAACAAAGAAAAAATATTTCAAATCGGTTGGAAAGCAACGGAGTTATGCGCGAAAAAACATAAAAAAAAAAAAAAAAATACAAACATCCGAATTGAGAACCTCCTCCTTTTTTTTTAAAGTCGGTTAAAAAAATGATAGTTAATGACCTGTCAAACTTCGTGTTAAGCACCGTTATTCGCTTTAGTCTTTTAGTCAACTAATCACAGTCGTGATCAGTGATTTGACAACGGATTAAGTTGATCAGCCTTTCAAAAAACCGAGACTTAAACTATAAAAATGTAAATCACTGTACGTACTAAACATACAAACATCCGAATTGAGAACCTCCTCCTTTTTTTTAAAGTCGGTTAAAAAGTAACTAACCTAAGTAAAACTCTAGTGGAAAAAATATTATTTAATGTGTTTAATTTCAATAATTTTTAAAAATCTCATGAAGTTCTCTAATTATATAATTCTTTTCCCCTTTTTCATTTAATTGTCTTACCTAATTAAAGTAACAAATAGTCAATAAATTTATACCTTCGAATGCTCCACAAAATATGACATAATTTAATACTAGTTAGTACACAAGAATGCGCTAAAAGCTAAAACAGTAAAAGTATTATAAATCCTCACTAAGTTATTTTTAAGTATCTGCAGTGTCTCTGCGACTTTGTTTCTTGCGTTGGCGTGCTTTCGTTTCTAAAACATAACCTACTTTTGTTGTTATTTTAAAAGCTTTATTTATTTACACATTATTATAACTACTTTTTGGAGACCTTTCTTTTTAACGTATTTTGCCTTATGTATTTTTTTTTGTTACGTTGTCCGCAAATCAATCACAACTGCAATGATCACGTCTGCAATATCCGAGGGCTAGACGGACTTAAATCAACACTAGTTGAAAGAAAGAAAGAAAGAAAAAAGTTTATTTGGGACAGACACAGGACACACAAAAAAAAACAATAAAAAAAAAAAAATAACGATATAGATAAAAAGAAAGAATAACAAAAACATAAAAAATAAAACAAGGGAAAATGTGTGTCCCACCTGTACCAAACCGGACATTGCTCAGTGAACGCTGTGATGTTGTAGTTCATTACTAGCTAAAATACCAACAAAAACACAGATGTTCTTTGGTAAAAACCATAATGATGAAAATCTTTGCGGTAGCTTTTGAGTTTATCGCATTCAGATATTTTTATACCCTGTTTAATTAATTTTTTATTTATTTAATATACCTACCCTGTTTTTTCTGTTCCGTGAATATACCCAACAATTCTTCAAACATACAATACATAAATACAGCTACACACATACATAAGCAGAATCATCTCCACTTATGCATTTTAAAAGTGTTGGGTCGCAGTGTCGCGGTATCGCGGCGCGGTGTCAGAGTACGGCAATATTTTCTACAATTTATTTTTATTTGGACTCGCAATGGTTTGGGCGCGAACCACCGGCGACGCGAGCTCGCTGCTAATTGGCGCCAAAATAGTGATGTGAACATTTTCTTTTATATAAAAACTAGCTGTACCCGGCATGCGTTGCAATGCAATTTTTTCTACCTACTACCTACCTACTACCTACCTACTACCTACCTACTACCTACCTACTACCTACCTACTACCTACCTACTACCTACCTACTACCTACCTACTACCTACCTACTACCTACCTACTACCTACCTACTACCTACCTACTACCTACCTACTACCTACCTACTACCTACCTACTACCTACCTACTACCTACCTACTACCTACCTACTACCTACCTACTACCTACCTACTACCTACCTACTACCTACCTACTACCTACCTACCTACCTACCTACTACCTACCTACTACCTACCTACTACCTACCTACTACCTACCTACTACCTACCTACTACCTACCTACTACCTACCTACTACCTACCTACTACCTACCTACTACCTACCTACTACCTACCTACTACCTACCTACTACCTACCTACTACCTACCTACTACCTACCTACTACCTACCTACTACCTACCTACTACCTACCTACTACCTACCTACTACCTACCTACTACCTACCTACTACCTACCTACTACCTACCTACTACCTACCTACTACCTACCTACTACCTACCTACTACCTACCTACTACCTACCTACTACCTACCTACTACCTACCTACTACCTACCTACTACCTACCTACTACCTACCTACTACCTACCTACTACCTACCTACTACCTACCTACTACCTACCTACTACCTACCTACTACCTACCTACTACCTACCTACTACCTACCTACTACCTACCTACTACCTACCTACTACCTACCTACTACCTACCTACTACCTACCTACTACCTACCTACTACCTACCTACTACCTACCTACTACCTACCTACTACCTACCTACTACCTACCTACTACCTACCTACTACCTACCTACTACCTACCTACTACCTACCTACTACCTACCTACTACCTACCTACTACCTACCTACTACCTACCTACTACCTACCTACTACCTACCTACTACCTACCTACTACCTACCTACTACCTACCTACTACCTACCTACTACCTACCTACTACCTACCTACTACCTACCTACTACCTACCTACTACCTACCTACTACCTACCTACTACCTACCTACTACCTACCTACTACCTACCTACTACCTACCTACTACCTACCTACTACCTACCTACTACCTACCTACTACCTACCTACTACCTACCTACTACCTACCTACTACCTACCTACTACCTACCTACTACCTACCTACTACCTACCTACTACCTACCTACTACCTACCTACTACCTACCTACTACCTACCTACTACCTACCTACTACCTACCTACTACCTACCTACTACCTACCTACTACCTACCTACTACCTACCTACTACCTACCTACTACCTACCTACTACCTACCTACCTACTACCTACCTACCTACTACCTACCTACCTACTACCTACCTACCTACTACCTACCTACCTACTACCTACCTACCTACTACCTAATTGTTTTTTTTTTTTTATAAATGTAAAAAAGTATCCTATGTCCGTCTCCTGGCTCTAAGCTACCTCCCCACCAATTTTCAGCCATATCGGTCCAGCCGTTCTTTAGTTATAAATGGTGTAACTAACACGACTTTCTTTTATATATATAGATAAGGGTGTGTGTTCGTTTTTTTTTTGTATTCTGCGAATATTAAGAAATTGTTATTTTATTTTGTTTTGGTGCTTTGGGGACAAAAGCAAAGGCACGGGTCTCCTAGAAGTCTCCTTTCATAATGGGTTAAAAGTGGTCAAGGTTAAAATGTACTTTTTATCCGTTTGTAATATACCTTTAATAAAGCTGCATTGCGCCAGGCGTCTGTTATCTAGAGGTTTATAGGTAGGTAAGCAGTATTGCTTGAAAAAGCACAAAAAACTGGACTCACTAAACTGTCAATTATTTTTACAGGGAACTAACTAGTAACTCTATAAAATCTTTGTTACCTACTTGTCCTTATAACTACAAAATAAACAAGGAAAACACCACTAAGTTAAAATGTAACCAGTCATAACAATCTATATTTACTCAACAACGCCGACAAAGCCACTACGCGCGAACTCAAACAACTCGAAGTTCGTCCAACTTTTCTTAACAAATACTTCGCATCACTACACAACTCAACAAATGTACCTCGATACTTCTGCCGCCCTGGTACTCGCGGCAGCACTGCTCCCTGGCGCGCCTGCCCGTGTAATTGCCCGGGCCATTAGTCCTGCCCCGGGCCACTTTCAGACCGCCCGGATAAGGATCTTGATGATACCACTGTTTCGTCGCGCTCCTAACGCGTTATTTTTTTTGCCACAGATAAATTTCGAAGCGGTTCGGGTAAATAAAATCGCTACTGGAACGAGTTCGTAAAAAAAGAGCGAGTTTTTTGGTGACGAAAAATGCGGATTATAAAGATACCAATTTAAAACTGGCATGTACACCAAATTCTCTTTGTAGATAGGTATTTGGATATATAACAGGTTGAATTAATGCATTTGTATACCTATTGAGATTCAGCTTCCAAACAATACCTTAGTATCTCTGCACTAGTCTGCATGTCTGAACTCTGAGACATAATTATATACACGAACATTATTAGCTAAATAAATAAGTGATACAGGTTTATAACTTTTGCAGCTTTTCATACTTCACGCTCACGTATTGTGAACGAACCCTAACACGCAAAGGAACTTTACACAAAGCATACTTTATAAGCGCTTAACTTTATCTCATCTGCCTAGATGAAGGTGAAGCACACTATTTATTCAGTAAAGTTTGAAATTCGCAAACATAGTGCCGCTTCGCAACTGATCCTGTAATTACGGCAGTCCCGGGGCCGACGGCGTCGTCCGGTTAATTACAACGGCCCATGCTCCCGGGACGGGCTAATTACGGCCGACCTGCGATCGCGGGACTAATTGCCCTCCGCGGGTAATTTATGAAACAAATTACTTGATTCACTTTTGGCACTGTTTTTTTCGCGATGAAGTTTTGATATGGTCTTCTTTTTTAATTAATTATATTTCATATTTATATAATCAGCTGTTGTTATAACTGACTTCAATAATCTACAACAAATAGAACACATTTGACAAGAATTGTTCCTCTAACAGAAGCGTGCTGCGCCATCTACACGCATGTTACACAAAACGAACTACGTAGTACATGTGCGCCATCTAGTAGCAGATGACAACAAAGTACAAGTCTACCTAAAACACCCATTGCGCAATAGATGGCGTTATTACATATTACATGAGATTAATTAACATAATTATTTATATTGTTTCAGAATGCACCGAATCAAGAGCCTGTTTATAGAAAAGTAGCTGTTGTAGAAAATTTCTTCGATATTATTTACACTGTACATGTGGAACTCGAAGGTAGACCTGGAAAACATGCTGGACAAAAACGCACCTATAGAACTGTGAGTATAAAAAAATAAACATCAATCATTTAAAAAAGCGCCATCTTATATACCAATAAATTGAATAACAATTTGCAAGTAATTGAATTGAATTGAACTTCGTCATATTATTATATTTTAGGGCGTAATAACTAAAGTAAGCGCCATCTAGGGAGGTCGTATGAAATTTCAGCGCCGTGGTACTGTTCTGTCTCGGGTTGCTATGTCGTTGTGTTAGATACACCACCAACAGATAGCGCTGAACTGACAAACTATTCGTAACTTACAGACGGGACGGATTTCGTAACACATGTATACAGGTTGTTAAGAAACCCCTGTCCGACCCGTGAAGGTGTTATTAGGTATCAATATCTGATTACAAAAATGTGGAAAAAAAATGATAAAAAAAAGAAAAAAAATTATATCCTAAAATTTTTTTTTCTCAAAAGTTGAGATTAAGAGTCGGCTTCGTCACAGATGCTACCTAATTACCAAACAAAAGACCCCCAAAAATACCGACGAAATTGGTGTAGTAGTTTTTGTTTTAATCTCAAATTTAGGGAATTTCGGGGCAAAAAATAGTTATTTCAAAATCCTTTATCATGAATTTTCCAAATTTGATATTTTATTTGGGCATGTGATTGTGAACCCTAAATCATCACTCTTTGGGTCGGACAGGGGTTTCTTAACACCCTGTATACTTGTATACCGATTACCGAACGTAGTATACATGGTTTTTTTTTACATGGATAGTTAAGACAGTCTTTTAAGCTTATGAATTTATTTACCTTCATTAAATGCTTTTCTAGGTCTGTACCCAAAACTATCTATAGCCTTTGTTACCTGGGTCATTATTAAAAATCTATTGTCATGAAAATCGGTTTAGTATTTTATGTGTGGAGTATACAAACATATATCAACCACCAAAATCATTATTTACTCTTCCTTCCTTCCTTCCAGTTTCGCCTAGTTCGGGTGAAAGTTTCATCTCAGATCTTATAAAATAATTGTCATTTTCCAAAAATTCAGCAATTCTAGCTTCATATTTGTCATTTATTTTGTAACCAGACTGTGTCATTGAATTAAAAATTTACATTTCGAAAATGCAAGTGATTTTTGTGAATTTCAACGTTCTTGAATTTTAGAATGCTTTTAATGTTAGATATTTTTATTTTTATGATAGAATCTATATATTATCTATATTTCTTCATACATGAAATACGATTATTATGCGTTAACTAACCCCTGCCATCGATGTCCCCTCAATAATGCCTAGAATAGGGTGCGAACTGAAGCTAAACGAGCTTCAACCATTGTACTGTATCTCAATCATTTTCGTAAGAAACTCGCGTCTATCGTTCACGTTTTCACATCCCTCCTGTAATTTTATCACTTCAAACAATACATCACAAAAGTAATATTCGTTTCTTCCCTTAATCACGGATGTTTTCGCCAACAGATTACGGAGACGTACGCGTTCCTGCCGCGGGAGGCAGTCACGCGCTTCCTCACCGGATGCGCGGAGTGCGCGCGGCGCCCGCGCAGCGCCTCGCCCCCCCCGCTGCCGACCCCCTCCCCCTCCCCTACCCGACACCCCACCTACCTCCCCTTCCTGCCCCACTGCGCGCCTGATTACACGCGCAACTGGGAATCCGAAATAGACGCCGCACATTCTAATTACTACGAACCGAAATTCGAGTATACAGAACTTCAACCGATCAAGAAAGTTGAGAGCCCGAAGCCGACAGACGCTGAGGACCAGGAACCAACGTATATTGAGCTCACCTCCAAAAAAGTTAACGATTTTGAAGGAACACCACTTTTAAGTAGAACTTCACCAGTTGAACCGGCGTTCCAAGAGGAAGAACCAGTCAGAACAGACCCTGAAATTGACAAAGATGAGAACAGCTTGATAGATGTCGAAGACGTTAGATCTGCCAGTCCTAGTCCATCACCACTGCGGTTGCAAAAGGACGATGAGGCGAAGTCGTCAGAAAGTGAAAGCTCGAAGGTGCCAGAAAGTACAGGATCCCAAGATAAGACTGAACCGAAACAAGAGAAAAAGTACAACCCGCTCGATGTGGCTAACTTAACGTCGAAGGATCCTCCGAAATCGAGATCACCTCCTAGAAAGAAACTATTGCTTTCAAATAATGTTGAATACCCAAATTCTTTTGCGAGGATTTCAAAACCCTGGCGGCCTGGTGGTGGTGTCTTCTACGGAGGAGATGAAATAGATTACAGTGTTCCCATAACGACGGCGTATCTGAAGCACATGAGAAACATGGGGTACCAGGATCGCATGGACTCAGAAAAGGTAAGTGTTTTAGTTGTTGACCTCATTTTACCCAACGTTTGAAAAGTTTTAAACCTAGTTCCAGTCAAAACCCAACAATTCTAATCCAGTAAAACTAGAAAACGATTCGAACGGTATTTTACCCAAAACTTTTTTAAATTCCGAACGAAACCGCAGCGACCTGATAAAATAATTTTTGTCCAAACAAATTTACAACGTAAAATAAACATATGATTTTGCGGGGCGCGTTTAACCCTAGCTTAAACTTCTGGTAACAAACTGGGAAAGCGGCGGCGGTCGGTCGGACCCACAAACCTTTGTATGGTCCTTTATACCCATCCTTGTTATGATTTTCAAGACTGGTATGCTGCTCGAGTTAAAAATGGTGGAGCATTGTGTTTGAGAGTTTCTTTGTGTAGGGGTGAGGTATAATGGCGGTCCCAAATTATTGGATTGTTTAGGTATTTGTTTGGTTATGAAAACTATTTTCTTTTCGTAAATATTCAGTACATTATGGACAAGATTTAGGATGATTTAATAACTTGACTTCTGTTTAGCAAAATATGTTGAACTTAGGTAATTCATCTGTCACTTGTGCGCTTGTACGTGTTGTTTATAATTATTTTACAATGTCTAAATAACATTTTTCTTATGTAATTTGATAATAAATTCCCACAATATCTTACGTTAACAATGAAAATGTTAGGAAGTAATTAAAATGTGGTTTTCTTTATTTATTCAGTGTTTAGAATGAAAGCTTTGATTGTGATTATCCATTTTTGACAAACGTCTTTAGCAAAATAGAAGATTAGGACAATCATAAATAATCTCATAACCTTACAAAACAATTACATGAATTAGTAAACTATCAGCTGTCTACATAATATAAATCGATTGTTTACATGGCTGCATAATTGATTGTATGGTGCCTGTCAAATATTTTCAATTTATAGAGAAATCATTAAAATGTAAAGTATGTCACGTGTTGTCAATAATATGATATATTTAATATAAAAAATAATGTAACGGAATATTTTGCAAAAAAAATTTATTAAAGTACCAGGCACACAGAAACGATAGGCGTTACCGCGTACCTGACGTAACCCTGTAATGTTCGCGGCGTCCCACACGACCCACGATTGATTCAGACGAATGTCCCTCACAAAGGACCACAGGGCGTCACGCTATAATCGGGCGCCGCATCTTTTCTAACTCATTTTTCTCGCTTGGGGCGAGCCGGGGGGTAGGGGGGAAGGGGTCTAGGGGGAGAAGGTTTCATCAGCCGGAGGGGGCGTCACGGTATTAGACAAGACACAAAAACGATGCCCGCCGGAGAAGTGGGCTAGTAAGCTTTCTGATGACGGTTTTATTTACTCTTTGCTGCTATGTAATAGGCTTTTTTCGGTGTTAAATTATGTTATGTGTTATGTATACGAGTTGCATTTACGTGTTGATTTGGTTTTGTTAAACACACGTGCTTCCTTTAAATAATCCGCTATATATATTTCTTCGTAAACTAATATGTATTAAACATTTTAATATCTTATGAATTCGTTTTAAAGGTGGATAGAATACCGTAACGCAAAATAAAAATACAAACCTTGTATGGGGTCATTTTAAAACATTAAAAAAGTTTTCCTTAAGCCATCCACATGCTAATACGACATTACTACAAAACTAACCAAAAAACCTACCTTTACAAAAAACAAAGCTACCATTAGTTGTAATAATCGCACAAAGCTTACATTACGATGGGACCTAGCGCAGAAAATATCCTACTAACAAAAACTTTATGTTAGACCTTTTTCGCGTGGGCCCTCCCGAAGGGTCAGTGGAGCCCGAGCCTCGTCCATAAGAGGGTATCGTCCCTTCGACCTCCCAAAAGTGCCCTTCCCCCCGGCCCCGCATCGCACTGCGACTTGTAAGATTGATTGGGGCTCCTTCAGTCCATTGCCAACCACCCTTGTGGGATATTCGACCCTCCCCCCCTTTTTTCTCGGGTACTTGCCCGGGATATAGATTAGATGGAACGGATCTGTTTTAGATGGCGGTCTTAAAGTTTTAGGGTGTTTTAACGGTGAGGCTAGGTTTTTTCGCGTGGGTTTTGTTGGTATTCCTTAGATCCTTGTTTTTATATTCTTTACTTATTTATTAGGTTCAAAGTAGGTGTTGTTCCTCTAATCCTCCTAGTCTTGTAATCAATATAAACATGATTTTGACAAAAAGTGATTTCAAAGATATTTCAAAATGAACAAATAATCTTACAGGGCTGAGGGCATCATTCCCGGTAAACATTTTAATTCTATGTATCCTCAGTTCTTAAGTTAAAGAAAACAATAGGTATGTGTAAGTATAAAGACGTCAAATTCTGAGCAATGTTGAACTAATGTTGAAATAATGGTCTTTACGACTAACTACTGGGCAACTGCAACCATACTATACAAAGTCATTTATCACTGGTAAGAACTTCAACTATACCTTACATAGTCAATTATCAAAATAAAAGCAAAATCAAAAAGTTTTTTTTTCTTGTAAACCAAAAAAAAGACGCTTATGAAACGTTACGTTAAAAACTACTGACTCTAGTTGCTCGATTCCAAAGTGTCCTTCCTATGGAGAAGAGCCGGCAAGAAACTCCATACAAAAAAATATCTAAAATAAATGCCCCATCCAGCACTACATCTCGCCACCCTCGTTTTTGCGAGCGGGCGCTGTTAATAACACAACAGGCTATTTTATCCGTCTACCGCCACTTGCGGCCGTGCGACTGCTTTCATGCTTCAGATTAGACGTTTCTTTAGATATGCCTGGCGTTGCAAATCTCTATTTTTCATATATCATGTTACATGTTTAGAATAAAACATTTTTTGGGAGATGAGGTGGTGATCTTTGTAGGTTATTTTTCACGTGAAAGGGCGTTTATTGGTGTTTTCTTATAAAGGTAGTTAATTTGCAAGGTTTTTGAAGTAGGCAGACAGAATGATGTCGTATGTACATTACGAATTGACTCTAATACTATATTTACTGGGGCAGTACATATTGTACATAATTATTACAAAGGTTAAGTAATGAGCACTCATGAAAATAATGATGAAGAAAGAGTTGCTTGCTTGTAGTTTTATCTAACGTTAAATAAATTTTAAATGTAAGTTATTTGAACTTTTTTACTAGTTCTAAGTTCTAGTTCAGCCTTGATAAAGTAAGCAATTAGTTAATAAATCTAAACACTAGTTAAAACGACTCAAGAACCTTTACGAAGGCAGTTCAATACGTAAAACAAAGCGACAAAAGTTATTTCCGAATCAAATCTAAAAACATACAAATAACTTTGATCCCTTGACAATGACAAAAATATTCACGAAATCAAGAGTTTAAAAAATCTCACACATATTCGCTTGTTTGTCTTTTGATATAGAAAAAATATATATATTTAATATATATATATTTAATACTAGTAATTGACTAATAACAGCCGTCTTTTTGTGATAAGGGTATTGAAAATGGTTTAGTTAAAACTAAAAAATATGTGCTGGAATGATCATAAGAAATACAGAATGGTCATAGTTTCGGAGAAATGCGTGGTTAAACATACAGAGCTACAGAATGTTTCATATTAATTGTTTGGATAGGCTCTATAAGATTAGCATATTATGTGAATATTTTTCAATTCCATAAAAAAAAAAGAAAAAAAAAATGGTTTTCAATTAGACCCGTGTTGAAATAACATTATTTTTTCCTCCTTTTTTTAGATGGTTAAAAGAGGATATTTTAAATAAACACTTTTTATTTTGAAACATGTTTTTATATTAACACTGACATGATACGTTGTATTAAATTATATTTATGTACATAGATTGCCCGCGGCTGTGTTCGCCTCCAAATTGTTAATTTAATGTAACCTCTATAGCAAACAATTTACTTCGAAAACGTTTTGATAGGTAATCTTTTTGCTGCGGTTTTACTTGCGTAGACAGGTAAATAGAATACAAATAATTTTTTCCTATGTAGAAACTACTGGCTTTTGATGTAAAGTTACTAAATACGTAACAGCTTCCAATTAATACAAGTAATTTAGTTTTAACTGCGCATAATCGCATTGACGCCATTTTGATTGCGTTCAAAACTCCTCAAGACAGCAATTACCAAGTTATTCAAAAGCAATTCATCTAAAACTGAATTTATGTGCGACTGCGTGTGCAACGCGACCTTGAGCGGTGACATAATTAAGTTTGGTCCCCCAACGATCGATTCTTCGTTTCATTACCACGAGGGTCCGCGAGACACCCGGCGACAGCAGCAGGGTTACTTTTATAAACACGAAGTGACATAAAAACCAAGCGCGTGCAACTGATTTTAATATCTATCAATATGCAAATATAGTTTACATTTGTTTGATCACCGATTCTCAGTTTTGCGATAGATATCGGAAAAGTATTGTTTTGCACACGTGCTGCGCTTTAGAGAATTGTGACGTGTTTGTAGGTCAGTCATGCTCATGCGAACCATGGTTTAGCAGTTTACGAGCGAAACATAGAAATGAGTAAAAAATAACGCATTGCTTTTTAATTTTATTGCTGTACGGTGAGCATGTAAGTAAAAGGAAAGATTTACTGTAAGTCTAGCAGCCTGTTTAAATCAAGCAAGTTGAATTTTCCCGCTCACACCCGTGCCAAGTCGGGGTGAAGAGCTAGTCGCAAATAAAGGCGAGCTAAAGCCCTTGCGCCACGGGGGCGGGTGCCAGCCAACTGGCAACCACCCCGTTGTCATTTACCCTACTTACCGGAGCTACCAGGCGCGCATAACACCAGCGGAGAATTTTAACGGAATTAGTCGCGAGGCTGCTTGCCGCCTGCAGGGCGCCGTAGTAAATTCACACATGTACTAGCAAGGCGAAGGGTAGGAGGTTCACCCACCTCCACGCCTAGTTTTAACGCCTAGTAACTCGCAGGCACGAGGTGTCTACACGCAATGCCGCAAAAACATTAGCTGAAGGAAAATAATTTTTAACTGTGTTTATTAACCTACATAGTAAACAGATTGACAGTCGGTACGCTTAGCTAAAGTCACAGCACATTTTCTTTGCCTCTGTTGTATTACTGTAATACATTTGCAGTGGCGTCTTTTGTCTCCGATTTTTTCTGAATAGGGTTGTGTTTTACGCATAAAAACGAGGAACTCAGTAAAAGTATTTGATCTATGTAGATTTTACTGTAGAATATAATATTTTTATAGTCCAGCCTAGTGGTACTGAACTTTAGTGCGTACATTTGAAGACTGTGTTAGCTAGCACATTTATATATCACACAGTAACGTCTAGTATGTGACTTGGCCGATCACGGATAGCAAAAGAAAATTTAGTTTTAAATTAATAATGGAGTTTTTCAGTTTTAAAATATATTCAAGAAAGAATTAATACATATTATGTAGGTAACTATTTAAAGTTTTTCTTTATTTAAACCATCTAGAAACAAAAAACATGGAATCTGCACGTGAAAACCGCATTACAGCATAAGGCTGTTACCAGGAGCACATAAGGTCTTGGCAATTTATAGTTACCTACACTGTGAGCAACTTTGTCTTTACTTTGTAACATTAAAGCACTCTGATTTTGAGTTTAAGTATGAAGACTATTTAACTGCACTTTAATGGTGTTTAAACCAAGATCGAAGAGCTTTTGATTTGATCCTAAATAGTAAATTTCAAGGAATTTCAAAGCATAAACACATTAATAACATAAGGACAAAAAATAAAAGGAGAACTACTACTATGAGAGAACTAGAGAACTATTTGTATCATAAAAGTTCAGTTTCATCATTTTCTTATTGATAGCAGTTGGTCCTTTAATAATATTATAATTATCGACAAATATGTTTCGATATATCTAGGTTAGTAATATGTGCATATTCATCTAAATCAATTTATAATTTCCTAGATGCCAAAACGTGGTCCTTGGAGACAGAAAATACATTGAACACTGTATTTTTTCAATCGTAATGTTCAATTGCATACCATCCACAAGCTATCCATTTTATAAATTTAGTGAACGGACAGACTAAAAAACCAGGCTTGCATAACTTATCTGAAGGTCCAAATAAATGTTTTAGGGGTGCGTAAATCATTACTGAACCCGCTACCCTGGGATAGGCAAAGGACGGGCCTGCGATGGCTGAAGAAATAGATGCGGCATTTACTTACAGTTTAAATAAAACTATTTTTATGTAATTTGACTGTAGTTGATAAAATTAGAGATATAATTAAGGGGATCTTTAAGTTCGGCCATTTTCCTCGATAAGGACGCTGATTTCAAAGCTGTTTTGGTTCTTGCCATGTTTGTACTACTCATAAATTATTCCCTTTGGAAACTGCGCTTGTTTTTATTTTCTAGGGCTAGATAGTGTTTTTTTTTCTAATAAATATAGCCTGGGCTTAACATAATGCTGCTGGCAATTATTATTTTCTATTGTTAAATGGCAAAAATTCCTGATCTCAATTGACGCAGAAGACCCAGACTGAAGTAATGACTTATTATCAAAAGCCTCGTTTAAATTTATGAAATAGCTGTCAATGTAAAGCATATAATACATAGTTATTTATGTTCTCCTGGTAGCTGGGCGCGGCAAGCCCAGGGCATTATCACCCTCGGGACGGGAGTCCTCGCGATCTGCGCAAAAACCTATATATCTATATGTATTATACCCTAGTCCCCTTCTATAACCTATACTTTGATACATCTACATAGTTTCATATCTGCGCAATATTTTAATGTATCGATAGGCTGTTTATTTAAGCTTCGTCACTCGAAGGACCAAAATCTAGTAGATACCATAATTTTGGTCCTTTTGAGTATTTTTCTCAAGTAGGTGTATAAAGTATGCTTGTTGGCAAGAAAATATAAAGAAACCTATTTGCTAAAGTGTTTAAGTGAATTGTTTTTCGGTAAACTTAAAGTTAAATTACAATATTTAAGTAAAAGGATTTTATAATACTGTCTAAAAGCACAGCACTTGCATACACATACTAAAATGAACGAAGACGAAACCACAGATTTTATATTATTGTTTTGATATAGCTTAAATTAAGTTACTAGTACATCTTAAGAGACAAATGTTTATATATCTATCGATTTCTTATACTGGTCAACAGGACCAGTCAAAATTTGTCGGCTCAAAAGACCAAATTTTGAACGACCAGGTTTACGTTCACCAAAATTTCACAGTAACCCATTGTTGACGTATTTCAGTTAACTCAAGTTATTACATAACCTTAGTAATAGTGAACACCTCAAATTCACATAATCGTTTGTTCCAACTTGTTATAATAAACCGCATACGACTCCTATTAGTTTTGGGCTCATAGAATTTACGGGATAGCGACATCTATGGAGCAGGGACTTTTTTATTTTATTAATGTAATATCGTGTGCGTTTTATTCAGCTTACTGGCTTACATACAATGATGATGATGATTATTTTAATTTGTGAGTGGTAAGTTCACTTATCTTTACTTTTGATACGTTTATAGAGAAAATAACTGATCTTTATAATCATAAGCAGGGTTATAAAATATAGCTTAGTTTTTTTTATCACGATTACAGAACAAAAAGACCAGTAAAACATGGCTTTTCAATGTATTATTTTTGTTACAACTACGTAAAGCTTCATTTTCTACTTTAATTTATTTATGATTTATTTTGGTATAATAATAATAAGTCTACTCCATAGTTTTCCGTTTCCATTTCCCTCAGTTTGATAGACGTGGCAGCAGAACTTTTTCTAGGGTCTCCACCCGAGCCCATGCGGGGGCTTTTCTATTAAATAATCATTTCGGACCCCGTCGTGAGGTCGCTATTAACTCGCAGAATTAGTACTCGTGCTTTATGCGAGCCTGGTAGTTATGATTATCAAATTGTTAAAGATTATGCTGTTTTGAATTACTAAAATGATAAATAAGTATAGTGTTGTTATAATTTTTCTTTATGAATTATTTATTGATCTTATTGAAAAAAAAAAACCTCAGTTTAAAGTATAATTCTAATACATACTGACTTCTCCCTGCGACTTTATCTGTTCGGATTATAGAAAACATTTCCATGAATAATAAGAACGTAATAAAATATAGTAATTGTAATATGTCCCTTAAAAATTCGTCTTTACTTGCTTAAGATTTCATAGCTCATAGCTATTAAAAGAATACACCAAGGGTAATCATAACTAGATAGCAATGGTCCTTTTCCTTAATAAATACTTAACAATAATACCCCTACAGAATAGTAACGGCCGATTCGCTGTGTTTTTACTAAAAATAATCTTAAATACGGAATCCGATCCACCTACTTGGGTAGCTAGGGTCGGTACCTATCGAGTCATATGGGGTTTCGGCCCCCCTTCCCCCCCTAGCCCCAGGGGGCAGGGGGTAGGGACGAAACCTCTTAATTATTGTCACATATGAATTATTTTGATATTGACGCGTGTCTCGACCTCCTCGTTAGCGTCCCTTTGGATTTCTTTTGATTCTCGCTAGCTCCGCAAATGTTATGTGCGCCTGGTACGTTTTGGTGTTTATTGTAGTGATTTTTATGTGCAGACTTTTCTTTTAACAGGGAAGAGATTTATTTATTTAGTATAAGAAAAATCAAAGACGAAAAACCCAAAAACATTATGGTTTTTAGACTTGTTTGTTTCTTAAGACCTAGGTTATTTACTATAGACGATGTATATATTTTTTACCTAAATTGGAGCTTAACTAGCAGGCACAAATTTTTGTGTTATTGGCGATTTTTATTTGTTACCTAGGGTACTTACTATAAGTATTATTATACTAATGTGCTATTGGGAATACCTACGTACTAACTTTTGATAATGTGTGTAACACATTGTAATGTAGAAAGAATCACATCATACATTTCTGAACAACATTGGACACTTTCTTTTAAATGATAAACATTGTACCTTATCTTTACGCTATGCATCCATCAAGTATCACGTCACCGAAGCACCAAGCCTTAACTAATTACTTCAAGCCTTGCATGTCCCTAACAACAAGACTATCTAAATTGTATTCAAAAGTACGTGTCGTGTCGCATTCACAATTAAGCCAAGCCTCGGTCCACTAGACCCGCCTAATAGTAACTTTAATTTTCCAAATTCACCTGCCGTTTATGTAATTCACCCCATACATGGTCTCCTGGTGGGGTGTCTAATGTAAGGCCAGGGGGGCACAGGCGACGCTCACGAAAAGGAAAGGGTGGTTCTAGCAATTTTTTTCTGATTTTTTCCCCTCCCTTTTCCCCGATAATACCCTAATGGTCGCTAGCTTCCTTTTCGGTCGGTTTTTTTTTTTCGCCATCGAAGATCGAGACGTATTTTTTACTCGCTTGTAATTTCCTCGTTTCCTACCGAAATAAAAAATAAACGGTCAGGAGTTTTTTTTGTAGTGATGCGTGATTTTTGAGGTCCATCGCTCTTTGAGTGTGTATTGTGCGGATTCACTTAAATGTAATTGTGTTTTGGAAATATGGCAGAGATGATCGCAGTGTGGTTTCGGCTTTCAAGTTTTCTAAATTATGATTATGAGGAAAATGCTGTTAATAAGTTGTAGATAATTTGCTGAAAAATCGGCAGTGCAGCGCACATAATTAGATTTAGTACTCGTAGTTATTATAATTAAATGTTTTCCACTATTGGTCCTTGTGCTATGTATAAAAAGCTGGCATTTATGTGTTGTCCTTTTTTTGTTTACGTTATTTACTTTTCATTTTTCTAATTGCCAATAACTCCGTGGACATTTTTGCCAATTAATTCGAGCGCCCAAGGAAAGTCGGAGACCCAAACGTACGCTAACACATTACTTTTATTTTGGCATCGATAAATTTTCGCAGCGGGTACCCACCCTGCATAATGCATGCAGCGAAAAAGTAGGGAAAATAGAGAAAAATCGGGGAAAATTTTCGCCCCCTCGTCGGGTTCCTTAGGCACCACCTACCAGGCAAGCAGGGGTGCGTAGGAGGTTACCGTCCGCCAAGATTAATACGGTACAGTACGACCGCCCGACGCCGACGCCGCAGCTTTCATTAAAAATACTGGGACCCTGATGGGTTAGCTGGCAGACTCGTGCCGACTATGTGCCGCCCCGTGGCGCCGTCTGCGGTTTTTCTCCGCACACGTACGACTAGCGCTCGCAAAGTGCAAGCAAAACGAAACTGACTTTTCAAGAACATTTTTAGCTGAACTCATATCACTGTTTTTAATGTTTCCCCACCGGGCAGGGGTGTTAAGAATAGTATCTCTCTAAAGTATACTTCTGCGTACTTTCTTTTATGTTGCTACGAGTCGGATGATTGGTTGATTATTACTACGGCGTAGCAATTTCTACGTATTTGAAAAGAGGGTGCAGCTACGTCGTAGTAAGTACTACGTATTAAACAGTAGATGACAATAACGGACCTTATTTTTTATGTTAGAATAAAATAAATACTCGCTATCACGTTATTTTTTTGTCTAGTACCGTATTACCGAGAAAGAAAAACAAAAGCAAGTTTATGTTGTGTATTGTGTATTTATCTAACATACCGAGAAATTATCAGTAGTTTCTTTATCAAAAACATAAATATTTTCATCATCAAGAAAAACAGAATTATTTCCTTCCAACAATAACGAACCAATGTGAAATAAACACAGCAAGTCATTAGGATTCCATCAGTCACAAAAAGTATGTCCAGTCCCCTCTTGCATGCTCCACCGTTATTATTTCTTAGCTCTGCACACCCATGTCCCCCTGGTAGCGCTAAGTACTAAGCGGGCTGTTTGTAGGCAAAAAGTAGAACTACCCACCCCCCGACCGCTCACGCTTTTAAACCTCAAGCGTCCAAGTGCGGGGAATATGAAATTTTCGAAATGATAAAGCCGGTAAATAATAACTAGTAGTACGGGCATGGCCGTCTAATGTACTGCCTACAGAACAGTCTAAACTAATGTGTTCTTTTTATTTTATTTTTCATTTTTTGTTCTTTTGGAATAATGTTTTGGAACTGACCAAGAGGTGTTCGTGTGTAAATTGGATTTCAGAACAAGGTTTGACTGCGTGATGGTTTTTTAGTTTGGTACTATGTTAAATGCTTAATTTAAAATAGTATTTCGTAGTGGCAAAAGCACAGGTATAGTTTCGATGTGTGAAAATATTCCTAAGTTTTTTGTTTCTATGTTAAATACTTCTGTAGTAGAAAGTTACGTTTGAACAAGTTCAACTTGAATTATTTGTCGTTGAGATTACTTAAAATGATAATAATATATTGTGATCCAGACGTTTGTATCAAAAGTGTTTTTGTGGATAGCTTAGTTTGTTCAACATTGTATAAGAAAATTTTAATCATTACTGAGTACTCTGTTACTTTATCACTGAATACGTACCTAAGGACCAACTCAAAACTACACAAAAGTTTTGATCCTCCTTAAAAATATAATTTTGATAATTTCCTTAGATTTGCATGCACTCAGTACCGGGGCAGCAGCGGGGTTCGTTCGTGTGTCTGCTTTCACATTTCCCACTCGCAACGTAAGGCGGGGTACGGTACACCCCCACCGCCCGCTGTGCTCCTGGTACCTACACCCTGCTTTTTATACCTTCCTGCCCGTCGAAAGTAATCAATTTGCGACTTAATTAATTAAGAAAAAAGCTTTGTCGGACGTTTAGTAACATCAAATGACTTGTGTTATTTTTTTCTTTTGCTTTTTTGTTTATTAAATTATGCCTAGATCATTCCCTTTGTTTCTTTGTGGTATTATTAATATTTTGTAGGTTATTTCTGGATTGATAGGAAAACTGATGTGCTGTATGTGGCACAAAAATACTGCACTCACACTCAATAAATACTGGGATTAACCCAGTTTAGATAAAATTATCGTTACTTGATGTTGCAATGGTCATTGACCATATGATTGGGACTTCGTACATAGAGCCAAGGGTACAATCCCTGCACTCATATGCGGTTTACCTAGTGTGTCTGGTATGCAAATCATGTTTTTCTTTATAGCTGCAAAAAACTTTTGCTCACACAAAGGTAGAGTAAAGCAGTTGTAAGTTTTCTGAAACACAAATAATGTATAATTAATTGTTCGGAAAAAATGTTGCAAAACATTTTAATATTTACAAGGAGAAGTTTGTCAACTTGTAGCGCCCGGTCTTACACAACTTTCAAAACAAAATACGCGCGTTTAAAATAAACCATTCCAAATTAGTCGTTAATTTTGTGATTATCCAACAAACCGCCAGGACTCTGTGAACTAAAATGCTTATAAAGCTCACTATAACTTTGAAAGGGCCCAGTCAGCGCGCAAACATGTTAATTTACCACTGGATAGCGCGACCCAATTCCCCCATCCTAATTCCGTACAGTTTCCACACTAGCAGAGCTACAAATACTTTTCCTTTAGTTTTGTTTCACCCGATATCGTCGTTATCTAGTTAGCCCGGGTCGACGAGGGTCCGAAGGGTCCGGGACTAAGTACCAGGACCGCATAGGTAGGTAGGAGGCTCGCGTGATGCCTCACACCCGCCAACACTATTTATAAACGTTCGCGATACGCAATGCTAGTGAGGGATTGTGTTCTCGCACGCTGAAACCAATTAGGGCTTATGTGATCCCGGTAATAGTATTCTTTCTTCATACAGTTTTCTCTTTAATTATTAATTTTCTTTTGTATTTATTCGTGCTGCGATATTCTGGGGGTATTTTCCTCAAAGAAAATATCCGAAGGGCTATATTGATACTGAGACAATACCTTCTGTAACTAAAGTGAAATTTTTCGAGACGTATCTAACGTCTTTTTGTTAAATTAAATTATATTAGCAAACATCGGCCATCTCTTTTGTGTCTGCCATAAGTGCCATAACCAAGAAATGTATGTAAACTTCGCTAAAACCGCTTAAGTCGAATTTATACGTTTAATTAACACATAGGAATGACTCCCCTTACCGGCTGATTACAAGCGAATTAATTACGAAAATATATGAAGATCACAGTTAAATCGGGCGACCGACATTTAAACTTAAAAATATAATGCTGGCGATCCACATTTCATACGTCCCACCCCTATATAAATTTTACCTTAAAAATCCGCAAATTCGGGGCTCCGGCACGGTCGCTAGACCTTTTCGAAAAGGGTCCACCGGACCCGCCGAACCCAACGAAAGGGATTTGCCTTGGGATCGAGGCATTCGGCCCTACACTTATACAAAATGTCCAATACGGCCCCCCGCGTGCCCCCGGGCCGGGGCCCTGAAGGCACCTCGGTGAGCGTAAACATACAAGTTTGTAGCCTAACCGATGGGCTATTATGTAAGTGGTTGTCACTGACGCGACCGCAATCACGGCACAATCTCGCCAATAGTGCCATGTCTTTTTACGATTGTCATATCAGTTTTCATGAACAAAATACTTAAGGAAATCGCTTTAAGATCACAAAGTTTCAGTTAAAACCAAAATGTTCCAACAAAAAGTACATTTATCTAGATTTAACTACAAACATGTATAATCCTAGCAATGATTAACCAAATAGCTGAATCAGATAAATATAATAATGAATTTTCGCTTTATTTTCAGGTAAGGCACATTATACTTTGGAGCTTTTCACCCACATCACAACAAGGTAAGTTAAAAAAGAATAAAACAGTTCAAGAAAAATATATTCATACATAATATGCTACTAAACTTATTTACTTATTTTTATGAACTATGAATACGGTTTTACCATGAAGTTATAAGCATACACTTTTAACTTATTACTCATACAATTATATAAAAAAGTCGCCGTATCGTGATCTCTGTATTGCATTAAAAAACCAAGGGGCACGCGAGTTTTACTGTATTTATAAGAAACAACTTCAAGAAACTTAACTTTTTGTACGCCCTTGATATTCTTTGCGATTTCTTTGTCCTGAGATCCGCGGCTGAAAAACTTTCCGATATTTAAGATATTAGTAATAGAATCGTAGGTTTTGGATACTTTACTGACATGAATAAATTAATGAAAATTATTGAATTTCAACATAGTCAGATAAATAAAAATAAATATAACGTAATCGTACTTAAATTACTTGAAAATAGGTATTTTAACATGAAAACTGACAGTAAATAACCTACTTATATACTTATTAATAAGATTATAGGTTTATTTAGATATTTTAAAATTACGTTATAAATAATCTCGTTAAGACCAGGCTGTAATAACTTGACAAGAGCTTCTCCACCAAAAACGTATCGCCTAACTAAAAACTATGAGCAAAATTCGCAGAACCGTGAAGGCGTGTACCGAGTGCGTTCTACGTATAGGGGTGTCGAGAAAAAGTTATAATAACATTAATGTAGGTTCTTTTGACAGCTCGCCGGTCGTCGTTAGCAGCCCTGTGCTCTGTATCTTGTCATAATCTTTTAGTGAAGTGGGTGTCGAATGTTTTTGGTTGTCGATAAAATTTTATTGGTGGGGTTGCGTTCTGGATTTTTATGTGTGGCTTTTAAAAATCGACAGAGTAGGTATATTGAAAATACTTATAGTGAGTGGTTTGAGAAACTTTGAGAAGCAAAGCAATCAATAACAACAATCTGTCTAAATTTTGCACTACTATGTTAAGCTCGATTTTCAGTTTCGCCAAATGTGGCGAAGGTGTAGCAATTTTAGCAATAAATATCATTTCGGAAAAATGTTGTTTTGGAATAATAAAGTTTTTAGAAATCCCAGAATCTCTTCGGGACATCTGATATCTAAACATAATTTCAATGACAACTTTATACATGTAGTATTATATTTTATGACGTAATTTCCAACGTGAAACGAGACCCTAGGCTTCTCTAAGTAACACCGTAATTCCAACTAGTAAAAAATATCGACTTCCAAGTTATCGACAGAGCGCCAGCCCGAGTCACGCCGCATCACTAATTACGGGCGCAGACGGCGGCGCCGGGTCGAGCCAAGGGTACACGGTCCTCTCGACAGAATTTTTTCCCCAACACACCCCCTTACCCCACCGGATGGGGAGGGGGTTTCCTGTCCCTCCCGGACCCTTCTTAACATTTCCCTGGCTCGGAGGCACAGAAGGAAGATGCCTCGCTTATATGGAACCCTGGTACCTACCGCTTGGGTTATATACTTTTTTAGGGTCGGTCAGACCCTTTGAGGCCTTTCTCACGAGTTAGGGACCTACATATTCCCTTTTCAGGCCCTTGTTGACCTTTGTAGGTTTTGGCCGCGTTGTTTCGTCGTTATATTATATAAAAGTTTCAGATTTCTCTTAGTGAGGGATGTTGTTGATGTCACCTTGTGTATTCACGCTACAATTAATAAGGTATCATGAAATAGTTTTATACTACGTACTACTCGTAGAATTTCCGAAGAAAACACTTTTATTTGCTTTACTCCTATGAATGTAGCAACATCAGCCTAAGTAAACTTTTACTTGTTACTCATCATTGTAAATGTTAAGTTTCAAACTTTTACGATAAATTCAACAAAACTCACGAAATCATAATTTATTATGTGGTTGTACTGGCATCGGCCGCGGCGTTACCAGTTAGCTAGTCAGAGGTGGTATATGTAAGTTTCAATTTAACTGAGAGTTAAACCGCTGAGACTTCAAAAAAAATATGCACAATAAAAGAAGTTCCGTATCTATAAGAATATCAATATTTTTACTTGGCGGTACCAGGAGCCCAGTAAACGAAGGCGGTACGCGGTCACTGCTAAATAATTCCTTTGAAAGTTTGACAAGCACGTGGCGTTTCTCGCGCCATTGACATGAATTGTGACGTGTCTCTATACGTGTTCAGTTTTACATACGTGGGAAGAGTGAAGATGTTAGCTGGTTCGATTCCCTTCCCAGAATACTACTGATGATGAAAATGTAAATCAGTAGGTGCATCGTTATTGTAATTGTTCATAACTGAAGAGATTAAAAAAAAAACGTTATTCTAACTGTTAATTATGTTGATGAATAATTATAATATGAGAGAAATACGTTAGTAACTGTATATTCCTTAAATACACAAGAGAAATAATGCCTAGTATTTGTAATGCCTCGTTGGCCTAGTGGTGCTAAGCGCGACTGCTAAGCTAGAGGTCTTGGGTTCGATTCCCAAGTCGACCAAGGTGTTATTGGGTTTTTCTATGAAATTTTCAGTAGCAGGTCGGAGTTTGGATTTGTGCCCGGTTAGTGGCAATAGGCTCGCCCTCTATTACATGGGACCTAAACATACCGGCGAACTGTGGGTGTACATTGGTACACCTCTGCCTAACCCTTCGGGGATACAGGCGTGATGGTATGTTATGTTATGTTTTTTTTTATCTATAACTTTTAGAGTTTTCCATCGTTAATGATGTGAACTAAACAGAGGTAAAACGGAATAAAAACTTAAAAGTTTGTTTTAAACATTCATTCTTAAAGTACTATAACCCATAATTATGCCGAAAATATTTTGCTTTTATTTCGAGTTTTATTTACTTTACAGAATATTGCATTTTCGACTACTTTCCAGGGAACTCTACCCCATTTTTTAAATCCGACCTAATTCACCCCTGGATTAACAATAATAAAATAAGAAAACAAATACACCCTGTACACAAATTATTTTTTATGTCGTTGATTTGATTTGACACGTAATTGTGCCTTCACTCACAAATTATCGATATTTATTTTACAACACTAATGATTTGTCGAAATGATGGGGACAGCCAGATGTAGGGTGTCACAGACAAACATTACAGTAACTTTGGGGGAGAATGTTTTATTTTCTATGATTTTTTTTGAGAAAATAATTGAAATTGATTCTTAATGACAGATTTGATTACTCTTGAGTGTTGTTTATCGATATTTTTTATCGATGTGTAGCTCTCAAATTTTTAAACCATTGTTTTTGGTAGGTCGCATGGGAAAGCATAATGCATATTATAAGTTAAATGTAGCTTACCTCATATTTATAAAATATTTTGTTAATATTTATTTTAGGTATATGGTCCTTTGTTACTAAAGTGAAAAGGACCAGTATGGTAAGTTGAGTATTACATTATGTTCTTTTGTATTACTGATAAAATAGTTGAAAACATATTGCTAGACGGTAATTCACATAACATTACGTTATATAACGGTTACTATGTAAGCCGAGTCCTTTTGTACGGTTCCTTGAACGTTAACGCCATCCCCTGTAGGGATTCACAAACTTAAATAAACAACGAATTTTGTTGAGACTTTGATCTGACGCAAATATTACACGTAGGTACCAGGCCTTCAGGGTTTGGAACTAACCTATATTCTCATATCGTTATCCAGATAAATATGGCGACGTCAACTCAATTCGGCGTCCTCAGATGTTATCTACGTTTGACATTTCGACTCTGAGATTACAAACGAACTTTGCCAACTCAGTAAGCGCGCCACCAACTTACTAAGGATTATACTACTTTAATATAGCGCTGCGACCGTATGTACCTCCCTTAAGTGCCACTGTCACGAGCCAAAAGGCGAACAAAGTAGCAGAGGCAGTTCCCTCCTACACGAAGTATAGCCTCCGCGCCACGGGGGTAAACTTTGATACCCCAAAACCTCCGCCCGGCTCTGCCACCCTAGTACCCTGCCCACCCACAGCGGGGCTTTGAGGACGTCTTTGAGCCGAACTTTAGCGGGAAAACCCCAAAATTCAAGTTGGCCCACGTCCCCGATTACGAGTTGGCGATATCTTTGAAATTTTCTGGTCTCCTGGTACGCCGGCCGGCTTGTTTTCGAATTTTTCAGATGCGGGTGGTAGATGTAACCTTATTTTCGGCAAACTCATGTGAGAATTTTCCCAGGGTTTTTACCATCCAAATACATACAATACCTTTACATAAAAAGTACATAACGAAAATGCCACCATACACATATATATAATTGATTAATACTGTACCACTTTTTAGTACTTGTGACAAGTACGTGTTTTCATTTCCATATAGAGCTTAATAAAAGACATCAACGTTCGCTTTTAAATATCATCTTTATAAAGACCACGATTTTTTCAAATATAGAAAATCGAATTCAATGTTAATCGTACATAGTTTTAGTATTTAGTAGTAGTAGCGTAGTAAGAAAAAAGTTAATATACAAATCTGTCCTTTTACCCACGGTTTAAGAATAAAAACTTTTTGACTTGTAAATTTGTTAAGTGAAAAGCGCCAACTTTTACTTTTCGGGCAACCCCCTGTATTATCAAGATGTGATTTTTTCATTTAGATGTTCGTTTAAACGTTTTCGTTATTTGTTTTGAATTATTCACCGACTTCGTATTTGTGCCCCTGCAGTTGTTTTCGCAAACATACAAACTTTTGACATTTATGTATTAGTAAAACTAAAATCTTATTTATATAATAAAAAAACAATTTCATCAAAGATTTTCACTTAACTAAACACCCAGGAAGGAGTACATAACAAAAAAGAGGTAATAATTACAACGTACCAGGCGCAAGGGGAACATAAACTACCAGGCGCTAAGTTCCCCGAAATTACCAGGCTAGCAGGAGCTATATGAGGTATAAACAAGGATAGTATTGCGTGATCGGGTACTAGGAGTAACGTTTATTTGTGGCCGTGATTTTCAGGAGTATAAGCGTTTTTTGGCTCTTTGAGTAATTAACTTTTTGAATGTTTTGTTGTATGTATGTAAATATAATAATTATGTGACCTTTTTTATTTAGAAGGGAAATGAATGAGCTTTTTCAGACCCCGAAAATGGTCAGGGCGAAACTTGGTTTTAATAAGCGTAAACAATTTTGATGTCAAACAGTTGCGTCTTAATCTATATAATACTGCTATATCGATTTCGCAGTTTTGGAGATTAATACTCACAGACTGACTGATAACGACTGTGTAGATAGAGAAATGCTTATTTATTAATTATATAAAGAAACATCGTATTAGCCAGCATAGTTAATAATTAACATTGTAAGTAGTAAAGGAAATATTAATGTAACGTTAATTATTTGTTTTCTTTCAATCTTTTATTAATAAATATTAATTATAGACTGCAATTACTATTATTATCCTATCTAATAATAAATCTATATATTGATAGCTTATACACTGTTAACAAAGGCATATTAGTAAAATTCGCAAATTAAGACTCCAAGGACCAGTCTGTTCAAAATTAATTGCGTGATGGAATTGAACTGGCAAGTTTAGTACAACAGGAGTTAATATTTAGTTAATATTTAGTTAATATAATAGTCAATAGTTTAACTATTTTGACATAATGTTTTGCTCTGTTCTGATTCGGCGCAAAGCGTATTTTTTATTAGCCTTTCCACTTGTTATATTTTAACATACTTTTTTTATAAGCTTAACCAGTAACTATGAAAAAAAAAACTTAAGTTTTCGGAATAAAATCTGTAATGTTCACGTAAAGAATTTTTTGCTTAGTCTAGTTTCTATCTAGTCATGTGAGTATTGACTAAGCTAGGCTTTTTAAAGTTTATGTAAGTGCATGTTATGCGTGTACCTGAAATAAAACAATATATCGAAAAGCCGGAATCTAGGGTAGGTATTAAAGAAATCGACGGACTCTTTGTACATAGTTTTATTTCAATTTATAATAATTACGTTATTACATAAATTGCTGAATCACCTAAAAAAGGAAAAGCATTTAATCATAAACATGGTTCAAACAATTCATACCATGGAGGTTTTACTCAAGTTACTTTCATAATTTATAATGAGGTATTAAAGAGTTTTATGAACGGCGTAAACGGCAGCTGAGAATAGGAAAAGGGTTTTTTATTATTTTGGAAATGCCTTCAGCGGGCGAACGCAAAAGCTATCTCTGGTTTACGACCCCCGGCTAAGATTGTTTCCCTCTTAATGTATATTGGTCATTATCATTTTGAATATTATAGATTACTTACATTTTATAGATAAAAAAAAGTAAATGGATCATGGTTTTTCTTTTAAGGGAAGGTAGTCAATAAACAAAACCTATATTTTCCACCTGATTGAATATGCGCAAAAAAAGTAAAACTTTTTATAGCGGAACTTACTTGGCTTTGTTTACTTAAGATCAGAATACCCCGAGGCTACCAGGCTCGCAGCAACCCGCGGGAGGTGCGATTAACTACTTCGTAAATAAGCAAAGTAATACTGGAAGAAGAATTACCGGCTGCTCGCCACTGGCCGGGTAAGGCAACCGGATATTTCTTTTAGCTGTCCAAAGAACCCCCCGGTCATAATGCCCTAGTGGGGGCCGCAGGGGGGCAGATATAAAGATACAGGCCCCCCACTTATCCCGAGACCATACCCGGTCCTTTTGCTTTTATAGGGGGTGTGTATAAAACCGAATCGCCCGGTTTTAGCTGTGCTGGAGTGTTACGAGCGGGGCCGGCGGCGGCGGTCGCATTATGCCGACGGAACGAGACTATATCTGATGTGGCTATGGTGCCCTGGTACTTATATACAATGTTTAGGCGATGGCTTCACTCATTTATTAGTCTGGCGTTTCTAACGGTCAATAAACCGTTGAAGGCTCAGCAATAAACGGAAATTAGCCGAAAAAATTGGCAAAGTTCGTTTTTTTGTAAGAATTTGTTACAACCTTTTGTTGTCTTCTTTATATTACACGAAGAATTTATGTTACATACAAAGTTTTTCGTTGGTCATAGTTAATATCTAACTGACTATAAACTCGGGAAAATGCAGAGATACACAGTCAATTTCCACGAACCTTTCACTAACCCATTTTGTTCTGAGTATTAGGTATATTTTAAAACACAAAATAAAACAACAACCTGTATAGTGTATTGACTATTAATTTTGTAAACAAATATTATTATTAAGTTTGAATTATCGCAATACATATTTTGGTTTTTAAAGAGAGAACTGAATGTATAGACGTAGAATGTATTAGAACCCTCATTACCCGCTCATAGAGTTTCCATACCTTGTATTGTCGAGACTTTGGTCACGGGGTGGCAATAATGACCTGGATATATTAATTTCTCTTTATTACCAGGGCGACATGTGCTTAGAAGATGAAGGTAACTATGTTGTTTCATTATTCGAATGTCGGAGGCCCGGTAGGAGCGAGGGGGGTGGAAGCCGTATAAAAACGACAATTTCCTCTAAACGCGCCGCGCCCGCGCCCGCGCCTGTCGCGCCGCGCCCTCCGGTACTAATTAACTGCCACAGTGGTTATGTCACCCTAGTACCCCTGTTTGTAGGGCGGTGTTCAATTTTTTTTGTCTGGAGGTTGACAGCTTGACCTTTCCATAATATCGAGAATAACAATTTATGTTTTACCCCGAGCGGTTTCAGCCTCAAATATGTTTATTTTTCAGGAAACATAATAATAAAATCTAGGACTTTGAAAGGTTAAATCGAGTTGTTTGTTTTAAAGCCATCTTCAGGTAGAATAAAATACAAATTTGTTTTAACTATTGTTAAATTTAACATTGTTTTTCGTCGTAAGTTTTTCCGAAGTACCAACAAATGGCCAGTCCTTTTGCCTACATTACCGTAAAGCGAACATGCAGTGTAGAGACACAAAATTAGCTCCTGCAAGGAGGCAGGGTTCGGACTAAGTTTCACTGTTAACGTTGCCAGCCCGAACTGTGGTACGGCAGATCATATCACAAAGGCATAACAATATCATATTCAGTATATAGAGTATATAATACGTGCTATATAGAAGGGGATTTTTTTATACTCCTGCATGAACAGAACTCAAATCTCTCTGACAGACATAGTAAATGAAAATATACACCATACGTGATTTACTTAAAATAAAATTTCTTTTAGTAATAGCTACATCAAATGGTGTAATATGTTTTACATTTTGTCACTTATAGATGGCGTTGTGGTTCAGTTAGATTTTGAATAACAAATTCAACGTATAATTGAAATGTTTTGGATTTTATACTTAGGTTCATAATAACCCATATCACACGCGTTAAAGATTACTTTTCGCATAGGTAACGGTACAATAGACACATGGTTATATGTTCATCCGCTGAGAGACGGTTACTAGGCGCACATAAGTGAAAGGAGGTTCTCTATTTGGTAAGGAAAAGCTGATAGTGATGATAATATTCAATGGCCAGTTATAAAGCTGTGGACACTAGCCTCAAATGACCCAAGACCTTCATACATTCGCAAGACTTCGTCCCGCTATGCCTAATCGCTGAAGTACATTATAATAAATCAAACACAGTAAAACGGACTTTAATGTCCCGTTTTAAGGTCTATAATATGTTAAGCAGGGCGAACCTTACTAGTCCTTATATGTACCTGTTTAGTAGTTAATTATTATGATCGGTTAGTTATGTGTGCGTTGTGGGCAAACTGCGAATTAGGTCACTTTGTGAATGGTATAATTTTGCTTAGTGGTGTGATAACAAAGTTTAGACGTTAAAAATTCTATGCTTGCCTACATGGGCTAAGTTAGTTGTTTGAAGTTGCTTGAGATAGGTAAGGTTGGCCGATGTATTTTGGATGGAACTTTTTTGTTTTTCGTATCTTTCCTTCCATTTATAGACTAAGGAGGGTTTCCGAAACTTGGTTTGGAAATAACAGGAATATTAAACTGTTAAATCACAGCCGCACAGGACAGTATTTTTGGTCTATTTCTGATTATAACTAAAATAACCATTGGTAGAAAATGTGTTATATGTATAACTAAAAACTATATCTCTACTCGGTAAATCTAAGTTTATGTTTACTTAATAACACAGCCGTACATAGTTTTCTCTACTACCCGCAGAAATATGACTTAATCGCCACAAAAAAAAAAACTATCCCCTTACAGTAAAAACCATTAAAAGAGATTATTAATAATTATGCGTTACTCGCCCACACTCTTAAACTAAATTCCATTATAAACATGACACAACAATCCACCTAAGCCTTGTCACTACACCTAGAGAAACGTCTTCACGAACTGCTGGCCTAGAAATGTTGCAGGCAGTTACCGTCACCCAAAATATAGCTCGACAGTAAGCCGCCGCCGGAGAAACGCTTACCTCACGATTTATACGCTTCCGAGGATTGGTCAGGGGGTAAATAAGAAAACTGGATGAAAATTTCTTGTGTGGAAATGGATTTTTGGGAGTGTTTTTATGTCTTGTAGTTCTAGTTTTTGGGTTATTTTTTGATAGTTGCTGATAGGTTTAACTGAAATTCTAAGGGTTTGCTTTATCGGCATTTAATTGATAAAAGGTTGTCATAAATTAATTTAAAGAATTTAGAGACACCGTTTTGGTTATTAAATATTATATTTATATTATATTTGACGGGCCTGTTGGTCTAGTGGTTAGTGACCCTGACTGCTATACCGGAGGTCGTGGGTTCGATTCCCACCCAGGACAAAAGTTTGTGTGATGAGCACGATCATTTGTTCTGGTTGTCTGGGTGTAATTTATCTATAATATGTATGTATTTAGAAATATATAAGTATGTTTATCAGTTGTCTGGTTACCATAACACAAGCTCTGCTTAGCTTGGGATCAGATGACCGTGTGTGAGTTGTCCCGGAATATTATTATTATTATTATTCTAAACTTCTTGCTCAAAGGACCAATTTGGACAATTTTAATCCTCTAATTATTTTTCTTGTAATTCAATATAATAATATACTTACTATAAGTATTTCTTTTAAACACACATCATAAACTGTTCACGTAGAAAATTGATTTTCATTGACTAGTCCGGTGATCGAACCCGGGACCTTAGGACTCACGGCACATTGAAAATCCGTATACGCCACTCGACCATAGAGGTTATAAGACTATGTCAAAACTTGGCATGCGAATCTAAGAGGTAAAAATGTACTTTCCTTTTGACAGGGGGAGGGTGTGGGTCGCAAATTTTACGAGTTTGGAGACCCATGAATGAATTACAAATTTTAACAGATTTCTGATCCTTTGTGCCGACATAAGTGAAATGTTAATGAAGATCTAGTCAGTAGTCCTGCCTTCCTGTCTTTTTACGGACTGATAATTTGTTCATGTATTATTTGAATTTGTTGATGTTTTAGACGGAAAATTAGTAGGATATAGAAAAAAAAGCCTATTTAGTATTTCTGTAATTTTTGATTTGCTCCAACAAGTTTTTTTTTTTTTCAATTTTACGGCTATTTTGCCAGTTGTCTCTGTTAAAAATTCGTTTGTGTACAGTTATTAAAGAGTTATGTAGCTATGGGACCTATAGGTCACTAAATTGCGACTTTATAATTTAGGCGGCTTATTTTATAAAAATCCTTTTTTTATATCAATTTAGTATTTTAATTGTTACATATCAAAGTACATCCTACCTACATCTAGTTAGTAATTTCTCAAATTGACGAAATTCCCTGAGGTGTCTGCGGCTGTATACAGCTGTGCATACCTATATACAGGATGCGTCTTGCTCGACACACTGCCTGGGTCATGCTATCACGCTATCAAGTGATGTAAGTGGTACACCCTGTGTATTAACCGATATTTCGGGAATATCTTGTTCTGAAGGTAAATTTGCTGCTCTATTCAGTCTTAACCAAAAATCTAGAGAGAACAAGAAGTCTTAGACTCAAAAGTGAAGATGAATTTATAAAGTTTCATGTAGATGCTTCTTTATACTATACTAAAGCAAAGTATTTGACAGATACGCTAGCTCTAAGTGCATAATACTTATTAGCTGAACACTGGACCAGTACTCTGCAATCCTTTTTCCGCCATTTAAACGCCCGCATAATAACATATACACCTATCGCTTCGTATTTCATGAGTGCCTGGTACCTCGCTCCCATATATACGTCACATACACACATACAGCCTTTATTTGCATGTATGTATGTAATCGATGGCTCTCTATATACAAGAGTGGAACTGTGCGTGTGTGCGTATTGGTTGTATAATTACATCATCATTATCAGTTTATAGTCATGCTACATTGGTTAAATTGATTTCCCTAATTAAGATGAAGCTTGAGGTTAGGATCAAACAAGATTGCGTACATCCAACACTAGCATGTTGTTTCATTTAAGACCTCTTAATGTAAGTAGATTTTATCTACTTTGAAGTTAATAGTATTTTTAACCTCGCTGCTATTAGTACAACCTAAGTTATACCTAACAACCACTTATCTTAGCTACACGTCTTTGCGTATCAAAGGACCAAATTTGGAGAGGTTAAAAGGACCGATACATGTTGAGTTTAATGATCATCTTGTTTATGTATACTCTATAGTCAACATTACAATCGGTATCGCTGTAAGGTACTAATATACAGAAAAATAAGTAAGAAAAGAAGGTCATATGAATTTACGAAGTTAGAAAAGTGTAGACTTACGATACTCTGACAAGCATATCAGTGCTTGTCAGAGTACCGCCTAATGAATTGATAAATATATTTTTTACCTATCGATTGTCCCCACTGCGTTCAGAATGTGCGTGTGTTTCGAGTGTCATTGATGCATTTCGGTATGGGGGACAGGGGGCAATGGGGGCCGGCCGGACAACGAGCGAACGCACCGCGCTCGGGCCAGTGTGCGTTGTAACTCCGACGGGCTAGCACGCGCGTCGCGCCCGCACACAACTTACTCGCGAAACACGAACTCGAACACCATCAAATATCATCCATTAAATCACAAAAAAATATTACTGTGCTCTCAATAGGTTGGTTACCCACTGTGCTTTGTTTGCGTCACAATTTTTCCATAAAAAAGTTGCAATCAGTCATTCAGCGCGCGAAGTTTTATCATCTTGACATACTAGTTTTTGCACGAATGCAGGTTTGCATAGACCGTCAGGAATGGACATAGGAACTTGATGAGTAAGTAAGCCTTGGCATTAGTACATGGTGACAGCAAAAAATGCAATTAGTCCATCGCTGGTTCGTGTCGCTAAGTTTCCTTTGTCACGCCAGTTTGAAAAGACAAGGCATTGTTTTAGTGAATTTATTAGCCTAACTGACACTTATGTACCGACTCGGGCTTAGATTGTTCTCGGTAATTTTCTACTGTAGTTCTTTTTCATTCTACGCAATTTGTTTTTATCAGCTTATTTTTTGTTCCCACTCAATTATGTTTTCATTTACAATTTTCATGTTTCATGTTCTGAAGTTTTATGAAAACTCTTTTGAGCATTAACTGCAGCATTTTTCGCGTTATTGTGGTTGGTCTATTGACTATTATTACGTACTAGGGTTATCCGATCTCGTGTTATTTAACCTAGCTATACCAGGCTGGCAGCCATGTGCTGAAGTTCTAGTGTGTAGAACGCAGCGAAGTTTGAAAGTAATTTTGGAGTGCAAGCGCGCGTCGAACTAATCAAATCGTTCACGGTCCTTACTCCGCTGATAACACTACCTGTCGAGTTATGTTGCTCTAGTAAATGTGCAACTTTTTTATTGCCTTTTTGTATATTTTCTTATTCACTTAAGAAAAACAATGGAATTTTCATGAAGGTATGCTTATTTTTCACTTAGTTCGTCGATTTCCGAGAATATGGAAAATAGAGATGTAGCTATGGATCGATGATTGGCAATATTGTTTTGTTCTAGTTTACTGTACAACCAAACTCATTATACAGCCCTAAATGAAGCCTAGCCTTAACATTAAAACAGTACACACTGCCTGTACTGTAAAAGTAGTACAAATACATCTGTTTTCGTACCCTTTATATCGCAAACCACTATAGGCTTGTAATTAGTATTTTTATGAAAAAAGGAACGATCCGATGGGTAGGACAATGAGCGTGGGGACCGTTACTCGGGTAATGAGCCCCTCACATTCGACTAGCCGGGATAACGTGTAAGGGCCGGTCGTCCGCCTCTCACACCGACGCGTAACCTCGGCGAGGCAATAAAGATAAAAGCATCAACAAATATAGCGGTATTCGGCTCAATGTAATATTTGGTACCGTAGGAAGAAAGTGTACTGGAATAGTCAAGTTATGACTATTGCTATTGTAGCTAAGATTACAAGGGGTCACATTCCTTATTTTATTAATACAAAGCCGAAATACATAAAAAAAAAACAACGGGTTTTACCTATTATGTGAAAGGTTTAACTTGCGACTTAAAATAACTTCAGAAAGTATTTGAACACCAATTCCGATATTGGTCCTTCGGTACAAGTATTTTAAGCATCAATTCCATTAGGGCACTTCGAGAGCAAAGCAATGGGGCTTGGTAGTTTACAATAACCTTTGCAGTACGTTCGAACTTACTTCTATAAGTATATGCACCTGTAACATAGCTGTTTCAATTTAACTTACATGCAATTGTGAATAAAAACCTAATTCGCAAACTAGGCAGTTAATAAAAAAACGTCACGGACTACCGTACCCAAAGCTATTAAAGTGGCCTTGTCGTTATCGCTAAAAAGAAAATAGCTGGCAGTGCACTGACCGCGCATTATACGCGTATCGTGCGCTTTCCAACTACCGTGTCAGTTTCTGTGCAGCGTTGCGGCATGGTGTGAATTTTTGCATTATTGCCTTTTTCGATTTTTACGAGTTAACCTCCTACGCTTCATGTGAGCCTGGTACCCAACTACCGATATTGCAGTACAGTATTTTAAAGATATATTCAGATATTGTCGCGATAGTTTTTGCAGGCTATGGATCTTTTTATTGATAATGATTTGGCGGATAAAATACTTTATTTCGCACCTTTTAAATAAGTTGTCCTTTAGGACCACGTTTTACTATGGGCTTAAAAGGGAATGAAATAGGTTTATATTTAAATGGGCGTCGTTTATTTAGGTCTTATGTGATAAGGAATAAGTTGTGAGTGAATAAATAACGAGGGTACATGTTCTCAAGTAATGTAGAGAGTTAATAAAATTATTGTATTTAACGTTATTGTAGTTAAATCATCACAAAACCGGTTTTTTTTTAGTGAACTTTTGACAATTTAGACGAAACGATATTTTTTGTTTTGTCTCATTATCAATCTTTTTACTTAACCCCAAAAGGACTTTACAAGTAAGACACAATAATATAATTACGGTACAGATGTGGGCGTTAGTCGGGACAAAATAGCTCATCTAATGAACCTCTCGAAGCTGTGTTTGGATTTAAAAATTAAACACAATCTCAATAATCAATTAATCCTTAAATAACAAATCGATTTAAATAACCTGTTACTAAACTATGATGTAATTCAAATCAAATCGGTTTTAAGAGAAAAATCAAGTAGTCAGACTAAACGATTAATCGGTAAAGTAAATCGATTGAAATATTACTCGAGTCGGATTAAACGTCAAGTTGAAGAATTTCATCCTAAGATATGGATCGCTGCATAAAGCACGTAGAGCGCTTGCAGATGGAAAATGGCCTATGCTGTTATCGCGAGCAGCATGAGAATGAGACCCCTTTGCGATTTAATCTGTTCAAAGCTCCTCGGTAGCTCTGGATTCCTGGTACTTTATTGCGGATACCGTTTTGTTATTTGTTGTTTTTAATAAATATATCATCATGGATTTGTTATTTTTTCTAAGATCATAACCGTATAGAATCATCTATTTCGGAAATGCGATTAATGCTAGTCTATATGCGAGTAATAATCTTAGGGCAAAATATTAAATAGGTACAACAGCAATTTTTTATAAAAAAAAAAGACATGAAACGGAATCTTAATAAAATAAGTTTCAATCGTCATTCAATTTCGGTTGAACTTGGAATATTGCAAATTGAGTAGATAGGTATGGATTACCAACTTACCTTTGAGGACTAGGTATAATTATATACTAAACAATTAACAACGTAATGAAGCCTTGCCGCATTACTAAAGGCACAGTCAATTCATTTTCTAGTTACAATTTCATTTATGTGAGAAATACAACAACTGACAAACAAAGTGGCCAGTGTTTTCAAATTTAAAAAATAGAACTTATCTTATCGTAGATTAGGTTCGAAAATGGGACATAATTTTAAGTTTAAAAAGAATAAATTGGCCGTTACGTCAATTATGTGTGAGAATTTCAAAAAGGTAGTAAATGTAGGTTACTAGAAAAGTTCATAGGAAAGAAAATACATTAAATAGTTACAAGTTTACAAGACTTGAAGGTCGCTTGCACACGAACTGCTTGAGCAGTTCGCTTGCTTTTTGATTTGTCGACCGCTCGAAGTAGTCTCGTGCTGGCGGCCATAGAAGTCACCATGCAGTTGCGTCTTGAAGTAGTCGATATCTAATTCACTGTCTCAAGCAGTCCAGAGTAAAACAATATTTGAAGAATTTTCGGTAAATTTAAGTGGTAGGTTTGCTAGCCAAAAAATATCTCCTTAAACCACATAAACTCTACAATCCAGATAAAACAATAAAACTGTAATTTTTACTCTTAACAAATTAAATTCTTGATAATATCTAACTAGCTCCAATTGATTAGAAAAACCGCAATGAAATGTTTTGCAAATAAAAACCTTTTCAAATCATATTGTTTTTCCTAGTAATAATTGTTTTCTTTGATGCTGTTACTTTACTAACCAAGCTTATATCTCGCAATAAACTTTGCATATGAATACTAAGAACTAATTATAATTATTAACTCTCTATTGAGGTATTTTTAATATGTACTTTATTGATTTAATACAAGACTTTTTGTACTTTGTGTATTATTGGAAGAAATTATCTGTATAACAAGATAGGTACCTATACATTTTGAACAACTGTTATATCTTAACATGCTATGTAATTAAGATGTAACATATTAATTAATTCTTAAAAAAAGTGGCCCACTTCTAGGCTATGGCCAAAACCCGGAGTTCTCAAACTCCTTCCTTAAAAAATATTATATACTGTGTGTGTAAGTGCACCAAAGGCAGCTGTTTTTACAATTTCATGTTTGGAACTATCATTTTAGTTGAAATAAAAAAATAATAGCTACTATCTATACACATCACTAGGCTGACAGTACGTCAAACTAGTTCCAACTATCAATTATTTCCTATACAATCTAGGATAGGGTAAAAGCAGGTTTTATTCTTATAATGGTCATTCCTAAGTTTTAATTTGTGCTCCCTATTTCTATTCGCACAAAATACTGGCTGGATGGAGTAGCAAACAATGATAGGTCATTGTGTTTTGCAAATAGGGGAGCGAATAAACCCTTCCTGAAGTTATTCTCTTTTCGAAAATCCCTGTTCCAAATACAAATAGATAACTGACCTTTCCCAACGCTTAAACTAGGTATTTGTCGTTTTTAAAACGAGTTTTTATGAAAGGCTTAATTAGAAGTGTTTGTTGTTTTGGTACAATGTTATTTGGGGATGCTTTTTGGGGTTATATTCAAAGTTTTCGTAGTAGATCTGTGTTGATTGTCATTTGTTTTATTTTATCAATTTTATAAGCTGGTCATTTTTTTTTTTTTTAAGGATTTGAAGATTTATTCTTTTTTTGTTTTAGATTAAATATCAATTTCGTTGTTGTTTTATGTAAAGTCAAGACTTAACGTCGTCTTTTGTTGGAATAATGTAATCCTCGTTATTTATATCCTGTAGAAAATATACATTAGTTAATAAATTAAATGCCATTTAAACAGCCCTATTTCTTACTATTCGTAACAATTATATCGATTGTAACGTCAAGCATCCATTGTCCTTATTTCTGATGCGCTGAATGGTAATTGCAACGTTGTTATATTAGAAGTTTTTTTTTATAATTAAATAGGCAGGTGACCTTTAAATAAACAAAAAAGGACATAAATTGTCATTCATCCTTCTTTTTATTGAATAGATAAGGGCCTATTTTATTTTTTGTAAATGGAATTTTTGTCGGACGCAATCGAAGCAACGGAAATTTTGTTTTAGTCAGATTGAAATGGAGTCTATGAACTGAATAATCAGAGGAATTAATAAACCGAAACCAAAGACAAACAGTGCTGTGTGTGTCCCGCCAAAAAAAACAAGATGGCTGCCAAAAGGAAAGCTGGTGCGCTCCTGCAACATGTCCTGCCTAAGGTAACTTTTTAATTATTTTAATACGATCCTTAGCCAATTTAAGAAGACCCGTCGTAACGTAATCTATGTAAGGGGCACGAGGCTCTTCGTAAACGGTCAAGATAAACATGCCAAGGCTGAGAACAGCGCGATGGCACTTATAAGCGGCAAGTTCCCGCCACTAGTTCGCAGGCTACTATAAAGCGCAGTAAAAATGGTATAATTAAAGGAATTTATAATGACACCCGTGGCGATGCTACCCGACCGATTTGCGGTGGTCGCCGCTCGTAAGTGAATGTGTGGAGTAGCTGGACATCCGGATGTGGTCGGATTGGAGTAGCCGCATCGAAATTGGCGCCAAAGTTAGTTTTCCTGCCGCGGGCGGTTCGCCTTGCAAATGGCCGAGTCTCAAGTGACACGCAAACATTGACGGTATTAGAATAGACATACCCTAGAAACAAAGTATAATATATAAAAAAAAATCAATCACTTTGAAGTGGAATTTTTCCACTGTTGCAGTAGTTTTTCTTGGAAAACAGATGGATAAAGAATTCTAGGGTGGCACAATTCTTAGTATGGCTTAATCTGTTTTACGGGAAAGGACAATATTACTTGTTTTTAAATCTATTTTTTTACATTTTGTGATGTCGCACTTTTATTGTAACAACAACGGGACAATAATCCCGTAACACTGCCACTATTTCTAATGAAATTTGTTTGATGAAATTTCTAGAATCCGTAATGGATGGCGTTTTCCAATCTAATAATAGGAAAATGCAATTCATTGTGTAGATATTTAAAGAAAAGCTTTAGGTTTTTGATATAAAGTTTCCATATATAGCCTAGTTTTTCTAAGCATGACGTATATATATCGGAATGTCAGAAAGTCCGAAATTATAAAGCTACTTTAACTCTATCTGCTCTTAGTTCCCTTAAATATAACAAATCATTATATCCTTAACTCTTTTCGTTCTCATATCATCTTTCACACAATCCATTTATCTCTTTTCGGTCTTCCTCCATGTATACCAAGAAGGTACATGTATCAAGTTTAATTATTTCTTTTATATTATATTAGTCTGAATTGACACGCTTCTGAACAAAGGCCTAAAATATAAAACAAAACGTTACCTAGTTATTTCAGATATAATTTTCTAACACGTTAGGTCTACGTTAATCTATCGCGACGAAGACCGAGGCGCCGGGCGACCTTGCTTCTGCCCACCCTAGCATATAGCATTATATCTAGTACAGATACTACGGTCAACTGCACGTCAGCAGCGAATATAAACTTTATTGCCTTGTAATAAAGGTGCTAGAAGAAAGTCGCGAATTGTAGAGTTTAAGAAAAGGCTAAGCAGAACAGTTTTAATTGAAGACGTTTATAACAAAGTTTTTTGTGAGTCACGAAGGATCCTCCTAAAATTTTCGTTGTGTTCTAATGGAAGATAATTACTTAGATATGATGACAATTTTAACTTTCTCATGTAATTTTTTATTTGTTGAATTCGATATAAGTAAATTTATTGTGTCTATAATAAATCATTCGTATTAAAATGTTCAATGCAATCTCAAGTCTGCATTGTGTGTCTATATAACGATTTTTTATTTAACTTTTTTTAATGTATTGAATAATGAGCTGATGTCTTCTTGATTAAATATTTCGACGAATTAACTTGAGCCATATCGAAAGGGCGGGAGATCGTGCGCTGTAGCGCTTCTTGGGGGAGGCCTATGTCCAGCAGTGGACTGTAACAGGCTGATATGATGATGATGATATCGAACATAGGAATAGTTTACGCTGAGCTGGGTTGTAAAAGGTATAAATCAACAGGTTTAAAAGATTGATGAAGCTATCATTACATAGTTCTAACTGCATTATCTGACCTTGGCTTCAAAAACAACTGCTATGTCTACTTCGACATAATTCCAACAGCCATTGATTTTATTTATTGGTGCGAAAAGGTGTGGCCTCTATTTTCATATTATTTGAATAAATGCCATTGGTGTTAAATAAATGGCAAGTGTCAACCCTATTACGGGTCCTTATAGGGCCTGATTATGTTATTGTTTCTATGCCTTGTTTGTCAAAATGTATGCTATGTTATTTAGTATTTGACTGACTTGTGACATTTATATTTGAACAACATTTGAGTATCAATATGTAAAGATTTTGAAATACTAATGAAAAGTGTTTCACTTTTTCATGAACCACACCATTAGATACCAAATTGGACACATGAAGGCACGTTGTTCTATTTATTTTGGCCTCTAAAACTTTACTACAGTTTGTGAATACTAGAAAATCAATAAAAGCTGGTCCATAGGGCCTGTTTGTCCAGCTCATATCAGACTAGGATTACACTATTAGCTGTCAAGATGTCTTAGGAGAGATACCGACTGTTTTAGTACCGAAACTAGGTATTCACGGAGTTCTGATCATTTAGAAACTGGTTACTTGAATTACAATTGACAACGAATTGGTATTCACAACACCCAATTAAACAGATTTTGTTAAGTTACCGTGATTTCTTATCGCATTTATTTGGTAAATTTTACACGAAATCCCTTAAATTCGAACATAGTTGTTTTTGTATAGTGAGTGATGAATCTAACTAAACAAGTTTAATAAAGTTGTAGTGCGTGTAAAGTATCCATAGAACTGGTATAACGCACAGCTAATAAATTCAAGAAAACACCTGCAACCAACTGTTAATATTAAAAAGACGAACGAAACCCACTTTATCTGCCAGGACTTAAACCCTTATAATTTTCACGGATCCCTCGTTTTACGTACCGAAGGACCCGCAAAACCAATTAAAAGATGGCCTTTCTTAAATATTTAAAGTCCTTTAAGACCAGGGCGTCATGCGACGGAGGTGGTGTCCGCTGAGACGGCGCGCGGCGGCGCGTACATTATTCAACGCGCGCTCCCGCGCTCGCCTGCATTCCGTATAGCTAGCCGCATTGTTTGCATGTTCACCTGATATCCATGCAAGAGTTGCTGCCTAAACTTTGCACATGAATTCAAGAATAACCGGACATAGTACATTATAGGTATATGACGCATAATTTAATTGATAAGTGAGGTAAACAACGCAATGGAAGTCGTTTGTGTCAGTTTGTAGTATTGTGTGTGGAACTGCTTTGCGGGTGTCATGTTACCAATAGCGTTGGTAGCAGAACATGTCGTTTTTACTACTTATACACGAAAGTTCGTTCAAGATAAAGGCTATCAAATAAAGTAGGTACTGACAATATAGTTTTAAGTTTAATAATGAGCCATTTGCTGAATGTTTTGATATTGTAACATTACACGTCCGAGGTTGGCGCCAGCATGGCAGTGGCGTTCTATATTTACTTAAGTTAGTTTACAGTAGGTCAATAAAATGAGGATTTAATCATCTTATCCTCAAGGAGCAAACTTTTCAGTAAAAGATCAAGCCAAAATTAGTCGTTAAGAAAGAGTTTAGTGAAGACACTTAGGTAAAATGTAACTACTCGTGTTTAAGTTTGTGATTTAAAAAATCTTTAGGCACATAAGCATATGTGGATGTTTCTTAAAAATCGTGGGAGGTAACTCGTACTGAAGGGACATATATTTTTACATCATTTAAGCTTTTGTTTATCTTTAAGAATACAAATAATGATGGATTATAAATATACAATGCTATTTTAGCCATCCAGAACTCCCTTTGCACGCCTCGTTCTTGTATGTAGAGTGAAATGTTAAAAAAATACACGCATATTAAAAAAACATTAATAATTAACAACATTAAAAAACTTAACATCATCACATTGATTCACCCAAACTTTCTTCACCTTAGGCCGAACAATAAACTTACAGATATCAAGGAAGCCACCACTAATTTCATTTTCACCCTCAATTTATATCTGTCACTTTTGGTACTAGCGCGTAAAAATATTGTTTTTACTTATCCCCGAGGGGTAGTGGGGGGGCTATAAGGGGGGTGTAGGGGGTCGTAATTACTTGAGCAGCCAGACGGCCCGTAGGGGCCAGAATTACGGCGAGCCCGCAAGCTGCCTCTTTTTGTAGGTGACGGTTGGAATTTTTCTTAATCCTGTGTCTTTGTGTGTTTGCTTTTTCATAGGTATAGTATTGGTAGTATTGGGTTAGGAAATATGTGTGTGTATATGTGTGCATGTGTGAATGTTAGGCTCTTAAGTAGGATAGTATCAGTTTTGTTTTGACTACGTAAGTCCAAAAATAGTGAAATCTAAAAATATTTTGTATTACAGGTCACATATTACAGAGCTCATCGCTTATACTAAAATAATAGAAGCTTTTCCCTTTTTTTGTTCATGATAAGTTAGTTACAAGAATGCAACTGTTTTAAAAGGTATGCAACATTGTTAAATACAAATCAATCATGAATTACGCAAACATGTTAAGCAATATTCCTATTTATTTTCTACTTAACATATCTCCTTGTACAGTACATCACACACGTATCACTGTCATCACCCTTATTTCGAAGCAGTAAGATAGATTTTCGCGATAAATTGTCACTACTCAATGCGGTTTACTGTACTCGAAAAAAAGGCACAGTTTATAAGCTTGTTCCTGTTCTTATTTGGAACCTGTTGCAGTGCTTTTTTACTACCTTACAAGCAATTTACATGACTGTGGTTGCCGATGAAAATTAATTAATTTTAAAACAAAAAAGTATGTTGCTGACAAATACAGTTATTGGTTGATGTATCAGGACTGCATAAGAAGGAGAGTATGTATATCATAATTAGTAAAGAGACGAAATCTGGTAGGTTCAATAAGATTATAATTAGGAGAGCTGTTTTTATGTCTTCCAAAAGAGACCTAGGCTTATCTAGTTACCTTCTATCATATCGTCATCACAAAATTTACTACAAGTACATAAAAAAATGCAAAAACTTACCTTAAGTAGATGAAAAATAAAATATACAATTAATTATAAATTATGTAAGGTCCTATTCCGTCGAATTACAACTAGAGTCAGTAATTTAACGTTTTAAAACAGCTTAAAAAGGCCTACTTGAAATAAAAATATTTTGATTTTGAATTGAGAACCTCATAACTTTGAACTCGGATAAAAAGTAAAAACAACTTTGTTATACTCATAATGGTTTGTACCTTATTCGTCTATCAAATCATGTAACATGACCCTAAAATAAATTCTAAACACTAAACTAAGTAGGTCCTGCAAGGTTACCGTGTGGTTACGACTTCGAAGCCTAGTTTGAGATGAGAATATCTTAAGCTAATATACAGTTTGTATTCGTCAGGCGTAGTCAAACTCCTTGAGGTGCACAGCGTTAATAAGAATTAAACTGGTTAATGTTGCTTTTTGTGGTAAATATCCGTGTTTTTTTTTATGTAATAAAGGAATAATTGGGAGGGGAAAACTTTGTGTAATTGTTTTTTGATAATTTTACTATGCAGTAAGGAAACGGAATGAGGGGCTCGTGGCTAAGTGCAAGCCGTACGGTTTGACCGATAATACAAGTTAAGCCGCGCTCGCCGCGGTTGGTCCGTGGATGGGTGACCATTTATAACATACCGAGACCCCTCCGTGTTTCGGAAAGCACGTTAAACAGTAGGTCCCGGCTGTCATACATAGGTCTTTGGCAGTCGTTAAGTCAACTCTGACAACCAGTCTTACTATGGGATACTGGATTACCCAGTAAAATGGGTTGTGGAGGTCAGATAGGCAGTCGCTCCCTCGACCCCAACATAGCTTGGGAAAAAAGGCTCGGGGAAGGGGGGGGGCAGTAAGGAAACGGAATGTTTTTGATGAATTGTAACTGAAAATTGCATAGGTAAAATAATTAGGACCCGAAATGATTGCAGAAAAGCGTGTGGTTTGATATTAGTTATCTATCATATATAAATATATCGTTCTCGAAAGTCTTAAAGTGGACCAAACACTTACCTAGTTATTCTTTACTTAAGTTAATAGTATTTTTTAGAAAGCGTTAATCTCTTAAACTAGTCAGTCGGTTATGCATAATTTGCTATTTATAAACCAATGCTCGAAAAAGATATTGGTCATCATCTTGTTACTCGCCTTGGAAGAAAATCAAGGTGAGAAACTACAGGGCACAGCCAGAAAATAATAACAAAATAACAATCAATTTATACAAGTTTTACTAACAGAAAAACAAAAGAGCTTAAGCATTTCATTTGTCTAAAGTCCTAGATAGGACAGTGTTATTGGTATTTTCTGTTACAAAATTCCGTGCGGTTTGGACTAGTGCCCAATAAATAACAATAGGCTTGCTTACTATTACATACGTGTAAGTATAGACGATGTAATGATTTGTCAAAAGATACAATGATGTCAAAATGATAGTAGATAGTAAGGTTTAATTAAACTATAAATTATTATTATACTTATCAAGTTTTAGGTCAGAGCATTAAATAAGTCTGTGCGTATGTGTGTTCAAAACTTAGCACTAATGATGGGGCCAAAAACCATTTTTTTTGTGTCATATGTTTATAAATGCGACCTTGGTGGTCGTGTGGTGTACATATACTTACGCACCGGCATCCAAGGTGTCGTCAGCTCTGAGGTCTCAGGCTCGATCTCTGCACTGGTCATTGTAAAAAACACTTTTCAAAATTATCTCGGGTTCAGGTCAGACCATGTGATGTTATTTAAATTTACCTACTCAACTTTATATTCATCAACTAAAATTCCCAATTTAATTTCGTTGTACATTTATCATTTTTGTTTGTCTCTCAGCCCTTTTCCACTTAAACCAGTCTGCCTACAGGAAGCCTAATTTCTAGTAAATTCTCCTTAAAACATTCAATAAAATTCAACATCGTTACAGGCCCAGTAATTGGGTTCCGCTGGTGAGGCTCTCGCTTTGAGTAAAATACTGATATTTAGCAGCATCCGGTTAGATTGGAGGCCGATCCTAACAAAATTAGGAGTAGGTTACGGTCCTTTGAGCCTAGCGCTGGTAAAAGTTTATTTAAACTATGGTTAGGTCATTTATACATACCAGTGTGTTTAGAAGGATATGTTTCAGTTTCGTCGTCAGATCATTTAGATACTTGATATAAAGTCGGAATATATCTATTGTATGCCATTCAGTGGTACTTTAAGGAGGCTTCTTAAACTATCACTAATTATTAGTTTTTTAGGTACAAAACATTTGTTCAAAAGTACCGCACACACATTTCAAACCTTTAGAAAATTAAAAGGGACTTAATTTCAAGCCTAGACAGTCTTACAGACAATGGTCTGCCTTCAAAATGCCAGCCTATTCTTGATCAGGAGTCAGTGTAGAGCTGAGAGTCTGAATTTTAAATGAGTACCAAAATGCCTGCATTTCTCATCCATCCAGTTCAGACCTCAATCGATAAGGTAAAAATAGTTTGCATCGAGAATTCTCGCATCATATCAGTCCTCCATTTTCTTTGGTAATACTTTTTGATGTTGACAGCGAGGTGGTTTTATTTTTAAGCTCTTTTGTGGGTTTATGAAGGATAATATGGACGTTGTGGAAATTTCCAGGAATAGTGTACTGATCTTTTGGTACGAAATAGTTTACATTTAATTGGTCCTTTTGTACGCATACGGTAAAATACGTGTATCAAATTCAGTGACATGTTGTGTGGCTTACAACTTACGTATACAGATGTCATTTTAAAAGTTTCTTAGAACTGTGCACAAAGTTGTAGCGTCATATGAATTATTGAATTTCGAGTCTGATTGCCATAACAATTAGGACAGCATTATGTGTTACGCATGTATCGTTGACACGCGTAAGGATTTAACTAGCTATTTACATTATAGCAACATATAACAGTAAATTTAACCGCGTTTATAAATCTCAGCGAGCAGGGGAGCAGCACGGGCGAGGCGGCACGCACTCCTACGTAGGTATCCATATTTAGTGCCTTCGCTCGCTCAGTTTATCACACTTCAAAGAGCACGGGTAAGCGCCGACTTGTAACCGCGTCTCCCCTGCGATACCCCTGTAACTAGGAAGCCGCTTTGTGAAATTCGCGATGCTTTTCGACGTAGACGACCCCCATTCGGTTTTTCGAGGTCGGCCCGCTTCCTCCCTCACATAATGCGAGTATCTCCGTCTACCTCCACAGCGCCTATGCTACCGTGGTACTTAACACGCGGTAACTACGCGGTTTCTGCACCTAGTTTCTCACTGAACTCGGAGTGAATGTGGGTGTTTAATTATTTATTCAATCTGTACGAGGATTTTTCACGTGCCAGTTTCCCCTATTTTGTTTTAATCGCATTAGCGTGTAGTAACATTGTTTTGATGTGTACTTACTAAACACCTTACTATATTTCGTGTTCGTCATCGAAGGTGAATTTGATGACTAGTAGTAATTTATTGGCTGTTGTTGTTGCAATGCGTAATGGAACATACTTTCGATTTAAAACCACGTTTCGATTATGCTTCTAATTCGTAAGCATATTTTGTTTAAGTAGGTAATCGTTGCGTTTGTTACAATGCAGCAGTTTGGTCGCACGTTTTAAGCCATGTGGAAAACTTTATTTAAAATACACTCAGTCAAAACTTTCTTGACCATTTCGTTTTACATTTTGGAGATCTACTTATTGTGTGAGGTAGTTCCATATACCTTTAGCTTCGGTTTGGTTTGGCCTACCTACATGTTCACCTGTTCGGTTATAAGCAGACAATGCACTTACCTAAGCCCGAGGCTCACTGAGACTAAGTCGGAAGGCAGAGTTCCTTGTACCCTCGTAAGGGAATTTCCTACAATATAGCAATATCGGAATATACATAAATATAGATAAGTACGACCTAAAAAAATAACTTTATAAATAAACAGCTTCTTTCCTTTTCTTAAAATCACCATATTAGTAGCTTAATAATTAGAGGGTAAGCTTAAACACACGATCCTTAATATGTCTATGACTATAATATGAAAGATTATATTGGCAAGTACTCTTTTTGAGAGCTTAGTTTTTTTTTTATATCAAAACAGATTTACAAAAAGAAAATTGATTCGTTCATCATATTTTTTGTATTTCACACGCATTATCGCTATCTCTTTCTTATCTACCTGTTCTTTGTATATCGTCTCCCTCACATCGTACCAGCCTGTAACCATCCTACGTTGAACATGATTTTCTTAATAGACAGCTGGTGCATGTGGTTGTGAGGGGAATATTGCTATAATCATCACACTCGGCAAAAAGCATTGCGTAAGCATGACATACATATAATATTAATTCAATATAAATTCATTAACTGATATCATTGAGGTAACACCAAAATATTCTAAAATTAAATTCACAATACTGGTCTTTTGAGGCGAAGGACCAAAAGGACCTACCTGTAGCACAAGACACTTCTACAAGCGGCAATGATGACAGAAATCGCTTAAATGGATTTTTTTGGAAAATTACGTTCCATTTTTATAAGTTACGTAACTTAGACTTGTTACTTCTATACATTTGAGCTATTTGATCAGCGTTAAAGCTTTAAAGCTCATTAAGAGGCAAGAGGGAACTGTCCCTCTCAACTATATGGTACAGCCAGCAGTCTGACTCTACAATATAGTTGTCCTGAGTTTCTTAATAAGAATGTCGTGTAACTAAGTTGACCGCCAACACTGAGATACAAAGTTAGGTGTCTCTTGGAGGCTTTCGTGCAAGCCCTGAATTATGTATGTACGTAATAAAACTTTTCTTTCACTCGACTTTTCGTACTTAACCCAATTGTCACAATTGCTGAGCCTGGCTTGCGTTAAGTATCACTTACTACAAGGTTATACTACAGCATTACTTAATCTGTACTTGTGTGGGTATATTATTGCGCCTGTTGCGACCAAGGAGGTAGGTAGAATACTCTTTTAAACGAAATCTTGCAGGATAGTAAAGTGGTAATAATAATTAAAGGGTAATCAATAGCAAAATGACCAGAAACTTAGTCAATATTTTCTTTGATTACGTTTAGTTTCTATTAAGACTTTTACATTAGATCAAGACCTGGAAGGTGGAAATTTCACAGATAAAATTAAATGTTATGATTTATGACAAAACTATTTAGGTTTTCCTAACTTCTTGACGATAGTTTTTAAAACAAATATCCATCAAGTCAGTTTAGTGATGACTTCGGACCACAGTTTCCATCCCCTGTTTCAGCGTTTCGGTCCTATTGGATACAGATCACTTGATGGTGCCAATAAATCGTCTCGCATCCGATCTACACGTTAAGCTCTTCATTTGGACAAGCTGTAAACCATTTCAAATCTGATGCTACAAACATTATAATAGCTCTTTGCGGCTGATTTACCACATTTCCAAGATATTGTAATGACTGATGAAGGTTTTTGGAAATGATGGTTGATGGAAAGACTCACATGTGGAATCCGAAAAAACTTTTCGGTCCTTACTGATATTGGACTTTATATACACAATAGTAAAGCATATAGTTGTCCTTGGGATCTAACTTTCGTGATTATTTTATTTATGCTTGGATTGTTTTCCTGTTTACTTACAAAAAATCAAAATCAAAATATTTTTATTTCTCATAAACCAAAAAAGGCGCTTAAGAAACGTTACGTTAAATCTGCTGACACAAAGTTTTTTTAAACTCAACTTTTTAATTTCTAATATCTGTGTTTACGTTAAAATTGACCTTTTTGCTTCCACAAACTCAAACTGTTTACACGGAAAACTTTACTGCAGAGCGTCAAGTGCGGGTTGAGTATTTTCGTAACAGTCTAGTTAAATTATGAATGCGAACCTTTGTCGTTATGAAGTAGAGATGAATGGTTACTTTAACATACGGAGTTTCAAAGTTTTGGATTGTCTTACTTATATTATATTAGAGAGATTAGACATAAGAGCGAATGGAGGCAGATAGGCATTTGTTTCTTATAAAACTAGCTGTGAACCGCGGTTTTACCCGCGCGTACATAGTTTCCGTTCCGGAGGTTTTTCTAGTTACTTTAGTCTGTTACTGTCCACGAAATTTCTTCAGATATAAGTGTGGTTACTTTGATTCTGAACTATGATATATATAGATATAATTATTTACAAACCTAGTGAAACTAAAAGCCGACGGAGATGTAGTTTGGGAAAATCTACGCAGAAGTAAGAGTATGTTTTAAAAACGTTTGATAAAGTAATTTTAGTATGAAGGTTGTAACGGATAAGGGAAGGTACTACGCAATATTTAAACCTTCACGCAATCTCATCACGCGTGACTGGTATTTATTAGACTTTTTTATTACTTGCTGTATTTCATTTCAATTTAGAAGCGTTGTAAGGTTTTGTAGCTTGCTTTCCGTCAATGATTCTTCATTGCCTTCTCCGCATTTGTCTATCGTTTTGACGAAACTTTTGGAAGCGCTTAAAGACTTATTTGCGTATTTTACGTACCGCTAATCGATTCATAACATTTAATCGAGATAAATCATATTCTTTTTAGACAGATGATCAATTCTACTAGTCCAAATGTGTATTACAACGTGTTTTTAAAGAATTGTTTTGCTTGTAAATATTGTTTAGGTATACATATTGATTGTGCCAGAACATAAGCCTACATACCAACGAGTAAAGTCCACCGACAGAGGTCATATATCTTTTGTCAAGTCATCAAGATATAGCGAAAATTGGTCAGTCATCAAATTCGTTACGGCCTCAGCCGACGTGCAGGACAAACAATAATCGTCATGAACAAAAAAGAATGCCAGTCAAGAGGGCATTGACCTAATAATGAATGCATGACAAGTTTTGCGGGCCCTTGCAATAAGGATCGAAGGACCAAAATAGGTTTTATGTAGTAAGTGACAGTAGTATACTTACTCGTACCAAACTCGGCTCTTAAGTCTGTAAGACACAAACTGCGGCTCAAAGGTTTTCATGTTGAACTGAATACCGAGATTTAAGTAAGTATCGCAATTGAGAAGCACAAAGGATACATACTTTTCGACTGGAATAAGATTTTTAAATACTTATGGAAAGATTCGACGACATTAGGTACCTATTCATCTAATAGTGTTCAAAATAGATGGGTCCCTGGAAATACCACTAGATTTTCGGCGTGATGATGAATAATAAATGCCGGGGACACAAATGGAAGCACATTCAGTACTCGTGTAATTACGTATAATGAGTTTTGCCATTGTTTTGGGCATTCAGCCCACAGCGTAGTTCGCCTGAATTTTTGCCACCGCCCGTGTAATCGTCATTGTGTCCGATGACAGGTAGCGTCCGGCCCGGTAAATCAATGCCCGTTATGTACAACAGTCATCGCTTATGTGTTTATGTATTCCTGGTATATAGGCGACGTATGTATTGGTATAGTGGATACGCGTGTACGTAGATAATCTCGTCATAGCTCGCACCCGTTATGGTATTACTGTGTGTGGGCGAAGGGGGGCAGGGGGGTGCGAGGTGGTGCGCGAGCCCGCGAGTGCCGCAGGGGGGCGCTGTCCGCTTTAAAAATACTGGGGCGCAAGCGGCAGGCGAAACTACCGAGCAAGCAGAATGCTAAAGGAAGCCGTTTATTTTGAAAGACCGAAGACTTTCAACTCGCCTCTACGCTCCTGGTAGAGATGGGTAAAAAGTTGTAAAGATGGCGAATAAAAAAATGCTAGCCCCGTTGTAGCTATTAGCCGTGCGCTGCAAAAATGTTTTTGGCTCGTAAAACGGCGGCTTACAGGAGCGCTTCCGCGCGGCAAGTTAAATCTTAGTCAACGTTGGAATCTCGGAATGATAAGCCCCCCCCCACTGCTAAGGATCTCTTGACTCACAATTTCTTATAAAGTTTACTTTTGGATTAAGACTTTTCACTCAGACGAACAAAGCCAAGTGATACTTACTTACCAGACGGTACTTTCTTTTACCTGTCTTAGAAAACTTCGAAGAGCCATACATCAAATCAGTGCTGACTAGCCCGAATCTCAATCAATACACGTCACACGCAAAGTAAGAAGGACCAGAGCAAGGATGTGGTCGGCTCATTATCGATAATCACGGCATCGTGTTTAACGCCCTTTGACGTTCGAAAAGCGTTCCAAATTTGTATTTTGTTCGTATTTTCATAATTGGGCGCGGGTGGTGGGTCGCGTGGTGGCGCCGCGGGCGTCATCGCTCCCCTTCGCGTGGGTATTTAATGATTATACGCTGACTGCCACCTGATTGCTGGCACTCTGACGCGCTATCGATGATTGCGCGATATCGATGAACTGATTGATGTTGGACGAGGTCGTGTTTCTGATGTTTGTTGATAGTCATTCGAGGTACATAAGTACATAGGTAAGATGTTTACATCTGAATTGTCATTTACATAATAAAAAATCCAAAAATTAGTTGCCTTGGTACAAAATTCTTTTTCTGATAGTCATTGTTTCTAAGGAGTAAGGTATTTATTCTGTCAAGTACCTAAAATATCTCAGATATAATCTTAAAAGTTTATAGACATTATTCTATTTTTATCGATAGTGACGGTTCAAATCTCGTAAAACTTGGATCCGTTTCCTCTACCTTATTCACCTTTGAGGCAAGTTTAGCTTTACGCCCCAAAAGCAATTTTCTAGGCTAGGTCTATCGACTACTTATCGATAAACGCGAACGCGTCGCAGCAGTGTCGCATCGCGATCACTCGCGGGGTGGCAAGCACTACACGGTAACACGCGGAGTGCCGGAGGGGGGGGGGGCGCGGGCCGCGGGCCGGGGGCGCACACCGCAGTACATAGCCCATGTATCAGTACATACCAGGCCCTCAGCACATAGCCGGTGGTGGATTCCCGAAATTTCGCAGTTATTTTGTATGGAAAACTAGGTTATTCCGCGATTTATTCGTCTATCGGCGGATGACCGGGCGCGGCGGGTCCGCAGTTCGCCCACTACGCCATGATGCTGATATTAAAATCAATATGGCGTTAAAAGTGGGGAGCATTTCCAAAATATCCGTACCTATTGTTCTGTGAAATAAGAACTCACTCACACACTTTAACCAACTTTTACATGACGATGATTGTCACAAATCAGTCCTCATTTCACCCTATATTACCTCTATAGGCAAACATTATAAATAAACAATACATAAAAGGGCAATAACATAAATAAGTAAAGAATACTCGTCGACAAAGACGCAATTAAGAATCAGTTAGGATGTTCGTTAAATGATTCAACTATACAAGTTAACCTTTAGCTTAATGACATGTTTGCTAACTACATATACTTAGATATGTATGGTACGCACCACTGCACCTTATCTGTCATTGAGGTGTAATTAATTACCAACTAAATTGCAATGGTATCAACCTACCTATAGGTACTAGGCGCACATAACGCGAAGGGTCAACGGATATTTAGTGTCCGCATAGCAGATGCGGTCCTTGGCCACCGCCCTGAAGACGGTCGATATCTAGCTTGTCACCCCACCTAACTCCTAACTGCCTATGTACACCTGGTACTTAGACGGCTCAAGTACTAGTTGAAGTTGTGCATACCGAGTTATATTTGACTTCGGAATAATTAAAAAGTTGAAAACGTTAAGTGCTATTCAAGTTATAATTACTTAACTCATTTATTCAATTATCACTTAGGTATAATCAAAATTCTGAAAGTAGGTTATCAATTTACGACTTGAATAAAACAAAAAATCTATTCCGCTAAAATCAGCAAATTCACACACAAAACAAAACCTAAATTACGCAATTATAACATCAACAATTAAACAACAAATCACATTTCAAACAACTATAAAACACGCTGTACTACAAACAAAAGTAAAAGAAAGACATTGAACTGTAAAGAAAGTTCAACATATTGAATATTTTCAAGTTAACTTTTCGCAAAGTTTGTGTAAGTGCGGCTGTGAATTGATGACGGTTTGCATGGAATAGCTACCACTTGTTGAATGAAATCTTCGCATGTTTTCGTAAGTTTGCGCCGACGTCAGCTGTGGCCGAAAAAATGCCGCTTTTGTTGCTTTTTGTTGTGTTTTGAAAGAGTTTCGAAATTTTGCTTTTGTTTGTGAAAAAGTTGGGGTGTTATTGCGACATTGTTTTAGTTAGTTAGAATGAAATAAATGGGTGTATTATGTATGGATAGGTTATATTATTATGTGTTTGATTGCTTTACATTTTTAAGTACTGTGATTTTGTACTTTGAACATAAATAAGCTAAAACACAAATACAAACCATAATCGTTGCTTATTTCAATACATATGTCATTTTATTAAACCCAAATATACAAGCTTTTTAATTTTACAAAAATTTAATTATGGAAAAGCGTCCAGCAACATTTTAGAGCCCACTTAGACTCGTATGGTTGCGTTTCAAACGTTTGAACTCGACGTATCTCGATAATTTGCGATACAATCACGATACTGCACTTTATAAAAAAGGATTATGAACCTTACTGTCGTATATATAAAGATGATTTCAGAAATGAACTCAGGTTTTTTTTATGTTAAAAAAAATGGCAAATTATGTCATGTTGTCGACATTTCAAATCGATTATCGAAAACGTAAGTTTATAAATTAGATTAATCGATCATTTCAGAGCACATTTAAAGTTAAATGTGTGCGTCACAGGTTCGATTCTGCTGCGTAACAATATAATGAGTCTAGATAATGTTAATAGGAAAACTATGTAAATAACTACCTTTAGCAAGGATGTTTTTTTAATTCTATGTTTATAAGCGGAGGAAACCTATAATTAACTGCCACCTGTACTTTGTCGAATAGTAAATGTGCAGAATAAAGGCAAAAAGTATATGAAAAACTCTTTTTACGTCAAAATAGTAAAATATGTGTTCAGTAATTCGATTTGTAGGAAAATCACTGGCATTTGTTTTCTAAGAAACTGTCTGAAGGTAAATAACGTTTATGGTAGTAATATTAGCATATTTAACTGGTACAGTTTTCTTAATTATTTTTGGCAATTTTACAGTAGCGTGTGCTTATATTGGAAAAAAATATATATAAAATGTAGGTAATTGCCAACATAGGATAATACAACTTCAAATTAAAAGTTTTATAATGATCGTTATAGTAATGCATTTGTATGTTTTGTGTGTTTGCGGTACTTTTTGGTGCTTATATGGTACTTGGAGCCATATATCTACTTGTAACAAAAGCCTATGCATTCTGCGAATACCAGGGCAGCAGCACACACGCGGAGGTACTTCCCTATATTTAGTGGCTTGTCCATTTGAAGCACTATCGATTCGTGTCCGCGAGCCGGAGCGTTGACCCGCCCATACTGTGCACAGCCCGGCCGTTTCGCTAATTTATTAATTATTTATACTTACGAACGCGTATGATGTCCTGGTCGCGGGTGCGTCAGCCGCTCGCGGGAATGCCTGAAAATCATACCCTTTGTTTGCTTTATCCGGGATAATGAATTAAAAGCGGATTAAAAATTCAGTGCTGGATCAGTTTTGTAAAATAATTTACTTACCTATGTACTTACTATAGGTATTTATCCCACCATTCACTTACCGAACTACCACAATCAAAACAAAAAACGAAAGCAAATCGACGCATTCTGCAATATTTTCTAAACTACACTCGTTAAATTTTGATTTTGTTTGCATTTTTAACTAAATTTATATTTTTATTGCAGGATAACCTAACTCCGGAGCCAGTGGATATGAATGATGATGACAACTTCTCCAGTAAGTACCTTCTACAAATCTTGGGACTATCTAGAAACTGAAAAAGTCCTACTGATGATTTCTTTAATATGCAGACGAAATGAGACCTTAAAATTCAAGGTATAGAAGTTGAAATCACTTGGCAAATAGGTTATAGCTTACGACGTTTGCATATTAAATACATCATGTAAGGACCTTAAACATCTTTTTTTTTTTCGCCACTTGCATCAAATCAACTTACATTACCAGCATTTTATGCTCATTACCTGAAAACTGCATAAAATGCTACCGAATTGGCTTTTTTATACGAATTTGTGTGAAAAATTCTCAAAATTTGGAAGATTGATTGGCATTGTGATCTGGTGCAGGTCAGGCCCTCGCGAAAGATGCAGAGAAGTTGAAAATGATGTTGCTAGCATGGAATTACCACAGCCAGACACAAGGTAAAAAAAATGTTTTTTTTTATAGGATGTTTTTTCAACTGCTGGTTTCAATAACATATCTTTAGATCATTTGTCCTACCGGAGATAGAAATTTTACTTAAGAATCATTTTGTTTTAGTTTGGCATATTATGCCTATTTGTACTAGGGAAACCTATCTAAAGATATGTTATTGAAATTAGCCTTAAGTTTGATTTTAAACGAAAAATACTAAAGCTTGATATCCTTAATAGGCCTTACCTCTACATACGTGCCAATAGTAACGACAAGCTTTCAATCTACATATAACATAAAAAAGACACACACAGTAGATAGAACCTTCTTCCTTTTTGGAAGTCGGTTACAACAGTCTACATGTAGGTCATCCTTAAAAGTTGAATGCAGTTGCTCGGTCCAAAATTTCGTCTTGTCTGGAGGAAGCTGCATGAAACTTCAGGGTTACTTTAAACTTAAATAAATTTATAGAACGGTGTGAAAACAACAATAATTATCTTTAAATATAATCTAATGTACTTTTAAATACACGATATTTTTAAGAAATATGACTAATTTAATGCATGTAAATTTTTGGGTAAAAACGCAACATATTTTCGTCACTAAACTGAGTCTTTAGTTATTAAGAAGTAAATCTTTTATAAATACAGTTTCATTTATGTAGAGTTTTCTCATAAACACCGAGTTAATGATTCACAAATTGAATTAATCAACACAAAAGTAATTAGTAGTTGTTGTTAAATAAGTTATGCTAGCCACACACTCCGTATGTTAACGTTAAGGATCATGACTATTTTTTATTTTTATGTCCATCTTTTTGGTAATAAAAAAAATATTAGACACGTATTTTTTGTTTTGTCCCGTAAACAAAGAATTACGAAGATACAGCGAGTACAATTCTTGCGTGACGTCATATGCACGCACAAATTGTAACTAGCCGTGGCGTCACAAGCCCACACTCCTGAACTTTATCTTCTTATTTTTTATTGATTTGATAAAAGAAAAAATACGTGTCTATTATAGGTATTATGATTTAAATTTTGACTTTTCATACCTATCTACCCTATTATTGCTGTCACATAATAATAATAGTATTAGATATATGTAAGCTGTATTAAAATCTTTATTGTCAATACTTAAATCTAATACAAGAACAAACACTTACAACTATACTAAAATTAAATCTTATATATAAATAAATTAAACTAACACGCGTCAAAAAACTCATCTTCATCCTTGTCAATGGCGGGAAACGTGCCCAGAAGGCTGGCAGCATTGCCACGTTGAATGGCTATCCGCCTCTCCTGGCGCTGCTGCTGGAGCTGCGGAGACCCTTACGAACGGCGAAAGTATAATAACCTAATGGGTAATTATATATTATTTTCGAGCCGTTTGGGGTTGAAACGCTCGGGTCATGGGGTCCGAGTGCACGAAATCTTTTTAAAGAACTGTCAAAAAGTTTGGTAGACTACTCGTGATCAGAGAGCTGTTAGCTGTATAGTTTAAGCATAAATAACACGCTATAAATAAACTACCTTTCATTTTAATTTCCCCGTTAAAAACAGGATATTTGATTTAAACGGAGTGCACCGGCAGGCTATAATGCTCCGATACGGAAGGCAGTGTAATAAAAATCTTTATATTAAAGCCTTTTTCAATGATAGTCAGCTTATTAATATACTCATTTATATTTCTTTATTAAGTTTTAAATGCTGTAGTTAATATTAAATGGAAAATTGAAATTCGTGTTCTAATTAATTTTCATGGAGTCTATAGGAGACTAGTTCGTTTTATAAAATAACATCTTCAAAGAAAATGTAATGCAGTTATTTAACAACAAAGAATGGAATTAATTGTTATCAAAATGCTTAAACTTTCGAAGCAGCCAAAGCCTGCGTATAGGCTAATGTCAGAAGAACCCCAACAACAGCCTGCAATCAAAAGAAAACGCATCAAAATCGGACCATTCGTTTAGTATCTACTATGGCACAGACAGACAAGCTCACAGATAGACCGACACCTCAAACGAATTTAACCCCTCTTTTGCGTCCTGTGGGTTAACCAAAACCTTACCCTATCTCCTACCTTTTTTCTTTTCTTCATGGTTTATGAATCTATGGAAATCAAAAACTTAAAGTTACTTTATCTACTGCACCGCAAGCCAAATCGTAATCATATCAATCACAACATGAAATGGGGTCGCCCTATCTAACACTATACATACATTCAATACATTCATACATAGTATACATGTACGTACATTATACAGCCTGATTAATTGGTCAGATCAATACTACTTGCTTATAACGTGTTATCTCCGGGTTAAGGGATGGACTTGAGAGATTTTTAACCGATCACACTAAATCACAAACTATCACTATAAATTTAAAATGAAGAAACCTCCGATTATTTTTTGGAAATTGCGGTTATCTTCAAAAAACACAGGTCTTCATACAATATAGCTAAAAACCGTCTGGATCAAGCCAGGTTTCAAACAAAAAAAACACATTAGAATCGGTCCTTTCGCTTAGGAGCTACGATGCTACAGACATACAGAATGTCAGAAAGACAGACACGTGAAATTTATAACACACTTATTTTTGGGACTGGGGGTTAAAAGCAGCAAGAATATCCTCAAAATATAGCGAATATAATATATTTTTAAAGAGGCTTATGATTTTAATAGGTAGTTATGATGTGTTCCTTATTGTGAAATAATCCACAAGTTTAAGGCATTAAACGTACTTTATTTTAAAATTACCGAACTAAAATAAGCGGTACTCATAAATATATAGTCAAACCTTTGCCTGCAAAACTTAGTCTTCAAAACCACTTTTCTTGTCTACCCATACTTTATATAGTCTGCATAATATGCAAGTACGGCTATTTTTATTACAAGAAGCCATATCGAGAGTACTAGGGGCGCAGACGTCGCAGGCACCTTCTCAAATTATTTATAGGCAAAGGGGCTTGTTCGGGTTGACATTTAGAGGCAGATGCACCGGTCCCTTGCGTTCTGTACACCCTCATTAATTTCTGCCGCCTTGGTAACTAACTGTGCAAATATTTTACGTATGTATGCATGGTGTGCCATTAAAACCTTTAAACGGGTTGTTTGCAAGACCACAGTTTTTAAAACTTAAATTTATGTCGCTTTTAATAGAGTTTTGATCGTCATTTGTGTTTTAACTGTAAGTTGGATATATTGTCTTGGTTTACAGATAGTTAATGTCTTTATAATACTTTTATTTTCTTTATAATATTTCCCATGTGAATGTAGTACACGTTGGCACCTGTCTCGTGAGGTGTGAAATGTCGATGGTCATTTATTACCACGACAGATGCATAATTTAATGCATTTATGTTTCTTTTCTTACTTAATATACTAGGCTTATTTATGTTTAATAGCATAGTCTCTTTCATTCTCAGCATGAGAGTGTGTTCACATGTGCAGGAGAACGATGTTTAAACCCTGACACAAAAAGGTTTGTTTTGTTTGTTCGTTTGCACGTCTGTCTGTATCGTGGTTGCTCCGAAACGAATCGACCGATTATGATGTTTTTTTTTGTTTGAAAGCTGACATGTTCGAGATGATTCCTAGTTACAATTGAAAAAGATCTGGACAGCGATGAAGATAAAAGAATTGGTCCTTCCCGTAGCAAATTTTGATCCACTAATAATGTTTCATGTCTGATGAGGTTTCCTTGGACACAGTTGTTTATTACTATGGGCTGTAGCACCTTATTCGTTTATTTTCAAATAAAAAATTCAACTATAGATCGTCTAACGAAACACGGTATTAATATTTAAAAGCATTTCTCTGTACAAATAAATAAGTATGACAATGCCTACGATACAGGAAACACAAAAATTGTTAAATAATTGACAGAACCATTCGGAGAGGGCCGGTCCATGTCATGATTGTGATGTTGTTAAATTTTAAATCGACTGGATTTCATATACCTATTGATCTCTCTGTAGGTTTGTTCAAATATGCTAGTTCTAGTGAGAAGAATGAATTACACATAGTGTAAAAATAATCAACTTAATTTTAAGGACCAACTCTGAGGTATCTACCCAACCCTAAAGACCACAAAAATATATTTCTTTTCATTGGTAGGATATACCTGCTAGACTTGTCGGAGCTATCGCGTAACATAAAAACCTAATTGAGAACCTCCTCCTTTTGAAGGCTGTATAAAAGGTTTTTAGATAGATAAGAGCAAATCTTTTTTTTACACCTTATAACGTAGGTATGCAAACAGAAAACATTTTTTTTTCTTCAAGATAATTTTTATGTCTGTGGCCCACGAACTACCCAATAACTCATGTAATACCTAATAATTGTAAATCTATTTCGAAAGAGAAAAGGCCAGCAATGAAAAAAATTAATAATAATATCTACAAATATTTTAATCTAAGTTTTAATTTTGTGTGCGACTTAATGTTTGAGAAACACACATACATACCATCCACGCCTATTTTCCACATGGATAGTCAGATACCACGTATCTACTAGCCTGCAGCTGACTACAATTCCTGGCATACTGATTCCACCTCATTCGTCTGGTATTAAGTTTAGGTTACAGCTATGTCCCTAAACGAAACAATAACTTATGTTATTAAACTTGTTCTAAGAATATTTAAGTCAAATCTTGCAAAATAAATTAGGACTTCTCTTGGCCCAATTGACATGAAATTTAGCATACTCATGTTAGTTCGGTGACTAAGATAGGTACTTGAGGGGCTCGTGGCTAAGTGTAAGCCTTACGGTTTGGCCGCGCTCGCCGCGGTTGGTCCGTGGACGGGTGACCATTTTCTAAACATACCGAGACTCCGTGCCTCGGATAGCACGTTAAGCCGTAGGTCCCGACTGTCGTATGTTGATCTTCGACAGTCGTTAAGTCAATTCTGACAACCAGTCTTACTATGGGATACTAGATTACCCAGTAAAATGGGTTGTGGACGTCAGATAGGTAGTCGCTCCATGTAAAATACGGTATTCAGCTGAATCCGGTAAGACTAGTAGCCGACCCCAACATAGTTGGGAAAGGGCTCGACAGATGATGATGTTAATTCGGGGATAGTCAATTTTATGGTTCTTTTGAGGTGGTCTGATGATGGAGTCAGAAGGTGCATATTATGCATAATATAAATAACACATATTATGTGTTATTTATATTATGCATATTATCGTTTGTGACAATGTTCCAATGGCCACCTCAGTGGCATGAGTGGCATGAGTGGGACGCGGTGTTTTCAATTTAAATTAAAAATAAAAGTATCAAACATATGTGAAAAGATCATTACGTTTTTATAAGTCGTTTTCAAGTTTTTCTTAATTCTCTTGTAACGTGATATGATTACTTACTAATTTGAAGTCGACTTTTTACAGTTATGTTTTTATTATATGGCTACATATAACTAGACATTTTCAATTAAAACGTTGGTATTACCTCTCAAAAGGGAATTCGTGGACATTCAGGATACAATCAATTCCGAGAAATGCTTACATAGTTTTAATGGGCTGGGAAATGAGCTGTAGGGTTGCTAGTTAGAATATATTAATTTCAGATTAATTAAGTTGTCTGTTACAAGTCAAAAACAACTTGAATTTAAGAGTAAGAATATATTTATTCAGTTTTTGTTGCATATAAACTATAAGGTTCATTTGTGTAAGAGTAGCGAAAAGAGTAGCATAAGTATAATATTCTTTTATAATCTTCTAAAAATAATAAATTAAGTGAAAGAAACACTATTTACTACAATTTACTAAAACATACATTCATTATTATTGTACCTACCAAAAAAAATGTGAGCCGTCACGGGACGCCTGGCAGATGTGAAACATCGACATTATTTTGTAAAAGTAATATGCAGAAAAGAACAGATTGCGATAGGAACTAAATATGTCATAATGATAAAATAAAATATTACGATTTTTTTTCGCGCATGCGCGCCACGCCAGTAATCGGTTTTACGTGCGGCTATATATGTTTCACATCAAAACAAACGAAACTCGCTGACATGTTCCAAATTAAAATTCTTTAAAGAACCGTAGCCCTACCGTGATTGCATTTCACAGACATGTGACGTCACACACACAAAACGCTATCTAGATATAATCAGACTGCTGACAACCCTAGCAGTGAATAGCTACTGAAAATGTTCATAAACATGGCGGATTATAAATGTTTTAGGGCTGTCGAGTAAAGAGAAAGATATTTTTATATAGTGAGTATTGTAGGGTTAAAATTTATTGGCATGTGAGAAGTTTTTAGGCAGCAATGTTCACTAACCATTATTAAAACGCTATGATGTATAATGTACGCTCGTATATCATCAAGAAAGAGTAAGAGCGTTTTCACATTATCTGATACGATATGGGACTCTGCCTCGTTGGCCTAGTGGCGCTAAGCGCGACTGCTACGCTAGAGGTCTTGGGTTCGATTCCCAAGTCAACCAAGGTGTTATTGGGTTTTTCTATGAAATTCTCAGTAGCAGGTCGGAGTTTGGATTTGTGCCCGGTTAGTGGCAATAGGCTCGCCCCCTATTACATGGGACCTAAACATACCGGCGAACTGTGGGTGTACATTGGTACACCTCTGCCTAACCCTTCGGGGATACAGGCGTGATGGTATGTTATGTTATGTGGGACTCCGATATAATACCGTGGCAAGTACAATGTATGAAATTTACGAATCCGACATCCGATATCGGATCGGATAATGTGAAAGACAAGTACCATATTTCATACATTTACTTGCCCCCGATATCGGATCGGAGTACGATACCGATTTCGTAACGGATAATGTAAAAACAGTCTCTTATAAACAAGACAATTTCAGCTTTAACTAAAATACTAGAAGCTGAAATAAATAAATATTTTCTACATCTATATTTAGCCTATCGTTGCAATATGTACGACAGATTTATAAAAATAAAGATCACCCAGCAATTAGCTTACCTACCATCTTAATAGAAAATAGCTTTTCACCTCTAGAGGTCAATGACTGTCTGTCAGATAAATTTAGCCGGTAAAAATAAGCTCGCATTATTTCGTCATAAAATTATTCAACATAAAGTGTCACTTTGCATAGGTTTCGATGTGGGATGTACAAAATACGCGCTGCGAATATGAATTACTTACAGGTTCTGTGAGCCTGGTACTTGTGAATTGTATGGCTGTTGTCCTGGTCGATTACCTTTTTTTTAACCGACTTCTAAAGCGAGGTGGTCTGAAATCAACTGTATGTTTATTTTTTGTAGGTTACGCAATTTATCGGCAATTAGATTTATTTTAAAGATTCAAAGTATGTCTCATTTTGACATTTTGACATCAAGTGGGAAAAGGAAAGGTGATTTTTCATCTCGCTCTGTTATTTCGTTAACAGGCTTAATCTATACTTATAATAAATCTGTAAAAGTGAAAATTCTGTACATTGAAAATATCAAAAAAATAAATGGCGGGGGGTGTTACGAGACCGACACCGAACTCAAAATTGTAAAAAATATATATTTTTTATTATCCTGGGTACCACACTGGGTAGTTTTTATCCCGGAAAAGTATAAACAATAAAAAACAAACTTTATTTTGCGGTTAGAAACTCATTGATAAGTTTCGTCATCCACGCGAACGAAGTCGCAGGCACAGCTAGTTAAAAATATAATGAGTAACGGTTTAAAATAAGAATAATGATGAACACTGTTTTAACTGCCTCGATTGAGAAGCTTAACAAAAATACAGATTTCCAGTAAAATAAACGAACTGATATACTATATAAATATTAAAAACATGATATAAACTTAAAGAAATCCCTGACAAATAGGAAATAGCTGTTAACTTTTAAGATGCTGAACAGATCTTTATAACAGAACACTCTCTCAAACAGAAAAACCGCATCATAATCGGTCCTATCGTTTAGGAGCTAAGCAGCTACAGACCGACGCGACGGACCGACACGTCAAACTTTTAACACTCTTTTTGCACCGGGTGGCAAAAATAGTTATTTTTAACATGATTATGAGTGAAATGTTAATCTCTATACTTGTCCCACCACTACTAGCCAGTTTATTCGTACTGAGGTTAAAACAGTTACAAATGACTACAAAGCGAACCTGTTTATGACCTTCACATGACATCTACTAGGGCTGGGTCTGTCTGTCTGGTTGGGAATTAGTTGCTCCAGTTCGTTAAGTAATGTTTTTGCTGACTAATTCAATGTGGCTGATTGTGTAGACTGTTTTATTGAAGCTGCTTTATAATAGCTTAAATTGTCAAATAGGTTCCGAAGACAAATACGTTTGCTACTCAGATCGTCGTTTAAATATAATAAATATAATTAAAATGTATAAAAATAATGTAACTTATCGTAAGCAGTAAGTTATCTGTAACCGAAATAACATCACAATTTTGTAAAAATAACATTTTTAAAGGGAATATCGGTATTCCTAAAAAAAAAACATGAATTTCATCTGTATATCATAATAATATTTTATATTAAAACGATCTTATATTAAACTGTTGTTTATTTAAAGCCTAAATTTAAATATAGGTCTCAAAATATTGGGAAAATAAACTCAATTTTCTCACACGGTACCTAAACATCACTTGCTTCCATGAACCTCGTACTACAACCTACTCTCCTGGTACTTGCAGGTCGCAACGGGGACATCACGGAGACCGGCGGGGACAGTATGGCGGACCTCTGGGCCTCATACCACAGCGCTCTGGGCCTCGGAAGCAAGCCTCCGAAGGCCCCCACCCCATTGGCCACTGGCCACTCGGTGAGTTTTAAGGTTGAGCAGCGTTTCATCTACTAATTAGTTATAAGAAATACCATATTTGACTGAAAAAAATGTGAAAATGTGTTTTTGAATTTAATTCCAAAATGGAAAGGGATTAATGATAAATAATGAAAAGGTTTAATATCCAAAACCACTGAACCAATTTAGACGAAACTTTCCACGTGGAAGCAGCTTATTACATGCTAAATAAAATAAAACTTTAGCAGTGTAGATTTATTATTAGTTTTTCTTGGACGAAGTCGTCGTCGGGTACGTAGGTAGGACGTACTTTTTCCTAGTTAAATTCTTATGTTTAGGAGAAATAAATAAAGAAATGACTTTGATGTTTTTAGGATACAGGCTCAACTAGGAGCCAAAAAAAACACCAAATGTTTAGGATAAAAAACCATTATCCACGTGAGGTTTATATTATTTTCGAAATTACCGGTGGTATTCCGTATTCATAAATATCGGTGAAAACAATTCAACAACCAAACAGTTCCTTTCATTACTCATACATAACCTATATCCACATCCACAGAGTCCAATCCACGTAGGTTCAGTGACGCCCGGCGCAGAGCCCGCGTCCACGCACGACGAGACGTCATCATCAGACCGCACGAAGGACGACGATGATGGCGGCGCCTCTGATGACGACTCTGATGATAGAGTCGACCCGCAGCATCACGACCCGGAGCGGCTCAAGGCTTTTAATGTGAGTTATTTCTATATTGAAGACTCCTTGTAGCTAAATATGTCTACAAAGGATAACGATGATATAAATCGCTAAAATGACATTAAAAGTATGGAAATGACGACGTTGAGCATAGTTAGGTACTTAGACTTCTTGCTTGACTGTAAGATTTAAAATCCATCATGGTATGGTATTTTTATATAATAACCAACCGAACCCAGGCAAGTACCAATGTGGCTTTTTCAAAATTATATGTACTTTCTTAATTATTCTAAGACACTTCTGACAAACGGTGAAGGAAAACATCGTGAGGAAACCTGGATTCCAAAATTTGGGATCTGAAATCTCCAATCCGCAGAAAGCATGCGTGGTGATCAATGCTCGTGCCTTCTCTATATGGGAAGAGGCCTGTGCCCAGAAGTGGGACGTTTATAGGCTGGATTATTATTATTATTATATTATTATATAATAAATAATTTCGTATATAGATTAGGGTTATATGTAGTAGCTAAGAAAATATTTATTTGTTTTGTATTTTATGACACAGTAATAGTGAGAGAAATAATTGTGTACCCAGTCGAATTCTGTTGATAATAAATGTATTGCTTGTGCATTTAATAATAACATTTTCTACACACATTTCTAGTAAGGTTAAAACTGTAAAAATAAGAATTCTAAGAATACAAATGCTTTCATCAGGTTCCTTGTATAAAGAGGTCGTTTACTACCTCTACTAACTGGACAAAGAAGATTTAAACTGGCATAGCGTTAATTCTTGCATAAACACACCATGACTTTAATGGTTCTCATTTCAAGATTACTAAAGCTACAGTAATTATAATAGCAAGACATTCTCCCACAGATGTTCGTTCGACTGTTCGTCGACGAGAATTTGGACAGGATAGTTCCAATATCCAAGCAGCCTAAGGAGAAGATCCAGGCCATCATAGATTCCTGCACCCGACAGTTTCCGGAGTTTGCCGAACGTGCTCGGAAGAGAATCAGGACTTATCTCAAGAGCTGCAGGCGAAACAAGAAGGTGCGGGGGGAGGGGCCTGCGACCGGCAACGGTGGGAGTACAACGGGGACGGGCAACGCCTGGGACACTGCGGTGAGGGTCCGATCTCTCCTTTATTTATGGTAGCCTGGTACTTTTTTGTGTATGTATCAGGTAAAGCAAGTGAATTTAGTAAAAAAATATTATTTTTCAATAATAAACAAATAACTAATTTATTAGAAAATTCTATTTCGTTCAAAAAACCCTTATCTCTTCAAATATATTTCCATCTTTTCCTATCTATAATTGTTTTATTTATTGTATCTTACCTATACTAGTGGTTTTCCTTGTTACTGAAAATTTTATAAATTATACGTACAATAAATAAGCCTTAGATCCCCTTGGGCGATAAATCAAAATATTTCTATTATTCAAACAGTTAATGTTTTCCATTCCAATTGGCTATGAGTCCTTCCTATCCCAAGTCCGCTATGTATCTGAAATTAATAAATGAATCAATGTCCAGGTGCGGCCAACTCCTGCGCACCTGACTTCAGTGCAAGCGGAGCACATCCTGGCGCAGGCGTGCGAGAACGAGAGCCTGAACGCTAAGCGCATGCGCCTTGGACTCGATCCCGTCAGCCAGCCAATGCCGACTGTGCCCACTCCCATGGTGAGTTTCAATTCTAAATTCAAATATATCCGTTAAGAATCGAATCGAATTTTTAACGGTATTTATAAATTCCTTAATGATCCTAATTGCACGTTTCTGTTGCCCAACCACTCTTGCCAAGGGATGCAGTATTTCCCAATTAATAAATTAAAGAAGAAGAGTCAAAAAAGCACTTATATTTTGCGGTACTTGGAAAGACTGTAAACCGTTTTTCCAAGGAAGAGTCTTGCTATCCATCAATAATTTACGACGTTTAATCTCCAAAGTATATGCAAATACTTCTTGCAGCCCCTGGTAGTAATTAATGGCTTCGATTTTCTATTCTGAATATCTGCTGCTGCTTTCTTAATCTCTTTGAAATACTATTTACTTTTTAGGGTTCCGTACCCAAAGGGTAAAACGGGACCCTATTACTAAGACTCCGCTGTCTGTCTGTCCGTCTGTCTGTCTCCAGGCTGTATCTCATAAACCGTGATAGCTAGAAAGCTGAAATTTTCACAAATGATGTATTTCCGTTGCCGCTATAGCAACAAATACTAAAAACCACATAAAATTAATATTTAAGGGGGGCTCTCATACGATGGTGGTACGGAACCCTTCGTGCGCGAGTCCCTCTCGCACTTGGCCAGTTTTTTTAATAAATGTTACATTTTCCATAATCCGGTCCAGTTTCTTTGAAATCAATTTCTCCTACTAACACAACTGTTTGTTACCCATAACTGTTTTATTTTCCGTTTATTTATAACTTCTATAAATGGATTTAAAGTGAAACCATCTTGAAACGATAACATTAGCGACGGTTTAATAAACTCAGAGTTACGTCATTTTAGCAAACTTTTCCCCTGTATTGTTAAGATGTCGAAACTTTTTCAGAGTCCCTTTTAAGAGAGCTAATTTGAGAAATGTTTTTATTTGTGTGAATGGTTGGTTAATAACTATTATGATTTATTTAGAGATTTTAAATAATATTTAAGAGTGAAACACACAACGTGATTAAATGATAACACATTGCTTACTTATTGCACTACACTAGCATCAGGTTATAAAAACCAACATTTACCTAAATCTGGCCTTTTCGGGTATCACAATAATGAAGGCTAAGTGCCCTTATATACGAAGAGTTAAAAATCGTTTCATAGGACACATAAATCAATTAGTAGCGGCGCACTATGAAAGACAAAAGTGTATGAATATAAAAGTACTGTATTTTTTCTGTAGTTCAAAAAGTCTCTTTTTTATTCCAACCATATTTTCACCATCCTAATTCCTTCCCCCCAGGCAATCGACACGACCGCCACATCAGCTGTCGCCTCCTCATTCCTGAGCCTGTACAGCGGAGCCATCAGCAGCCCAGCCTCTACACCAGCTACCACGACATCCACCAACTCGTTGGCCGCAGCTGGCCACAGCAAGGCCGCTGCTGACACTACCAGGCCCTCAGCGAGCCCGACTATGGATACTTCGCTTCTGAATAATAATAACTTGAAGCTGGATAACGCCAATGGAAACACTGGCAGTAAGACTGCTAGGTATGTATGGTGGCCTGGTACTTTAAGAATTGGTTTGATCTCTAAATTAACCCTCGGCGCAAAAAGAGAGGTGTTGTGAATAAACCGATTTTGAAGCGGTTTCTTTTAATATGAAAATCTGTTCAACATCCTAAAATTTATCAACAAGTTTCGATATTTTTCGGGATGGGATGAGGGCGCTTTTAGTTATGTACTTATGAAATATCATTAGTATGAAAATTGTTCTGTTTGTTATAATCCTAACAAATATTTTTTAACATTTTTAGCCCGGCATCGTCTCCGGCTCCACTATTTCGGCCATCGTTCCCGAATACATTCGGGACCCCGCAAACATTTGGCAGGCAAAGGTCAGTTTGATCCACTTTAACTTATCTTACATAACATTCATCTTCGATTGTCACAAGCCAAACTGTAATCGTAGATTGTTTTAAGTGTTTGTGTGTGTTTCTTTTCATTATGTAATTACTTCTTTTAGTTTGATTTTAAACTTTAAAATGTAAGCGATATGGTTCATTTTGGATTGACATAATACAAAACTGTGATGGTCGATTGTTAAGATTTGTTGTTATTATTAAATGTTACCTTTTTATTGTAGTTCCAACCCGAACCCTGCGTCATCGGCTTTGACCAGCAGCGCTCTGCTGTCCACTCTGACTGCACTGCCACCTACCGGTAAGTAGCGGAACTATACACTTACCAAGTATTAGAAATTCGTTAAAATTTTCATATTGTACTTTAGCAGCAACGTTACTGCTTTGAAGTTAAGACACTTTCAATACTAAATTGTAAAATTTTACCGACCTCTGACGTGAGAAATTTAATGTACTCAACGATATTAGATTATGTATGAAAATATTGGATGTTTGTTAAATTGAAATTTGTACATAAGTACCTCCGTAACTACTGTTCCGATTTTGAAGATTTGTTCACAAGTAGGCGTTTGTTCAATGCTATGGAAAATACATGCCAATGCTGTCAGGCATAACCTGAGAAAAAGATCTGTCTTTGAAGTTGAGTTAAGAGAATAATGACACTGCATGCAAATTCTAGTTATGATGATATATTATGACCTATATCTAGAGATTACAAAGTGTCTTTAAAGTGTAATCGACTGTAAAATAACTTCATGTGACATATACCGTATCTACAACGAGGCTCTTGTCCAGGTGTAGGCGTGAACGCAGCGATGGCCGCCTACCAGAGCGCGCTGCTGTCCGCCATGGCTGCGCACACGCATACGTTCCCGACCAGCCTCTCGGGTAAGTCGTTAAAACTATGTACCTACTGTTTTAATTAGCTAATTTATTCATTCATTTGAAAAGTTGTCCGAAAGAACAAAATTGGTGAAAATGAATAAACCATCGACCAATTTACATCACTTTTTATCACACTGGTTGTCATGTTTAATCAGTGGTCCTTCGTTTGTAAACTAAATAATAATGATATAATTATATCACACCTGTAGTTTGTGGACCCGGAATTTGAATAAGGGACCTATCACCGATTCTAATAGATACTTTTCTTTTTGGGTCGATTATAGAAATATTAGTCCTCGTATGTGGCCAAGTAAACAATGATGATGTAACATTATTCATTTTGCATTACAGCACCGACAGATCTCTCGCTAAAGAGCTCAACCCCGACGTCTCTCCACGCGACATCCACCGCGTCGTCACTGGCCGCGACCCCCGCCAGCAAGCCGCTGCTGTCCCACAAGCTGTCCGGCGCGGAAGTCGGCGCTGTCCGCCAGCTCATCACCGGCTACCGCGAGTCCGCCGCCTTCCTACTCCGCTCGGCCGACGAACTCGAAACATTACTCCTGAACCAACCCTAGGATACGGCCAAACCCCTATCAGATGTATACGGGTTTAAATTTGGTTACTTCTAATGTCTGTGCTCCTGGTATTTTGAGATTTTAAAACGGTGAAAAAAACGTGGATTTTGAAAGTTTCAGTGTTAATGTTGTCTGGTTTTTAATGTCAAATTATGTACTGAATTAAATAAGCACAGATTATAAAAAAATTCGGAATTTTTAATACTAATTGGACTTGGATATAATTGTTCGCGGAATTGCGAAGTCAAAAAGTTGATGTTTGTGACTGAATTATGCCAATTTTACCGATTTTTCAATTGTTTCCTACATACATGTTATTACAATAGTTGTCCGAATTTTTGTCAATAGTACTGAATAATAAGATGGGGTGACCAGTTAATTCCAAATGGTACAATCTTGAAAGAGATAGCAACATTATTTATTGGTCACTCCATCTATTATACCATAGATTAATTCAATTTTTTCAATAGATATTTCACACATCGCTTACATATACCCGACATAAGTAGGTTTACATACATAGTTTATGTTACAAAATATTTGTGCGCTGGCAACACTAACGATCGCATAATACGGTGCTTGTTATTCCCATGTTGAGTGTTGCCAACGTACATAGTTGTCCAAATTATTAAGTAGTTACGAGTCTATTTACTGAGAATACTTGATTCTAAGAATGCGCCTCTTTAAAATATGGGGGGTCACTTCGACCTGTTTACATATTTATTGGTTACTTGATGACCCCATTTACAAACTAAGGAGGGTAGACAAAAGTCCACGCGTTCTTAGACCAACTCCATCGACTCTGATAAAATTAAAAGTTTATAAAATTTATTTCATCACTGTTGACGGGGTTGCTAACTTAGAAATCTATTTCGGCGATCGTACAAAGCTGCCATAATTATTGTAAAAGAAAAATCTAAATGTTGCCATTTGAAACTCGTTGGGAGAGTACAAAATTATTTTTGTGTATATTTAGGATATAAGAGAAAAAAATCAGGGAGTTTCTAGCGATAGGTTAGTAAAAAAACGTTTTCTTGCCTGGTGCGGTTCATAGAATAGAATATTGAATATCTCATCGAAATTGCTTGGAAAGAGGCGGCTAATAACGTTTGGAGTACGAAATACAACTTTTCTTAACTCGTTCTGACTTCGAAGAGTTCATACTACGGTATAAAAACATAACGTGAATAATTCTTAATATTTTTGAGGTTATGACGTTCCGTTTCACTGCACTTCGGAGTCAAACGCTAATATTTAGGTTAAAGTGGCATTTTAATGTTAAGAGGCACGAATTTATTTGTTGTTTTGTAAAATAGCGCTCTAAATGTACTATGATTAATATATTTATAATTTAAACAATCATTATTTAAATATTCTATAGCTCTTTATATATTGTGATCGGTTCCATCCAAAATCTTTTTGCTAAGTTTTGTTTTTAATAGAATTTAGTTTTTATTCATAATTCGCTTTGCTCAGTACATTGGATCGATGTTTTGATTGTATCTATTTGTTACCATAGATTTATGGCCAAGTACTGTAGGTAAGGTGTTGAATAAGCTACATACTTACGGTGTACAAAATAAGATTCCACTTCTATAAGTATAACTGTTTCAAATTAAAATCTATTTTTCAATCGGAGTTTCTATATTGGCCTAAATATATATTATTTTGTTGAGCAAAAAGTGGATTTGAGTATACCTCGTAATGTTATTTCTGTTGTTAACTATAGTTAGTTTTACATTTTGGCCAGTTTAATTCAATTTTTGTAATCTATAATGTAATTTCGTTAATAAGGTTAAATCATGATAAATACAATAGAATAATTAAAGTCACATACACGCTTATTATGTTGCTACTGATTTCATAATTTCAAATGTTTCGACCACTGTGGAACGACCCTTTTTGTCGAAGCGACCAATCATGTGAGAGATAACTATGACGTCGTACATTATTAACCAATCAGCGAAACGTGGAGGTGCCACAGTGGTAGAAACTTTGAACTCTGCAAATAATGTATAATATTTTCTCAACTTTGCCAGTTTTTCTCAATAGTGTTAAAGCTTAATGCCAGTTTTAAAATAAAATTGTAAATTCACTTTTGAATACAAAAATTGCCAAAGAAACGAATTGATTTTTCGTAATTGATTATGTATGTACGTGGAATTGCTGATTTATTTACTTATTATAATTATAATATTTTGATGTTAAGATTAATTTTAAGGTTAGATTTTGTTTTTTGATGAAGTCATTCCAATATTTTTCTAAAATGGTCACTATCGGTGCGAAGTTTTCAGATGCGTGGGTCAAGCAGTAGTCATTGTATATGGAAAAAAATGTAAAAAGTATGTTTAGAAATATAAAAAAAAACGTTGATTAGAAATACTTGAAAGTTGATGTTGGAATAACGATAAAAACGAAAATGGTGGTAAAACGTTGAGAAAATGAATTTGTTAGACATTAAAATATATTATTATTAGAGATGTATAAATGGTTTACAATTATTATTATTAGTTCGAGAGAAATACAAAATGGTGAAAAAAAACTACAAAATGGCGATTGTTACTATTAACGATATGAGAATTTAGTTATAAATAATTTTGCAATTTCAAAATGTGAGTTTTACAATTTTGAAAAAGAAAATATTAAATATGCTCATATACTGAAGATATTGTTTTAATTCCAGTTTCCTTAGAAATCCTTTAGTTGTTTAATTGTTAAGATTATTTTATATAGATTGTAGTTATCGAAGTCATCTTGCATTGACATAGTTTAAATTCTTTAAAACACCTTTTCTGGGTATCTACCTTCTACTACTATTATAAAAAACGGACCCCGTCTGTCTGTCTGTTCGTCTAAACTTAAAATCTGCTGAACAGATTTTTATAATTATTATGGTTTTTTTTGAAGAAGTAGGTTTAAACAATGTGTTATTCACTAACGTTATATCTACCCTAGCAAAGCGGAGATATACAAATAAAACAAAATTAAATTAAAATACTTTTATGTACCTAAAACGAATCGACTGGAGCCATCATCATGTTAGGACTCTGTCCTACCATGGGATAGCGATCGCCGAAGGGATAGAACCGTTTGTCTGACATGAGGTGGGCAGTGGCGTTAGTTATGAAGTCCACGTTGGAATGGGATGCTAAGTAAGAGAACATCGCTGGGAAACGCTCGGTGCCGCACCTGGAAAATATAGTACGATAAATAATAATAATGCTTGCCTATAAACGCCCACTGCTGGGCACAGGCCTATTCCCATATGGAGCGGGCACGAGCATTGATCACCACGCCTGCTCATTACGGATTGGCGATTTTAGATCCCAATTTTTGGGATCCTGGTTTTCCTCATGATGTATTCCTTTACTGTTTGTCAAGTAAATAAATAACATGATTATTTCTGATTACAGCTTTGATTGTATAAGTAGTCTGTAATCGTCCCACAAATTTGCCAAGCGCGAGTCGGACTTGCGATACTAATTTCCGTAACATCGTACCTACAAGATTGATGTCGTTAAAATCGAACAACCTTGGATTTTGAAAATCAGAAATATATTTTAAATTTACATTTTCTTACTAGTTAAACTTACATTTTCCTTATGCCCCAGGAAGCTAGACCCCACAAAATGCCGTCACTCACTGCCGGAGCCCCTGTATCACGCTGTAAATACATTGTACATGAATTTAGTTACATACTCTACTAAAACCATCACAACGTATATTTTTAATTTTGTTTTATATAAAACAACTACCATTTACTTTAATCACTGTATCGCGAAGCAATTTGTTGATCAGTTGTCCCAAGCGGGGTTCGATCCCGCAGGACGTCACGCACTACACAACAAGGTACCAGGGGACTAACAGTGCAAGGAGCTGCCTTCCCGCTCTGCGACAGACAGATGAAGTTCTCGGTGACGATGACACTGAACCGCGTGGTGATGTTGTTGCACTTGGCGCGGTCGATCAGGCGCGTGTGGAACACTTGTAACGTCATGCCGACTTGATCGTAGACGCCGTCGCGCTAATACAAGGACACATGTTGTTTAATTAAACACACATTTTTTAAGAAGGTAGAATTTATTTAATAATAAATGGGTAAATAGGTTATAGGTAGAAGGTTGGTACTTCTAGACACTTTCACCTTGCATTTTCGATTTAAAAGTTTTGAAAGTATTGAAGTATACTCAATAATAAAGTTATGGATTGTGTCTTAGAGTCTATATGGGAAAGAATACGTCCTAGATTATTAATTTATATATATTTTAAGAAAATTACTTATTAAAATGTTTAGGTAACTGTCGCTACTTTACAAATGACGTTACGGTATAATAATTCAAATCTTGTCAGTTTTTATGGCACTGCTCCGATTGACGGGCTATGAGTGAGTAACTATCGACTATTTAATCGGTCAAGAAACGTACAACAAGATGTAGATCGCGTGTAAATGAAGGAGATAGAGACGTAAATTAGGAGACACCTTAGTCCAGCTATGCAGCAGTGCTACAACTAAAAGGTTATTTAAAGGGCTTACCCTCTCCGCGCCCCAGCTGGTGACCCAGGCGTCATCGAAGGGAGGCATCATGACGCGGTTCGGAAGATCCACGGCGTGCACCGAGTCTGAAAACCTGGGTGAGAAACAGCAACAACATGCTAACAAATACACAATTTTATATATCAAACAAATACACTTTAGTTGCATTGGTGAGTCTCCTGCTTGTGTTTTTGTTTGATGATTTGTTTTTTACTAAAAATATTTTTAAACCACTTTAAAAGGAAATTCGCAATTCGATGTTATGTTTCCGAAAACATTTTTTATAATTGATATGGTGGTTATATCTACTTTAGAGGTGGTATCATTTAAAATTGCATCAAATTGTTTCAGTAGTATTTTTTTATGAAGTCGGTTTATATTTAGGAGTAATGACTAAAATCTAATATACCTAAAGTCATACCTTATGTAATTTTTATGTCATTAAAGTCCGGTTTACAACGCCAGATAGTTTTATCTGAGAAACAATTTTGAATTTTTGTCAGTTCTTCAAAACAAAATATGTCAGATGTAAATTTTGACTCTTGAATAAAAATTATTTAATGTTAGAAGAACCGGTCCTTAAATTGCTGCTGCCAATTTTCTTCTTAGAAAATTGACGATGTTTTGGAGAGCCTAAGGCTGAATGTTCCTTACCTAATATTCCTATCCAGTAGCACCAAAGCGACGTCATTATCAGGGTTCTTCCGCAGCCCCCAGCCGGGATGCTTCATGACCTCCTGGATGCCAGCCATCTGACCGCCGCGGTCCAGGTGCCGGGAACCAGCTCGCACCTCCATGCGGGATAGACGACTCGCCCTGGCATACAGTGAATAGAATAGAGACCACCAAAGCGGAGACGACCAGAAGAACCGATAGAAATTTGTTATTCAGGCCCGTCTACATAGCGAAGTTTTAATAAGGATTTCCTATTGGTTATTTAAAAAACTGCCTGCCTCGTTGGCCTAGTGGGTCTAAGCGCGACTGCTACGCTAGAGGTCTTGGGTTCGATTCCCAAGTCGACCAAGGTGTCATTGGGTTTTCTATGAAATTCTCAGTAACAGGTCGGAGTTTGGATTTGTACCCGGTTAGTGGCAATAGGCTCGCCCCCTATTACATGGGACCTAAACATACCGGCGAACTGTGGGTGTACATTGGTACACCTCTGCCTAACCCTTCGGGGATACAGGCGTGATGGTATGTTATGTAATTAAAAAAACTTCTGCTATCCGCTCTGCTCGTCTGAGCTTTGGTGGAGTACGGCTCTTACCCCGTTTTCTAAAACTTTTATCGTTACAAATATTCGGTAATCAGCTGTCAAACCGTGGTCAAACCCCATGTAAAACATTCGGTTGGCTGTTAGTCTTGCTCAACCAATCACAGTCGAGATCAGTACATTGACAAAAAAAATAAGTTGATTAGAAACGGGGGGAAAGTCTTTCGTATGTGCATTTTTGTTCTGTTCTTGTCTGACATTGTTACCTGTTTGAAATCCCGAGTTAAATGCTGAGCCTGCTGTTTGGAAAAAGTATGTGTGATATACCTACCACATCGTTTCGGAGAGAGAGACATTGTTGTACTATTCTGAAATCGCTCCTTGATTTTGTCTTTAATATGTTGTTTCTATTGCATTTCATATTAAACAATATTTAATTTTGTTCTTCTGTGCACAAAGAACGTTTTGCTTCGTTTACCGGCGGATTTCTATCATTACAACATTTTTTTTTTACATTTTTATATGATGACTAGGTAATATATTACACAATCGTTACGAATCGTTTGACGGGCCTGTTGGTCTAGTGGTTAGTGACCCTAACTGCTATACCGGAGGTCGTGGGTTCTATTTCCACCCAGGACAAATGTTTGTGTAATGAGCACGATCATTTGTTCTGTGTCTGAGTGTAATTTATCTATAATATGTATGTATTTAGAAATATATAAGTACGTTTATTAGTTATCTGGTTACCATAACACAAGCTCTGCTTAGCTTGGGATCAGATAACCGTGTGTGAGTTGTCCCGGAATATTATAATATTATATTATTATAATATCCCACTTCGTAAGCAGACGTAAAAAATTAAGCGTCTACTCATATATTCACTTGAGAATGCCACAAAAAAATAAATAAACGAAATCTGAATACTAAGACTATTTGTTTCTTATCAGTAAATGAAATAGCCAATCTTAGCTCAAACCAATTAATTTATAATTAAATTGGAGAGTGGACCATGGACGTCAGTTAAAGTTTTATTTCAGTCCGAATTGGTTTGTCTTTAAATTATGTGTTGGAATTTTCTCTTCATAAAGGATAGTGTGTGTAGCTTCAAAAAATGGGATACCGTTTGAATAAGTGATTTTAAGAAGAATAAGAACTTATTATTCAGTGGAGTTAACGTTTAACTGTGTTTTTGTGATTTTCTATTACGTTTTTATTTTGAATTAATAAAGTTAATTTTAGATGATCCCAATCCTATCCTAAGTATAAGGGCTAGCATTATGATGATAAGTTAAATTATTGTTCTGTTGTATAAATACGATTTATAGGTGCTGTATGAATAACGTAGATCCATCCGTGTCACTCTATCAGTGTCAGATCTATAAGACTAGATACAGGGAAAAGGCCTTTCCTTTTTCTAATTTTCACGATCTTCGGCAAGTGTAATATTTTTTCCGAAATGGAGTCAATTTTGCCTTACTTATTGTGTAAAATATAACTGTTGTAAAATACATTGTGTATGGGGATGAAAAATCCCGATTATTGCCTTTCATTTTTTCTGTCGTTTAAAAGTTAACCCTTTAATAATGTGAGCACTCACTTCCAAAGACAATTGGCCGTGGTGATGACGAGGCGAGGGTTGAGTATGGCTCCGGAGCACCAGTGCTGGTCATCCTTCTGAAGCGACACCACGTACGGGTAGTTCTCGATGAGCGCCTCCCTCGCACCAATCAGGCGGCGCTGGGCTAAGACAACGGGAAGGGATTTCAATAAAAACAAACCATTTATTTAACACTTTATTCGTTCTTAAAATTAATTTTCTATTTTGGCTTATTCTTAATCGCTTTGGCTTTTGCCGCCTTCGCAGTGCGATTGCCGCTTCCCTGTTTTAATACTCTTTGCGGTTGTTTCGATTGTGTTGGTTTACTAGATTTTGCTTTTGCTTTTTGTTTAGGTTTAGGTTTTTGTTTAGATTTTGGTTTCGGGTGTTTCTTAGATCGGCCTTGATTCTTACCTTTAGGTGCGGATTTATTGTGGCCTCTTGATCCGTGTTTTAATGGCTTCCTTTTATGTGTTCGTTTTGGTCTTGCCTTGCCGTGCTTTTTCGTTTTGGTGCTTCCTTTATGGCTCGGCTTCTTCTTCTTTTGAGCTCTGAGTGGCTTCGTTGCATTCTTAGCAGTCCCGTTGGTGGCTACTGTAGTATGTGTATTTTTTACAGTCGCCGGTTTTTTCACTTCAGTAGCGTTTGTCGGTTCAGTGGTCGAAGCTCTCATTTGACCCTTTAAAGCGTCCTTACTTTTATTCATTCCATCTTCTTTCTTGTCCGGTTTACTATTCTTTGGTGTTTTCGGTTCACTGCTTCGTTCTGGTTTTTTATCGCTAGGTGTCTCATCAGGAGGTTTTACGTGTTTTTTCGCACTTTTAGGTTCTGGTTTCGCTTTAGTGTTCGGTTTTTTGTCGTTACTGTGAGAAGATTTTCGTGCTTCCTTTTTTTCTTCGTCTTCGTCTTCTGGTTTGACAGTAGTAGGTTTCGTTGTGGTTTCTGTTCGGGCTGTGGTAGTTTCAGGTTTGGCTGTAGTTGTTGTTATAACCGTTGTGGTTGCATCCGGTGTTTTAGCGGTTGATGTTTCTACGGGTTTATCTCCGGTTGTATCGAGTACGGCTGCCCTCTTGTTCCTCAGACCAGACGACCAGGCGTAGTCGGGTAGAACTTTCTTCACCCTCGGTTTGTGATCGTAGCTCTGGTCTACGGGGAAGTAGGGGCTGTCGGGAACTCCTTGGATGGTCTTCGAGTTGCCGACCACCTGGAACACGGTGTACGACCGCTTGCTAGTCTTGGTCGTCCCTTTCGACGGCTTTGACTTGTACTCATATTTCCCAGAGTTTATTAATATCTTCCCGTTGCCGTAGGGTTTCACTTTCTTCGGGAAGTTCTTGACGGAATACTTGTTGTTCTCGCATATAACATAGTTTACATATATTATAAATATAAATAGCAGAGCCTTCATCGCTCAGCCTCTCCGGCGGGAAGTAAAACAAGTTAAATTTTCATACTTTATTGTTGTTTTATGAGTTTTCATATGGAGTTGTGAAATTGAGCGATAAGTTTTTCGATTATTATTTTTATTAGTGTTAGGAATAGTAGTTTTTGGTATAGTTATCGCTCTTGCATAATTAATAAGTCGTTCATGTGGTGATTATTTGTGTTTTTATTGCAGGTCATTTAGATAAACCCTCATATTTTTGTTACATTTCTTTATTCACATTTTTTTTAAAGTAATTATCTTACAGCTATAATTAAGACAGATTCAACAGTATAATAGGCTCTAGTATTATACTATTTAGGTTACTGACTTGTATTAAGTCCAGTTCCTTTACAATTAACTACCTTAAAACTAGATCACTAGTAATAAGTAGGGTATTATTTCAAGTTAGGTCACTATCTAGTCTCTAGGCGCTATTTTCTTGAAGGTAGCGAGTTGCACAGCCAACTGGTGCAGGATCAGCTTGCCAGCCGGCCCCTCATCATTAGGAACTGCCCGAGACAAGCGCACCACGCGGCCGCACTCGCGGACAAAGTATTCCAGCTCATTCTCCAATTGACGACCGTCACCTAAAAAAAGGCAATAAATATGTATGAAAATTTGAACAATATATAACAACTAGCTGTACCCGGCAAGCGTTGCAATGCAATTTTGTCTACCTAGCACCTGCCTACTACCACTTAGGGGTATGAAAAATAGATAGTAGCCGATTCTCAGACCTACTGAATATGCATATAAAATTTCATAAAAATCGGTCAAGCCGTTTCGGAGGAGTATGGTAACTAACATTGTAACACGAGAATTTTATATATAAGATGATATAATATTCCGGGACAACTCACACACGGTTAACTGATCCCAAGCTAAGCAGAGCTTGTGTTAAGGTAATCAGACAACTGATAAACTACTTACATATTTCTAAATACATACATATTATAGATAAATTACACCCAGACACAGAAGAAATGATCGTGCTCATCACACAAAGATTTGTCCTGGGTGGGAATCAAACCCATGATCTCCGGTATAGCAGTCAGGGTCACTTACTACTAGACCAACAGGTCCGTCAGAATAGTAGAACTTAAGATATAGTAGACTACAGATAAGTGAGGATCTGTTCGTCTGAAAATATTTTTTATCAATGTCATTTTAATAGTCACAAACATTTAAAATTAGATAGATTGAACATAAATGTAATAAAACCGACTTCAATTAAAAATAACAAAACTACTGAATCGATTTTGATAAAATTTATATGGGACGTCTGAGGTCATCAATGGGGAGGCCATTGATGAAAAAATATTTTTTTAAATCGGTCGTCAATTGACGCAGATATTGCACAACATACATACACAAAAAACATGCGGTTGAATTTAAAACTTTCCGTTTTTGAAGTCTGTTGACAAGCGCACACGCATGCATATATACAATAAGCATAATAATATATACTACTAGCTGTGCCCGGCATGCGTTGCAATGCAATTTTTTCTACCTAGCACCTGCCTACTACCTACCTACTACCACTTAGGGGTATGAAAAATAGATAGTAGCCGATTCTCAGACCTACTGAATATGCATATAAAATTTCATAAAAATCGGTCAAGCCGTTTCGGAGGAGTATGGTAACTAACATTGTGACACGAGAATTTTATATATAAGATTATTGTCGAACTGATGGAGTAGGCTTTATTGCTTATCAAGAAGTTTGGCGTTAGTAGTAGTGTAACAAAAGTTGGTTGACTTTAAGGGCCCTTCTGGGTCTGTGTGTTTCCTCTGTACAGTAATGCTGTGTCAACAGCGAACTTACAATGTTGGCTTTAGAGAATAATAATTGGCAAAGGTTGTTTATGTATGCCAGAAAAAATGAGGGACCCAGTATGCTACCCTGCCGTACACCAAAGTGTACTGGAGTCTCATCGCTAGTGATATTAGTAATTTTGACACATCATGTTCTATTGGTCAAATAATTTTTAATTAGTTTCAGCTCTCTGATTCCGAGATGTTCCATCGTTCTGATTAGCATGGGGACAGTGACTGTGTCAAATGCCTTGGCTTCCTTTTTGTTATCAATATTTATGGCAATAAAGTTTGTTTATTTATGATCTGCACCTGCGGTAATTTTTTTGACCTAAACCCGTATTATTGTGACGGGGATGAATAAACAAAAAAACCGCTGGATTGATTTAAAAAATTCTTTCACCAAAACAACTTTCCAATGGATGGTATCTGAAATTGTCTTGCTATTAACTATAAGCTATAATATTATAGTGTAGTCTGAACTGAGCTTTATAATATGAGCTCACCTTGCGCTAATCTAGCGGACGGTGGTTGTAGGCACTTGTTGGTCAGTCTCGCCAGTTGCGAGCGCTCCGAGCTGAAGGCCTCGTCCAGGTCGAACAGCTCTAGAGGCGGAGGAGGCGGCTCCCTGAAGGTTGGGGGAAACACCTGGAACGAGCGGTTATAGTACTTATAGGGCTCTGAATGTACATGTGGATTAAACAAGCTTTTACCAAAAATTTATTAAAAAAGATTCAGCTTCCAAATAAATACACGAACATTGTAAGTTAAATCTAAGCTTTTATGTAATGTTAATACTCACTGCTAGCTGCAGCGGAGGGAAGGGCGTCTCAAACTGTGGTGCGATCAGTCTCAGCGGTTCGTGTTTGACTCCTAGCGCGTCATACAGTCCTAGTACTTCTGGCACTGAAACAGATTATATCATTATCCTACAGCACAGGAAATGGGTTTATGTTTTGTTTGCCATTTACTCTATCTTTGATATTCATCTAACATAGGGTTAAGTAGTCAGCCATATTGTCTGGTCTTAGATCGCCGTATCGCCTTAAGAGCGGACGACTTCTCTTTTGAAGGTTTTTCCCAAAAAAAACAGTGCAGTCACCGGCTCCGGCAGCGGGAGCCCGCTCAGCCACAGCATGTGCCGAGTTGTGTGACACAGTACTTACGCTGCGCCAGGTTCAGGGAGAACAGTCGCCAAGTGAAGAGCGCGTGCGGGTGCAGCGGGGCGAGGCGCGGCGGCGGGGCGGTCGCCGGCTCCGGCAGCGGGAGCTTGCTGAGCCACATCATATCGCCCAGAGTTCGGTACTCGTTTATCTAAAGATGAACATAAAAAATAAGCAAAGAAAGAAGCAGCCAAGAAGGTAAATCAGAAAAAAAAGGTCCGTTCTTCGCAGGATTACGTCATGCTAGCGTCATTGGCACACATTTATGTGACACATGGTATCATCATGACCAGATCACATACTTCTATACTCAATCCAATAAAAAAGGCAAAAAGAATACGTAATACACTCTCTAAAACCTATTTAATTCATTTTGCCATCGACTATTTCAACCAGATATTTTTCACTTATTTTTCATTAACCCTGCTCTAAAATCCTTGCAGTCTCCATACTCCATAGTTCTTGCTTAAACAATGTCTACTACATCCTTACATCAGGATCCTCCACATCGACAGGGTTGAGATGCAGGTCGGCCAGCCCGCCGAGGTAGTTAAACACCATCTCCCTGATGAGGTCGTTGCACTCGCTCTCGAGGTACTGGTCCGCGAAGAAGTGGCCTGAACCGATCACGAAGAGCTTGCCTGGAAGTAACAACAGACATGAGAAGCTCGAAAACCTTCCAAAGATGTTTCAAATTCATCGTTTTCAATAGTACATAGGTAGTCAAATATTAATTTCTATAAAATAAATTACGAGAACAGTTCATTCTTACATCAATCAAACACAAAGCAATCTTTATTTTTATTCTTACAGGTAGGTCAGTATATTACATTTCATTTGGTGTCCATAGCTCCAACTGGCAAATGTGGCTAAAAAACATCTTTAATAACATGTACCGACATAAGTTTATACAAAATAGACCGGATAGCTAAACCGAACTAAACTCAGACATTCATATTGAAATAGGTAGGTATAAGTTTTAAATAACGAAATCGATCTAGAGACCTAGTTTGCAACAGTCTAAACGTCCGTTTTTATAAAAAATCGCGGAACAGACATGAGGGTTTCTCGGATAACCCGAAGCGTAAGAAATCTTTTCTGTATTGACGTGACTATCTGATCCACCCTATATGGCTGTATGTACACTTAACTACCTCCACTCTTCTCCGACGTATACATGGCAGCGACTGGTCTCTTCACAGGGTAGCAGACGTCGCTGCTGGACAGCACAGCAGCTGCCGGCTTCTTGACCGTCAACGTGGCGCCGTACGGGTACACGAAGTTTGGAGTCGCGGGTTCTTCACTAAAACCATTATGATTAGTAATTAGTAAACTAGCAAAGAAGATTAAAATCTTGGGCTCTTGGCACTAGCAAAGTATTTTTTTATTGCTTATGAAATATTTATTTTCCATCTTTGGGTAAATAAATATTAAAAAACCAATTTATTGGGGTTTGGCGTAATGCGTAGTTAGTTTCCATTCAACTAGAGGTGAAGGAAGGAGTTATGAGTAGTCTACTACTCATCATCTCAGCATTCACTTCTTCCTTTCTCATATCATCTTTAGAGGTAATTAAGCGAACGAAACATTGGCTAGAGACTTCATATCCTGCATCGAAGTATCAGGTCATTACGATCCAAACATGAAGTACAACTAGATTTTTCATATATCTTACAGAAAATCATCAGATTCGCTGATGTAGTTGGGCATCTTCATCAAATACTTGGTGATGGCTCGGTTCAATATGCCGTTCGATATATGACACTCCTTGGGATGATAGAACTTGTGGTACTTCGCACGGACCACGCAATCTGGAAATGATTATCATGTATCAAACAGTTGTGTGATGTGAAGTCACGTGAAGTCCTATAAATTCAAGTTAGGTTGTTGACATAGCCAAGGTAATAGGAACCACCTGGTTGAGGGATGCGGCAGACCGAAAACAATGGCAAAAAAAGGGGAGGCCTCTACCCAACAGTGGGTGATTTCGGGCTGACATGATGATGGTGTGGTGTCACGTGTAGTCATGTGATTTTTACACGATGTAATGGTAGTCTCGTGATGTAATATGATGTCATGTGACAGGATGTCATGTAGTCCTAGCAAGTTCCACCTACCATTATTAACGACAATCCCAAACTCTTCTAGAAAGAAGTTGATGTTCGTGTTAGTCCGTTCCTCCCCTCCATCGTACATGGCGACCAGTACCGAGTCTCCCCTTTCCACCATGCTCTTGAGTGAGGAGAGCTCGTCATCCGTGAAGGCGTTCTGTGGTGCCGCTATTATTAAGATCTTTACGTCTTCTAGTACGTGAGAGGATAGCTCCTCGCGGTTTCTGAAAGCCGAGTACCTAACTGTTATAATAACCCCTACTGAGAGTGGAAGAATCCTGGGGAATAAAAAGTCATGGTTGGGGAGGGGAAGAATAGGACGGACTCTTACCGACTAAAACCACCGGAGTGCTTCTCCCTTGATCCCTTCCCTTATACTGCGGACTATGCGGGAAAGAGATGCAGACTACCGCGACATAAGATGCCTATATCAACTAGGTACTTCCTACTTAGAAATCAATCAGTCAACTCAGCCTTAAAGTGCTCCGTAAACGCTCAAATTGTTTGTCAAATTAATTGATAGTGTACAGCTGTGTTTGAGGCGTTTGTCAAACAATCTACGTGTTTGTCGCGTTTGATGAAGTTTGATGAAAATCTGGATTGAAGTGGAGTTTGACAAACAAGTTTGAACGTGAACGGTGGTGTTGGACAAGAAAAATCTCACTGATTTTGTTTGCGTCATGGAGGACGCTACGCCCAGTGACAAAGTTTGATATTTGGTTTGTTCGTTTATGCTATTGTTTGATGAAAACGTGAAGTTTGACACGCAAGTCAAGCAAATTTGGACGTTAACAGGGCGCTTTACAGTGGCGTAACTACAGGGTGGCAGGACTGGCAAAATGCCACGGGCCCCCGACCCAAGAGGGCCCCGGCCCATGAGGCCGCGAGCTCTGTTATTTTTTTTAAGTTTATAGGTACCTGAATATTTTATTCAGTGGCGTAGCGTGACTTGGTGGTGCCCCGCATACAAATTTGTTTTGGGGCCCTTATGAAGGGTAAAGAATTCTCACAAAAAAAAGAAAAATTGCATAAAATTAAAAGAAATACTTATTTATCATAATTTTCTATATGTCCCTTTTAAAAAAAATTACAAGCTTTTTAAATTAAATGTGTAAGACATCCTTCCGTGTTCTAGACCAAAAATAAGATCTGATATGATTAAAAAAAGAACAGTAATATAGAGATAAATCCATGCTCTTAAAAATAAAATTGTTATTCGTGTTGGAAAAATACTTTGATAGTTTATTAAAAATTAAACTAAGTACAACGTAAAAAATGTACTAATAGGGCCCCATCAAAAGAATTTGCCACGGGCCCCAGATGGTATAGTTACGCCACTGGCGCTTTAGGTTTTAAACTTGCACCATAACTTACGTACCTCTGGAGGCTATCTAGGTACCTATTCACTATATACCACACCTAGTTGACGTACAATACCTACCTATCTAGATTATTAACTTTGTCAAATTAGCTACACCATTTTGAGTTACATTCCATAGTTCCTTTTGACTGTCGTTGAAACTTGCCGAAAAGCTCAGTTGACTAAAATACCCCTCGTAAGATGTTCTTTTTGCGATGTATATTTACTTGGTATAACTTCTTGGCTACTTATGTAACCATTTACTAAGTAATATTGTAACTAATTACTAGAAGATTTATAAAAAAACTTAGAGCTATTTCTTAAACCCTAAACAATAATACTTACATCAGCACTTTCCACGTAGTCTTGAGCTTTCTGTGCAGCATCTTATAGTTCTCCGTGATCTTAAACAGCTCATTCTTCGAGACATCGAATAATATCGTATCTACTGCCTTCATTTTGTATAAAACACTCTATTTTGCGTTTTTACTTTACCTTTTTGTTTTGGTTACTTTGTTTATGTTTGTAGTTGCTTAGCAACGGATTGACGGATGATAGCAGGGTTGCTAGTGACAATATTTTATCTCCGAAACATTTTTCGATTTTTTTCTATTTAAAAAAAGTTCTATTAAGGTTTTGATGTAACTTTGATACTCTAGCGCTTTCAAAACAAAAGCTTTAGGTCAAGGTTATTTAAAAACTCCATTTAATTTGAACAACCCGTTATTCCTTATTGGTTCTTTTATACTACTGAGTCAACAGAAATCAAAAATATTTTGTCGCATAGGTAAGGCAACTAGGAAATGATAAAATTAGGTAAAACGAATAACACAACACAATAAATTGTCAAATAATATAATTTTATTTACAAATCGAATAATAATAACTTTCGAACTAGATTAATAAGCTATCTCTATTCTAAAATTTAGATTTTTATTTACAATTTTATCTATTTTTATAATAACATTTAAAATATTGCTAAGTTTTCGTAAAAAGAAGTCTTCTTGTACATTCGTACAGTATTTGGAAAGATTTACAAAAAGAAATTAATGTGTCCACATTGGAAGATATAAAAATAGTTGTGCTTAGAGTAACAGGAACAATTTTTATTTTTCAGAAAGTGAGAATGGACTCATTTGCTTTGGAATAAATTTACATGTTATTTTTTTGTTAATATAAGGTACTCGTTTACAATATGGTGCCGATATTGTGAAATACACAGTATTTGGTTACCTACATACATATATGTAGAAAAGATATTATAGAGCCTTTTCAACACAAGAATACGTGTTTGGGTCAGCATCACTTATGGCTGTATTACAAATACAGTTACATACAAAAAATTCATCATTTTTGGATGATATAGGATATTCCGTGGCTTCAAATATCATAATATCGGCACTATATTGAAAATGGAGCTATATTTTAATTCCATTGCAAAAACCGTCCAAAAGAAAATACAATAAACTATTTATTTGCTATACATTGCTCTAAATATTACTTCAATAGTTCTGTACATCGTAAACAGCATATAAAACTTATACAGTAGGAATGGACTTACAAAAAACTATGTCTCTAGTATTTTCAATAAATATTTACAAAAAACATTACTTTTTTTAGTTCCATTAGATTTTGAGCTGACTTTGAGCTTTTACAAACTAAAATAATTAATATTTATATAACTGTGGCTCCGAGACTTATGAAAAAAATGTACTTTTATGGAGCCTTGACAATATACAACATAGGTATTGAAGCGATACAACATGTATTAAGCACAACCGAGATAAAAAAAATATAGACTGAAAATTTGGGCCCGTGGCCCAATCCTTCCAATACCTAGTGTTGACTGGGCTAGTCACTAAAACGAAATTTTAAAAATTTATCCGTTTTTAGATTCCGCCTTAAATTGACAAAAACAGAATGGGACACCCCGTTCGTACAACCGCCGCGCCGATACAAGTCTCAGATATGTGACTATTTTAGTATCCAAGCAACTACCGCCATACAAACCATAGAGGTTCGTACATAGGCAAGCGTTAGAGACTAAAGTCGTCAGGTATCGGAGACTAGCGACGCCTCGTGTACGAATGGGCTTAAAATTGAATGACGTATGTCGGCCATGTTTTATAACACACTAGGGGTGTTCTTTCACTCTTTTCTTTTAGCTATTTTTAAAGTGATACTTGATAATTTTGTATCGCGACTATACCTTAGTTCTCTAGCTATTCAAGCACAATATTAATATTTTAACATTGTCACCATAATTAATACATATTCCGGTTAAAATTAAAAATGGTTAAACGTGGTTATGAAAAGTAAAGTGGACCGTTAAATAAAAATACTGTACTCGAAAGCATAGACTAAACTGTACCGAGCTAAAAAAATAATATCATTAAACATGTATAATAAATAAAAATAGTATTCGTTTGATAATCTATGTTAATTCATCTAACTACTGCATATTAACTGTTTGTAATAGAACTATTTTATTTTACTCGGGTCACTGAGATTTACTCTTTTTAAATTATTTATTGCATATTGTGGTAAATAATTAAAGAATTACCTACGATTGTTAAACTATTTTTTAGGCATTTTTGAGTTTTATACTCTGTTGGCAACCATAGGCTAGTAAAAAGTCAATAGACATACAGAACCGACTATTTTTATAAATGTATCTAAAACTTTGGGAAGTAAGCCTGGAAAACGTCCTGGATTTGGCAGTTAATTAAATTTTACGTAGTTTTTTTAGGCCCTTTAGCGCCATTCTGTATTAAGACATAAACTTTTTTATTTGGACTTCATAGAGCTAGTTAGCAACATTACTGTGAAGACAAAAAAAAGACTGCCAGCCACAATATGATAATATTTTTTTTGCTGCTAATAACATCTGTGATTGTCAAAAGTACCAGGCTAACATCAGACCATAAGAACTTTTAAACTAAGATCTCATAACGTGTTTCAAGTACCAGAATAGCAGATCGCGTTGTAGAGCGGCGATGTAAGATGTCAGAATGGCTAGAGATATTCTCCAGAAGGGAAAATTATCTTTCTCGAAAAAGTCACTATAGAAACCATTTTGTTTAAATTGCATCTTAGGTATACCAGGACAACATCAGACTATGGGAGGTCAACTAAAAAATCCTTCAAAAATAAGACAAAAATCTCTCTTAACGTGTGGCTAGTACCAGGATAGCAGATCATAAGAAGCCCATATCGAGCGCGTTGTATAACGCAGCGATGTCAGAATGGCTGGATATTGTCCAGAAAGGCTCTTTCAAAAGTCACTATAGAAACCATTTTGTTTCAATTGCATTTAGGTGTACCAGGACAACATCAGACTGTAGGAGGTTAAACTAATCCTTCAAAAATAAGACAAAAATCTCTTATAACGTGTGGCAAGTACCAGGATAGCAGATCATAAGAAGCCCATATCGAGCGCGTTGTATAGCGCGGCGATGTCAGAATGGCTGGATATTCTCCAGAAAGGATAGTTCTTAGCTTTGGCCGCGGCCTCTTCGTCTTGTCCGTCGCCTATAACGACGTATGTACAGCGTTCGCCGAAACGCTGCTTTATTTTCTCGAAGCAGGTTTCTTTGCCTGTGAAAATAAAATATATTGTGAGAAACCTTGAGGCATTTTTTGAATGGGCTGGACATGAAATTTAGTACTGACGGATGTTTTTATTGTTTTGTTCAAGGCAGATTTATTTACTAAGATTTACAAGTTTGATTATTACTTGGTGGAACAGACGATCTCCTTCTTATATCATTTTCACAGTTCTAAACTTGACAAGCTTTTTTGTATTTTAAATCCATCTATGGGTTGAAAGCCGGATATCATTTTTTTTAAGTTATTTTACCTGGCAGTACACCATTTTTTTTTTACATGGTAACACCTGGTAATGGTATAACACAATCTACCTTCATTTGGACAAGATCATTTAACATATAGGAGAAACACTCTTCCTCTCTCCTAATTTTTGCGTGTCCGACAGGGTCCATATTGTATCTTTAACTTGTTTTTACCATCTCTGTAATATATAGAATGCAATAAAAAATGGTGTATTGAGGTACAATACTAAACCTTATTCCCTACATACCTAGAGACCTTATCACCTACTACCTATCTAATGAAGCAGTATAGCATTATAACTGACCTGTCTTGGTAGCGGAGTAGATGTTCTCTATGGGGAAGACCCCGCCGAGCCCGAACAGCAACACCTTGGCCAGCGCCGGCACCAGCTGCGTCGTCGTCACCAACACGTTCACGCAGTTCTCTCTGATAAACACATTATAATTAATTATAAAATAAACTAGTAATATGAAAGTGTCTTCATATGAGGAACAAACATTATTTTATTTATTTAGAGCCAGGACTGTCCCACTGCAGGGCAAAGGCGTCCCTCCTCCTCCCACAGGTTTCTAATAATTGCTATTTATCAAATAAGACTACTATGCAGCACTATTAGATAGCACTACGATTCCCCGATTTTTTAACCGCTTCCTAAGAGCTTTGGCTGTGGTGAAAAAACGTCGCAACAAACACTCCGTCTCTCATTTATCAATGTTTGATGATCCACATACTAAACGATTTTAAACAGTTTCTGAAAAGTTATTTAATATTTATCCCTTTTCAAATCTAACATGATTGTCTGTTCGGCATAAAAAAAAACTTGGAGAACATTTGATTTTAGGTGAATCGAAATTTAGTTTTTGGTTGCACATATGTGTTTGATCCGTTTCGCGGTAATTGGTGATTGGTTTAAAATGGTTATATCACATATTTCTTAAGCTACTTTTCCTTTGCTTAAACCTAAAAAAAACCTAGCCATAAATAACTATGTACACATACCTTGAATTAATCATATTCAGACATTTACAGGCGAGTGTCAACCAGTTGTCTGTGGCCTGTTCTAGTTCAGCTCTGAGTTGCAGCCACTGTTCCCGCTTCGCTGGTCCTAAGAGGCCACCCACACTGGAAAACGATACCAATATAAGTATGCTGAACAATAAGAATAATCGAGAAACGACTACAAAATAGAAACTTTATTTATTACTATCTGTGGTAAGAAGTGTCAAAACCAATAAGTATTATAAGCTTACAAAAGATGAAATCACATGAAGAGGTGTGATACATTGAACTAGCTGTTACATACCACAGTAAAAGAATTAGGTCACCAATGACCAATACGAAAATGATTAGTCGTAATACCATTTTCTATTTTTTATTTATTGTCAATTTTCAATTAGTCAAATTTCACACTATGGTACGAGTTTGAAAATTTATAGAAAACCTAATAACTACTAATTATTAAGAAACCTGTACCAATTTTAGAAATTTGTTGGTAAATTGCAAGATACTGAATAAATAGATCTTTAGAAAATATAGCCATCTTGATCACGTCAGTTTTCAAATATAACCGCAACACAATCGGTTCATTATTTTAGGAGCTACAATGCTATAACACATTATTTTGTGTCGATGGTTAAAATCCCTTAAAACTCACCTATTCCTATAATTATTATAGGTATCCTTAATCTTCCTGTATCGGAAGGCGAGCTTCCGCATCCAGTCGACCCCGCCCCGCACCCCCGGAGCACACAGCCCTTGCGGCGCGGCGCCCGCCTGGAACCCGTCCGCCGTGAAGTTGTACGCCGACAGGTCCTGCCCGTTGTCGTCCGCAGATACCGCGTCTATGTGCTCCTGGTCGCAGTCCTGGCCAGAACAATAATAATAATTTGAGTTCTATGGAAGAAAAATTGCCAATAGCCGCGTACTGATTGAGCGAGCAGCCTCGCGAGGCTGCCTCACGAGGCAAATCCTCGGTCGGTCAAGACGTGCCTCACCCGAGGCAAACGCACGCGCTGCCTCGCCCGAGCGTGCCGCGGCCCGAGCCAAGCGTTGTCGGTTTTTGTCGATGCTCAAAGGCGCCTCAGTACGTTTGCCGCGCTCACTCAAGACGGTAGTGTTTTGCCTCGCTTATTCGTTGCGTGGTTGGTGGTCTCGGGCAAACTATATGCACGCGCGGTCTCTATTCGACTTCAAGTTAAACTGAGCGTCGATGCTCACGGTGGATCGGCCTTGCCTCGCGAGGCAGCCTCGGATTAGAAAACTTACAGACCAAGGCCACCTCGCGCGGCATGCGTACTGCGGCAAATGTCCGAGGCTGCCTCGCGAAGCCGCTCGCTTGGTCAGTACGCGGCTAATTATGTATGTATGCATGTTGGTGTTAAAAGTTGCTAACCAATTTCTGTTAAAACCTACCTTTGTAGTAAAAATGTACTTTTATTCTAAACTAAGAATGACTGACAAACTATATATTTGGCATTTAGTTGGCCTTTATACCTTACTATTAAATAAATAAAACAATCTGAGGAAGGGACAACTATTATGATATGTGCCTGTATAGAGAATGACTGTGACAGCTTATAAGCATAGTTTTCTTATTAACGTTCATAGCATTATTAATATTCCTGTTGGGCTTCTTAAGGGAGTTTTTGAAAACAAACGATCATTTTTCATTAACTCATTTACCCACATATCCAAATTTGTAATGTCAAAAATACAGATCAAAAATAATAATATTCCTTCGCGAACGTTCTGCGCACGGAACGTTCGGTTACGATGGATAGATGGCGGTATGAGTAGCGAACAATTCCCATATATTGCAGTTATTATTAGACAAAGCAAATGTATCAGTCAGCAAAAAGTCCTTTGCAAAATTTAATTAATTCTTAGCTGTAACAATAAGGCCGCCGTTGTATCCTTTCTTTATCATCATCATGTAAAATAAATAATGTACTATCTATCTACTTTTGGATGGGTAAATCTATACATATAATAAATCTGTAGAAAAGTAATTTTTGTACATTGAAGAAATTGAAAAAAAAAATAGCCAGCGTGTTAAAGGATAACTAACAGAACCCATTTCCATCATTTTTGAAATTTTTGTCTGTTTGTTTGTGCACGCATCACGTAAAATCTACGAATTCAATGCAGACAATGTTTATATACAAAAATTATACGCAACTTGAGGTATAATTTAGTTTTTGTTTCATCGAAATCGGTTCACTCTATCAAAAGATATGATTAATTTAGTGAGTTCAAGAAGTAAAATATTACAACACGCAATTCAGTATAGTACTTGCAATGACATCTATCTATATATCTATAAAAGACAATTACAACTCTCTTTTTCCGGGGGTCAGATTTCATGTTACAGTATCAAACATAAACTACTTAATCGAATGGTGTAAAAAATTGAGAGGTTGTTATTAAGAAATCGTAGATGGTTGTTAGCTATGTTGAAACATGCTATTGAATCTAGCTGATAAGGGGTGGAGCTTTAAATTTCCAAAATCATTTTCTCAACTGCACACATAAATTGGCATTATTGACAGATAAACAAGAGGGTAAGGGTAACCATGGCAGACAGGTAGCCATAGCAATCAAATAACTTCAATTTGATTAGTACCTATATTTTAGTGAACTAGCTATCGAAGTAAACAGCTTGGCGGTTGAATGATTGGAAAAGAGTGATCTTGCTGCAAGTTCAAATCTGGTTGTTAATATTTGTATTTTTTTTTTCATGCGTCCATTTTCTTATATAAGTTTGAATTTTTTGATACTCAAGTTCAAATCTCAGTAGAGCTAACTCTTTTTGTGTTTTACTAACGTATCTTTTATAAGTAAAAAAATATTTGTAACATTTTGTTGTATTTTTAGTCGCAATAAACGACATCTTTAAGTCGTGATTTTTTTCTCAACCGATATATAAACTTACAATTGTTTAGTGTTTGTATTTACTAATCTCCGTAGGTAAGTTTGTTCCTCATTGCTGATCATGGAGGAACAAACGTGCATGGCATATACCGTCAAGCGGTTGGTCTTGGCCATTTGCTTGGAAATTTACGCATTCGCTTCTGACTTGAAAACGTAAGCTTCCCCATATATCACTTTATAGTTGGTTAAAAACTTTAATCCACTTTTAAACTATTTTTCCAACATAATGTGTAATGTTTTCTATTGGTCATCTATATTATATTCCATGGACAAGATCTTTTTGTATTTGTTATTTATTTTCTTTTACCCAAAAACCCAATGACGACCTCCGTGGTCGAGTGGCGTACGCACCGGTTTTCAAGGTGTCGCTAGCTCTGAGGTCCCGGGTTCGATCCCCGGACGGGTCAATGTAGAAACTCACTTTTCTACATTGCCTCCTGTCTGGGCTGTCTGGGTGTTTGTGGTGCCTTCGTTGTTTCTGAATTCCATAACACAAGTACTAAATAGCTACTTACTTTGAGTTCAGAGCAATGTATGTGTTGTTGTCCGCAAAAAAAAAAAAATAGTATGTACTACCTCTTTAATATTCATTAAAAGGTAGCTTGCTTCTCATGTAGGTTTTTATGCGTATCTACATGATGTTTTATTTATGTGTTTAAATTTCATAAAGTTTTCGTACCCTATTACCGGAAGGTTGGCCCAAAACCCTAAATAAAATAAACTTTCTATCGCATTCTCTAAATTTTAAAATATATACGTACGGTATTTAAGCCTATCACCTTATGCTAGGCAGAATAAAGCGAATTGTACAGGATACAGCCTCTGACTTTGATCAGGGTAGAATGAGATTGTCCTTGGACAGCTATTACTTAATCTTTCCAAACAAATAATTTTAAACACAGTTTTGGTAATTCTGCCACTGCACCTCTCAAACCGTACGTCAACTTTTTGTAACTACGTCCTCTTTCAGTTTCATGGGTCTCATGTCAGTCACTGCCTATCTGATATCCACTCTCAATTTAACTGCGTAGTTCAATTTCGAGGTTTCGCACCAAAACCTCGCGCCCTGTAGTCTCACTAGGGACTACGGTACCAACGAGAACTATAGCATAAAAATGGACTAATTTGTTTTTATGGATGCGGTTTTTGGGTGCCCTTTGCCATTTACTGCCTAGAGCGACAGCTGCTTTCACTTTAACTCAGAGTTGGCGCTGCCAGTAGACTCAATACAAAAACATTGACCTTCAATTATTGTAACCAACTGGGTAAAGCACAGAGAAAACATACTACATATAAAAAAAAGAAGATAAAAGAGTTAGTTCAAAACTGTACAAGGTAGACATATTTTGGACATTGACATCGAAAGCCACCATGAAAATGATAACTTTTTCTCACGGTTCTGGACTTGGAAGATAAATCTAAAATTTTTAAACAAAGAAGCATCAAAACCAATCCTTAAAAGTTTTAGATGTAAGCTAATTATATAATTATGACGATGGTACTTTTTTATTTTGAGAATTTATACTAACAGCAACATTTGTGACAAAATCTACTCGGCAGTAGGCAGTTCGTGTTGGTGGCCCTCTATATCACAGTCAAATATTTATTCATAAAGATGAATGATAGGTATATAAGCGAACAACGTCGCGGGTACAGCTAGTCCCAAATAAATCAGAACGATATGCATTTAATAAATAGTAGTTCATTTAAGTAGTAAAATCTTACCTCAACATCATTAAAGAAGAAATGTGTGTCAGCTAAACTGAATATCATTTCTTCCATCCTAAAACCCAATTGAACTATTTGCTGTGTATCCTGGAACAAAACAACAATGATAAATAAATACATTATATTTACAATAGTAGACAATGCACACTAAAATATAAAGAAGAAATGCCAGAAAATATTTAAAGGAGTTTCTTTTACGCTTTTAAATTATATTTGGCTTTAATTTTTTTCGACGGGCCTGTTGGTCTAGTGGTTAGTGACCCTGACTGCTATACCGGAGGTCGTGGGTTCGATTCCCGCCCAGGACAAATGTTGTGTGATGAGCATGATCATTTGTTCTGGTGTCTGGGTGTAATTTATCTATAATATGTATGTATTTAGAAATATATAAGTAAGTTTATCAGTTGTCTGGTTACCATAACACAAGCTCTGCTTAGCTTGGGATCAGATAACCGTGTGTGAGTTGTCCCAGGATATTATTATTATTATATTATAATTCTAAATTTGATCGACTAAGTATGTTGGTAAGATTCTGAATAAGGCAAACAGTGAAGAGAAGACTGGCTCTAGTATTTAGGGACATATTTCTATTGTAAGTTTGGCCCCTTTAAGCCAGCTTGATCTAGGGAAATGACGCAACACTATTCAAATTATCTTAGCAGGAGGAAGAGTAGAATAATAGGGTGACATTTATCACTGGATAGCATGAGCTATTATATGTTCCAACTAACTTGAAGACCCAACTCACCTTATTGTACTTAGTAGCATACGTCCCAGTGAGTAACGAGTGGAAGATGATGATGGTCTCGTCGAGGTCCCATATGAAGACGCGGTCGGTCGCCGGCTCGGGCACGTGCTGCGCCGGCGACGACGACGTGTTGCGGCGACCGCGGCCGCGGGAACGGGAGGCTGTGCTTTCTCTGTTAGTGGGGAGATAAATAGGGTTATAATAATAAAATATTTTAGAACAAAGGATAATTCGTAAATAAAATAACATATGATTTTAGGACATCTTTTCGTTTAAATAAAGCTGATTTAATATGTTAATTATAGACTATATATACTCTTTTATATATATACATTATTTAAACTTTATATATAATATTCTTTTTCTTCAGTCTTCAGCAGTTTTTAGGCTTTTACACAGTAGCGGCAGGACACGGTCTCTTAAGTCATTCTGGTAATCTCTGTACCATGCTATATTAAACTAGCCCTTGTTCTTTTTTGAGTTAATAATCCAACTCCTTTTAAGCTAATTCTTTCTCAAAATTTGTGTTACATGACTGGCACTGTTAATATTCATAACTATTTTAAAGTTGTAAATACCATGTTATTATACCTAAATATTATAGTCTTTTCCTCCTAGGAAAAGCATATAGTATTTAAATAAATTTTATGAAGTTAGACAATGTTTATTTATATTTGTTTTCTTGTAACTGGGATAATTGTCTTACCCTGAGTTCTCTCTACATCTCCGGCTGGCTGCGTGTACTTCTGTTTTGATAGGGGACAGTGGACTTGCATCATTTATTGATGGCAGCATTGCCGAAGGGGATTCTGAAAATAATTATAGAAAAGTTTCTATTAAAATAAATAAAGTTTATGGAAAATGGGAAGTAAGAAATTAAGTGTTATAAGTTATCAAATCTTGAATTATTATTTATGTTGAATTTTATTCAACAAACAGCACCTATAGGGTACTTACCTATAATAAATGTAATCTACATTATATGTAACATTACCTATACATACTTAGAAATAAACCTTTAATACACTGTTAGGTACCTACTTATTCTTTGTTTCCTCACATACCACACAGACATGAGGTCTGTAATGTAACATTACTCATCGTGAACATAGTTATTGGATCATAACAATACATGTTTTACAAAGTAGTGTATTATCATCACAAGTACACTTAAATTGCTTAACATCATAACATTATTTATATCAAACGTTTTGTGGTAATTTTAAGACAACCTATAACAAGAAACCTTATCTTTATTACGCAATAATGGTAAATATCCTAATGTTTACCATTTTAATTATCGTACCAATGTCAAGGCAATAAAATTGAGGAACAAAACTTGCCGACTTAAAATTTCCATTTGGTAAATTATTCTGAGTTTAAATGTGGAATTAGACGTACCATCCTCACTGTCTGTATACGGCCAGTAATCGGAATCATCTAATCGAGTTTCAGAGGCATCTTCATCTAATTTCCTTCGCTTGTTGTTATTAAAACCTTCGTTCTCTTTATTCATTATTCGAACACCACAAAACTTACACTTAAATGTTTACGGAATGAAAATCAGTCTTGTTAACGACGGATTAAGATGAACACATCAGTTTGTTTACTTGATTATGTTATATTATAAGGCATTTGTTTTTAAAACACTACTTTGTAAACATTAAAACACGGGCAACAAGTTACAAATAATTAAACTGTCAAACTCAATTTTGTTTGACAATGACGTTGACGTTCTCAAGTAGTGTTGCCAGTGCTATAATAAAAACTCTAACATTTACGCCTACATTTACTTTTAAATGGTAGTTATTACATAAAATTCAAAAAAGGTGATAACAATTTTACTATATATTATAGAACATTCAATCCTTGCGGAGTTTTTAAGAGTGTTTACGAGTAAAAAAAATACCTGATAAAGCACCTCCTAAATGATAGGAAGTGTGTCCAGCGCTCCCACTGCTGCTTGGAGAGCTGACATAGGGGGAGTAACTGGGAGTGGCGTAGTACCCGCTGTATTGCGCCACATTATGGTCCGCGTAGCCTGCTGCGTAACTACTGTAGTCCTAAACATGAGAAGAAAAATATTATATTTAGATATATAACGTAACAAGTAGCTACTAATGAGTTAAGCTGATTTAATGGATTGCTTCAATGGATTTTACGTTCGTATTCCAATGTCTAATCGCGTAAATGCCAGAAATTAGTAATGTAAGTTTAATATGACTAATTAGTTAGTAATTATATGGTAGAATAAAGATTTTAGATATTACATAAATCTTGAAAGCCTTTAGAACTTTAAAGATTTACATAATATCAATTTCTATTTGTATATTACCTGTTGTGCAGTAGGAAACGACTGGGCCAACCCTCCATTGTAAGAAGAGTACGCGTACGGTGAGGGTTGCGCGCCGAACCCAGTGCTCGGGACTCCGCTGACGCCACTTACGCCGTACGCGCTCAGGTACGTCGGCGTCGCTTTGCATGACGACCTGGGCAATGAAGTCGTAAATGAAAACGTAGACTGGATTACACAGAAGTTTATAGAACTTTGAATAACTAAAATGTCTGAAGCAGTATGCTTTATGCCCTATAATAAATACAACTATCGAACATGGTTTTATTGTAAGCTATGTAATACAGTCTGCAGCATAAGTACAGTCAATAAACCATACATTCATCAGGTAGTTATGGAGTCAACGTGAATTAAAAATTTTCTTTAGCGAAATCTAAGTTTCTGGACTCCGGGCACTCTGGCATCGTATGATTTTGACTATTAAAGACTTTATATATTACTTTTGATAATTTACCTGTTATTGGTGTTATGCTGGGGTGGGTACGCGCCGTACGGCTGGTTGTACAGCGTCGAGCTGACGTACGACGAAGCCGCGCTGCCGCTACCATATTGTTGCATGCTAAATAGACAAAAAAGATTATAAAAAATTATAAAAAGATATTAAAAAATAAATCTTATATTTAACTCTGGAATTAATAAGAAGGACAATCTAAACAGGTTAGTGCTCTAGCAAAATTAATTTATATCGATGAATGTTTAAAATAACTTAAATAAACTACAGATTTTATTTACTCAGATATACCCTCTAGTTTATAGCTGATTCCTGTTTTTCTGGATTGATAAAACTACACTAGCGCTTGCGGTTGTTTATAGAACTTTACTAAAAAGACAACCCTACACGTCTCTGACGTCTCACTTGCTTAGTTAGTTCCACAATATTCCAATAGATGGGTCATTGTAGTTATTCGGTTAAGCTTTTTAGTATTTTTTAACTACATAATTGATAATATACGCGCACTTTCTGTGTTGACTACTTAAGTTTATAAACCCAGTAAAGATATTGCTGTTAAGGACAAGTTGTTGAACAAAAAAAAGTTTTAATTAGATCTGCTACAAACAAATTCCAGTAGTAATCATCTATACAGATATAACTACAAGATAATTTTAATTAAATATTATGACATAATATTTGGTTCCCTGTTAAAATATTTTTATCCGATACATTAATCTTGAAACAAGATTATAGATTTAGTTAGGGAGTAACGTACGCTTACAAGGGAATTTATATGAAATTGTGACTTTTAGGGTTTCTTCAAATCCTTAGAGTTCATAGACCTGTTATGCGATTTAGTGGGTTCGTGGGGTGTGTAGTATTTGACGTAGACCATTGTGGCGTCATCGCGTCAGTACGAAGGTTACATGTACTGGTCTACTCTGTTACAGCATGGATAAAAGATATCTCCAAAATTAATCTTTAATATGCTATATTTTCTCTATTGTAATTTAAGTTTTAGATAATGTAGAGAAGTAGTAAGAAGTTATTTAAGTAAGATAATAGAAAGGAATTTGTTACATTCCTTTGGCTGTGCTTGCCAATAAATGCAGTTGTTTAGATATTTAATTTTTGAGTCCAGCTGTCCTATAGTCATAATAGCTAATTAAGACAAAAGATACTCGTAGTTAATATCTAATATGGAAATTGAATCTATGACAGCGAATTCGCATCTGTTATGTGTACCTAGGTTCGCTATTACACCTTACACGATTGGTCGTTACCATAGCTCTCAGTTCATAACTTGAGTGAGGAAATACAAACCTATTATAATACTGGTAGGGCAGCGCCGACTGGTCGTACGGCAACGTCTCCCCGTACAGCGCCACGTCCGCCTCGCACAGGCCCGGGCTCCGGACCTCGCTCTTCACACCACCTGATAATGCAGGAGTATGAGTAAATGATACTGGGTTGCCAACAAAAGATAAAATTACTATTTTAGTAGATTTTATTTCTATTCGAAGGATTCGTAAACTTGGTCAGCTTCCTTACACAGTAAGTTAAACGGTGATATGATGTATCTGTTTTGCTACGGAATAGAATAGGTTCTGATTGTACGTACATACTAAAATGAAATACCTACTTTAGTAGGAATTATCTGATTGCTAAAATTTTAGTTTCGTTGGGTTATCCTTACGTATGTTACTTGATTAACTGGACTATTTAGATAAAATGCCTACCCGCGCTATCCTCATTCATCAACCAGGCGACCGCAGCCGACGAGGAGGTCGAACACAGTCCACCGGCTGACGTCAATGGCAGCGCCAACCCTAGCGACGAGCTCGTCGAGCATCCGTTAGCCAAGCTACAGCTCTCCACCTCCGAAGTACCAGGCAAGCATAAACTGTCGACAGCTGACAGACTTAACGCTGTGTTCGAAGTTGTCGTTGTGTTCTGGAACAGCGTGGAGGAGCCTGACACTAGAAGAGCAGGCAACGTCGCATCCTGCAGGAGCGACGGCGGGGAGTTTGATGTTGATTCTGATTCGCAGGGACTTGTGTTGACTTCGCCTGATAGTCTGGAAGTAAAGAAACTACTGTTAATCACTGAAGCAAGTAACATGTGAAAATAATATTTAACTAGGTCTTGTAAGAAATCCTACAAACTTCGAATTTCGAGTGTCTTAACACTTATCTACCTATTTCGGTCAGGTGTGAGTCAAAAACACAAACAATATCTTGAACTCTCTTATGTTCTATGAATGTGAAATATATGCCAAAAATATTCTCCTAATTAATCGTGGTCCCAGTAATTACGGTCACAATTAAAATCTCTCACAAGCTACCAATTGAAATCTCCATTTATCAAAAAACGCAAATAATCTTATCCCTCGCTCACTTTGTTTACATCAATTAAGCCGTAAAGTTGGCAATTAAATCTCACTTGTTTACGAAATAACAGCTTTTTAAACGGCCCTAACTAAACAGCCGACGGTTATCATAACACTGGCTGACTGGCGTAAAAAAAGCGTAAAACCTCCTTCCTCTTAGTGTTGCCTGTTGTAAAAACATTTGTGATGTCTTAATTTGAAGGCTATAAATTGAGCGATCAATTTGATGGGCGGTGAATGATTGCGACATTAATTAAGTTTTATTGTACCACTTCCTGTGGGATTTCACCACAATCTATAGTCATTTATGAGCCAGATTGTTTATCTCTACACATACCTACATAAAAGACGAATAATATGTCGGAAAAAAACTTAAATTTACGTATTCACTCAGAACTCACTTAAATACGAAAAGATCACTACCTATTCATGTTTCATATTCCATCTTTAGTTACCCTAAACTATGTGTTCATTATTCTTTATCTTTAGTTAGTTATATTAGCTTAGTTATGTCTAATTTCTAGCCTTAACAGACGTCCCGATTTACTTTGAACAAAACACTCACTATGTCTACATTTAAATACATAGTAGGTATATTAAATTTTAATGCAACACAAATCGTTTGAAAGCTTTATACTCCGGAAAAAGTACATTCCTATAAAAGTTCTTTAGCGAGTTTCAAATTACAACTGGCACGATTCTCCGAAATCAGACAGTTTTGTATTGAAGTAGTAATAAACTGAAATCGTACGAATGCACAAAACAAAGTTGTTTTTTAGAATATTTATTTTAGAAGAGGTTTTCGGGGAGTTGCACCACATTTAAAGAAAGGATTGTTGATCGTCTCAAAACTTTTTTTATAAGTTTTTTTGGTCGGGTTTCTATTTCAAAAATGCTGTAGAATGACTTGCTTATATAATTTAGCAATTAATTTCCATTATCGTAAAAGAGAAAAATCAACTGTAGGTAGGTACTGTTGTTTTTACTCTTCCCATTATTGCTATCAAAGCATGTCATAGGTAATTATAATTATGACACATCAATAAACAGAACATATTGCCCCAATTAAAAGCGTGTTATACTAACGAAATCACACGCTGTTTATACTAAATTAGTATCATTAAAACAAATCACCGGAATCGTATAACAGATGCCACAGGCTCGGGCCCCTATCTCTTGGGACGAGGGATTTATCAAACAAAATGTTTACACGTGTTCCGATTAATTAAGCCCCTTATCAACGCTCGTGAACGCAGCCCTTCCATCAGCCATATTTAATCAATTCCCGCGCTGTCAACTGTCACAGTGACAGCCGTGACGTCAACTAATTTTTTTATTGAATTATTTTGCGGCTCGGACAAGATATTTAAATGATTAGGTTCGTTGTAATAAATTTTAATAAAACTAAATCGTTTCGGACTGTCGTAAAAGCTTGTTTATTATAAGGCCAACTTATTAAAAAGTGAATAATTAAATTATTATCATGTAATTTAAATAATTCGTAGTTTTATTATAGAAATAAGTTACTGAGTCATGGTCCAAAATTAACCTCAAGATGCTGCTTGACGTAATTTTTATATGTTTTACGCTCTTTGAATTATTTTTTGTTTTCGAGAAGATATACAAATAGACCTACGTAAATTGAAATATTAATGCGGGATGATTATCTACATATATAACTTCAATTCTAGAACTCCTACAATGATATTAAAACTAATAATTATACACCTTCGTTGTTAGCTTCATAAGCTACAAATTCCGAATTAATTATTTAAAACTATTTGTTTAAAAACGCAATAAAAATAACGAATGACAGTTATTTATAAAAGTTATCTACTTATTATTCAAAAACAGAAACGGTATTCATCGTTCAGCGCGTGCAAAAGCGCTGAACGATGAATACCTAATTATTATTACTGACTTACACCCCATAGAGTTAATCACCATCGATTGATTAATAAACCATAAACAATGTGACCAAAGTATAATGGCCACACCCAGCTCACATTTATAATATTTTGCGCAATAAAATAGACGTTATTAACGATTATAATGTAGTCAAATGTATGTTAATAGCACATTTTAGCATAGCACCTGTTTAATTTCTATATGAATATTTACATATTTAATTTAAATTATATCGATGATTTATTTTCGGGGCAATACTTTTTTGACAGTGATGTTTTTTTTTGTTTCCAGCCAGTTGTAAGACATCATGGGGCCAAGGAATTTAAAGGTTGGTCTGTACAGACATTCTCTATTAGATTCGAAATATTCCTCTACAATGTTTTCCAATAGGAACCAAACTAAGCCTGAAACTATTCTAATTTGTGTTAAACTTCCAATTCATCTGAATAGTAATTTTGTGAAGTTAATAATTTTAAATTACAAAATTAATTTGGATTCCAAAATTTGGGATCTGAAATCGCCAACCCGCAGAGAGCAAGCGTGGTGATCAATGCTCGTCGAGTGCCTTCTCTATATGGGAAGAGGCCTGTGCCCAGCAGTGGGACGTTTACAGGCTGGATTATTATTATATTTATTAATAATTTAATAACTACTTTTATATAAATGAAAGTAGAAGTAAAACCTATTAACTCTGTTGCGTATAAAAACAGCAATTGAATATCTAGAAATAATTGCTATCTTTATCATATGCTAAACTGTTGGCAGTGTTTATAGTAAAAAGCTTGCAATTAAATATCATTTTATAATTAAGAGCGGGCACTAATTACAATTGCACTGTAGATTAGTAAATATACGATGCTTTTACGCGTATACTTAGTTAACGTACAGTATTATTTTCAGATATTAAATTTATACATTGAAGATATTTATTATTAATCCTCATTATAAAATAATATGCATTTGAAACAATGATATCGAATTTATGATCCACTCAAATATATCAAAGCATAATAACAAATCTGATTTATTTCTATATCATAAACAAAATTGAGAGCAAACTTAAATAGTACAATACTTATTCATAGAGGCTGAACACCGGTGCCTTTGTCTAGAAAAAAAACGCCCTTGTTTATATTAGTTCGCGCCTTTTTCAAGTGTCACTTTCCTTCGCATTTCGGTGCGACTACAACACTATCAAATATCAAAAGCCGGGATTTTTACAGTTAATGCTGGCATTGTCACTATCTTTTTAATTGAATGCTTTAGTGTTTTCGGCTCTTTTTCACTCGGAATCTTTTTTAACTTTTTACTCGCGGTAGTCTTCGTTAAAAGTCGTTAATTTTGTCTAACAAAAGACTTCAAACGTTTTAATAGTCGGCCATACTTGACATTCCATATGGCGTTGATATAGTTGTCACATTTTTAGTTTTATGTTCCGGGTGAATTGGCGTTTGAAATATGCGGCCGGGATTATAAATGTTCTTGCTTGATAGATGGTAGTTTGCGTAAACGAGAATGTTAGATTCAATCGTGTCTACGAATATCGCATACAAAATTACAGTCTTTATTTTTCTGTTGCAGTAAAACTGGAGGACAATCCAAAACTAGTAAGGTATCTAAATATATTATTTTACCGTTTACCAATTTATCATTTTATAAAATAACAATTAAATCAGTTAAGTCAATCAAAAAAATTAATGGCCGTTTAATAGACCGACACTAAACCCAAAAGTGTGAAAAAAAAAATTGTCTGTTTGTTCAGGTATCACGCAAAAACTACCGGTTCGATTACGATGAAACTTGGTATAATTATTCTTTATTATCCCGGAAAATTATAAACAATAAAAAACAAACTTAATTTTGCGGTTAAAAACTCATTGATAAGTTTCGTCATCCACGCGAACGAAGTCGCAGGCACAGCTAGTATCACAATAAAGTAAGTCCAACATCACTCTCTACACTTTCGGCATCTAAGCACCAAAAACAATTGCTTGCGGCACGTGTTTATTTATCCCAACTATACAGTATACATATAGCTATAGATTTATAACGCAAAACAATAAACTCTTAGTGCCCTTTAACAAGGTCAAGCGGGACTTCGGTAAAAAGGGACTCTTTGTTTAAGAGTTCCGTAGGTACGTTATGTGTGACGTTTGTGAAGTTTGAATGTTGGGCTTGGTGTTTGAAGAGTCAGGGATATTGAGATTAATGTTTTATGTTTATATATGACGTTGATTGAGCTAAAATATACAATGTAGAATGGTTGAGCTCAAATCTATAGGATTTCTTTTTTATATTTGAAAGTTCGGGAGACAACGATGGAGGAAGAGATTTAAATACTTGATAGAATTTACCGTTTTTTGGCAACAATAAAGAATGCAGTTGGGAGGTAGGTAGTTAGGTAGCTATGACCAGTCTTTGGCCTATAATGTAGTGTGCTTTAATAATTTTTCAGCCTGTAAATAAGGTATGTAATTTTATTGCCTTAAGGTCGCGCTACGTTCGTCGCTGACTGCTTAGATAATACTGCGCACAACTTAGAGAGTTCGACATTTTATAATTATATCGAGGAAGTTTAAGTTCATGAGAAAACAATGTGAAGTCCAAGCACCTAATTATTACCGATTATTTCTGTCACTCCTTCAATGATAAGAACAATATACCACAAATGGAAGAAAAACAATGTCGAACAATCAAAAGGATCCCAAATTCAGTAGGCCTTTCCAACCATTTGGTCGCCACGTGTCAACTTAGCGTTAAAATCTATTAATTGCATGTTTTTTGTCAACTGCCAAATTCTTGTGAATAAAAAACTAACAGATGGCATACGAATGAGTAATATAAGGGTTAAAAATAAAGTTTAATTTATTTGACTAGCAAATCTGGTTTTACTAAGATTGAGTGTCGTTATTTATTTTATCTGATGTTTCTTAGTATTAATAATAATGCTTTTTGATGTGTAATGGGTTACTTCAAAAGAATGAACTTTTTTTATATATTTTTGAGCCATTTCTTTTTTAATTATAATTGGCCGTTGATTGATTACATTTGCAAAATTTGGAATAGGAATTACTATAATATATCATCTTATTTATTCTTATTAATTTAAACTAGCTGTGCCTGCGACTTCGTTCGCGTGGATGACGAAACTTATCAATGAGTTTTTAACCGCAAAATTAAGTTTGTTTTTTATTGTTCATCATTCTTATAAGTATAGATTAAACAATGTTTGCAGCACTAATTAGATTTATGATGGTGAATTGGAAAACAATTCATACAACAAAGAAAACCAGAAGAGCCGTAAAAATTATTAATTATTAACAAATAATTTTTACTTAATTTAAGTAGTACCCAATGCTACTTAAGTAGCAATATTTAATACAGAATCTTTTGTCTGAAAATGCCACCATCAATAAAATTACAGTTTCGAGGGACTGCCTATAAATAAAAGCCATTAGTTCTAGTACCTATTAGAGGCCATTAGGCTTACCAAATAATTAGATAGGTTCGCCATAAACTAAATTAATAGGCCTTAGAAGTAACTACATAACTATAGTATAGTTAAAATATAAGTAGGAAGGTCCGTTTGTAAGTATACAGGGTGTTAAGAAAACCCTGTCCGGCCCAAAGGGGTAGTAAAGGTTCCGCAATCACATGCCCAAATAAAATATTAAATTTGGAATATTCGTGATAGTAACAAAGTAACAATAATATAGTGAATTTTGAAATAACCGTTTTATGCCGCGAAATTCCATTCTCTTATTCACCATTTTCGTCGGTATTATTGGAAACCTTTTTTATAATCATTTGGCAGAACCTGTAACGACACCGACGGCGACGCTCTCACTCGCCTTATGAGAAAAAAATATTTTTTTAGTTTATTATTTATTTTCTACTTTTTCCTAATTTTTAAATAAATGGAATCAGATATCGATACCTATCAACACCTTCAAGGATCGGACAGGGTTTTCTTAACACCCTGTATAAGTTCACAAAACGGTCGGTATTTGATTTTTAATGTTTGTAGAAATAGAATGGAGTTCCATTCATATTTTAACCTACGTACGAGAGGATATAAATAAAAAAATACAACAAAACATCAACAGTCGGCAGTCAAGACATACGATACTCAAGATCCTGCTTGTCACAAGTAAAAAATATACCGTATAACGGAACGGAATCGCGTCAAAAAATTGATTTATACCGCTCAAAACATATTTTAGTTTTGGCCATTCATTATTTTAGCTTCGAAAAATGTTCGACAACATTTAAAAAGTCATGGAATGTCATGTTAACTACTAATTAACCTAACTAATACGCTGCCTAAAATGGAATGTGGCCGACGAATGCCAAACGTCTTGTTTTTTTTTCTTTTTTTGTTTGTCGCGGGGCAAAGGAATTTGTGAAAAGCTGTATATCGTGTTTTTGGAATGATATATTGTTGTGTGAAAATGTGTCAAATGTAACGATTTAATAAAATACATAGGCTGTAGAAGATAAATGACTGCTTACAAAAATATTTATATCCAAACATTCTTGCCGTTTAGTATCAAATCAATAACAAAAATAGCATAATGTGATAGTGAATAGTGTAATGGAATAGTTTATTGATGAGATTTCTTTTTTTGTTATAGGATACTAAGTATAGGGAAAAGGAAAAAGCCATGTTATGGTAAAAGTAACGAGACTCCATCTTTTTGGGAGAAATCTATTGCAGTTACTCTGAGCGCAGGTTATGACTGCTTTACCGGACGTGAAACCATAAGTTTTTTTTTAATATTATCTATGAAAAAAAAAATACTGTATCGACTAATTTCGGATATTGCCCGGAGACAAATATTGACGAAGCTTTGTCACATTGTTTTCAAATCAATTCAATCTCACATTTTCTGTTGATTTCACAACTTAACACACCAAACTGAACCAAAAAGCGTCCAACATCAAAAACCCATACAGAAAATACCTGTCGACAAAAACAGATCATCAAATAGAAATTCGCAAAAAAAAACCCTCAAAATCTATTGTCAAACCGAAATAGCGTAACACGAAACGTTATTGTCAAACTACTTCCTTTGATCACCGCGTGATAATGCGCAGAGGGCGTCTAGTTTTATTAAGTAGCTCTTTTCACGGCAATTGTGTACTCACAATATGGAGATTATAGGGATTAAGGGCCCTTATGCATTGTGTTTTGAAGAGCCATCGACGGGTGCGAGCTCTATTTTGGTGTAAGCTTTAATTTGGGACCATGAGTGTTTGAGATTGAAGGATAGATTGCTGTTGAAATCATCTGCTGTCCTTTTCGCATAGTTAAGGGGCGGTAGGTGGAGATTCAGGTGTTCGTAGTTCTGATAAATGTATGTTGATCTTTGTATTCGAAATGAGCGGTTTTTAGGCTTATTATTTATCTATGTGATGTTTTAGGTTAGTTATTTTGATTTATACAGACTTTGTTAATAAAATGTGAAGAAATTATAGTTTACTGGGTTTTAAGTATATTTCTAAATTGGCTTCTTAATTTTCTGTATAAAGTAGTAAGATACCATTAAAGAAAGAGTTTTAAATAATTTTACGTTTCATCCCGCTGCTGGGCAAAGGCCTCCCCTTTCTTCTTCCGAACCTCTCTGTTTTTCTCGATTTCTGTCCACGTGCGCCCCGCAATAACTGACTATTAGGGAGAATATAATATGGAAAATGCTATACATAAATATGAATTAAAATTGGAAACAATAGGATTCTACTATTTCCCTATTGGCCTAAAATATCATTGGTTTACAAATAAATATGACACGCCTTCCTATAGGGCAGAGAAATAAACAAATTGAGGGGGAGAGAAACAAATCAGAGTAATCTGTTTTATATTAATAGTTTGTGGATTAATGATATCGTTTCTAAAGGGTCTTATTGTATTCGTTGTTTATTTATATCTTGACTATAACGATAATGATTGGTCGTTCTCATAAAGGACTGCCTCGTTGGCCTAGTGGTGCTAAGCGCGACTGCTACGCTAGAGGTCTTGGGTTCGATTCCCAAGTCGACCAAAGTGTTATTGGGTTTTTCTATGAAATTCTCAGTAGCAGGTCGGAGTTTGGATTTGTGCCCGGTTAGTGGCAATAGGCTCGCCCCCTATTTCATGGAACCTAAACATACCGGCGAACTGTAGGTGTACATTGGTACACCTCTGCCTAACCATTCGGGGATACAGGCATGATGGTATGTTATGTATGTTATGTTATGTTCTTATAAAGATGGACGAAGAATTGAGCTTTTGCCTTGTAGATAGACTCAAACCGCTAATAATAAAATTATGTAGGTTGTTACTCTTGTAAGAATTCGGAACTTTTTGTATGGTGCACATTTTGGCAAACAATATACTGGCTTTCCTAGCTTGGATCTAAAGAGTTAGCTATATCAAAATGACAACCGCAAAAGTATCTCCAAAATCCTTGCCTAGTTCCCTTGCCCGCGCTACCTCAGACCTGATGAAGTTTATTGTATCTTTGTAGTACATTATTACGAAATCGATTTTATAGAAACAATAGAACATCTACTCTGCTTGCGAGTACCTACACATTTACTGATTACAGATTCCGAATGAGCCCGAAAAAAGTCGAACATACCCGAAGAAATGGCAAGGGATTAAACCGATTATTTCTAGATATTCTAATTAAATAGGCTAATGAGTGTTACTTACCGATCCGATACATCGGTCCCTGTGTCTGGTCGTGGCCTTTTTGCCTGTAACAATAATTTTATAGAGTTATTTACTATACGTTTATTTTGAGTGTTAGTAAGCAAAGCTGTCATGCATTTTGCGTGATTCTACAAGTAGTGTTAGTAGAATTTATTTTATTTCTTACCTGCCCTGTATTATGGTCTATTATAAGTAGATACGTTTATAGGCATTATCCGCCAATTTCAATAACATATCTGTAGGTTTATATTTTTTCATACTAGACACAGAATTACGGTTTGAAGTAATCGTCAAATCAGTGTCTCAAGTGGCGAAAACAATTCGTGCATATGTTATTGTAATTGGCAGTAAATGATAATTATAGATATTTTACTTAATCCAATAATAATTTATAGATCTTTTATTTAATCAAATTATAGTGATAATAAATCTTTGGAACAAACTATCGACTGAACAATATTTCAATATACAATTTTACAGTTCCAAAAAAAATCTAGTAAAAGTTTAGATAACAAAAATCTAAGAAAAACAAGAAAATAATATGAAAATCATTTCCTAATTACATATTTAAAAATCGATCTTACAAATCCAGAATACGACCGCCATCTTAATTCAATTTTTGAACTCCATTTTTCGGGTTCGATTTGACAGCAATGAGGTTTGACAGCTCGTTACTCCGTCTATATATTGTCAAGTCTGTGTACTAGACCTGTTGTCCACACGGTTGTATTTAACGACATTTTTCACAAACATCTTTCGTCCTTCTTGGAAATACATTGTGTGTAAACGTATAAAGAATGGCTCTTGTTGTACGTATGCCGCGGGGATGTTGAACGAATTTAGTTTTCGTAATCAAAGACTGGATAATGTATAGAGAGTTCGTAGTTCTGTAAAAATTAGGCTAATTCGACGGTGCTATTGTTTTCTATGCCTTTCGTGTGTTGAGTACTCGAAACTAGTTGCGAATATTCGATATCGTTGTTTGATACAGGTGCTGTTTTTTTAATAGTTTGCTTATAAAGGAAAATAAAATCCGAGTATGTTTAATTTGTTATAATTTTTTCAATGACTCTACGTAATTAATTTGTGTCAATTTGAGTCATTTTTGAAGAGTTAAATTGATTGTAATGGATTAAACAGTTACTATACGTTTTCAAATAAAAACAGTTAATTATGTTCGAAATTCAAATGTAATTTAACAAAATTTGTACTCTGAGTAGAGAGAGATAGCACGGTAATATTATCATACAGTAGTGTAACTCGGCCGCATGATAGAAATAAATGCCTACAGCCGCGCGGTACGTAAACATGCGTGAGGGCTGCCCGTCTCCAACATTTTAATTACATTTGCCTACTTTCTGTTTCTATTTAGTTTTGTGATTGTAAATATCCTTTTTATATAAATAAATTCAATACTTGTATATTGTATAGGAAGTGTTCAATAAAAATGCGTGTTGTTTTTTTATTGGTAGATTTAATTAAAAAAACATGTTTTTGTTTGAAAAACAAATCGGGCTTATAAATTTGCGACCGAAAAATATTTGCGCCTCGACTGAGTCGTACGAAATGCTTTATTGTTAAATTTTAAAGTATAAAAAATCGCATTCTTATATAAAGCTTAATTAAAAATGCGTTATTGACGAATTCATACAACCAAAAACAGCACAATATTTCCTACTCGTCATATTAACTGATTTTTAGAGAAAAAATCGCGCGGTTATTGTTAAAAAAAAACACAGCGTCCGCGCGCGTCCGTTCGACACTGCGGTACAGCCGTGACTGCCTGCGACCCGAGCGCATCCCGAGATCGAGCGCGTAGGTATAGCTCGCGTTTCGTCCGTTTGTATGAAGTTGGAGTACTGTATTATAGTATTACCGTGGAGATAGAGTGACCATAGACAGTTTGCTTTCCAAAAAGATCCTATCTTTCACGGAACCGTACGCGTGAGAATTTGATCTTAACCTCTATATTTTTTTAAATCGATTTAATGGCTTCAGTAATCTTGATCTCGAAATAGTTAATTCTAGTTTATTTCTGATTTTGATAACTTTACGGTTGCATTAATAGGCTGTACAGTCAACCGCCCATTTCTCGTAACTCTTCGACATTAAAACTGACTTTGTCACAATACAATAAGGTGTATTTTAATAATTCATTGTTACTATAATTGTGTGGTCGACTGTATTATAATGGGGCACGTTATTATTGTAAAATTTAATGAAAATGGCCCGGATCGGCTCGGAACAGTTAAAGTCGAATAATAATAATTTGTTGGTCTCATTAATGAACTTTATCTTCCGATTAGAAACCGCCAGATTTTATGATTCCATTAAATAAAGTGTGGTTTAGTTTGACTTTAATTTGGTTCATAGATTTGTATACTTTTCTAAGTTACGACTTGGTTTACTGATTTTACTTCCTGCGTCAATTCCCTTTAGTTTCGGCTCTTGTTAATATATAAACTTCTGGATGCTTTAAAGCAACAGACACGTATGTAGAGCTACATCAAATTTTAGGCATTTTTTATAAATTTTATTTAGAAAACAGATTTTAAAGTCCTACAAGCACCTACAATTTAGGGAAATATCTCTACAATGTAATTTATTTAATAGGTATGCTTACGAAGGTCAAATTTTACCTCCACTAAAAATTCAGCGTCGCAATACGCAACTTATAGAATTTTTGTACTAGACATCATTGTCTTTACAACTGAATTTTCAGAGTTTAGATAGTAATACTACTGGGGCCCGAGTCTGCTATTTACACTCCGTGTCAGTGTGCTCATAGTTGGCTCATAGTGGGACAATTTTACGATAATTGGCATTCTACTAACTTAGTAGAATGCCAATCACTATGTCTATCTATCACTATCGTCCCACTATGAGCCAAGTATGAGCACACTGACACGGAGTGTAAATAGCAGACTCGGGCCCCAGGGGCCCTGGTCTTCAATATTAACAACTCAAAACCTTTCATTCAAAATTTTGACTAATCACTGATTACACCCTTTCTACTAATAACTACCAACCATTCTATAACTCAGAATTAACTACCAATCAAGTTGTAAAGCTAACGGTTAAAAATTTAAACTAACCGAGATCTCAGATAAAGTTAAAGTTATAAATGGGTGAATTTCCCAGACGACTTTTTTTTTTGTCTTCGGTGAAATTAGTATTTGAAAATAGGAATATAGTTCTGAATTATTTTTTTTAGTATTCAATAGGTAGTTATTGGGTTGTGGCAAAAATATAATATTCCTAGGACTATTACAAAGGTAGAAATAAAATACATAAACCTCTATTTTTCTCACATCGGTGCTGTCCCTCTACTTTTTTTACAAACAAAACAGCTTATACACTAATAAAAATAAGTAATATAAGTATATAACTTATTCTATTTCATAGAATATTAGTTTTGTTATTAATATATAGCATATTTTTTTACATAATTGACGATTATTATTACTGAGAGGCACAAACGTACTTGTCCTGAAAAAAATTCTCATATCGCTGGACAAAAGTAATTTAAACATAACTTTTCATCGACGAGTCGGACAGCGTCCACACCCCAATTGTATATCCCTCCTTGGTGTGTGCTAGTGGGCAATCAGGATGGAAGTGTGTCAAATCGCTGCATATGCCCACCAAAAACGTAAGTACGCCATTTCAGTTGCTCCCGGACAATTATTTTATATTATCGGTGGTTCCATTTTTCTAGTGTAATGAGTAGTTTTATTATAATTGTTTGGTTCTAACAGATGTAGTAAGTGAATTAGCTTCATTGTCTGTTATTAAATTTATCCTAGATATTATGCATTTTTTCTAATTTTCTAAAAAGTGTGTTATTTCTCACGTCGGTGTTCTCATATCGCTGTAATCGGTGGTCTTTATTACCACCGATGTGATAATTTACACCGAAATGATAAGAAAAAATCAATCGGTGTCTTATGTCTAATATCGGTGTTTTGATTCATGATCAACGCACAGTTTTGTCACATCGGTGGATTGCTTTATCATATCGGTGGATCATTTTATCATCTCGGTGAGTCTAAGATTTCTAAGAACTCAGTTCTCTTTGGACGTGATCTACCCACATAAGACCCTAAGTTCAGGTCTTCAGTTCTAAGTCACCCTTGTAAAAATGTATAGGTACCTACTATTTGCTTTTTGATGTTCAAAGGTGGATAGATTATCATATCGCTGGATATGTACATCATTTCGGTGGATATACTTATCATATCGGTGTACAGAAAAAATAGTCGGTGCCGGTTTTTCATATCGGTGGAAACCAAAATTCAAACTGAATTTACTCCTTAGTCTTAAATGATACGTTGATGATATTAAATTTGGGGATATTTGATATCCTAAAGATTACATAAAACCAGCAAAATATACAAAAAACTTACAATTGTAAAAGTTCACCGATATGATAAGAAAAACGGCATTTGTTGAAATTCACCCAAATAATAAAACTCTTAAATGTCGCCTCGTGGGATCAAGATTATAGTAACAACATTAATAAAAACTGAACCGAATGTTAGGTGACGGCACCAATTATCGGTATAGCATGAATACTGGGTTTTTATTCGGATTGTATTATGTATATTTGTTAGCTTATTTACATAATGCTGTATGCTTTAGGTTTTATTTGGAGTATGTACTAAGTTACTTAAAATATGAGATACACAACGATGGAGTTGTGAGAGGAAAAGTGTTCCTCTATGTCGTATACATGCTTACATTTATAATGACACAAAGATTCTCCACATAAATATCAAAAAAATGTGTATTAAAAATTCATTGAATAAAAAATTATGATGATAATATATTCAATAATGAAGAAATCGCGAATATTTTTTCTTGATTTGATACGAATTGTTTTAGTGGTTTTACGTCTTTCGCTTTTGGTATTTCATTTCATCAATCGCGCTATAAATTAGGTAATAAACATAAATGAATGCCATAACATAATGCTGAAATTCCAGTCTTCACACATGTTTAACTAAAAACTGAATAAATGATATAAACCTTTATTTACACGACAGATAACTGTGCGCCTCACCCTACAAGTCCGGGGCGCCATATCGTCTATATGACATACCAACTTTTTGTCTCGAGATCGGTGACAATTGAAATGCCTTCACGATCCTCTTAGCATGTTATGCTTGCCTGGTAGTTTGGTATAAACTTACTTTTAATTAGGCAGTCAGGTGTAGTAGAAGCAAAATTCGTGTTTGGATACTTGTAGGTATGGAAAGAGCATGAGTTTTTATTGAAAGAACCTGCGATCCGTCATAAGCTTTAGGTAACATAGTTAAGTTTACTTTTGCTGAAAAAATATGCAGAGTCATTCTAAGGAATCGAATTCGAGTGGTAAATTAATTTTTTACAAGATCTCATTATACATATAGAAAAAGTAGCCAAAAAGTAGAGTTTTTGGGTCTAATCTAAATCTAATAAATAAGAATCTATGAAAACTGAAAAGTAAGTATTTGGAAACCCTAAATTTTGAAAAACCTAGTCAAAAATAATACGTTTAAGATAGGGTAAGATAGTAAGAACACTGTTGGATATTGTTATTTATTTTTCAGCACATTTAATAGATTTTTTAATATAAAAATTAAATCACCCAAACAATAGTTAATGAGTGTATCTCTAAGCTCGCCACCAGGGCCGCAGCGGTTGAAGGAGGTATATGTGAGAAAGGGTATAAATCAGCGGCGCATTCCTCGCGAGGTGTGAGGCCGATCCCCGATAGCCGGCTAATTTATACGTTTTACGCGGCGACAACGCGCCTTACGTACAGGCTGTTTTTTTAGGGGATAGTTTTATTTTTTATGAAGGATTTTTTTATTAGTAATTATGTTAGTAATAACCTATCTACACATAGGTATATCAGGTATTATTTTCAGGATACTCTCTTAATTTTTTTATATAACGTGTTTTATTTCTTAAAGGGCCTAGTCATGTGGTTTCTAAAATATTTTTTAAAACAAGTATCAGTACTTTTTATTCTAGATATTTGAGAAATTTTATCTGATTCGTGATTTTTTTTATAAAAAATTAAAATAAGTAGGTTATTTTTATTTTGTTAACTATACCTACAGCTCATCAATACGTATCTTGATATTATACTGTTTAGTTAGTAAAAAAATATTTTTTAATTACACGTACAGAAGGTACCAGTAATCATACGCAATTATAAGTACACTAGCTACCGCCAATAAATCAACTACAGCTTATTAAATTAATTGTTATCAATCTCATCAGGACGTGCGTTTAGATCGTGTTCACGATTATATGCAGCATAAACGTTATTTATGTTAATTCTTATTTATGCATCGAACGTTTAATCTATCTTGTAGTTATTAACTAGAGATCCCTTTGATTAGTGCTGATAAGTGCTACGTACTGTATATATTTACTATTTTATTTTAATGTATAAGAAAATAGTGGATTCATGCTCATTGACACAAAAAAAGGTTTTAATTTAAGTAAAAAAAAAATACATAAGTACTCATTCCACTGCATAATGGCTGCATGCTCTTAAAAAAACTTAAATTAAAATAAGAATAAAAATTAGAACTCATTTTGAGAAAAAAAAACACGGTTTTAAAATGAGAACACGCTTTATTCTAAACAAGCGTCAGGACAAAACGCTTCTTTATTTAAACGTAATTCGTTTATTGTTTTATCTCGCTGCATATTTACGATGGACCCTTCGTCTCGCTCCCGCGTCGTAACGTATAAATTATAAAATTTATCGACCGACCAATTTTATGTTTTATCTTTGATAATAACATGTGATATTGGCGATTATTAATAAGATCTGTAAGTTTTTTGACTGCTTGCGTAAAGTGTCAATATTAATCGTGATTAATTTTTAGTTTTAAATGTTTTATTGTTTGGGCCAGTCATTTGTAGTGTTCGAATGTTTAAATCGATAGCGGGAAAGGTTTGACACGTCATTTATTTAATAGGGAACGATGTTCATTAATATGCCTTTGTGTTCTGAACTAAGATTTTTTTGTATGGAAGATTTTCATCAACACATTTGTCTTATACGAGTTATTGTTAACATTACGGTATGAAGCCATTACGAGCTGAATATAAATGTGTCATAACTGGCGCCACGGGAATCCTTATATTTCATCTAAGAATACTATGAGATAAGCAACGATATTTCAGTTTAGAAACTGGACACAATAACTTTCTATGACTATATTAATTTTATTACCGTTTGCATATTTGGCTGAATAATGAATTCGACAGATCTTTATTTGAATAAAAAAAAAAGAACAAGTAATGCTCACACTGGCACGTTCTCAATACAAAGTTTGTTTTCGATTACATAAACAAAATGGAGTTAAGCCCAATCGATTTAAAGCGCGGGAACTTACAAGTTGTATCGAGAAAGACATCTCGGTCGATAAATCGCGCCGTGTTCGGCTATCAAGTTGGACAAATTTGTTTTTATTGCTGTTATCTCTGGGTGGCTTTATGTTTTCGTTGCTTTTGCCTTCTATTTGTTTCTTTGTTATAGTATTTTATGTGTGGTGCGAGAGATAGTTTAAAAAATGTTCATTGATTTGAATTAATATCTCTATTATTTTTGAAATTTATTTCGTTTATTGTTTACATTGTTTATATGTACAACAGTTATGTTTTCTGAGGTGATCGAATGAATCCGACTCTGAGCAGTAGTTTGTATTTTAGGTACTACCTTGTCCTGGGATTTTTATTAAAAGTATTTTGATTAAGTATTTTTTTATACCAAGTCCACTACTGATACTACCATAATTAAATTAGATAATAATGACGTTACCGAGTTAAACCTCATTAGTTATATCGTGTTGAACACATTTAGATAATTATATCCTCTCATATTATTAAAGCTTATTATATTAACTGACCATCTACTCCCCACAATATTTTACCGCGAAATCATTCACGTTAAACGTAGCCTAATCATCCGTGCAATTAGGTATTGTTACGCGCTAATCTCTGTCGCATACCAAAATTAAACGATCAAGCATCGTGTAAGCGAACACCTCCTTCGAGTTATGAGCGCCTGGTATCAAGTGGCTAACGATCCTCTGTCCCGTAGGTTACCAATGTCTTACGAGTTTTTAATGGTCACCATGAATGGGTAACATGAGACCTGACGCCTCACCATACCTTACCACTTGGAAAACATAAACAGTTTTGTACAATGAGAACAATAAAATTTGGTTTTAGTTACGGTGGACAGATAACGCTTTGGTGTTGATTCATCATGGCGGCGTTCCATAAAGTTCGGCTTGTCATTTCGATTTAATACTTGTATCTCGTTGTTTTTGGTTGTAATTATTTAGACCGTACCTTGTGTACCAACTAAATTAAAAACTCTGCCGAAAGACCGTTTTTCTTTCAACTGTTTTAGTCGTCAATCATTAATAATTTGATGGGTTTTTCCACTATTGCTGAAACCTAAATAAGTTCATACATGAAGACCGAAGAAAACAATTCAGAAACTTAGTAAGAAAACCAAAAGCAGTTTTGTTTCGCTCAATAATTCATAAGTTAATCATGGTGACTTAAAGTATAATTACATGCAAGCTTACTTATTAGGCCATACCGTGCAAATAAAGTTAGAAGCTAAACTAAAAATATAAATTTCTGTGCAGTGCATTGTTGTGCGAATAACTATGGTGCATTTTGTGGTTCACTACGGATTCCAAATCGTACGAGCTTTTGACATAACTTTACTACATTTATTATACAGTGAGGATTTCCAAATCATATCAGACAAAGGGTACAAACTAAGATTTTTTTGTAATTAATGGTTACAAGGAAGTTCAATGCAACCTCCTTGCGATTATCAAGACTCCAGGTCAAAGTGGCGCCATCTATTTTTCGAAAATGGAAATCCTCACAGCTCGTACTTTTGTTTATCAGAATGCATCTGACCTTTGGCTCGGCGTGGTCCAAGCTGCAGCGTGGGGAGGTTCCCCCTCCGAGGTAGCTACACGGCATCAGGGTCACCATGTCTTTACCCACGCGGTAATGTCACACACAATGTCACTTTAACAGTTTTTTTGGCGGGAAGTTTTTGTGCTGTCATTTTGCGCTTATCGTTTCGTTTTTGAACGGCACAGTGTGTTGGTTGGTAGTATGATTTTGGTTATTTTTTCACAATCCATAGCTTCGATCTAGAGATTAAAATTGTGTTAATAGAAGTTACTTTGACTAGCTAACTAAACATAAGACTGGGGTTTATGAATTTCATTGAAAGAACTAGCTGTATAAAAAACAGGGCTGTCATCATTCACGTTTCCGAAGGTCATACGCCAAAAAGTCAAACCCAATTATAACGCTTCGTCGGTGGCTAGTTATCGTCCACTAAGCCGTCGCCCTACGGTGGTCGAAATAAAAATATATTTAAAATAAAAAAAAATTACACGCATGCCGGACGGACCACCCACGACGTTATGTCAAACGCTGAACGGCCATGTTCATCAAGTTGTCAAATTGAGTTTGACATAATTGTGAACGAGCCTTTTTTGTGGAACCTCATCGGTATTCGATGATAATTTGTGGCTTCTGTTCATGAGAATAGTTACCTGCCAGTGGAGTACATGACTAAATTAGTTTTTGTTTTAGTTTTATAAGTATTTGAATATATTAGCCTTTTTTGTAAGATTTGTTACCTACTTTGATCTTGTCTATGTTTCCATCTGTGTGAAATGCGTGACCTTTAATGACTGTTGACGAATACCTATTTTTTTAATTAAATATCTAATTTGTTAATGCCGATGGAGTGATGGATGGATTTTTACGCTTCTTTTATTTATTATACCTAAATGCTTCGAATCTAAAAAAAATAAACGAATTCGAAATCCTTTAAACATCAATATAGTTCTTCAAAGATCCAAAACAAAATAAAATAGTTAAGTTAAATCATATTCTCACTATCAAAAAGATTATTTTATCAAATAAAGATAACGTTAAAAGTTACTGTTCTAATCCAACCATAAACAATCTTAGAAATAAAGATAAAAAATAAACCTTTTGTAGATTTACGTTCTGTTCCACGCTACTAGGTTTGGGATGGAACTTTTTATGATATATAAATATAAAATATACGGTGTTGGTCCGACCTTCTTAACTCAAGTAGAAAATAAGTGGTTTAACTTTAAAGGTTGTTAAACGAGTTCAGTAGAAACATTGGGATTATCTTTTTTGATAGCCATATCTGACGGAATTATGAGATTCACTTATATCACTCTATCCATTGGTGAAAACCATATAAAACCAGTCAAGTGATTTTTGAGTTTCTGCATTCAGACAGACAGACGCAGTGAATTGCTTTATTTTATTGTATTGTATTTATAATCATTCGGTATTTGTTAGTTTTCCATTTAAAATTAAGCACAATCAAAAACAATTTTAACTAAAAACCTTTTACAAAATTGCAGGTGCAAAACGCTTATCAGTTTTTTTACAATCTCTCACTGTTACATTTTTAATTTTCACCTGACATTACCCAATAACATCGCAATATTTATTCCAATCAAAACTCAATAAATACTGAACTTAAACAGTTTAAACACGGCCGGTCATTAGCGTAAAAATAAAATATTATGAGGCAAGTGTGTTCGTATCTACAGGGGGCTAAACAGTAGCGTATCCTCACCGCGTGAAACGGAACGCAGGGTGGCCAACGTCATCATAAAATATAGAATGCTGGCCGGTAGTCGACGTTCGAATTTTAATTGCTGTTTTATTTTTTAAATAATTAGAAGTTATGTTCTGTCTTTTGATTCTGAAGTTTTTCTTAAAAGAACTTAAAGGGCTTGATAAGGATTTTTGTCTGCCCACGCTAGCCTTATAAATACTGGCTAAAGATATATTAAAAACTTTTACTCTATGTATCTGATATCTTCTTATACACCTCATATTGTCTAAAACTTCCTATTATCTGCAATTAAGACCTATTTTACAATTAACCTACATATCGAAAATTATACCCTACTAAATAACATTAATAGGAAACTCGTAAAAACACATTAAATACTATCCTTTGTGTTATAATGCACGCATTCTTAAAAAACCTAAACACAATTCAGATTTCATAAAACTAAAAATTTGCTTACAAGAATTTGAGTCATCTATGACGATTATTTATTACGACATTTCTAAAAGTTAAAGATAGAATCAATCTCAGCTAACATTTGTTCAAAATATTTATGTATAATAGGTATTGATTTAATTGGTAATTAAATATACGATAACAGCCCAAAAGACAGTAATGTCCTAAATTTAATGGGCATCGTATAGCCAACCTACTATGGCCTTTGCCTTTGCGCTACAGGGGGTAAACGCTTCTACGGAAACGTCAAACTGCTTTTCCAGTATTTACCAATTTATATAAAACACTTTATATAAACTCTAAGTTAAGCGCATAGAGTCGAAATTCCTATAAACCAATTTCACAATTAGTGTTGTTAAAATATTGACTCTTGTATTGTTTAAAAAAGAGCTTGCTTCTTTATTCGGTTAAGAATAAGGTTGAAATTGGAATGTCTTTTGTTTTTTAAACAGCAAACAAAACTATGTTTGTAACAATTATCAAACGATTTGAATATGGAAGAGAATATAGAATTTTATTGTCGATTAAAATAGTTTTTATTATTGACATTATGACCTAAGAAGAGGTTAATTGGAAGAATGGACAATTCCTTCACGCTATTGCCTGCGTGGGGTAGGGGACCGTCCGACCGGTAGCTGATGCCATAAATCATAAAAAGGTAAATATGGGTTAGTTATGGAACTTTAAGCTTCCTAAATCTATTGAAAATACAAGTTTGAAAATAGACTGCAGGAGATTTTTTAATTACCTTGCATCCGAAAAAATCAAATGTGGATATTTCTATGAATTCTTAGCCAATCTACAAACAAACCCCTTGATATACGATTTATATGTAATTCAGCACAAAAATGCCTGGATATAAGGCCTTTTTTAACCTGATAAATCTGGGGTCTACGTGGGTTTCTGCAAGACACATCATGCTTAAAAGTAATTTGTTTCAACCTTGTTTCAACATACAAATATTTCACCTAACATAACGCCTTAGGATTGGAATGTTAAGATCGTAGAATCGTCAGATTATCTTGTTTTCTGCAGCGAATGGACTAGCCTTAGTAGTGTTAAAGACATGCATAGCACATGTATGTAATCAAAGGTCATAGGAAGAAATGACTGTCACTATTATGTTGGGTCAGACTATATTGAAACCTCGTAGAATTTAAGCAAATCGTTTACATGCGTGTAAGATTTGTAAAGTGTTCGAACCTTTTTTATCAATGTAGAGTAACATAAATATTATTTTTTTATGTTTTGAAACGATGAACTTTATAATTTACAATATTAAATCTTAATATAGGTAGTAGTTTTTTAATTTAGAAATGGTACATTAGAACAATTTGGAATAGAAATGACAATCGCGGTTGAATTGAACCGCATTCGAAGTTTAAATTTCGATCACAGTCAAACCCCAGAGTTAAATAAGGAACACACGTAATTCGGCAACAATCAACGAATTGTCTATTCGAATAATAATATTCAAATCGATACAACTATAAAAAAACTTTATGAATATTCATTTATCGAATAAAACGGGCAAGAACACACTTACGGCCGAAGTTGTCAGGCGAAGCACTCGAGCCGATTATGTGAGACTGTTTACGATCGAATTAAAATCAATTGCTTGTATCGCAACCAAGGAATGAAGTCCCGTTTAGGCAGATTTAGTGAGATTTGAATCGATTAGAATCGATTTGCTCTAATCGAGAATCGAGTGATTAAATCTTTGATTAAACAATGGGGTTTAAATTAGTTTTGTTTATTGTAAGTAATTAAAAGGAGAGACAATGAATGTACTTTTTGCTGTCGTTATAAAATTGAATCATTGCTATTTAAGGATAGGAAAATTTGCTTTTAGTAATTTTTTCTTTTTTTTTTACGACGTCACATACATTGCTCTGAACCCAAAGTAAGTAGCTGAAGCACCCAGACCCGGGACAATGTAGAAAAGTTGGTTTCTACATTGACCCGTCCGGGGATCGAACCCGGGACCTCAGAGCTAGCGACACCTTGAAACCGGTGCGTACGCCACTCGACCACGGAGGTCGTCAAAGATCTATCTATCTATAAGATCAAAATTAAAATACAATCCCTATTGGCCAGTGACAGATTAAGAATTATTTTTACCTAAACCGTAAATCTTTTTTAAAAAAGTTCGTTGCATTTATTTTGATTATAAATTAAAGTAAATATCGCACAAAATAAACGCTACCAGCACCTCAAACCACTCTTGTAGTTACCCAAACAAAATAACATAGAATATTTATGTTCTACAATAGGTACATGTATGTAATAGTAATGCTATTTTATAAAACGACATTTTTATACGAAAACAGTCGTTATTGTTGTTCGTAGCATGTAAACATAAATATAATAACATACACATGACAGCAAGCATGAGATCGAGTCAACCGGTCTCACTCGATGTCACCGAGCACTCGATAACATCGAGTTCTCGATTATTAGGCATAAATTAATCGATAATAATCGGATGTGTCCAGAGGGATTTTTAGTAATGTTACGACGATTGTGAGGTAATGCAAATAAATTGTGGATTTAGTTGGAGTGTCATAGACTTTTGTGTATTTTTGTGTCTTTCCTTATAGGTATTGAAAGAGTTATTTTATACTAGGAATACGAATAAATATGATTACGGGTATGATGTAGAAGTTAGATAGTATTTAGATGAATAGAAAGTATACGGCGAATCGAAGCAAACATCTTCCCTATAAGGAACACCCTGGCTCCTTCGAAAGACTACTTTTGATCGTAAGCTCGTGTGATAACAGGAAGAAATGGTTTAAAAACGTTTACTACCAACGTGCACGTAACAAGAATAATTAGACACCTATTTAAGAGGAAAGGGGAGCGGACATTTTTGTTTTTGAAGAAAGTATTGCTGTCGCTCTAATTCCCCCCGCCCTCTAATTCGTGCGATAAGGACAACAGCAGCTCAGACCGAAAAACTGACGAAAAATCGAGGTTTGGCTCTCGTCTATTTTCTCCCCCAATTCTTAACCAATTTTAAAGATATTTCATCTACTGCATGAGAAAAGAATAATCTGTGCCTCTATTTTTTCCTTTTTTCGATTATTGTTGTCAAATTCGAAAAAAACGCGTCTGAAAACTGCGGTCAAAATAAGCACTTTTTAGAAGGTTTGAACCTTTATATAAAAATTATCTTAAAAAAGGAAAAAATAGGGGCATAGATCTAGTTCATATTTATATTACTGCAAAAAGTCATAGCCCTAAGTTCAGAAACCAGTGAGAAAACAGACGAGAGCGTTTGTATGGAAAAATGGCCGCTCCCCTTTCCTCTTAATACATATATTCTTGTAAATATTTTACCCTAAATTAAAAATCTTGACCCCATCTTCATTTAATCAGTGATGCCAATAATCATTACTTAACAAAAATATGACCATTGGCGGCTAAATAAAAAATGAAATTGCAGTAAAAATTTACATATTTTTTCGGATAAAATTGTCAATTGAACCGTATAATTGGTATAGCTCGTTATTTTTTATTTTAAAAGGATTTTTTTTCGTGGCATATACGTCTTAATTACGTGTCGACGGACATAATAAGGTTTAAAAAAATGTAGTTAAGTATTAGTAGTCAGTGATAGTATTGTAGCCCTACGGCAAAAACTATGAACGATATATTTTATTGTACCGTACGTGTACATGCATAATATTGTATTGTTTATTATAGAGCCCACTAAAACATCAGGAGACTTTTTATCAGCTAGGTAACTTAATATGCATTCTCGGTAACAGTTCAATATGCAGGACTGCAATGACGCGCTATAAGCTAAAAGTCAGACTGCACAGGAAGAGTCTATAATATTTTACTGATAATCGCTTCTTTGTAGTCACTCGTTTTAATAAAACATTACTTGCAATAAAAAGGACTCATACTGACTTACGACCATAATTCGGCCGCGAAGACAATGCATTACTGACACTCCTGAGTACTCCTGACACACGTCAGTTGGTCTCGATTTGTATGGGAAATAAAAACCGTGCTTTATAACTATTGTAACCTGGCATAGTTGTATAGTTTTAAACGATATTATAGAGAGTAATTTATATGTAGTAGGTAAATTCTTTGCCACATCAAAGTTATATCTTTCAGTTGACCACAAAATATCAGGAACACTTTCTATCAACGGCCGTATAAATGATAACATTTTTATCACTTTGCGAACTATTCCCAAGCTCTAGTTATCTAGTCATCAAAGATGGCGATGTAATCGATACTCCGTGTGAATCAATCGACAGACTTAAATTGCGGTCAAATTTTGGTCAAAACAGTCACGCATGGCAAGACAGATACGGTCAATTGTGGTCAATTTTCCAATCAAATTGACAAATTGACCAGATCGGCTTCTGACGTGTGAATGTACTAGGTTAACATGAAGTTGAAGAGATTTGATGTATATCGCTTAATAAGAGTCTAATAAAGGTTTTAATGAATGGAAATATTGTTGAGTCAGCTTTGCTTGACCTTTAATTTTCTTGGCGAATGTTTGCTGACGTAGGCTTGACGTATATTGTTGAATGCTTAAAATAGACGTTGTTATTTTGTGTAGATACTTACACTGCTTATTGTTGTGACATAAAATGCATCAGTATACAAGGGTGGTAGATAGTTTGATTAAGCTTTTTGGTAACTTAGTAATCATTCCTACGGGATAAGGACCGAATTATTGTGAATAGATTAGGTTCAAGCTTTTCTTTCTTAGATCAGACTCAGTCTTAAAAAGTGTGGTGTAGTTTAGGAACCAGGCCAATTTTTTGGTGAATACATGCACTCTTAGGTAGTCCATAACTAGGTCTACAAATCATTTAATTCAAATTCAAATTCAAACTAACTAATATTATTGTGGATTCTTCTGCGTCTTTTCCCAAACTGTTTTGAGGTCGGTTTCCAGTCTTACTAGATACTATTTTCTCCTTTAACTGTGTATAATTTAGACGAATAATATAATATTCCGGGACATCTCACACACGGTTATCTGATCCCAAGCTAAGCAGAGCTTGTATTATGGTAACCAGACAACTGATAAACATACTTATATATTTCTAAATACAATACATATTATAGATAAATTACACCCAGACACAGAACAAATGATCGTGCTCATCACACAACCATTAAAATTTGTCCTGGGTGGAATCGAACCCACGACCTCCGGTATAGCAGTCAGGGTCACTAACCACTAGACCAACAGACCGTCATATTCAGTTCAGATTCAGTTAAAAGCCGCACTATAGTATTTTACGGCTGTAATTTCGTTGTCCCCGTCTATGTGTTTGGAAAACAATACAATAACAGAATATTTAGGCACTATTTAGTACCTAACTAGTAAGTAACATCATTTAACTAAAGAAAACAAATAAAAACGGTAAATTTAAATTTCAATTACGCATTCCAAATTCATCCCACCGAAAACTAAATTCGAATTCTAAAATTCAAAGTCCCACCGTTCCCTCCATTCCGTCAAACACAAATCTTCTTTCCTATTCTATCTTTGCGCACCAAGTAAAATGCTATACATTTGACAGCTGGCTCATCTCTCTGTCTCATTCGTTCGCCCCGCCCCTAACCACGCCCCTTCCGTGCCAGTATTTGGGTATTGAACAATAGATCACATTTTGGGCAGACGTAGGAAACCTTTATGAAATGGGCCTTTGTTGGGTGAATGTAATATTAATATGTAAATGGTATTGCATTATGTGGGGAAAAAGTTTTACGTAATAAAAAGTGTTTACATTTGAAGCGTTTTGATCTAAAAATAGGTTTACAGCTCTATATTTTGGTAGAGCGGAAAAATTACTGGGATCCAGTTTGTTTTGTTGTGCACTTTGCACGATCAAGTTTTTTACACTTGTCTTTAGATCTGCACGATATGTCAATACGATGCAATATTACTTATGGATGTATTGACGGAACCATATTTACTGGCTGATCAATATAATATACTCTGTGTAAGGGAATATTTCCATGTACTAAACCAAAGAAAAAAAGATATTAAACAGAATAATCAAAATGCATCATGAACCAAGGGAGTGAATATTTTTTGTCCGTCGCGCGAAGAACAGAGTATATGCAGCGACCTCCTTTATGTGGGTCTGCTAATTGGTACGTACTTACTTTGGCCACCTGGTATCCACTAAACACATGAGATCACCATACGTAGAAATACTAAGGTGTACCTATAGAGTAAAGACTCCTGTACAACTCGTGAAAAACAAGAATGCCTCTAGAAATTAGTGGATAATAGGCCATATTACTTTTTATGTTGATAACCGAAAAATTGGCAAGCGTTTCACCTGATGGTTTCTGATCATCGATGACCATGAACATCACCAAAACCGAGTGGTCTTAGACATACATTACCAGCTTTTAAGAACAGGTTATGCAGATATTTCTCAAACTCGAACAAAGCCAAATCGCTGCATTAGTCCTAACGTTCTTCTGCCTACCTTAATCCCAAATTATGTTAAAGTTTATTTTCGTCCCACCGAATTCACCTGAACACAGTATTTTATATACCCATTGCTTATTTGACGGGCCTGTTGGTCTAGTGGTTAGTGACCCTGACTGCTATCCCGGAGGTCGTGGGTTCGATTCCCACCCAGGACAAATGTTTGTGTGATGAGCACGATCATTTGTTCCGGTTGTCTGGGTGTAATTTATCAATAATATGTATGTATTTAGAAATATTTGTATGTGTATCAGTTGCCTGGTTACCATAACACAAGCTCTGCTTAGCTTGGGATCAGATAACCGTGTGTGAGTTGTCCCGGAATATTATTTATCTAACCTTCGCAACCCATCTTACTATGTAAGTACCTAATACAGCATAACTCGGTACGATGCTACTTGTATTCTAGTAATAAAGGACAATGGCGAACTCCCATACAAATTTTTGTTGACATAATTTTGTTGTGTCTACTAATAAAAAAAATCTTAAAGTATAGAGTTTGAATTTCTGAACAATATTGTCTTAAGGTTCCCTGATGAACGAAGTCACGAATTAAAGATATTTAAGTTTTAAAGACTTTGAGGTTAGGTGTCTTGTCATTTAAAATTAGTTCATCCTAAAAGAAATTCAGTTATTTATGAGTGAAATTAATGGGCTCCTGTAAGCAATTAATTACTTTTGCCCGACCTTGCATTGATATGACAGAAATTCATAGGAAATATGTTGAAAAAGTCTCTGATTATGGAAAAGTACCTAAATCTCGTGAAATAGTCACTAACTTTTCAAAAGATTTAATGCGGTTATTTCATAGTTATTTCTATAGTTATAATTAAACTAGGTTTTCCCTGGTATCGCTTTGATAATACTTATAAAGAATAATAATCAAAGGTATTTTTTTTTAATAATCCTGACAGAATATGTTAATGTTTTCTTATAGACTTTCTTGTTATATTGTTAAATGCACAAAAATCGTCTATAAAATAGCTGACCCACTGCATGAATGAAAAAAACAGCATTAATTCTAACAGGGGATTGTCAAAGAAATTAAACAACAAACATATATTTTTTATTATTTATTTTTCATCCTCCCTTATCACGATATCATCCAGGAAACCAGCCGGTGCTGAGAGGCTTTACACGACTTCCCATCGTGAAAAATAAATCGTCTTTTACACGCAATAAAATCCAAAGTAATAAGCAGAATCGGAGTCAAAACTTCACAGCAAAATGTCGTCGTAAGTGGTAGGTAATCGGAATCCTTTGGCAAGCACAAGGCACAGGGAAAAATTAGAAAGTCCATAAGCAGTCCAGGTCCCAGGTCAAAAAGAAAATAATATAAATAACACATGAAACAACACAAGTAACAAACGTTTGAATTGACAGATCACAGACAATGTCAATTGTCATGACGCAAAATGTCACAATGATTGTATCCGTCCTTAGCGTTCATACGCACTATGCGGTTACCCGCAATGCGGCTAGCCGTCCGGCTGACCGCAAGCACGATTATGAACGTAATATTCATTTCAATGCGCACTGCGATGCGGCTACCCGCAGACCGCTCCGGTCGCTCGGACGGCTGCGGCCCGAGTGCCGGCCACCGCCGGACAGTTGCTATACGCACTGTGCGGCTCAATCTGCGGCTACCCGCCATTGAGTGAGTGTGTGCGTCTGGTAAAATGGAATTCGATACCGAAAAATTCATCATCGAAATCCAGAGTCGGCCAGCAATTTGGAACACCAAATCACCAGAGTATTCTGATAGAATATTAAAACTAAAATATTGCGAAATGCTTGCTCTCATCTCAGGTTTGCAAATAAATCTTTCTTTGTTTTTTCTTCTTTACGTAACGTGTGTAAATGTAGTAAATAGTTGCAACTTCCTCTACGTCCATCTTTGAAATGGATCGATATGACCGCAAATCGCAACGGTTCTTCAACCGCACGTTGCGGTTACCCGCAATGTGGCTAGCCGTCCGGCCGCATTCGCAACCGCACCCTGCGGACAGCCGGACGGCTAGCCGCATTGCGGGTAACCGCATAGTGCGTATGAGCACTTAGATTATTCATGTTCATAAATCTTCAATTTATTTTAAAAACAAGCTAACATTTTGGTTTTTAAGCCCAAGATATTCGTATGACTTAGTTTAGATTTAATGTTCACATTGCAACACTCAAAGTACATATGGCAAAAAGACATGAACTCAAATTAGAAAAAAAAACAATAAATAAGGCGACAAAGAGTCGACAATAAATCAATTGTATTTCCATTTAAATATATTTTTTTCATAGACTTAGACGCTATCTAAATAAAACTTGAAAAAACGTAACAATTTATTTCATGTTAATCTGTGATGATGACGTTTGTAGACGCATAAGAATTAGATCAACAATGATTTCGCCATTGTCCTTTAGTTGTGAGATATGCAAGTACTTTCGACAGTGGCGTCTGTACTGGCGCCAACGATTCCAGTAAAGACATTTGAGATTGTAACAATAGACTTATCTTATAAGGAATTGATTAATCTATCGATGTTGATCCAGCACGGCTTAGCAATTGCAGAGAAATGCCATTCAACTTAGTATGAAACTTGTTTTGATTGCGACATGAGTCCAAAATGGATTGAAATTGTACGCCTATTGTTGTTATAAATGGAAGGTGGATGGTCTTTGCCCTGTAGGTACAGCAAAAATGAATTTGTCTGACTCTAGGTTAGTAAAATATAAAATAAAAACTATAAAAAAAAAATTAAACCGCCGAAAAAACTGAAAAGCAAAATAAAATATTTGCAGTCGGGGGACGGTTACTTGGAACAATTCCTTCTCAGTTAGCATGTATAAAAATAATAATCCAGCCTATAAACGTCCCACTGCTGGGCACAGGCCTTTTCCCATATAGAGAAGGCACGAGCATTGATCACAGCGCTTGCTCTCTGCGGGTTGGCGATTTCAGATCCCAAATTTTGGAATCCAGGTTCCCTCACGATGTTTTCCTTCACCGTTTGTCAGAAGTGTCTTAGAATAATTAAGAAAGTACATATAACTTTGAAAAAGCCACGTTGGTACTTGCCCGGGTTCGAACCTGCAACCTTGTGCATACAATTCCGTTCATTGAACCGCTAGGCCACCACAACAGAGTGGCGTAGTAGCATGTATCTTGTTATATTAGAGTAAGAGAAAAAGTATTCCCCTTATCAAGTATTTCAAATGACGAAAAATTTCGTTCAGAATCAGAACAGTACCAGAAACATAACATACTATCACGCCTGTATCCCCGAAGGGTTAGGCAGAGGTGTATCAATGTACACCCACAGTTCGCCGGTATGTTTAGGTCCCATGTAATAGGGGGCGAGCCTATTGCCACTAACCGGGCACAAATCCAAACTCCGACCTGCTACTGAGAATTTCATAGAAAAACCCAATAACACCTCGGTCGACTTGGGAATCGAACCCAAGACCTCTAGCGTAGCAGTCGCGCTTAGAACCACTAGGCCAACGAGGCAGCTTAGAGAAAACATACCATATAATATATAAATTGCAAATACATAAAAGGAAATATTTTATTTTCTTCTTCTTCTCGAGTCAAAGATCCAACTTTCAAACTCTATCTGACCAAAAAGACGCCACCTGGATGACTCGTTCGCTGGCCACCAAAATTGAAAAAGAAAAAAAAAGATTCGATATTTAAATTTATCATGCAACTGATCAAACATTTTAAATGTCTATTTTAATTCAAATTTAGGTTTGTTTGTAAAATTGGTAGGTACCTATTACCTATTACCCAAAGAAGGAAAGTTTCTTCAACAATACAATGTACCACGCAGGTCGTAGATCGCATTAAAGAGTATATCTATACTTATATATAAAAATGAATCCCTATTTCCCTTGGTCACGGCATCACGCGTGAACGGCTGGACCAACTTCGCTAATTCTTTTTTTGTTGTGTTTGTTAGTGTCAGGAGAAGGTTCTTATTAAAGAAAAAGTTTGCAAAATTGCGCTGAAAATTAGGAAATTGAAGAATACTCAACCACCAAATTAAGTAATCCTGACTTTTGTTACGATAGTGATTTGTTGGATTCATCTCCACCCCTAATAATACAATGGCACCGGTAACGGGACCTAGGTATTCACGCGGGTGAAACCACGGAGCACAGCTAGTATTCATATAACTTTGTATTCTTCATTATTATTCTGCGTCCAGAATGCAGCTTATCTGTATATCAATCTGAGGCATTTGTCTCAAATTAGAATTCAAAGCGAGTGAAATAAATTACCTCGTTGTAGAGGACATCTATTATTTATGTGAATGTTAAAGGACTTTGCTTTACCTAGCACGTAAATAAATATAATATACTATCACTAACCCGCGAGTTTGCCTGCGTTTTTTTCGGCTTTCGCGACTAATATAACCTGTGTTCTTTCTCAAGGTTTAAACTATATACACACCAAACTTTATCAAAATCGGTTCTAAGGTTCAGTTGTAAAAGCGTAACACACATACCGACCAACATATATCCGAGTATGTTTCTTCAATCTCTTTTGATTCCTTTTTCACACAAAATATTGCATATTGCTAATCGTACAATGCTGACATATCGAAAGAGCCTTCATTTTAACCAAGGTCGTCATATTTTAAGTCAGTCTAAGTATAGTGTATCAATCGTATAGATATAATTAGATAGTTGAAGCCTAACGCGTAAATATAACGTTGTAATTAAATTACCTATAGTAAATGTTAATTTATTTACAAAGAACCAATTAGTTACACCGCCTGATTAAATTAGCAGTGACTCTAGCTTAGATTAAAACTATTCACACGTCTCTCAATTCATTTAGAGATAACAGGTGTTTATATTTATATAATCTTTGTACAACGTGACATATACAAGAAATTATATTATCTAATCTTTGAAATGCCAAATGTAGCTACCATATTTTTTATCGGTCTTTGTTTATCCTATTTTTGCAGACGATTTGCACTACTAGTAGAAAGTACTAGGCAATCATAACCTGCAAGAAGTTTCACGAAATGTTTACATTAGCGAGCCCATATCAAGCAAGACACCTAACGCTTGCAGCTTATGCGCGCCTGGTGGTCGCGACCGAGTCAGATGATGTCACCATTTTGGAACCAAGTAAATAAATAATATACCTACCTATGGTGTGATTTGTGGGTTCTTTTTCTTTTACACATGTTATGGCGGTATTCTCTTGACGTATTTTGTTTTCATTAACTTTTAATACCACGTACCACTTTCGCAGTTGATTTTGTTGAAGAACAAACGGGCCTATGTTGCTTGCCTTATTTATTGCGCTGTGGTGTCGATGCTAATTCATTACCGAACAATCCAACAAAATACTAAGATTTTCTTCGGTTAGCATTTAGGAATGGAGGCTGACATACTGTCTCACTTTACTACAGGGTAGAAATGGTCGATTGTTGACTTGTTTGCAATATAAACTTATCGTATCAAACCCACGGCCACATAAGGTAACGAATACTGAATTTATGTTCGAACAAGATTAGATCAATCACACTCTCGAACAAATCTGATTCTAGCTATTGCATGATTTTCCCGCCACCCACGTGAACAAATTGATTGTACTGAACCAAGCTACATAACAATGTCACTAAATAAATCGACAACAATAGCCTAAATAAAACTGTCATCAATTTATAAAACGGTACAAGTAGAAAATACTTTAAATACTAGCTAATTTAACACTAATCCAATTCTTATCCGAACTTGCTTATAAAATAGATCAAGATAAAAAAGGTATGTGTACAAAAAGTTTTTACTCTATGAATCAGATGTGACGATAACTGGCCATGTTGAAAGGGACCCAGATTGTTATCAACGAAGCGACCTCTAACACATTTTTGGGAGCCTAGTACATTGTATGAATTTATAATTTGTGTAGTATGGGATAAATGGATGAAAAAAAGGAAACATGGTTTTTGTGTAGCTATTTGAAGGGATCATAAATATAAGGGTGTGTGATATATGAATCATTTTAGTAGCGGTTTTTTCATTTAAAATAAAGTTTAATTTACATTATAAAAGAAAGAACAACCATTTTTAATTTTAACTCTTTGGTTTGTCTATAAAGTCATTTCGGAGTGACTAATTAATAAAAACGTTTAATAACAGTGTGTTGTTAAATGCCGGTCAAGACAACATCCGTTAAAACAGTTAATAATTCATAGTTCAACTGTTATAAGGTTACCGACAGTTAGTGTATACCAGACACTGTTGTACGTCCTATTTCAGCAGTATATTCATATTTGAATGATTGTATTCAAATATTTAAAACGTCATAATAGTAAACTGCGTAGGACTTTAGTTGGTTGATTTCAGATTTTATTTTTTGGCTTTCGCCATTGCTAAAATATGTTCCTTAATACGACATATTTGGTTGAGGAACCGTCTTTGCAAATACAAAAAACTGGCCAAGTACGAGTCGGACTCGCGCACGAAGGGTTCCGTACCACCGTCGTATGCGAGCCCCCCTTAAATATTCATTTTATGTGGTTTTTAGTATTTGTTGTTATAGCGGCAACGGAAATACATCATTTGTGAAAATTTCTGCTTTCTAGCTATCACGGTTTATGAGATACAGCCAGGAGACAGACAGCGGAGTCTTAGTAATAGGGTCCCGTTTTACCCTTTGGGTACGGAACCCTAAAAAGAAACAAAAGTTGTATTTTACATTACTTATAAATCTATAGAATTCCTTTAAAGCGGCCCTAGAAGGATCGTTACTGTTTTCGTCACATAGGTTACAAAAAAGAAAGAGCATGTAATCTGAATAAAGAACCTCCTTTTTGATGTTGGTTCAAAACAAGCAAAAAGACATAAACCTCTTCATACTATTTCTGCTTTTTCAAATCAGTAACAGTATTTCTTTCTTGGTTTGCTATAAAATTGTTGCTGCAGAAATGAAACCTAGACCTGCACACGTCAGGCGCCAAGATCGGCTGATATTAACAATGAATGGAACGTTTTGATCCAACTAATTGCCTCACATGCCATACAAGGGAACATATAAAGAAAACTTTAAATGTCGCCCATAAACCATCTCGTATCGCATCATCACAATATTCGGAGACAAATCACATCTAACCTCAACATAAACCAGTGGACACAACATATTAATTAAAATAACACCCCAGAAAGTTGAGTAACCATATCTTTTAAAAATAAAAGAGGTTGCCCATCAGAAAGAATGACCGTAAGGTCCAGAAACAATCGCCACATGTGGCCAGGAGATTAAGCAAAGAAAAATAAAATTATTATATCCTGTCCCGTTCTTGCTCGTGTTGTTTTTGTGTGTCTGTCCCGTTCTCTCAACGAAATCATTCTTGGAAGTGCCAGGGTCGTAAGCGTACAATGCGGGTGTTGTGAGCACGAATTCCGAATTTAAAAAAAGTTCGAAGCGGCCAACGTTTGCTAAATCGCTTTTCGGTTTAACTTCTAATGTTTGGATAGCGGATGGCGAACTCTTTTTGTTGAACTTTGATGGTTCTATTAAGTTGAATTTTATTTAATTTGTAAGGGAGGATTATCAAATATGTAAAGCTGGTTTAATATGTTAGACTCACCTGCATATTATTAAGTACATAATATAAATATGTATTAGAACTAGGAGGTGTTGTTTGGTAATAAAAGAGGTAAGTGCTTTGCCTATATTCGCTATATGAAATTCAATGTAAAAAAATACGTTTACCTATTACGAAAGCGAATAAGAAGGCATAATAATTGTATCCTTAAGGAAGTAAAAAAGTTTTTGTAATTCTGTAATGAAAAACGAACTGTTAACTGCCAAAGAATTCGTAAAGATTCTTCAAATACAATTCAAACTGCCTTGCAATATACTAGAACGACAAACAGACACATCATCACACACAATCTCCTGCAAATCGACACAGCTTATTCAAGGAGCAAGCAAGTCCATCATACCTTAACCCATAAGCTGGAGCAAGTAACCCTACACCAGCCGATGCTCGCCAAAATGACGTCCTCGACGATATTTAACCTTTTATTAATGAAGTGTGCACTGTCCTCTTTTTACGGCACGGGACATTAGTGGTGGGATGTGGTAAGTTGTAGGATGTATCGATAGATGATGTGTGGTAGAGTTCCATCATACATTGTTATCGATAGAATGTGTCGAAAGTTAGGAAATTGTCATGTAGTAGAGTTAGTTACACTTTGTATAGCTATTAATAGAATATGTTGATGGTTAAGGTATTGTTTAGCATAAATATGGAATTATTCAGTAAATTGTATTTAAGATTGAATATGTAGCAATGACTAAAATAGAGATTAATGGTTGAATTTCCGGGAAAAGTAGGTACTGAAAACTTAAAACTGTGATAAGTGAATTATGTCAATGATGATTAGAGGAAAGAAAATAAAGAAGTACTGAGTGAAGAGATGAAGGGGAAAAGATATCGTAGCACCATACCAGAGTAATGATTTGGAATAAGAGTAAGACTGTAGATAAGTTTTATAATTTTGTTTCAAATGTAGAAATTATGAAATTACATTTTAAAGCTGCAATAAAATTATGTTTTTGATAAAAGATATCAAATGCGAGTTTGTTTCATGTTTAAGTTTAAACTTTTGATGTCAACCGGTAGTCGTTAAGAAATGAATACGTAATTTAACTATAGGCGTAACTAACGTAGTGTATTATTTTTTTAATAAAATATCTAACGTATAGGTTTGATTTATTTTGTAGTTATTAATATTCTATTTGTTGACTTGATGATGAGTTTCCATAAAGATTAACATAAATAAAACTATATTTTTGGAGATTTTTACAACTCTTAAGATACGCGGAAATATAAGGTTTATTTATGTTTTATTACCAACATGGATTTAACAATTTGAATATGTGATGTCGCAAATCTTAAGATGATTTATTAAAATCTGCAGAATTTTAAGTTACATTGTGAATGTGATATAAAGGATCTAAACTGTGTTTTGTGCTTTGTGTAAAATTGATACTCAAATTTTAAAACAAACATAATTTAATTAATATAAATATATAAAAGTCCAAAAAATAAAAGCTTTTAAGTATAGACCATTTAATTTATTATATTCCTATCAGCCACTATTTCTGCTACACATTTTATCGACATCACACATCGATACCTCCCATCCCTAGTCCACGCTTGACTAAGCTAAGTAATCCCGACTTGGCCCAGCCAAAGCTATAGGATTCGCGGAACGGTCGCCACCGGCACGCATCGCCGGCCACTTAGCAACCCTTTGTTTTATATCTAATATTATATTAATTATATAAAAGGGTATTATGCCACACACTTTGAGGACCTTATAATTCTGTTATACAACGTGGCAATGCTGACAGCCTTTTGGACACACAGCCATTCGACTGCCATGTAGATGAATTTGTAGACGCTATTTTTTGTTAGTTAAAGAGTTTAGTTTTCTTCAAGTGTAAAGATGGTTAGGTTTGTAAATAATTCTGTTAGTAAATTGGAACCATGTTTAAACTATAATCTCGTTCTCTAGATTAAAAGTAAGCGCTTCAAAAATGGCTTAAAAAATAAGATATTAAACTGTTTTGCTGTTTTATTTCAAATGATTATGGCCCATAACCTTATAGATTATTGGTTATGCAGTCACTAGGGAATTACCATTCTGTATCTACATACTGATGTATGATGCGGGGGCCATAACTGATGATGTGCACAGCCTTTAAATCTCTGGTGTTCGGGCCCTATACTGTAATCGACATATATTTTATTGCTATTTAGATTCGTTTCCAGAACATTAAGAACAGTTTTGTATAAAAGAAAATTTTAAATAATTCTAGTATTCAGGGGATCACAAAATCACAAAATCTTTGATAAATATGTTTTACTTAGCAAATTACCCGGACTATCTGCCATAATCTCTTATTTAAAAGAAACTAATCGAATCTTCAGCTAAGTAACAGTTAACTATTTATTGCTATTAGGTATAACCTTAAATTGCGAATAGCAGACAAAACCTGATTGAAACAATATTTTGTCTGGCTCATGTCAACGTAAGCCGTGTTACAGTTCATCTCATTCACAATTACGTCCATAATTGTTTATATTATCTTAAATTTCATACCAAACTTATCTGTCTCTTGATTCACATATCAAATATAGAGTAGTTACTAGGTATGATAGTAAATATGTATTTAGGTATACTGTTGTCATACAATATTTATAACATACATTGATCATTATCTGTGTTTTATGCATCCAATAGTGGTAGGTAGTGAAAACTTGGTACTCGCGTTACTTTTATTTGACACAAAGAAAGATTCGTCGAGAGAAACATAATAATATCAATAGTCCTCACTTAGAATATTAAGATTGTACCTTTTTGTAGGGGTAAATTCTCTTCCTCCTCTCACAAAGAGAAAGACAAGAAATTACAGTAACTAGACGACTAATTTCTCTTCTAAACCTATTTCAATCAGTATCTCTAAACGAATATTACAGCGTTATAATTTGACAAGAACGATAGTTATAACCAATTGTATACATTACACAATACCGATTCACACCGAGTTTTTACACTTTCTACAAATTCCCAATGACAAAAGTAAACTGGACGAACGCTTATGTTTATCATTGGTATAGCTATAGTTTTTATTCCGACTGCGGGCAATTTCCAAAATACATGCGTTTGTATTTGATAAACAGTTAACGGGCAATTTTAAGAGTTAATTTAACTATGTTCGGTGTGGTTCACATGAATTGCTGGTTTTTGTTAGTTGATTGTCTACGTAAAACAGATAAGATGGTTAGAATTGAGAGTAATCTTGTCCTTAGATCAAGCAGGCCCGAATGGGAACTAGAAATTTCCTGAAATATGTAGATCCAGTCCTCTATTGCTGTTTGCTTTATTAAGATTTCTGGGAACGCACTAAGTCGAGGTCCGAACCTCAATGCTAAAGGCATGTCAGTGTTACCAACGTACCTAGTTAGTTTATCTATTGCTCTGGCTGAAATCTTTATGGTTTAATCAAAGAGTCTGATAAAGCAGTCAAAACCTGCGCTTAGGCTTACTTCGGACTTCTTAAAACAAGAAAGAATTGTATTACTAGACTAGGAACAGTTTTAAAAAGAACAGAATTAAAAATGTAATGTTAAGTAAAATAACACAATGGTGGTGTTATGCCTGACTCAAAGAAATATACATTTTCTTAGCTTTTCTTGACTCTACTAAGCACTATTTAAGAGGCTATTTTGGCATCAATAAACTCCTTAAATGTACTATAAAGGATGGTATAATTAAACAAAAACATTAAACGTTGTTATATAGATAATTATGCCTTTAAAACTAGCTTCGACGAAGAATAATTGTTGTGACAATTTAGGTACTAAGCTGCGACGAGTCTTTATGATTTTCTAATTTTTTTTTCAGAAATAAATATAGCTCATTATTTCTAATTTAATATTCTCTAAAATAATTTCAATATGTGGCTATTTACAAGGATTGCAGTATTCACTAGTTTTCATTCACGCTAGCTCGTAGTTTATTCAACAACAATAACAAATATACAGAAAACTCTATTTGTTTGTGTACCAGCCCTAAATATTAATCAAAACATAAATCATTTCAAAGGAAATGAGTAATAAAGGCCATTCGTACTTATTGTCTCACTGTAACGAAATCATTTATTTTAATAGTGGCTGCTTTGTTCGTATTTAGATTTAACTTACTTTTGCCGGCGGATTTGCTTAGGAGTTCAATGTCTTTGTAAACTGTCTTTGAGACACTTTGGTTTATAAACTTATATATTACTGTATTTTATTAAAATCATTAAGCAGTTTTCCGGTGAGAAGTAAGAAACATAGTCACAAATTTTATTTGTAGCAAAATGTTAATGCCTCTATAAAAGTTAGTCAAGAATAGAAGGTTATTTCTTTATGCCCTGAACAAAAAAATACCTATTTAAGACTGTTAATATCTAAGACTGTTATACACTAGATACTTAGTCAAGATACACTTAGTAAGAAACTAACCGGCAACAGTCGAGATCTTAGATGACACTTTGTCTAAAAACTCCTATAATGCGCACATATGAGTTTATGAGTTTGATATGTTCTGAAAAGGAGTTTAAGGGTTACTCTTCTTGTAATTATTTAAATCTTACTAACATTATAAATGCGAAAGTTTGTTTGGATGTATGGATGTTTGTTACTCTTTCACGCAAAAACTACTGAATGGATTTTAATGAAACTTTACAATAATGTAGCTTATACATAGGAATAAAACATAGGCTATAACTTATAAAGATAGTGTATGAATTGTCATTCACGCGGGTGAAACCGCGGGGAACAGCTAGTTATTAATATTAATACCTACCTTGGTTATATAAGACTAGACTTTCTTGTTGGAGTTAATTGGAGCTCAAAAAGAGTCAAGTAAGAGGCTGGATAAAATAAGAAATATAGAAAAAAAAACAGTTCAAAAGTTTAGTTTTTGTTGTTTAACTGAACGTTTAAATAAAAATTTTCCTAAAAATAAATAAAAAGCTGTATAGTACAACCTCATGAAACAATAAAATAACACAGCAATTTGTTTTTACGATCTTAATGCGTAAAACAATAATTTTGTTTTAAAATAAAAGCGTTTGGGTTATAATTTTATCCAAAAACATAAGTTTGAGCTGTGAAGGATATAATTCCTTTTATTTAATCTTGTTCAGGTATATTTAATTCTTGTTCAGGATCTTTTCTCAGTGGAGCAATATTAAAAGAGTGTAAGGTCTTATTTCATAGTTAAAAATCAGAGATTATCATTTATGTTTTTTTATATACTTATTAATATTATGAAACAGTTAAATATTAGCTAAAATTATATGAAAAAACAAGGAATAAGCCATTTTATGTACGTTTAAGTCTAGGAATACATTTGAGAGAATCTTTTTGGTATTTTCTAAAATATAAACTTACAGGGCCTCGATTCAGCTATTTAAGAGTTGCTTGAATTGAATGAATGACCTGCTGCATTTGGTAATTTTTACGATAATTAGCATTCTGCTAACTGTCATTACGATCATTATCTTCGAGAGTTTAATGAGATTTTATTATAGGCTTATCTGAATACGAAAATTAGGCACAATGACAAGTACACTGACCGACCAATGACATGCATTTAAAATAGCTGAATCGAGGCCCTGGTAGCAAAGATATGAAAATAACTATTTATGGAGTCCATAAAATATTAGCGGAAGGACTAAGGCCAAAAAGCAAGGATTGCTTGTTTGTTTTTTGTATGCAAATTAATTTAAGAGTTAGGTCTTAGGTATTCAAATCAATTTTAGCTATCCGAGTGTTTATCACATTTATTATTAAGATATTTATGCTACTGTGACAATGTAATTGACTTGGTTTTCATTAAAAATTTAGATTTGGTGCGAAATTAGGTTGATGAATAGTTTTGGTTGTGCAGAGCCGCAATAAAAACAAAATGGGTCCGACGCAGTTTAGCGCTTTGCCCCGCTACGGTAAATAATTGTTTTTGTATTTCATTATTTTTGTCCACATACAATAGTCAAAAAATAATATAGTAAATATTTAAAGGCGAATATTGTATTTTTCAATGTGAAATGTTAATACCTACCGACATGTATTGTGAAAGTTTCAAAATTATTTATGGTACTTATTCAAATAAAATTTGACACTTAGCTTTAAGAGTAGGTATATTTTAATCTAGTTATTGCGTTATTCCAATTAGAAAATATTTTGTCTTAGTTGAATAATTAGGACCCTATTCAAATAATGTTATTTTGCTTTATAGGATAGTTTTATAATTAAAATGTTCTTCATTTTAAACATTCGACTATTTTTTTATATAGAGCTTTTACTATTACCTACTAAACTAAGAAAAATGAATTCATTACAACAAAACGATTTAATCTAATTTACGTAGATACCTAGTTGCTTGGCATTAAAAAGTAAATTTAGTTAGACTTATTAAATAGTAGAGCTTTTGCGTCGGCACTCGGCTCTACAAAAACATAAAAAATAATTATAAACATGATAATTAAAATATAGTTTTCTTTAATTTGCATTTTATCACATCCACCACTCCTTGATTGACATTTTAGTCATCAATTTCGATTTGCATAAAAAAGTTTACCTAAAACTTTTTGTCATCAACTACGGCAAAAGTAATAAAATACGTTGCCTTCAACATAACATTGATAGCAATACTTTTTATGTATTCAATAATATTTAACTGCACCTGCCTAAATTAATTCTTGTTATTAATATACCACATTTTTTGTCAAAACCGTCCAGTCCGGTCAAAACACGGCAATACTTTGTTCCTTAATCAATAAACAAAGAAACATCGCATTTCGTCTAATTTAAACCAAATTTAACTTTTGATGACCATTTTTATATTTTAATAACGTAACTACGCATTAGAAAACTAAGTCTTCACTAAAACTTTCTAGAACATATTTACCTCATCATTCTGTAACATGTCTCCTTGGTAAATAGGTAATTTAGTTTTTTCATCATCTATTTCCTCTCAGTCAAAAATCATCCAGCATGCGTAATGATTTATTTTTATTAAAAAAAAACATGCCAATTGCCACACCACCACAAGATTTTATTATCTGTTAATTTCTTTGAACCAAACACAGCACTTACCTAATTATAAATTTATATATCTTCGTTCATTTCACGGTTAAATTTTGTGTATTTTTTAAAATATTTCACTCACTTCACTCAAAGTTCACAAGTCACAAGTTTTTTGTTTCTTTGTAATTCTATACTGTGTCGCGCTTTTGTGAGTTCAAGAATCTGGTTTCTTAAAACCCGGTGTATTTCATATAGACGATAATAGTCGCGGGGAGTATTAAAAAAAATCGGATCTGTAAACAATTGGAGATCTAACAAAGCAGCGCTTCGCGGCTATCCGAAGCTATACTGAAATTCTAAACCCTGACTTCGGTGTCCATGTCGCGCACCCCCCATTACTAAATTTCGTCTCGAATTTAAAACAACACAAACTCACACCCCACACAATCAAAAACCAACTCACACTGACTCTACATAGAGTCGAATTTTTTATAGCGCGGTGATTTCAATCTGACGTTTGTTGAATAACTGAGCGCGCTACAAGGCTATGAGAACGTATAATTTAAAGACGGAGCTGCGCGAACGATCGAGCGCATATAGTCGTCTCTTTCCCTCGTACGGCGGAGGTTGCGCAGCTTTTCGCACAGCGACGTCGGATTGCTCATTTTTTTCGCTATTCAGTATTGAATTACGTATTATTTTGTGAATTAGATTGTGTCGCGGTGTCATATTTAGCCGTACCTGGTGCTCTTTAGCAGGATGGATCGGGAGGCAGGTTGGTATAATCTTTCTTATCTTTTGATCGCATTTTTTTATTAAAGTATAAAAATTGCAAGTACAATATAAAGCTCTTAAGCAATTACTTTCTTTTTTCTTTTGGTACGACGAAGCAGCTGATTTTCAGGTGATTGCAGATTTGTCGGACCTGAAAAGAAACCAAAAATTACTTCAAAATCAAAAATTAAAAAAGCAAATTTAACAACATAATTATAATAATATCTTGGGACAAGTCACACACGGTCATCTGATCCTAAACTAAACAGAGCTTGTGCTATGATAACCAGACAACTGATAAACTTACTTATACCTATTTCTAAATACACACATATATAGACGAATCACACCCGAACACACAACAAAAAATGATCGTCTTCCTCACACAAAGATTTGTCCTGGTCAATCGAAGCCACGATCTCCGGTATATCAGTCAGGGTCGCTAACCACTAAACCAACAGGTCTGTCAATGATGATATGACATTTAATGTAAACGTGACACCTGAACACTCAAACGCATCTTAAGTTCAAGAACTTCTGAAATAGTATCCTTATATGGGACAAAAACCTCCCGCTATCAAAGGTCTTTTTTACACCTGCACTTTGAATGACTTAAAGCACGCTAACGATGCCGCCATTCATGTCGCAACATAGGCCCATGTATTTTAATTTGAATCTACCATCGACACGAAAAAAAGAAGAAGAAGAAGGTCCCTTTTTAACAGCATTCCAAACTTTACTATCCAGAAATAGGGATGATGACTATTTTTTCTTTTGTCCCGTAAACAAAAAATTATGAAGATACAGCGATTACAATACTTGCGTCACGTCACGTCTTTGCAAAATTGTACCAAGGCCCCACTCCTGAACTTTAAAGCGGCTTATCTTCGTCTTTAATTGATTTGATAAAAGAAAAAATACGTGTCTATTATATTTTGATAAACTAAATGGTGAACTTAATTGATTTTGACTTTTCATACCCATTCATGTTCCCTATTCTACAGTTACTTACCACGCAGATTCCATAATGTAGATGAGACAGCACGAACAGAGTCACCAGCGTGTGTAGTACGGAGGTCTCTAGCTGCGGCAGGTAGAGTGACGTCATGACCCCTGTTATCAGCGGCCATGCCATCCAGGATAGCGCCTCGCACTTCATGTGGCTCATCTCTGCGATGATGAGACGGCTCTGGGAAGAAGAACGTGGCGACTATGAGAAGGAATCTCAATGCAATAGGACTTATAGTTAGTAGTGACAGTTTTTGGAAGAAACTTTGCTCTTTTTCTTTTGTTTTCTATTGATTAATATCATGTAGAGTATATCCTATATAAAATACATCCGATCTCCATAAATTGTTGGTCCAAATCTACGGCACTTTTAGATTTGGACCAAGAGATAGAAACATCAATAAATAATATGACTCTCCTTTCCGGGGCCACAATATAATAATCAATTTGATTTGCAATGACCGGGAAAGAAGACAATTACCTTAATTTCAAAAGTACATAAGTTATAGTAACTTCCTATCTAAATATTCCGATTACTACCGAAAGATCGCAAAAAGTAGAGCTTTATGGAAGAAAGGCAAAATATACAACAAATAAACAAACAATACAGTAGAGCGATGTCACTGGATCGGATTTTTAAGGTCTATAACTTGTTCTATGTTGGCAAGTTATTAATGATTGTGGGAAAATATATTACATATATATAAAGTTCTCGTGTCACAATGTTAGTTACCATACTCCTCCAAAACGGCTTGACCGATTTTTATGAAATTTTATATGCATATTCAGTAGGTCTGAGAATCGGCTACTATCTATTTTTCATACCCCTAAGTGGTAGTAGGTAGGTAATAGGCAGGTAGGTAGTAGGTAGGTAGTAGGCAGATGCTAGTAGAAAAAATTGCATTGCAACGCATGCCGGGAACAGCTAGTTACATTCTAATTTTAGGAGTTATCCGTCAGATTTTTTGTAAGAGTAACAAAAAGCTTTTTAATTTACATTATTTTACCAAGAAGATGGCATCTGAGAATACTATTGTTGTGCGTGTATTTATTTTTGTAACACAGCCAACTAATTTATTTTGACATTGGCATTTATAGCTGTATCCGATTACTGTAACTGAGTCACTTATCTAAAAGGAAAGCTGAATATTTCACTAGTGTCGACTATAAATTCCACAGCAATTCTATTTCAAATATTATGTCTGGAAACTGATTTAATTTTTTCATCTGCCGACGGCATTTTCTCAAATTTCCAGTCTATTACAAGTAGGAACAAAGACAAAACCCAAATCAGTCGAACCGTTCTTAGATTTTGTATTTATAAAGAGATAGATCATCATGATTATACTAAAGTAAAATTTTCCGACGGCATACTCTAAGGGCAACAATATCATCTAATAATGTAATATGATTATGAAGAAGATTATGAATATGAAGAAGTACACTTGTTACCTTCATCTACCTCATCTATCTTTCCTGTCCATCCAAAGATTGTCTGTAAGATATCGCTATTAGGGATAAGACCGCCATTGTACCCTTTACTGTTGATGTACTTTATTATTATGTAATTTAAATAGTGTACAATAGAGAATATTCTATCTATCTATCTATGATTTCCATTTTAACACTGTCACTGGTACAAGTACATACTGAGCCAGATTCTCGATGGTTTTTTTCCGTAGGTGCATCGTTTTGAAACCGCGCAAACTTGTCCATTTCGGACATTTTGAAAGATATTTACTTATAAATAAACGCATTTGAGTATCAATTTTTAAAGACCCTTTTTTGTTAGACCTCTTTTATATAAAGCTACACCAAATCATTCGACTTTCCACTGTACATAGACGTAATAATAACTAAATAAATAAATGAATAAATGCGGACAACATCACATACATTGCTCTGAACCCAAAGTAAGTAGCTAAAGCACTTGTGTTATGGAATTCAGAAACAACGAAGGTACCACAAACACCCAGACCCGAGGCAATGTAGAAAAGTTTGTTTCTACATTGACTCGTCCGGGGATCGAACCCGGGACCTCAGCGCTAGCGACACCTTGAAACCGGTGCGTACGCCACTCGACCACGGAGGTCGTCAATAACTAAAACTATATTCGTCTCATTTACAAGCCTCTTGAAATACTTACGGCTATATTACTGAAAAGTGTCCCATACATGAAGATGAAGGCCCTGGGATGCTGGTCAATGATGTTGTTCTGTGACTTGACGGCCCAGGCGATGATGACGAGGGTCACCAGCAGGAGAGACCAGACCGGCTTGACGGCTTCCTGAAGGCTGTACCTCTGGCCGGTGCGGTTCTGGTAGGATCTGGAATGTTAAGTGGTTTAAATGACTGAAGTAGCGCGGGGCCAAGATGCGTGGAAGGTGTTGGGGAAGCCTTTGCTCAGAAACTTACACATCTTACTTCGTCTACGAAATATGAAGAGTTTAGTATGTAAATCTTAATACAGTTAATATTAACTGTATTACAATAATCCACATATTTTTTTTAATTTAGTCAATTTGACATCAATGCAGTTAAAGAAATATGTGCTCTTAATTTTAGGCAATATTTAATGTAATCCAATGTATTAAATCAAGTAGAAACTGCTGTATATTTTAAACCCCGTGGCTTCCAAAAAGAACTTTCATGCACATGTTAATTGCAACAAATTTTCTCTCTTGCGCTTTTAGGAGCTACAGCTGAAAGTAAAAACTGGCCAAGTGCGAGTCGGACTCGCGCACGAAGGGTTCCGTACCACCGTCGTATGAGAGCCCCCCTTAAATATTCATTTTATGTGGTTTTTAGTATTTGTTGTTATAGCGGCAACGGAAATACATAATTTGTGAAAATTTCAGCTTTCTAGCTATCACGGTTTATGAGATACAGCCTGGAGACAGACAGACAGACAGCGGAGTCTTAGTAATAGGGTCCCGTTTTACCCTTTGGGTACGGAACCCTAAAAACGAACTAGAAAAAAAAACTCTTCTTGTAAGACCATCTTATACTTACAAATAAACATTATAAATAGCCACAGGATAGGTAGAAACGACCCCAACACTGTGGATCAGAACCTCGAAAGCCTGCGCGAAGGTGACTTGTCCGAACAAGTATACCTTGTAGAACTCCGGTCCGTATAGTCCAGCTATTAAGAAGAGAATGGAACACACCTGGCAAACAAATATAATACTTGTAGAATTATTACAGTTTTTTTTAAATTTATTTAAAATCATGGACATAATAAGGGTGAGGCGGTTTTATATCGACAGGCCTGTTGGTCTAGTGATTAGTGACCCTGACTGCTATACCGGAGGTCGTGGGTTGGCCACCCAGGACAAATGTTGTGTGATGAGCATGATCATTTGTTCTGTGTCTGGGTGTAATTTATCTATAATATGAATGTATTTAGAAATATATAAGTATGTTTATCAGTTGTCTGGTTACCATAACACAAGCTCTGCTTAGCTTGGGATCAGATAACCGTGTGTGAGTTGTCCCGGAATATTATTATTATTATATACTCTCGATACCGGCTGTGAACTAAGTAACTATTTAAAAAAAAATATCTACAGTTAGACGTTCACCTATTACAAAAAATGTCTTAGGATAGGTTAATAAGGTACTATTAATGTCAATATTGACCTCTTCCTAAGAAAGAAGAGGTTAGATTTACAGAGTTTATGAAATTCTGTTTGCTTTTATACATGATTATTCAAGTAAAAAATGGTACCTACATTACAAATAATTGTTGAATTTCTCTTTACTCACCCACATGCTAAGATCATAGCTCCACGGTAAGTATAAAGTCCCCGTGTTATATTTCTCACAGTGGCTGACGTAGAAGTTCATCACAACGCTTATCACTATCAAAAACCCTCTGAAAACATAACAGCATTATAAAACTATGAAGAACACATAATCAGTCAAATAGGGTTGAAATTAAGAGCCTGCGCAGAAAAGCCCGTATGACCGACAAAATGTCCGCGGCAGGTTTGCGTATCTTACCCGCGCATGTGTCGATCATCATAAAGTAGCTTATGTGTTTTCTTGGGACCCAAGTGATTTTTACGCCAAAATCGGTTCAGGGGGTTAGCAGTTAAAGCGTAACAGACGGATAGACATAAAGATTTACTTTCGCGAGTATATTCATCATCATCATCATCCACAGCCCTTGCCTAGCAGTGGGAGGCCACTGCTGGGCATAGGCCTCTCCTTTTTGTGCCATTTTCTACGGTCAGCTTCATCCAGACTAGACCCAAGACTTTAACTATGTCGTCGACCCATCTTGCTCCCGTGTGCCACCTTGCAGCTTGCTTTGCGTGTATTTTATTTTTATTTTATTTATTCAGGGACAATAAACAGCTACAATATGTATTGGAACAGAGAGAAGATAATACAAAATATAAACAGTATTGCAGCCCACTATATTATCCGCATATTAACAAAAAATATAATATAAGGGTATATCTCTAATATATAAAATTCTCGTGTCACAATGTTAGTTACCATACTTCTCCAAAACGGCTTGACCGATTTTTCTGAAATTTTATATGCATATTCAGTAGGTCTGAGAATCGGCTACTATCTATTTTTCATACCCCTAAGTGGTAGTAGGCAGGTAGGTAGGTAGTAGGCAGGTGCTAGGTAGAAAAAAAAGCATTGCAACGCATGCCTGGTACAGCTAGTTATATAATAAATATCCAATGGCCTTTTCTGATGAGTTTCAGGGTCAACTTAAATTCTCTTACCTAAGACACGAGACCGAGTAGACTGGATCCCTGCCGAAGACGGATATAATAGTGTAAGGTATGAGAAACACTATGTAGGAGTCTAAGCCGTGGTCGAACAGCTCGCCGAGCGGGCCCGACACGCCGATACGCCGCGCCTGCTTTCCGTCCAGACCATCTGAAATAACTGGCTTTTAATACTGATGATAACATAATAGTGTATGAGGAAGACTATGTGGGTTCAGGTCTGAGAACAGCTCGCCAAGCCATTTGCCGTACAGACCATCTATAATAATATTTTTATAGGAAATGGAAACACAAATTACAATAAAAATACGTACAAGATTGTAAACCGTACCGTAGCCATAATCGCCTGTGCTAAAAGGTAAAAATATGATCTGGAAGAACTGGCCCTTTTAATAACTATCATAGACAGAAATACACAAACGCTAGACTCATGAAACCCTCACCATTTCCCAAGAGATGGTATGGGATATTGAGAACATTTTCATTCGCTTCATTAGATACTTAAACTAAAGCGTTAATTGATAATAAATCAAATATTTTGTTGAGACATTTTTTCTTCGATCATATACTTGAATCGAAGATTGTGGTGTGTGTGTGTGTCAACATTTATGTTGACCTTATCTCAAAGGTACTCCTCTTTGAGATATAGGTCAACTACCTATAAGATCTTAAAATGAAAAACGTAGATGCTATATCCGTGTAATTGAGAACATTCTTCATTTATAAAGTTGGTCCAAAACAAAACACATCCATTAATTGTGTTGTTTTGTTATTCGTCAACTCTCAACATATTTTCCCAGCACTAATAAATCCAATTACGCAATTTTAGTGAGCAATAAAAATAACATCGTCCCATGGGCGGGAAAATGACACCCTCTCTCCCTCTCAAGGGCTTAGGACGTACCAAAAAGGTTTTTACCCCGCCCTACTATACAAGTAGGTTTACAGTACATTTTATACAGAATATATTAAATGCCAACGAAAAGTTATTTTGTAAATGCTTTGATACAGTCGGCAAAAGTTAACAAAAAAAATATATCTATATATTATAGTATCAAATAATACAGCCTGAAAAAAGGAGCAAACATGTAAAGTAAATATTTTATTGAAATAAAACTACGTTTAACGTATTTTTTACCGGTTTATTTTTAGATTTTACAAAAATCTATACTTAAGAGATTTAAAAAGAAATGCCATGCTATATTTTTACTTAACATACGCAAAATGTTACTCGAATGTTGTACAATTTGTCAAATGCAGTTACAGACTAGTTTGCAAGATTTAAAATGTTAAAATGTTCCACCGCTGAGAATCATTTCTTATTCTATTAGATATCACTTGTTAATAAAGTTCAATATTCTAATTTATTGTTTCCACTGACATAGAAACAACTGTATTCAAGACACGTGTTACGTTCATTGTATTGTAAGTTTGTAAGGTCAAGGTCACCCAGAGTGTGTATGAACAGCACAAATATTATATGTATGTTAATTAAGAAGAAAATTTACACCTGCATTTTTATTTTTCTTGGTGCCTTTTTGGACGCAGTTATGAGATAATTACACCTATTATATAATTGTTAACTCGTAGCGACAAAAGGACAAAAAATATCAGTTTTGACATTAAATAAACGCTTAATTAACATGGCTAGATTTTATGAGTTATAAGAAGTATGCATAAAATATATATTAGAGGTGAAGACATCGTGCAATTAAAAGTTGGAGAATGAATTAATGAATATGGACTCTACCCAAAAATACACTCACACAAATAAATAAGTTGCGTGCAAAAATCAATGGTAAATGATCAACCAAATTATTATACTCTTTGACTTGACTACACAGCTGACGGTCTCTGACACTAGAGCAACGTCAACTATTAAAAACCTACCCATAATTGGAGATCTGTAAATGTGTCATTAACAAAGGCGAATTATAATCAAGTGACCCTTTTCGGCCAACGATAAAATGTACTTTCCCCAAAGCAATTTAACTTTGACGTTTTTAAATGTCGGTACTTTAAACCTTCAAGAGAAAAAACGAGCATCATCATCATCCACTGTCCTTTTCCTCCCACTGCTGGGCATAGGCCTCTCTAAAAAAAATGGCCCTTGAAAATGGCCCTTTTCGTGCCATTTTCTTTTCAAAACCAGCATACAACTAAATATAACATACTAACTACTCACAATAACTAGTATATCATATATTTACTGGTCCCGGATATCGTGTCGGTATCCGATACCAGTATCGTGTTGGATAATATGAAAACAGTCTAGCAGCGACTAAAACTGATTGAACTCTCAAATTGTTTGGTTGACTCTACTCGTGATCAGAGGGCTAGTTTGTTCCTTGCACAGAGAATCGGCATAGCCATTCAACGTGGCAATGCTGCCAGCCTTCTGGGCACGTTTCCCGCCATTGACAAGGATGACGATGAGTTTTTTGACGCGTGTTTTTTTATTTATTTATTTATATATGATTTAATTTTAGTATATTTGTAAGTGTTTGTTGTTGTATTAGATTTAAGTATTGAATTGTAAATAAAAACTGATTGTCATTTTAGAATTCCTTCATAAAACTCACTTACCCACCTAAATTATACGCCAAAAACACCAACGCACTGCACACTATGAACACCCAGTTGGGGATCTCGCAGGGATAGGCCTTCGCCCCCGGCCTGCCCCCGGCGGCGTACAGGTCGTAGTCGTACACTGACAGGAGCCCCACTGCTACCACCATGCAGAGGAACCCCGAAAATGTTATTAAGTTCGGAGCTACTGATTTTGGTATTATCTGAAAAGGATGTAACAGTTACAACAGGATAGGACAGGATGTAACAACAATTACAATATTGCTATATTCTTATGGATTTAAATATTAGTACAGAACATAATAGAATGTAGAACAGAGCCTGCTTTTTATTGAAAGATGGCCTTCGAAATTTTAAATAGACTATTTACGAAAAATCTTTTTACGTCTGTAAAAAATATGTTTAGCCTTTATGTTAGTTAAACCATGTTCAGTTCCTATAAATTTGATGTAATCAAAATCAGAGCCATTGAAGAGTAGTGGCAGGAGGATTGATCTTGGAACTCTGATGTTCACTTTGGAAACTATATATATCTGACATATCTGTCTTACCACGGAATACTGTGCTGTAAAAAAGGTCGTGGAGGTCAAATAGGCTCGTGTCTTTCGGTTTTCATATGATAAACTTACCTTAACTATGGTGTTCCATGTTGGATGCATTACATACTGGCTGAGTGGGCTTGTGTCTACTGCACTATACTGAAAACATATGCACATTATTTAATACAAATATCTACACAAAAAAAAAACTTTATTTTACCTCTATAAGAAACCTCTACATATTCACATTATTAATCATGAATACTTTTGAGGTAAGAACTTGAGGACAAAAGGGGAAAAGTAGTTTATTAATTATAATAATAAATAAATAAATAATAAATGCGGACAACATCACATACATTGTTCTGAACCCAAAGTAAGTAGCTAAAGCACTTGTGTTATGGAATTCAGATACAACGAAGGTACCACAACACCCAGACCCGAGACGATGTAGAAAAGTGATTTTCTACATTGACCCGTCCGGGGATCGAACCCGGGACCTCAGAGCTAGCGACACCTTGAAACCGGTGCGTACGCCACTCGACCACGGAGGTCGTCGTTGACTTTGAATGAATTAACTTTAAATTTTAATTCGCTGTATTTAATAAGTTCGTGTTTTTATAGATTTTAATTTCTTTATGCAATGTCGAGAGAATGAATGAAGAACGATTGACGAAAAAAGTGTATAAGGCGAGTGTGAATGAAAAAAGGCCAGGCCAAGAGTCACCATAAACTGGACAGCATGTATGAAGGGAATAATGAAAGTGGACAAAGCGAAACAAGTGTGTAAGGATCGTAGCAAGTGGAAAGAAGTGGTCTCTGCCTACCCCTACAAGGGAAAGAGGCGTGATTATATGTATGTATATGTATCGTACACATACACGTATACATTACATTTATTAGAATAAGTTGATGTACAGAGGCGAGCTTAACTCAAAATTGAGTCTTCTTCTAGCAATCCTTTGAGTGATAGTGAGATTATTTAATGTAAGTGGTTAGGCAGATAGAAGTTTAGATTTTATTTAGTATAGATTTTAACTCAAAATTAGTGCCAAAAAGTATATTTCCATAATTCGCAAAGCCTCTTTTATCAGAGTGAGTCACAACGAAACATGTACGGATTTAGCAAAGTAGTCATAAATATTATTGTATTAATTTGTGCATTATCTAATTACTGAACTCTGTACTGTTCATGGCCATAACAAAAATTGTTTCAACAAAATTTGTTTATACTAAATCTTTCTCTGACGATTTTAAAACAAAACATGTATTTCATGCAAGTACTCATAAATAGAAAATAACTAACTTACCTTATATTTATTGAATCCTTTTAAATGATCTTTTGACAAATATTTGTAGTCGAACATTTTGAACACAACTCACTCCACTAGACGTTGCTATGCAAATAAAACTAAATGACTAGAGAATACAAAAAAATGTACTATTCACACATTGAATTGCAAATTGCATTGAAAAAATACGTAATTATACAATTGTAGAGAATTCTCCGCGAATATTAAGTAGCCTTACTTTACAATACAATATTAATTATTCATTTAAAATTAAGACATTCTTTTGTTTCAGGCCTTCATTATCTTAACTCTAAATATTTATATTTATTTCCTTTCTCACAAGGTCAAAGTCGTTGGTAATAATAGAATAAATTTTCTTATACTAATAGCACTATATTTTATTAAATAAGAGTATTAGGTATATCATTAAAATTAACACTAATAGAAAAATTAAAATCGCGAAACTATGTAATTCACAACCCAGTGCAAATCGTCACATTGACTTGAAAAAAAAACACAATGTCATTATACCACTAAAATAAATGAATCATTCGTCTTTCGTATCAAAAATAAGTTTTTTACGAGTGCCAGAAACACTTGTCTTATAGTACAAGATTATTATATTCTCAGGACATATAAGTTATTAAGATCCTACGTAAATCAAAACTTTTTACACAACACAAAAACTATCACTGTAATTTAATTTTCGAACAACACAAGCCAGCCGACTTATGTTATAATACTGATAGCTTATCAATAACGTTGCTGGCACACAAATATTCGTACATTTTTATCTAATAAGCAATGTCTGCCAAAGAGTAGTTAGATCTACAGATTTGACAAATATGTAACAACACGTTTTTACTTACAAATTTTTACATCTTCAGTCGCTTCCACTGTCTGTTCGCCTAGATCTTTTAAATTGCGCAACGGATTTTAGTGCACTTTTCAGTAATAATAGGGTGATTCAAGAAGAATGTTTCTATGTATCAGAAAATCCGAATTTTGGATACCGTGCGAGGCCAGGGCGGGTAGCTAGTGTATAATAAAAGCCAATGTTAAATAAATAGCCCAAAGTAAAAACTGCCTCTGTGGTCAAGATTATAGAAATGGCTTAACTATCATTAAATTTGTGTACTTTTCAATGTGCCTAATTATCGTGGTCAGATAAGCTTACAATAAAATCTCATTGAAATCTCGAAGAGAATGATCGTAATGACCAATTAATGATCGTAATGACAGTTAGCAGAATGTCAATAATCGTAAAAATGACCAAATGAAGCAGGTCATTCAGTCAATTCAAGCAACTCTTAAATAGCTGAATCGAGGCCCAGTGTTAACGCTTGTAGAAATGTCACTTTGCTAGAGGTACTATTTCAAGACAAGTGTCATATCTGTCTGAACACACAGTTATTCTTGTTCATACTCTTATCAATGTTTCTAGTTTATCTTATGTCACCTTATGCGCTAGATTACCGATTAAATGAGTCATTACGATAATAATATAAATTCGTTTAAAATTAGGTTAGGTAAGTTAAAATGTTATTTATTTATTCTACATATACATAGATTGTTGGTAGAGAGTACCAGGAGCGCACTTGTCCAAGGATATGTGAAAAAAGAATTTAGTTTTGTGTAGTTTCAGTTGTGATGTCTAATTAGACGGCAGAAAGATTATTTTTATAGCAATAGCAAGAGATTTACGTTTAACATTAATAATATTATTCTATATCTTCCCTCGTTACATGAGAAGAGTTCTGTGCTTAGCAATTAGAACATTTACTGCCGGGTATTGAAATAAAACCACAAATGATTTTTCTACATCATTAGACACACTATCCTTCGAATGTTGGTCTCCAAGCCTTACACTCTTGAAATTAGTTCGACAAAACGTATAAGTACAAACAATCTACAGGGCTTTTTTACTACTTCCGTAAAATTACTTACATAGGTAATAGGCTAGTTGACTAATTTTGAAACACTGTTTAATTCCTTACCATGGTGCCTGATCTGAACAAAAAACAATACAAATGCAAGAAAAACCATCATTTACATTATGTATTTTCGTTTTCAAAAAGTTGATTTAAACTTAGCTCAAAAATGCTCAAAACTGTCATGGCGTCTTGGATGACGTTACGCTGTGCAAAATAATCCTATTATTTAGCTCTTATTTAACTAAAATGTTATCAACACAAATGACGTTTCGGACATGTTTCGAACTTTGTGACGTCACGCATCTGATTGGTGTTTTCTGTCACGTGACTGAACACCTAATATTGCTGAATTTATTTTACGAAAATAAGAATAATCTTTTGGGTTTATTAATAACAACTGTGTTGTTTATAATGTTCACATCAAAAGTAATCAATGGAAACTCTTATCCATCCAATTTGCTTCTAATGGAAACAAGCCTATTCGGCCGCTGAGAATGCTTTCTTGGTAACCAAAGCATTCTCTGAGCGGTCGTACTGTACTTGCTTTTTTCTGTATAATTCCTGTGGCGTACATCTGTATTATACATCTACATAATAATGCCAATTGCAATAATTTATGTCACATGCACAATTGTACATTCGACAAATTAACAGATGTCTATTTTTACGGTCCATATATCATAGTGGAGAATTAACGCCAGCATCCATTGCAGTTGCATTAATTAGTGTTGCAAAATGTGTGGGCTAATTTTTATTAACATGTTTCGTCTGGCAGACGATTAACACACATTGTTGGGTGTTAAACTGCATTCTGACTTGAAATGCATAACTTTTATTGTCAAATACACAAAAGTACTAATTCTAAAATTTCAGAAAGTATTTCAGCAATGTCGACTTAGTCAACTAATCATGTAAAATTCAAGTGAATCTGACATTGTGGCCATTTTAACTTATCAATTACCTGGTATTGTCCAAAATTATTAATGAGTAGAGCAATCAACTCAGGGTCCCAAATTCAATACGCCAATAGAAATAATTTTATTTCCTTTTCTGCCCAGAAAACGTTTTTTTTTTGTTAACTATACTAAAAGGAAATTAACTAAAGCTTTGACCAGGAAATCAGCCATACTTCCAGACTATGAAAGTACCAGGAATGCATAAATTACGACGAGTTAATTGTATCGGTTCGTCTGTCTGCAGTCGCGAGTACGCATGCGCGGGTTCAATTTGCACAGTTTAACTTTTAGGTCTAGTTAGCCGAATATGATACAGGCTAACTGATATTACCTAATACGTATCATTGTTATTTAAATGATACTTATAAACTGTTACAGATACTTTATAAATGGGCTGCAGTCTGTAATGCAATGACTCTTAGAGTAAATTGTCTTTATTTAAAGGGTTTGCTGTTACCTAGTTCACAGTATTAAGACTTCATACTAGTGACTAGTGTACTGACCCAGATCTTTTCCTCTTTGAAGAATACTATAACTTTTTTTATGCCACTTAAATAAGCAATAAATACTTCAAAATTAATGAGACAATTTAAAAAAAAACAGAAACCCAAATGAAAAATGTTTAGCAGCATGTTTTATCTCATTCTACTTTTACCATAATAATATTTAAAGCGAACAGACAGGATACACCGGAATACACCCTTAATTATACTAGAAGCCATCCCCTGTTTCGAAATCACTCGTAATTTAGTCCGAAATAGTGGCACGCGCAACGCAGACATTATCGCCGCGTTTCGGATTTCAAATTACGCGCCGGTATCGGGTGGCGCCCTCGGCGTTACCATGGCGACGCACAGGTGTTCTATCGATCTCCCGCCGACTTATGCGCGCCTGGTAGTTTAAGAAAAATTGCCGATGGGGTTTAACTTCTTTTTAGACTCTTGGAAGATGGAGAAAGAAAAAACAGGTGTATTTTTGTATAATTTTCAATGTACGATACCTTGTACCTGCAATGAGATTTGAAATTCCTTTAAACATCAACCAGGATACCGTGCCGTCGAAAAATGAGGTAGTACCACCTAATAACTAACGAAAGCCCTAATTCTTTGTAGAAGTTAGTATTCTATTAAAATATGTCAGTTATTTATATTTATATTATAGCTAAATTACAAGCCCTAAAGTCAGCAATTGCTAATTATTCATTGTCCATAAACAATTGCACATACAACGCAGTTATAAACGCATTCAGCAGCATTCGCTCCGTAAATTCAACTAAACTAGCTAAACATTAGTTTAAATTAAAACGGTAAAGGCCGTTTCCATTTGCATTGCACGTGATCGTCTGTTACAGCGTCTAGTCGCCTCATCAAGCTGGACTGAGCGATTAATTTGGGCAAAATTGTAGTCTTTAGCATAAGAGGTAGCGAGTTTTAGGCGACTATGTAGGCTTGACAGTATAGTACCTAGTTTAAATCTCTTGCTTGTCAAGAGAACATCAAATTGGTGTTTTACATAGTAAAAAATGTCATGCACGAGGATTTGCGAAAATTTACAGATAGAAAGAAACTAATTAACGTTAAACTTTTTAGAATTTTAAGTTGCGTATTTAAAGTATTGACAGTCTACATTTAATCGCAATTAACACAAATATCGCTATGTAAATAGCACTTACCTTTTATCAGATAAATTCGTGGTTGATTGCAGAAATCAGCAAAAAATCTGAGTATTCCTTTATCCAGACCATTTACGTCTGTCTGGTGGTGGCCTGACGCCATGATTATCAAACCATTCGTCACGACTATTTCTACATATGACCATTCATATGACACAATCTACCAGGGGACGATAAATCAATTATCCTTGTCCACATTGCATATAACTTGCGCCACACTCGCGCTATTAACGCGATGGGCCGGATGGTCTGAGTCTCACACCTATTTACGCTTCCTCTTGCTTTCTGTACTCCTGGTACTTCAGTTATACCTATAATATGGAATACATCGTAATGCTTGCCTTTTCGGTGATGACTAAGGATGAAATCATCAATACAATCATTGATGATGCTTTGATCTAGTTCTTAGATAAGGAAGATCTATGGTGGTCAGCAATTGTTTGATATGTTTGTGCTATCTGGACCATGAGAGAGTTACACTAAATACTGCTATTAATTTGTATTCAATGAAATAAAAAAAAAGTTATTTTATTTACACTTTTATTTAATCCTTTTTTCTCAAGTTAAATACTTCTAAATCGATTTAATGCTTTAAAAACTCGCCTGTTTTAAAGGCTACATACATTTCAATCTGAAACTAGCTACAGTGCTTATTATATTCACGTAAAAATCCTTTACGCTTCTAAAAGTTGGAAAAGAACTCAATTTTACTACAAAAACAATGCACATACCATCTGAATTCATTTCAAAGACATGCAAATTATGTGATCAGTCACAAGACGAGCGCGTGCGGCTGTCTCGTAATAAATTAATTTTTAGCAGCGCGGTGCATCGCGCCTCGTTACTGCAAAACTAATTGATATTAAACGACGTACAATGCTGTCATCACAATGTATGCTGCCCTAGTACCAGTAACCTCTGAGTTGGATGACAAACATTTTTTAACTAACTAAAATCGTTTAATTTTTTTATCAGTCACACATTATCAAGAGATTATTATCCACCTATTTACCGAGATAATTAATATACACCAGACCTACTTATCAAAATTTTTACGGGTTTTGGCTTAATTAATCTTTTTTGAAGCATCGAAAATAAATTCGTTAACTAGGTACACCAATTCTTTACAAAAATGTAAATATTTTTGCAAGACATGCCGACTGTTGTGGACTTAACAATTAATTAAACATTTAAACGGTTTTCTTATCAAATTGATTGTAAATATAGTATACTTCATTCTTGTCTTAAACATATAATACAAACTGAAAACTAAATTGAAAGGTGTTGATTCATTTAAACAGCAGAACTTATATTTAACCAAGCACGGTTTTATCTTAATTCTGAGCGAGTTGAGCTCGTCACATACATTTCTTTCTTTTTAATGACACATCATTAATACAAATTAGTGTCACTTCGCTTTACTTTAATATCCTTTGAAGAGAAACAACGTTTTAACGAGGGAAAAACGTGGTTTTAAACAAGCCCAAATACATAGGATTGTGCCTTTACGTACAGATGTATGAATCTGTAAGTGTAATCGGTTATCTTCTGGCTCCATCATCAGATCAGGTCCTCGATTCAGCTATTTAAGAGTTGCTTGAACTGACTGAATGTCCTGCTTAATTTGGTAATTTTTACGATAATTGACATTCTGCTTACTGTCACTACGATCATTAATTGGTCATTACGATCATTCTCTTCGAGAGTTCTGTGTCTGACATGTATTTAAAACAGCGGAATGAGGCCAAAGATTTAAAGCACAATAATATTGTATACTTACTTACCGAATTTTAATGTAAGAATGCAAATTTTTATCTCAATCGGATGGTCAAATCTAAAACAAAAAATAACCATCGAAACGATAGAAGAAAGCTCGTAATAACATAATTTACACCCTATATATAATTTCTAATGCCCCTGAATACGTCTCTTGTTCAAAACATCACCCTCTATAGTTCTGTAGTATTTAGTTGGTAACGAGAGTGTCGATCAACAAACGCCTGCTAATTAAAGTCAATAAAGAGTATATTAACAGCGGCTATGCACCAGCTTGTATTGTGTCTAACTACTAAAAATATCGATAATAACACATAACAATTTAGTTCTCGTTAGGGTTGCCACGAATCTTTTCTGATTGGTAAGCAATAAGCTATTAAGCATACATAAAAGAGGCCGCCAAAATCTAGTGTATATAAAGAAAGACTTTTTTAGTTTTTGTTTTTGGAATTCGTAGTGTTTAGTGTTTATGTGTGTGCTGTTAGTATTTTGCTAGAAGCAATAGGGTTTTATACATGCTTTTTCAATGCTCTATTTCAATGTATTTGTATACATATTTTCTATGCTTTGAGATAAACGTCTAAAGTTAGTCATTAAACCAGATAGAACTATGACTGAATGACGATCAAAAGCAGGTGATAGGAATCAGTGATAATCAAGAGCATGTTGAGTTGATGACATTCCAAAATTTGCTGCAACTCCTGAATAAGAAATACTTGTTGATTTTGAATCTGTATCAATTAAACAATAACACACACACACACACTCTCACACAAACAAACACACCCTCACATACACCCACACTCACACACGCAACAAACACACATACACGCACATATACCCACACGCGAACAATCAAAGCACGATATACTCACAATTCACAGAACTCGCATAGAACATGCCCTAAAAGTGATAAATAAAGAATCAATGTTACAATCGTATCTACTTAAAGAGGGGAAGACCTGGTGACCTGAAATACAGGCCAAAAGCCTAGCTTAGGCACCAGTCTCCCACAGTATGAATTCCAATTAGGTATTGTAATTGTTTTAGTTTTGTAATTGTTGTGATATTGTGGTGAGAAAAATAAAATTATTATTATTATTATTATTATTAATAAAGAACTCTTCCTTTTAGTCCTTTTTAGGCCAAACTTCTGGGTAAAGATCTCCCCTTCCCAAACCTCTGTTTTTTATCATAATAATTGATAACAAAAAAAAATATTACTATTATTTCAGAATGGTTCTTTTTGTTTTAAAATGCGACAATATTCTCGTTCGTTTGAAAGCCGTCATAACAAGACGTGTTTTGTCTGTCTGTAGTATCCATTACAGTCACGCCTCGAATCCTTTGATTTCGTCCGTAGTTTTCTAAAACTTTAAAGTATTGTGTTACTTGGTTATTTCGCAACAATTAGGCATTGTCTACGTCTGTAGTAAGTTCGTTTAAAATGTTATCTTAATTTAAGTTTAAATTATTGGATGTTTGGAAATTTTGCTGTGTTATCGATTATTGTTGTAAGTGAGATGGGCTTTGTGTCCCTTAATAAATAAACTGATTTTGAAATTTAAACATCGTTGTTAAATTATATTCACTTGAAGGTCTGCAAATGTTTCCTACTTAAACTTGAACAAGTAACAGGTATTTTTTTAATAACTCGAGGTTTCAGCCTTGGGTTTATTTACCTAAATATTTTAAATGTAAAAATGCTTAATGGTATATTATACAGGTATAATGGTGTGACTTATAAACTTACTAAAAGCCATAAACATTTAAACAAGTCTGTCTGCAAGAACACAATTTATTCAGAAACTAGATGACACATTCTATTTGCTATTTTAAAGATCGGAAATGATTTAATAGTCATTTTGTGTGTGTCCGGAGCGGTCACGGTTTGCGCGCCAGATCGACGGTAACCGGACGCCATCTTGCGCCGCCATGACACCGCTTTGACAGCTGTCATTCGTAGCGGACATTCGAATTTAGAATGTTTGAATCATGTTCGCGGACAGATTTTATTTTGATATTGCTTTTTGTGAGTGATTGCATACGTTTCTATTTTTATAGTAAAATAAATTGAGATAATGTTATGTAAATGACTTTAAATGATCTTTTTGATTTCATCATGATAGTGTTACATAATTATTTAAATGTTTAGATTGTAATCTTATGGGAGACAGGTTGGAGGATGTTAATAAGTCATTGTACTTACTAAGATTAAATAAAAATAATCATTTAAGATTCTAGTTCTAAAGCAATTCTCAAAATTAAAAGGTCCTGTGTATGCGAGGGATTTATAGTTTTTTTGAGTAATTATTTAAATTTTCTGTTATATACTAAGGTATAGGTAGGTAACTTTACGCCCCGTAGCAATACAAACTAGTCTCTCCAAATGTCGCTAAAAGTTGAAATTATTATAAAGATACCAAATAATCCATAATACTATTTTTTTATAAGGATTTATTTTATAGATCTAGTTTTAGTTTGCATTACAACTATGTCTAAACGTGCCGTGTACTGATAGACCAGGAGCTAGGGAAATATAAACATGACGTAACAAACCTATCCCCGACTCCTACACTAGGCGGCGATCGGAAGGCGGGTGGCGTCAAATTAATCCTATTTCCACTTCCTCCGTCAATTTGCTGCGGAGTGCAAGTCGTGTTTAATATAACTCGTTTAATGTCTAGACGTGTGACAGCCCTAACTTGTGTACTAAGATGGTACCTAGATATTATTTTATAAATAACAAAATATCATCTCCCGAGCCTTTTCCCAACCATGTTGGGGTCGGCTACCAGTCTTACCGGATTCAGCTGAATACCGTATTTTACATGGAGCGACTGCCTATCTGACCTCCACAACCCATTTTACTGTTAAATACAGTATCCCATAGTAAGACTGGTTGTCAGAATTGACTTAACGACTGCCAAAGAATCATGTATGACAGCCGGGACCTACTGTTTAACGTGCTTTCCGAAACACGGAGGGGTCTCGGTATGTTATAAATGGTCACCCATCCACGGACTAACCGCGGCGAGCGCGGCTTAACCCCGACTTAAGCCCCTCAATTACAAAAAATTATGTCTTTAAAAAATTTGGCTACTTTTTTCTTTTTACAATCAATGGAATTTTAAATTGAAAGGAGCTGGGTTTTAAAGGTATTTTTTAAATTTGTAATTTTCTACATTTACTCTCTATCTGAGTGAGTTACTGGCACATATTATTGCGCACATCTTGTGAGTCACGGTAAATTGTCATCTATGATCGTTCACCCTCGATACCATAGCCACGGGGTGCGGTAACACTGCAACTCGTTTGCAAATTTTTCACAAAGTGTTAATCAAGTTTATTTACAATATTAGTTGCACTAAACCTCAATTCTCAAAGAACATTAAATTACTGAAAAAAAGTGACTCCTTCTTTTATTTATAACTCATATTAACATTGACAGCCACTAGGCTACATGACACATAAAAAAACTGCAACCCACAAACAAATCCATTTAAATTAATAAACCGTGTAATCCAATGAACTACAATCACCCTTCGTGTTAGAATACGATATAAGATACGCCCCCAGAGAGCAAGGGGTGTATTGTAACAGCTTGCTTAAATTAAACGAAATCGACTTCTTAGTAAAATCAACTGAATTGTCAGTTATAACTTACAAATATTATGAGTTTGTGAAGGTGTAGAGATGTATGTACATTTGTTAATATTTCACACAAATCTTCTTAATAGATATGGACAGAACTGGACATGTAGATAGAATTTTAACCGACTTCAAAATAGGAGGAGGTACTCAATTCGACTGTTTTTTTTTTGTTTGTTACCACAGAACTTTTGACTGGGTGAACCGATTTTGATGCTTCTTTTTTATTTGAAAGCTGGTGCTTCCAGTGTGGTTCCATTTTATTTTGGTCCAGTTTTGAAAGTGGGATCCATAAGAAATAAATATAATACTTATTTTGAAGTCGGTTATTTTTGTTAGAATTATAGAATGGATAAAATTATTAAATAATTATGACTTATACCGAAAAGTCTAGAGGAACGGAGAAATTCGCGAGTGAATCTGCGGAGCACAGCGAGTATTAATTAATAGCTGTATTGACAGTAAGTCACTAAGTATATGGCTACCAAAATTACAGATACCTATTGGATATCTAATAGTCTAACTAAGATACTACTTCACATTGACAACCCTTATACAATTTCGTAATATTAATGAAGTGTATTTTTTGGAAGAAAATAATTGAAAAATTTACTAGTATCAACGATTTGCTGAATTTTACACGAAACTGAATAAAATCGTTATTGTATTCTGCAATTCTGTCGAGATAGGATATTATGCTTCCTCGGGTCTTGTACTCCTTTGAAGTTTTGAAGTATATAGCTTTAAATTCGTCTCGTGTTACTGCTCTTGTTTGGCGTTTGTTTGTTACTTAAAAGAGAAACAGGTGTATCTAGTACCTTTGTTCATTGAAAACAAGAACTGTTTACCAGACAGTGGCGAAGCCAAAAAAGGAAGGGAATGCTTTGACGTGTATGTATGTATTTTTTAATTAGGTACAAAATTTTATTTCATTGTAACTGATTTTCGTTTATCATGGCGACGCCGCAACGTAATATTTTACTGAAATATTAAAATAACCATGTGGTTTCACACTTTATCTGAAATCTCCATCATTATCGCGCTGTGGTGTTATAATGACATTAGCCACACAATTAGCCAATCACGTGCGACGAGTGGTGATGAGTGCAGAGTGCGTATCTCACCACTTTATCACCCCTTGTAGATGCTATCTGTTTAGCGCCTTAGTGGGTTGTTGTGTAGTGGGATAGAGTATGTGACATCAAATATAGATTTAAAAATGATTTCTTACAGAAAAAATAGGTTGCTCTCAATATTTTTTTTAAGTGCCGAATTGTTTGCATGGAGAGGTAGTTACGGAGAGGTAGTACTGGTCTTTGTCTAGTTCCTCTTTATTCAATGTACTATTTTCTTCTTTAAAGCAGTGTATTAAAATAAAATTTATATAGGAGTTTATAAATATGTGGTAAATGACACTTCGTCCCTATTTTATAGCTATGTTGTACCTTAGTCCATTATTGAATGTCATAACTAGTTAAAAACGTTTGAAAAGTATCTCACAGTTTTAAAAGATTCTTCACCTATATTATTTACTTGATTTTAATTGTCACATACACCGTTATAATCCTCAACAATCGCGCTAGTGTCCCGAGGGTGTACGCCCGCCGATTTGTCAGCGTTCATATCAATTTTATTTGTCGCATTGTAACCATAGACCCATTATGTGGATATGGTAAAATTAGCAGTTTAGGTGATAATAACACATGTTTTTGAATTTATTATCCATTAAGTGTTAGGCCCGTAATCCAGTTATATCAATAAGTATAAATTTATACATTTTTGAGGATGACAAACATCTTATTTCCACAAGAACTAGTATCAATATTAAGTATTCTTTATAGGCACGCCATTTTTTATTGGTACGCTCTTTTGTTGGCTTTTTTTTGTGAAAATCTATTTAATTAATGTTCCAAAAATATCAATAAAACTACAAAACAGCAATGTAGAAGAAAATTAAAAGTTTATTTTCTAAAAGTTATGAATCATTACAAAAGAAATTCGAAAGTTCAGGTATAAAAGATGCTTTCTCATTAATTATTTCGCCATATTGAATCCACACTTGTATTCATCCCTAGGGTACATAAGACCGACAGATTTGTCAGGGTTAATCAGTTTTATGCGCGGTTTTGTAACCCCATACTGCTATCCGAATAAATTAAGTAATGTGGCGTTATGAGTTACGATGTACCTACCATGAAATGTGTAAGCTAGTTTTGTGTGAATATGATTAGGTATTTTAGAATTTTATTTCTTTTGCTGCTCGTATTCAATAGCTTCAACTTTGTATTTTAAATAACTGGGTTCAGGAATTTCGGTAATATTTGCATTTTTTATCTTTTTGTTTTTCCTAATGATGTTAAAAATTTTTTTTGTATGTACACCGACTGCGAAAAAAAAAACAGAAATCAGCCACATCATTCTTATTAAACGTATAAAATTAAACGAAACTTAGCCCAGCTTTATAATTCTTTCCAGACAAATAAATATAAACAAAAAAAAACATATACAAATGCAAGCTTAGTGCAAGTATTCAATGAATGTCACCTTTACAGTCATAATGTATTCTCATTCCTCTAAACGATTGAAGTATTTAAAATGGTGCGCGATAACTGTCTGCCTGCCAAGATCTGGGTGTGGTATTACACACCTCTACTTACTTTTCGGAGAATACAGGTATGATTATATAATGTATGGTGGTACGAATAAGTCATATCTTTTATATCTCAAGAATATGTAAAACATGCCCTAAACTATCCAAAAACCCTTAATTAAAGACCAGAGACAGAGATTAGTTTCTTCTTTCGTACTTAAAGGGATTTTTTTAAACATCATGTTTTTTTTTTGACCTAACCGATTTTAAAATGCTCAATAAATATGACTTCTTCCATCAGCCCCAATCTTATAACTTGGCCACTATAACGCGAAACTAACGCGATATTTCTGTCTACTTTTTACCCAATACTTATTCTGTACCTCACTGAAATTACAACAGACTTTCCAGTACCCCAATGACCTAACAAAGGACTTAAAACAAAACAACGATAAACAAAAGCCATTCTCAACCACCTTCTTACCTAATTCACGTAGTCATTACAAGTTTATCACACATGTACATCAGATCTACATGCATCTCCCGCATCTCCGCATATCTCCGAAGGCGCCACCAACATCGCGCGATAAAACTCGGCGCGGTTTAATTTATTCTCACTACAAGCGGTGTGGGGTTACACATGCATAAAATTTATATTAATGCTGACAAATCGGATAGGAGACCAATGAGCTCCCTCGATGTGTGGGCAAACGAAATAAACAATAATAAGTGATAAAAAGGTTTGATTATTTTATAGGTTTGACACATAAGATGTTCTATCCATCTTTTTTTTTAAGTCTCGCATGTAAAAATTGAAGATCAATTTGGTATGCAGTGCAGTTCAATTCAAAAGTTAATTTAATATAGGGCACTTCTAGTTTTATCAAAGTTAGCTCAATGCCTGTAAAGTAGAGCGAATCTTCAATATACTCGTACATAGGATACATCTTTACTTATACAACTCTTATAAAAATTAACTGACTCCACTTTGCCAAACGAAATTCAAACTTATTACGAAAGTATAAGTACTGTCATCTCCAATTAATTAAACATATTTTATAAAAATCTGTTTTAATAAAAAACAACAATAAAAACCAGACTTTGTACTGTACCTACATTATTTACAAAATTAGATCATTTATATAACGTAGTGACATTCGATACATTTCACAACTCTGCTTAAAATATGTCACAGATACTGACGTCACAAACACATGGCTAAAATCTATTGATAAGTAATGAGCTGAACTAATAAACGGGAATTCTTTTGTGTAGCTGGAAACACGGTATTCAATACATTACAAAGTGAGCAATCATTTATTTTAACCGACTCCCAAATAAGAAGAGGTTCGATGTTCCGCTGTAGGTTTTGTTAAAGTAGTTTTCCTATGCGGCACCTTAGCGTATTCAATCTTTGTAGGAGTAAGTAATAGACTCATTTTGAATTTTCTCGTATAGACATGCTTTTAGCAGCAGTTTTTATTCATCATCATCATCATCCACAGCCCTTGTCCTCCCACTGCTGGGCATAGGCCTCTCCTTTTTCGTGCCATTTTCTACGGTCCTGTGCCAGCCTCATCCAGACTCGACCCGAGACTTTAACTATGTCGTCGACCCATCTTGCTCCCGGACGACCGACGCTTCTTTTGCCTTGCCTTGGCCACCATTCTGTCACCGCCTTAGTCCACCTGCCGTCACTTCGTCTGGCCAAATGGCCTGCCCAGCTCCATTTCAGCCTCATTATTGTGGTACCGAATGGTATTCACCATCATGTAAAATAGTAAACGACTAGTTTCGAGAACAGAAAGCTAGTCTTTAACCAAATGCTCAAAAGAATCAATACTACCGCAAGTCCGATAGAGCTCGTAATGTCTCATCAGGTGTTTCTATTATTCGTCAATAGTGAGGACAAGCTATTGGCCTAAGATTGATGGTTACAAATAAATCTGATGCGAGACTGAGCTGACTGAGCAATCCTGGCGGATTTTTGACTAGCGGTAGCCCCCTTTAAAGTCAACTGAATAATAATGTTGCTATTATTCAAAGTGTAACATTATTGAGAAAGTCTTAAAGATACTTTTCATGTCCGTACGTTAATTTTCAAGGTATTGTAACGTGGGGTCATTGAGTACCTACAAAAAAAAGTCTCTCCCTACACAAAAACATCAACACAACCCTTATTTTAACTCCCTAAGGTTCACTTTCCTACAGCCACATTCTTATAGCACTATGTATTCTCATCCTGTTTGAGGAGCCCATAGCTGTGCTTCCAGACAGTGCGCTGCTGAGGCATTGCGGTTTGACGGGATGTGACGGGGCGCTCGCCTGATCCTAGTCTATGGTGATTATTCATGGGAAACTACTGTATGGGGTTATGGTGCTCTGGTATATGTATGCTTGTTTTAGATTTGTATTTAAAAATAGTTACATGAATGAAGAACGAGAAAAACTATCCGTTTGTTCAGGCTTGACAGTCTTTCTTAAATATGTATCCGTCTCTACCTATAAATGTTTAAAGTTATACACAATATGAGACTTAACGAAGACTTAAAGATGAGTTTTGTTTCAGTATTCACCCATAAGTCTGCCATGAGGCACTAAATAGCTTAAAAATATTCAAAATGATGTTATATTTTTTCAAGTTATAGTTGGGAGTGATCGTAGTTTTATAATCTCTCATAATTCATATATATTTATCATATTAGCTAAGCGGGGTTAAGAAGCTTTTGATTCAATATAAATGGAATACTATCTCTTCAACTTAAACATAACAAAACATTTGCCTACTTGATTGTATATAACAAACTTACATGTGTTAATAAAAACCTGCAAATTCATATTTCTTATAAAACACAAAGCAAAGAAAAAGCCTATATACTTACAAGGAAGGCATGATAACAAACGTTCCCACGGTTTACGCTGACTGCGCTAAATTATCGCCACTGTGTACAGACAAGCGATTTTGTGCCAAAGACTAAAAACTGCACATGGTTAGGTAACTATTTACTTGAAGACACTGGGAGGCATTGTGGGGTCTTATGGCTAGTATTGACAGACAGACTTTGAAAAGCCCGAGGATTAAAAGAACTCGCGAACAACGGAACAATGTAAAAAAAGTAAAAAAGAAATGTCGATCCTGGCATATAAAATGTTGTGGAAAAAGTAATATCGGCAAATAGAGCATTTCTTTAATTAAACCTTCCAAAGTGATAAAAAAAAACATCCAAATCTGATTAGCAGTTTTGAGAAAATTATAGGGCTGACTTGTGCATACGCGTCAAATACAGAACTTCCTTTTATGTATAGTATGTATAGTGTCAATGCGCCAATGCAACGCGTAGAATCCTTTTTTTTTTGTCGAGGTGAAACTCTAATGATTTCAACCCACGCTGAGGGCACAGCGTGGGGATATGTCGGACTTGCACCAACTAAAAACACCCCGTTCCCGTCTTAGCCTTGGTCAGAGCCAGGGGGTCGCTTACGCTTTTGGTCCTAGACTGGACCCCTCCAGAGGGTGAGAGTAAGGCTAGGCTCTAACCTCTCGCTTCTCCGAATAGCGTAGAACCTTGCGGGATTACGAGGAAAATTTAAATTTGACATTTATTTGAAAACGGTAAATATCGTGCTAAACAAATGTTAATAAACATCCGTAAGTAATGTCCAGTCTGTTTCCAACCTCATCTACATTAGTTCCGCGTCATCAAAATCGCCATTGTCAAGGTTATATTTTTACAAATACATAATTTGTATGTAAACTATTGCAAAAGTGGGTTATTGGTCGGCACATTAAAGTCAATGGGTTCTTGATAAACAATACTATTCTCAGAATTACTATAAGGTGTTGGATTTCACTTGCATTGGAATGATAAACACATTTATGCATATTTTACTTTATTTTTTCAAAACAATGTTGAGAGTATGTATATTGGTTAGCGATCTATACAAATGGCGCATGGACAGATGTGATAAAAAATGAATGTAAGGTTTTTTTTCTTAATTTCATAGGTGTGCTGCTGCTGCGTCTTTGTGTTCTTCTATAGTTCAACAAGTTGGGAAAACAGTACTAGATCTATTTTATGGTTCTAGTTGTAAATTATATCAGTAATAATCAATTCGATTTCTCTCATACCGGAAACCTTTTCCTTGAATTATCATTTTATAACTGCATTAACTAAGCTTTGGTTACTGAATTCAGTAATTATGTCCAATAAACTAAATTAAACAAGTTTACTCCCGGATAAACCCGAATAATTATTAAATAATACAAACGAATAATAATGTACTAGGGTGTAATAAATACAAAGGCGTTAGCTGACACCGCGGCGGGCAGGCGCCGCTGCCGCCGCTCGCGTCGACACAACCACAATGCTGAGTCAGATTAGCAGAAACACTACTACTAACTTATGACCGCCTGGTACTTAGAATTAATGGAAAATATTTTACTGTAATAATTTTTTATTCAATTACATTTTTCTTTTAAAATAATAAAATTAAATATTAAATTAACTCGTACAAACGTTAAATCAAAGGTTTGCAGATGTTTTACTCATTCATAAAACCTTTTACTTCTATTTTAAAGAAACTTATTAATGTATTTTCATGTTACATTTATAATATCATATTTCTCTGTAGGCCCTTCAAACTTCAGTTTTCAATATAACTTGTTAAAGAAAAGAAGCATTCAAACTTAGCTGAAAATATTCTGTGACGGTAATATACAGGTGCCTTCCACATTGATCAGTAGCAATTGAAAAAAGTATTGTGTTCGAGAAGTTTAATCTTCATAGGTTTATTTTGTGTCTAGATTTTAATATTAAATAGTAATTTTTAGAGACTTCATAGTTAATGGTGTGGAAGCGCAATTGAAAACGTGAAAATAAGAGCAAAGTTTCGTATAAAGAAAGGCATTTTTACAAAAAAGAAGTAATCTTTTCCAAGATGTTTTCCACAGGTTGCAAAATACATAATATTCCTTCCTTATTTGATTAAATTAAGTTACACCTAACCATCGCCTTAAACTTAAACAAAATACAAAGCATTAACCAGAAGGTCCGCAATTCCACCATTTTCTATAACTCATACACAAAAACTGTCAAAAACAACGCACCAACACGAATTCCCGAAAAATTATCGTAAATATAAAATGATATTTTTATAATAAAACAAACCATTAAGTGTGGCCACTAACAAGATATTTCAATAAAGAAAATTATATTTTTTATAAAGCCCATCGTTCGCTGTAACATAATATTGGGGAAACCGGATAGCAGACAGTATGGCGCGGCTCGCGACCTAACTTTACTTTTTAATTTTCTTTTTTTATTTTATCTAGAGGCGAAGGCGATGATAATGCAATGCCGTGTTACTTAACAATTTAAACTTGTTAACTTTTGAACGTGGAATGAAGCGTGACAAAGTGGCGTGTTTTGTGAATTCGGATAAAAAGTAAAAAGTTTTTCAGTTCATTAATGGCCAGTATAACCTCCATATTTTAATTTTACCATGTTTTTTCTGGAATTAAAACTACTTTGTAATCGTTATCAGCTAGCATACAGTACTATAATAACATTGGTAATATTTATCTATACTAATATTATAAATTAATATTATAAAGCTGAAGAGTTTGTTTGTTTGTTTGTTTGGTTGAACGCGCTAATCTCAGGAACTATTGGTTAGAATTGAAAAAATCTTTTTGTGTTAGATAGTCCATTTATCGAGGAAGGCTTTAGGATATATAACATTACGCTGCGACCAATAGGAGCGAAGCAGCAGTGAAAAATGTCACAAAAACGGGAAAAAATATTCATACTTGAAAGCTTCCGTTGCGTGCGCTGCGTAAACGGTTCGAGTTACCCAAAATATATGTATGAAAGAATTGTTCCTCTTTAAATGATCTAAAAACATGTCTGCGACAGTATATGTCTATCTTTTAAAATTGACTTACTATCTTTTTTAAGGTAATCATTTGGTCGAAATTAATGCATTATTGCCAATTATTTGCTACAGAGTTTTATCAACATAATATTAACTAAAATTATTATTTACGCAGAAATACTTTTTTTTTAAACTTCTTAATCGCGGTCATAATAACAGAAAATGACGCGGACGAAGTCGCGGGGATCAGCTAGTATAATATAATTATAATATAATTTATTTCTTTCAATAAGTACAATAAGCAAATCAACACAACACAAAGAAAATATTAATTGTACAGTGGGGTTATTAAAAATAGCACACTGTTTCCCAAACTGAGACGAGCTCGTATTTCGGAAATCAGCGGCTCTCCTCTCTAATGCTATTACAATTTCAATGTTATCAAAAGTTTTGTGCAATTTTTTAAAGTTGCTTATTCTAATTATTCGTTTTGCGAGCATAATAATAATCCAGCCTTTTAACGTTGCGCCTGTTGGGCACAGGCCTCTTCCCATATAGAGAAGGCACGAGCATTGATCACCACGCTTGCTCTCTGCGGATTGGCGATTTCAGATCCCAAATTTTGGAATCCAGGTTTCCTCACGATGTTTTCCTTCACCGTTTGTCAGAAGAGTCTTAGAATAATTAAGAAAGTACATATAACTTTGTTAGAGCCACATTGGTACTTGCCTGGGTTCGAACCTGCAACCTTGTGCATGCAAATCCGTTCATTGAACCGCTAGGCCACCACGACATTGCGAGCATATTTTCTCCTATATGTTTAACAAGCAATAATAAAGGTTTCATAAGTTTGATGTTTCTCTTTCCATCTACCTCTGTATGCCTAGCTACCTAACTTTTTTTGAAAGCTCTTATTTGAGATGAGTCTTAGCTGTAATTTATGAAGATCCGTTTGGAATACTGAAGCCCTCAGCAATGTATAATACCATCATTAATCGCCTCATTGGAGTTAAATAACTGTAACTAATCCCAAAACACGGTTACCTACAACATTACGATTACCTAAGTATTTCTTCATAATAACTTTGAACAAAAAATATTCATTAACGCCCCACTTCACGGCCTCTCCTTAGTTTTGTTTCAACGGAGGCACTTTTTGTATCGTGTGTGTTCCGAGCGCTGACGAAAGTCACGATTGAACTGATAACGCTTGTATTTGATAAACAACCTTCTGTTGGAACTGTTGGAAGTTAAGCAGAATGCTGAGGTATAGAAATGGATGGGTGGGTGGGTGATGTGTTAGGGTTTAGTTGTTTTTGTAGATTAAAAAAAAAGTGTATTTAATTTTGTGTTTTGCAATGAAAACCCGTAAGCGATGAATAATATCAGAAAGTATTTTCTTTTAACCGGTAGGCCACCTGACTTCCAAGCGAATGATAATAAAGAAAAATAGATATCTCAGCTCGATAGCTAAGATATATTAGCGTGCTTTTACTACATCGACCTTGTATCAGTTTGAAACGACAGTAAACAATAAAACAAATATGATTATTTTATACAAAATGCAACATAATACAATTTTTTACCCACACAACTGAACAGTACCGTATTAACCCTAAAATGCCTACGCTCTCCGAACTCACGTAAATGTTTATCTTCACGTCTTGGAGAGAGCAACCCTTTCGGTGACACGAATAATATTTTGGAACCCGATATTACTAAAGCCCAAATGTTTCGAGTCTAACTCTTACTTGCAACGTTTTGAGTTTACTTATGTTTTAAATGTTACTTTCTTTGAGAGACTTTTATTGCAACAAGGTTAAAATTATATTTTAGTTATTTATATAGCCAATTGTCAAAAATTTAATATTGAACACATATAAAAATTGTTAAACTTTTTCATAAACATCGTATTCTAGATTTGTTATAATAAAGAGTTAAGAAAATGATGGACGAAGTGATGAAAAAAGAAATCACTTATAGGGCAATAAAATTGTCTATGCTACGACATACATGGTTCCCAAAAAGCACCAGATACAGTAAAAAAGCGTAACCATTTCTTTAACATGTTATAGACAAAAGAATCCTTAGAATATCCGTCACACAGTTCAAATATACCAAGATTGACGTTTCCTTGTTTTCCAAAAATAATTCGGTCGTACATGTACCTACATCACTACCACATGTCCGAAATCGGAATCAGCGACCGAAAACAAACCGAAAAATTAACAACGCGTCCCCGAAATAGACGAAACTCGATATTTTCGCATGAAATCAGGGAATATTGTTAAAAAAAGTCCTTTTTTTATTATTTTTCTTACAAATCTCATAGCATGTGCATTGTGGTTTTAAGTTACCGACAAAAAATACTTTTTTTTATTACCTGCCAGCTTTTCACTTGAAATATGGACAAGCAATTGTAGAAAGGGTCAATTTTTTTGGCATTTTACAAAATCAATCTCTTTTGTTAACCCTTTCAATAATTGACCCCTTGGGAATGTTGTATTTTTATTGATTGTTTTGTATTGACCTTTGACACAAAAACATGTGTAAGTTTAGACGACCTTTCTTTGAATTAACCCTTACATTTTATTGCTTTTCCATTAAATTTCGAAACAAACTTATTGTATGTTTTGGGTAAAAATCAGTAAGAATTTGTGTTCCCATGAAAGGTTAAAATACAATAACGACGTTTTAGACAACAGGAATAGGACGGAAAGAATTATGATCTCTTTTGCCTAAGTTCTCAAGAAAATTATAAGTATACTCGTATTTTATTTCACACTTCACTTTACAATTTCGCCCAGATCCTGAAATCCTGTTAGTTGCTTGAGAAACAATGTCAGAATTAATTCCTACAGGATGTATTTTTTTAATGCAAATTAGACAAGACAACACCTTACACATCTTCACGCTGGTGGACAGTTTTCAATTAGTACCCATTTAGAATTAAAACTAAAGCAATCCGTCACCGGACACAGCTGGCCCGTTTCTAGTCACTATTTAGTTTGGTACGGTCTTGTTAGTCATTCATTACATTAGTGATGTTAACAACGTTAACTCATGCCGTTAAAATTAACATAACACTTCATTCTGAACTTTAACGCCCAAAAATAAAGTCGTAATGACTTTTGGTACGCGGAACGCATAAGTTTGTAGAAAGCAATGAGATAAACATGGCGGGCCTAATGCGAGTGAGATGTCAATCACCTGTCAACGACGTCCCGCCTTCCTATGCTCTCCTGGTACTGCCAAACGTAATGTACTAGGATTTGTACGTGTTTTTTATAAAGAAAAATGTTTTCCTGTCCGTCTGTCAGTTTTAAAATGTTTTAAGAATGCGATGAATGTTGTTATTGTTATATTATTGTAACTTGTAAATTGTGATGTCGGAGAAAATGTTGAGAGGAGACTGTCAACGAGTTAAAAATATTTTCTTAATAATTTGTCATCTTGAAACACTAATGAGTGCTGAAAATGTATTCACTAATTGAACGACATTTATTTCTGAGTCTTGCACTAATTGCATCTATTTTAGGTCCTGGTTTTGGTTTTATGTTTATCAAAATTAAAGCGTTATGTAAACCTGACTTATGCATTTTGTAATAAATAGTAAAAAAGCAATCAGTATACAAAAAAAAAAATATAATCAAATCAAAAATAATAAAATGCATATAAATAGCTCTACATCACTTATTATACATTTATTTTATAATCAACAAAATCGGAACATTAAAAACCAAAATAGTATTCACAACGGCATAAAATTGATAGTCAACCCACAAATGCCTAAGTGACGCGTCTCCAAGTCAATAAAATAATATTTTTACTACAAGTAGGCGGTTGCGGCGCACCGCACGCGCGCTGTCTCACGAATATCACATCGTTTTTATTTTTGTTTATTAAACGAGAAGTTTTTTTTGTTGATTTTCTGTCGATGATATTGACTAAGATTATGGTAAACGAGAAAATTGCTGAAACGGTGATGAAAAAGAAATAATAGAAATTATGTTTTAAAGAAAAAAAAGGAGGAGATAAAACTGTATCATTCCAGAAATTATATAGTTTAGGGATCCAGAAAATAGTCAAGGTAATGTGTTAAATCAACTACACAGACATTTATAAAAATATATTGTTTAATTTATGAAAGTAGGTTAAGTAGAAAAATTCACACAAATCAGAACAAATTAACCTTTTTTTAAGATTTTATCAAAAGAAAATATGTAACAATAGTAAAGAAATTGCCTTAACTTATAACCCTTTCCTTATTCCGTTCAGTTATAATACAAACAACAAATTGAGCAAAAAAAAAACTATGACTTTCCCTGAAAGGGTTGAAATAATCAGACGCATTGTGTGGTGAAATAAATTTTACACAAATAAAGTTAACGAGCTCAAATCGATTGACCCCTCTTTTAAGATCTTTTTCTTCAAAGTCAAAGTTCGCGCAATATTTAATAAAAGGTCACAATTGTTATAGAAACCTTTTAAACCCTTTCTCTGTGTTACGAGAAGTATGCGGTTAAAATATAAAAAAAAAAATAGTTTTTTTGTACAAAAATCTAATATTTTTCACACGTTTTTTTTTTGCAACAGCATTGAAAGTGTTAATTTTTTCTTTAAAAAATTCTCACATTTTTTGTTTATTTTTATTACTTAGTTATTTTAATAATAAAACGGAGTCATATACCTACATATATTTATAGTGCACGTAAATATGGCAACTACATATTAAATTAGAGTGATTTTGGACATTTCATTTATATTTTTATAATGAAATACTTTTTTCTAATTCACATTCTTTTTTCAATTTGCGTACTTATAAGTAACCAGGGTAAGCACTATAAGCAGATGCATATTTTTCTCTTTAACAAAATAAAGTAAAAAATCGACACAACCAAACTTCCACCCCTCAAGTTCAACCCATAGTATAGAAGCGCGCAACTGTGTACATACAGTTGAGTGTTTAGCAAACAACGCTTGCCTGCTATGGGCTCCTGGTACTTCGCAAGACTTTTGCACAACTCTTTTGCTATTTTTTTGCAGTTATTAAGAAAAATGTCTTTACGACTTGCGAATTAGTATAATGTGTATTTCCTGTGACGTAAAATTTAAATTATAAGGGCCATTGCGAGCGTCTTGACTTATACCACTACTATTTCTTGAGTCATAAGAAGAAACAGGAAGGGGGAGTTTTGAGAACACCCCTTCCGTTATGTATGCTTCATATAAAATGTTCAGCATCCCTTAGCGTTTATAGTCTCCTAGTAGTTTGCACCAATTGTTTGCCAAATTTTTGCATACCTCGTTGGTTGGGTTTGTTCTGAACATACGCAATGACATGATTTTTGAATATCTTAGTTGTGAACTATTTATTTTTAAAACTGGGTATTTTTTTAATAAAACATATGTGTGGAAAAGTAAATAAAGAATTTTTGACCAATCAAATTTTTGCAGTTTTAGTATTTTGTACCAGATTCACGTCAGAAACTTTTTTTTGTACATTTTTTAGTGACTATCATCGTCACCAACGTATTTTGCTACGAAAACTACCTGCTACGAGACAAAGTATGCACAAAATATCAACAATGAGACACAACTTTTATATTGTTGAGAAAAAACACTTAGATCATTTTAGCATAATCTATTTTATAAAAGTATTTTAATAGCGAATTTTTGTAGAGCTCGCTTTGAATAATGTTCACAATTTTTCATTCTTTGATTACGTTGCTAACCTTGTATAAAGTTATTTAGCTATTTCTTCTAACCTACAGATTTGCAAGATGTACTTAGAAGGCAGGTGGTATCGCGCCACAACGGCACCCTATGTTTGTCCACCACTCCGCCGACCGCTCGGTAGACATGGGCCCCTGGTACTTCGGGGGTTGAGAGCAAACAGCGCAGGGGCGAGATGGGATGAGAAAAAAATGGGTAAAATGAGTGATATTATTTATAAAAGGCTGCTTGCTTTAAAAGCGAACCAAGTAATAATTATTAAAGATGAAAAAATATTTGTGTAACTGAGGTACCTAAATAGTAATAGCTACCTTAGCCTAGTTGTATCTATACCTATACCTACCAATACTAGTTTCCGTGAGTTACCGTGTAGAAAGTTACAAGTAGTGTTTTATTTTTTCAAGTCCAATATACATTTATAGATATTCTTTCAGAATATTCTCTATACATTTTTTCTATATGCCAGTACCTATCTAACCATTAATTAGCCCACCCAATTAATCAATTTCATGTTTATACGTTGACAATAATGAATCATTTCGTCCACTACAATTCGGCGTATCGATCAGCGTTAGAATGGCGGTCGGCGCAGGCCATTAAAATGTTTGTTCCATTAAAAGGGGCAATGGAAACAAACAAATTCAAAGATCCCTTGTTTAGCTACTCGAGGGTGAATGTGGTACACTAAATGGGGACTGGTTTTGGAAATTATTTAATTATTTTTGGTATTCATAATTTTTGTTTATGACTGCTTATTTTAAATTGTAAAATTCATTTTGTTATTTATTAAATTAATAACTGGGGCCCGAGTCTGTTATTTACACTCCGTGTCAGAGTGCTCATAGTTGGCTCATAGTGAGACGATTTTACGATAATTGGCATTCTACTAACTTAGTAAACTGATATTTTTACGATAAATTAAAAATACTTTTTACGGATATTCATACACCGCGATAAAATTCGTAAAATGTAACGGTAATCATATTAAAAAAAAAACGAGTTCCGAGTATGAACACATGTTTTGTGTTTTTTTTTGGCGTTTAATTTACCATTTTCCTTTACAAAAGATTATTAGTGATCTGGGAATCAAAAAATAATAATTATCATAACCAACACAAGAACTCTTTAACATCGTCTGATACAATTTCTGTTATCAACACAAACGATAACTTTATCTTTCTCCAAGATAATCAATTATTTCAAAACAAATCCAATTAAAAATAACAAGCCACAACAATGGCTTACCAGGCGCGCAGAAGCATCAGCACGTCAAATTATGTTGTTAACAATACAGGGGGGTATTATTCGGGATTCGAATAATTAATTCCATTTACTGGCGCGTGGCGCTAGATGGCGGGTGAGACGCTGTTGTTATACGTATTATAATAGCAACAGTCACACTCCCTTTTAGGCGGATTCAGGAGAAATTATTTTAAGGTAAATTATAAATAAAAGAAAAGAAGAAAATGCAACTTATCCCTACACTTATTTTCGGCTTTGTTCGTGTTTACAAAAACTATAGCGTCTTTTAGTTTTAAAATATCTTTGTATTATATTTGAGTGATAGGTATTATACCATCTCAAACAGTACGTAAATGAGAGAGTACCTGTACTTAAGTGTTCAGAACTATTTAATTATCAACTTTTCCTTTGATGTGCAATCTATTAAGCAGGCTTAACTGCTTAATATATTGCTTTAAACTATTTTTTACCTTGATGTTTTCATGCCCTTTATAATCAAACGCCTCATTTTAATGGAGGTATATCATTTAAATCAAAATTAAAACTTTTCCAACCCAGAGTAAATTCTTAAACCCATGACGGCAGCGTTTAAAAATCTCTGCATCGTAAATCAAGTTCCGTAGACAATAGTCAGACTTTTGACTTATCCAACTTCAAAACTAAGAACATAATACACAATTGTTAGGTATATAAGCCTTATGTACCCACCTACATAGTTGCATACGGATGTGGTGTGCAGGGTGTGGTGACTGCGCGCGCGCAGGTCGCATGTTCGCGTCCCGTGACCGCCCGTTACCGCCGACGTCATGCTCTACCTAGCTGTGGGATGGTCAAGAGATATAGGTATTTTGTCAGTAAAGCTTAAAATTAAAGTTAATAGGTATAGAATAGACTGGTGTACCTATTTATAAGAAAAGGTCTAAGTCTGAGACACATATTTTCTGGTAATGTTTAAAAATTTTATGAGAAAAATCCCATTCCTCGTAATTACACGACTGCCCAAAAAGGAGTGTTATGTTTTCAGGGTTCATGTATGTATGTATGTATGTATGTATGTTTGTGAGTTTCTTTATTCCACCATAACTTCTAAAAGGCTTGACCGATTTCAATGTTTGTGGTATCGTTAGAAGCTTTGAGTTATCCCGAGTGACATAGGCTATGTGGACATTAAAAAATGGTCAAGCGTGAGTCGAAATCGCCTGCAAAGGGTTCCGAACGATATTTTTTTTTGTGTTGTGTCATGTTTTTTTGTTGTTCACTAAAAGGTATTAAATAAAAAATTAATAATTAAAAAAATTAAAAAACACGCCTGCCATGTCAAAAAAAAACTAAAAACAAGTCAAATATTTGCAGTCGGGGTTCCTGTAATGAATTGTTCCAAGTAACCGACCCCGACTGCAAATATTTGACTTGTTTTTTGGCAGGCGTGTTTTTTAATTTTTTTAATTATTAATTTTTTATTTTGATATTGATTGTAAGTAGTAACTTAACACAAGTAAAGAATAACCTATAGCTTTTGTACCGAAACATGGTGTCTTCACATTTAATAAAATAATATATATTAAGGCTGTTCTGACTGTTGGACGCGTAGGTACTACTGTCAAGTTTTAAAATACCGAACAAACTTCAGTAGCTTTATTGAAACAAATTAATAAAATAAATAAATAAATGCGGACAACATCACATACATTGCTCTGAACCCAAAGTAAGTAGCTAAAGCACTTGTGTTATGGAATTCGGAAACAACGAAGGTACCACAAACACCCAGACCCGAGGCAATGTAGAAAAGTTGGTTTCCTCATTGACCCGTCCGGGGATCGAACCCGGGACCTCAGAGCTAGCGACACCTTGAAAACCGGTGCGTACGCCACTCGACCACGGAGGTCGTCAATTAATTCATGACAAAAATTACTTTTCCACATATTTCGTCCACATCCTTCTGGATGTGGGCAAAATATGTTTTTTATGTTGATTCTCTCCAGAATCAACAACAAAAAAAACCTATATTTAACCAACAAAACCTCCTCCTCCATTTCCCAGTGCACTGAGCGTGAGACGGCGCGCTGCGGTCGCCGAGACAACGCCTGCGGTCGGACTCACCGCGTGAAACTTAGAACTCACTCACCGGGTATACTATATACATATAATGTAGTATATGTACTATGTCTAGAATATAGGTAGAGGCTATGTAGGTATAGCGGAGTTGCGGTATATAACGACTGTCAGTGCATGAAGTTATATAGAATACTGGGTTGGTTTTTTACTTGATTGCGAAATCCAACTAACTTAGATCATTCTCTGATGCTTTTTTAATATAATGATATGATAATAATAGTTCTGAAATGTTTCAATATAATAATTAGGTATTGATTTATAAACACAGAGTCGTAATAATTGAAATTAATGAACATGCATTGCGACCAAGTGTATTCACATTGTGTCGGTATCCCAATAAATATAAATTACAAATATCGCATGAGTTAAAGTCGTCAACGTTATTTTCTTTCAGAAGAAAAGTTTCAAAACGCGTTAAAATTGGGGCTTTTGGGAAAATACTGTTTACCGATGGGATTTATCTAATATAAATAATTTTTATTTATTTCATTACCACCAATTAACGTGTGATTCTAATTAGCTTTTTGACACTAACACCCGTGAAACCAAAAGATACGATCTTAACAGGTATATTGATATCACTTAGACTAATTTACACCTGCTTTTATTTAATGTGGCTGTCTATTAAAAACTTGTACCTTGTTTAAATTTAATTGGTGTGATTAATTACCCAAGTTAATGTCATGTTTAATCATATGAAGATTTAAATGAAATGCTATCTGGCTGGCCCAATTCACACGTGAAACAAATACAACTTAAAAAACGGAACCACTAAGAAGAAAAAAATAACTAAGTTAAACAAATACATTTTTTTCTGGTACATAAGATTTTAAATAAATACTTTACGCATTTCTTTAACAGAACAGTACGTATAAACATATAAATATAACTTTTTTATCAGGAACAAATTAACATCTACAATACAATGACATGTTTGATTTTAATCCCACGAAAATATATATTTTTTTTTTAATTTCATATCAATAAGTACTTAAATCTAATACAACAACAAACACTTACAAAATATATACTAAAACAAATAAAAAATTAAAATTAGGAATTCTTTAATATTATAAATCGATTTGCTTACAATATACTTTCATCACGTGTAACGAGACTAAGCCAGTATATTCCTAACCATATTCAATAGACAAAAGGACTTTACCATCATGTGTCTATTAAGACAAAAATAACCGAGACGTTTGTCTTAAGAAAAAAAAGCAAACATAGGTACGAACATTTCAAAAGCCTCTTTCATCCCCGACCGGGAGCGGAAAGCTTATAAAAAAACACTCTGTATATCAAGTTACAGTACATCTGGCCGGCTGGCGAAAAAGCACGATTTTATTAAAGGAAATTGTATTTCAAAGTTCTTCGAGTTCATGAGTGCCTAGTACTTTCTTCCTAGGATTTTTCTAGAAATTCAAGTTATTTAATTTCAGTGAATATATTTGTTTTATTTTAATGATCGGGTAATGGCTGAAATTTCTTAAAGGCAACTCAACTTAAAGTCATGTCATTAATTATCATGCTGTCTTTACTAATAGGTATAAGGTGTAAAGTAGCGACGAAAAGATATTATAATTTAAGAAAGTACACTTACTAAAATTTCGTTTGAGAACCCTATTCGGGGGTCAGTTTATTTTCCTGATGCGCTCATTTCAGCAAGATTTTAAAGCGATTCTCAAGAAAAGTGATAAGATAATGTCAATAACGACATATACTTTAAAAGGATGAGACTTGTAAAGCTAAATCATTTTCACACAACTGCATTCCAGTTTAATTTTATAGCCACACTTATTCAAGCTCGTCAATTCTGAAGGCAAAATCATAAACAACATGTTTAAACGTTTAAGAAACAATGTTGTTTGATATAAACGTTAAGTTTATGTCGGACCCACGCGTGATAAAGATGTTGGGCCTTTGGGATATTACATTGTAAGATTAAGAAAGCATTATATCGGCGAAATGATGTGTTTATTTGATAGTATCCGTGCCGTGAGGTTTTGCTTATGAAGTGACATTTTTTCTCAATATCTTCTTTTAGCTATATTTGTGGGGAAAAGTTTAATCGAAATACGTTTGCTGTGCTTGCGTCACAGAGCGACATAATTTTAATTTTACAAAATTTATTTGATTTTGTGAGACATTATTTTAGTCACTTAAGGGTGCGTCCACATCTGTCGAACGAGCGCCGAATTAGAATTGTCATGCTCGTTAGGTGTTCGTTCGTCAGATGTGGACGCATCCTAAAATTATGAAAGTTACTTATTTATTTATTTCTATCATTTGTTACTCACTCAAAATCATATTGAAACAAAATAACACAAGTACTTTACTTACAGCATATTCAATTTATACTACGTTTACAGACCATAATGACTCAAGTTTTCGCATTAAAATATTCTAATCCAAGTGAACCCCAAAAATAAAATAAAAAAGGTCTAATCCAACCAATGGCCGCCATAAAAATTGGGGCGACATCAAAAAATTAGAATATCTAAACATAAAGTACCAGGGCAGCATGAATCGAAAGGAGAATCGAGCGGTGATCCCACAGGACGAGTCACGTGACCCCTTCATTAAACCCTTGACAGGTGATTTGGTTTCGAAACTGCATGACGTCTAAACATTACGGCCGATCTATGCTCTCCCAAAACTTATTTTAAACCTTATTTCTTTGGGCAATAACGTTGGTTTTTGTTAAGGAGTGTTGCGTTGAAGGGTTTTAATAAAAGTGGGTGTATATTGTTTGGTAGCAACAAAAGAGATGTGTCGAGAGGCACGTGACTTAAACCATTATACGGAAAAAGCCCTTAACTAATGGGAGAAATTATGTCGTTAGTTTAGTAAGGATTACAGAAAGAATATGTTGAGGGTGTAAATTAAAAGAGAGATGTTATGACAGCAAGTTCTCATCGATTCAAGAACCCATGAAATAAACATTCTAGTCTGTTCTATTTTATTCTCAGGACCATTTCATATCGTAGAAAAATAAATTATATTTCATTTCCATGAAAGAAACCGTCGAGTTATTTTCAATTTTTAAATTTATCGAGGTACTAAAAGTTTAAATCCATAAAAAAAACATTCAAAATATAAATATTTTCCAGTAGTTCCCAAAAATATGTAGATGAAAATAGTCAAGATTCCATATTCAAATTATTTAAATAAACACACTTACGTTACGCGTCGAACTCGCGAACTCGGCGTAACGTAACCTAAGAGAAGCTAAAAGTAAAAATTATGACAGGTTTTGTTCATTTACTCAATATTGTCGTTTGCAAATAAAACGGGTAGGTAGTAAGGTAGGTAGAAAGGTAGTAAGGTAGGTATTTGTGCTTGCCCACCGCCAATTAAGCGGTGGATTGACAAATATTTGACGTAAATACTTACGCAGGACTCCATATTGGTGAAACAAAGGAATAATTAGCAGGAATTAAGTGTTTCTTAGTAGTGTTTGTGGGTACCTACTTTACTTAGTTTTGTTCTTTTTTTATTTAAAGCATTAACTTTCTTGAGGTTGTGACTAGCTGGTTATTACGCTAAAGCATCTTTTCTTGAGTTGTTGGTTTAGTTTAGGGTTGGTTGGCATAATTCTTTACGTAATTACAAAAACAGCAGTCAACGTTCACTATCATATAAGTACCAAATAACATCTAAATTAAGTAGAAAGTAAGCTTGAATTGAAATTATAAAAACTAAAATCATTTTCCGAAGCCCAAGCTCTTTTCATCCAAACATTGAAACGCTTATTTATATTACTGTTTACTCATTGCAAGTCTTATTAAAAGTACAATAAAAAATTAGACTAGCTTTAAAAAACATATCTACGTACATACATACCATCACGCCTGTATTCCCCGATGCAGAGGTGTACCAATACACCCACAGTTCGCGGGTATGTTTAGGTCCCATGTAATAGGGGCGAGCCTATTGCCACTAACCGGGCACAAATCCAAACTCCGACCTGCTACTGAGAATTTCATAGAAAAATAACACCTTGGTCGAATTGGGAATCGAACCCAAGACCTCTAGCGTAGCAGTCCCGCTTAGAACCACTAGGCCAACGAGGCAGTTCTACGTATATCTACATTGATATCTACGTAGGTACATGATATATATATTTTATATTTTCTAACCCACCTGTATTCGTCACGTAACAGTAAAATAACATAAAAACGAATAAAACATGTGATAGTCACGTATGTTGTCTCATGTCTGCTAGATATCAACTTACTTGTAATACGATAGATTATGTGTTTTGCATCGCGAGAGATGAAGCCTACATTCGGTGTTATGGTTCAGAGCCTACAAAAGTTTTGTAAGCTGTAGTTTTCCATGCGATAATTATTTACAATTGTAAGCCGTACGGTTTGACTGATAATACAGGTTAAGCCGCGCTCGCCGCGGTTGGTCCGTGGATGGGTGACCATTTATAACTTACCGAGACCCCTCCGTGTTTCGAAAAGCACGTTAAACAGTAGGTCCCGGCTGTCATACATAGATCTTTGGCAGTCGTTAAGTCAATTCTGACAACCAGTCTTACTATGGGATACTGTGTTTCCCAGTAAAATGGGTTGTGGAGGTCAGATAGGCAGTCGCTCCATGTAAAATACGGTATTCAGCTGAATCTGGTAAGACTGGTAGCCGACCCCAACATGGCAACATAGTTAGGAAAAGGCTGGGGAGATGATGATGATGACCTACTTACAATTTACTGTAGTTTTCCATGCAATACCTATTTACAATTTGCTGTAGTTGTCTATATGTAATGCTTAAAATTTAGATACAGACACACGTAAGTTTGTATAAGTAAGCCTACTTATTGTTATTTTTGAGGATTCGTTTCTGCTTAAAACAGTATACGATTATTTTTGTTTTTTTTTTTATATTGTAATTATTTGATAAAAAGTTGTCAAATTATGTTTATTCCGATTTAAAGGGTGCTATTAACAAACTTAACTATATATGCTCATAAAAAATTACACAAGAGAATGTTTATTTACCTAGTAATTAAAACCTGAAAGAGTTGTCTTGATACCTAGATCCGTATAATTTTATTTGTTGGTTCATTATTCTAGGTGCAGCAGCGTTAAGAAGGTTGATTTCAGTATGAGTTACAATTTCTGAGAATGTACTCAAAATTTGCAAGAGAAAACAAGAATAACGTAACAAGAAAGAAAGAAGAAAAATCTAAATAATCGCGGACAAACATACATACATACATACAAACATACATACATACAAACAGGTCAAACTGAGAACCTCCTTTTTTTTAAGTCGGTTAAAAAAAGGTTTGAATGATAAAATAATGGTTAAATAAAAAAACCTGTTTAACAAAAGTACTAGGCGCACATAACGTTAAGGTAGTTGATTCTCCAATATTATTTCGATATAATTTCCCGAAATGTTCGCCGCCATTGTTCTGAGGTTAATCTGTTTGCTCGTGTGTTTGCGGTCGCCGTTCGACTCCGGGTGGGTAAATATTATCGCGATCGACTTAGCTTTATGTCTTTGATTCCGAGTTACCGGTTTTTTGGGGACTAAAATGCTGCTTTTTATAACAGAACTCTTTATTTATCAGACTACATGCTTCAAATAAATTCAATAATTTTTGAATAAAGGTTTTTGAGGATTAAGAGAACTCTCTTGCAATGCTTTAAATGAGCAAATCTGAATTACCTACTGTTCTACCGTGCCTAGGCCACCACCTATTAAATTAATGTGTACTTAAATATAAACCAACGTAGCACGCTACCGTTAAATAGAGTCTAGGTATAACATATATTACACTGTTGTTTTATTGTTATTCTCACAAGTTCTTCATCTCGTGCACCCAAAAACCCCAGACATCATTAATATTTGTGATTATTTTCAAAAGCTGTTCATAATTTAAAACCATCTCGATCTCGTCAGCTTTCAAATAAACAAAGTCAAAACCTTTATGACGAGTTTATTCGTTTCGGGGCTACGATGCCGCAGACTGACCCATCAAACTAACAAAATCCATCTTCTCGCGTCGGGAGTTAAAAAGAACCGACTTACATACCAAACCAATAGCCATACAGTTTACTTATATCAACCAGCGTCATTTTAGTCACCCCTTAAACCCAATATTCGTGAAGTGCATGTACTCTGTCGTGTTTGTCGGCTGTGTCCAAACTGATGGTGTTTGAGAGAATCGTCTCAAGTGGCAGTGAACCGCATAACATCGCTGTTTGCTCAATGCTTATGTATTTAAAGACTTAATTAAGACTTCATGAGAACTGGCTGTAGAATCAGTGGCTAAATATTGGTGTATGATTGCTACATAACTTGTGTTCATAGAACGTTTTATTTATATCTAAACGATCGGTTAATTCTTATCTATCTGCTATCTATCTTCTATCTATATCTTCTTATATATAAAATTCTCGTGTCACAATGTTAGTTACCATACTCCTCCGAAACGGCTTGACCGATTTTTATGAAATTTTATATGCATATTCAGTAGGTCTGAGAATCGGCTACTATCTATTTTTATACCCCTAAGTGGTAGTAGGTAGGTAGTAGTTAGGTAGTAGGAAGGTGCTAGGTAGAAAAAATTGCATTGCAACGCATGCCGGGTACAGCTAGTATACTATAAAAATGAATTGCTGTTCGTTAGTCTCGCTAAAACACGAGAAAGGCTGGACCGATTTGGCTAGTTTTGGTATTGAATTATTTGTGGAAGCCCAGGGAAGGTTTAAAAGGTGAATAAATATGAAAATGTTCGGAATTAAATAATAAAAAAAAAGTTTAGGCTTTTATTTATCAATTGAGGCAGTACGAAGTCTGCTGGGTCAGCTAGTAATTAATAAGTAAAGTATGCTAGTGTATATCGATAAATATTATCTAAAGCTATTCTTGTTGAAGTATTAAGTTGTAAAGTTATTGCCTAATGTCTAAATACCTATTTAGGCAAAAAAAAGTTGGTCTGTAATATACCGAGCCTAAGTGGAAATTACTTGAGCTATATTTGTAGCTGACTCTCTAAAAAAAAGAGAAGTTATAATATCATGTATGGAATTATGGTTATTAGAACATCCATGCATATTAGAACAGAGTTTTGATTCTTTCTAACAATATTAATATAAGTTGGGATTTTACAAGAACTGTTTTGGCTATGATAGTACTTACAATCTAATTAAAAACCAGATGTTTTCTTCAAATGTTATTGTGTCTACATGGATTTTTTAGAAGTCTGTAATGTACACATTTTATGTAGAATAAATTGTCTTGTTCTATACGTAGTCTACTTCTTTGGACATAAGGAAGCGAGTTTAACAAGAGCTGCTTTTATAAATCCTGATCTGATACATCATTTTGAAGCACGAAATTGTAAATAATGTTTTACTAGGCGACAATTTCTTCTAAGATTTAGCTTCAAAATACATCAACATTCTACCTTTAAACATAATATACTCTATCAGGAAACAATTTATTTTTATTTCCTCAAACCACCACAAAACTGAAACCTATCAAAGTTTTCAACAAAAAAAAAAAACAAAAAAGTAAAAACAAAGGTAGAATTTTAAGCTTTTTATTTATTTACGGAGGGGAGGTGCTTCCTAAAAGGTTTCAACGTCGGTATACATTTTCCGTCTGTTTATAACTTTCCAAGGAAGGGTTGGGAAACCAGGCAAGTGTCTCCCTTTATTTTTGTAAACATTGGCCAGTTTTAAACTTCTTTTTTTTGGTATAGGGTTACAAATCGAGTTTTTGTTTTGGATATTTAAATGGTGGTTTGATGGTTGATGCTTGGATTTTTGGCTTGTTGATACGTGAAGTAATGAGTATTTTGTAGGTGAATTATTTTATCATCATTCTATTTTTTGTAACATAATGTTTACGAAAATTGCACTTCAACTTAGATACAGTCTGGAGCACGATAATTTAAAACAATGCATCTTTTGGCACACAGTAAATTTTATCAAATAATAATATAATGGCTACTTGGCAGACACCTAAGTTTGTTGCTTGTTATATGAAAGTAAATTGGTTTTGTGTAAAACGGACTAAATAAAACAGAAACCGTCTATGATTCCTAGGAGTGAGGTTTTGTTGAGGTGACGTTTCAGAAAAAAGATAACATAAGTTACACATTTATTGAACTTAGAATATCAGTCCTTTTATTACCTAAATTTTGTCATAACTTTAATCCTCTTTCCACATCCAGTCCTAAAACGAACCTACCCAAAAATTCCTCGCACTTCTATAGGTACTCCTGCCACCCTTAAAGACGCTTCATTACATCTGACGTCACATACCCACTTAACGTCAACTTGCATCCCAATAACCAGTGAAGTACAGACGAATGCAATTTGGACGAAAGTGTAACTCAAGCACTTTCAATTGGTTGCAGTGTCACCTGATATCCGCACAAAGAGAGCAGTCGACTGCGAATATACGATAATTGCACTATTATAGGTAATACTATAGTAAAATGGACTACTAAGCAGCAGGTATTGGCGCCATGGTGCAAACAATTATGCAAGTAAGAATTGATATGGATTGGTAAAGCGCCCTGTTAACGTACAAACTTGCTTGACAAATTTGTTGTTCAAACTTCACGTTTTCATCAAACAATAGCTTAAACGATCAAACCAAATATCAAACAAATTTGTCACTTGGCGTAGCGTCCTCCATGATTTTTATCAAACTTCATCAAACGCGACAAACACGTAGATTGTTTGACAAACGCCTCAAACACAGCTGTACACTATCAAATAATTTGACAAACACGTAAAATTTGAAAAACAATTTGAGCGTTTACGGGGCACTTAAGGAATGTACAGGGATCGTTCGTCGTGTCATTTAATGTCGTATAAAAAAATGGTGGCTAGATTATAGTAGAAATGACCGCTTTGTTAGGTTCCTAGGTATGTTTGTGAGGTATTTTATGCCCACCATGTGTGGCAACTAAGAAGACTTTAACATCGTAGACATCATATACTTGTAAAAAAATATAATCCCCAGGATGATTTAGATAAGAACTTATTAAAACGAATGTAATGTCATACGGTTGACGACGGATTTTATCAAAGCAGTTCTTGTCAGTAACATAACATACCATCACGCCTGTATCCCCGAAGGGTTAGGCAGAGGTGTACGAATGTACGCCCACAGTTCGCCGGTATGTTTAGGTCCCATGTAATAGGGGGCGAGCCTATTGCCACTAACCGGGCACAAATCCAAACTCCGACCTGCTACTGAGAATTTCATAGAAAAACCCCAATAAAACCTTGGTCGACTTGGGAATCGAACCCAAGACCTCTAGCGTAGCAGTCGCGCTTAGAACCACTATGCCAACGAGGCTGTTCAGGCAGTTCAGTTCTTGTCAGTAACTCTACATTATATACATAAGACAGAATAAGACTAGATATAGAGCAATACAATTAATTCTACATAATAGGTGTCCATTACAGACTTGCACCAAATTCATCTATGCACAATAACATTGTCCCGTGCCTTCTGCCAAGCGTATCAAGCACGCACTACTTATTACTCTCATTACATCTTTATTCTATTCTACAATACCCAACAATAGGTAATCTTTTATACTATAAAAGAAAGTGTAACAAGCACTTTCGACCGACACCTGATGAAAGCCAAAAGACCCAGTCGTCCGCAAATCTACAACGATTACACTAAACGCATTCAAAATGGCCGCGGATTATTGGCGCCAAATCCTTGCGTCATTTTCGCTTGTCTGCCCTTAAATTGTCTTTTTTTTCTTTCTGCTGCATTAGGTAGAACTATTTGTTGGATTACACTTTTCTTGTTATTCTAATGCTTGACTTGCGATGTTTTTAGTAATTTCTTTGACAGAGGACATTACGCAACATTGGCAATTGTACCATTGTAGTGTTGGTAAAAAGTGATCAGTAGATTTTAAGTGAAAGCTAACTACATTTTGAAGGAATTTTATAAAAAGAAAATCAGCTTTGTGAAGAAATAGCATGTTATCTAGGGTTGTAGCGATCAGAAGGATTATTCGATTGCAAGAATATTTCTTAATAATGCACTCAACTAGATAGTTATGATTGGAGAGAAGCTGGCAGAACAGTTTTCTAATTGTAGGATTTTAAAATGAAAAAGCTCCACAAAAAACACTAATCACAATTTAAATACATATTAAATTAACAAAGCACTATGCCAGCGATTTTGGTGTGATTATGGATTTCTACTAATCATAAAGCTAGCCGGATAATTTAATCCATTCAAGACGATCATTTATCCGCCAAAGACATTAAATTGTTATTATTTATGTAACCATGCTACATTTCTTATTAGAGACATCAAGTCAAAGGGTACCCACATTTAGCTAGGAATTAATACAGTATCTTAACCGAATCAAAAAAGAACAACGAAACAAGATAGACAACTCAAAAATGCATACCCCACCATAATTGACTTCCAACCCTCAAATGTCATTACGGAAAATGCGCATCGAAAAAAGGCACACTGGGTACAACCGACCCCTATATTATAATTGTATTCAGGCATATTGGCTGCGTTATAATATATAATTCGGGGGTAACTTGATATTTTATTAGTGGGCATTGTTTAAACAATTGCGTAAGTGATTGTTAGTCCCGGGATCTGCACCTTGTTCCGTGGTTATGTGGAAGGGAACCAAACTTTTGAGGATTTTTTTGGGTTTTACATTGTGTGGTGTTTTTGTCTTAAATGCACTGCAGGTAAGTAATAGATGTCTTTCGTGTGAAGAGTTTTTTCAGTATGTTAGTCTTGAGTGAAGTATAAGTAATAATAATGTTAGAGAATTCAAGATGAGTTTCACATAATAATATAACATCCATTGATGGTAATGTCATATTCGTCTAAAAAGGTAATGTTACTGTCACAAAAAGTGATTGACTTTTTAACAATGTTTGCGTTGACTGGAATAGATTTCCGAACATGCAGCAACTTTCTAACTCCTTTTTTTTTTCACTATTATTGTTATACTACAACAATAAAAAAAAAAAACATTTTTAAAATATATATAGTTCCATAGACCTAGCTTAGCCCATCTCACATACCAAACCCACAATCTATCGAGTATCGAGCGGCATACGTTGCGCGTCGGGTGCGCGCGCGGGCGGGGGGCGGTGCGGGGCGCGGGGGCGACACGAGAGAGGGAGGGGGGGACCTGGTGTCAGGTTACACCTCCCGCGTATGCTCTCCTGGTTGTCAGACGGCTTAGATCAGTTTAGTTTGGACGTGGTGGATGCGGGATTGTGAGATGCAGTTGTTTGTTGGTCATAGAAAATGTTGCTTATCTTTAAATATAGATTTTGTACTTTTTTTACTTTGGTAATAATAATTGTTGATCTAGTAAGCAGTGTAATCTTTGATCTAATCACCATTGTTATTCTCTAATCGATTAGCTTTGGATGACCTGCCGGGATTTATGTAATTGTAACGCGACTATTAGAACCTAAAACACACATACCTACTGTCTGCTTCATGTAGATGGTTTCCTAATTTACAATAAATGCTATATAATCTAATTTTAGGAATGTTTGCTAAGCCTAAACAATGGGCATATCAATAGCTCGTCGCCGCCCGGCCCTACGAAAAAACGGCCTATCAGTCCATCGCTCTGCCCTCCGTTCATATTCGTCTTGTCCAAAACAGGATAGCCCGAATGGCTATCAAAATCCAATATATTCGTACTGAGGAGACAAGAGTACCTTTTACTAATTGATAGGTACTTGACTTTGTACTACGTCGTCTAAGAAAGTAAAAACTAAAAACACTCACCAAATAACAATTCAGACATGGCGCCCATACCAAATATTTATCTCGAACCTGTCACAAATCATAGCAAACAGCCGTGAAACATGTTTGAACGCAACAATAACTGCTTTACATAATCCTCTGGTTAACTAAACTGTTTTTATAATAATTTACAATGTTACTGTTAACTCGAGCACAAGTAAAATCGACGCCATGGCGAATGGCGCCAAAATGCTAACTTTTTTTTAGTCTCGAGTAGTGGAGTTGTTGGCAAAGGTATCGCGAGATAGTGCCTACGATTTTTTTTTCTAGTATGGTATTTAATATTCTTTTTGTTTTCCTTATAATTTATTGTTGTTTATTCAGTTATTTTATACACGGACCTAGATAATTTGAAAAGTCCTAAATATCTATTAACTTTTGTAATTTTATTTAATGACTTCCCTGTAATTGCTGGTATCGTAATTGCATGGTACAATATCTGGAAGATAATTACACAATAACCTAATTAATAATAAGCAGTTTAATAAAGAGCACAATTACAAAATTTTGTTAAGCACTTTGGATATAGATGTTAATTAAATAATGACACAAAATTAGGTCATACAACCATTTTATATAATCACAGCATAAAAATAATGTTTTGTAAACAACAAAATCAAAAATCGAAGAACGTCTCTCATTTTTTAATTTTATTTTTTAATCGACGAAGGCAACGCGCTTTCTGCCTGATCGGTTCTCTGACGAGGTTTGACGTAATGCAAGAAGCTGGCAACACTGGCGACCACACAGCCACGAGTTATCGTTTATTAACCAAAATCCAATTTTATGGTGGTTCATTGTGAACTAGTCATGTGTTTGAGTTTGTATTATTTATTCTTTATTCTTTACGCAATTTTGGGTACAGCTGTGGGTGGTAAATCGATATGTCAGATTGAGCTATGATTTTGGGAAGGTGATAAAATTTAAACCATTTAAGAAACTTAAGTTCGATAGTTTTTTTTTTCTGGTTTATGTACTCACTTCTGGGTATACCCGTCTCTTTAGCGTGCCTTCTTTTTTAGTCCTGTAGGTACTAATAAACCTTTTCATGCCCTACTGCCCTTCTGATGTACCTAATTATAAATAGTAAATCACTAGTTGTCGAGATATATTATTTTCATTTTGGTAAAAAGAAAACGTCGTATGTCGTGGTGGTCTAGCGGTTCAATGAACAGAATTGTATGCACAAGGTTGCAGGTTCGAACCCAGGCAAGTACCAATGTGGCTTTTTCAAAGTTATATGTACTTTCTTAATTATTCTAAGACACTTCTGACAAACGGTGAAGGAAAACATCGTGAGGAAACCTGGATTCCATTTGGGATCTGAAATCGCCAATCCGCAGAGAGCAAGCGTGGTGATCAAAGCTCGTGCCTTCTCTATATGGGAAGAGGCCTGTGCCCAGCTGTGGGACGTTTAGGTATAGGCTGGATTATATAAAAAGAAAACCGGGCTTTTAAAATACCAATGCCTAAGCGGTATCAATGTATACCAATCTTGTGGATATGTCTACAAAAATAATAACTATTATTTCGATCCGTGGATTGGTTAGTTTTACCATGTGACACAGTGTTCCTAGTAAAATTGGTTTTAGACGTCAGATAGGCAGTCGCTGTTCGTAAAACATAGTATTAAGCTGAAGAGCTCCAGTGAGACTAGAAGACGAACCCAACTTAGCTTGGAAAAAGTCTAGGCAAAAGTAGAACCACGATACAATATTAGCAGGATCATTTACCTACTTGTCCAATTGGGTACATACTTTAAGAATGTAATTTATTTAGAGTTATGTACTTTGTTACATTCCTTTTATAAAAATATAAACTATATTTATTTTTCACTTTTTAGTCCTAGCATCGATACGTGTTGTCTGAATTCAAACGTATTGCTTTGTAGACTTAAAATTTTGTTTATTGTTTTTTTTTTATTTATTTAATCCTGGTGATCCTAATCAGGATAATGAGATAAACCTATGAAATTATTATATTGTCGCTGATTCTTGATAAGTGTACAAAGTTTGAATTAAATCTGTCCGTTTAAAGTGGGTCAAAATCGAGTCCAAAGGAGTCGGTTACATACATACATACATACATACAAGTGAAGCTAATAAAAGCGTGTTAATAAGGAAATTTATTGAACTGTAAATATTTACTATTCCTCCCTATTGTAAAGTTTATTGTAGTACTAAATACTGTTTATCTAACATAACATCAACTTAACTTAAAAAACACCGACCCTTCACAAAGTAACTTAAAAAGCGGCGCCCTCTAGACACCTTTAAACCAATTTTTCGCATCTTTGGCTATATCCATACAATATTAAACAAACTACATAACAAAAAGAACTTTCGCTTATTTTAATCCCCTATTTAAAAGTAAGTATAAGTGAAAGGAAACAATACAACAATGACATTTGTCATCAGATGTTATCTGCTCAAAATGGCTGCGATAATATCCATTGAAGGTTATACAAAGAAGTTTTTAAGCCAATGTTTTAGAAACGCACCAATGGATAGTGTTTTAGTTGACATGGCTTGTAAAAGAAAAGGATCGGAGATTTTTGTGATAAGTTTTAGAAAGATTACGTTACATAGAACTAGGTTCGTAATACCCTCATTTGGAGTGAAATAACTCTTTTTTTTTTTTTTTAATAATTGCGGACAACATCACATACATTGCTCTGAACCCAAAGTAAGTAGCTAAAGCACTTGTGTTATGGAATTCAGAAGCAACGAAGGTACCACAAACACCCAGATCCGAGGCAATGTAGAAAATTTTTGGTTTCTACATTGACCCGTCCGGGGATCGAACCGGGACCTTAGAGCTAGCGACACCTTGAAACCGGTGCGTACGCCACTCGACCACGGAGGTCGTCAGACCTTTTAACTAAACCTAGAAGATAATAAAAGTTCCTATTTATTAATACTGACCATGTACAGATGAAACTATGTACCTTGGTGTTCGGTGTCAGTTTTGTGAAACTCTGTTCTTTCCCAGGTTTGCGAAAAATTTATCAGGTAGATACAAAACTGGCCTGGCTTATTTATATATTTATCAAACATTTACAAAACTTAATCAGTTATTTGTTCTTTTAAATCACTGTTAAATTGTTTCTTTTTGCGTTGGTTTTGTTTCACCGTTTTTCTAATAACTTTAAACCAATTATTTACAAGAACAACTCCTATTTCAAGATAACCAATTATCTCTGTGCATCTTTAAATTACGTGTATTGTTTTTTGCCCGACTGCGGCCGGATTAAGAGAGTATGGCGCCTATTCGCAAATATCCCGTCCTAAGATAACATGGCGGAGAAAGTATAGACTATAGAATATACTTTTTGTTTTGTTTGCTCTCTTCATGGTTAGACGGTTAGGAGATCAGGAGATCTTATGGCTTGGAATGGAATAATGGTAAATAATTAAGGCGTAATTCACGTAGGTACAAATAGCTAGACTGTTAGGAATACTTTATGTAACTTAGGTTAAAAGTTAATTATTTGCATAAGAATACCTACATACTTACATTTCGATTAAAAACAACCCACTTTTTTGACTTCAGCGCAGTTAAGTAAAAATACCAAATTGTTTGTTAAATAAAAGCTTAAAAACAGAAAGGAACAACTGACTAACAATATAAAACGTAAGAAGACACGTGTCTGATTTAAATAAATACTTGCATATAAACCTAATTCCTAATTCATTTACCATATTATATAACTTTGGAACGTCCTAGGCCGACTAATGCCCTAATAATTAGACAAGAACCTAGATAGCTATGTAATATATCTACCTAATTAGGATGAGTTTATAAGACACGTATACCTACTGATTATAAATTATAATTGATTAATATGTTCTCGCTGCTATATTAATTGCTTAAAGGGGAATACCTACCTGTAATTTTAGTGGATATAGGAATGATAAACATTATAATCACGCTTATATTATTTAAGCTGTAGGATAAGTCATGCTCAGGTAGAAACCTACGTAAGTAGTTTGCTAAGTTACTTTAATCAAAACCTGATCACAACGAAGTAGCACTTTTAAATCAACTCAAAAAATCAACAAAGATTATTTATTTATTTATTTTACTTTATTTGGGAAACAAACAGATATAAATTACAATCATAAGTATGGAAAATAGGTACTACAGTATCCAGAGACAGTTTCCACAGATTAACAAACAAATATTTTTTTAATCTGAACAACAGTATTCATAACATAATTAAATTTATAGACAGGATACTCTTCCTAAGTGCTCTGGCTGTGGAGAAGAAACGGCGCGACACACTCTCCAGCCGCTGAGAGACAGCATATTTTAAAATAGGTACCTTACTATACATATATACTTTAATTACCTACATAGTAGGAAAGCAGCTATACGTTACCTACGTATAAACTTGTTTATGTAGTTCCCTTAAATAGGTGTGGTCTCATTATGAAATGTTTTTTAATATTACGCAGTAAGAGCAATTTTCGTCGTAATGTCGTCACTATTGAGGTAATTACCGAAAAGCGAACGACTCCTGATTGTACATGACTATGCCTATGTCCGTACCTACCTCAATCCCAAGCCACCTGCGTAGTTAAAAGAAAAACAAAATACCTGCCTACTAAGCCTACGTTAAGAAGCTCTACATTATTTTTAACGTCATCAATCTATTCTTAATCTATCGACGAATGTCTAAATTTTAAAATTATTGGAGTAAAAATTTGGAAACATTTTTGCATATCAAGCACACATTATAGTGACTCTACGTCAAACCAATTGACTCTATCTAAACTACCAATGACCAAACCTAGTTTAGCTTCCACTAATCGCACATTCTTCTCTTTCTTTATTTATTTACCTTCTTTAAACCACTATTTTCACAAATCTTATCAAAAAATGTGTATATTATGTTAAATATTTAAAATGGTGTAAATTATGTGTTTAGGCAGCGACAAAATGTCTACCACTGACATAAAACGTAACTCAATGCCCGTTTTTTATATTCGAAAATAGAACAAAATAAAAACCGTTTCCTACAATTTATTGATGTTCTCCCTTCGACATTTGAATTCAAATGGATTCTATCCGTAGGCGTAGTAGCGGTACGAGGCGTTGTCTAAATCGACCAATAAGAACGCAAGGATCACCCTCCAAGGATAATGCTTGATTGTGATTGGAGGAACAGTTGACACCTGATAGTGATGTCCTGACGATCCTGAGTGGTTATCTCTTTCTCTTTTGTTTGGTTTTACAATAGTCATTGTAGAGCCTGCGCAGTTTTATTTATTGCGTGAATCGTTTTGTTTTGTTCGTTCAATGCTTTATTCGGCAGGGAGCAAATGTTTGTCAGTTATTTACAGCGTTTAATTTAAATAAACAGCAATTTATTCTTTTAATTCAAATTATTAATGTTATTTAGTATTCCATCTGAAAAATCCTTTGATTTTAAAGCTAAGCCATTGTACTTTATAGTTTTGTAGAAATTATAGCAATAATGATAATTGGTTCTAATATTATGTTACTGAACTTCACAATAAAAAGAAATATTTGAATGAAGACTTATTAAATAACTAAGTCGGTTCAATGCGAAAGTACGCTCACCCTCTAGCGGTATTTTTAAGAACAATATATTTACGCATAGCGGCATCTATCGACGTAAAGTCGAAGCTTACAGAGCCATCTAGTAAATTTTTTAGACTGAGTAATACAAGGTGTATCCGAGCTCGTTACGCTATTAGAGACTAGATGGCAATCAATCACATATATTCCATAAACACAGTGTTTTTACTATTTCATTGATGTAATTTTTGCAAACAATTTAACTTTAATAAAAATAGAAAAACATTGAAATGTTTTAAAATATTTTAGTAGTTTTTACTCTTGCTTTATTTGTTATTTTTTTTTTCTATAGTAACATTATCGACGCGTGTCTGGTACATGCGCAACACAACTTGCTTTCAAAAGACGCGTTTGACATTTCTGTCATTTCACTTTTACATACGTGTCAAGCTAACTTGCGCGTTTGGCTTTAGCGGCCCTTAATTTTAGGAATTAATTGTGAGTAGAATTTTATTTATCGTATATTTCTTGTCTAATGTGCATGTGTGATTATTGTGCATAGTTTATTTACTGTTTTTCATATAAAAACTTCGTTTTATCCAGTAAGTAATCTCGGCCTGTTTACAGTGTAGGTTCATTACGTCTATGTAATAACATTTTTCTCGATAACAACGCTTGATTTACTGTGTAATTCGTGCTAAATCTGTGACTGAAACACTTTAAAATATAAATTACGCATCGGTTTTTAATATTTTTGCTAAAATTCATTTTCTGGCCTCTTTATTTAGTACCCAGCTGTGTCAATAGAAAATTATGTTTTTTCGCATATTTCCATGTTTTTCGAGACGAGCAGAGATATTTACGCGTAATTAAGAGGTGAAACTTTTTAGATTAGTATCGATTAGCGTGTTGACCTTCGTTTTATTATTATAATGAGGTATAATCGTTAATGTGGTGATTAAGTTCAGCTTATTGTAGATAACAAGATTCTTTGACACGTATTCAACGTGGAAAGTTGATCGAATTGGTTATTGTAGTGTTGTGACGCGTGTTACTTCGTATGGACGTATTTTCTCAGTCTCAAGTGCAGTGTATTGTGCTACTTTCTGTGATCAACAGTTAGTTCTCTTAGTCATTCTAAAAAGGTACATTATACCAAGTAGGTCCTATATTACTACAATTTTTATTTATAGATTCATAATTATTTTACATGTTTATTTTGTAAAGCAATTTTAGTGTATTTTTACCTCCATAAAAGGGAAATGTGAACTCTGTAGAACCTTTCTAATTTGACCCCATCTAACTGGAATAGTGGTCACAAAAAAATCAACAAGTTTGGCAAACCATATGCTGTATATCAAGTACCCATAATGTTGAAATTGATTCTACTTTTCACAGTAACATCTGTTTAACTAACAATATCTTTAATTGAGGAAAAATATCCCCTTTATATTAAGTGCCTTTGTCTCTTTATTTTCTAAATTACAATGTTTCATAATTAATCACAGCTTTTTATTATATTTAAAATCTTTTGTTTTTATTATGACTTGAAGTTAGAATTATCAGTTAACTCACAAAAATAACTTTCAAAATAGCAAATTAGTAGAAAGATAAAAATATAAAAATAAAATCTTGGGTGCAATTTTTTTTTAAACACGTGGATATATCGAATATTATTTATTTCACTTTAGATAAGAAAGCTTTAATAGACATAATTCACTTACTTATAGTGATATCTTTAATCAATCAACTTAGCCTATATCAGTTTACCATAATAAGTCCTCCGTCTTCCACATTTAGGATGCCATTTTAATAATGATTTTAATTCCAGCCTATTAATGTCCCACTGCTAGGCTCAGGCCTCCCACATAGAAAAGGCACAAGCTTGCTGTTAAAAACCAAAAAATGTAGTTTAACAAATTAATAATAAAATCCTTTTTTCTTTTTACAGGACAAATATCACTGCAAATCATTTAAAATGGCCCCCAAACAGAGGATGCGTATTGCCAACGAGATCGCCAGCAAAAACATCACAATGCGAGGAAATGTGCCCAAGTCTACTAAGGTAGTACGTACAAACAGTTTTTAGTATATGTTTTTCATTATTTATTTCTTATTTCCCCTGTTTTTCTTGTCTTAGTATGATGATGAGTTTCTGTAGACTGTCACTTAAAATTGGTGTAATCTGAATGTGTTCTTAGTAGTTTCTCAATTTTTCTACACATTATTCTACTACTGTTCAATTAAACATTGCTTTTGCTGTCTATAATACAATTTTAAGATCATGTCTTTTTGACATAATGGTAAATAACTAAATAAATAGAAATGTGATGATACTTATAACAATTTTTATGCACAAGATTGTGTTTTTCACATGTATCTACACTTCTGTAAAATTTCTTCAAAATCCATTCAATAGTTTTGATATGTATGAACAAACTTTCAGATTTAAATAGTTAAAGGAAGGATAGGTATGAATTTATTGCGCATAACTTTATGCCACATGCCTGATTAAAATCGTATTGTAAAATATGTGTGAAATTGATTAGCTACCCACAAATGTTTAATATTTTAAATCATAACTGGGTAATTATTTTTATGCTGATATTGCAACGGCTAGACCGTGGCTACTGATTACAATAGCAAATATTTCTATTATTTATTGTCATTCCATTGTTATATACTTGTACATATAAAAGTTTATTTGAATGTAAATAAGTAACTTCGTATGATGAAGTTTTAAGAGAAAAATATTTAATTTACGAGGTCAATTTTTTTTTTGCTATTTTTACATAAAATGCTCTTCACACATGTGTAAATAAATTATGAATTCAAGAACACATGTATTAAATGAGATTCTTTCTGATGTTGGTACAGCAACAAAATAAATTAAACTTGGTAGGATAGAAATTCATTGTGTTGCACAGATTGGTCCAAGATTTCACATAATTGTTGACCCAGTTAGTTTTTGTTACTTGATTGTATAATCGGTTCTTAGAAGTAAGCAACATTTATTTCTAAGATTGCATGTTTCACACTTTTTTAGAACATCAAATCAATTGAAACAGGGAATGGTCTGCTTAGCTCTTGTTATATATTTATGTAGAATACAATGCGTTAACTTATAATACTTTTCAATATCAGTACCTAACTACAATTTCATTTTTGCATGTATGTTCTCTATGTTACAATACCAGTTATCTTTATTATTATGATATTGGTGAGTTGTTGCTTACATACAATTATAGGTAGGGTAATAGGTCCTAGTTACTTAGCTACCCTTGCCAAATTGGGCCGGGGGGCACAATATTTTTATAAAATTTTATTAATATTGTTTAACATCATCATACAGTAACTTTCTCCATTGTTAGGCATACTTACTTGAATATTTTTTAATGATTCTTGTTTCGTTTCAGGAAAAGGACGACCAGTACCCCGTCGCGCCTTGGTTGCTAGCTCTCTTCATTTTCGTCGTGTGCGGATCAGCAGTTTTCCAAATAATCCAATCTATAAGACTTGCCTAAGTCCCCCCTGTGATTCCCACCCCTGACTGATACCTTACCATTGTGGCTTGAATCGTTTCTACAGGCTATCTCCTAACATTAATGACAGCCTAGTACCTTTTTGAAAGGACTTGATTATAATACCACCTAAAATTGACTTAAATGGAGTCTCAGTTACAACATCCTCTGCGATTCTGCTTGCCTGGTATTTTGTAAGTTTTAGTTTAGGCTAATTAGTGTCTTTAAACTAATTTTCATATTAATCATGATCGTCCCCAGTATGTATTATATTTTTGTAAGTTCATACATGAAACATTAGCGAAACCTTTCAAGCCACGAATCCCGTAGTAAATTACAATAAATTTTATAATATTGTTCACGCTAGGAACTTTTATAGTAAGGTTCCTGAGTGGACAGTGACTGCGCGTCTCATGTAGCTTTCAAAGTTGCATTACTTTATACTTAGTTATTCTTAAGCGCAGTTTTTAAAACAATATAATCTCAAGAAAAACATAATTGTACGTACTATATTCTTGTATATTGTAAAAAATGAATTTAATATTAAGGTGAAGAAAAAAATCGAGAGCATTTAGATAAATGTTGTTGAAAATTCATTCCTATATGTTTTATTTGACACGAATAAGTGTTTGACGCACAATAACGCGGCTTTGTTCACCAAAGTCGCAGGTTTTTTTTATGTTTATTTGATTTTAGTTCAATTTTAATTGTAAAAAATGAAATTGTTTTATATCCGCGCCACGCTAACGAAATTATTTGTCGGTACTATTTTTAATTTTAAATGTAATTTATTTGATTAAATACAGTATATTTGTCATATTAAATTGTTTTTCATTTCCGTTTCCGGCCTCATCTCTTAAGATTTTAATTTTACTGAGTAGAAAAAATCCTTTTCTAATTTATTGAATTGGTTACATTTTCTTATCAGTACTTGTATTTTCCAAACACAAACCTTGACTTATAGCTGATTGAGACACCTTATCAATTATTTTGGAGTGTTTTATCACAATTTAGCAAGACAACAAGCTAGTACTTACTATGGCTATTATTTGTATTTATTGTTTCACTGTTTGGTTTTAAGGTAAATGTTTTATGTTTCATTTTTGACTTGCTTAAAAGGTAGGAAGTCACTTACCATGGTACATTTATTGTACTCATTTTAAACATGCGTACGCAGCTTTGTATAAAATAAAAAATAATATTATCTTTGTCATGTTATGTAGGAAACGTTGTCAATGATATAATATAATTAAGATTGATATTAAATTGCTGTTATCAAATTCATTGAGTAATATAAAATTGCGTGTAATTATGCTAATAGGTTCGTCCTTGACGTACGTGGGTAAGGCCCATCTATATCATAGTTTCTGGGAAAATTATAATAATTACCTAATTATAAAAATAATTTAAAACCTATTATAATTGGGACCTACTTTTAATAGTCTATTGGTATTGGATTTTACCTATAAGAATAAAAAAGGAAGACGTGGGATTAAGTTATCAGGTTAATTTGCTTTATTCATTAATGACGAGTACCCATTCAATAAATTGTATTATATTAGGGAAAATAAAAGAAGTAAAACAACATACTTATTTCAATAATTTGTATAATTTCGCAAAACATTACAATTTTACATTTTTTCTTCGAGAGCTCATTCGCATATTATAATACAATATTAAAACTATATAATACAAACACTTTTTACAATTATGTCATGACATACGTGGTACTTAAACCATAAAAACTTAATTTTACCACTACCGACCAAACTTTCTATGGAACACTAGCGCCTTTCTTCTGTAGCGGATTTTAGAGGAACTATCTGAAATCTGTTGTCGTTGTTCAAAGCACAGAGCAAAGTAATACGTAGGATAGATCAATGCCTCACAGTAAATAGGTGAAATCAAATTACTATTTTTTATTCATTCTTTTTAGACAATAATATACTGAATTTTTCGCTGTGTTCGTTTAATAGAGATGTCAATTCATTAGTTTCGCTACTGCCCAACAGAGGGCAAAAATACTATGCAAACTTTTTGTTAACTTAAAATGAAAACAACTAGAAGTCTGGTAGTGTTAAAATAAGTTATCTATCTATACTACTTGAGCACCCTATAGCACCAATTGTGATGAATATCGTGAGAAAACAGTCTATTTTATCATTATGTGATTTTTGTAAGTGCGATATATTTTTGACTAAGTGGTACTTTTTTAAATTAAAAAAATGATCTATACTCCAGATTAAAATGATGATAGTAGATTTGTCATTTTTGCTGGCAACACTTGCATCAAAAATCTATCGCACATAAGCTATAAATACCTATTTGCTTTTATCATAAAAATAATAGTTTAATAGTGACATTAGGTGCCATAATATTATATTCGCATAACTAAGTGCGTTTTTAGATTACGTGGTACACGTGGTGTTTATATAAGTGTACATTGGGACTGTTGTAGATCATATTTTTTTACGTACGCGGATCCGGATGTGGTCACGGATGTATAGAATTAACATACACGGATGTGGGTATTTATATGATTGTGAATGCGAATATGTGTGTAAAGATGACTTTATATTATTCTGTTTATATTTTTATATAGCTTTCTATGAATAAAATATAAACAGAATTTGAAAATGCTTTTTAATCTAATCCACATGTACATTCGCATACTGATCATTTATTTTTAGAAATATTCATGTATAAAATACGGATCCGGTCGTGAGCATCTACAACTGCCCTAGTACACCATAGATAAAATATAAATTACAAACTATTTTTACATTTTATCACCCCAAAACTTGTACAGAAATTGTTTTACAAATTCATCAGTTTTGGATATTTTCGAGTTATTTTGTGGGTATAAATCTAACGTGATTTAAATTAGAGTCGTCTTGTATTTGTTATGTTTTTCAAGTAAAATTTATTCCTTCGAGTTTTTATATTTAATATTTTGTCATGGAAATGCTCGAGAACAATAAGGTTTTAGTATTGTAAACATAATTCGACGGCTCCATTACAATTTTTGTCTGGCACAAATAATTCTGGTACAATTCGCAAATGGCAATAATCAACTAGTTTTTCGAGTGTGGAAAGTGATTGTGCGTTTTAATTTATTTAAAACCCATATTTATAAACTGGTGAATATTAATATCTATCATATGCCACACATTACTGGTTGTAATCACATACAAATATTGCTTTACTATCATGACTTAAAAACGGTTATAATAAAGCATTTATACACTGAAATAAGCTAAACTAAATAATCACATCGGAGGAATAACCGAGCGAGAACTGTATGCTATATTATTGGTACAACAATTATATGACTACAAGACAATTATTTGTGGCCTCCAGTGTACCTAAATTAAGCTTAAACTATTTTAAAGTATCATAGATGGCTTCGTTGGGATATGTACCATTCAAATGTATGCTGTTACTAAAACTTAATGAATTATCTTTACTTAAACATATTTCAGTTTTTTCTATATTATCATTTTCATTTGGATAATCATCATTGTTACTAGTAATTTCAAGTCTGATTGCGTGCATTTTGTTGTCTGAATTATTTTTGTCGCGTTCCCAAGAATCTATTATGGAGACGTCGTTTTTGCTGCCCATTTCATCAATATCGCTTGAAGTAACACTGGAATTGTCCAAATCGAAGTCTGTTGTTTTTTCTATAACAACAACTTCTATGTGCCTAAAAGGATTCTCCTGGTTTTCTATCATCTGTCTCGCTCTCTCATCGTTTCTTATGATCACTTCTTTCTTGACATTGCAGATGACAGGGTCGGTTGCGAGTACGTCGATATTATTGTCATAGTTTTCTTCGTCACTAGTTTTGTTGCCGTTTGGCGTACAAATCTCTGCGTAGATATTGTCAGAGCTTGCATCTGATTCGACTTTTTCTTCTTCCACGTGAACAGCATCAGCAACTTGCCCGTAAGGTAAATCTTCTATAACTGGTAGCTTTCTTTTCTGTATAGACGAAATTGATCTTCGGATCTTCATCTGCCTTTGAGGTTCTTCTTCAGAAATGTCGATAGCTGTAATATCATCTTCTATTTCAGATTTTGGTGTTGGAGCTCTAGGTTTATCGATCTTTTTCCTAAAGTTGACGATTTTATCATTATCAGCTGACCGTTCTGTTTTAGTTGGCATGCTGTTGCTGTTGCTACCTTCCTTCTTATCAGTTATCTTCTTTGGATGAAGAAGATTGGATGTAGATTTACTGAGAACCCTTTTTGTCTTTACATGGAATTCAGAGCAAAGTTTTTCAGTTATAAACGAGTGTTGCTTATAATTAATTTCGAAATCGCTATCGTTGTATAGAGATCCGACGCCAAACATGTTAATTTCTTCACAGCTCTGTATTTGATTGTAAGATTCGGACTTAACCATAGCCTTTTCGGGTATCAAATCAGGCTGTATCCTTTGTCTTCTTTCTAGGTTAGTAGATGATTTAGTAGCTGATGATTTTTTGAGCATATTTTCGTCCAGACTTTTGAGTTTTCTGCTAGAGCTGGCGTCGCTTTCCATAGAACCGCAATAGTTGATCTGGTCAACGCTTAGGTTTTTGCGTCCATGCTTCATAGTGATACCGTTATCGTCTTCCGTGTAAGAATTGTCTGGCATTCCAGTTTGGACAGATACCGATTTTGTTAACACTGGCTTTTTGTGATTCGAACTGCACTGACTTGTTCCCATATCGGAGGAAGATGTTGTTAGACTTTTGTAGGAATGACTCTTCTCGGCTGTACCATCGTTCTTCCTCGTGCAACCAAATCTGTCTTCAATTAACTTAGCCATGTCTTGGTACCGTTCTATAGAGCTATGCTTCTCAGCTTGTGGATCGAAAGGATCCTTGAAATCTCGTAACTTCTCTGTATTTTCTATGGCTGTAATCTTTTCTTCGGTGAGTTTCTCAGTACTTTTTAGAAGTTTCAAATTTTTAAACCACTTGTTCTTCTTCTGTCCTGAATCTTCTCTAAAGACGTGCATTTTATCGCTAGTGAAATGATCTTGTTCATTTTTATCGTCTGGTTTATCATCTTTGCCCTCGTCGTCGCTATATACGTCGTAATTCATATGCTCGAGTTCGTTTTTACTTAAAAATATTATAGAACCCTCGGTCTCGTCCGGAATATCCTTCAACACCTTTTCGCTTTTACCAAATAACCTAGAAGTATCTATTTTCAGTCCTTGTAAAGTGAATTTTCGTTCTTTTTCAAACTTGACAGGTTCGTGGTCTTCTTTGATGAGGTCTTCAGCGGTCTTCGCTTTGCCGACCACAGTTGAGTTGGCGTAGGAGATCTGCCTGATCCAGTTGTCAACATTGAGTTGACAGAAGGTTAGAGCTTTTTGAAGGCGTGCGGAGAGGAACATTCGCTTCTCGTTCTCGAAGCCCAGCTGAGTGCGTCTTACTTTGATGTTGCTGTTGAGTGGAAGCAGTTGGAGAGCTTCCTTGGCGTGGTAGCGGGGGTCCACTTGCTTGCTCGGGCTTGACGGCATCGACCCGTACTCCGGGAGGGTGCACATCACGAGAACTGGTTCTGTCACTGCCGCCCGCAGTAGAAGGTCATCTGAAAGAATGAACAGTTACCATATAGTTCTCAATTTTTTTAAAGTACATGCTCAACGAGAAATATTATTGGTAATCGAGTTCGTTAGTCTAGTCTCTAGGTTTGATATTGATTGATAGTTAACTTGCCTTTTGTTCAATGTCTGTTTAGTTTAACAGAGTTATTACAAGAGAAGAAACCTACCTCCAACATCATGTGCCATCTCAATCGGCACTGTCCCTGCGAGCAGGCGCACCCTGGTCGGCAGCCGCCATATGCTAAGCAAGTGCGGCAGGCGGTGCGCCCGCGCAGCCACGTCGGGGGCCACGCCATCGCGCCCCTCCCCCGCCGGCTCCCACTCCGCGGGCGACAGCTCCTCCGGGCATACCTCGTACAGTTCCCCTTTAGTGTTGATAGGCACGAAGAGCTCCTGGAATAGATGAGCGCCTGGTTAGTTAATTGGAACTTGGATTTCATGTTCCGGGACAAGCTCACACACAGTTATCTGATCCCAAGCTAAGCAGAGCTTGTGTTATGGTTACCAGACAACTGATAAACATACTTATATATTTCTAAATACATACGATATCCATAGATAATTGAATTCCAATTGCTACTGTTATTAGTAAGATGTAACATAATTATGTTTAGTGGTAAACTGCTAGTTTCTTTGAAAGCTTAAATCACCAGAGCTTTTTTGAAGTTTTTAACTAATAATTCCTTACAAAACGAATTAAGAAGAGATGGTGTCTGTATGTATGGATTTAGGACACCCTGCCACTATCTTCGTTCTGAAACATTCTGCTTTTTATCTTCAAACGAATTCACTTTTTCGTACATATTTTATACATACTTAAAACCAAAATGTGACTGTATAATATGTGAAGTAATTAATTTAATATAAACTTGCCTACGTGAGGACGGTAGTATTGAGAATTATTTACAACAGTCGTGGATACTTTTACTAAGCTTTCCGGCGCCGGTAACAAGTATTCATAAAAATAACGAACATTCGAATATTACTCGTCTGGCAACATCGTTCTAAAGTAACGAGTATTGTCCAATGTCCAGGTGTTTTATTCGTCGCCATTTATTTTAATGTATTCTGTGTCACGGCAAACGTTATTGTTTATGCTCTCGCACATACCAAGATGGCGGCTGTTGGCACCGACTGTGGTTTGTATCTACAATAGGAGTTTCGCCTGCTCGTCATTCAGTAGGTACATAAATGGTGGACAATATAGATTGGTATTTCTTTCGTGAATGTTTTTTTTTGCAGTCCTAAAGTATGCACGCACGTCCTTTGAATACACTTGGCAGTTCATACTGACATTGGTTTAATGTATATTGTGTATATTAAAGCTTTATATGCGTGTACCAACATTTTAGAGCGTTTATAAAGTACCTAATCTTTTGTTTTTATAACACGTATCTATTGCTTCAAACTACGCGGGTAACATGTCCACTAAACATAAGTAATTGTTCTATTCGGCGCTAGATGGCGTTGCCCTAAAATACTTACAAAATATGTAGTTAATACAAACTTATAGCTAATGCTATATAATAATAGCATGGCATAAACAAGTACGGTAGGTAGTTATTTCTTATTACATATTTTCTCATTCATATTTATTAATAAATTACTATAATTAGATTCTCAAGCTGCATCAGGTGATCATTCAATTATAATGGCACAAGAATACATAGTATCAAAACAAGTTTAGTAACAACCTAAATAAAAACTAGGTTTCATCAAACAATGGTGCAATTCGATGTCTATCTAGATTTTAATACAGGTTTATTACTTAATCGATGGCTGAATGTTAGGTGCAGTGCCTATTGTGTGGCTAAAAAAGTTTACGTTTGTCTATTGTGTTTGTGTGATTGCTATAACTTTGTATTTATCGTATAATGCATAGATCTATGTACCTATAATATAAAGGTTTATTTGCATCTAACTGTGTAAAGTAATAAGTAGAATTTATCTATAATATGTATGTATTTAGAAATATGTAAGTAAGTTTAGCAGTTGTCTGGTTACCATAGTGCAAGCTCTGCTTTGAGTTAGGGATCAAATGACCGTGTGTGAGTTGTCCCAGGATTTTGTTATATTATTTAGATATTATTCTCTTTGCTATTAGGGGCTTTTTTATCAACCAGCTTTTCAATGCATACAAAAGACTTATTCTCATCATTATCTTCTAGACATATAGTTGTAGTAAATATTTTATTAAATAAAAAGAAATTAATGACACAAAACATTATTACGAAACCATAAAGACTAATATTAATGATTCCAGTGCATTACGATTTTTAATTGCACACAACAGGTATTACAAAAATCTAACATCAGGTTTAGACGTCGTAACAGCTATTAAACTAGACCTAAAGCTTATTTATAACTGAACTTAATATGACATGACCAACAATAAATAATATTAATGACGATTGATGTAACAGTTCAACATATCCAATGATAGGCAGAACAGGTTTTGTCAGTGCCATAAAAAAGTATCACAGGTTTTAATCTGTGGTCACTTTTTGTGGATCTGTCATTCAAATTTTTTGCCGCGTATCAACTAAATAGTCTGTCTAATCGGTAAGTTTTGGTATTTAAAGTTTACTAATTATATTTATCATCTTTTTGTGGTTGAACGAAACTATGTTTAAAGTATCAAGTTGTTATGAAAATGAGTTAGAGTTAGACGCACTTAATTTAAGACCTTAGTTCTGTGCTCTGAGTATTTAAATTAATACATACGAATTGAATTATTGATTTATACTAAAGACTGAAGAAATGGTTTTCTCTAACGCCAATAGATGGCGTTGTTCGACAATGCTGAGAACTCACTCGAATTTAACAATTAGTTAAACATAAAAGTAGCATTTATATTATATAAGATGGCTGCCTGTGTCCAAATAGTTATATTCACATCAATAAATCCGAGGATATATTAATTGATCATTCATAACTTAGAGTATTCTATAAAATCCTGAATCGCGCAAGCAAAGTTTACAAAGACGTAGGTATATAAGTAAAGTTGCAAATTATTTAATCGTGTCTATTGAAAGGAGAGACGGTTAGCACTCCCCTTGACAAGGATGGAACACATAAAATGGTTAAGGCACACTTGACCACATTTTTTTAAAAACTTTAAAATAGTACAAAAATGCTAGGTATAATAAAATATTTTATTAATGAAATTAAATTTAAAATATTTACAATATTTATAAAAACTAAGCCTACACATTAAATTCTATATAGGTACTTAAATGCCTAACTATTGGTTAACCATCTAATTGGAGTTATATACAGTGATTATAATTATAAAATTTGTTGCTGAAACAATGTTTCAAAGATATTGCTGTGTAGCCTCCAAAAACGTTACTGTAGCTTACATGAGGCTGAAAAGTCCTCTTATTTAAATTATTAGCGTTTTGGAATATAAATGCGATTACACTTGACTATTTTTATAAAAAAAAGGATAGAGTAGTTGTTCTGTTCGGAGCAGAGATGAATGCAACCTTTTTTACACGACTGCCCAAAAAGGAGTGTTATGTTTTCAGGGTTCATGTATGTATGTATGTATTTATGTATGTATGTATGTTTGTGAGTTTCTTTATTCCTCAATAACTTCTAAAAGGCTTGACCGATTTCAATGTTTGTGGTATCACAAACATCTAAATCGGCTTTGAGTTATCCCGAGTGACATAGGCTATGTGGACATTAAAAAATGGTCAAGTTTGAGTCGAAATCGCCTGCAAAGGGTTCCGAACGATTTTTGTGTTGTGTCATGTTTTTGTGTTGTAGCGCTCTATAAAATATTATTTATCACTAAAAGATATTAAATAAAAAATTGTAATTAAAAAAAATAAAAAACACGCCTGCCATGTCAAAAAAATATTAAAAAAGTGAACTCAAAAATTAAAAACAAGTCAAATACTTACTTGCAGTCGGGGGACGGTTACTTGAAACAATTCATTACAGGTCCCCCGACTGCAAATATTTGACTTGTTTTTAATTTTTGAGTTCACTTTTTTAATATTTTTTTGACAAAGCAGGCGTGCTTTTTATTTTTTTTAATTATAATTTTTACATTTCATGACAAATCATAGTTCACCTGTTTTGGAATTACACTTCAATAGTGTAAGTAACCCTATCTTGTTTTATTTAGAAGATGTATCCTAGCTGGCACTGTAAATAATTAATTCCTCTAACCATAACAATTTCCATCGACAGTCCGTCTAGCCAACCAGGAAAGGTTTACAATTAATATGCTAGGCTTTATTACGTTCATATAGCATTCCATGCGCACGCGCAGCTCTCCGAATGACAATACCCTCGCCACCTGTCGCGATTGATTGTATGTGCATATTGTGGACACTTTGATCATCACGACTGACTTGATTAAGTAATTTAAATGTGCATGCCTGCATAGCATAGCATGTAGTGGCCAGAGAATATACTTAGGGTCGTGTTATGATAAAGGTGTAAAATGTACCGGTTATAATAAAGGAAAAAAAACTCTTATTTTGAGGAAGAGATAATTGAGAGGTAACTGTGCCAATATTTTTAATTAAATTAAATTAAATTAAAGTTTTTATTGACATAAAAAATACAGTACAGCATAAATGTAACCCTGTAATTATCTAACATATTAACTGTCCCGCCAGTTGACACAATAGTCAAACAATTGGAATGTATCATATGTGACCACGGAGCAAATTGTATGTGACTCATCGGACAGGGAAAGGGTTAAACAGTCGAATTGAGAACCTCCTCCTTTTTAAAAGTCGGTAAAAAAGTCATGAACCCTATTAGGTGTGATTTTGCCTTTAACGAGTTGCAATTAAGTGTCGATCTTTTAATTCATTAGGATAATGTTAAAGACAAAATTACTATATTATTTTTATTTATCATAATAATAGCTCATAACATACATTACGAAAATACTAGTAGAAGAAAATATTAGGAGTCATCAGTGTTAATTAATATTTAAAATTAAGTTTTCTCAGAAAGCAAGAAAATAACAAATCATCGCGTTAGAGACCTTCTTAATGATTTTGATCAAAAATTGACCCAAAACTGTTCAGAAAGAAAGGGCTCATCTACCCAAAAAATAACAATGGGGGGCTACCGTTAGCAATTTCGCCGCCAGAGGCGCTAGTCGCAACTCGCAAGTAATATCCGAAATGTCAAATTTCATATTTTTGTGCCGGACAGGCGACACGTCACTTGCGCCAACTGGTGAGAACAAACAGTAGCCCACATAAGTAGGTAGAAGACCTAAGAAGACTCTGAATTTGAATTAGTTCTAATAGACAATCCAATAGACGTGACAGTATCATCAGGCACGGGCATAATACTGAACTTCCTTCTGTAATCAGGTTTATCAGTCTTCCCAACGCCTAGTGTCAAGAAGCGCCATCTGAGACCATACATGCCCAACTCCTTGCTTAACCTCTTTTCAGACTTCGTCGCGGCGGCAGTAGTGAGCCAAGTTATTAACGCATTCTTCCCGTATTCGTCCAAATCTACGATGCCATGCGTCGAGATCACTGTGCCATCGACTTTTAGCACCAAAATATGTGGAACACTAGTTATTTCATACATGTATCTTAGAGTGATGATCAAAGGATCGTTGAACATCAAAGTGAACCAGTTAGCTTGTTCGTCGAAGCCAATACACATGCCTTCTTTAGTTACATCCATCGGGACATTTAATACCTCTATAGGTATGTTTACATATTTCGCGTTTTCGTAAATCTCGTAGAATGGTTGCATAACATTTCTTTTGGCTCTGTCGCGGCCTCTTAAGGAGAAGTTTAGACATATGACATCAACATTGTCCGTTAAAAAGGAACTTGGGACCCTCTCGTAGTTTTTGTTGTATATCTTGCAGTCCTTCAACCATGGAACTGGTGGGAATTTTATTGGGTTCTCTACGCTGTCCATACTAGTGAGGATATTTTTCAGTTTTTTATATTGTTGTTTCAATACTATGACAGTTTAGAATGACAGCTTATTTTTTTCTGTAATTTTGGGAAAGTTTAAAATGTCTTCAAAGTTTCAAAGAGGTTTTATTGAATCTTATGTGCCTTTAACAAACTATTAGAAAAAAAAAAATTGGGACCGCTATGTGGTCTACAAAGGAAATATAGGCACACACCACACATCTACTTCAGCATTTATCAAAACTCCGTGTGGGAATATCGGCCATCATATTTTAATTTCCCAGATAGTAAGGAAATGAATGAATTATATCCATAAGGTAGTCCAGGTTAATAGACTAACTATTAAATAGGTACTCAAAAACTTAAAAACAACTTAGTGAACAGGAAATAAGGTCTATTATAGTTTGTAACTGAATTATAATTTAATATAACGGACAGTGTGACACAGGTCGTATGTATGTGTCGGTCTTCCTTTTATGGTTCAAAGTTGAGCGACACAATAGCAATGCTTAGAAACCAACATAAATATGCAACAGAGAAACTTAAAAACAATCCTTATTCCCTTGACACTAAGTCCTTAATCAAACAAAAACAAATTTCCCGAGCGCAAAAGAAATTTGTCGAACACGATTCAAATTTGCAAATTCATTTGCGTTGGCGAAAATGGATTGTAGGTCTTATTGCGTGGTGTTAAAATATAAATTAGAATGTACATTTGGAATTGGATTGCAAAATTAAATTTGTGTTGTTAGCTCGTTCGATGCATGGGGAATACAAAATAAACTATGCCAGTCGGAGTCGACGCGTTGCAATCAAAACGTGACTATAAAAACTATGATGGAATATCAATGAATTATAAAACCTCCTTATACTAAACCCAACCTTAAACCACGTCCATAGGGTTGAAAATCGTTTGGCATGGTTCCTCGTACTCAATAATAGTATAGTGATTATAACCCAAACATCTTGTTTCATCTCGCGAACACTTTATAACTGAGAGTTAATAATCTAGCACTTTTGTTACTTTTTTTTTTTTTTTAATCTTACTATCTGTGTAGAATTGCGTCGTCATTATCGTGAAGAAAAATATAAAAATGAACTATGGAGAAGTATGGAGCGAGTATTGAACTATGGAGCTGTATGAAGCAATAAGTGTAGAGTAGTCTCAATGCCTCCCAAAGAGGGTATAGTTTTTATTAAAAAGTTTGACTTTTTTGTTCCCTTGTGGGTAAATAATTTTTGAGTTTATAAATTTTGCATAGGTAGGCTTATGGTGTTGTTGTGGTCCTAAGGCACCCCGCTGGTGCAGAGGGCCCCAACAAGTTTTCTCCAAGCCGGCCGGTCCCGCGCGATTCTTCGAGCGTCTTCCCATTTGAGTTCTTCCTTCCTGAGCTCCTTGTCCACGGATCTCCTCCACGTGTGTACTGGCAGTCCGCGTCTTCGCCTACCCTCCGGTTGCCACTCAAAGGCGATTTCAGCAACATTACCATGTTCCCTCATCTTCAGGCTTATGGTACGGATGAAAATTTTATTTTAATGGTAGTGATAAAGTAGATACCTAGAAAAGTTAGTGAGGTAATTTTACATTCTGTCCTAGGCTATTTTAGATTTTATCCTACGTATTCTTAGCTTTTATTTTTGTAAAGCAATACTATTATACAAGTAGTTACACATAGAGCATTTCTTATGTCATATTTTTGATATTTTATTTTTATTATTTATTTGCGTTAAATTAAAAATACATGGATGTTGCCTATATACTGGACACCATTTTTTTTCCTAAGTATAATTTATTTTGTGCAATTAGGTACCTAGTGTGTGAATGTAACATCCTAAAATTAATTGTAGAATGTTAGGTCTCTCAAACTATGTATTATCAATACCGTAATCCAGTGAAGATCTTCAAGAAAATATTTATTAAATAATAATAATAATAAATAAATATCTTTATTTCAGACATATAAGTCCATAAAGTGTTAGTGATGCGTTAGTAACAAATGATGCTTATATGCTATATTAGTATTATTAGTAATACATTTATTTACTTAAACCTATAGTTATATCCATCCAGTGTTTTTGGATGGGGCAGTCTGGTCTGCCTACAATCATTTTCAGGATACTATTCCGACTGTTACGCAAGCGCTGCATTAAGGAAGCCGCTTTTTTACGTATGATGGCGTGAAAGCCATCGGTGCGAGCTTCCGCAAACATGCCCGATGCACTACAACGCCACGGTAGCCGTAACAGTATCCTGAAGGCGTTGTTATATTGCACGCGCAGGACGTTGTAGATCCGGCTCGTATATGACACCCATAGGCCGCTCGAGTAAAAGGACTGACAGAACGCTTTAAATAAAGTTATTTTGACGTCAGTCGTGCAGCGAGCGAACCTACGGGCGAGCATATTACTCCGCACCGCCAACGCCCTGCGCTCGCGCTCTATGTCACTATCGTCCCTTAGGTCACTAGTTACAACGTGGCCCAAGTACTTAAAACTATCTACCACATTGAGTATAACGCCGTTGAGATATACCGGTGGCACACGTCGTGACTGTTGTTTAGGTACTTTGAAAACTATGATCTCACTCTTTTTTGAGTTGTACTTAAGGCCGTGTACCTCCGCATACGTCTCGCAGGTCGATAATAACTCTTTCAGACCACCTATCGATGGGCTGAGCAACACCATGTCGTCTGCGTAGCTTATATTATTGACGCACGTACCGTCAATGTGACAGCCGACATGTGTGCCGCTCAGCCGCTCGATAAGCTGGTTGATATATAAATTAAATAACAGAGGCGAGCTTAACCCCCCCTGCCTTACACCGCATTCCATTTTGTACTCGTCCGACAGAGTACCGACCCACCTCACCCGGTTTTTTTGGTGCGAATACCAGTATCTGAGAAGAGATGTATACTCCGCCGGCACACCCGCGCCTCTCAACTTGTCCCAAAGCACATCATAGACGACGAGATCGAAAGCTTTCGACAGGTCGAGAAAGCACGCGTACACCGGCGTCTTCCTCGCGGTGTAGTACTTAACAGTGTGTTTCAGGCTAAGGATAGCACTCTCCGTGGACACTCCTACTTTGAACCCGAACTGGGCATCATGCACTTCAACGTATTCTGAGAGGCAGCCATTCAACAGTCCGTCAAGCACCTTGGCCATGGTAGTAGCGAGTGAGATGGGTCGATAGTTACTCATATCAGATGAGTCGCCCGTCTTGTTCTTAACTATGGGGACCACTATCGTCCGCATAAGCGGTTCTGGTAAATAAGAGTGACCCAGGCACAGGGTGAAAAACAATGACAAAACTCTAGGCAAATGGACCCCTGCATGTTTAAAATGTTCGATACTAAGACCATCGTGACCTGGGGACTTACCACGCTGCATTCTCGAAATAATTTTAGCCACTTTCTTAGCTGGTATTTTCACGTTCCGCTCCGTCACAATGGTCTCAGCAGCGGTCGCGTTACGTGGCTCTACGCTCAAGGGCGGCTGCATAGAAAAATGGTTCCTAAAAGCATCGGCAATGTGCTTGTGGTCGGTAATACCATCGACACTCACCGGGAGGCTGGGCTTAGCATTCATTTTATTTATGTTTTTCCAAAAATGTTTAAAATTCTTTGTAGCCTGGTTGGAAGCGAGGAGATCCATTTTAAGCTGGTCCTGCCTGTTTTGACACCACTTGAGTTTGGCTTTAAAATCTCTTCTCGCCACCGCCATATCATCAAATATACGACCACTGGCTGGTCGTCCGGCCATTGCCCACACTTGGAATTTAAGCCGCGCCTCGCGGTGCGCGCCTGCGACATGTTTGTTCCAGCCAGTGACATAACCACCCTTCCTCCGACACTCTGACCCACAGGTCTTAACGGCGGCCAGTGTCAGCGTATCAATAATATTTGAATACATTTCATCTAGAACTGAGCGATGTTCCATGTGATCACAGAATTTATCACAGCAATCACTCAGCTCCCGAGGAATGTCTATCAATCTGAGTCCAGAGTGACAGAGGTCGTGGTACTTGCTAGTCTGCTCTGTTGACCTTTGGCCCCAAATAACATGGTTCACAGGATTAATAAAATTATTTTCCTTATCTAAAATTTTAGGCTTAATTTTATACAAATCACATTCGATCACAATCGGATAATGGTCGGACCAATACAAGTCATATAATACTGTCACACCAACAACCGATTGCCGTGCCGACTCAGTAACAATGCAGTGATCCAACCATCGATTACAGCCATGTGATTCACTTGTAAAAGTGTAGGTATTACTGTCACACATATTTATATCGACACAGAACCAACTTTGATCTGAACAAAAATTTATCATTTCATTATAAAACAACTCATTCGGATGTGCATTATAGTCTCCTATGATATAAAAAGCCTCAACTCCCTTATTCTCTTCTACCTCTATTATCGCGCGAATAGTACTAAGACAGGCTGTAAACTCTGGAAGATTGTCTTTAGAGTTCGTAGGCATATATACACTGAAGATTACTACAGTTCTACTACTTACAGTTATGCTGATCGCGCACACTCGCACATTATCACACTTTATCGGCGACACTGACTCGAATGCATTTTATTATAGTAGGTAGGTTTAGCTAGAATTGTGGGTACATTTCAAACCAATTACCTACTATAAATAGTTATGTTATTTTATGAGAAAAAATCGTGATTCCAAACGAAAGTTGTTTGATTGTATCAAAAGTATGGGAAAGTAGTAAATTATGGTAGTTTGCAGTTTGTTAGGTAATTTACACCGCTGATATGAGGTCAACAGAAGAGCATAAGTATAATGGTAGAATATTGCTTCGACCTAGAAAATAGTGTGTATTTTGATGAGATAAAATATAACAAAAATGTATCAGAAAACTGGTCCAAAATAAGCACTAAATAAGGAAAAATAAGAATAAACTAAAGAATTTATTTTTTATAAAAAATCAGTTTTATTTTGCTAGTTTATATCGAATCCCTATGCTAGGCAAAGGCCTCGCCATTCGTCCTCCAAACCTCTCTATCATTCACCTAGCCACAATACGACCCAAAAATAATGTTGACCAAAATGTTATATTCAACAAATAACTTCCTTTATCGCCACGAGATGGCGTTAAACATTTCCTTATATCTGCCAATAGATGTCGCTTTAAAACATAAACTCCAGAATTAACACAAACGGCAAAGATTTTCCATTAGACTGCCAATTACCATGAAAATTGATAGTTATTCCCATGAGAACGACACTATGTAATAAGTTACCAAGAACGTTAGCAAGAATTAACATTTTGTGCCTGTCGCATGCAAAATTATGTGTAGGAACAAACGGCTGCTTCTTGACCATTATACTGGAGTTTACACCAGGCTTTGTTCGCGTTTCATGCAATACTAAGTTTGTGCTTTTAACGAGAATTTCACGTAATAATTTTGTCATTTTCTTAGTGCATGCGTTGGTTGTTTTGTTGTTGTGCGTCTAACAAAAGATGGCGCTGGGGTTAACGGCCCGTGTTGGCAACTTCTTGCATAATTTTAAGGGTGTACTACTTTAAAGGCGTTTACTGAGCGCATAAAAGTTCTTTATGTACCTACCTACCGTAAGTATTAGACTGCGATAACTATGAAGAAAGATCTTTTTCATAATATTTATTGATTCATCTTATTAATATCCAATTATTATGCAAAAGAAGAAAATATGATCGCAAAAAACACATGTTTCTTAGAGCCCTTTATATCTCACTATCATTTATAAGTAACTAAATTTATGTAGGTGCCATATTTTGGAAATCTCCAAAATTGCCGTTAGCAACCAAGCTCGCCTCTCAAAATTGAAACCAACATAAACCTATAATTAATGGTACCCTAAAACAAAATAATAAAACGCTCTCCGTTAATTTATTTCCCGCAAATAATTAAAACTGTCCTATTAGCTGCGCATGCGCATCATCAATCTCGCGCCGTAAGGGGTCGCGCAGTTAGCGTCCATCACTAGTTTATTGTAGGACTAGTTTTCATACGTTTAGACCAACTAATTATATATGGGTAATTAAAATTACTTAATTATTCTTAGGGTTAATTTCAAGGGTAACTGAACGAGAACAGTTGAGATGATCTCGGTTCCCGCGTTTAGAGGTCAATGCTTCCATTTCCAGTGCACCAGAAACTCAGTTTTAGCTAAAATGTAAAACTTAGTTCTAAGAAATGTAGTTTCAACATAAGTACCTAACTGTTAAAATTGTCCCTTGCTGAAGAAGTTAAAATAACTAACGTTAAAATTTGACTTAGATTAATTATTATCAAGTGTCACTCCAACTATTAACCCTTTACCAGGCCTCGGACAAATCCTGCAGTAATAATGTTTTTTTGGTAGAATTAGATGAGTGATAAAATTTGGTATGAGATTTTATCAATTATATTTAGAAAATTAGCTGAAAACCTGAAAAAAAACATGTGGGAAAACATAATCCCATTGCCGGTCTAGACGACGACTTTTTATCGATATATATAAAATAAAAAACGATTGTCATTTTGATAGCATTTTTTACTGTTTGTTGTTCAAATGTAAAATGTAATGTAAGCAAAGTACTTATTCTTTATTTAAAAAAAAACATAAATACACAATAAACTATTAAAAAAAGGAATTGAGTATGAACTAAAAAGTATTTATTCTTCGTCTGGATTCTGGATTTGGATCTGGATTTCTGGTTTTGGGACATAATCTAAATATGGGTCTTCATTTTCATCATTTTCTTCCTCTGATGACAATTTCATTTAGTATATTTTCGAGCTGTTGTCGTTTATTACCTGAATAACAAAAAATACACTAAAGTAGACTGACAAATATTGACGACAAAAGTTTACTACTACCCACATTTTATATTTCGATAAATGAGTAAAATAATCTCGTGTGAGTAAATCCTAAATAAAACCCGTGGCAAAAACCTAGTATAAAATAAAGATTTTAATTTACCGGGCAATGGACACAATAACTCCCGCAATAATTAGGCATTCACAGGCTTAGGTCATATGGTTCCCCACATGTTTTATTTAGTTATATCATGATATTTTAGAAGTTTTTACTTATAAATAATGCACAAATCACTAGAAAAACTCAAATTCTACAACATATCAAAAAATTGTACGACTTACCTTTCTCCGATTCGCCATAATGATTAAAAATACGGTGCACTTGTCACAAAAATGTTCGTTTAGCGGCCAACCACAGATGAAATGGCTGCAAAAGTGACATTTGCGTTCCGTTCCACTTTATTTTTTGTGTTACCATAAATAATATTTCTGTGTTGGCGTTTTTGACAGATTGTGGTAGATTCTTTACCAAAACCTGGTAAAAACTCTTAAAAATCTAGGTGGGAAATGCTCAATCCATAGCCTGGTTAAGGGTTAAAAGGCTTTGACCTCTAGCCATCATTTTTTTTTTTTACTCCTAACTAAATGTTTACCTACTCGCGAACTTACATCAATATTTTTATTTTTAAAGTTATATTTTTAATTATAAAATCTTAATTTTAAATTTTTAAAGTGTATGTAAATTACCAGCATTAGGTACCATTATAAGCCTATATTTAGGTAATACACAAATAACGGCAGAAGATCAAACAAACCCGTTATTTGTAGATCAGTATCGCAGTGAGAAGTTTCAGCGATTGTACTAAGTGTATAAGCTGGTACCTAATGGTACCTAGTACCATCTAGGTAGGTACTTAGAATTAAATTACCATCTATCATTGGTCGGTGAGAACAAAGGCGATATTCACGAGGTCTCAAAATGTTCAGAATTTTAGATACTGTTAAAATTAGTATCTACTTAAATCAAATTGTGATTTATAGAGCTAATGTTTAGCAGTAAAATAATTGGTTTTGTTTGCTTGTATTTGCTCTCACCTATAGAAAATGACCAAAATTTTTAAATATAAAATTCAGAATTCTATTATATAAGTGAAACCGTGTTGGCTAACATGGTGGCTACATTATACTTTAATCTGTGCTAAAATTTTGCAACACAACCTGACTACAAATTCTTAGTAAATAGATATAAAGAAACAATCGTTAACTACTTTACAAGGTCTGTCATGAACTTGACAATGTATTACCAGGAACCGTACCATGTATCTTAAAGGACTGTGGCGGTTGTGGAAGCGAGACGGCGCACTACACTGAGTATAGCGCTGTCCCGCTTACTCATGATACTGCCCCAGTATTCAGATACTCGGTCTGTCTGCAAAGAGTCTGTGTATCCTTACATAATTAAACTTCTTATTACACACATAAACAAAACTTGCTGGACGCGTCATTTTTCGCGAAATGTAGAGTAGGGTTGGCAAAGATTGTTTAATTATTTTATTCAATTAATTACGTTATGACGACGACGAAATGTGTTTGTCGTTTGCCTGTACGTTAATTATTCCTGTTTTAATTTTAAGTTTTTTTTTTTATGATTTTTAAACAAACCGTACTTGCGTCTTTAGCAACTTCTTTACTATACGATACTTGCAACTTAAGTTAAGTAAACATAAAACTCCAAAATCGCCCAACAAAACTCTAAAACACTTGAAACGAAAACCTGAAAAGCAAAGCCGTTTGCATACACCACGACTTTCCACAACCCACAATTTCACCTACAATTAAAGTGGCATCCCTAAAACCAAGCAGCAAGCCCCGTATATAAACGTCAGCGTCACAATATTACTGGTATTCTAAAACAATTGCCGATCACGAATATCCCATAATCAAATAAAGCTACAGTTTATTTAGTCGTCATAAAGCCAATAATTCACGTAATATCTAAAGCGAAGCCTTTACGGGACGTCAAACAATAATTTTACTTTACCAATAAAAACTAAACAAAACTAAAAAAACCAACTTGGTTTTATTTTGAAATCGTGACAGCCCTATACGAACGTCCTAGCAACGCGGTTCATCGAGGACACTGCCCCGCGACGCTTACACTTACAAACATAACTATGCATTAACTACCAGCTCTAACTCGTTGCAATAAGCTCTATTTTCGCTTGGCACAACTCCTTGAAAACACTTGGTAGGATCTATGCATTCCATTTAAAACTATCACGGGATATATGAACTCTATTCAACAGACTTAAGGTTGATTTTCCCTTGTATTAATACAGGTTAATGTCAGATCTTTACTGTCAAGATCCTGTGGCGTGTTACTATGGGTTGTCGAACAAAAATAGACAAAGAATTTAATGTTCTTTCGAGTGTAAAGAAGGTCTTCCTTTTGCTTTTTTTTTTTCATGCATAATCGTAGTGTTTGCGACTGGATAACTTCAGGTGGAATACAATCAAAGCATTTCGTATTTTATCAAGTATATAATTTTTTGTAACATCGAATCGTAAAATCTTTAAGTATATAATTTAAGTCGTATTCGTTGTAAAAGTCGATTATTCCGTGTCTCTGTATTTACAAAAACCTAGGGAGTTGGATAAATACCATAGTTAAGACTCATAAAAATCTTAATGGCATGGTGAAAATTATTGTCCATATTTCCTGGCGAAAAAATTACCTTGTAAAGATTGTGCATGTCATTATATTCCAATTATATCTTCGGGTATTGTCTCCTATACATTGTGATATATATACTACATAGTTTTATTCGATTGGGTGCTATACTTTTTTTTAAAGACATACCTAGTAAAAAAAACAGTTGGCCAGTTACTTTTTTTTGGAGGTTAAATGGAACTCTCCACCTCAAATATTAAATATATTAAGCTATGGTCGGGTAGACTGGAAGCCGATCGCAATATAATTAGGAAAAGGCTAGGATAATATATTATAGCAACATGTTGTAAGGAGACCAGTCTAATACTACGTCTAATATAATATTACTCCTCTTGACAAGCTACTAAAAAAATAAAAGAAAATAAAAACATTCTCCATTCGATTCTAACAAAACGATTGAAATCGATTCAAATTTTATCGAGTTCACATTAAAAGTAAACGAACAGCTATAAAACAAAAGAATGGCTGAAAATAATTTAAATTTAGTATGTTGCGAATGCGTTCCATCCATTGATAGTTTTCTTCGTAAGTCCATTAAGTAATGTGGATCGCACATAGCAATGTAAAGTTAAACTATTTAACAATGCAAGAAAGTTTTATTGTAGGGTATTGCAAGAAAGTATTGAAATGGTACGATGAAATGTAGCTAGCTTTTGTGACTGGCTAGAAATAAGCCCATATTATTTTTTTATTTCTTTAAAATATAACCTTCATTTGTAATTAGTTAAGATATATATTACAATTGTTGCAGTACCTATTCATGTGTTTTTTCATTCAATAATTAAAGTTTTGAAATGTAAACGATTACTTGTAAATCTTGGTTAGAATTACTCCATATTGTATTCTAATATAATTTATTATATTCTAATTAATTATTGAAGTGTGTTTATGATAACCAATCAATTAGATAGACATAGCGATACCCACGTACAAAAATATGCCTCGGTTTTAGAGGAATTAAAAAGTCTCCTATTGTTATGCCTTTTGTGATGAGAACCTACACACAATCTAAGAAAAATAACCAATTTTCACGTTTCTTAAGCCTATCAAATTACTCTACATCTACACAACCTTACTCATTGATATATTAAAAGGAGGAAGATACGTTACGCGCTAACATTGCAATCAAAAAACCTGGACTCTGTCATCACGGTCGCACACCTACAGTCACTGATAGACAAGGACAGAGTTATGAGCCGGCGCTGTCGTGCGAGCGAAATCGCATTAGCCGCCGAACGTTGCCGAATGTTTACTCGGTACTCGTCGCGTTCTCGCAACTCGCGCATTATGTGCGTATCGTGTCTCTCACGCATGTTTGTAAGATCGATCTCGCTCTCACAAACATGGCGAAACAAACATTAAATATTATTGTAATTTTCAACAAATTAACATTTTTGGCTGTAATCCCTATATAATGTAGTGGTAAGTAATCGCATGTGTCTTATTTTTCTTCCTTGTATTATTGAAACACTGTTTAGCTGCACAAGAAGTCATTTTAATGCGTATTTATCAAAAAACTGAAATTATTGAGGTGTGTGATCATAACGACGTTCCATGCGCAACTGACTGAGTGCCAATGCCAACTACGGGCAATCACTTAGTTGAGTAGGACCAGGCGCTGTGACTGAGTAACGTATCTACCGCTTTTAAATACATCAATGACCTTACTACAAAATCTCATCAAACCCAACCACGAGTCTTGTTTTCGAAAAATAGTCGCTTCTATAATTATAAGCGACAAGGCTGGATCATCAATCTGTTGGGAACTATTCATCTGGCTTGTCGAGGGCCCTTAGTAGGGCCTGTTCTTTTTGTATTGTGATTAATAGACATTAGCAGTTATAAAGTACTTGTGTTACTATGTATGGGGAGTGCGATGGTTTGGTTTAAAGGTAGAGATATTTTTTTTACAAACAAAACTTATAAAAAAATATAGATAAAAATATTTTTGTTGTGACACATGGAAATAGCTCACGGTAAAGTTTGAGTTTAGAGTTTTAGAAATTATGGTGGTAGAGAGGTAAATAAGGACATTATATGGATATTCATAATATAAGAAATATTTCATTAGATAAGTCTTTTACTGTATGTTATGTACTGTATGTAGGCATACAAGCACTTTTAGGTGTAGCAAAAAGTTATGTTGTTAAAAAGTAACCATTGAAAACTTTGTCACTTGAATTGACTTAACCGATGAGTTTTAAGTACTGTGTAGTGTCCTAACAAAAAACTGTCTCACTAACCATTGAAAAAGTATCTTATTAAGAAATCATTATTTTTCCATTTTCTATTATTTTAAGTACTGTATAGACTAAACAGGTATTTATTAAAAAAATGCAGAAACATTTTACATAGGCATTTAAAATCCTCTTCAAAACTATCCCCGCTCCCCGCTCCGCCTATAACTAACACCGCGCGATTCATTACGCCGCTCGACTATAAAATCGACGCAGCCCTCGGTCCATCCATTTCTAAGACAGACAGCTTTAAAACCCGCGTTTCCTATTACCGTATATTATTATAGTATTGTTTGCTGATTATATTTTGTCACAAATTCTATTGGGACATTAATCGTTGTACGAGCGAATGCAGTTGTAAATCAGTTAGGAATGTGTAAGGCTGATTAAGAAGGATTGCCTTTAAATCTTTGGTTATTTGATTTATTACTTGTTTAGTACTAAAAGTACCTAATAGGTAAACTACCATCTACTCGAATACTCAGTTATTTATTTATCTTATATCTATTTCTTTTCCTATTTATTAGGTGTATCTTTAGATAAAAACTACATTATTGAGAATAGTAACCAAAAAAAATATACATTTCTGTATATTTTTCATAAGAAAAACCCTAAAAATAATATTTTTATTAATTCAGGCTTAATAAATAAACTATGGATAAATTACTGAAAATCATATCTATTTTCAAATATTTAAACACACAAATTGATTTTATTTTCTTTCCAACTCCCAAAAGTAAGAAAGAACATGCTCCTTATATGACGTCAGAATAGTTATAGTGAATAGGCCATTAAAGTAGCAATGCCATCTAGTGACATTTACTAGAAACAATCGCACATTAATCCAATTAAAGGACAATGCTCTCAAAAGCTACTGTCCCCGTAATACAATCCTATATCAAACTGTATCTGATTATGCTCTACCTAATTTGTTTCATTCAATGGACTGCAGATGTATGTAACTATATGTAAGTAGGCAGTTTAATATAGGCTGTGTTGTGGTATTACAAACATATATTATTACTTAAAATGTCGTGGTGGCCTAGCGGTTCAATGAACGGATTTGTATGCACGAGGTTGCAGGTTCGAATCCGGGCAAGTACCAATGTAACTTTTCAAAGTTATATGTACCTTCTTTATTATTCTAAGATAATTCTGACAAACGGTCTTTCTGACAAACAAAACCTGGATTCCAAAATTTGGGATCTGAAATCGCCAACCCGCAGAGAGCAAGCGTGGTGATCATTGCTCGTGCCTTCTCTATATGGGAAAAGTCCTGTGCCCAGCAGTGGGGCGTTTATAGGCTGGATTATCATTTTTAGATATACTTATTCGAATAATAAGACCCAGTGCTGGTAAAAATTGCCTTTTTCACTGGCTTAATTTAAATAGGTACAATTGGCACTTAGAACTATTGAGAAGTTCCTCATTAACTGTAGTCAGTTAACATCGGCGTTATTTTTATTTAGTGGCAGTTATAGGAGATGTCAGATTCTTTCTAGTTTAAAAAACATTTAAGTGACCTCTTTAGGACACCTTTGCTATATCGACAAAGTAAAAGTCTATGTCCAGAAGTGAATTCGTACATTCATACTTTGCCTGTTGGTCTAGCGGTTAGTGACCCTGACTGCTAAACTGGTGGTCGTGTTTGTTTCCCACCCAGGACAAATCTTAGTGTGATGAGCGTGATCATTTTTCTGTGTCTGGGTGAACTTTATCTATACTTATAATAAATCTGTAGAAATGAAAATTCTGTACATTGAAAATATCAAAAAAATAAATGGCGGTGGGTGTTACTTGACCAACACCGAACCAAAAAGTGTGAAAAAAAAAAAAAATTGTCTGTCTGTTTGTTCAGGTATCACGCAAAAACTACCGGTTCGATTACGATGAAACTTCGTATAATTATTCTTTATCATCCTGGGCACCACACTGGGTAGTTTTTATCCCGGAAAAGTATAAACAACAAAAAACAAACTTAATTTTGCGGTTAAAAACTCATTGATAAGTTTCGTCATCCACGCGAACGAAGTCGCAGGCACAGCTAGTCTAAAATATTATGTATTTAGAAATATATAAGTATGTTTATCAGTTGTCTGGTTTAAGCTTTGCTTGGTTTGATCAGATCGCCGTGTGTGAGTTGCCTCACATACATAAATACATATAATCACGCCTCTTTACCATAGGGGTAGGCAGAGACCGCTTCTTTCCACTAGCTACGATCCTTACACACTTGTTTCGCTTCGTCCACTTTCATTTTGTCTCACGATGTTATATTTACGTGTATTATTATAATTATTGAAAGAATACTCACGTTCCCCTGCGGATCGATGAGCTGAGCGTATTTAGGCGCCTTAGCCTTACTGCCATCCGCGAACACGCCGGCGAGACGCAGCGGTGTGCCGGGCCGTGCCGCTGCCCGCTCGTACTGCGCCCCCACCCGCCCGCTCTCTGTGGGACCAAGGGTTTATGTTCATTTCTATGTAGTATTTGTTCTACCAATGACATATAGGCAACAGGTACCTACATGACGTGCTTTTTGGATGAAGTCAACAGATGAGATGAATAGATACCATCAAGGTTTTAGATCAAGTAGGATGACAGAAGATATTGGTGAAAACAAATTGAAATTGGCTACCCTCCCAACCCTCCCTAACCTCAACCCTCCCAAACCTCCCTCCCCACTGGCCTATATTTTAAGTTACCTTAAGTTACTATCCTAGCCTATCTTTCAAGTTACCTAATCTCTAGTCTAAGCCCTACAGCAGCTATCAAACACAGAAAAGTGACTGACCGGAGGTCGGGCGCGCTCTGTACGCGGAGATGGCGCGCGGAGACACGAGGGCGAAGGCCCGCGCCCGCAGCAGCGCCGCAATGGAGCCCCGCGGCGACGCTAGCGCCCCGCCGCGGCAGCCGCATGCTGAAAACCAACCTGGAATAGAAATAACATAGATTAGTTAGGATTTTGGAGCTGTAGATAGGTAGATGTGAAATATCAATTAAAACTACCAAAAACCACTAGCTAAGAAAAGGTAAGGTGAAGATGGATGAATATTAAATTAAAATGAAACTTTTACACATAAAAGTTGTCTCGAATCTTTTATCACTATTAAAAAAGTGTAGCTGTAGATACCCATTACTTCCATTTGTATAAGGTATTCCATTCCTTTTGTAATTTGCTATGTAAAATAAATGCTTGCTAACAATGCTATTTAAAAGTTAATAAGGTGACAAATAGTACTGCAATATGTTTAAGATAATCCTTAATATTTTGTTTCTCCTACTCCATGACAGATGGCATTAGTATTGCGATTCGTATTTTACATGAAGTTTTGCAGAGTTACTTTAATTCGCAATAAATGATTTGAATTTGTATTTTTTTGATGGTTAGGTAAATAAATAAAAAAATCATATTGTAATAAATGACCTAATCTATAAGGATTTAAAAAAACTGGCCAAGTGCGAGTCGGACTCGCGCACGAAGGGTCCCGTACCACCGTCGTATGAGAGCCCCCCTTAAATATTCATTTTATGTGGTTTTTAGTATTTGTTGTTATAGCGGCAACGGAAATACATCATTTGTGAAAATTTCAGCTTTCTAGCTATCACGGTTTATGAGATACAGCCTGGAGTCAGACAGACGGACAGACAGACAGCGGAGTCTTAGTAATAGGGTCCCGTTTTACCCTTTGGGTACGGAACCCTAAAAAGACAAGTTATTTGAAAGCAATGTCACAGCAAAACAAATAATAAGCACATCAGTTATTATGTATTTGTTCACATCATATAATATTCTACATACTACAAAACATTCAACGAACTCTAATATATTTATAGATTCACAACCTATTGATACATTATTGGGGTAGTTTAAAAGAGCAAGGTATATAAATAGAGCATTGTACATCGAAGCCGTAATTATCTCCTACAAATTACGCAAAATGACTGGCAGCTGATACTCCACATTCTTTTTCTTAAACTGGTATAAAGGAAAGGTAAAACCATTTTACGATGTACGCTTAAAGTAGGACAGGGTTGTCAGTGCATCTAGAAATATAATCGTAATTGTATTTTGTAATATTAGTTAATATTCTACACATATAAGTTTTATGTTTAAAGAGAAGTTTGAGATGGTTAGACCACTACAAATATGCATTATTATTAACCATCTTCAAAAGGAGGACGCTTTATTTATGTGGTTTTTTGGTTGTTATGATAGACCTCCGAAGCCGACCCTAACATAGTTGGATTAAAAAAGGATCTTTGATAAAACGAGTTAAAAACATGTTTTTGTGATCAATTCGGAATCCTACTATAGAGTTTATCCGATTCAGTTTTTTATTTATGTGTAATCATTTATATCATTAAAAGAAATGATTGCTCCTTCGAAAAACCATTATAAAAATTACTTCCATGAATGCCAACTCGCCCTTTAATTAGGTTATTTAAAACGACATTAAGCATTGCCAACCCTAACCAAAAGTGACCATGACTCCTTAGTTTCAAAAAAGGAACAACTTTAAAATGTCACGCGAAGTCATTAACACGTAACCCGTGTAATGCTGACGTAATAAAACTGTGAGGTATTAACCCTACGGATGCTTGCCTTTATGAGCCACAGTTTACTATTTTTAAAGAGTCGGTTAAGTTGGATAAGAGGTAATTCCTCTCATATTTTGATGGTAAAGCTTAACATATTTTTAATCAAACGGGTCAAACATGACAAATACTGGCCAATACTGAAATGTCTATGAATGACAGTTATTGTCACCATCTAAATAAGAAAAATACTAATAAGACCGCCATTGTATACTTTTACTGTTGTGTATTATTTTATGAATAGACTCTCATGGTGTTAAATAAAGAATATTCTATTCTTTTAATTATCACAACAAAATATAAATCATTCAAAATAAACTGATAGTCAATACAATTTTCGTTAAGGCTGCTTCGGTACCATTACACAAAAAAACAAAAGTCAATGACCAAAAAACCCCTTATTTCTAGCAAAACGTTGACAAAACAAAACAATGTTGGTGAACATTACAAACGGGCTGCGGTAAGGCAAGGTCCGACTGAGCGCGATAAGCGGGCATAACGCGGTTGTTAGCCGAAGTACAAAAACACCCTGACATGAGAACCACTCTCACTTGTATAGAGTTATGAAGGTGTAGAGAGGACACTGTCGTTTTGTAAAGGTTATTTTTTTTATTAGATTTTATGTTCCATGAACATAATGTCTTAAAAAACCGTTAATGACAAAGAAAAAAATTATATATTAAAACCTAGGTAGTTAATGAACTGGGAGACTTGTACTTTAGAAGACATATATAACACCACTAAAATCGCTGAACCAGAGAAGATAATAAACCACACCAAAAAAATAATTCAAAAGTAAAAACTCAAAAAAAAAAGTTATATTATTATTATTCCTGTGAAGGGCTAGAACCAGATGGACATTTTAATTCATTAAGATCTAAAAAAAAAATTAGTTCCTATGTTATTTCTCTGAAGGGCTAGAACCAGATGCACTTTTTAATTCTTTAAGATCTATTGCTGTTTGCTGTGTATAAAGACATGTAGATTTCTATATTTATTTTGCGAGATACCTACACATTAAAAACTTAAAAATATATTTATTTATTCCACAAGATCAACTTCACAGATACTGAACGCGTCTTCATTTTAATTGGTTTCTTGTACAATCGTTAAATTAATTAGAGGTATACTATGATAGCCTCATTAACTGATACGCGACAAATTCTCTGATGAGTGATAGCAAAGCGGCATTTATTGATTTACATGTGAATGTTTTCTGAGAATCCTATTTTAATATATTATTATTATTAACAGTATAGACTATAATAGGTACGCTAACTAAGGAATCATTCACAGCCATGCAAAGCTAGGTAGCAATGAAATTAAAAAAAAACTACAACAAAATGTCTAATACTTTAAAAACTCGTTAAGTACGTAAAGAATCTTATTAAAATTGTCTCTCCCACATGGATGTGGGAAAGATAATTTTAATACAGTTTTAATATAATTAAATAATAGCTTCCAAGCTATGATACAGATAGTCACAAACATTACCTTAACACAACCAGTTTTTTTCTTTGTTGTTTTTTTTTTAACACTGTCCTAATGAGTATCATGTAGTAAAATGTTCAATCTAATTTAAGTAACTTACACAAAAAAGGCACCAAAGCCCTAATGATTAACAAAAGCACGCAATCCAAAACTCAATAAAATCAAAACACAATAAAAATCAGATAACCTCTCTTTATAACGAACTTCATCAAATAACACATAAATCCTATGCTTAGTTTCGCTCGTTAATTTCTGTTTCTTTATATTTTTGTTTATTTTTATTTATTTACAGGCAATGAAAATGTCGCCTCTATACCTTTATGAGTCTATGGAGGATCGCTCACCGTTTTATGGGCAATTTTTATGGGGAAAAAAAGGTTTGAGAGAGGGCCGGGGCAGTCGTCCTTCTGCCAAGGTCGACCGCTTGGGACCACGGCCCTTTAGGTGGTAAGGAGAAATTGTGAAATGTATTGTTTTAAGGTTATAAGGCTCGTGCGCGGCTTTTTGTTTGTTTGTGTGCGTGTGTGTGTTTGTTTGATGTAGGTATGTGTAAGAGCTTGTATGTGTGCAGGCAGGTAGGTATAGAAGTTTGATACAGCTTTTAATATAGTTATTGTAATTTACGTCTGGATCACCTAAAACTTCTGTGTAAAGAAAACCAGAAAATCTTTGAAATCATAATAAGTGGAATCTATCGTAATTAATATAAGTAGCTGTGTTAAAAATTGCATTTAATATCAATAGTTTGTACCTAATGAAGTATCTTGAAAAAATAATGCGCTATTAAAATTGGTCTAGTTTATTTCAAGATATTAGTTGTTAAGAATCAGACTAAAATAAAGTAAATAAATTACGTTCAACTTGTTAAAGTTTTTACTAGATAACCCGAATCTTAGAGTTAAGGTTAAGATGAGGTTAGTATTAACTAGACTGTAGAGTAACTAAGTAGAATGAACCTAACGGTTTAAAGTCCCGTGTATAACATAAGATATTTTTACTTTAAATGTTTTTATATCACCTAAGATTGCGATCAAGGAAAATTATATCAAGAAACTCAGGTTAAAAATCTCTCTCTAAATCAAGCGGTAATCAATAAGGTTTTATACTATATATATATCAATAAGGTTTTCCTTATTTACTATTTTGCACATACATATTATTATATTGTCTTTCTACTAGAATTTTTAATTAGTTTTGTTGGTTCGCCATTTCACTATTAGTTGGTCATTAAAAATAATTACTTTGTAATCAGGCAAAAAACATTCACATTATTTTAAACAAAATGTTTGCAACAGCTGAAATTGGAAGGTCCTCGTTTATATTTTAACAAAAGCCTTTCAAAGATCTCTATATTTGAAATTAAACATAGTTAGAGACCAGCTTTGTTAAGACACAGCTAGTTTTTTTTTACGATGTAATATCATAAGCATATTTGAGCAGTATAACCTATCGCTTGCCTTTTTGTCATCTCCCGAGCCTTTTCCCAACTATGTTGGGGTCGGCTGCCAGTCATACCGGATTCAGCTGAATACCGTATTTTACAGCCCTCGCCAAACTTCGTGACCGCTTTGAATATAGTCGCAAGTCCAAACTTGCGCATGATACAGACGAGTGGACAATGTAATTAACCTAACAATTTTCGTTTTTCTCACATTTTTAATAAGTATTAAAAATGAGAGAAAAAAACTTTTGTGCGTCCCGCTAATACCTGATTTTTGTGTCCTGTGCAATGCAATGAGCCTAACTTCAGAGCGGTCACAAAGTTTGGCGCGGGCTGTACATGGAGCGACTGCCTATCTGACCTCCACAACCCATTTTACTGGGGAACACAGTATCCCATGGTAAGACTGATTGTCAGAATTGACTTAACGACTGCCAAAGATCTATGTATGACAGCCGGGACCTACTGTTTAACGTGCTTTCCGAAACACGGAGGGGTCTCGGTATGTTATAAATGGTCACCCATCCACGGACCAACCGCGGCGAGCGCGGCTTAACCTGTATTATCGGTCAAACCGTACGGCTTACACTTAGCCACGAGCCCCTCTTGATCGCTTGCCTTTTTGTATTTAGCTAAATAAACAGTAACACAGATTGCTATCTTAAAATTGTGGCTATAAAGCACCAAAAAGTTATTAAGCTCAGAATTCTTTTTATATAGAGTTCTAGCAAAAAGCTTTACAGCCTTTTCTCGTACCTAACAGTATCTACAATAGAAATCAGACAATATAACAACCCAGAATAATACCTCCAACAAATCCAGTTTAATTAACAATCTAAATAGAACAACAATCCCTTATCACCGAATTCCAACCAATATCCAGTTTCAGGTTCAACGACCTGCTTTACTTTAGATGGTCGATAGCTTATCTGCGCGTGCGCAGCCCGGGCGACATGACGCGGACTCTACTGATCCGCGCAGATAACTGCACTTTGATTTTGGTATTGTAGCTAGCATTTGTTTGGACCACAAAGGTTTATTACTGGGTATACGACCTGTTTTAAAGTTAGGTGTCTTTGTTTCAAAGTTCTGAGGTTGGGTGTATGTAATGTGGACAACATCACATACGTTGCTCTGAACAATAGTAAGACGATCAATGTGTTATGTGAATGTACCACAAACAACTAGACCCGATACAATGTAGGAAATTCGTATCTTACTTTAACCCGTCCAGGTATCAAACCTGGGACCTCAGAACTAGCAACACTTTAAACACTGATATGTACGCCACTGGACCACATGGGTCGTCATTTACTTTCATGTAAATGAACATTTTTTAATAGGAATTAAGTTAAAACTCGGTGGACTTAAATATCTACCGAGAAGTGCCTAGTTAAAAAAATATTGTACAATTATAGATAGGTAGTATGAAGAGCAGAAATATAAAGCAATGTGACAAACTTATTTTCTTTTTTTCGGAATTTAATAATATATTCCGGGACAACTCACACAGGGTTATCTGATCCCAAGCTAAGCAGAGCTTGTGTTATGGAAACCAGACAACTGATAAACATATATATACATATATATATATATATTTAAATACATACATATTATAGACTAGCTGTGCCTGCGACTTCGTTCGCGTGGATGACGAAACTTATCAATGAGTTTTTGTGTAAAGTGCTATTTGTATAGAACGTTATCTACCGAGCACACCCCTGTCAAGAAAAAAAAAAAAAAAAAAAAAAACTATAAAAACTACTCAGTGTGGTGCCCGGGATAATAAAGAATAATTATACCAAGTTTCATCGTAATCGAACCGGTAGTTTTTGCGTGATACCTAAACAAACAGACAGACAAAAAAAATTTTAATCACAGTTTTAGGTTCGGTTTCGGTCTAGTAACATCCCCCGCCATTTATTTTTTTGATATTTTCAATGTACAGAATTTTCACTTCTACAGATTTATTATAAGTATAGATAAATTACACCCAGACACAGAACAAATGATCGTGCTCATCACACAAAGATTTGTCCTGGGTGGAAATCGAACCAACGACCTCCGGTATAGCAGTCAGGGTCACTAACCACTAGACCAACAGGCCCGTCATCAATTTCGCACCGAACTACTAATGTTTATTAAGGTATACTTACTTATGTGTGCGTCTTGGTAGACTCTACTCGTGATCAGAGAGCTGGTTTGTTCCTTGCACAGAGAATCGGCATAGCTATTCAACGTGGGAATGCTGCCAGCCTTCTGGGCACGTTTCCCGCCATTGACAAGGATGACGATGAGTTTTTTGACGCGTGTTAGTTTTATTCATTTATAAAAGATTTAATTTTAGTATAGTTGTAAGTGCTTGTTCTTGTATTATATTGAATTGTATGCGTCATATAACATAATTGAAGTAACTAGGAAGCTTGTAAGAATTACTCTACAAGTCTGCATGAAATCTTGTTTCCTTATAGTTAAATGAATATAAATAAAAACTTGTAAATAGACGTAAACCACGCGATAGACTTATTATTACATCATTCTCAAAGATCAATGGCTCTAGGTAACCTTAAAAAATAATAACATGTTTTATTTAAATATACTCTAGTGTAATATTATGCAAAGATTAAGCTTGTTTGTTTTGATGTAGGCGGCGATCTTAGAAACTATTAAACGATTATGAAATGTATTTATTTTACTTATACATATTAGTTTTGTAAGATTGCGAGGATCGATGTGTGTAACAACTTAATACACACTTCGAAAAATATTGACGTTTAAATAAAGACATTTAAATGTTCTTTTCATCCTTGTACACAAAAACTATTTACTAGATTTGAACGTAATTTGACAAGCAAGTAATTTATAATCTGATTGACACGTAGGAACCTTTAATATTTGAAAGTTCACGGGACCTACGCAAGATGACACAGCAGGCCCATCATGAAAAGAAAAATTAAAGAAATAATTCGTACAAAAAAAACCGACTTCAAAATAAGTCTTACATGGTTTTCTTATGGATCCCCCTGTCATAACTGGACCAAATTAAAATGGGAACACACGGGAAGCACCACCTTTCAAATAAAAAAAAAGAATCATCAAAATCAGTTCACCCAGTCGAAAGTTCTGAGGTAACAAACATAAAAATAAAACCAGTCGAATTGAGTACCTCCTCCTTTTTTAAGTCGGTTAAAAAACCAGAGGCGATGATAGTTTAATGCCATTTGATCCGCTACTGTAAATTTCTATTAAATCTGCAAAACAACCAAAAGAGGCTCCGTTTGAATATGGATGAGATAATAACTTCAAGCTAAATTAAGAACGACTCTCAAACTTGATACAGCCTACCTATAGCTAAGCTTAGATATAATGACATAAGAGTTGCCTTAATGGTCAAGTGAATGGAGTAAACAATATGATGCTATGTATGTGTGGTTAGAATCCAGATTCAAATCGGATATTAAAATTCAGTCTAGTCATTTAACAAAAGGTGCTTATTTAAATCTTCATTGGCCCGTCCGGGGACCGAACCCAGGACTTCAGAGCTGGCGACATCTTGAAAACCAGTGTGCATGTCACTTGACCAAGGAGAACCAAATTATAAGTATTTTGTACTTTGATATGCTACGAACTTGGCCAGTACGATGAAAACAGACACAAGAATAGCAAAAAAAAACAAAATTATGAATGGAAAGAAATAATTTCTAGATGTATATTACATAACGTTTACCTTATATGTCCGTCCGGTCGCCCACATTGACCTAACATTAAGATGTTCTGCTAACAAAGCATATTGAGCAATATTGTGCTGTTGACTTAAGAGTTTCGGAGATACGGGAGAATAATGTGTGCGGAAACGATGCGTTTTGTGAGGTGTTTAGCGTGTTTTTAATTTGTATTTGAAAGAAAGTCCCAATGATTTTTTTATTAGGACAAAACATAATCATAAAACTGGTTAAACACTAATCTTATTTATAAAATTCTCGTGTCACAATGTTAGTTACCATACTCCTCCGAAACGGCTTGACCGATTTTTATGAAATTTTATATGCATATTCAGTAGGTCTGAGAATTGGCTACAATCTATTTTTCATACCCCTAAGTGGTAGTAGGTAGGTAGTAGGCAGGTGCTAGGTAGGAAAAATTACGGGTACAGCTAGTTATCTATAAATGTAATACTAGGTCCGGTATTACATCTTATGTAAGTTATAAAACAGCTTTTTTAATTTGACACGAATGCTTATTTTAAGACAAACGAGCTAAGAAAAAGCCATTAGCAAAAATTAAAAAAAAAAAACAATAAATAAATAAAATAAATAAATGCGGACAACATCACATACATTGCTCTGAACCCAAAGTAAGTAGCTGAAGCACTTGTGTTATGGAATTCAGAAACAACGAAGGTACCACAAACACCCAGACCCGGGACAATGTAGAAAAGTTGGTTTCTACATTGACCCGTCCGGGGATCGAACCCGGGACCTCAGAGCTAGCGACACATTGAAACCGGTGCGTACGCCACTCGACCACGGAGGTCGTCGTACAATAGGTAGTCAAATCTAAGAAATAATCTTCAATGGGATATAATGTTCTCCCTTAACATAGATAACGGTTACCATAACTCATTTTAGACGACAGTAAAAGTTTTACGTCCAATAACTGAGATGCCAGACATTCTCCGATAAGATAATTAATAGGAGTTAATTAGTTTCAAGACTTCATTTAATATATATTTTTATTTAGGCATTATTGACTCAACAAAAGAATTATTATTAATCAGTGGTGTTATATTTTATTGTACTTATATATATAAACTGTAAAAATAGTGTACTCGGGTGTTTTTGGGAATTTCTAGCTACACTAAAGCCAATCTGGAAAGAGAATTGAACGTTATTACCAATTACGCAATTATCAACTTTGACAACATGTGTTTAAGTTCATTTTAGAATGACAAATGTTACTGAAAAGGGCCTAAAAGTAATTTGAATGTGATGGAAACTGAACTGTTAGTCATTGAATTAAGGTTCATAATCCCAAAGCATGGTCATTATTTCTTTAAAGTGGCTGATATATAGATTATATTCTCATAAACATAAATATATCTTACGCAAGTTAATAGCAAACTTTTTGAACGCACACATATTCAGGTCACTCACTTCATGTGAATAACGAAGCCGACAATATAAATGATTATTTAATTATATGTTTAGTTTATGTAAACGTAGTGTAGGACGCCCCCCGGCTAGATGGACCGATGACCTGAAGAAGGCAACTGGCAGTGACTGGATGCAAAGGGCGGGAGATCGTGCGTAGGGCATCGAGAACCGGCCCTATTTTAGGAACCGGTTCTTTCGGTTCCAAACTCAAGCTGGAACCGGGTACCCGGTTTTTTCGGTTCTTTCGGTTCTTTTTGATAAATTTTAGTTGATAAGCTGATTTTCAGTTTAAAAACAACAAGGCGCCGGGTGATGACGGAATTACAACGGAGCTTCTGAGAGCGGGTGGAAAACCGGTACTTTTAGTCCTCCAGAGGCTATTCAATTCCGTCATACTCGAGGGTACTACGCCAGAAGCATGGCACAGGAGTGTGGTGGTGCTCTTCTTCAAAAAAGGCGACAACACCTTGTTGAAGAATTATAGACCCATCTCGCTCCTGAGCCATGTGTATAAGTTGTTTTTGAAGGTCATTACGAACAGTCTCGAACGCAGGCTTGATGACTTCCAGCCTTTCGAACAAGCTGGCTTCCGAAAAGGCTTTAGCACCATAGACCACATTCACACGCTCCGCAAGATTATACAGAAGACCGAGGAGTATAATCGGCCACTGTGTCTAGCGTTTGTGGACTATGAAAAAGCCTTCGATTCAATCGAAACCTGGGCTGTATTGCAGTCCCTCCAGCGATGTCATATCGACTATAGGTATATCGAGGTGTTGAAGTGTTTGTATAGTAACGCCACCATGTCGATCCGGTTACAGGACGAGAGCACGAAACCAATCCAACTGCAGCGAGGTATGAGACAGGGAGACGTTATTTCTCCGAAACTGTTCACAAATGCGTTGTAGGACGTCTTCCGGCTCTTGGACTGGAAAGGGTTCGGCATCAATGTCAATGGCAAATACATCACTCACCTTCGTTTTGCCGATGATATAGTGATCATGGCGGAGTCGCTGCAGGAGCTCAATTCTATGCTCAGCGACCTCAGTATCGTTTCCCAACAGGTAGGTCTTAAAATGAACATGGACAAAACGAAGATCATGTCCAATGTCCATGTCGCACCTGTACCGGTTGTTGTTGGGAATGATACTCTCGAAGTGGTCGACCACTACGCCTATCTTGGACAAATAGTTCAGTTAGGCCGGTCCAACTTCGACAAAGAGGTCGCCCGAAGAATCCAACTCGGATGGGCAGCGTTCGGGAAACTACGCGACATCTTTTCGTCCAAAATTCCGCAGTGTCTGAAGACGCAAGTCTTTGACCAGTGTGTGTTGCCAGTGATTACATATGGCTCTGAGACGTGGTCACTAACGGTTGGCCTTTTGGAGAGGCTCAGAGTCACTTAACGAGCTATGGAGAGAGCTATGCTCGGGGTTTCTTTGCGCGACAGGATCCGGAATACGGAAATTCGCCAAAGAACTAGAGTCACCGACATAGCTCGAAGAATATGCAAGTTGAAGTGGCAATGGGCAGGCCATATCGCTCGAAGAACCGATAACCGCTGGGGAAGAAAGGTTCTCGAGTGGCGACCACGAACCGGAAGACGCAGCGTTGGCAGGCCTCCCACCAAGTGGACCGACGATATCGTCAAAGTTGCGGGCACCCGGTGGATGCAATTGGCGAGTTGTCGTTCATTGTGGCGTTCCAGGGGGGAGGCCTTTGTTCAGCAGTGGACGTCTTCCGGATGATGATGATGATGATGATGATGATGATGATGATGATGATGATGAAGCTGATTTTTTACTACCATAACGAATAAAGGAGAATGGATAAAACACACTTTATTGGAAATCACACTGTTTATTATTTTTATATATATTGTGTTTATTATTTCATTGCAACTTCAATGCAAGACGGCACATGGTATGTGGATTCTGGTGCATCCTCACATATGCCAAGACAAAATGTAACATGTTCTGTACAACTCCTGTTGTACAGAACATAAGGACAGCAGACAACAAAGTTTTACATGTGCAATGCTCGGGAGAAGTGAGTTTAGATGTTTTTAATGACAAAGGGGAAGAAAAGAAAGTTTAATTCACAAATGTGCTGTGTTCCTGAACTCGCCTCGAAGTAGTGGTCAAGTAGGATTCAATGAAAGAGGCTGTGTTATTATTAAATTAAATAGAACGGCCAAAGCCAATTATACTATTTAATCAAATTTTACAACATAAAACATTCACAATCACTTTCATGAATTTTTCTCACAAAAACTCATACATTCCATTCCATTATGAACAGTAAAGGTCAGATAGTAGCAACAGCTAGCTTAATCAACAACATGTATCGGTTGAATATGTCTGGAAAAGGCTTTACATGCATGTCTGATGTTGATGAACAAGATTCTTACCCACAGGTAAAATTTAGGTTAAAATTTAGGTGTCCCATTCTCTGATGCCACAGCATCAGAGAATGGGACACCTAAATTTTCACAGTCTAAGTAAGATGACTAAAAACACTGACCATGTAATTCTACCAAAGAAAATGGAAAATCTGACATGAGTTACGTGTAAGGAAGGTAAACAGACACGACTACCTTTTAAGAGTGATAGCTCAAGAGCTAATAAAATACTTAACCTGGTTCACTCTGATATCTGTGGGCCCATGGAAACAGAAACTCTAGGGGGTGCCAAATACTTTAGAACATTTCTTGATGACCATACAAAGAAGATACATGTAAAAACAATATTATATGATAATAACTTGATATTTAGCATGAATTGAGGTATTTCTAAATTTATTTTAAGAAAGAACGAAAGAACCGAAAGAACCGAAAAAACCGGTTCTCCGATTTACAGAACCGGTTCTTTCAGGGACCCTCAGAACCGGGAATTCCCGGTTCTTTTGGAACCGGGAAAACCCGGTTCCTATGCCCTAATCGTGCGCTGTGGCGTTCCTTGGGGGAGGCCTATGTCCAGCAGTGGACTGCAACAGGCTGATATGATGAAGATAGTTTATGTTAGAAAACAAAAGAAATTTTAAAAACAAAAAACGCCGCTTCATAACCCATAATAGCCGTGCCTATGTTTCCAAACTTCATACGAAGAAATTCATCGATAGCTATAGTGCATCTGAACGTGATTGTACCAACACATATACGTTTAGCACTCGAGTGTACCCGGGATCCGTTCATTGATAAACAACGTGTGTTTACGGATTTTTGTATTGCTTAATACTTGGTGCTACCGGTTCGGGAACGGTACCTTATGTATGGAAGGTACGAGAGCTTTCCCAGGCTTGTTTTCTTGTTTATTCTTATATGACTGACTTCAAGACGGTAAAAAAGTAAAATACCCTGTTTTGGTTGATAGATGAGAAGCTTTACATTTGGATAAGGTGTTAGAAATAGGTACTTAAATATAGCGACACAGTTTAAATTAAAAAAAAGAACATGTGTATTATTTTACGTGCACAGGTCATATCACTATTACGCGTACATAAAATTTCATGCAAAAAACATAAATCTGGGATCACACTGAATGTTTTCTAACTCTTTCTACGCGTATTAATTAACCTTATTCAATATATCTGATAATTTAACTAATACTTAATTCAAGATCTTTGCCCTATTTAAACAATTCCTCATTAACACAACCAAAGGTACACAAACAGCATTTAGTTATTTATTCCATAAAACTATTCTTCAGCACAAATTCTCAAATATAACATCAAATTCTATAATAACATTAAATTCTACACAAGTACACACTATTCACAAGAACCCAGGCCAAACCATTGTCCCAAAAAGTCCCACAGCCATCCAACAATTTTATCTGAAATCAACAATATTCATCTTACAAGGACAACCTAGCCTTTGTAATCTCGACATGAATATGACGACTATAAATAAGTATTACACAACAAACGCCCACAGGTCACACTGCTGATATTAATTTGCATGCCTCGAACCGGGAAGCGTACTTATCAATACTCTGACTGTAACATCTGAGCTTTCTCGAAAACATCAACAAAGAAAACCCAACTTTAACACTAGACACGACAAGGTTCAAAATCGTTTGTAGTGTCGTAACATATTTGAGATACTTCATCAAAGGAAAACCACCTTTAAGGTTACATTTATTAAGGTTGAAAGTCCAATGGAGGGTGAAAAAATATTTGAGCACATAATTCTCTTGAAATGGAATGAAAACCAGGCTGTTATGCTGTCTGTGCGCCTAATATCGGGCTAAGCAGATAAAGGTAGTGCATTGTGCTACCTATGATATAATGTTCAGTAAAGTTTGCGCTCAAGCAATAATAATTAATTATTGTATTGCTTATAACACCTCGCGTGGTATTTTGGACTTTATTTTTTGTGGTGTAAAGGTGATTTTTGTGTGGGATGTTATGTTAGTTTTTGTATTGTAATGTTAAAGTGATGAGTATGGATGAATATAGTTAATTTTATTATAACAAAGGGAATTATTTGCAGGGAATATAGCTGGCGACCCGTCCCGCCTTGGTGTGGGTAAACAAACCTGATTTTAATCCAGAAAAACTGGAAGCCGTCCAATTGTTTCAGCAAAAACAGATGTGTGCAAATGTATGTCTTTAGGACAATCACTTATTTTTTAGAGCAAGTGTTCTTCCAAATCTTTGACATTATACCAGATTAGTTTCGGTCGCGACATTGCCATGTAATTTGCAATCAAAAATTGTGTAACGATTGCACAATTGCAATTTCAATTGTCTTACAACTTGTATAATATAAACCGTTTACTTTGACATTTAATTGATTGATGACACTAATCATGTTGTAGTGACCGAGTGGTTTACTGACCTGGTTTTAAATACTTGGGTGCAGGTTTGTATGCAAAGGAATTAAATTACGCTATTTTCAAGCTGAATTAAGTACCAAATTTATTTATTCTTAGATTCTAGTTAGTGATTTTTGTGTTTACCGTACTCACTTATATATTTCTTTCTATAAGTGAACCTCTGAATGGCAAGGGTATTTTTGAAGCGACACAGTCGCGTAAATATTGTCTTTCAAATCGCTTCAAGACACAAGTTGCAAGAATTTATATAGAGAAATAGTGAACGAGAACTTCAATAATTATTATTAGAACAGGTATTTTGTTTACTTTTCGGTCCCTTGGCAGTAGAAGGATGGGACAGAGTCCATACAAAATCCCCCATTGTATTTTCTCCATAATAATACGTTGAAAACTCTTTCCCTATTTTACAAGCAAGATGAAACTTAAAACATCTCCACATTATCCTTTCAAGTACAAAACAAACGTTTACTTAAACTAAGCATATTCTTGGAAAGTGAACGTTAAAACAGTTTTAAATCTTGAGGACGCTTGAAGAATACTAATCTCTCGGGAAAGCGGATGAGAGACAGAACTTTGGCATTCAGATAGCATTTCTATCCGGAGATTGGCTTTAAGATTCTTAAAATACTGTTGTTTTTGAACGAGAAGTATTAAACTTTGGAAAATCATTGAGAGACTACAATACTCTACGGATCTATTATGAAGGAGTCTATATAATTTAGTTCATTTTAGGCAATGTTATGTCGGACTCCTACCGACTAAAACAATTTACCTTTTACGAGGAAATCTATGAATAGACTCCGGAACCAAGTCAGCCGGTGTAAAGAAAATATGTAACTGTGCAGCACACACACGCCTTGCGGAGTGGTATCTCTCCCAAACACATGGATCACCCATCGTATCCCACCGCCTGTACGCAAGAGGACCTGTACAACGCTAACGCTGTCAGTCATTGATTGACACGCGAAGAAGAAAGATGCTGAACACTTAAGATCAACTGAACATGAAACCTACTACATCTAAACGAGAAAGAGTATCTGCAGTCAGAAGATATAACTGATGATAAACAACTTAAATAACACATCCCAGTATAGGCCAGACAAAGCTATCAGATGCAAGATACACATAATTGTGACTAATGCCAGACGCACCCATGTTCAATGTTCATTAGTGCAGAGATGTAAACAATAGACGTATTCACGCATCGATGGACGTACGATGAGCATAGGTTTAGGGAAGAATAGATAGGGCAAGTAAGTTCAATTTTTTTTTTGAGAAACAAACGTGTCATGAAATCTTTAGGAGTTAGTGTTTTCTATTATAAAAACTATTGGACTTGGTATATTGAATTAAGGAATTGTTGCGTGGACTAGACAAGGCTTAGTCAATTATATTATTGAACTAGCTGTGCCTGCGACTTCGTTCGCGTGGATGACGAAACTTATCAATGAGTTTTTAACCGCAAAATTAAGTTTGTTTTTTATTGTTTATACTTTTCCGGGATAAAAACTACCCAGTGTTGTGCCTAGGATAATAAAGAATAATTATACCAAGTTTCACCGTAATCGAACCGGTAGTTTTTGCGTGATACCTGAACAAACAGACAGACAGACAGACAAAATTTTTTTTTTGACACTTTTGGGTTTGGTGTCGGTCTAGTAACACCCCCCGCCATTAATTTTATTGATATTTTCAATGTACAGAATTTTCACTTTTACAGATTTATTATAAGTATAGATTTGTGATTTAAAATTTTACATTAAAAATCATTGTGTAATGGCCATTAGTAAAGTTTTTGAGGTGGAATAAGCTCTGAAATAAGAAAAAAAGAGTATGTAAAATTATGATTAATTATATAATCGTTATTACCTGAAACAATCTAATTTAACTCAATAATGCTTAATGTACAAAAAGGTAAAAGAAATCTATTGTTAACTGCGTTATTTTGTTTTTACCCTCGTGTCCTGTCTACCTAACCATAACTCTATGGCCACAAATCCAACATTATGGATCAATAGTTCGTGATAAACGATCTCTATAATATGAAGCAACGTAATACAAAATATATGTAATGCGATGTACTGGATTTTGTTATAATACATCTACCTACGTATACAGGGTGTTACCGAAAGGGTATATCTATCCAAAAGGGGTGAAGAGTACATCTAGTATAGAGTCAGTTTACAAAAAATCAGCTTAAAATGTGTTATTTAAATAATCGACAAAGAATTCAGAATTAAAATTGGAAAAGAAATTGACACCAAAAATAATAACTAAGTGACGTAATGAGATATCGACCTTAACAGAGCGGTGTAAAGTTCAATATGATTTTAGGTAAGTATTAGTATCAAATACCCTTTCGGGAACACCCCGTATTTATGATAGTAACAATACTTTGAGCAATAATTCAGAGTTACTGCATTGGTACTAAATCGCGGATAAAATGATAGAATCGATATTCTCAGGAATTGTGAGCTTTTGAAGATTCTACTCGAGGAAGTTAAACAAATGAATCTGAAAACTGACTGCAGAAGTTTTACAATTTCAAAACACAATATGAATTCTAGGAGAATTCTAGGATAATAAATTGTTACCATAAAGTAAAGTAATGTAAACAAATTAGATTCTTTTAATCGTTACTACTACTCTTTTAAACCATGTGTCACAAAACGCATGTTAAAATTGAAAATCTGAAAAACAATATATTGTTATAGGATTGACCGAGCTTGGACCCAAGCCACGCTGCCGATCCGATTTGGTGGGCTTGGTGTACGTAAAGTTTCCAGTCTAGGCTTACCAGCATTTTTGTCTTCGGTCCACAGCACTGAAAAATTAACCAGGCAAATCTTAGGGTCTTCTCTGGTTGATTTTCAGATTCTGTGCATGACTGAGGCAGTAAATAGTTGGGAATTGTCCTGCCCAGGCACAGATCTACCCGAGCAACGTTCTTCTCAGAGGCAGTGGGACGAGCCGCTTTGCAGTTTGATACGGAAAGAATTAATTAATACGTCAATCAACACTGCAGAGCGCGCGCGTCTCCTGGCTGTGGGAGAATGGGAATCGGGCCTCTGGTTACAGGCACTTCCGTCAACCACTCTTGGTACGATTTTGGATGACAATACTTTCCGGCTCGCCATCAGTTTACGTTTAGGTATACCTTGTGTCGCATGTCATCGGTGTCAATGCGGTGAAACAGTCGATTGCCTCGGTCACCATGGCTTGTCCTGCAGCAGGAGCGCAGGACGTATATCCCGTCACGCAAATATTAATGACATTATCCGTCGTGCTCTTGTCATTGCCGGTGTACCAGCTGATTTGGAACCCAATGGTTTGGTGCGCAGCGATGGTAAGAGACCTGACGGTATGTCATTGTTGCCTTGGAAATTGGGTCGGCCTTTGGTGTGGGACGCAACGTGCGTCGACACCCTTGCGCCATCCCACGTTCTAAGTTCGGCGGCCTCTCCTGGCGCTGCTGCTGGAGCAGCGGAGACCCTTAAACGGCGAAAGTATAATAACCTAATGGGTAATTATATTTTCGAGCCGTTTGGGGTTGAAACGCTCGGGTCATGGGGTCCGAGTGCACAAAATCTTTTTAAAGAACTGTCAAAACGTTTGGTAGACTCTACTCGTGATCAGAGAGCTGGTTTGTTCCTTGCACAGAGAATCGGCATAGCCATTCAACGTGGCAATGCTGCCAGCCTTCTGGGCACCATTCCCGCCATTGACAAGGATGACGATGAGTATTTTGACGCGTGTTAGTTTTATTTATCTATATAAGATTTAATTTTAGTCTTTGTTTGTTCTTGTATTAGATTTAAGTATTGAATGTTAATTAAAAAACTGATAGTATAGAATATTTTGTCTATCGTCCTAAGATCAGGTCAAAATAAAAGATAATGAGAGTAACATACAAGCGAACAAGCACACTCACATAAAAAAATACACATATTATGTATAAATCGTAAAGATCTAAAACAAATTAATTCAGTAGGTATACAACTCATAATATTATGATCAAACAACTTCACAATTGAGCCGAACACATAAAAATTACATAAACTAAGTTTACATAAGTCTTGTATACCTACTTATTACCGTGAATCAACCGCTAAGTGGGTGTGTACTGATAATATTTATACCTATGTTTACATACAGACAAATACAATGACATGAGTTATGAGTAATAGCGTTTTTGGCAGTAACTTATTTACTTATATTGTAAATTCTTTGTGAAATGTTTATTTTAAAGTATCATCGTTTATGGCTGCCGGAAATTAATATTTTCGAGTCATTTGTTTTATGTCCTGAAGATCGTTAACTAATCATTGCGTGCCAAAAGACCAAAAGTTTAATTCTCCAAATGTTCAAGTGTGCGACTGCCTCGTTGGCCTAGTGGTTCTAAGCGCGACTGCTACGCTAGAGGTCTTGGGTTCGATTCCCAAGTCTACCAAGGTGTTATTGGGTTTTTCTATGAAATTCTCAGTAGCAGGTCGTAGTTTGGATTTGTGCCCGGTTAGTGGCAATAGGCTCGCCCCTTATTACATGGGACCTAAACATACCGGCGAACTGTGGGTGTACATTGGTACACCTCTGCCTAACCCTTCGGGGATACAGGCGTGATGGTATGTTATGTTATGTTTTTTCAAGTGTGCAATGAATAATAATTATATCTCAACACAACTTTCACAAGATCCCAACCTAACCAGACGACAAATAAATATACTTAAATATTCCTAAATACGTACATTTATCAATAAATTACACCCACACTACAGACAGACAGACAGACATGTTTCGGAAAGCACGTTAAACAGTAGATCCCGGCTGTCATACATAGATCTTTGGCAGTCGTTAAGTCAATTCTGACAACCAGTCCTACTATGGGATACTGTGTTTCCCAGTTAAATGGGTTGTGGAGGTCAGATAGGCAGTCGCTCCATGTAAAATACGGTATTCAGCTGAATCCGGTATGACTGGTAGCCGACCCCAACTTAGTTGGGAAAAGGCTCGGGAGATGATGACACCCAGACACAAAGCAAATGATTATCTTCACACAAAGTTCATCACACAAAGATTTGTCCTGGGTGGGAATCGGAACTAAGACCTCCTGCTCAGCAGTCAGAGTCAGTATAAATACCACCCGACCAACAGGTCAATCGAACTTCAGTATATAACGTTTTTCATGATGATTAGTAAATAATAATTGACAAATAATGTTTATCCTTTCATTTCTTTCAGTTATGTGTCGTGACCGTTTTTCTTACAGAAGTAGTCAAGGCTGGTGGACCTACTGCGATGTACCTATATGTTTTTTGTGACCCATTTTTTTTTTCAATTAATCTACATTACATCAGGCATGACTACATATTATAATAATATTTATATTTATTGCTTTCGCTATCAATATTTGCTTGAACAGTCCTGAGTCAATATTGCTCGGTTTTTATTTTCATAGCGTATCGGAGATATGTCGATAAAATCAATATTAGCATATGGCTATTTGTTTGGGGATTTGTTCGATTTTATATTATGATGTAAGATTAGGAGTTTTATTTTGTTATTTAATACCACTGAAGTACTAGCTAAATATCTACTTTAATAAAATATTATTAATATTAATATTATCAATGGGTAAAGAGGGATATAAGATAACACAAAGACATTAATCTAGGCATGAAATAGTCATTTATTTTGACATGGTTTGCGCTGTAAACAATTTACCAAAAGACTTGTAGTTTGGAATAGAACCTATAAAAAATTATTAGCATTTGTCCAGTTAAGAAAGATGTAGTTCTAAAACAAATTTTACACTCCTATACCAAAATCTGAGCTCACAAAACTACAGTCGCTACAAAATCAACACACATTACATCCTAAATCACTTACAAAAAACTTTATTAAGCTCAATCTACAAAATAATAAAATAACTTTAAACAATATAAACTACATCTGTCATGGCGGCCAATCGGTCGAAGATACGCGCGTGCGCAGAGATTGCGACTGCGCGCGCAAATTGTACCTCAGCGGGTTCGAATTGTTTCAAGTGTATGTATAACTGTATGTTAGGTCATTTTGTTGTTATGTATGTTTATGTTTGTGTTATAGAACAGGTAGGTTTATGCATGCTTTTGTTTTGTTCGTATCAATTTAAAACCGTAGGATTATTTAATATTGACGGGAAACGTGCCCAGAAGGCTGGCAGCATTGCCACGTTGAATGGCTATGCAGATTCTCTGTGCTTGCACAGAGCTGAGAGCAGAGAATGTCTGTTCCTTGGAACAGACATTGACAAGGATGACGATGAGTATTTTGACGCGTGTTAGTTTTATTTATCTATATAAGATTTAATTTTAGTCTTTGTTTGTTCTTGTATTAGATTTAAGTATTGAATTGTAAATAAAATAAAAAAATATTGACGTGACTTTGCTGTAATTAGACGGAAAAGGTAGATTGTCATAGGTCTAAGCTGTATATCTCTTTGATATCGTAGCTCCAAAATGGATGAACCGATTGTGATATTTTTGGAAAGAAACTTTACGGGGTTTTTATTAATGAAATAATATTGAAACTTAAATATCTATACTTACCTATAATAAATCTGTAAAAGTGAAAATTCTGTACATTGAAAATATAAAAAAAAAAATGGCGGGGTGTGTTACTAGACCGACACCGAACCCAAAAGTGTGAAAAAAATTTTTTTTTCTGTCCTTCTGTCTGTTTGCTCAGGTATCACGCAAAAACTACCAGTTCGATTACGATGAAACTTGGTATAATTATTCTGTATTATCCTGGGCACCCCACTGGGTAGTTTTTATCCCGGAAAAGTATAAACAATAAAAAACAAACTTAATTTTGCGGTTAAAAACTCATCAGTTTCGTCATCCACGCGAACGAAGTCGCAGGCACAGAAGGTAAATAAATAATAATGGTATTTAGATATTCATGTTCTGTTTATATCATAGGGCTTCCAAATATGGTACGATTTGTCTACTAACTAGTTCATAATATGCACATAAGTTATTATGTATGTCAAACAGATTTAGGCATTAATAATTGTCGTATGTAAGATTTAAGATATTCGACAGTTATGCCTTGTTATACAAGTATACGCCTCAGGCGAGCGAGTTAGCATACGTTAGCTGTTATGATCTGTATTGTAATAAATTACGATTATAATAGCTATAAAATACTGTATGAGAAGTTACATATAGTATGTAATGCAATAGCTATGTACATAAAATAGAGTCGGATTAATTACTCGAGAACGGGTGGAAGGATTTTCATGATCTTTGATTTGTTGGATTCGTCTGTAGTAGAATAATTAGTATATAGAGTGAAGAGAACAATTGATGAAATGGTATAGATTAAGTTGACGTTTTCTATTTTTTACGGCCGTTATACCTTGACTGATACTGTGTGTAATTCTTTTAGGTGGACGTTTTTCTTTCTTCTTTCTTTCTCAATTTACTTGAGAAAGAAAGAAGAAAGAAAACTTGTCTTATGAGAATTTACTTACTGAAGTCGATAATAAGGAAGTCCTTAACTAAAAATTGTATTAACCAACTAAATAAAGATTATAATAAATCTACAGTTTTATACTAAAAAGTAGATGAACCGAATTGATCCATATTCCAAATACATCAAATCATTAAAATTCACCATAAAGCCACATCCTGGTGACGTAACGAGATATAATGTTGCAAGTTGCGCCCACGCATCGCGCCATTGTTTGAGCGATCCGATCTGAATGTACGGTAATTGTGTGAAAGTGATTGTAACATGATGGGTAACATGTACTTATGTGTAAACAGTATCGAGTTATCATGATTTAAGTATGGAAAATATGGCTATAGTTTTCTTTTGGAGAAATCGACTGCGTTTGTTTTTAACCGACTTTAAAAAAAAGGAGGAGGTTCTCAATTCGGATGTTTGTATGTTTTTAGGATTCTGTACGCGGTGGGTGCTAACGGGGCCCTATAACTAAGCCTCTGTCTCTCTGTCTTTTAGCGGTTTGTATCTTGTATACCGTAATAGATTTAGAATACAAATACATATTTTCAGAGCGTGTATTTTTTATATATAATAGCCGGCTATAACAATAATAATAAAGCAATAATATAAAAAGTACGTTGTGTTTTCTTTGATGATGGTACCTAACACTTTGTACGAGTCCGACTCGCATTTGAAATCAAAACGTCTTATTGACTTTAACCAACAGTAGATAGGATTTTACATAATATCCTTGTTCGCGACGAAGCGTCACCAAAAATATTATAAAGTGTTTTTATAAGTGTACCCACATACATAGTGATAAAAGTTGTTAAATATGTTTTTATATAATTACCCACATGTGTAGGCGTAATGAAATTAGGTGAGTTTTATATACATATCCACCTATTTAGGTGATATAAACAAAGATTATAGTGATTTGTGATATTTATAAGTAAACAGTGTCTATGTAACAGTCCAGATAACAGTTTAAAATGTAAAATGTAAGTACGATCCTTTAAACCCTAATTTTCTTAGTTAAAACGTTAAAATATTATATAAATGTTGCATAGGCACCTAGTTTTAGTCTAAACCTAACTTGTTATTAATATTTCATGTTAATAGTTTGTGTATTAGCGATAAGAGTGATAAAATAAACATTATTTTTTTACGGTGTATCATTTCGAGGTAAATAGCCCTTATATACTGAATATGTAATAATTAAAATAGTATATCTAGTTAGTACCATATCTCCCCTTTATATCACAATTTGTTTCATTAAAATATATTAAATAGTTTCGGAGATATAGTAAAAACAAAAGTTTGTTTACATTAAATAATCAGATTTTTTGACTTCTAACTGTAATAACTTTTTATTAAATTATAATTGAGTAAAACTAATTACATATCCAGATAGGGCATAAAAAGGGCTTTTTATCAATATATAGATGTAATATAGTTTAATTTGTAAACACCGAGAAAAACATAGAAACATGTAAATTTTATAGTAAAAATGTTCGCAAATAAAATGCAAAACAGGAGACGGTTTCGCGGCTCTCGTGTCGGTAAAGTTCCGTGGTACCTGAGCGCACGAGGTCGCAGGACTAATCGTAGTCATCGGCACCCGCGAATATTCCTTCAAGCTTCAAATAGTCAAGAAGCCGCCTCCTGAACAGCTATGAAGAATTAATAGGTGTTTTATTTCCACGGCAACGTTCCTTTCCACGCTACATGTACAAGATTCATCGGACCTATTATCACTCGTCCATCCGGAACCTATAGGTGCAGGACGTCAGCGTCTCGTTAGCAATAGCCACATACTCATACACGCTTCGAGCTACGCCCGTCTGGCACATCCGCTGGTCCTTCGAGCCGGATATACGTGTGATAATATCAAGATTGAAGACTGTTAACTAAGTGAAGACATCGTTTCAAGCATGCCGGTTACAAGATCGCAAGGAAGAGCGCCTGAAGCATGGACAGTCGATGTCAGCGGAGAACACAGCGCGCCCGCTGTCCGCCATCAACTACCACCACGGTCACCGTCTACCATGGATGAAGCCGAGCCGCCACGGCCTCCGCCTACAAGGAGGCAAGAAGAAACCCCTGCGACGACCTCGAAACAGACACAAGCCACAGCGCCGTCGAGCGACAGGAGGGGTACCCGCACAATAGAAGACGACTCGGACCGAACAGTGAAGACAGCATACAAAACGGATCGCCGCGCAGTACCGATGACTACCCGGGGTGACGCCCGTACCGAACAGACAAGACCGCCGTCGTCGACGGTATCGACAAGAAAAATCAGAAAAGCTCGTGAAGAGTTATTGAAAGTCAAGTTGGAGCTCGCACAGATAGCACTTCAGAGGGCCGAGGAAGAATCGGACGACGATTATATGGACGAGCGAGGCTCCAACGATGAATATGTGCGTTCCTGGCTAGAAGAAGCACCGGAACCACAGCCGAAGGAGGACGACGCCGCAGAGAGAGGCATCCGACATACGGGCAACACGCCACCGCCTCCCCCTGTGGATATAGACAGTGAGGACCTCCAACAAGAAGCACCGCCGTCATCCAACCAAGTGGATGAGAAGAATAATGAAACCGTAACGAAGAATGACGTCACGTCAATCAAGAAAAATGAAAATAGAGAAGGTGATTCGCTCCAACCGTTCATAACGGAGCTCACCTCAGCCATCGCTTCGCTTGCCAATAAGAAAAATAATGAAGAAAAGTGGACGCCGCACAACCCCGCTGCGTCCAAGGTCATCATGACGCTACCCAACTTCAGTGGGTCGCATACAGAATGGTTGTCGTTTCGTGCCATATATGAAACAACGCGAGGATACTTCAACGACGTGGAGAATACCGCAAGATTGAGAAGGAGCCTGCGAGGAAGAGCACTCGACACAGTCAGTTCGGAGCTCATCGGACATGCTAGACCAGATGACATCATGAAGGAACTGGAGCTGCAGTTTGGCCGTCCAGATTCAATAGCTCAAGCTGAGACAGAAAGACTACGAGGACTACCACGCTGCAGTGAAGCCCCTAGAGACATATGCACGTTCGCGAGCCGTGTCAGAAGCGGAGTTGTAACCCTACGTGCACTGAAGAAAGAACACTATCTCATCAATGCAGAACTGCTGAGAACCCTGACCGAGAAGCTGCCGAACTCCCTACGTGTGCACTGGTACAAGACATACACCGAGAAGCACCAGTCGATGCCTGATCTCAGTTACTTCAGCGACTTCATTTCCGAACAAGCCCGATTCTGCAGCGCCTTTGCACCGCCAGAGAACATAACAGAAACAACAACAACGGCAGCAAGACGCAACATACAGAGGACTCACACAGCAACAGAGAGACCTGCCCCGAAGTGCCGCATCTGTGACAAAGAGGGACACTACGCATCTGACTGCACAAGATTTAAAGAAGCCTCCAATGACAAGAGATGGGAGCTTGCGAAGAATCATGGGATGTGCTTCCGCTGTCTACGAAACAGACATCGAGAACATACATGCAAGCCAAAGATATGTGGTACGAAAGGATGTACCGCCAAGCATCATCGACTCCTTCACTACGACAAGAAGCCAAGAATAGAAGACGTCAGGAAGGAATCACCTGAAACAGTAGCCAGCTCGCGCACGTTCCCCAACTTGGCATATTTGAAGATAGTACCGGTGCGAGTTATCGGACCGGCGGGAGAAGTTCACACGCACGCGCTTCTGGACGACGGATCAACCGTATCGCTCATCGACGAGGAAATAGCAGAGCAAGTCGGCGCAGAAGGAAAGATAGACCCGCTGAAGATAGGAGCGATAGGAAATACAACTATCGACACTCCCCGATCACGAAGAGTCGCCGTCACGCTAGTCGGTTGTGACAAGAAGACAGTTCCACTCAGAGCGCGCACCATACCCAAACTTCATCTTACGCCGCAAACCGTCAGAGAAGAGGATATCGCAGAATGCGAACATCTCATGAACCTGAAGGAACAGTTGATCTACAGCACGGGCACGCCGAAGATTCTCATCGGGCAAGACAACTGGCACCTGTTACTGGCCAGCGACATAAGAAGAGGACCGAGTCACCAACCAGTAGCGTCACTAACTACGCTGGGTTGGGTCCTGCACGGAGCGCACACAAGAACACTCGGTCAACAAGTGCATTATGTCAACAAACTGGTGACCAACGATGACAACCTCGAAACGCAGCTACGTGAATACTTCGCATTAGAATCACTGATCATCAACCCTCGACGTCCAGACTCCGACCCCGAGAAGAAAGCTGAAGACATTCTGAACAGATATACAGAACAGTTAGAAGATGGGCACATACAAACATCGCTGCTATGGAGAAGCGAAGACATACAGATGCCAGATAGCTACGAGACAGCCCTCAAGAGGCTCATCTCAATAGAAAAGAAGCTCGACCGCAACCCTGCTCTAAAAGACAGATACACCGAACAGATGAACTCTCTCATACAGAAAGAATACGCTGAGAGAGCTCCCAAGACGAACACTCCAGGGAAGACGTGGTATTTACCTCACTTCGACGTTTTCAACCCCATGAAGCCTGAAAAACTACGAATAGTGCATGACGCCGCAGCCAAGACGAGAGGACGGTCACTCAACGACTTCCTACTCACAGGACCAGACTTACTGCAGTCATTACCCGGCGTGATGATGCGCTTCCGCCGTCATCTCATCGCCGTCTCCGGAGATATAGCGGAGATGTTTATGCAGGTGAAGGTGAGGCGAGAAGACAGAGACGCTCTCCGCTACCTGTGGAGAGGGGACCGGCGCGAGGGGGCACCCGAAGAGTTTCGTATGACGTCAATCATCTTCGGTGCAGCCAGTTCACCGTGTACCGCTATCTTCGCCAAGAACTGGAACGCGAAACGACACATCGACAAATATCCGGAAGCAGTGGAAGCGATAACAGAAAATCACTACATGGACGATTATCTAGACAGTTTCAAATCAATAGAAGAAGCCACGTGCATAATCAAGACAGTTCGAGACATACACGCACAAGCGCGATTTGACCTCAGGAAATGGGTGTCAAACTCCAAAGAGTTAATACAAGAAATTGAACCTAAGCAAAATATAGAAGAAACCGTGACCCTAGGAAATAAAGAAAACATAGAGAAGATACTAGGAATAATCTGGAAACCAAGTACAGACGAGCTGAGCTTCAACCTAGAGCTCGCACGTCTCCCTAACGCCATTCTGGGAAAAGAAACACCGACCAAGAGGGAAGCCTTGAGGATAGTCATGTCGCTCTATGACCCGCTCGGCCTCGCCTCACCAGTTACAATACGGGCGAAACAGATCCTCCAAGAAGCCTGGAGGCGGGGAGTCGACTGGGATCAGCCGCTTGACCAAGACCAGTCGAGCCAGTGGAAGACTTGGATGCAACATCTGGAACAGCTCAAGCATGTCAGCCTCCCGAGATGTTATCCTGGATTCAGCGACGCCACCGACCTACAAGTTCACGTGTTCACCGACGCCAGCGAGACGGCCTACGCAACGGCAGTCTACTGGAGGGCTACGACACCAGACGACCAGATCCACGTCAGCCTCGTCATGGCCAAAGCAAGAGTGGCCCCACTAAAGCTACAGTCCATACCTCGCCTAGAGTTACAGGCCGCGGTGATGGGCAGTCGTGTGGCCGCAGCAGTGATACGAGAACATAAGATGGAGCCCGACTCTGTGACGTATTGGACAGACAGCAAAACAGTGCTGACATGGATAAGAAAAGGATCGAGAGAATACAAACCTTTCGTCGCCCATCGCCTGGCTGCTATAGAAGAGAACAGTAAAGTTGAAGAATGGCGCTGGGTACCCACGAAAATGAATATCGCAGACATCGCGACTCGAGACGTACCACAACACTTTGACTCAAAACACGAGTGGTATTGTGGCCCAGCCTTTTTGTACGAGAGCCCGACGTCTTGGCCGACAGAGAAACCTCTGGTCACCGAACGCACTGGAGAAGAGAGAACCCTCGCAACCGTCGATTCGTACAACACATTGAAGTTGAGAGAAGTCGTCCCAAACCCGGATAGATTTTCAAAGTGGGAACGACTACTGCGTGCTACAGCGAGAGTTCTGCAGTTCGCAAGCCTGTGTCGTCAAACAAGGGAGAATACGTTCTACAAGAGAACAAAAAAGAATGCAGAAAAAGACCCCGACTGGAGGAAACAAAACAAAAATACGCCGCCGAAGCCCCAACTTCGGCCGAAGAAACAAGATAGAAGATTCATATTGTTAGAAGTTCAATTTATTAGAGAAGCTGAAAAAATACTTGTTCGAGTCATACAAGAAGAGGCATTCGGACGAGAGATAGCTGATCTGCGACAAGAGAAGAGTGTCGCGAGAGAAAGCCGATTACGACCGTTGCGCGTAGAAATCAGAGATGAGACGATAGTACTGAGAAGTCGTATTGCGGCTGTGGACGAGATACCCGAAGAAACGAAGAGACCACCGATATTAGACGGCGATCATCGCGTCACACAGCTATATATCGACTGGACGCACCGCAGCCTGCAGCATAGCGGGACAGAGCTCACAATCAACGAAGTACGACAGCACTACTGGATCGTGAAGCTGCGACCGACTACCAAGAAGGTGGTGAATCAGTGCCTAATGTGTCGCATCCGTAAGGCTCGTCCTTCAACGCCGGCCACAGGTGATCATCCGAAAACGCGCCTCGCGCATCATCAGAGACCGTTCACGTACACTGGACTCGATTACTTTGGCCCGCTATCCGTCACCGTCGGACGACAACATCACAAAAGGTACGTCGCACTGTTCACATGTCTGACGACCAGGGCAGTGCATCTCGAAGTTGCTGCCAACCTCAGCGCAGACTCCGCCATACTCGCTCTGCGCAGATTCGCCGCACGGCGAGGCTGCCCCACAGAAATATACTCGGACAACGGTACCAACATGCACGGAGCTGATAAAGAACTACGTGAAGCGTTCAGAGAAGAAGCTAGTCGCCGCGGCATCGCGTGGAGATTCATCACCCCGTCCGCACCGTTCATGGGAGGAGCATGGGAGCGACTGGTGCGCTGCGTGAAAACTGCTTTGTACACCGTACTACACGAAAAACATCCGCACGAAGAAGTATTGGCTACGTTATTGTGTGAGGCCGAGTACACCGTCAACAGCAGGCCGCTGACCCACGTCTCTGTGGAGAGTGAAGACGAGGAGGCCATCACACCGAATCACTTCTTACTGGGAGGATCAGCAAGGCTACCAGTTCCCGGCACGTTCAATGAAGAGGACTTGGAGAGCCGAAAACACTGGCGACGCTCACAAATACTCGCCGACATGTTCTGGCGTCGCTGGGTGCGGGAATACCTGCCCGAGCTGCAACACCGGCGGGAGCCGCACGCGCGCGGCCCCGGACTTCAGGTCGGTGACCCTATCCTCATCGCCGACGGCCAGATGCCCCGCAACACATGGCCGCGAGGCCGTATAATAGCAGTGTATCCCGGAGCTGACGGTCAGATTCGCACCGCCGACGTTCGCACTGCCGGCGGCGTGCTGAAACGTCCAACGAAGAAGCTGATACCCCTGCCAAAATGAACGAGATCATCGAGACGACGCTCACCGGCATGATGCGGCTCCTACTCCGAGTCGTCGATACGCCGCACGGCGGGAGAAATGTTCGCGACGAAGCGTCACCAAAAATATTATAAAGTGTTTTTATAAGTGTACCCACATACATAGTGATAAAAGTTGTTAAATATGTTTTTATATAATTACCCACATGTGTAGGCGTAATGAAATTAGGTGAGTTTTATATACATATCCACCTATTTAGGTGATATAAACAAAGATTATAGTGATTTGTGATATTTATAAGTAAACAGTGTCTATGTAACAGTCCAGATAACAGTTTAAAATGTAAAATGTAAGTACGATCCTTTAAACCCTAATTTTCTTAGTTAAAACGTTAAAATATTATATAAATGTTGCATAGGCACCTAGTTTTAGTCTAAACCTAACTTGTTATTAATATTTCATGTTAATAGTTTGTGTATTAGCGATAAGAGTGATAAAATAAACATTATTTTTTTACGGTGTATCATTTCGAGGTAAATAGCCCTTATATACTGAATATGTAATAATTAAAATAGTATATCTAGTTAGTACCATATCTCCCCTTTATATCACAATTTGTTTCATTAAAATATATTAAATAGTTTCGGAGATATAGTAAAAACAAAAGTTTGTTTACATTAAATAATCAGATTTTTTGACTTCTAACTGTAATAACTTTTTATTAAATTATAATTGAGTAAAACTAATTACATATCCAGATAGGGCATAAAAAGGGCTTTTTATCAATATATAGATGTAATATAGTTTAATTTGTAAACACCGAGAAAAACATAGAAACATGTAAATTTTATAGTAAAAATGTTCGCAAATAAAATGCAAAACAGGAGACGGTTTCGCGGCTCTCGTGTCGGTAAAGTTCCGTGGTACCTGAGCGCACGAGGTCGCAGGTAGCGATGGGTCGTTGAAGGTTTTTCCGTCAACGAAACGTTAACGTTGATTTGCGTTTGTCAACTAGTTGATCAACTAGTTAATTTCGTCAACGAGTTAACGTGTTACGATTGTCAACTTGCATGAACGATAAACGCCTAAACGCTCTTATTAACTTATGCTGTTGAAATGTTAATTAAGCGAACAATTTGATGCCGTTTTTTTTTGTATTTTTTGTTTTTTTTTTACTATTAATCTTGTTTTTAGTAATTTTATGTACATTCGTAATTTTTTTATTTTATATTTTATTCATAGCCCTTGAACCTGTCTTCAGGCAAATTTACGTTCAGGAAGTTTTAGAGTTCAAATTATTGTGACTATCGTGTCGTAGCGGGACTTTTATTGTCAAAGAAATACAATTCACGTACGTTGAAAATAACAAAATGTTGGGTTAAGTTTCTCGTTTCGTCAAACGAGTTGAAGTCGTAAACGTCGTTGTCTCGTAACTCGTTGACGAATTCAACGAGTTGATTTGTTCACGGTCAACGTTAACCCCGTTGAAGAGACATCAACGTTGATTCAACTAGTTCGTTGATTCAACGCCCATCGCTAGTCGCAGGACTAATCGTAGTCATCGGCACCCGCGAATATTCCTTCAAGCTTCAAATAGTCAAGAAGCCGCCTCCTGAACAGCTATGAAGAATTAATAGGTGTTTTATTTCCACGGCAACGTTCCTTTCCACGCTACATGTACAAGATTCATCGGACCTATTATCACTCGTCCATCCGGAACCTATAGGTGCAGGACGTCAGCGTCTCGTTAGCAATAGCCACATACTCATACACGCTTCGAGCTACGCCCGTCTGGCACAATCCTAATGTTATCATTATTATCCGGCTCGAAGTACCAAATAATCTTTTTGTAAATGAATAAATAATTTACTTGGTTAACTAACATACAATGAACCTCAGTATCATATCCATTTCAGTGTCATAAACAGCTGTATAAAAATGGGGTAGGTACATAAATCCTATACTGAACCTATGTATTGACGACCTCCGTGGTCAAGTGGCGTACGCACCGGTTTCAAGGTGTCGATAGCTGTGAGGTCCCGGGTTCGATCCCCGGACGGGTCAATGTAGAAACCAACTTTTCTACATTGCCTCGGGTCTGGGTGTATGTGGTACCTTCGTTGCTTCTGAATTCCATAACGCAAGTGCTTTAGCTACTTACTTTGGGTTCAGAGCAATGTATGTGATGTTGTCCGCATTTATTTATTTACTATCTAGACATAAAAAACGAACATTGAAACAGCAAGAATGTTTTAAACAATCAGTTTACACAGGAATTCAAAAGGAAATAACGAAGCAGACTTTCCATACGAAAAGCACACATTCTCCCAGTGACCTCTGCGCTCCTAGTAATTAGCGAGAGGTTACCGTACCAGGCTCCCAGCACTTGAGACACTCTCAGCTAATTGCTAAATGGTGTAACTCGGCGTCTCTGAGTGCTTATGGTCGCCTGGTACTTACGTTACATGTGTATGCAAGTCTGAAGTTTATTTTTTGTATTATTTAAAGGTTTTTAATGACACACTCTCTTTGTATTTTTTGTTTTTGAAAAAGTCACAATATTGTGACATCGGTATCCGTTTTCGTTTCGCATATTTCTGCCTCTTATTTTGTAAACTGTGGAATCGATTCAAGACAGTAGTTTTTCTCGCACATAAATCGCATTTACGATTGTTCAACGTTTTTAAACGAAGTTTTATTCGTTTCGCTACTGGCTCAGGAACTTTATCGCCAGAGAAGTGGTTAACCTTTGACCAAGACTGCCAGTCGAATGTCTAACAAAAATAGTGTAGAATTTCTTCTGGCTGTAGTGTCAGTAATCATTTACACCTTACGGACCAGTCATAAAATTGAGCTAAACTGTTAGTTATAGAGTGCATAACGGATTAACTAATGGTGTCGGAGCAATGAAATATATGTGCGATTCGTAAATATAACATGTGTTTGATTTATCACTTGAATGTCGAACGGTTTTCTGGTCTTTTCGTTTATAACAGTAATAAGCATTGAACATGGATGAAAGGACCACCAGTCTTGTCCATTCAATCAGATTTATATTATTTCGACTAGCTGTTTGTTGGCCTAGTGGTTAGTGACCCTGACTACTATACCGGAGGTCGTGGGTTCGATCTCATCCAAGACAATTTTTTGTGTGATGAGCACGATCATTTGTTCTGTGTCTGCGTGTAATTTATCTACAATATGTATGTATTTAGAAATAAATAAGCATGTTTATCAGTTGTCTGGTGATCATAGCACAAGCCCTGCTTAGTTTGGGATCAGATAATCGTGTGTGAGTTGTCCCAAGATATTGTAAAAAAAATATGATAAAATAATAACTAGCGATTGACATTGACATATATCGCTATGTATTCCAATTTAAGCGGTTGAACTTTAATGTACCGTTTATGCTTACTTCAACAGTTAATATTTACTAATTAAAACTTATGTTATTATAAGAGCACGAGTTGATTCATTATAACGTAATCTAGATGTTGTATATTTTATAAACACACTGGTTGAGAAATAGAATCAATTGACGACAAATGTTAAAACAATAAGGTCTTAATAAATACCAGACCTATTTAGTTCACACCAGCCAAGTAAATACTCTTTTATAAATCTTGACATATTCTAACCTAAAAATTTTACGTCATTTTGGTCCTTCTAGTCGAAATATCTTCACAAATTCTAACCTAAAAATGATACGTCATTTGAGTCGAAAGTCAACTGCATAAATTCAAAACATACGGAAGAATGTAGCATAAAGATATTGTAAATATTATCTGTGGTCTTATGTATTCATGACAGCGCAAACTTGACTTATCTGCCTTGAACTGTTTCTAGTTTGCCTTTCACTGTGTGTTTAGAATATCTTGTGGTTCACTAAGCAATGGACGTAGGCCAGGAGGTGGTGATAGTTTGTCTTATCTACTCTACTTGGCAGTGGACTACAAAAGAATAAAATTACGACGTGTTTACTTTCAGAATTATTTTTCGCTCGTGCGACTGTTTAAAATTAAGAAAAAAATATAAAATCCTGACAAATTATAGATAATTATTCTCATTGCAAAAGATAAACAGATCTTCATAAATTGTAGCCAAGAACTATCACGATCACGTAAGCTTTTTAAATAAAAAACTGCATCGTTATCGGTTAATTCATTTAGGATCTACGATGCCACAGGCAGACACACATATTATATACAGACAGACACGTCAAATATTCCCTGTGTAAATAAATAAATATTATTATTGCAATCTTTTGCTACAAAAGATTCATTCGCAAAATAATTCTTATTAGAGTTATAAAATGTGAAGTATGTATCTTAGAAACATATTTTATTTCTTGAATACGTTCTTATTATTTGGTAACAGCTGTCATCGTTTAAACACTTCAGATTGGTAGACCGAGATATGTGGTATGCCGACAGAACACCTCTTAATTAAGTAGAGACAGCACAAAAAGAAAAAACATCACAATTAACGACACAACGACTTTTTATTCTTCTATTTGTTGTTTTTCTAACAATTTTTTCCAATTATATAGTATATAATATATAATACAATATTATTAATTATTAATTACATAGTATATAATTCTTACAAAAAAAACTGACTTCAAATATATATGTATTTCTTTTGCATCCCACTGTCAAAACTGGATATAAATCCGACCACAGAGGAAGCACCAGCATCCAAATAAAAAAAGAATCATCAAAATCGGTTCATCCAGTTAAAAGTTTAGAGGTGATAAACGTAAAAAAATACAGTCGAATGGAATACTCCTTTTTTATATACCTCCTTTTTTGAAGTCGATTAAAAATTAAGTCGCTTCTGCTGTCTGTTTTGCTTAGATCTTTTAAACTACTTAACAGATGTTAATGTACTTTTCAACAATACGTAGAGTGAATTCATTGTACCAGTGCGAAATCGGGACGAGTCGCTAGTATAATATTATAAATAGTTAATCGTTATTTTTTTTGCAAGTATTTTTTGCAGACCATACATTAGGTAACGTAATACGTCATTACACACTCCTAGACTATATTTAATACAGATTAATCGCAATGATTGATCGTTTGTTCTTTCAAAACGATTGTTACTGAGTTTTATAATTAAAATTTCGATATACTTACTATTGGTACTTTGGTATTATTTCTATTGCTAAATGTAAACTTTGATGTAAGACTAAATTTCGCCATGTTGTAACTTATCTTAGATACATTTCAGATGTATGAATCGTTCATTTTGTTTTTTTAACCTACAACGCAAAAAGAGGGTGTTATTAGTTTGACGTGTTGGTCTGCACGTCTGTCTGTCCGTGACATCGTAGCTCCTAAAAGAACGGACCATTTGTAAATGGTTGTTTTTTATCGGAAAGCTGATGTTATCGAGATGGTCTTCGATATAATTAATTAAGATTGTTTCAGCATTATAAAATCTCCAGTAAATAAAATTCAAGAAGATATTATGTATAAATAAAGTTAATTAGCCTTATATATGCAAGTATTATTAACCTACTTAACCAAATTAGATGCACTAACCATAGTCTAAATAAGTATCAACATCAAGCCTACAATAGTAACACTAACTAGACCAAAGCTATTTCGAACGAGACCTCACCAAAGTCAAAATACTTGACCATAATCATGCCTAAGGACCAATGGCATCAACAAGCAAATATACACCTTACTGCAATAAAAATAAAGTACATTGTCAGTGTTATAGTGTATTAGCCTTTGCAACCGCACCGGATGGGCCATAGAACCATTTGAGGGGAGTTAAGTACCCACGTGACATTATGTTGACCATAACGTCAAGAACACATGTTTTTTTTGCTATAAAGAAGTAAGTAGGTACTTTACGTAAGGTCTTAGGCGATGATGTACTAGAAGCCTATGTGAAGGAAATTGGACCATAATGCGTAGTGGCTTTTAAGTCCATATTTCAAAAGCAAGAATTTAGTGGCTAGCTAGTGATTCAACCCTGACTGCTAAACCTTGGAGGACTTGGGTTCGACTTCGGACGTTCGGTTCCCACCCTGGAAAACTAATGGGTTCTTTTATTTGGATTAATATAAATAAACTAGCTGTACCCGGCATGCGTTGCAATGCAATTTTTCCTACCTAGCACCTGCCTACTACCTACCTACTACCACTTATTGGTATGAAAAATAGATAGTAGCCGATTCTCAGACCTACTGAATATGCATATAAAATTTCATAAAAATCGGTCAAGCCGTTTCGGAGGAGTATGGTAACTAACATTGTGACACGAGAATTTTATATATAAGAAAAATAAGATTAAAATTTAGGAATATAATATAAGTATGTTTGTCAGTTGTTTGGGTGTCATAATACAGGCTGTATCCAGTTTAGGATCAGATGGCCATTGTGTGGTGTTCCAAAATATTATTAGATATTTTTATCTTAAGTGTAGAGCTATTTATAAATCTCCGTTTCGTAAACTTATGCTTTCTTTATTGTGTTGCTAAATATCTTTAAACTACCATCTACGTCGTTCCGGTTGAAAACCCATATGGTACTAATACAAATGAGTTGTAAATGTTAACTTGCCTTCTATGTAGTTGTTACACTTTTAACCCACATGTTAAGATAAGATTTTGTTGTGGATACTTTTACGTGATTTTAATACTTTCACTTAGTTGTTATGGTTTAAATAGGCTGGTTCTTTTGTACGCAATGTTAAGTTTTATTTAAATGGAGTGGAAGGAAAATAAATAAAAATATTTTTTTGGTAATCAATGTTTCATCAAAATTGTGGTGGAAAAAGGAAGGTTTTAGTTAAGACTAAATAAATACGTTTTTAGTTTGTTAGGAAAATACTTAGTAAAACGCAGCAAAGCATTTTCAGACAATTCGCTTTTCAGTAGTAGCATTAAAAACTTAGATTAGATTTCAATTAATTAATCCGAGGAAAGTCACCCATAGAAAGTGTACGCGTACCAGGAAAGCATAACAGTGGGACGTTCACACGTGATAGGCAATAATTGTTACCACAGTTCCACGTCTGGTGAAAACACCCGGATGCAGATAGCGTTTTATCTAATTAGTTCGTACCTTTTTGTGTTTATGTTAGCCTAGTACTTCAAATGTGGTTGTTCTAGTTTTTTTATGACAAAAACATTTATAATAGTTGTTAACTGATAAAGAAGAAAGAAGAGGTGGTTAATAAAGTTAATTTTAATGAGTTTTTTTTTGGCTATACAAAATGTATGTATGGTTGAGTTCATGAGTTTTTTCATCTGAACCAACCACTGTGTTAAGACGACTTTTTTACATACGAGTAGTTTGCAAGGTTTATAGGATAAACTATTAAATATAAAAAACTTCGGACACTTAATACTTACTACGAATTGACTTAAAGATGTTTTGGACGGTATGCCCAGAATTCCATAGAATAGCTTCCTCACTAACTTGTAAAACAGCATTCACAGTTAAACACGATCCCAGATCACATGGAAAATATAAAAGACGGGCGAAACCGGTGTGTTTCCGTAGCTAGCCCGTCAGTTTTAACGGTTTACTAAAAGAAATCGCTCTGTCATCCGTATACCGGTAAACGTTAAGGGCGTAGTTAAGTAGTCCGTTAACCAAATAGTATTGTCTCGACATGTTGCGACATAAGTTGTTTGATCTGTATTGGTTAGCAATGATCGGCTGTACGCGAGAGTTTGAGGTTTGATATCTTCACGTTCATTATTCCCTGGTACTGTTCTCAAGTGATTAAGTAATAAGATTAAAAACTAATTGTTGTTATTGGCCTTTTATGTGGGTTGGGTACATTCGATAAAAAATATGTTATTTCTCTGGAAAGGAAGAGAAACTTCGATTAAATCCACAAACCTGAGGGAAATCGCTACAAACTGTATGAGCTACATACTCATTAATCGGAGTTTAATATACCTATGTATTTTATTTCTTTTCGTTAGATGCCAAGTATTTGAATGCACATGAAAAGTACAAAATTGTAAAATAATAAATATTTATTTGCTTTTCTTTTCACATTTTAAGCCAGCTAGATCACTCTGTAATCAATCGGGCTTATAATACCCGTATAATGTTACGACGCACATATAATAAACACTAGTTTTAAATGTAACACGTACAGTCATACAATTATTTATGAAACCATTACTAACTAAATAGCCTCTTATAAGATAAAAAAAATGTTTTGCACCCCTATCACTTTTCTCGTCCGTCGTTCGTCAGGTCATTAAACTTTTTAAAACACCTGCTTGTGTACTAAGGCGCCATAAACTTACCAATACTATCTGTTGATAAACATCTATGTAACGTTTGATTCAATTGTTTTCTTATCGAGATGAAGAAGCGGACAAGGGTTCGATGCCCGAGACAACTAGTTCGGATTTTTCTTTTTTTTTGTGGAGATTTTGTGATTAAAGTTTTTAGAAAAATAATATTTTAGTTTTGTTCGATGTTGGTGTTGTTCGGCCTATGTATTGATACACCTACACGTCTTGAAGCTTAGTTTGACATGTTTTATCATATTTATGATATTTGAAGACACTCATTATTTTTATAATTGACTTTCAATCAATTAAAAATGAGACAAGGCCAATATTTTTAATACTTTTTGTTTCTTTTACGCGTTTAATATTTCAAAATCTATTTTAACAAAATTTACGCGTAATATTTTTACTTCTTTCCGCAGGTAATAACGTGAATTCCCGTTAAAACGCTATTTATATTTAACTATGATTATTAAAATCAAAGCTTATCTAATTCTGTAGTAGTTAAGCGTAAAATATTAGTAATTTTCTCAGAAGACGACCAATAATTTACAGTTTATAACTTTGTTTGCAGATTAGGTACCTATTTTAGGAATCTTCGATTATTTTATTAATATACTAGCTGTGCCTGCAACTTCGTTCGCGTGGATGACGAAGCTTATCAATGAGTCTTTAACCATTAAGGCTGCACACGCGACGGAAGCTTAAAAAAATAAGTAACTTCTCCCGTTTTCCCAACATTTCCCTTCACTGCTCTGCTCCTATTGATTGTAGCGTGATGAAAAGTATACTATACCCTGCCCAGGAGTATGAAGAATAATTGTACCAAGTTTCGTTAAAATCCGTCGAGTAGTTTTTGTTTCTATAAGGAACATACAGACAGACAGACAGACAAAAATTTTACTGATTGCATTTTTGGCATCAGTATCGATCACTAATCATTCCCTGATAGTTATTTTGAAAATATATTTCATTTACAGAATTGACCTTTCTACAGATTTATTATAAGTATAGATTAACAACATAATCTCTGCTGTTTAAATTAGGCAATTTCTGATTTCGTTTTATTATGAGAGGCTAATACCTGAGCAGGCTGGATTCAGACCGGGCAAGTCCTGCACAAGTCAAGTCCTTCGACTAACTCAATATCTTGAAGATGGCTATGAATCCAAGAAAATCACGGGAGTCGCCTTTGTAGACCTTTCCGCTGCTTACGACACAATAGATATTAGGAGACTGCTTGTTAAAGTTAGCAACCTTACTAATGACCAAGGTTTCACTAATATCCTAAGCGAACTCCTTCATAACCGTCGTTTCCAGGTATGTTTCCAATCTGGCAAGAGTAGGTGGCGGCGACAAAAGAACGGCCTTCCACAAGGCAGCGTGTTGGCGCCTACACTTTTTAACATTTACACCAACGACCAGCCATCTCCTCCACACACTCAGCGATTCCTATACGCAGATGACCTGGCTCTCGCAGTTCAATCGACGACTTTCGAGGACATAGAAGACAAACTATCACTGGCACTTGAATCCCTAAGTCAATACTATGATAGTAATGCTTTGCGGCCAAACCCGTCAAAAACGCAGTCATGTTCTTTCCATCTTCGCAATAAACACTCCAACCGGCCGCTCAACATTACCTGGCGAGGGACGCAAGTCGAACATTGCTCCAATCCTAAGTACCTGGGTGTGACACTGGACAGAGCCCTTACTTACAAGTCACATTGTTACAAAACCAAACAGAAGGTTGGCTCACGGAACAACCTACTACGCCGCCTTATTTCCACCAGCTGGGGTGCTGCTCCAGATGTTCTTTGAACAACGGGTATGGCTATTTGTTTTTCCGCTGGCGAATTTGCGTGCCCAGTGTGGCACCGATCCGCTCATGCGAAACAGATCGATATTGCACTGAACGAGACTTGCCGAGTAATATCTGGCTGTCTAAAACCGACCCCACTCAATAAGCTTTATCCGTTGGCCGGTATTGCTCCACCTCCTGCACGAAGTGGCGTGTGCCCTTGAAAAGCAGAGTCAAGAAAGAGATCCACGACACACGCTGTACAAATGCACAACCACCACGGGTAGACTTAAAAGTCGTAAGAGTTTCATTCGTTGTACTCAGGCCATCCAAGACCTGACGCAAGAACTAAAATATGGGAAGAATACTATCCACCACCACCTGACTTCCTGCAACCCAAGGAGCACTTACCACCTGGTAGTGATTTGCAGTGGCCTATCTGGAAAGCACTCAATCGACTGCGAACCCAGGTAGGCCGCTGTAAACACAACCTTGCAAAGTGGGGAATCATCGATCCCCTTCTTACTGAATGCGAATGTGGAGCTCCCAACCAAACCATGTCCCATTTGTTAAGCTGCCCAAATTGTCCGTACACCTGCACTTTGGATGACTTGAGGCACGCTAACGAAGCTGCCATTAATGTCGCAGCTTACTGGGCCAATGTAATATAATGTAAATCTACCATCGACACGAAAAGAAAGAAAGAAAGAAGGAGAAATTAAGGTTTATTTAAGTTTACTAGCGGTTTAGGTAATCATTGTGAATTAAAAGTTGTATTGTGTCTAGCAGTCTTATAACTTCTTTTTTATTTTTAACTAGCTGACCCGGCAGACTTCGTACTGCCTCAATCGATAAATAAAAGCCTTTTGTTTTATTTATATTTATTTAATTGCTAACATTTTAATATTTATTCACCTTTTAAACCTTCCCTGGGCTTCCACAAATAATTCAATACCAAAATTAGCCAAATCGGTCCAGCCGTTCTCGAGTTTCAGTGAGGCTAACGAACAGCAATTCATTTTTATATATATAGATTTAAAGTACTCTTTTCAACTGGTTAGAAGTAAAAACGGTTTAATTACTTTTGACGGGCCTGTTGGTCTAGTGGTTAGTGACCCTGACTGCTATACCGGAGGTCGTGGGTTCGATTCCCGACCAGGACAAATGTTGTGTGATGAGCATGATCATTTGTTCTGGTGTCTGGGTGTAATTTATCTATATTATGTATGTATTTTAGAAACATATTTAAGTAAGTTTATCAGTTGTCTGGTTACCATAACACAAGCTCTGCTTAGCTTGGGATCAGATAACCGTGTGTGAGTTGTCCCAGGATATTATTATTATTCTCTTTATTTATTATTATTAATTTATTACTTATATTTTTATGAAAACGTAATAATTTGCTCACATTTGTCGACGTCTGTATAAGACAATAATTACAGGCTGTATCATTCTAGTCTATGTATAAATCCAGTAATATTAAGCATTTAGGGATGCTATATCATATTACCATAACGCACTAGCAAGGTAAGACAGTGACACTGGTCTCAAAGTCGCCACAACCAGAGCGAGACCGTCACGGTACGAAACTATGACGTCACTCTTTTGGAAATACTGCCATCTTGACACAGACCTCATAAAAAATAGAGCGGGCGTAAACAAAAGCGTGCATTGAAATGAAGTATTTTGTGTATTGTGCTGTTAAATGTAATTCCTATGCATTTTATTTTATTTCATATTATTTTATTGTATAGGGCATTTATCAATTTAGAATCATCAATTTGTGACAAGTCACGTCCAGTGGTACTTCATTTAGAAATTATACGAAAATCGATGTTCGTTTTATTTATTTATTTTATGTTCAAAGAATTACTTATGAAAACATATTTACAAAGACCGAGTATTCATTGTTTTGCAAATTTATTAAAATATATTAATTTTATCTCTAACTGATTCTAAATTGACTGTTTCAATTGCCTTATTATAATAATAATAATAATGCGGACAACATCACATACATTGCATTGAACCCGAAGTAAGTAGCTAAAGCACTTGTGTTATGGAATTCAGAAACAACGAAGGTACCACAAACACCCAGACCCGAGGCAATGTAGAAAAGTTGGTTTCTGCAATGACCCGTCCGGGGATCAAACCCGGGACCTCAGAGCTAGCGACATCTTGAAAACCGGTGCATTCGCCACTCGACCACGGAGGTCGTCAAAATCTTCGTCTATTTAGTAGGTTGTGTTGTATTTTTGTGCTTATTTATAAGAACATGACTATCTATAACATTTTAAGTCTGTATGTTTAATGACGAATAATAGGTGTGATTTTACGCCTAATCCAAATCATTCGATGACTTTTATTACTATATTATGATAATATACTCCTTAACTATTTGATTGGTTTTGTATACAAATGATGTTATTATCAATTAGGCTGTTGATGAGATCGAATTACTTCCTTAAGAGGTCTAGAATATAATGTTTTAAAGGTCTTTTTTATTAATGTAATTAACTGTAATTACTTAGAGGTATAAATATCTATGCCTTAAGATTTAAATGTTTTATTCGTGTGTTATAGCACCCATTCAGATGACAAAACTTTTTGCATTTGATAGGCATATTCTCGAGAAAGGCTTTTAGAGGTGGTATTTTTCATCAAATTAGTTGCTTTTTAGGCAAAGATAGTAGATAGAGAAAACTTTTCGATAGTGAATAACTCTGATCCAGACACGATAGGAAATTAGAATATGTAGAAAAAAAACCAAACAAATAGTCGTACAATAGGTAAATGGATAGATAAAAAGGAAAAAATCATTTTTGGAAAATACTTGATTTTGATAATGACCTACAGTGGATCGGTGATTACTTTAAAGCAATAATTAACCTTGCACACGCAGTTTCAGTAACAGACTCATTTGAGTCTATAATATTATTTAATATTATAGTAACTAATGACTAATAAAATATTAGTGATCATAGTTAAATAAAACTTGATTTAACACACCTAATAAAACAACTGAACGCACCTGACTTCATATTAATTATCCAAGCTATAATTAACAGCCACGTTAATACGTAATTAATAAACTTACTTGTAAGACAATTATTAATTACAATAATTACTCAATTTAATTTAATTGCTCTTACGTATTAATTGAACTAAAACATTACGCTAGGCAAAAATTACGCGTAAGTACCAGGCAAACATAAATTGCCAAGAAATTAATCGATCATTTTCCAATTGTGTATTTCACACGTGCTTCCATCAATCGATTTTATACTCTAACACGTTTTCATTAAGTTCTAAATCATTTATCACAATGTGGGCGAAACCGTACTAAGATTTCTAAAAGCGTAACTAAATTACGACAATGTAATATTGTAACTTATAATTGTTGTGTATTGTTTGATAGACTTTATGCTTATTGTTTTAAGGTTGTGTTTTGTATGTCAAGTTGTTATATAGCAGCAATACTAGTTGGTTTTGTCGATATACTGAAGGAAATAGATGTGTAGATAATAATGCTATATGAACATCAATTTCCTGATTTCCAAATCGTGGAAAACGTTTTAGGGTTCTTTTGTACTTCGTTAAATAATGGAAAAACACTTAAATGGAATGGTATGTTCTTTCGTAAGTTATGAATTTCATATCAATCCATTTAGTATTGTATTGGGAAAAGTAAACTTTAAAAAACATACTAAATCACTTACTAAAAAGATCCTAATAATTTATCGATCCGCTTTGTCGATTTAATTAATGCATGTTGCATATTTTCTATTTATGCATTTTTATTTTCTTCCTTAAACTCTTACTTACAATTTTCTGTCTTAACCTAACACCTTAAGGTATACAATCATATAGCCACCACGAGAGCAAATATGATCTTACATATCTAAACTAGCACACACACGATTATATAACTATTACGGAACCCGCGTTTAACCGACAATTATTAATGAGTATAAGGAGATCTGCTTCGTGGCTATTTAGGTTAAAATATTCAAACAATTATACAAACCGAAGGATTCTGTAGTTTATAAGTTACTGTACGTACCTGAAACAAATAAATAAACAATTAAATTATGTTTTCAATACAATTTTATTTAAGGTACACAAATCCTAACTTATACAAGGTGTTACCGAAAGGGTATATCTATCCGAAAGGGGTGAAGAGAACATCTGGTATAGAGTCAGTTTACAAAATTACAGCTCAAAATTAGTTAATTTATAATTTGATATTAAAATTTTCGTATTAATAATTTGATGAGTTATGAGTATGAATGTGGATGGGTATACATGCAGAGGAAGACCAAAAAAGAGATGGATGGATTGTGTGAAAGATGATATGAGAAAGAAAGGAGTGAATACTGAGATGACGAGTTGTAGAGATGAATGGAAGCTGAATACGCATTGCGCCGACCCCAAATAATTGGGAACAGGGCAGGGAGATGATGATGAATTTGACACCAAAAATCATAATAAACGGGGTCACCTCAATGCATGGGTCAATATCTTATTTCGTCACCAGCTAAATGTTTTTGGTGCCAAATAATTAATACGAAAAATTGGGTATATTATGTTCTTTATGTATCTTTCTTACTATGAAAAGTAAAATTATTTGTAAAGGTCAAAAAGGTAGTCACACAATACAGTAACTGAATCCGGTAGGACTCGAAGCCGACCCCAACATAGCTTTTAAAATATGGTTTGTCGGAGTAGAAGAATGTTAACTATTCATCAATACACATGACCTCAAAACAAAACATTCCAGCTCCCTAATTAAGTATTGATTTAGCAACTGCAAGGCATCTTAGTCGCATTCAATTATGAAATAGCACAGTGTTCGGTAGAAAGCAGCTATTCTATGCTAATTGCTAATTGTGCGTTGTCAGCTGACTTATTAACCGTATATTAGTCTGGTTGCCACCTGATCGTTATTTCTATGGACAAATGTTATGTAATTGGTGATTTGTTTACTGTTTTCGCTGATTAATTGGTTTTTGTTATTTATGGGAATGTTTTCTACTTGCAACTGTAGACAAGGTTTGCGCCTCACACCTAGCGATAATTAAAAAGTGTTTAAAAGCACATTTTTTTTTCACTCAGAGTAAGCAAATTTTTAAAAGAATAAATAGCAACACCGGTATAATCTATTTATACATTTTTTATTTGTCAAACTAAGTTTTTTTTTTATCTTACACAAAATACACATTTATTATGCATATTCATTTCAGATTACATTACTTGTTGTATATAATTGAAAACAAACACCCACAAAAATATTTAAAGTTTTATTATCTCCTAGTGTAAAACAATATTGACATAAACACGAGAGCGAATTGCTCAAACAGTAAAAGCTCTCTAAAAGTAACTGCAATATCGCAAACAAACAACAAAAAACTAAAAATATTCCTAATATTTATTACATTAGGAATGCTATAAAAACAGAGTTCACGACCTCAACTCAGACGTTCTTAGTTCCGGTTTATACATCTCTAGTTCATTAATAAAACCAGTGATAAACCTTAAAAACCAATCATAACACATTTACTAAATAACCTCCCAAAATAAAAAAAGCCTTTTGAACTTAGCTCTATATATCGCTGTCCTTATCACACTTTCCCAGGCACGTATGTTTGCGTCTCGCTTCCTCTTCAAAATGGCTGACTTCAGAGGGGTCTACTTAAATTGGATGGGGTATAAAACCATGTAAGTGGCGTGTCGCGTAAATTCGCTGGAACTAATTCAAGGCTGCATTTGCACGCAACCAGACTTTACACATGGGTGGGAGAGCTAATATTTTTATATGACAGGTTAGTGTGGTCATAGTTTATAAATAAATGTGGATTTATCTATACGAATGTTATAAATGCAAAATAAATTCTTTTATAATTTTACGGATAATTGCTCAAAAGGTCTGCCTCTTGTTATTGTTACAAGGCAGAGCAGTAGAAGGGTAGAAGTGTATTTGATGAAGAAATAAGTTTAAAACATTGCAGAAAGAAAGAAAAGAAAGAAAGAATTTTTACATCAATAATTCGACACCAAAAATCATAGCAAACGTGTCACCACAGAATCAATGTATCTTTTCCCTGTATAAATTCCACCATGAAAGTACCCCTTTTGGTGCAAATTTCATCCGCATTTCTCTGTTATTAATGTTACATTGTATAGAGCCAGAAAATGTCCTCACCAGAAATTAAACCCACAACTCGTTCAAAGACCAAACTAACATCACCAACGGGGTCATTACCCAAGCACAAGTTCGCATAATTCATTCAAGATTGTCACAAACTTAACAGCCTAATCCGGGGGGTCGAGCATTGTGGTGACCACACAATGTAGGTCTTTGTTAAGACTAACAGTTAGCTACATGCAAACTAGCCTAGGTGACCTGTTCAAAAGTCTTGTAACTTTGGACCTCTTGTGAGTTAGTATTATAAACGTGCATCTAAACTTAGCACACTTAGATTCAACCTTCTTGCTCTTTGCTTTATTAAGATTGTTAGTAACGCACTAGGTCGAAGTCTGAACCCTAAAGGGATGAACTAAGTGAACGGTGCTGACGTTTTAGTTTGTCTTTTACTCTGGCTAAAGGCCCTTACGGTTTCGCCAAAAAGTCCGGTAAGGAAGTCTAAAGAGGTCAAGACTTATAAAAACAAAATCGTTGTAACTATTAATTGAACACGAAAAAGTGAGAAGGTTAGTTTTAATAAATTGATCTTTAGAACACCGAGATAATTAAATCTTAGTAACAAAAACAAAAGCTTAGAGACTAGGCTAGGTCACGCGACTTTTTTTAAACAAATTGTCAATACCATACATTCAATGTCAATTCAGAGATTTCTACCATCGCTGCATCGCTAACGCTTGCAGAAATGTCACTTGACTACAGGGTCTCTCTCTAGCTGTTGTTACAGGTATTATTAAACCCGAAGCAATTTTCCATGATGTAACAAGGAAATCTAGTTCCTTACTTACTTACTTGACAATAGTAACGAGTATTTTGAATGTATTGTTACTACTTTACATGTTTTGACATTCCGACATTGTCTATTGTGAGTCCGGATGTTAGTGACCTAGTTTGTTGGTAGATATTTAAGTTGTCACCTTATATTTAATTCTGTTGGAAGAGAACGGAGAAGAAGTCAACAGGAAAAAGATGACAAAATACTGAGAGATTTTCAGCATTTTTTTTTTTAATGATTATTTGTGTGGATTTCTAATTTTTATTAAAATGTGGTAATTTACTTTTTAATGGCATCTTTAAATAGTCTGAAAATCTATAACCTGTTATTTCTATTTCATTTAAGAATTGAGGCCAATTAGAAGAGCATTGTCAAGCCATGTGCGATAGATATAAATGAATTATTTAAACGCAATTAAAATGCACTTGTATGTAGAATATACTATCAACTAAATGTCATTCCTTTTGGTCCTTTCCTTGCCTTTTTTAGCCTCGAAAACGTAACAGAGAAATATACAAGACAGAGATATAATAGCAGTTATAATATAACTTTTGCCACTTACTTAAATTTGACGACCTCCGTGGTCGAGTGGCGTAAGCACCGGTTTCAAGGTGTCGCTAGCTCTGAGGTCCCGGGTTCGATCCCCGGACGGGTCAATGTAGAAAATCACATTTCTACATTGTCTCGGGTCTGGGTGTTTGTGGTACCTTCGTTGTAGCTGAATTCCATAACACAAGTGCTTTAGCAACTTACTTTGGGTTCAGAACAATGTATGTGATGTTGTCCGTATTTATTATTATTAAAAAAAATGTTAGTGTATACTTCTTTAAATGTCCTTATTTGATGCAGCCAATTTTATCAGTCCAATTCGTTCATTGGTTCGAGTCAGTTCCGTTTTCTTATACATACAGAAGTAAATATAATATAACTTTATTCCTACTTACAGGCTTTCCATGCAGTAGGTAGTTATTGGCGCACGTAACTCGGTATTCGCATAGTTTTCATTGCGTAAGTAATCAAATAATAACGTCCCATAACCTGTTTAGGATCTGTGTCCGATGTGAGATCGGGACATGGAGGGAAGAAGCAGAGTGTGCTCTGTGGTTGTTGGATGTGGCAGTTAGTTTGTATCTGTATATATAGATGCAAAAACAAATTTTTATTTTTGTACAGGCAATGAAATGTACAACTATGTTGGGTTGACATAAATTAAATAATGTAATTATAAATAATAAATAATAAACGCGGACAACATCACATACATTGCTCTGAACCCAAAGTAAGTAGCTAAAGCACTTGTGTTATGGAATTCAGAAACAACGAAGGTACCACAAACACCCAGACCCGAGGCCATGTAGAAAAGTTGGTTTCTACATTGACCCGTCCGGGGATCGAACCCGGGACCTCAGAGCTAGCGACACCTTGAAACCGGTGCGTACGCCACTCGACCACGGAGGTCGTCTAATTAAATGTGAACGGATAAATTTGCTATCTTGGAGGAAAACATGAAGACTGATTACAGTGTAGCGTATTTAGGAAATTAAATTTAAATAAAAAAATAGTTACATTCAAAATTTGGTACACTAATACCCTCTATCTTATTAATTTATGAATTATTAATCCTATCTCTTTACAACATGTTATTTCCAATTACAAGATCTCCTCTCCAATTTTAACTTAACAACCGAAAACCAAACCTAATACCAGCCAACAGCTATTTCTCCCAACCTTTCTTCCACATTCAACATCGCCATATCCACCGCTTCTCACATCCTCTCGTCCCACTTCGCGAGTTTCGAATAACGGTCTTCGGACTAACTCGATGCGATAACACAACTAGGCTACCATGGTAGGGCCGCTAATAAATTATCGAGTGCAAGCATATTTGTACTGGCTTACAATATTTATGGAATAATACGGAAATCCTGTTTGAATAAAAATAGGAGGTTCTCAATTTGTCTGTAGGTATATATTTTTCTGTTTTTTTTTTTTTTTTTTATAACTTCCTTACGCTATATCTACGACAATCTATTTCAGAAATTCTCCTTATCGTCTATAGGGTATACCTCAGAGGTCATATTATATTTCATCAAAATCGATACTGTAGTTTTGTATTTTGTTTATTGATCACTTTTTTGTACATTTATGTGCAATCAGTTATTGAAGGTAAATGTTCTAGAAGCTAATGGAAATTTTATTGCACAAATGAGTATTTAATAAAAATGATATCGCATAACGACAGTGTGTATGGTTTTTCTTAATGGTTATTCTAAATATAAATGTGAGGGAGTACCGTTATTTTAAAGTTACTTAAGACTGGCCACTACACTATAGCCATGTTTTTTACATAGACTTTAGTTAGTGTATTTTAAGTCTATGCAACATGCCAATCGAACACTGCCTATAATAGTATATGTATATGTATGTACATGCATAATATCATTTATGTTTTCTAAAGACCACCTCGCTAAAAATAACAAATGATTAATTTTCATAAGTCTATACAATAAACCAATGAACATGACACCATCTCTTCAGACCAAAACAATTGACATCACAAATAAAAAACAAGTGCCAGCCATAATCTAAAACCGACCATTTCTAAGTATTTCGTAAACATGAGCAAACCCTTCGCTTGACCTGCAGACCTGTTAGCCCATCGGACTTAACCTGTAATCGCTGTTCGTTTATGTAGAGCGGGCTGCGGATCAAAAGTACCCGGTTACGAAAGTCGGACTTTTTGTAAGTGGAAATGTTGTGTAGTGGGCTTTGGATTCTTTTTATTTATATTGCGCATAAACAGAGAAATAAGAATCAATACTGTAGAAGGACGTTTAGTTTGGATAAAAATGAAATTTACAATTCAATACTTAAATCTAATACAAGAACAAACACTTACAACTACACTAAAATTAAATCTTATATAAATAAACTAGCTGATCCCCGCGACTCCGTCCGCGTCAATTTCTGTTATTATGACCGCGATCAAGAAGTTAAAAAAAAGTATTTCTGCGTAAATGATAATTTTAGTTAATATTATGTTGATAAAACTCTGTAGCAAATAATTGGCAATAATGCATTAATTTCGACCAAATGATTACCTTAAAAAAGGTGATAGTGAGTCAATCTTAAAAGATAGACATATACTGTCGCAGACATTTTTTTAGATCATTTAAAGAGGAACAATTCTTTCATACATATATTTTGGGTAACCCGAACCGTTTACGCAGCGCACGCCACGGAAGCTTTCAAGTATGAATATTTTTCCCCGTTTTTGTGACATTTTTCACTACTGCTTAGCTCCTATTGGTCGCAGCGTAATGTTACATATCCTAAAGCCTTCCTCGATAAATGGACTATCTAACACAAAAAGATTTTTTCAATTCTAACCAGTAGTTCCTGAGATTAGCGCGTTCAACCAAACAAACAAACAAACAAACTTTTCAGCTTTATAATATTAAGTATAGATATTATAAGTATATAGATAAAACTAACACGCGTCAAAAAACTCATCGTCATCCTTGTCAATGGCGGGAAACGTGCCCAGAAGGCTGGCAGCATTGCCACGTTGAATGGCTATGAATACTGGAAAACTGTAGAAGTATTTGAATAATCAAACCATTTGGATTCTCTTCATGGATTTTGGGTTAAATTATGAAATAAATGTTTCTTTTTTGGTATTTTTATTTAGACTTCTTAATAATTCTAGAGGTATGTCATTGTCAATTTACCAGTTTTTCAGTTATGTACGGTTAACATTACATGCTGAAACCATATATATAGGTAGGAATAGACAAAACGCTTATATTAATTTGATTCTCCATCAATAGTCTGCCTACATTCTACTTGGTTCTTCGACAGAACGCAAAATGTTTATAATAATAAGTATCTTGCCCATTCTCCACACAGGCCTAAATATCCTATCCACCTCAATAAGCATTTTAATTATACATCTTTAAAACCCAACTGCAATCCATTAAACGTCATTTACGTACAAGTAATCAACTCAACCGCCCTTTCATTTCAAGATCTGCATAAAATCATAATCGATTGATTGCTGGCTCCCGTTCTACCGTTTAAACGGAGATTATAGACTATTGATGATTACTCTATTATAGGAAGTTGGGTATTAAGACCTTTTTAAATGTCCTTTGAAATTGTGAATTTTCATCATTAACTACCGACGCAAAAAGAGGTACTATTTGACATTTCGATATGTGTGTCTGTCTGCGACAAAAGTTAGAAAAATCTATAATTGTTTTATTAAATATATTGAAATAAACGATTATTATTATGTCCCTGAACTATTAAAATAAATAAAATTTTACTGTCTGTTTGTAATTTTAAGTTAACAGCTTATCACTAAATACGCATGCATGTATACACGCATGTACGGATGAAACCTCTGGACACAGCTAGAAACTAATAAACTTAATAATCCGTCTGATGTACAATTCTGTAAAAAAATATGGATTTTATGCAAAACCATTTTCATATGTACATGAAACTTTACAATATTATTTAAATTATATACATTAGAACATCATCGGGCTATAATTTATAAACAAAAGTCGCAATATTCAGCTACTTAAGGTTTCATATTATTGTTATTGTCTTATTAACGATTTAAAGTAGACATCTAATATACCTATAAACTGAAATAAAGTACCTACTAAATATCCATTAAATCTTTTAGGATTTTCCAATCCGTAAATACCTGAATATGTCTAGATTTCTTCATCATTCCACAGTAAACATGGTATATGACCTTAACGAACGACCGTATCGAGTAGTAGTTTATTTTACAGTCCATTACGCAGTTTTGTTATACCATTTTATGTTTATAGTACCATCACGAGTAATGGACAGTGTATGTGTAAAACTGTCGTATTTATAGCTCTTTGAAGCTTTTTTATTGGCAATTTAAATAGCATTAATCAATTTATTCTTATATGGGGTTAGAAATAATTTATTGAAGATTCTTCCTACACTGATTGGTACGGTAAGATGACATTCATTCGCAAATTAAGTCATTAAAAATGAAATAGTTAAATAAAATTAATGTGATTTAATTAGAAATTTAAAATCGTTCGTTGTTGTACTTAAATCGATCTGAAGATTTATTTCGTCACTAGGTTGAAATAATTCATATGGGATTTTTATAAATAAATAAATAATAAATAAAATAAATGCGGACAACATCACATAATATATAGCTCTGAACCCAAAGTAAGTTGCTAAAGCACTTGTGTTATGAAATTCAGAAACAACGAAGGTACCACAAACACCCAGATCCGGGACAATGTAGAAAACTGGTTTTCTACATTGACCCATCCGGGGATCGAACCCGGGACCTCAGAGCTGAGCAGCTGACACCTTGAAAACCGGTGCGTACGCCACTCGACCTCCGTGGTACGCAAAATTAAGAAAATTATGACTTGTTCTAAAAAAGGTCGCACGTGTAATAAAGGAGCAATGTAATATTATCTATCTATCATTTTCTTACATAGATACATAAGGTACTAAAAGTATTCCCTGTATCCGTAATTTACATCATTTTTATTCAGTCAAGAAAATGAACATTCTTGCTAATTGCAGTTCAACTGATGAAGCACGATCTATGGTGTTAATATCCATTACGCGCACAATACGCACGTCACGGTTGGCTGCGCTTGTGTACAGCGAAATGGAAAGTGATCATTACAATTATCTTCCGATTCATCAGAGTACGCATTTTCATGAGCTGTGTTAATATTGTATTTGTAATATATTAGTACAGATTAGTAAAACTGATAGAAAATATTATGCTAATATGCATTAGGTCTTTCTCATAAGGAAGAATTCTTAGGTTGCCTGTACACGAACTGCTCGACCAGTTAGTGATCATCGTGCACTCCCCGCTCCCCCCCTCCTCCTCCCCGCGAAGCAGTCGAACTGGTCAAGCAGTCCGTGAGCCATAGAAGTCTTTAGTTCACTATGCAGTCACTGCTTGAAGCAGTAGAACTGATTGTTTCTAGCAGTAAGTGGGCCTGCGACCTTTCTCGCGATTATCATTTGTTTTTCACGGAGACTGAGAGGAAGGTTTGTGTTTTGTTTTATCTACCTGTGCGTACGGATGGGTCGCTATTTATACCCAAAACAAAATAGCAAATACTATTTTTGTCCTACTACCTAGACATGTAAAGACGTTAGTTAAGTAGGTACCTCGAAGGCTGTGCATTTGGATACGTGTTGTGTTCAAGTGGCCGGAACGACCTCAAGCCACGATTTCACTCGCTCGGATCATTATCTTGATAATTAATGCCTACGCTCAATCTAATTCCAAAATACTAGAAATATATGTGAGGTTGATGTGGTGGATAACTTTAACCTCCTAGTTCTTCTATAGATAGATATATTACAATACATAGGCACACACGAGGACCTGTACAACGCTACAGATAACGCTGTCCGCGTGGCTGAGTACTGGTCCACAAAAATCTAGCTACTATGCCATTGATCGATACGCTAAGAAGAAGAAGAATACATAGGCTAATTTGTGAAATTAATCACAGCATCATAGGCATTCTAGTTGTCAAAAGAGTAAGTAGCAAAACTTGGCATTAAGGTCAACGAAGGTACCATAAACACCCAAACCCGAGACACTGTAGAAAAATTGTGTTCTGCATCGCCTGGAGGTCGAAACCGGAACTTCAGAGCTTTTGACAATTTGATGACCCGTGTGTACGAAAGGCAGCTGTGAGTTTTTGGTTCTGTTATAAAGTAATTTTATTCTTACTTCTAAATCTACATAATATTTGGGTCATTACGTAAAATTAAATAGAAAAAAAACATTTAAAACAATGCGAGTAAAACACACTTTCTCTTTTAAAAGTCAAGACAATTTATAAAAGGGAGACGTGTCAACTGTTGACAGCTACAGGAAAGTAGAAGCAACTTGTTTAAGTTCATAATAATTGTTATTGTAGCAGCGACCTTTTGGGTTCTGTATAAATTATATCGCCTTTGTAGAATTACCACATTTAACCAGCGGCACAGGCGTTGACATCGGTTAAAGACGCAAAAATATTTTGGGATTGAAGTTTACAACATCGCTGCCAAGTTTCATCAAAATCGGTTCAGCGGTTCAGCCGTGAAAAAGTAACATTTTCTTTTGCATTTACGATATTAGTATCGATGTATGGATATTATAAAAGCGTACTATAACTTAAGTATATTATTTCGCCTATTAATCAAAAAATGGGATACAATATTACTAAATGAGAAGAGTTTGTAACGTAGGCACAATACTATTACATGAAGTTTAAACCTGCCTACTATAAGTCAAAGGACTCATTAAATGTAATTTTTTAGCCATAATTCCATGAATTACAATGAACTTTTATAAAAACCTTACCATGAAAATATAACCGAAACTTTAAAAATGTATCTTAAACACGCGCGAACCCTAAAGTCACCATCAAGTTAATTATCCAGTAAGTAGTAGCAGCAAGGTTGTGAAACGCAGACAATGGTTGTCTATGGGACACTAGTGTTGCGCCATCAACAACAATGGCGGATGATAATTTGTGTCTATGGTTCTATGGTAATGTCCTTATTACATAAACTTAGTCTAATGCTCATGAATGGTAATTTTGATCAGTTTCTACATTTTGTGTGGTGAAATTAAGTATGGTGGTTATGTTGATAACTATTTGCGAGTTTTCTTTTGTATGATTTTTGTTATGTCACAATTTGTTTTGGTTATTTCACATTTTTACATTAAAAATGGTTACATTAAAAACCTAATAAAAATAATTTTTAACCGACTTAAAAAAAAAGGAGGAGGTTCTCGATTCGGATGTTTGTATGTTTTTCTATGTAACGTCTTACTAGAGGAGTTAATACAAATCGTTAAGCGCATATACATATTTAACGATATTTGTAAAACAAGTACTACACTATTGCTGTACTAAATAAATATTTTGTACTATTTTCCATAATCCCAAATAATTCATTCTACAAATAAATACTAACTAGACAATCTTCACTTATATATAATAATATACATCAAACAAAATGTTTTCATACAAAGAAAAAAGCGAATTTTTCCACGTAAATGGTTTAAATAAAACCTTCACGGTAAGGGCATTACGTTTTAACTTACATAATATATCATTAGGCTGATAACACACTGTAAGTAATATAATATAACAATCATTAGATGTGCACGCGGCTTTGTCGTGTGGGGCCATACAAACAACGTCTTCAGTTATTAAATAATGTAAAACTTATTTCTTTTTCTTCATAGTGTAGCTGATAGTAAAACGGATCATTTGCTCACTCTAGGATATTAAGAAAAAACCTCTGAGATAGAAAACGTGAAAGAAAAAATTTAAGCTATCTTCCTGGTTTGAAAACGGTTCGGGCATCTAAAACTTAAAAAAATATGTATTATCTTCAAAATTATAGGAGTCTGAAAAGGATCTACCGTTGTTGGCGAGGTAACCTCATTTACTCGCTCTCTGCACTGACCATGCGACCGCCTGTAGCTGTGACGTCATACATAGCTTGTCCGACAATGTAAGCTATCTGCGCCCGCGGTGCTAGTGGCCCCACACGTTTTACCGCCGGCTAATAACGGCGGTAACTGTAAGCTCGTGGTTGTCGTCGCTGTCACTCGCTCTCTGCACTGACCATGCGCACGTGCATAGTATAGCATTGAAGCTGTGACGTCATAAACATAGCTTGTGGGACAATGTAGATCCTACAAGTTAAGCTTTTGATTGGGAGAATCTTTTTATGTATAAAGTCGGGTTTTTTACCCTATTTATAAAAAACTCACGAACGGGTGGACCGATTTCATAATATTTGTTGGATGTATTTGTTTTCACCATGAATAACAGACTAACTATAAATGCATTGGAAACAGACACCTTCCCCCCAAAAATGACCCCCATATACAAATTCATGTCGCCAGTCGCACCTCTGCGTTTGGGTCACAGAAATTAATATTTTCAACTCAATGGGGCAAGTAGATTCGTAATTAATTGACTGTGACCGACGGACAGACGGACACACGAGTGATCTGATAAGGGTTCCGCTTTTTATTCGGACGTACGGAACCCTAAAAACATTATGGTATACATCAGAAACGGAAGCACATGAAAAATAAAGCACATTTGCTAATTTAAATGTATGTCCAAGTGTATAATCTACTACATAACAAATTACCCAGAACATTAAGAACCATGTCAAGAACGAAAGGTCTGTCCCTGACACGTTGCCAGCTCGACCGACTAGTTGCCATGGTTACGGCGGGAAGTGTGGCAACGTCGGAAACTAAGGAATCACGCCTTCATCACACAATCATGTTAGCATCCTAAGACCTTAGCTTTAATATGCATGTATGTATCTCTCTTTGAAAAGATGAATGGAGTGTGATAAATTCTTTTTAACTGTTAGAGATACAAACGAACCAAAGTTCGAGTCGTCGGTACCACGATAACGAGGCTGAAATGGAGCTGGGCAGGCCACTTGGCCAGACGAAGTGACGGTAGGTGGACTAAGGCAAAAATAACATCGGTCGTCCTGGAGCAAGATGGGTCGACGACGACGACATAGTTAAGTCTCGGGTCTCGACCCGAGCCTTAACTATGTCTGGATGACGCTGGTACAGGACCGTAGAAAATGGCACGAAAAAGGGGAGGCCTTTGCCCAGCAGTGGGAGACAAGGGCTGTGGATGATGATGATGATGATTGACATACAGTGACTAGATTGCCTGTGTGAATAAAAATTAGTGGAAACACGTTTTGCATATATTTTTTTTTGCCATACTATCATTTCTTTTTTACTTATTACACACAATTTGTGATAAAGGTGATTGTTATACATAACACATAAAAAAATAATATAATGAATAATAAATTTTGTGTGAATTGTACGTATCCGTGATATTTTTAAATTATTTACGATTTTTAGTAACCATTTGTGTCGTTGATCAAACAGACCTGTATGTAGATAATACTATAAAATAATTCAATGCAATTATTTTTGGAATTCTCAAGATTCCATCCTTTGCGGCAAAAGTCCTTTATAGATGTTTTTCTCTGTACGACGGTACAATTTATATACAGAGTGATTCTATTTTCCTTCTGTTTTAATTGCGCACAAATTCTAGTTCGAAAATTTGTATTCCATTTAAATCTTTATAATTTACTCTTGTAATGTATAGAGAGTTTTTGTGTAATTTCAATAATGTGTGTAAATAAAGTTTAACGTAATGTAAAAAAATAATAATTAAAATATGTTTTGTACTTGACAGTTCTGTACAGCTAGAAGATAAATATTTTGTAGTAAATTAGGTATTAACTACTAGTAAATACTCGTAGTTAAATATTAACTGCAACCTTAGCCATTTATTTGTCAATCTAGTCAAGCTACTGACAATGTGTTTGAGATTGAGTGATGTGAGAACCGAGAACTTTAACGAATCTCAGAAATAATTGAATAACATTGTAACAATTTTAAGACTTGCGCAAATGAATTCTTTTAATTATGTTTTAAACTCAATACGCTTGTAATAACTATTTTATTTACTTGAACTGACAACTTTAATGAACCAGTGTCATTTTCTGTTCTTTTTTTTATATTTGTTGAAATTAAAAATAATAGTCAACCAATAAAAAAAAACTTCTTTTTTGCACGTAGGTTCTTCTTTATATTTAAAATAAAAAGTTTCAAAATAAAATAACTTATTATTTCGTATAAGCAAAAAATTATACTTTAACAAAATTCTTTGATAAAGTTACCCACCCTTCGCCTTTTAGCACACCCTGTATCAGTGATTGTAACCCGTTTCGTCTATCAGTTTCATACATCGATCCACCTGTTTATATTAATAATTTCTTTTTTATTATCTACTTGAGTATTTATTTTATTTACAAAAGAACTGGTCGCGAACTGATGAGTAGATAAGTTAATAATTATTGTGAATATTAACTATGAAGATTACAATATTTTAATTAAATTAGTCTTCTGTAGATGTAATTATGATTTTTGTTTTAAAGGTATATCAGGGCCATCAGGGGCCCCATTTATTAGGTCAGGTTTTACACATCAATGTGTATCTAATAATTTATTAGTTTCGATTTGAATGTGTATTTATCACTACAAAACTTTGCCAATTGTGTATCTGTCTCAACATAACACACACACGGTCATCTGATCCCAAACTAGGCAGAGACAACCATGTAACCAGAAAACCGATAAATTGAATTATATATTTCTAAATACATGCATATTATAGATAAATAACACCCAGAAACAGATCAATTAATGATCATGCTCATCACACAAAGATTCCTAGGTGGGAATCGGTCCTCCGGTTCAACAGTCAGGGTCCCTAACCACTAGACCAACAGGCCAGTCAGTGGTCTAGCAGTGGACTCATTGACTAAGTTGATTGATAGGTTAATGGATAGGGTGTAATTTATCTATAATATGTATGTATTTAGAAATATATCAGTATGTTTATCAGTCGTCTGGTTACCATAACACAAGCTCTGCTTAGCTTGGGATCAGATGACCGTGTGTGAGTTGTCCCGGAATATTATTTATTATTATTATAGACCATTATACGTTCTTTATGTCAAAGCTACATAGTTCTTCATGTCACTTATTATGACCCAGTTGTATAAGTTGGCCTTTATAGAGACATAATTGACGCACGTTAGCCGCAAGCCGCAGTCGTGACGCAATGAGTTTATCTCATACTTCAATGAGTTTTAAACGTTTTGGAGGACGAAAGGTTTTGTGGGTTAGATAATAAATTCTACCTAAAATATAATAATCCAGCCTTTAAACGTCCCACAGCTGGGCACAGGCCTCTTCCCATATAGAAAAGGCACGAGCATTCCATGACCACGCTTGCTCTCCCAAATTGTGGAATCCAGGTTTCCTCACGATGTTTTCCTTCACCGTTTATCAGAAGTGTCTTAGAAAAATTAAGAAAGTACATATAACTTTGAAAAAGCCACATCGGTACTTGCCTGGGTTCGAACCTGCAACCTTGTGCATACATATCCGTTCATTGAACCGCTAGGCCACCACGACAATATAATTAGGTAATAATTATGTTTTATTCTTATTCAGCGACACGTTATCACGTGAATTTGAGAACAATCAGTTACCTAGTTCACGTATTTAACAAATGCTCTTCGATTGAATTATTTATTTTACATGGCGTTAGATAACAGTTGTAATTGTGCTTTATTTGTATAATATACCTATAAAGACTATGTTTTTTTTTCACATTTCGTCTTTGTAAATTTTTGAGACACATAATTAGTGATCATAAACATTTCTGCTGAAAGTATCATCTAAATAGTTTAACCAGATCTGAAACTATCCCAAACAGATGTAATTTTAAGGCTACTGAAATAGAAAAATTAACTATCTATTGAACTGTCAAAACGTTTGGTAGACTCTACTCGTGATCAGAGAGCTGGTTTGTTCCTTGCACAGAGAATCGGCAAAGCCATTCAACGTGGCAATGCTGCCAGCCTTCTGGGCACGTTTCCCGCCATTGACAAGGATGACGATGAGTTTTTTGACGCGTGTTAGTTTTATTTATTTATATAAGAATTAATTTTAGTATAGTTGTAAGTGTTTGTTCTTGTATTAGATTTAAGTATTGAATTGTAAATAAAACTATCTATCAATTAAAAGGTTTTAAAAATCGAAAACATAAAGAAGGATCAAACATTGTTCACACATTCCATCCAGCCAGTTACAGTTGCTCCAATAAAAACCAAAATAATAACGGTCACATAACAGAGGCACGCTTTACTTTTTTATACATTCAAGCACACCCCTGATCTTGACGACTGGACGTGACAACTACATGTCTACCAACTTAATAAAGCATTTCAAAACACGAACATCACCCTTAAACCTACACAATAAAGTTCAAATTCGTCTGACAGAACTGCAAATGTATTTATGTCAAATGACTTATCTGCAAATTTATTCGTGCTGTTTGATTGATTCTTAGGTCGCAGGTATTAAGGTTTAATATGGCTTGAATTAGTGATAGCAATAAGGTGGTATGTAAGGGCGTTCATACACGCGTGATTGAGATTGTCTAGCGATAGACAAGGGAATGTCATTGTTCTTTAGGGTTATCAGTGTTATCATCTAACATTGAATTAATTAATGGTTTTTTTTTTGTGATTTGTCAGTATTCTTATATTCTTAGAATAGCTTAAGTGACTTTAAAGGACTGATTGTGAATTGATATACCCTTTAAGTAGAATTATTTGTTACTGTAATTAGTTGTTTTACAATACAAGTACACTTATAACATATTTAAAAATACTTTTTCTACAACTAGTTTTTTTGCATTCTTTTTCTGAATTTCAGAGCAAAGCTTTATTTTGCGACTAAACCGACAAAAAGTTGAAAGATTTTTGTTTTTAGTTTTTTTATTTTGTAAATCTGCTCCTACTTGACCTTAATTCAATACCTGCGAATATAACCATGTTCACCTACAAATATATACCTAAAAATCATATCAATACATATATATAAACCCAGAATCCAAACAGCTGAATCACTCCAAATTGCATAAAGTTGACATTACAAAAATGCGGTTAGATAACTATTGTAGCAATGACTGACAGGATGCAATTAATATTGTAAAGCACTTATCGAATACTTTCCTTTTCCATAAAAAAAGATAAGATAAAAGTAAATAATTTAAAACACAACTCTTAACTTACTTATCGAATTAGTAATGTCTTACTAATTAAAGAAGTTTTAAACAATGCTTTTCATTTGTCATGTTTTTTTGTCTATTTTGTGTCTGCAGTAACATAAAAAATGATTAAGTTAATTTATAAAACTTTTAATATAGATTCAACATTGAATTTTTATTCATTTATTTTTGTAACAAAGCTCGTTAAAATCTTTAAAGGTTTCTTATTCACTATTCACTGCACCTTGTTTTAAAAATATAAAATATTATTAAATTTTTACATAGTTTACATAAAACCTATCTTTGCCATGTGCCAACCCTATTTACCTTCAGCTTATAAGCACCCAGGTCACGTGATCGAAGTGGTTAATGAGAAAAGATGGATGCCACCACTGATTGTCAACACGTTTGATCTGCCGTCTCGGGAACCCGGCTCACGAGAAAGGTATAGGTAGTGAATATCTTAGTAGGTAAAAAGGGAAATATTAGCAATAGTATACTTATGCTTCCTGAGGTTTTCTCGAATGTTAGACATTGTGTCACCTGCAAACGAAACGGCGTTAGCTAAAATCTTATTAACCGCAATAGAATCCGTTCAAGAAGTAGTAGTTCTTTTTTTTTCCATCTAAAGGAAACAACAATTATTTATTGATGAAATTAAACTTAAAATATTTACAAAAATAAAAAATTAAGCCTACACAAGAAAAAAGAAGAATAATAAACTAAATAAAACTAAGAACTAAAACAAGGCATCAAAACATTCATCCACATCGCTGTCGACTGGGAGTGTGCCCAAAAGGCTGGCAGCATTGCCACGTTGTATGGCAATATTGTAGTTCTTAATATTATTATTTTTTTAAATCATTTATTTGATGAGGCTTTTTGTACTATTTTTAATATAGTACATAGAACCTCTAGCCAAGTAAATTTTCTACAATCGTTAACGATGATTTAAATCGCTTTTAAGTGACATTAAATGTAAGGGAATGCCATTTCATTTACTGAAACGTTGATCAGCACAAAAAATTGTTAATCACCTTTTTACACGACTGCCCAAAAAGGAGTGTTATGTTTTCAGGGTTCATGTATGTATGTATGTAGGTATGTATGTATGTATGTATGTTTGTGAGTTTCTTTATTCCACCATAACTTCTAAAAGGCTTGAGCTTCGAGTTATCCCGAGTGACATAGGCTATGTGGACATTAAAAAATGGTCAAGTGTGAGTCGAAATCGCCTGCAAAGGGTTCCGAACGAAATTTTTTTTTGTTTTGTGTCATGCTTTTTTGTTGTTCACTAAAAGGTATTAAATAAAAAAATAATAATTAAAAATTAAAAAACACGCCTGCCATGTAAAAAAAATAAAAAACAAGGCAAATATTTGCAGTCGGGGGACCTGTAATTAATTGTTCCAAGTAACCGACCCCGACTACAAATATTTGACTTGTTTTTTATTTTTTTACATGGCAGGCGTGTTTTTTAATTTTTAATTATTATTTTTTTTAAGCGTTGTGATTGGTTGTTTGTCTTTTGATCAACCAATAACAGTCGTGATCAGATAATTTGACAACAGATTTAGTTGATGACCTTTTAAAAACCGGGAAGCAAACTCGTCACTTCTACACATTTGAGCGATTCGATCAGCGTTAACGCTTGTAGAAATAATAATAATATTCCGGGACAACTCACACACGGTTATCTGATCCCAAGCTAAGCAGAGCTTGTGTTATGGTAACCAGGCAACTGATAAACATACTTATATATTTCTAAATACATACATATTATAGATAAATTACACCCAGACAACCAGAACAAATGATCGTGCTCATCACACAAACATTTGTCCTGGGTGGGAATCGAACCCACGACCTCCAGTATAGCAGACAGGGTCACTAACCACTAGACCAACAGGCCCGTCAAAGAAATGAAATGACACTTGACTGTAGGGGTAGGAACTTCAAAGAAGATCAGAATTAACATTATATCTGCAATACTATAGGTACACGATTTCGCATGCAGATGTTTAACAAACAATCAACGAACGCCTACTGAACACAATACATGCTTAGAATTCTTTTGTTTTAATTATTATAATTTATTAGTCTAGTGTTAGACAAGTTAAGTCCGGTATCATTTGGCGGGCTGGACACAAAGATGTATGTAAATAGCGTATTTATAACGCAGCATTATAATATATAGCTAAATACTAAAATGCAACTTAATTAGGTATGTCATTGGTTGCTCCAGTCTCATGCTGTCTTTGACACTTAAGAGTGTAAAGTAGTACCTAAATATTGCAAAAAAGATATTGAAAAAGTCTTAAACTTGAGGAGATATTCACTTCATTAACTTTTATTTGTTGTAAGTTGTAATATACATGACTATGGTCGCTTCCAAAACTCTACTCCTATCGAGAAAAGTTTCATTTTATAAAATCAGATATTTTTTTCCTTTTTTATGTTTGAGCAGTACGCATGTATTTAAATAAGTTACTGTCTACATATTGACCTTACTATAAACCTTAGCAGACAACAAAAACAAAATATCGATTCACATAAAATAACGAAACACGAAAACCAAATAGTGATATTACCATAGTACAACGTACCTAACGGTGGGTTAGCGATACAGGGGTCGCGGGTTCAATTCCCAGGATGTGCAGTTAAAATACAAAGTCCAGCTATTCCGTACAAAATGAATAATGCTTCAGTCATTTAGATAGTTAACTTAACTATGTAAAATAATCTGATTGGAGAGATTACGTAAATACTTGATGGTTATGATTTTAGTCGATATAGATGCGCAGGCGCAGATATCTGTCGGTTCGCAATAAGTGAATCAGATTGTTATTAAGGGCCCGCGAGCAAACGAGTCTGCTTGAAGCAGTCGGTACCTATCGATACTTTTAAGCTGCGACTGCATGTGATCTACAGACTTCTATGGCTTCACACAGACTGCTTAAAACAGTTCGACTACTGCGAGCAAAGGATAAAACAAAAAGCGAGCGGGCGAGACGCGCACGTAACCCGCGAAAGCGGTCGACAACTCGCGCAGTCCGTGTGCGGTGATCACTGACTAATCGCTCAAGCAGTTTATGTAGGGGCGGCCTTAGAATAAGGTACCATCAAGAAACTATTACTTAACAGCAAAGCCTTTTAAAGCGTTTGTAAGTATTTGTCAATTAAGTAGTTAAGTGTTTTGAAGAGGTACCATAAAAACTGCCATTGACATACAATGTTTTATGCGCGAAGTGCTGTGATTTGATGACAGCCCTGTTGGTCTATTGGTTAGTGACCCTGACTGCTATACCGGAGGTCGTGGGTTCGATTCCCACCCAGGACAAATGTTTGTGTGATGAGCACGATCATTTGTTCTGTGTCTGGGTGTAATTTATCTATAATATGTATGTATTTAGAAATATATAAGTATGTTTATCAGTTATCTGGTTACCATAACACAAGCTCTGCTTAGCTTGGGATCAGATAACCGTGTGTGAATTGTCCCGGAATATTATTATTATTATTATATTATTTCGATGCCCGCATCGGACAAATATTTATGCGATCTAAACAGGCTGTTCTTTGTACATATATGCGATTTAATTTTTTGTGAAAATATATCCTACATAAATTTTGTCAGTTCTAATTTATGAATACTGACAAACTGCCTCGTGGGCCTAGTGGTGCTAAGCGCGACTGCTACGCTAGAGGTCTTGGGTTCGATTCCCAAGTCGACCAAGGTGTTATTGGGTTTTTCTATGAAATTCTCAGTAGCAGGTCGGAGTTTGGATTTGTGCCCGGTTAGTGGCAATAGGCTCGCCCCCTATTACATGGGACCTAAACATACCGGCGAACTGTGGGTGTACGTTGGTACACCTCTGCCTAACCCTTCGAGGATACAGGCGTGATGGTATGTTATGTTAATTTATTAAATTATAGTGAAAAAGAGGTTTAAATAAAGTTATATTCGTTTTTTTTACCATCTTATGTTAACTGTACAGAAAAAAAATGCTCGATTTAGGTACATAAACATGTAAAATACAATTGACCCTCAAGTGGTTATATTAACTTAAACAACTCAAAGAGGTTATATAAACTTCAGTAAAATAAACAATGCTTACATGAATCAAGCCCACTTATTTTTAATTTATCACAAGCCCACAGTTTAGCGGCCGTTGCGATCAAAGCTGAACATCTTAAGGCCGCAACCTTGTCTAGAAGCCTCCATATAAGGCCTACGGGTAATAGGCCTGGTCTCCCACGCGGAAGGCTGGCCCAAGGCCTTTCAATGGGATACAGTAGCAATTAAGGCCATTTGAGGATCTTTTGGTGCATATTCATGCATGAATTCGTAATTACTGAGCGCTTGTATGTACTTTATGGGGCGGCTTTTTGTAAAAGGATTCGATTTATAAGTCTTAAGTTAGGTGGATTTAGGTACTAAAGCATAAATTATCTTAAATTGAGTAATTAAACTGTTCGGATGAAATGTTATTGTCAGTAGATTTGTAGCAAGTAACACTTGACATAACATCGATTTAATATGATGATTTCCGAATGAATGTTGCTTCTTTTTAATGACTTAACAGCCGTTACTTGCTTATTATTACGTTGAGGGGTAAACAAGACACGCATAACGGACAGCTTTTGTTTTTTAATATACCTATCGTTGTTTATTTTTGCACAGAAATAAATGTGAGTGACTAAGGCTAAGCCGTACGGTTTGACCGATAATACAGGTTAAGCCGCGCTCGCCGCGGTTGGTCCGCGGATGGGTGACCATTTCTAAAACATACCGACACCCCTCCGTGCCTCGGATAGCACGTTAAGCCGTAGGTCCCGACTGTCATACGTTGATCTTTGGCAATCGTTAAGTCAATTCTAACAACCAGTCCTACTATGGGATACTGTGTTTCCCAGTAAAAATGGGTTGTGGAGTTCAGATAGGCAGTCGCTCCATGTAAAATATGGTATTCAGCTGAATCCGGTAAGACTGATAGCCGACCCCAACATAGTTGGGAAAAGGCTCGGGAGATGACTTGCTTATTATTACGTGCATACGAATAGTAAAAAAAACATTAGAGATTGTTGCCGGCAAAGTCTGTTAACCACATCATGAGCCACAAAGAGATTGTATACGTAGTCTATCCTGTATATTATATATATGTATCCATAAACATACACAAACAGCCCATATACTGGCTATTTTAATCCTTTTTTAGTCCCGGGGAACTCCTCACTTCCTTCGCCCTAAGGTACATGACTCTTACCGGCTTAAACCACCGGAGACCTTTTCCCTTCCCTTACACTAGCTTTAATCTCTCCTATACCTAGGTACAAATATACGATTATCCTAAACCTAGGTACACATATCCTATACCTAGGTAGGTATGTGTAAGGGCGCGACCTGTCCGTGTTGCAGTAATGGGACATTGCTCCCGTGTCGCCATTACACGCCAGTTGAACACGTCGCGACGTTTCGATACAACTTATAGATGTTATTGGTTGTATGGTACTACTTTCCTCGTAGGTGTTGTATGTTTTTTGTTTTTGGCAGGGATTTATATAAAACTTGTTAAAGATATAGATAGGCAATCTTAGACAGAAAAAAATCGTCGTTTAATGTACTAATGGTAATCTATATACTAGCTATCTGCTAACCGTGTAACTTGTAACATAGTAGTAGTTTATAGATTCTTTAAACTGCTAGTTTAATACATGTAGTTCTATAATATAGAACTTGCTAAACATCGCTGTTTCACATAAAGGTTTTCTCGTCTCCAAAAGACCAGAGCGGTCAGCCTTTCTCGGAAATTGGACCACCAAATGCAAGAACAAGATATTGATTTACTATAATTATGATATCTAATAAAAAGGTCACAGTCTTGTTAAAATTAATTTGACATACACATGCATTTAAATTATTCAAATTATAAAAGTGATGTCAAAATATTGATTGCTATCAATTTAATTGATTGGAACATATTGACCTCTAACTACTAATAAAACTAATTTAACTTATTAAAAGTAATTGATATTTATATTACGATTTCCGCGTATCTATTTAAAGATTAAAGAGCACGCGAGCAGTTATATCTTGAAATCATCGTAAACATCGAGGGCTATAAAAAGTTCTAGATCATGTAGGAAGTCTACTAACCTACAATAGGTCAATGTAGAATCTGAACCCAATCAAAACTCGATTTCACAAAGATACAACTAGGCTAGAATCAAATAAATCATTAAAGTTTTATTAACTTATATTTTATTCTAACAATAATACATTGTGCCTTCGTTAAATAAAGTCAGAAAACCCATAAGACTGAGATGGATGTATGTTTGTCAATATGTACTACTAGGTAGTACCTACTTTTAATCCAGTTAATCATTATTATCCGCAACCATCTTCGGCTAAATATATGTAGTAGTTTGCTAGTTTTTGAGTAGGTTTGGGACCGCTACCTTAACTCAATCTTAAGTGGAATTCGGTAATCTCTATCATACATCAATAATCAACTATCATTACCGATAAACAGCCTCATTTCTTTCATCATCAGCAGGAGACAATTGCCTCAAAATTAACGCGTCATTACATCATTACGTCACGACTATCCGGTCAAACATGACCATTGTTGATTATTACCCATTGTTCTAAAGAGTGGGTCATTGATTAGATGAAGATAATTTTAGGGGACCGTTAGATGTTTATTATAAACTTTATGTAGTTTTGATTTGAAGTGGGGCCTCAAATCTTAAGAGTCTTGAAATTATTCGATGGCTAAAACAGTTACGCTGTTTGATCTTTTGAAATTCTGATCAGATCTCTAATAGACTGTTTAATATGTCTTATTATCAGCAGATTCTGAGCACGATAGTAGTAAAAAAATCTAGATAAAATCAATAACATAACATAACCATAATATTGGTGCAATATTAGGAGGAAGTAAAAACAATCCATTGTTCCTAGAATCAATAAAAAGCATGCATTACTCACCATCATAGGAGTCCGGTATATACAGCGGCTTCCCCACCAGCTTGCCTTTCTTCCCGGACAGAGGCACGGCCTCCACCCGCCGGTGGGCCTCTAACACCCTGTACAACAGCACTGGCCTCTCCTCCCCCTCGAACTTCACCACACGAGGCAACGAGAACTTATCCACAAACTCTTTTAGCGTCATCACTTCACTACAGTCTTCTTCCGGTTCCACTGAACCGTTCCGTCTACCGAGGAGGAAGTTATCCGCCCATTCTGGGGCGTTTGGTCTTCTCTCCATAAAGTCTGGTCTTCGCTCGGAACTTCGCGGCTTGTACCGAGGAGGTCGGTCTCTCCGGACTAACGCCTCGTTGGCTTCTGCCAACCATCTTGTGACTAGTCTTTCGCGTTCTACGTCTAGGTACCGTGGTTTGGAAGCGTCGCAGGCGAAGCGGGCTGCGTCGAAGCAGTACTGGGGGGGCGGGGGTCGGATGCGAGGGGGGAAGAAGCGGGGCGGGACATAGGGGGGGTGGGGCGCGTAGGCCGGCGGCGTCCTCGGCCCGGAGCCCTCGACTGACGCCGTGCGGAACATGGTGTCAGGCCATTGATGATGCTCCCGCCACCTGCAACAAGAAACAGCTGGTTAATTATGATCATACATGAAAATAGGTTTTGTAGTGTATTTGCAAGGAGTAATTTCTCAATCCTCAAAGCAGACCTGAAATAGAGGATATGTACCGAAAGAAAGGACCTATTAGTACTTGGTGACAAATTGATGCTGAATTGAGACCGATCACTAGAATTTTAATAATATAAGCCCTAATAAAACCATACCGGGTATACCTAATACACATTGACGAAAAGTAAACATGTTTTCGTTTCGTAAACTGCTATGCACATACTTGCATATAAGATGACATTCTAAAGCACTTCGATACATCAAAATAACGACGTTCTAGAGCTTTTAATATTCATCCATTCATCTAAACATTATTATTAAAACAAGTGTCAATAACTTTAACACTACCATAAACATAACACAAATAAAATAAAATTAAACAAACTAGGTATATATATATAGCCATACTATTATTTATAACTATGCGAGTGAATTAGCATGTTGAGCTTTTGACCCGATACGTAAACAAAACATTAATTGCATAAATATTCATAAAAACTGGATTATTACTGACGACATTTTTCAGTAGGAGTCATTTAAATACTTTTTCCATTATTTTTTTTTATCTCGCCTTATTAAGTAATATTCCAATATTTTTCCTAACATAATCTTTTTTTAAACACATATGTCAGTCTATTTTTTTGGACAGCATCGTATTAGCAATAAAATCTCATGCTTATAAATAGAATAAAAACAAGTAAAAAAAAGTCACAAGTTGATTTTTTGCAAGGAATTTTGGGGTCAAAGAACTTAATTTAAGAAACAACAAATACCTTATCGTGTCACAATTTTTTTTTCTAACTTAGTTTTATATTCTTCTCCTAATGATTACCTTTAGCTCTTAAGATTATAACTGTTATTAAAACAATACTATATAATAAAGGCGAAGAGTTTTTATTTGTATGCTTAAAAGGGTTACATTCTAGAACCAGTCGGATTGCAATATGTCTTTATGTAGAAAAGAAAGCCTATAAACATGCAGAGGAACACCAAAAAGGAGATGGATGGATTGTGTGAAAGATGACATGAGAAAGTAAGGAGTGAATGCTGAGATGAGTGGTACAGATGAATGGAAGCTGAATACGCATTGCGCCGACCCTAAATAATTATGAACAGGGCAGGGAGATGATGATGTAGTTATTTTTTTTATTATGGACTCAATTAGGCTTTCGAGCAAAACATGAAAATCCCATGAAACTAAAAAAGAAACGCAAATACAGTCGCAGAGGATAGCTAGTGGAAAAAAACTGGCCAAGTGCGAGTCGGACACGCGCACGAAGGGTTCCGTACCACCGTCGTATGAGAGCCCCCCTTAAATATTTATTCTATGTGGTTTTTAGTATTTGATGTTATAGCGGCAACGGAAATACATCATTTGTGAAAATTTCAGCTTTCTAGCTATCACGGTTTATGAGATACAGCCTGGAGACAGACAGACGGACAGACAGACAGCGGAGTCTTAGTAATAGGGTCCCGTTTTACCCTTTGGGTACAGAACCCTAAAAACACAACAAAAAATTGACCTTCGACTTCTTACAACGGTCATCGGCATTTAACGTAAAGCTATAAAAACATAACTTTCCTGACTCCCCTCATAATTTTCTACACATTTTTAATTGCAAAATGTCCGTCAGACAACTAACAATTTTCTGCAAATCTCCATACAAGTGGTTTATTTCCCACTATACAGGACTAGAGTTCGATGTTCACACGAAGATATTGTGTGAAGACTTGACTACATAATATTTGTAGTTGTTATTGTGTTAAGGAATAGTAGTATAAGTAAACGGTAAATCATATCATCTCCCGAGCCTTTTCCCAACTATGTTGGGGTCGGCTACCAGTCTTACCGGATTCAGCTGAATACCGTATTTTACATGGAGCGACTGCCTATCTGACCTCCACAACTCATTTTACTGGGAAACTCAGTATCCCATAATAAGACTGGTTGTCAGAATTGATTTAACGACTGCCAAAGATCAATGTATGACAGCCGGGACCTACTGTTTAATGTGCTTTCCGAAACACGGAGGGGTCTCGGTATGTTATAAACAGTCACCCATCCACGGACCAACCGCGGCATGCGCGGCTTAACCTGTATTATCGGTCAATTGAAAACCGTACGGCTTACACTTAGCCACGAGCCCACCGTAACTAAACGGTAAATAAGTAAAAAAAATGGCTACAGATCCATAATATATATGGATGCTGGGCATGCATTTGGCGGCATTAACTAAACTCATATGCAATACGGCATTCTTTAATAATTGTCAATAGGGTAGATGACTGGGTATGAAAAGTCAAAATCAATTTAGTCCACCATTTAGATTATCAAAATATATAATAGACACGTATTTTTTCTTTAATAATAATATTCCGGGACAACTCACACACGGTTATCTGATCCCAAGCTAAGCAGAGCTTGTGTTATGGTAACCAGGCAACTGATAAACATACTTATATATTTCTAAATACATACATATTATAGATAAATTACACCCAGACAACCAGAACAAATGATCGTGCTCATCACACAAACATTTGTCCTGGGTGGGAATCGAACCCACGACCTCCGGTATAGCAGTCAGGGTCACTAACCACTAGACCAACAGGCCCGTCGAATCAAATCAATTACAAAGATAAACCGCTTTAAAGTTCAGGAGTGGGGGCTTGTGGCGTCACGTCTTGGTACAATTTATGCTTACACGTGACGTCACGCAAGATTTGTACTCACTGTATCTTCATAATTTTTTGTTTACGGGACAAACTAAAAAATACGTGTCTAATATTGTTATATTATCGAAAAAAATAAAAAATAGTCAGCATCCCTATTTGCAGCAAACAGCAGTACTAAATATTTTCAAGTTTTTGGCAGGTCTGGATAAACAAACCATTTTAAAAGCCAGTTACGCAACATGAAGACCAGATGAAATCATATACATATGTCGTTGCCCCATTCTCATGATTATAAAGAAAACATCCAACAATTTAGCTCGGCATTTGTTTAATATTCAAGTCTTTAAGAAACCCCATACATATAGTATTTGAATACGTCGACCACCGCCGAAGCGGCGCGGCCGGACGTCGATGAAATACGCGTATTATAACTCGTACCTAATATTCAACATGAAACTATTAACTTCCGCTGTAGGCTCTATTCAAGTGCTAATTCCTACAATAACATGTAATTAACTGGTCAGGATATTTAAGGTAGTTAAAAATTGCGAGACAATGGGGCGGCCCTTTATTGCATAACAAGACTGAGATGAGAATTTGAGGAATGACAGTATTAAAATCATGGTACAAATGTATAGCTAGATTCTTTATACAATGTATGAAATCTCAATATTGTTTTCCAACTTTTTACTAAAAACCTCTTAATTAATAATATGAACCGGAAACAAGCCCAGAAGTAGTTGGTGCGGTGAACCAAACCTTATCCCATATAGCAAAAAACTAAAATAAAATCGAAGAGTTCATCATCTTCATCTTCACCCTGTGTAAGTGGGTTACACAGGGCATAGGACTCCATCTGCCTCTTACCAAAAAGACCTCTTCTTTTTGTCTCCTACGAAATCTTTATTTTACATCAGAAATTAAACTTAAAATATTTACAATAATATAATAAATAAATAAGAAAAATTATAAACTAAATAAAACTAAGAACTAAAATAAGGCATCAAAAAATTCATCCACATCGCTATCAACTGGGAGTGTGCCCCAAAGGCTGGCAGCATTGCCACGTTGTATGGCAATGCTTATTCGTTGACAGGTAGGTAGGTAGAAGCCAGCCTTTGGGTCACGCGAAGTGTCAACCAGGCGTTTGGACAAATCTTTAAAAAATCTGTGTGCACTCGGACCCCACGGACCAAGGGTCTCAACCCCAAACGGCTCGAATATATAACTTCCAATTGTCTCCTTAATGTTTAATTGTACTCTTTTTGTTTGCAGTTCAATCACATAAATAAATATTGTACGATTCCTGTAAGAATTACCATGATCAGCGAAAAACGTCAAGATAGTAGATACAAGCGTGGTATCAAACAGTTATAAGTTGTAAGATTTAAAATCGCTAGAGTACATAAATAGTGGTAAGTTGTCATCTGATGTGAGCGCATCACTGATCACTTATGCAACGAATAAGGCTGAGTGCAGATAGACGCGGCTTAATGATCGCTTATAAATAAATTGTTAGGTATACTTTCGTAAGTGGGATATGATTTATTTATTTACAATACCTTAAAATACCATGTTTCTTACTTTTGTAAGTTTGTAAAATTCTATTTTATATTTATCGCATAAAAATATTCAAACGAACTAATCTTCGACATAGGTAAATAAATACAAAGGCTAGGTTTGAAAAATATTTGGTAATACCGTAACAGTACGCTTAAGCTTCGAGAAGTTTAATAGGAAGCCATCCATATTACTTTACTACTCTAGGTAAGTTTTCTCTATTTTGTCTATTCCCAACAGCACTAAGTATGTAAGTAATCAAGGTGGGTTCAAAAACATTAAAATCACACACAAAAAGAACACCCAGTCTTGGAACCAACGTTTGTTGATCACACAAAGGTTTGTCCCATGGTATCGCGCAGTGGCATTTGGTTCGCGATGTGCTGTGGGACATTTGTGATGCCAACAAACTTTTGTTCACGCGTTATGACATACATGTAATCCCAATCCGTTTCCATGCGGTCATGTGATTGTGTTTTGTTATTATTTGTAGGCATTAACTAATAGTTCATCTAACCATAATAAGCTGTAATGTCTATTGTTACATCTGTCACATGTTGCTACCTGCTTTTGTTTGACTCATTGTTTAGTAAGATGCGACTTGCATACATAATCGTTAATATGTCATACAACTTATTTTTATTTGTATAATACTTCCTTTGTGTTTGCACATCATCTTGAATTAGTCGAATCATTTTTTTCTTGAACAGGTAAATATCATAAATAATGTTGAGATACTTAAAGATATAAAAATACACGTTTAAAGTATCATTTAATATGTTATATATATAGGTCTCTATGAAACAGAGAATTCACGAAAGTTATTTTTATTCATTTTTGAGACATATTTAACCACATCCCAGTTACAAATAAATATGACATATGTCATGTAATATTATTGTACGAAAAACTTACCCCCGACTTTTGACAATTTAATCAACTTAATCTGTTCAAATCAAATCAAAATGTTTTTATTTCCTATAAACCAAAAAAAGGCGCTCAAGAAACGTTACGTTAAATCTACTGGCTCTTGTTGTTGTCTCCTCAACTGATCAAGACTGAATAGTTGACCAAAACACTAACGTCCAACACAGCGTTAACATGAGATTAACAAATTATGGTATTGATCAACGTTTTAGAAACCGGGGACTAACATAACATAACATACCATCACGCCTGTATCCCCGAAGGGTTAGGCAGAGGTGTACCAATGTACACCCACAGTTCGCCGGTATGTTTAGGTCCCACGTAATAGGGGGCGAGCCTATTGCCAATAACCGGGCACAAATCCAAACTCCGACCTGCTACTGAGAATTTCATAGAAAAACCCAATACCTCCTTGGTCGACTTGGGAATCGAACCCAAGACCTCTAGCGTTGCAATCGCGCGTAGAGCCACTAGGCCAACGAGGCAGTTAACTCTCTCTCTCCCAACTGATCAAGACTGTGATTAGTTGACCAAAACACTAACATCCAACACAGCGTTAACATGAGATTAACAAATTATGGTATTGCTCAACGTTTTAGAAACCGGGGACTAGATATACATATACCTATAGATAGAAATAAAATCGCGTGTGAACCGTATAACCGCGCGTCTATAACCCATCGCGAGTATCTTCCTCCTTCCTAATCTTGATATGTTGTCCCATCAACCATAAGCACATACTTATAGCTCAGATTAACTAGGATAAGTCTCATTTATAACTTGCATCGTACTGGGAATGCACTAGCTTAGTAAAGCTGAGTCTGGACATAGGTTTATTGACACCATTTGTTTAGATAAACCTTTGTAAATTGACACATTAAGTAGTTATATCATAGGTTATTTATGTACCTAATAAATAAAAATGTGAGGTACCTATATTCTTCGTTGTCTATTGTTGTTGTTTAATTTATTTAAAGACAAAGACCTAGGATTATATATGATCAAATAAAAAAAATAAAGCTAAAAAAATAAATATTGTTGCAAAATTTTCTCTTCTTATTAACACTGTAGGCAAAAATCAAATTCAAAATATTTTTATTTCAAGTAGGCCGTTTTAAGCTCTTTTAAAACGTTAAATAACTGACTCTAGTTGCAGTAGTGCTATTCTGTAACATTATTTTCATGTCTCGACAGCGGAATCCGCGGTGAGATGTCAAAAACGTATTCTCGAATTTGAATTCTAAATCAAGGCCAATTGGGTTCACTTTTGAAGTGAGCTTTATTCTCACTCAGGTGAAGCTCGATACCGAAATTATTTACAGAATAGACATACAGGTTCCAAAATGTCATTCCAATAGAGAAGAACGAAGGAAATACTATTTTTTAACTTGAAATATAAAAATTGCAGAACTAATGGTTAATATAAGATTATTTTGCATTTTGTTAAGTAGATACAAATTACTAAAAGGTTTCTATTTCATTACTCTTTATGTCCAAGCAGGCAAGAATAATAATCAAATATTTTAAATCTAACATCACAAACAATAAATAGGTACCTACTAATTATCACTTTAGACATAAAAAAATTAACTTACTCATTTCTCAATCCTTGATGATAAACAAACACATATGTATGCTTCACTACACTCATCTTCACTATGATTTACATCCCAAACATTACAAAAACAAACCCAATCTTTCACCCCCACATTTATTTCAAAATAACCCCCAAAAAAAATCAACAAAATTTTCCGAGCGGCAAATTTAAATTTGTAATTCGTTGACGCAACAATTGATTTACAGCATTCTGATTGGCTGATAGCTACTAAACAATGGCGCTGATAGACAAGACACGTTGGACTCTCACGGGTGACTTACTGTGTGTAACGAATGTAAGACAATAGATGATCAAACGAACTTACCTGATGTTCGATCATTATTATATGAAGTGTCTCGTTCTCGATACATGTTATTAACCATGCAGCTACCTCGCGTTGGCTGGCAACTATACGCTTTTTCAGACTCAAAAAGTATATGGTAACACTGGCTTTGCTCTCCTGTCAAACTTCATTCCTTTAGAGTCTCATAGGTTATCTCAATTTTACCTAAGGGTGGGATGGGTAGGGAACATGTATCGAGAACGAGACACTTCATATAATAATGATCGAACATCAGGTAAGTTCGTTTGATCATCTATTATACTCAGTGTCTCGTTCTCGATACATGTTATTAACCATGCAGATGTTCAGAGAGATGGTAAAGTTGAGATAAAACATAAAATAATTAATTAGGTATGTTATATACATAAGTACATGCATGCACTTGTGCAGTCAACTCTTAATAGTTAGATGCAATCAATTAACCAAACTAAACTTGAGTTTCTGCTTTGAATTATAATAATAATAATAAATAAATGCGGACATCATCACATACATTGCTCTGAACCCAAAGTACACTTGTGTTATGGAATTCAGAAGCAACGAAGGTACCACAAACACCCAGACCCGAGGCAATGTAGAAATTTTTTGGTTTCTACATTGACCCGTCCGGGGATCGAAACCGGGACCTCAGAGCTAGCGACACCTTGAAACCGGTGCGTACGCCACTCGACCACGGAGGTCGTCAAATTATCCTGAACAAGTTCCTTAATCAACAATCCTAGTAGGTAACACAATGTTACAAGATAGCCAGTATTATTGACAGAAAAACAATCAATGTCTTAAGACTCTTCATAGCAATCCTGTGAACATAAGTAACCAGTATTAAGTTTAAATTATTTTGCATTAAGCACAACAAAACCTGGCTAAACTGCTAAATAGAAAAATACTAATCTTGCTATTATTTATCCAGCAGTCTGTGTAATTACATCTAGAACAAAATCTTTTGTCTTAACCATAGGTGTAATGGTATGGCGTGTACTATATGCCCTGAAAAAACATTAGCATCAATACCGCCTACCGAAACAGTACTTTCTAATCCATCTTCTACTAGTGACTGGAGACAGAAAACCAATTTAACTATGTGTGAATGTTCAAAAATGTGATATACTTAGGTAGTTTTCTTTTTTTTTTTTTTTTTTTTAACTTGTTTCAGTTGTTGCACTGCATAGGTATATAAATTATTTAAAGTATTCTATCTCTAGAATCTTAAGTAAATATTAGGCTGAGAAAATCTCAATTGATCCAAAAAAGCTAAGTAAAAATTTGGCTGCATACAGCCCATTGCCGGGTTTTTAAACTTATCAGTAATGATAATATTGGCACAATCTTAACTCAACTTCACTTAACCCATATTCAGTCATCTATTTATTTTAATAAACATAAGTAAATTATATTTTAATGAAAGAATTTTGTGCCCACTGTGCCGTGCCTAGTGCAAGCAAAAAACCATCAGATTCTTGGTGAGGCTACCAAGACTTACCTAACCATTTCCCTGTCCTCATGAGTCACATGAACACTTCCATTGTTTAACTATTGTGTCTATTGGCGGGACAGTTAATTTGTTAATATTATATTAAGAATTTGATGTTGTGATTCACTTGAAATTTTATTTGGATCCTATGTTATATGACAATTTGAAAATAGTGGTTTAAAATTCACCATATATATATAAAGCTTATCCCTAAAATAGGCATTCTTATGTGATCCCCTCCCCCAATTTTAGAGCCTATTAGCAAAGGGGCTGACTTATGAGTAAAGCACTATAAGCAGAGCCTGGTATAAATACTTTGTTAAGAATGCATAAATCATGGCAAAAGTGGAGTGCCATAGGCCCTAGGTCCATACTATATATATATTTTTTTTTTTTTTTTTTTATATAGATGGTCCAGCAAAATTTATAACACTTGAAAATTTGATGTTGGTGATTAGCGTCTATCATCCACGCTTGCCTGATAAGGATTGCAGCAATCAGAGTATGTGTGCTGTATAAAGAGTAATTTAATCTCTGGAGGGAGAACTTAAATAGTTCTAGTCTATACAATTCAATAAACATATATTAGCTTTGATGTGAGCATATTCAACACCGGAGATGCTCCAAAGGTTGTGAAGGCCAACGGTATTAGTTGCTGTTAAATGAGTTCGACTTTATTATTTTAATTTGAATAGATAAAACCCATATAATAAATATTCTTGCCACATCAAAGTAAAAGTATTAAGAACCTCTGGACCTGGAATTTTCCAGGAGGCATAACATATATACATTTCATATTAATTAGTATGCAGTATAAATTAAGTACCCTTTATAAGAATTTCTAAGTTCAAATATAATTTGCAAGACTATTTTATTATTAATTTCCAACCTATTATTCATTCTGTGGGATTTTTCTTAAGTCTTTTGTTTTATTTAACTTAATTTGGATTCAAAAAACCAAATATCTCTATCCTTAGTCTACAGCCATTTATGGATGATGATAGATTAAATATGGGTGCTGAGTGCCACACATTCCCTTAATACAGGATATTATACTTTCGTTCCTCTTGAACTTCTTGTAACAGAATGTCAAGGTATTGTTTATCTCTTGGAAATCTTATATTGCTAGGGATATTATAAGCTATTTTAATTTTGTAATATTGGATGTTATCTCTATCTAGTGTATTTAAATATTAATCAAATACACTCTAATGTCCTTGAACTCAGTTGTTCTTGTAAACATAAATCGAGCACTTCTGGAGGCTTCAAAATCAAAAATTATTTATTTAACTTAGGCTACAAAGTAGCACTTATCAAACGTCAAAAACTATTACAAAAGAACAGCATCCTAGGGGCTTTGCTTCTCAAACCATCCTATGTAATATTTAAAACAATTATTTTAATAAACAGTTTTGACATTGTTGTACATGCTGTACATGTTATTTGATAATAAATAAATCAATTACTTAGCCCATCACTATAGATCCAGCTTTCTATCTGAATGTTAGTATACTTTAACTACATCATGTCAGTCAATTACTTATTGATAATTATGGTTTGCTTAATTTGTAAACAAGCCATAGGTATATACAATAACATGTGTTAGCATGTCTGTTGTAACTAATTTTCCAATTAACTTTTCCAGATTATAAAACAAGTTTTTAGAAACCAAATATAATGATAAGTTGTTTCTTGCATATTTTTTCCCTGTAATATGACTAATAACTAAAGCCTATATCAAATTAGGAAGTCTAGATACTGAACTGACTAGTAACCTTTCTTATCTTAGACATGCCACCACATTTGCATAATTTTACCCAATTATTTGGTGTATATTACAAACCCTATACCATAGGGTATTATAATTATAAATTATAATTTATCATAGTATGATAAATTATATATTTAAAATTATATAATTTATCATACTGATAAAATAGGTACTTTCCACAGTGTGGATTAACTTTTACTAGAATGCATATGATTCTTATTAACCAATCATACAAATTAATCAATGTACTACTGCTGTCATTGACCATTGATATAGTCCATCATCTTGAAATAAGCTGTATCTACAACCTTATTTATTTATATACATTATTTATCTATTTATTTTTAAGTAATCCTGTTTGTATCATGGTTTTGACCACTAATACATGGTAGTGATGATTTGGTCTATGTCAGGATATAATAAACCTCAATATTAATAAATTTCTGAATGCTGAATGCATATATCAGAATCTTATTCAGCTGATTTAACTGAATTTGATGATGACACAAAATTTTGGTTGTATTACTTTACCAAAGTATATAAATTCATAATAAAGTGATTAATGGCAAAACTCCTCATTGTAGCCTCACGGACCACATACTAGTAAAGGATCTCTTCTACCTATCTCATAGGTGATAAAGTCCAATGATCACGTCAGAGCCTCTCGTACCCCATACGTGTATGATGTCCAATCTAGTATCTTGCTAGCCTTCCGGCGTGACTTACCCCTATGTGGGAACACCAGACATCTCCTGCAAGGCCTTGGTTTTCTTAGCACTGGACTTAAGCCTTGAGGACCAGATCTTCTTCTAATGAAGGTGACCTTGTGACTTTCCATTTGATTGTAAGTTTCTTTATAGATTGGCCACTTTGTTGGCATGTCTTCAACACTTTAATTGTATTTTTATCGTAGTTCCATAAACATATTAGTATTCAGATTTAAACCTCTCCATCAGGATTTTACTTGTTAGTAGTGAGATCAATGTCACTTGGTCCTCAGATACATTTTATAATAATAATGATTACACATTACTTGTAATAATATGATGCCCAGTCAGTTATAGTTTTTATTTTGTCTCCGTTGATTATGTTGTCTTGAACTGAGGCTGATATATCCTGTTTGAGCTTGAGTTTATTATAATGAACAGTTTTCAGTAATTGCTTGTTCCACCAAGTTTATCTATTGTCGTTCTTTGAAACCAATGATTTCTATTGCTCAGTTTATAACCAATGAGGTTAACATTTATTGTCTTATACCATATTCATAGGCTTATCAGACAGAGGCTTGTCCAGTACATGAACACTGCACTCATAGTTAGTGTTTCTGAGGTTTAAACAGGATTATCCATTGTAATCTGTATTATAATACAGTTCTTATAGGTAATGCAGCCTGGGCAAGTGATTAATGACAAAACTTCTTATCGTAGCCTCACGGACCACATATAAGAGTAAAGGATCTCTTCCAGCTATCACGTAGGTGGTAAGAGTCCAATGATCACGTCAGAGCATCGCGTACTCCATACGTGTCGACCGGTACGGGGTCCTCCCCGGATCTCTTCAACCTATTTCGTAGGCGATAAGAGTCCAATGATCACGTCAGAGCATCGCGTACACCATACGTGTCAACCGGTAACATTAATCACAAGACAACTTTTTACTATAAAGGTGCTGTATCACTCCTATTATTTGACGAATAGTCATCCTTCTGAACAACAACGCTTACTTTGCGTTCGATTTTATATATTTTATACTCGTAATACTGTAAAATACTAATACTTTTTCAACAAACACAAAGATACGCAGTATCAGTTGCCACGCTAACGAAAAGAATGAAGTTTGACAGGAGAGCAAAGCCAGTGTTACCATATACTTTTTGAGTCTGAAAAAGCGTATAGTTGCCAGCCAACGCGAGGTAGCTGCATGGTTAATAACATGTATCGAGAACGAGACACTGAGTATAATAGGCAGTTAGCGATCAACTAATAATATTATAATGTTTATATTATGTCCTTGGTGTGTTGATAAACAGTTTTAAGGACCAAGCTGAAAAAGGAAATCAATTTGTTACGTAAATATTAACAAAACATAAAGTACCAAATTACAAAAAAAAAATATAAAAAAAAATATTTTCTTAGTCAAACGGGTATTTAAGAAGAACAATGATGTCAAACTTACCCCTAATTTTAAACTTTTTTAATGCACTACTTGTTAACCCCAAAACATCATGAAAATATTTAATTCCCTATATCCTTCCTCTACTTGAGACCTCAAGGAGAGTTTTACTTCTTAAACATAAAAACAAAAGCCTAATTAAGAGAACAGATAGCAAAAGTACTCATTAAATAATAATTACTTTCCTGTAGGAAATAATAAAAACTAGCTTCTACCTCAAAAGTTTAATTATCACAAGTTACTGTAAATCATGTAAGTGGCTATAACTCTTTTTGTTTGAAATATCTTCCTCCTGAAGAATTTATGAAGCGAGCAAGAGTATTTTTATTTGATGTTATGTTCAATTCCGGTTTAAAGAATTATCCATTTTTTTAATGATTTTTCATTTTGTATAATCGGGATTGAAATAACTTTTTTACCTTAACTTAATCTTACCAAAAAGAATGCCAGGCTCATACCATCCAATTGCAATGGAATTAAAAACAAAAGATCTGATGAATCCTAATGAAAAACATAACGAATTTCCTGCATTCGCTCAGAATATAATAATAAAATAAATAAATGCGGACAACATCACATACATTGCTCCGAACCCAAAGTAAGTAGCTGACGCACTTGTGTTATGGAATTCAGAAACAACGAAGGTACCACAAACACCCAGACCCGAGGCAATGTAGAAAAGTTGGTTTCTACATTGACCGGTCCGGGGATCGAACCCGGGACCTCAGAGCTAGCGACACCTTGAAACCGGTGCGTACGCCACTCGACCACGGAGGTCGTCGTTCAGAAATAAAATGCCATCGGACAGCTTCCAAAGATTTCACACGTTTGGGCCAACAGTAAAAAGAAACTAACTTATGCAATATTCCCATCAGAAGAAACCAATTTTCCCATTACAAAATCGAATCCACTATACCAACAAGGACTAAAATCAATCAACATACCGATAAAAAACATTGAGAAATGAAATGATGGGAAACATTTAAGATACATAAGTCTTACGCATGTTTTATAATCTCCTGCAATCACTTACTAATAGCCCCTATTAATTATTGCCCGACTTTTACTAATTACGCAAGTTAGAATTTTCAACATTTTTTGCTCAGCAATTTAGTGTTAGATAAGTTTTAATGGGAGTATTTCTCATGTTCCCTATGTAGATTCTTCTTTTCTTCGTGTTTTTGTTTTGAATTTTTGCATACATAGGTTCGTGTTGACCAAGACTGTCAGTTGCGTTGGATTTAGTTGAATACTTTACAATACTGTAGAATGATTGTAAAAAAGTAAGTATTTTCACATGTTACTTGATCTAATAAGGATTACATGATAGACTACATAACAAATGATAGATAAAAATTACTTAAACTTAGGTGTAAGTAATTTTATGGTCGATATTTAGTGACAAAGGACAAATAGAAACAGTTATTTTTTTTTATCATCATCATCACCATCCATAGCCCTTGTCCTCCCACTGCTGGGCACAGGCCTCCCCCTTTCCGTGCCATTTTCTACGGTCCTGTGCCAGCCTCATCCAGACTTTTTTTTATAGAAGTTAAATAATTTAAGAGAAAAGAGACTTCATAATTTTAAATGTGTAGGTACAGTTTATGTAGTCTGCTCTCAATATAACTTCGTCTGGAACCCAAGGTTGCTATAAAAAACGCATTATTCACGAATGCTCTACAGTACATTAACAACTGGTATTATAAAAAACACAGTCCACATCTCAATCAAAAGCCTCGATTCAAAGTAGAACCTCAAAAAAATAAGTCGATGTCCCCACTAATCAAAATTCGATGAACACACAGCACCTGTTCATAACACAAATAACTTACCTTAAGATTCCAATTCAAACCTTATCACTGTTGTATAAGATTGAAAGTATATAAGCAATGACCAGTATGACAACTTGACTTGAAAATAAAACAAACTTATGAATACAGCTGTCAAAATCAATTTCAATGCGACATTAGTCGTTGACCCTTTTGAGTAATGCTGTCGAGTAAAGCAGTACGAGTTTGTCAACTGCATTAGTAACTTTGTAATGTTTTGTTCGCCCTATTTTTTTTTGCGTGATGTAACTATGGCTTTTTGTGTTGGTCAAAAGTAATTAATTTGCTATCGGATCGGATTTGACGAGTAATGCGGATTTAAGGGTGCGATAGCTACGTAATGAGATTTCTGATAAGAATGTTCTCGTGGGATAATTTTAAAATGATTTATGTAAGTACTTCTAGAACCTAAGAGACGAAGAACAAAGGTATTGAATGAACTTTTGGGTTATGAGTTTTCAATTTTAAACTAGGAAGTACCAATTTTAAGGACCTAATAATATTACCAAAGTGTTATGCGATTATAAATGAATATCATATGCAATTGGATGATTAAAATGAAACCTTAATAACTGAACAGATTGAAACCCAATCCCCCATAAAGAAAATCTTAATCAGTCCAATCGGATTACATAGGAAAGTTTAATCAAGATTTCAATTAAAATTTTAATCAAAAAATCTTAAATTGATTAAATTTTCATAATCGAGTAAACTGCAGCAAAAGTTTTCTAAGGTTAGATATTCCTGTAATTAAAAAAGGAAATAGGTAATGACGCTAAGATCCGCAGATAAAAAAACTTGACTAAACACAGGTTAAACACGGAAACTCGTAAACAGTAAAACACTTCCACAATAAAGAGGAATACAGTAGTCTAACTTTACAAGACTCGCAATATCTTAAAGAGGACTAAAAACTCCGTACAATTGTATAAGGTAAATCTACATATAAGACAATGACAATTTAATAAAAACATATTTAAGACTTGAATCACTCTTTGGTACAAAACCCAAATACCCAAACATTTAATACTAAAAAAAACTCCTTATTCTAAAACTTTTTTTTTTCAGAACTATGCATACCTATACATACATTTTTGAAGCTCAATGCAAAAATCACTAATCATAATAATTGAAGACAGACGTTAAAAGGAACACTTTTATGGCTCATTACTTAAATACAGAGCTATTTAAGTAATGAGCCATAAATGTGTTCCTGACCTTCTGATCTCCCCCACACATGTCACCAATCATTTACGAAGGCATAAGTAACAACTTCACGTATACATAAACAAGAGAATCATTTTGTAATTTCCTCCATGGAAACAGGATGCAGTACCGCTATAATTTGCAGATGCATTCTATAAATATATGTACTAGAAACTTGGTAGAATCTTCGCTTTTAGTAAGGAAATTTAAATAGCTCGGGCTGATTAGCAAAAAAATATGTTAAAAAGAAATAGTGACGGAAGTCTCATCTATCTTAAAGAACAATAGATAGTCAAAACCGATGGCTTTTATTTACTTACTGTAAATAAACCAAAATAAACAAAAAAATATATTTCCAAAAAACTTGTTCTTACCAAAGGACCTCATAAAAAATTTAAGTTCCAAAATGAGAGTAAAGTAAATCGAATTACCGAACTACCGAACTACCGATAAAAGATTTTTATGTTCGATAATGCATATGAAAGGTCACAAAACTAGGGATGAATAGTCCTCTTCTATAATTACAAACCCAACAATACCCACACAACAAACTTATAAAAAATATAAATCAAAAGACTTCGACACACTGCATTTCTGAAGGTACACAAGTCGGTCTTAGTCATATCGATAAACTCATTTACATAACGATAAAAATCCTCAGGTGTGACATCAAAAGGGAGCATCAAACATGAGAATATATTGATAATACTAATTCCCACGGATTGGTCATACACACGATCCTAATCATTATAAATAAACGTGGACTAAGGTTTTTCGGGTCGAAGGACCAAAATATTTTGGCCACCTTCGATATTTAAAGATATTTTTGGAAATCATATTACAATAACGATTAGTTTTATTAACTTATGCATGGCTTTTGTGGGGTTTTATAAACAAAAATATTTTATTTTTATGATATACCTACTTAAAAATGTAGGTAGGTTATTATTGTCATTATTGTAAGTACTGTAGGTACGTATTTTTATCACTCACTATTTCAAAATCATTTGGCATTATTACTCTCAATTAACAATAATATTTGTTAAAATGTAATAATATTACAACCTTCAAGCACCGCTTTTTATAAGCAACGATTATCTTGATTGTTACTTTACCCATTCACTGACAATTCATAAATAACAAAAACTTTGCACAAATCAATAGAATGGTCACACACATTGATTTCAATACATTAAGTGACTATTGTCAATGTTAAGACCAAAAACTTACCTAAAAAGATCTACTATTCTAATTAATTTTTCATTGTTAGCCAGATAAAAGGTAGCCATGGTCACGGTAATACTATAATACAGTACTCCAACTCCATACAAACGGACGAAACGCGAGCTATACCTACGCGCTCGATCTCGGGGTGCGCTCGGGTCGCAGACAGTCACGGCTGTACCGCAGTGTCGAACGGACGCGGACGGTGTGTTTTTTTTTAACAATAACCGCGCGATTTTTTCTCTAAAAATCAGTTAATATGACGAGTAGGAAATATTGTGCTGTTTTTGGTTGTATGAATTCGTCAATAACGCATTTTTAATTAAGCTTTATATAAGAATGCGGATTTAATATACTTTAAAATTTAACAATAAAGCATTTCGTACGACTCAGTCGAGGCGCAAATATTTTTCGGTCGCAAATTTATAAGCCCGATTTGTTTTTCAAACAAAAACATGTTTTTTTAATTAAATCTACCAATAAAAAAACAACACGCATTTTTATTGAACACTTCCTATACAATATACAATGTATTGAATTTATTTATATAAAAAGGATATTTACAATCACAAAACTAAATAGAAACAGAAAATAGGCAAATGTAATTAAAATATTGGAGACGGGCAGCCCTAACGCATGTTTACGTAACGCGCGGCTGTAGGCATTTATTTCTATCATGCGGCCGAGTTACACTACTGTATGATAATATTACCCTGCCATGGTGGCAGTATAATAAGATAATGCAAAAAATATAAGAATGATAATAATAATTCTACTGTAAAATATATTTAAAAAAAGTATGTTTACATAATCAAAGAAAACTAATTAAGTCTAAATATTAATTCAGCTACTTCATATTTTGTCATTTTTAAGTTTATTTAAAAATAAGCGTTATCAAAATCATTATTATTTGTCCCGCGTGTTCAATAAATTATCATATATATAACAATATATTTTTTACTTTTCAACAGTCATATGGGCCCTAATACAGTTCCTTGCGGCACACCATTGTTTGTGGTAGGTCTTTAACACCATAACTGCACGTGGTAGTCACTCAAACGCTCTCATTGAATACGAATGATGATAACATGACGTAACCTTAGGGTACATGACCTTATTGTCCTATTTAAATTATAGGATTTTTTGTGTAAGGATTATAATGTCAATCAAACGATTAGTCTAGTTTATTGTGGGGAAGTTTTTGTTAGTTAAGCGGCAGATAAAAAGAGGTTTCATGTGTCTTGGGGCCACGTGTTCTGATTTGTATGTAAGTATTGTTATTTAGGGGCCTTCGTATTGACGGTACTTTGTCGATCGAATACGTGTTTAGAGTGTTATAGAAGTTTTGATATATGATTCATTGAAATAGTTTATACGATCTAAAGAGAATGTAGGAACAATATTATAGAAATCTCAATCTTAGGGCTTTGTGATAAGGGTGCTATAGAGTTAAGTGTTTTCAGTGATATGCGGTTAGCTGTAAGTACAGGTCGTTTTAGGTAATAACTTGTTTGTCATCGCATTCAAAAACTTAATTTGAAACCACATTTTCGATGCCAAAAATATGTTAAATCACATTGTTAATTTAGATTTTAGAGCGGATTTCAAGGATAAATACCTAGGTGAATAGGTAATATATTGATTCTAGCTCAGCTTTAGCTTAACTACTAATAATAATACTCCAAATTACAAACTAAACCTTAATTAAGATCACAAAAACATTTTGCCCACGGAAATCAAACCCACGCATAACCCGAAACACTTCGCCACTGCACCATAGCCGTCGAATGATAATAAAACCTTATCATATGACGTCACGAAAGACAAGGTGCGTCGTAAACAGACCAAATTCTTTCCAGCCAAGTTTCCCGTTTTGGACATACTATTTTTATAAAATACAAGTTGTTCACATAGCCCGAACACTCTTAAAATATTTGGATGCATCTGTTTATTTTTAATTCTTCATAGCTGCGAGTATGGACCTACAACTCGTATATTGAGAAAGCACTGGCTTTTTGGTAGAGATTTTAATGATGCGCAACGGACTTCCTCTTTCACACCATTAATTTTTGTCATAATCTTTAAGTATATTTATAGTTATTTTTCGGAGTTAAACCGTGCTCTTTTCAAAAAAATAATTTCTTTGATCAGAATCTACATGAACGTGCGTCAAATAATTATTTGCCTCATTTATTATTTTAGTTAAGACTGCAGCAATTCATCTGACCGCGTGGTTGAGTAGCATGTACTCTCCCGGATTTTTATTTACTTATACAAACGTGACACAAAAGCCAAGTTACATTAAAAACCTTCGAACTCCACGATTGCTCTCATTGGAACCCATGTTTACAAACATTTAAGTCACATGCATTCTACTTACTACTTTCAACTATAGTTAGTTACGTACACACCGTCATCCCTTTCGCTGCAGCTCTGAAATTTGTAACAGTGCACAAAGGACTATCGTCTACACGTCCGCATATTTCAGCTTCTTTAGATAACACAGATTGTTTAGTACTATTATCTAAGCATTGCAATATACTTGCCAATTAATTACCTTCTTCAAATAGATCAGATTATTTAAATTCTCACGCTTTCTGATGAGTTTTGTTTTATCTTGATGGGTAAATTGGGTTGTAATCAATGCTGCAAACATGTTACCTCAGAAATGTGTTTAAAGTAGGGCTATGTTTAACCGTTCTTTTTTATAGCAATACTGATAATCACAAGATTGACGATCACCTAAAATCTTTTTAATGTCTAAAGTAGTTTTTATTTGTCTTGCACCTGTAACTAAACGGTCCAGTGACAGCATTACAGGCAATATTTAATGATTAAGCAAAGCATTCAGTCAAACCATCTCAGTCAAATTCAAATCATCTTTCAATGTACTACTATTACACAACTATCAGACTCATCCTATATAAACTACCTATTCTATATTTTAGTAATGTCTATTCCTAAGTTTCAAATAAAGTTTTACCGTTACCAAGTTTCATAACAGAATCGTCGGTTAATTTGAATCGTGCTTGAGAGAATATATTCAATTTTCTTAGATTTATGACTGAGGATGCGAAATTGATGATTTGTGGCAATAATCCTTCTGTTATCGAGAGATAATTAAATCTGGATACAATAGTTCAATTTACAGTTGAACGGGAATCAATTTTAACTTTCAGCTGTCGTGATACAACATAGAACTAAATAAGTAAGACTAACTTATTATATACAAAAGTGTTATTTGGTCTAGAAACTTCTTTGTAATCATTTAATTTAAGAGCTTGTACAATTAGTAGGTTACCTAATTAGGTAAAATAATTAGATGTTCTTATTATATTATCTCTATTTAAATACTCTGTTGGGGTCGGTCCACTGCTCAAAATGGTTTATGCAATATACCTTATTACGGCTAGTGTCATCGTTGTTAACTTGAAACATTTTCTAGTATCTAATCATTAATTAAATAGAAACACCTCTTTACAGTTCTTGAAATTTGACCTGCTGAACATTAGCCTGTTTATTAATAACTAATACATCGATGAGAAGCTGTTTTAAGATTAATTACACTTAAGAAGCGATAGCGGATGTAATATACACATAAAATGTTAATTTGTGTTACCCAGCTATTGTATTCAATATTTTTTGCGATAATGTAAGAAGTAGCAGACTATTTATGAAGGCATCAATCAAAATCATATGCTTAAAAGAGATCTTTATAAGTTCTTATGATGGACGGATGTGAACTAAGTCTTGAGTGTAGTTTTATTATTAATGGAGATTAAATTCTAATCTGGATTTATATATTTACCTATACAATTTTGCCCCTATCCTATTTTATTCCAATCTCTTCTAACAATAAATAATAATACTACTAATATTGTTTCTGACTAGATACAAATACATATCAAACTTGTAAAGAAATTATCAGAAAAAAATCCCAACATTTTCCCTAAATATTTTTTGTCACTAAAGACTAAATGTGTACGTATCCTTATGTCAACAAAACATATGTTACGAATATGGGTATAGATCATTTACATCTAACAATATAATAACTTGAACAAAAGCACCCATTAAAAGGATGTCGACTTCTAAATGCACGAAAAAATAAAGCACCAATAATTTGTATTGGTCACAAGTTTTTCCGTAATGTCAACATAACAAATTGTATCGATATTTTAAAATAAAAACGGACCGGCAATAAGAACAAAAATAAATATTGGTAGGAGTTAAAATTTAATAAAGATTATCGGTTTTTGAAAAAAAAATTCGTAGTTGCGTAATTAAGTTAAAACACCCAAACCGTCCATCACATTTTAACTTTAATAGAAATTAATCCTAAACTAGTGCAGACATGTCCCACCTATTACTCAGTTACCTCACGTTCCGACCATAAAAACAAAACATTCTCAAAATATTTCATACAACTTTATAGCAGTTTGTTTTGCTAACTGTACTTAAGCGACAACGTACAACCTTGACGAAGATGGTCAAAAAACTGATGTTGTACGTGGGAAGCAAAAAATACTGGCTGACTGACCTGACCGTACCAGGAAAATAGACTGAATATCGTACTTCTGTACAGTTTTGTACATAGTTTAAAATAGTTTCTAGAGATTCAAAAGGTTCAGAAAAAAATGGATTATTTACCCTTTTTAGGATGTTATGATGGTTTCTTATATTTCTCTTGGATAGTTTTTTTTTTTTCAATCAGTAGATAGTATTCTTTAAGTTTCAAATTTAGACCAATAATTATTAAAAAAACGAACTCATAAAACAATACCGCAGTTCCTTTTATCCTTTGAGTGTCACCAATCAGCTCAACAGCATAACCAAACTCTTTCAAATTACCTGTAACAAAAACAAATGAAACATTAAAATCAATTTCCAACACGAATCCTCTATTCACCTTTCCTTTCAAAATAACTGAAAGTCATATTATACAAATAGGTACCAGTCTCCCAGTCAATAATCTCCCCCATCCCATACAAATCAGACGAGCCATTTATCACTCTATTTTAATCATCACTCATATTATTATTCCCCACATACACTAAGAACGAGTGGTCCACTTAATAACACATTGTTATTCGTACCTGCGCATGCGCAAGTGTCATCAATACCTATATGGTGGACTGAGGTCAGCGAGCATTGAGAGTACAAGTTGTAAGGTAATGTATTGTATATTTAAATTAGGTTTGTAAGTAAATACAAACTATAGGTCCATAGTCACCTGTAGTTAAGGTAAACATGTTTTTAAAAGTAGTATTTACAAATTTTCTAACCTAAAACTACTAACCTAACCTAAAATTTCACTTAACAGCTTACAATATTTTGGAGGTATTTATACGTGCCAAAAGTCCTCAGAAAAGTGCAATGTTGTACGTTTGTAATTTATTCCGGATAAAGCAGAAAAAGTATGATGAAACTTTAAATCTATGTAATAGAAAATATCTAAAAGAAATCCAAAACTAAAAATGATTCAATGCTCAGTTTGTCCTTTGAAGACATCCAAGTCAAAAAAAAATAATTTTAATAAAAAAGAGTTCGTCTTTACGTTACATAAGTTCTTTCAACCTTGACTATATCACCAAAGGTCATCGCGGCAATACTTTATAAGGCCACAAAGGGACGCACAATAGTCATATTTGTGCGTAAAGTATTGCAATATAATAAATAAACATTATTCATAATACAATATCTACTAATTTCATAAGACCTCTATGAAATAAACTACAAATATATCGTCATCTCGGTCTCTCTTTCCTGTTTCTGTATATTTTCATCTCGCTCAGTACCAGATGGCTAGTTAAGAAAAGTGATAAAAGAGGTTATGAAGAAACTTTGTATGGCCTTACAAATGACCTATTTTTGTTACCCAATGACCACAAAAAAAAACTTCAAAATGTTTTTGTCCCTTATGTGTAAATGAGACGTTTCAATATCCAAATATTAAATTAATTAATGTACCTACTAAAAGAAAATTAAGGCTTCCTGTACTAGCAGCAGCTTACAATGAAAATTTATGACGACCTTATTTATGGTATTATTTAAGCATTTAAGCAGAAACCATTACATAGAGGCAATTAATCTTAAAACTAAATTCTAAGATGCACATCGGAAGACCTACAGCCGTTAGACCAAACGAGTCTAAAAGAGGCTTTTATTCCGTAAAAATACAGTAAACACAAGCCAGACTGCTTAACAGGTGTCTTCGGGCTAAATACTGGTATTCAAGACAAACTGGAAATTGATTCCAACTTAAAAAGGAACGGCTTTACTGTAGATTATAAGTTTTGTGGGATTATTAACTTTAATAACTGAAAAAGTAACAGGACTATTTGGTGAATCTAAATGTATATAACCCTCGGTGATCAAGCGTGGTATATGCTTGATCACTATAGCTATAGCTTTTTGTTTTTTTTTGTCTTTCTCTTTGTCAAAAATTATGGTCTTCGGCTTAATTAAACTATCGTCACAAAAAATGGAATTTTGCCATAGTTTTATCCTTATCAGGAAATTTCTGATATCGTGGCGTTGAATTTGCCTAGATGACAGGGGTATAAGTATACCTATTCGCTCAGGATATGCCATTAGTACCTACTTGATGTCACTTATCAGATAACCTATCTACTCTTTAAATGCATCACTGAAACATCTTTGAAAAGTCTCAGATAAAATGAAGATAGAAAACCAGAAAAAAGTCCAATCATTTTGAGCGTCATAAGAGCAAAAGTGCAAGGTACAAATTAAACGTTAGAAGAACAAGACACACAAACAAGCCTAACTGGTTGGTCTGCAGTTCACACTGAATACGCAACTGACACATAGCTATCTTCTATTCACATTTCAATAACATAATGCGGTATACGGTACTAGTTTAACACGAGTTTGAAGACAAGATTGAATGGTCTTTTGACGAGAAAAATGTTTGGATCCTACTGACGACCTCCGTGGTCGAGTGGCGTACGCACCGGTTTTCAAGGTGTCGCCAGCTCTGAGGTCCCGGGTTCGATCCCCGGACGGGTCAATGTAGAAAACCACTTTTCTACATTGTCTCGGGTCTGGGTGTTTGTGGTACCTTCGTTGTTTCTGAATTCTATAACACAAGTGCATAAGCAACTTACTTTGGGTTCAGAGCAATGTATGTGATGTTGTCCGCATTTATTTATTTATTTATTTACTGAGACTTTAAAGAATAAAAATGATAATAATTGTTTTAAGGCTAAGGCTGCACTACGGCCAAACCGCCTGATTTTATGAGTAAAGGAAACTAATAGAAGCGTCCGTACTGACGGTTATTTTCCGCGACTGATTTTTAACCTTAATGTATGCGTTTTGGGTGGTTTTGCGGTTTCACGGTTTACCGCTTGCGGAAAAAAAACCGTAGTGCGGCCTTAGCCTAATTTAGAAAGCAAAGGATAATGGGAAATATAAGGGTATGTTATCGTTAAGGAAATGAAATGAAAAATATTGCCACTAACCCATAATTGATAAAACTTGAGTTATCTACTAGTACACATTTTATGATCTTTATTAAAAAACCATTTACAATGTGATGGACCTAAAAATATACATTACAAAACTGTCTAACCGGTTAGAGTGTAGAAAAATTAAGTTAAAACTAGTTAGAATATAAAGTTACTTCTTTACCCAAGAATCCCACCCAAAACCCAGACATTTGTGTAACCAGTGTCTTAATAAAAACAATTTGAACGACATCTCATGACACACCACTTTAGCAATTCGACACACATTTACACCGAAATACAGTCAACAACTTACTACACTCGCATTTTGTACCAAATACTAGAAAATTTAAGAATTTAAGAACTTAACACATTTGTAACCGTGGGTAAAACTAAAATAAACAATTAAATAGTTGACAAAGATATAACATTGCATCCACTGCGCAACTTCAAGATTGGTATCAAAAACTTGGGTGGCAGTAACCCAAGGTTTTTCATACAATTAACAGTATGGGAACCGACTAGGAATAATAGTATATTGTTACATTGGCTAAACAATCGGACAGTTGTGAAATAGGAACTACAGTGTGACCCTAAAAGATGATTTCGATTTGTTTTGATTGAAATCTGATTATAATGAGCTTGTTTGTTATTTGTTCTTGATTATCATGGTATCTAACTACTGCTCTTAGAGACTGAGTACGAGCTTTAAGGGATTTTTCATAATCGAAGGTAAAAGTAAGTTTTAGAAGGCAGACGGTTGTCTTCCAAAAAACAAAATACCACTCATACTTAACTTTATTTTATTAAATTGATCAGGTTTACACAACTTGCTCAAACATAAACATTAAAAAGTCCATCCCTTCAATCAATTTTAATTGTTTTAGTTATTTCCATTCTTATTTTAACTATTTATTTTTAAAATAAGATATCTATACTACAAACAGTAAATATTCATTATTTAATGCATGAAATTATTTATGAAAACATAACATACCATCACGCCTGTATTCCCCGAAGGGTTAGGCAGAGGTGTACCAATGTACACCCACAGTTCGCCGGTATGTTTAGGTCCCATGTAATAGGAGGCGAGCCTATTGCCACTAACCGGGCACAAACACAAATCCAACCTGCTACTGAGAATTTCATAGAAAAACCCAATAACACCTTGATCGACTTGGGAATCGAACCCAAGACCTCTAGCGTAGCAGTCGCGCTAAGAACCACTAGGCCAACGAGGCAGTTCCAAATTATTTATGAAAATGTTATATGCTTTATTATTAAAGACAAGACAATAAAACAAAACATTTATTACATAAACACTAACATTTTAACCATGTCACAACTAATCAAACCTTAATACATAACATTGCGAATCCAAGAATTAGAATAAATTGAATCTAAATCAACAATTGAAAGCAAGACAAATTGATGGCCGAAGGACCAATCAATCAGAATCAATGCACCGATAGATGTAGCCATTAATTACTCTGGCAGGTATTGTGCATTCATTGCAACATTATACAGTTTATGGTCCAATGGGCAAACGTGAGGATAACGTAATATCCTGGGTTTAGATTGACGGGTTAGGAAGTTTAGTTTTTTAAGAGGAAGCTGTAAATAATCATAAAGATTTATGACTGAACTAGCTGTGCCTGCGACTTCGTTCGCGTGGATGACTAAACTTATCAATGAGTTTTTAACCGCAAAATTAAGTTTGTTTTTTATTGTTTATACTTTTCCGGGATAAAAACTACCCAGTGTGGTGCCCAGGATAATAAAGAATAATTATACCAAGTTTCATCGTAATCGAACCAGTAGTTTTTGTGTGATACCTGAACAAACTGACAGACAGACAAAATTTTTTTTTTCACACTTTTGGGTTCGTTGTCGGTCTAGTAACACCCCCCGCCATTTATTTTTTTGATATTTTCAATGTACAGAATTTTCACTTTTACAGATTTATTATAAGTATAGATGATGAAACACCAGTTAATTTTAAGTGTCATGATTCTTTCTCTTTAAGGAAGAAAAAAGTGAAAGACAGTCTTATAAGAACATATTAAGGTTGTTGTAGATCGAGTTTTAGGGTTATTGTCTTTTCACTAACTTACAAGTTGAATGGTTGTTGGACTCTAAGTTATGCTACGTTTCGTGAGACAGATTCGTTATTTTCTTGGTCTTGCTGATATGCTGAATCCAGACAAGATTCTTACAAAAAAATATAATAACCTGTTGTACAATTAAGTTTAATTTCCCTTTCTCGTATAACGTAATTAAAAAATAAATATTGCGAAACACATGTCGATCAAATCCGAACAATCTTTATTTACAAATCGGTAGTCGAAATGGCTACGGATCGAACGACCAATATACTCCCAACATATTACAACATAACAATAATTATTACAATCAATCGTACATCATCTTATCTCCACCATATTTTACATATTAATGGCATATGTTCATTTCCCATTGAGTAAGCACAATGCTTCAAGCGAAACCATTACAAGGTGAACTAGTTTTAAGCAAAACCATATAAATTGACGGGTTTGATTTAAACCTCTATCCATACAGACACGAGCAAAAATAGGTAGAGAATAACTAAAAAAAAAAAAAACTCTTCTTCTTTAGATTATAGCTCGGTATTGTAAAACAAGGTTTGAAGAAATTATTTAAAACAGTTCCTTAATAATGTAGGTAACCTTTATATTTAATTTGTATAAATGTAACGTTCATATTTTTCGTAATGAATTAAAAGAGAAACTCGCCAAATTTGTTTACAATTTCGCTATACGTATATCTACATATTTTTACTCGTCACTGTACATGAAGTACCTATTTGCCTACTTAATCTCTAGGTTAACCTTACGTGGTAACTTAACCTAGAGTTAGTAATCATAGATTTATTTAACCGCAATTTTAGTTTACCTTGGTTTTTGGCAGGATGTGAAGATTTTGAAAAGATGGGTCTATAATAATTCAATTGCAGTTTTCCGCAACATTTGTATACTTAAATTCAAGATTGCAAGTGTTATAGCGACTATGACCCATGGTCAACCTATTAAGATCTGTATATTACACATGTAAGTACATTACAGTTACTCGACCTTTTTCAGGCCTATTAGTCTAGTGGCAAATGACCCTGACTGCCACAGGGCGTGGGTTCGATTCCCGCCCAGAAGAAATATTTTGTGTGTAGACCATAATCTATCATATTATCTTTGTGTTATGAAAAATATCAGTATGTTTATCAGTTGAGTGGTTGCATAATACAGGCCATGTCTAGTTCGGAATCAGATGGCAATGTGTGAGTGGTCCCAAGATATTATTATTATAAATAACTTCATATAAACGTATTTAGGTATTATTATTGTAGTAAATTATCCACCAACACTTCTGTATACACCACAAACGCAACCCACCGTGATAATAGGCACAAAACAAAAAACTCTCCCCCGAATGATGCATTAACTGCTTTACCGAATAATGAAGACAAAACCGTAAGGATTCCTTTTAAACATGGTCCTTTTAGTCATTTTAGGTACCTACAATAATTCCAAAACCCATCCATCTTGACTCTACAGACCATATATAATGCCTAAGCCTAAGAGATTAAAACCTATTCCATAGTGTTAGCTCCTACGAAGTAATCTCTCAACCGAGCAAATGCCATGTAGTTTCAAGTCAGTAGTCACACACACATAACAAAAGACGAACAAACCCACATGCAAAGCTTGTTTTGTAACATGAACATAGATTAGAAAGGGTATGCAGAAGTATAAAACTGAAAAATCATTGAAAATACACTTTTTTGTAGTTTTTTTTTTACTAAGTACAACAAGACGCACAGATTATAAAAAGCAGAAACAAAAAGTTTGCTGGTTTAAAATGTGTCTGGATTTTTATGTTAATTTACTTTTGACTGATACATGCTCGTGGTAAATATAATCGACGGTACTTTTCCGCATTTCTTCTTTTAATTCGTATACACTAGTTTTGTTTTTTCCATTGGACTTTTTAATTGTATCTTCGGTAAAGTTTTTACTCTCTGTACGTCTTTCCACTGGATCGTTATGGTTCCAATTAAAGAATCGTGTAACTTTGTATATTGCTTAATCAGGAGTTGTATATTCAAATGAACCTTCTGTATTTATCTGTATTGCGATATCAACGTAATCCCTATCTAGGTCCAGGCGTGTGGCCGAGGTCGCATCAAGCCTTAGCGCGTGCCCTAACTTCCAACATAAATCTAACACAAACACATTCAAATATCACCTTTATCCCCCACAACATAAGATCGCTCTCAACTGCTAACCAAACTTGGTACTCTGATACCACCAACAAATGACCTGTAGTAGATGTAAAGGAAATTGAGCTTTATTGTTAAGGGGATAAGGTTTATGTAAATGCAAGATTAGTCGAGATCTTTACACCTATCGGGTTACGCGCAGACTTCCTTGTTGCCAAGCGTAGGATCGCCATTTGTTTTGATTATATGGGATTGTTTTACAAAGCTAGTTTAATTACAATCATTTTGCGTATGTTTTGCCAAGAAATAAACATACCTACTTCTGTTTTGTATAGAATTTTAAGTAATGCTTTGAATAACCTTCTTTGAGACTTAACGTGAATTACATATTCGTTTGTCTTTGTCTCTTGAAGAATTTGACGCTTTTATTTTTGTTCACAGACAGGTCAAACGCAAGGCTGTTTATCGCCTCATTTTAGTGAAACGGACATCATTGTGTATAATGTATATGCTATTCATTGCTCAATAAAAACGAAGGTATCACAAACACTTGACCAGACCTGAGACAATGTGGCAAACGAATCCGGGACCTAGACCTAGCGAGATCTTGAAAACATCGTGTACGCCATTCAACCATAGTGACTTCAATAATAACTTTTAAACTATCGCGCTGTATGTTTATAGTAATATAATAAAACGGGGATTAGCGCGTACATGCATAAATACCTTTAGGGCTTGACGTTTCGAGAGTCAGTTTCGGAGTCTGTTTGCGACCACGGCCTGTGTAACCCGGTCGAAACATCAAGCCCTAAAGGTATTTATGCATGTACGCACTTATCCCCGTTTTATAATATTACTATAGTGACTTCAAACTGTCTTTTATTCGTCTTTGATATCCCAAGAATAAAACCTTCATGCACACTCAACCTGAGTTCACGTCAGCCGTACATTCCGGCCATTCCTTGCAAACGGAGTTACCCTCGAAACTAGCGCAGTTAGCAACACCATTTCCACTCTAGCCAGTGATAACTGACGCACGAATAACTGATTAAGATAACAAGATCCCAATTACGGGTGTTATAACCTTCTTAGATGACCTCTCTTGATCCAATTGGGTGTAGTTGCAATTCCTTTTTTTTTGGCCAGTGTTCTTCTTTTGGGCTTTATATTTTTTTTTGTTCAATGCGCTTTATTTGAAATTTATTTTTAGCACAATAATGATATAAGAAATTTATTTACAGATAAACTTTTGTATACAGGGTGTGCCATGACACTCATGGTTACCTATTATGATTATACAGGGTGCTATGGAAAATCGTAATATTTATTTTAAGTCAAATGTGATTTTCTTTTAGTCATTTACTTTATATTATAATTATAATATAATAAATTCTTTATTCAAGTAACCAAGACTCAATAATGTTAGGATTACTTAAAACTATGTTAGTAACATTTTATAACATTTTATTGTTCTTGAATTAATATTAAGTTTACGCCCTTACTCTAGCCAAGGAAACGAGGAAGGTTAAAGTTGTCAACAATATAAATGTAGGTTTCAAATAAAGAGAAAAGCATGTACTATTGGTGTAATTATGTATGTATACATGCACATAGTAAGGATAAGTGGGCAGGTTAATAGGTTAAATACCCAGAGGTGTCTCGCAGGCTATCGACCGATCGCCAGACAACCTTACAAGATAGTGCAAACATTTCTTACCTTGTTAAACGTAGTACACATTAGAAGACAATCAATATGGTTATGTATACGGAGAATCTTTAAGAGATCCGAACACATTTAAGGGATAAATAATATCGTAGTCTGTTTGTGGTTTATCGCCAAAACGACACAGGTTGAGAGAAAAAAAACAATTGTATAAAACAAAACAAAAAACATAGTTTTTAACGACTCGACGACTATTTCTCTTATAGCGCTAGAGATTGTTTTATTAAAATGAGTAAGTTGTGTCGAATATTACCAATTGCTTGGCTAAAATCAAATAAATTCTATATTTATATTAACGTCATAAAATATTATCGAAATATAATAAAATGATCCAATAAACATCAGATAAAGCAACAAAATGTATCAAGATCGACTAGGAGCGCAGAAAGTCGTAGAATATATCAATCCCACGCGGTTGTAAAAGTTGAGGAATTGGGTTAATAGTGGCCGTGGGCGATGGATTAGCACAATCCTGCGCAGCTCTGAATAATATGTGATCGAGATAAAAAGATAACGTTGCGTAAATACAGAAGTACGGAGAAACGAGTTACGAAGAGTTTCGTATAGGTAAAGAGTTCTTGCTGTGTGTGATTTACAATGTGAATTGTCTTGAACCTTAATAAAAATATGAAGAAAAATTACTAACTTACTTCATAATACATGATTCCCAAAAGCACTGGCCTTTTATAGTAAGAAGCTCTACTTGAACTTTTATTTTTTTATTAGATTCTCTATTTTAAATAAATGTTAATTACGTCTATATTCCCCCTTTTTTGGTACGATGCCGATGCTATATTTGTAACATATATTTTTTCATAATTTTCTTTCCGTGTGGAAAGAAGTGGTCTCTGCCTACCCCTACAAGGGAAAGAAACGTGATTACATGTATGTAATTTTCTTTCAGTCTAATAAATGCTGTTTCAGGAAATTGGTGGATCCAATGAAGCATAAAAAACTCACAGCTCATTATTCAATCAAAATCAAACTAGCTCAACCATTACATAAAGACTAACAACTCAAGAAATGATCCTAAAACAATTCCTAGAAGAATAACCAAGAATCACGACAAAAACTGCTCCAATTGATCATGTAACACGAGGAAGTGGATGATGAGCTCAGAAGATGCTTTCAATTTCGATGGAATGTGTGTAAGCTTGCAAGAAACTGAACAATAAGAGTATTGGCCGTGGGAGCATAATGTAATAGGTAATCCTCCTCATTCAATGTAATACCTGCATTAATTATATTGAAGGGTAATTAGTGATAGAATTATGTAATTCGATGTGTAACTTTACTTTGGATAATGGGGTAAAGGGGTTCGTGAGAGAAAGGGGCTCGTGGCTAAGTGTAAGCCGTACGGTTTGACCGATAATACAGGTTAAGCCGCGCTCGCCGCGGTTGGTCCGTGGATGGGTGACAAATCTATAACATACCGAGACCCCTCCGTGCCTCGGATAGCACGTTAAGCCGTTGGTCCCGACTGTCATACATTGATCTTTGGCAGTCGTTAAGTCAATTCGGACAACCAGTCTTACTATGGGATATTATGTTTCCCAGTAAAATGGGTGGTGGAGGTCAGATAGGCAGTCGCTCCATGTAAAATACGGTATTCAGCTGAATCCGGTAAGACTGGTAGCCGACCCCAACATAGTAGAAAAAGGCTCGGGAGATGATGAATGGTGGGTAAGGGATAAATGCATGTACAGGGTTAGTTTTCAATTTTAGTGGCTAAGTTTATAATGTTTGATAGTTGAAATTATGTCCATAGGTTACTAATTCGTTCTGGCCTAAGCTCTAGTTTTGGTGGAAGGATTCTGCTTTGGCAGAGGAGCCATCTATTTATTTTTAGTTTTATTCCTTTGAATCTTCGCCTGAGCTTAAAATTATTGAATTAAATAGAGTCAATTTCATAGGTCAACTGATAGCACTATAAAAAGTTGTTAAAATAAGGCATACGTTTTTAACTGATCTTAAAATCATTGAATTATGTAGTGTCAATTTCATAGGTTATAGATTAGGCTAATCTTAATATATATAAATCTCGTGTCACAATGTTTGTCCTCAATGGACTCCTAAACCACTTAACCGATTATAATAAAATTCGCACACCATGTGCAGTTCGATCCAACTTGAGAGATAGGATAGTTTAAATCTCAAATTATAGTCGCAATTTTAATTTATTGCTAATTATTTGTCTGTTATTATATACAAAGGCACCGGGAACGGGACCTAGGTATTCACGCGGGTGAAACCGCGGGACACAGGTAGTAGCACTATAAAAAGTTGTGTAAATAAGGCATATTTCCAAAAGTAAGATAGGCTTCTATCATCTATTTCACCATAAGGTGCTTTGATTGCGTAATTATTCCATCCCTTTTTTCAACCGACTTCAAAAAAAGGAGGAGGTTCTCAATTCGGCTGTGTTTTTTTTTTTGTTTTTACTTAACATAAACATGTTTTTTTTTACTTTAGACAGCTAGAACATCGTTGAGAGGTGTACTGAAAACATCAACAATTACACACCAATAAAACAAGCACCATAAAGTCAACACCCATAAAACATAAACACATAAGTAATCACACTTACTGACAAGACGGTACTTATAGTACCAAGCTCAAACAATGATGGTATCAGTGGTACCGCAGTGCCATAGTTTCCACGGTCTTACTCAACAGACAGGAAAGTGATAGCAACCTGTTATAACGGTGTATATCACGTTGCGTAATTGGTAATGAATTTGACATATGTGTTATGTACGCCACGATACATATTGCAGCTTTAACTTCTTATAGTCCGGCCGCTTAGAGAATGCGTTCCTGGCAGGTGGTGGTCAACAGGAAGATGCAACTTTAATGTGGCGAAGAATTTACTTAACACTATCACTTATTTGACCTATAAATCAATAATATCATTCAAAACTATTCGTTATGCTAGGTAATAATGAATAATATAACACGGTTTTTTATTTACAAATACAAATCAAGACCAACTAACATGTGTGAGGCATTCTCTCAGCGGCCGGACCATAAAGGCTTTTCATTGATCGATCCACAATATTAATGATGATGAATTGAGAACCTCCATCTTCTGAACTCGGTTGAAAAGAGGATTTTCATCCGCAACCTACCTATACTTAAAAAGCAAAAAACTTACAGGGGCTCTGGAAATCAGAGGAGACATTAAACGAACCTGCACCGAATAAAAATAATAATAATACAAGAACGTCTCATTAAAAAAATACTCCACTTGAAAAAAAACAGTTGCACCCAATTTGTTTTAATTAAACAATTCGGAATACTTTTCAAAAGTGAGATGCACTTTCGATAAGTTTTGGTTTAAGTTTACACAAAATAAAGAGGTAAATACCTTAAATATCTCGTAAAAATATACGATTTTACTGCGGTTTAAGTGCGAATGTCGACAAATTTAGGTTACGTTACCATGTATGACGACAAGGCTTATCTCATATAAAGTACGAATCAAAATATGCTTAGTCTTCAACTGTTAAATTTATGAATAAACGTAAACACATGCCTTGATTAGAAACAAACTGTTGGTACCTATACTATTTTTATTGGTACAAGATTGTCAACTACAGGAGTACCAATAAAAATAGTATAGGTCCTGTTGGTACAACTAAACACCTGTTTTAAAACCGTGTACAACAATAATGATCCAAACACATAATAATATGACCCTTCTTAAGATCGAGAATCTTAACAGAATTTCTGTTACCTACTGTACTATAAGAATGATTAGTAAGTTAGATAAATTACTTTTACAGTCTAAAAACATTGCCAATACATAACCCTTATTTATTAATTCAACATTTTATTTAATACTCAGTAACAAAATATCCCTTAATATTTTTAAGTCCCAACTACAGTTATTGTGACGTCAGACCTTGTAACGTAAGCTATGAATGTCGTAAGGCTTGTATTTCAGCCCGGTTTATTGGCATTGTCGGCCGTGTCGCTGGCAAGCCCGTAATATTTTATAATCTGTATAAAATCTGTTTTATCTGCACTACGGTTTACTTTGGTCTTGTGTTCTGTTGTTCTTACTTAGATTTGAAGCTTTGTCTGGTATATATAAAGCTAGGTTATGTGCTAAAATTTAAAATATCTCACATCACATAAATATTTTAAATTTCTAATATCATCACATCATTATAGATGTTCATCAGCTTAAGTCGAAAACAATACATTTTTTTTTTCAATTGTCAGTTCTCGGTTAAACACTGAAACAAAGAACAAATAACAGAAACAACATCTAAGCGCGAATTAAAAACTTAAGTTTAAAATAGCAATTTTTTATAGATGCAAAAAAGGAGCATTTTTTGTCTAATATGTGATTTAGTGAGGTAAATCGACATTTAGCTCAATGTTTATTATACTTTCCGAATAATATATTTAGTTGTTTATTCGTAAATTGGTCTAAAAACCGGTTTTCCTTAAAATATTTGCTCCGCTTAGGCATCAGGTAACCATTACGTCACCAGTGTAATGTGGGTGTTTATGTTCATACTAAAACTAACTTTATTTCGTTCACTCGAAATGCACGAAATATGGAGACATGAAACAAGTACAAAACAGTAAATTGTTTTGTCGTAAAACGTGTTTAAGGACTTACAATTGCACATTAAAAAAGTAGGGTCCCCTTTTTTTTCGATTTTAAATTCCTCGTTAATTTATTCGATAAAATGTAGCCTTTGTCTTCTAAAAAGACCAAAAAAAAAAAAGACGCCGATGATCAAAATTATCTTTCTAATTTTATTATTTATTTATTTATAGTTAATTAAAACGGTTACTTAACCCCTTATTGCATGAATTATGAAGGAGGCAAAAAAAAAATTTTTTTTTACTGAAAATGTCTTTTATTTAACCTTATATAATAAGTTGAGATGAGAAAAAAAAATAAGTAATAATAATTAAGAAAATAGCCAACGAAGCCATATATGGCTTCGTATGCATTATAGCAAAACTATATGAAGCCATATATGGCTTCGTATGCATTAACAATTAAACTTTATGAAATTCCAGAAAACAGTTGCGTTTGTCATTGAAACATAAAGAAACCTTACATTTTCCACATTTCGTGAAGGAACGGTATTTTAAGCAGTTTTGACATATTTGTCGATTTGTCTTCATCCATTCTGGGTAATGGGCCACGGTATCTGTTCGAACAGAATCCAAAGGTAACTCTTGGTGTCTAGCTGGAGCTTTTCGTGCCTTTTTGGAAGGCAATGGCGACTCAGGCAAGCTAGACTCATTGCTGCCTTGGCTTGAAGTCTCAGGCAAGTTGAGACTCCTGAGGCAAGATGGACGTCCACGTTTTTTTGCCACCGCGCTTGTTGGACTACCGACTTCGCTAGTGGGAGTAACGACTCGACTTGAGGTCGGTGTTCCAAGGAGACTAGCTGGACGACCACGATTTTTGGTCACTGCACTTGCTGGACTACCGACATCGCTAGCGGGAGTAATGGCTCGACTTGAGGTTGGTGTTCCAAGAAGGCCAGCTGGACGACCACATTTTTTGGCCACCATAACCTTTCCAGCTATGCGCATATGCTCCGACACTGCAAGTTTGAAATCAAACAACAGCAAACTTTGAATGCATATGAAGCCATATATGACAGACAGTGAATGTGACTTGAAGCATACGAAGCCAAATATGACAATTGAAAAAGGGGGCCCAAAAATCAAACAAAATTAAAAAAAAACACTGAAATCTGAGTTATTTTATGTTTATGAATGTACAATGAAAGCATTTTAAAAATTCAGCATTTTTTACTTACCATATTATTGCTTTTTTTCCAATTATAAAATCAGCACTAAATAAATTCACTTTACCGATCGGAGTTGCTGAACATATCCTCTAATAACTTGACAGATAGACCTTACCATACACAACAAAAAATCCATTGCGTTTCACGAAGAATTCTATAATATTTTTTCTTAGTTGGTTTAGAAAAAATAATAATTTTAATATGTTTGTAAAGAAACCTTGTTACAATGTTTCTTTAGTTTTAATTGTTTATGACGACGAACTGTCGTTTGATTCAAGTTGACAGATCAATCTGACTCGTCAATAGAATATGAAAAATATGTAATTATCTAATACTATTTTAAAAGGAATTGACAATATGTTCAAAAGACTTTAAATGTCGTTTCTTTTATTACAGGTTAGTGTACCTAATTAGAAAGTTTAGTGTTGTTTTATGTAATTTTTTAAATAAATCTTTTATTACAGGAGCAACGCAATTGTTTTTTTTACAATATTCACAATTCCTGAAAGCAATCGAAGATATTGTCTTATAAAACGACATTTCTAGTTAAAATCAAGAAACATGGAGAAACTAAGATTTAAATTTACAGTATTGGGGTCAACTGATGGAAAAACAAATGTAATATGCATAACCTCAATTGAAACACCGGATGGACGTATTTTTGAAATACCGGACGGACATAGGCCTGTAAGTAATCACACGACTATAACTTCTTCAGATTGTTATGTAAAAGTAAAAAACACAAAGTGCTAATGATTTTGTTAAGTTAGTCGATAAAGTAACTGACTCAAACTCTAACACAATTGGAATGCTTCTAACTGATCAATACCCAGGAATCAATTCGAAAGAATTCAAATCATATGTAAATGGAAAATCCATATCAATGATTTTTACTGCAGTAAATGCCCCATTTTCCAATGGTTTAAATGAAAGATTAAATCAAACACTTGTAAACAAAATAAGATGTAAAATAAATGAAAAAAATAATAAAAAAGCATGGACAACCATAGCTCATGATTGTGTAGATAAATATAATAATACAGAGCATACAGTAACAGGCTTCGCGCCAAAATACCTGTTGTATGGAACAGATGTTTCCCTTTTGCCAAATGAATTAAAAGTAGATAAAACAAAAACTGAATGGTTAAGAGACAGGAAGACAGCTTTTGAAAATTCATTAAAATCACACAATTACAACAAACAAAAATTTGATAAAAATAGAACCCAATTTAATTTTAATACAGGGGATATGGTTTATGTAGAGAACGGGAACAAACTAAATAGAAATAAATTAGATGAACTGAAAATTGGGCCATTTAAAATTCTAGAAAAAATATCAAATTCTATATATAGGATTGATACGGGTCATAAGAAGTCAGAATCTAACCTTTTTCATATCACAAAACTAATACCACTAACCTAATTATTATAGTTTATTTACATAAAATTGTATAAGTTAATTTAGTCATTAAGTTTTAGATTAAGGATTGTACATAATATTATATTCATTTTTCTTCTTTGAGGGGGGGAGATGTAAAGAAACCTTGTTACAATGTTTCTTTAGTTTTAATTGTTTATGACGACGAACTGTCGTTTGATTCAAGTTGACAGATCAATCTGACTCGTCAATAGAATATGAAAAATATGTAATTATCTAATACTATTTTAAAAGGAATTGACAATATGTTCAAAAGACTTTAAATGTCGTTTCTTTTATTACAGGTTAGTGTACCTAATTAGAAAGTTTAGTGTTGTTTTATGTAATTTTTTAAATAAATCTTTTATTACAGGAGCAACGCAATTGTTTTTTTTACAATATTCACAATTCCTGAAAGCAATCGAAGATATTGTCTTATATGTTAAAAAAAATAAACAAAACCAGAAGCCATATATTATGGCGTTGTATGCGGTAAGGGGTTAAAACCAATTACATTAATTAACATGGAATCAAATAATACATTATGAAATATTACATCAATTGGACAATAATAAATAGTTATAAAACATTAGACAATTAACACGGAACAGAGGACACTCTAGCATACTGTCTCTCACAGAACATCAGACACACTCGCATAATATCTCATTCAGGGTTGACAGTCAGGAGGGCGTTGAACACCTCCAGAGTCCGGCACACTGGGGACTCTGCTCTAGCGACAGTGTGACATGGCGGCCGCACAAACAATTTGTGTCGGCGGCTTTGGCGGTGTCCGAGATAATTGCTAGGTAGGTACATAAAGTCGACAGAATAAGTTATGGAGCTCAGGACAGTCAATATGACCTCGAAGAGTTAATTATCCTGGGACAACACACACTCGGTCATCTGATTCCAAACCAGACAGAGCTTGAACTATGGTGACCACTGACCAGGGCCTCGATTCAGCTATTTAAGAATTGCTTGAATTGACCAAATGACCTGCTTCATTTGGTCAATTTTACGATAATTGCAAAGAGTAAAATAAGTATATACAGGATACACTGCACGTGCCCTGATGCCATTGTAGGATCGCCAGTGACTATTTATTGTGGGCATATCTGAATACGATAATTAGGCACATTTGACAAGTACACTGACCGTCCACTGACATGCACTTAAAATAGCTGAATCGAGGCCTAGACAACTGACAAACTTACTCTACGCTCAATAAACGTTACTACTAAGCAATCATTGTAACTTCATCGAACCATCAAACAAATAGAAGCTCAAACACAACAATTAATAACACAAATTAACCAAACGATCACTTGTTCATTCCAACGTCAATCTTCGGACACTCCGATCAATGTTTGATCGCCCGATCAGATATCTGATCAACTGATCAAACAACCAATCGATCAAGTCTCATTCTATCTTAATAGCGTTTGTTTTACGCTGTACGAAGAATGTTAACTGACTATCGTTCGCGTCTTCGAGAAACGTTCAATTGTTTCCAAAACATTCATTCAAGGCATGTAATGGATTAAGGGTAGGTAGAAACAATCTTGGTATTCTTATACGTAACTCTAACTACCTATTTAAGTTATATAAAACTGTATTGACATTTAAAGTTGGTTTAAGATCTAATAAAATAATAAAGCGAGACTACATTCTTAAATTAGTATATTTGAATAACTTTTAAACTATCGCGCTGCATTTTTATAGTAATATTTTATAAGTATAAGTATATTTGAACTTAAGAAGGAATCTTATGTAGTTACATAGTTTTTTATGTTAGAGTTTACAGCATGCAATATTGCAGAACAAACTTTAAAAATTTATAACATAAAACAATATTTAAGATTTTTACTATAGGTAGGTATCTATAGTTCTTGCATTTTTTAATTATTACCTCCTGAAAAAGTATGGTCTTATGCAGAGCTATAAATCCATAAGTGGCCTCAACTTTCTAACTTCAAAACAAAAGTATCTACCCGCTAGGCAATAAGTGGCCTGAACTTTCCAACGTCAGAAAAAAAAACGTATCAATCCATTGATGTATTTAAAAGCGGTAGATACGTTACTTAGTCACAGCGCCTGGTCCTACTCAACTAAGTGATTGCCCGTAGTTGGCACTCAGTTGCGCATGGAACGTCGTTATGATCACACACCTCAATCATTTCAGTTTTTTTGATAAATACGCATCAAAATGACTTCTTGTGCAGCTAAACAGTGTTTCAATAATACAAGGAAGAAAAATAAGACACATGGGATTACTTACCACTACATTATATAGGGATTACAGCCAAAAAAGTTAATTTGTTGAAAATTACAATAATATTTAATGTTTGCTTCGCCATGTTTGTGAGAGCGAGATCGATCTTACAAACATGCGTGAGAGACACGATACGCACATTATGCGCGAGTTGCGAGAACGCGACGAGTACCGAGTAAACATTCGGCAACGTTCGGCGGCTAATGCGATTTCGCTCGCACGACAGCGCCGGCTCATAACTCTGTCCTTGTCTATCAGTGACTGTAGGTGTGCGACCGTGATGACCGAGTCCAGGTTTTTTGATTGCAATGTTAGCGCGTAACGTATCTTCCTCCTTTTAATATATCAATGTATCAATCTGTATTTTTGCAAAATATTTCTACACAACGTGGATAATAAGAATAATAATACAATACATAAGAATCCATAACCATCCTCCAATCAAGTTATACAGGCTGCTATTTCAATGATCATCACTTTTTTATGATAAGTATCCATTGAAAGGAAGCACTTATAACTGTGTACATGATCATAAAAAATCATCATACCGTAATTTTACTCAATATACAAGTATAGAGGTCAAAAAAAGCACGAATTTCGAGACTATATTAGTATGTGGTTTCTATTGGTTTAAGGCCACGTGATAGAGTAAAATAGACCTTAATACCTTGTAATAAAAGCGAAAAAAACAAGTTACCATTTGGTGTTATAAGTCAGGACTGTGGTTCACATGAGAGTGGGAAAATGGACCTTATAACGTTGTATTAAAGGTGATGTGCATGTGTTACAGTTTGAAGTGGTCTGTAAAAGAATGTATTAAGTAGTTATTTAACTGTAGTGTATGTTCCATAATCATGCTTAGTTGGCTGTTTCTCGTAATGTGCGCTGATCAGTGGTTTGTTGAAAATAAACTTGTCAGTTTTAAAAAACTTGTGAAGTAACTGTTTAGTTTTGTAAATATCAAGCTTTAGGTTTCTAAAAAAAAGCAGATTCTATAATATATTTATCTATTAATAATTATAATGTCATTAATAAACGAAGGCAAGGTTAAGAAAAAAAAGATCATTATTGTGTAAGGATCAGGTTTGTATTCTGTTAGAAATAGCCGCAACAGTTTTAGATATTCATATGAAATTGTATCTTCGATTCCATATTTAATAAAGCTGGTGCTAAATATATTGCTAAAAAATTCTTAAATAACAAAAATACACAAAGGAACCTCAAGAATCCTGACAAAGATTTCATACTATTAGAAGAAAACGTAATCACAAAAATTATTACACTATTAAATTATTATTAAGGTGCAAATTAGCCTACAAAAATTCGCACATCATAACATAGCCACAGGGCAAACATATTATGACTACATAATATACCTATATGTTGTCATCTTCGACCCTAATATCGGTGTTAATAGGCCATTTTGACGGGCTTGTTGGTCTAGTGGTTAGTGATAATAACTTTTAAACTATCGCGCTGCATTATTATAGTAATATTATAGAACGGGGATTAGCGCGTACATGCTTAAATACCTTTAGGGCTTGACGTTTCGACCGGGTTACACAGGCCGTGGTCGCAAGCAGACAGTCTGCTCATTTGCTCTGTGTCTGGGTTTAATTTATCTATAATATGTATGTATGTATTTAGAATTATATAAGTATGTTTATCAGTTGTCTGGTTACCATAACACAAGCTTAATCTGCTTAGCTTGGGATCAGATAACCGTGTGTGAGTTGTCCCGGAATATTATTATTATTATTTATTAAGCAACAAAACCAAACTTCAAATTAAATTACTTGTTACAAAAAGAAAGCAGTGTTAACAGCCTTTGTATACTCTAATATTGTATTAACCACTTATTGGTTTCGTTCCTTAGCACTTAAATTATCTAATACAAAGACGCAGAGTACCGCAACGGAATCACTTTTTTTCACACTTGCATCTTAGACGTGCCACCTATTTATTTACTTAGCTGTGATTCGGTTCAATGAACTTGCCACTGACCATTGCACAACAAGCAAAAATAACCCTTATTTCTAAGACAACACGGTGCAATGAACAGCAAATGCTAAGTTTGTGAGCTCATCCCCAGCAAAGAGGTGTTTGCGGTCGAATCACGAAACGTAAACTTATTTACGCTTCTATTACCTAAGTGTTACGGTCAATAAAAACGGACTGCGGTATCTTGGGCAGCAAAAAATAAATTTGTTCTCCTATTTGCTGTAAAATTTACGCACGTGACGACACGATAAATAGTTTACAATGAGTTTTCATTCAGAAATCTTGACACCTAGGGGACGTTGCGCAACCTCTGTCGCTTGTCCGTCTCTGACTTTGACACTATTGTAAAACGGTTCTCCGCTTTTTAGGCAAGTTTGAACAATGACGAAATTGCTACAATAATGAATTTGAGGAAACCGGGGCCTACTGGGCAAGCGTACGTTACGTCATAGGATATTGCATGTTTGGTGAATTTTAGAGATACCTAAGCGTTCTCTTTCGTCGAACTCGTTTTAGCAAGACTGTGGTCAAGATTTAGATAATTATTACAAATCACCAATATTTTTTTGGCCCCAGCCTAGAACAATAATTGTGCAATGCACAAACATTGCACATTTTGCACATAACCCAGGACTCTTTAGAAAAAAATATGTTAGGTCAGAAAGTTATTCAGTAAAAGTAGCCTTCAATTAAAATAAAATTACATAAATACATCATTTCATCATCATTTAGCCAATCATAGTCCACTGCTGGACATAGGCCTCTCCCAATTTGCGCCACAACACCCGGTCCTCCGCCCTCCGCATCCAGTCCCCTCCAGCGACCTTTTTCAGGTCGTCAGTCCACCTGGCGGGGGGGCGTCCTACCTTACGCTTGCCGAGTCGCGGTCTCCATTCTAGGACTCGTCTGCTCCAACGGCTATCGGTCCTTCGACAGACATGGCCAGCCCATTGCCACTTCAGCGAGCTAATTTTACGAGCTATGTCGGTTACCTTGGTTCTTTGTCGGATGACCTCATTACGAATTTTATCCTTCAAAGAGACTCCGAGCATAGCTCGCTCCATAGCCCGCTGCGCGACTTTAAATTTGTGGACTAGTCCAACCGTTAATGTCCACGTTTCGGCACCGTAAGTCATAACAGGTAGGACGCACTGGTTGTAAACTTTCGTCTTCAGGCATTGCGGTATAGGCGAAGAGAAGACTCGACGTAGTTTGCTAAACGCTGCCCAGCCTAACTGAATTCTCCGATCGACTTCCCGCTCGAAGTTGTTTCTACCAAGCTTGATGACCTGCCCTAGGTAGATATACTCTTGAACAACTTCGAGCATCGATCCTTCGACATATATCGGTCTCGGCATGACATGTTCATTGAACATGATCTTGGTTTTATCCAAGTTCATGCCAAGACCGACCCGTCGTGAAGCTCCATTCAGGCCATGCAGCATCTCGCTTAGTTGGTCCAGCGACTCTGCCACTATGACGATGTCATCGGCAAATCTAAGGTGCGAGATGTGCTCACCGTTCACATTTATACCCCGTCCAGTCCAGTCCAGAGTCTTGAAGACATCCTCGAGCGCATTGGTGAACAGCTTTGGGGATATAACATCCCCCTGTCTCACCCCCCGACGCAGCTCGATCGGATTGGTCTTATGGTCATGGAGCTGGACAGTCATTGTGGCGGTGTCATATAAGCATCTCAGCGCCTCGATGTATCGCCAGTCAATACGACATCGTTGCAGAGCATCCAGAACCGCCCAAGTTTCGATGGAGTCGAAGGCTTTCTCGTAGTCCACAAAGGCCAAACACAGCGGCTGATTGTACTCTTCGGTTTTCTGCACAATCTGCCGAACAGTATGGATGTGGTCTACGGTGCTAAAGCCTTTTCGAAACCCGGCTTGTTCTGGTGGCTGGAACTCGTCGAGTCTTCTAGCGAGGCGGTTAGTGACTACTCTCGAGAACAACTTGTAAATGTGGCTCAGGAGTGAGATAGGTCTGTAATTCTTCAGCAAGGTTTTGTCGCCTTTCTTGAAGAACAGAACCACCGCACTCCCGCTCCACGCTTGTGGTGTTAAGCCTTGATGAATGACGGAATTAAAGAGACTCGCTAGCTCTTTCAGGACTGTGGTCCCACCGGCCTTAAGGAGCTCGGTTGTAATTCCGTCATCACCCGGCGCCTTGTTGTTCTTTAGTTGTCTGAGAGCTGCCTCAACCTCGCCCGGGTCGACATCCGGGATGTCCTCGGTGTAATGGCGCGTGAGTGGGGCTCTGTGGTCATCTTCGCCTTGTCTCGATGGTTTAGTCACCCGTGATGCATATAGGTGTCTATAAAAACTCTCAATTTCCTCGAGAATCTCGAACTTAGAGGTGACGGTCCTGCCATCCCCGGTCCTCAGTTTCGCCAGATGGGGTCTACCTAATTGCTGAGCGAAGACTTTGGTGCCTCTATTTCGCTCAATCGCAGCCTCGATATTACGAGTGCTGCAGCGTCGGAGGTCACGTCGCGTCAGTTTCCTGATTTTCAGGTTTAAGGACCGCCTATCTGACGAAGACATCTGGGCGTCCGGCGTTTCTCGTCTTTCCTTCATAAGTTCGAGAGTCTCGGGTGAGAGCTTGGACTCCCTATTACCGCGTTTTCCGGGGAACAACCTTCGAGACACATTCTGTAGCGTTTTGACCACTGTGTCGGTTTCTTCGTCAACATTGTCCGTGGTTTCCAGCAGTGCGAAACGATTTTGGAGTTCCAACTGGAACTTATCGGAACCTAAAGCTATTTGGGGCAGCGTGGGTCGGAGAGTAGGTCTCATCATCCTAACTCTTTCAGCCTTAAGGTTGATATTTAGAGAGCCTCGGACGAGTCTATGATCGCTACCGGTATTAAACCTATTGATCACCGAGACGTCTCTAAATATATGCCGTTTGTCCGTGATGATGAAATCTATCTCGTTCCTCGTCACATTATCGGGGCTTCGCCATGTCCACTTTCTGTGGGGCTTCTTCTTAAAGAAGGAATTCATTAAGAAGAGCCCCTGGGACTCTAAAAAGTTGACCAACATTTGGCCTCTGTGATTTCGGCGCCCCACGCCGTTAGGACCGATTTTCGTTTCGCCGCATTCTTGTACTCCCACCTTGGCATTAAAGTCTCCCATAACAACGTTGTAGTGAGCCTTCCTGGTACCATGTAGTGCCTTCGCTATGTCTTCGTACATGGTTTCGGCTATCTCATCAGAGTATGTCGAGGTCGGCGCATATACCTGCACCACCTTCAGGAACTTCCTGTCGGTGATTTTCAATAAGAGGTACGCTACCCTTGTCGACACACTACTGATTTCCACAACGCTGCTTGTGAGACACTTGTTGACCAAGAAACCGACACCGCCCTGGGAGGGCCTATCACCTTCTCGGTAGTAGAACAGGTCACCTGACTCAAGGGTTATCGTGTCCTCCCCCTGTCTTCGGACTTCAGATAACCCCAAAATGTGCCAGTTTATGCGACCCAATTCTACCTCGAGTTCGGTGAGGTGTTGGTCCAGCCGTAGACTTCGTCCGTTATACGTCGCCAGGGTCAGTTTTTTGAGGTAGTGGTAGCCTCCCGTAGCCCGGAGATTCCTAGCACCCCCTGTCCCGCCGTTACCGCGACCGCTACCTTGGCCGGGAATAGCGGGACTACCGGGAACTGGGGGCCGTTTTGTGTGGTGTGGGCTCATACAGAGGTTTTGGCCTACTAATGCCACGCTGGCCAGACGGGTTGGCATAGGGTTTGGTCTCGAGTTTTCCTTCTCTAAGCAGTGGTTTTCGGCTCTGCTCAATTTTCCCTTAGTCGCCTTCTACGACACCCACGGGATGAGATGGGGTGGTGACCTTTGTATTCTTTAGGTCCGTCACCACACGGACTACATAAATACAACATTAAAATAATTATTGTTCAAGTTTTCAATTGTTTTTTTATTACTTACTTCCGAATTTCTCAATACATATTCAACCTTGGATTGTGGTAATATTGGTTTTATACGTTATACATATTTATTTCAAAGTATTGACTTTACAACAGGTGCGAACAGTTCCAAATTTCCACTACATCAAATAGAGTGTGACGAGGTTTGCACGATTTTATAAAACATATATTAACATGTGTTGGTTTTGGTTCCGGCTATATTTTTAGCGATTTATATTTTGTCCTATAAATTATTTATATCTATAGAAAGTAATTAATGTTTGAAAATCGGGAAAACAAAAGAACTCCGTTCCATTACCGAAAAAAATCTATGAAAATTATGAAATTCCCAAGTATTAATATGTGGTGTAAATCTAGGTATCATTGCACATACAGATTAATTTTGGTCGCCAAATGTCGACAGTAACCGGTCTCTTTCGTAAATAGTCTTCGTTGTCTCTAGTCTACAATAGTAACAGTAACATAAGTTAGAAATAGAAATCATTCAAGATCAGGACAGGTGACATATTGTTGGAAGTCTCTTAATTACTTACTTGTTCTAACTGAGCCCTGATATCTATCTCCACTCTAAACTCTCTATTCAAAAGTTAACGAATAAGTTCGAAATAAACCATTCTTCAACGAGCACCTAACGCCACATTCGCAGGTAATAACGTCTTAACATCTATTTAACACATTGTCAGTTCTTCCACAAGGTTTTCTTATCCCGCTAAGGAACCCAACTAATTGATTAAGCGATCAAAAACGCCGCCTATTCCGCACGCACGCGCATTACTTCACGTCGTAAAAACTCTTGTACTTGATATTTACTTGAACTGTGTAGCGGTCTCTTTGTCTATTTTCCTTAAAGGGACTTCTCAAATCTTTAATTATTCTATTTACTAGCAGTTTGGATTAAAACATCACTTTTTGAAGGTTACTCACTGCTACCATACGTTTTCGGTTGACAACAAAATTGTTAAAATTCTAGAGCATTTAAAGCTAATTATAAGACAATTATATAAATACAAAATATGGTTTAAATAATATTTTGCTTTAAATGTGTCACGTTTTTTTTTCTTTAATTAAGTTTAAAATATAAATAGGAAGATATCTTTAGACTAAAATGTATTGTTGTTGTGTATATTAGATGAGTAAAAAAAAGCTGTTACTCAAATATAAATCTGATTAAAATATGTGCCACGTGCGTGCCCCTATTATATAAAAAATTGGCACCTTTTAGCTGCACCAAAAGTTCAAAGCAGATGTTTATATCACAATAGATCCTTCTAACATACCGTAACTCATTAATTAACAAAACCCAACCATATTGCGCAAACAATTAAGTTCAAATTACAATTTACAGTTTAACAGCTGATTCGACGCATCTGTTTTTAATACACACAATCATCAACTCTATGTCACTACACATAAGGTTTATAATCGCATAATTGTAATCAGCAGATGGTTACTAAGCACGTGCCATGAAAAAACTGAGTACAATAGATATTTGTAACAAAGGTATTAATAGTAACAAATGCTCATGGTACTATTTATAACACATTTTTGCCATACGTGGCTTTTGTACCTGAAAGGGTAGGCACGGGTGTGTTGCACATCTGGTTTTTAAGCTACATGGTGAAGAACTTTTTGGTCATTGTTAATTTATATTTAGGAGTATGTATTTGAAGAACGAACTATAAGTATTGGCGTAGGTAAATAAATCTACAAAATTACTTGAATTTAGATTTAATTTAGTCTTAAATCAATTTCGTATTACTTTTTCAGTACCCTAGGTAAAGAGAAAGAAAGATACTTTTATACCTAACTTAACTAACCTTCTAAAAATAGATAACAAATTGTTTCCTTGTCATTTACTTAATTTTTTACATTCATCTTGAATTTTATGAGCGAAATGTTTCAAAAATCACAACAAAACTCCCTTGATATCGATTTACATGACTTGCTTTGTATCTAAAATCATCATAACCAAATAACTTAAGCTCCTCAGAAACGAGACTAAATTAATCTAATTTGACGGGCCTGTTGGTCTAGTGGTTAGTGACCCTGACTGCTATACCGGAGGTCGTGGGTTCGATTCCCACCCAGGACAAATGTTTGTGTGATGAGCACGATCATTTGTTCTGGTTGTCTGGGTGTAATTTATCTATAATATGTATGTATTTAGAAATATATAAGTATGTTTATCAGTTGTCTGGTTACCATAACACAATATACAATATAATATACACCTATGTTCCACAAATAAATACATTTGAATTTGAATTTGAACAAGCTCTGCTTAGCTTGGGATCAGATAACCGTGTGTGAGTTGTTCCGGAATATATTATATTATATTATTATATATTATATTAATCTCATTTTAACAACTAAGGCCGACAAATCGTTAACTAATGTATTTTTAATTACAGATTAAGATTCATCTCTAAACTTAGCTAAGACCTGCCTGTTAGCTCAAGGATAAAATTGTTTTATTAAACTAAATTTTAAAAGTTTATATTGAATTTCATGTAAAGCGAAAATCGTCGTATTTTGATTTGTATTTATTTTTGTTTGGGTACGATGTTGAAAATCTTTTTACCCGACTACCAAGGAAGGGTTTTGTTGTTGTAAAATTACTGTTGATTCTTAACTTTGTCATCCTATGCCCAACCATATGACAGTAAATAATGGATTAATTCTCTTTTCTACTGATTTATTAGAACTAATTTTTTTTTAAACGATTTAAATGGCATTATTTATTTATTTCGTTTTTACGGATGAAGGAAATAAATAAATAAACAGAGTTAATTCTGTATTTTTCCCTTTAATCAGTGACTAGTTTATTTAAATTTAAATTTAGGTCTTTACAATAATCAATCCTAGAGCTGTTTCGCTCAAAATAGGCATAGGCAAACTAAACTATAAATATTGATAAGCCAAGCTCTACAATCCTGCTTGCCTAATATGCAACAGCCGTGACCCGATGCTAATGTTTATGTGGCTCATTAAGCTGGCTCACACTTTCTCCTCAGCTTTGATGTATATGTCATACGCATGTATTATGGTGAAGTAATGTTTAGCGTTTGTGGTGTATTTTTTTTATGGTGTTTGGAACTAAGGAGCCATTTATCTTTGCGTTGGGACTCTACTGTAGTGTGAATTGGCTCTAAAAGTAAGTGCCTAATTGACAAACATTGGTACAATAAGTGGCTCTAGTTTGCAGCTTTTAATTTTATACTAAATGTGAAATGTCATTCTTATAAGAAGCGTTGATGGGAACGTTTTGATGTTTTGAAATTAAACACAAACTGTGTTTACAAACGTCTATGAAATTGCTTTACATCAATTTTGTAGATGGTCAGTGTATTAGTGGTAAGGCTATTTAATATTTCTCAAAAAGACGGATTGGGCGGCAGGACAGGAGGACATAGTAACTACATAAGCATATATCACCACAGTTGTTTTATTTAGTTGGTAAGGTTGACAGATTAGTAATGATCACGCACATTTCAAAGAGTTTACGATGACAACGTGAAAGATCACGCCATGTCCCAAACGAGAAACATCAGGTCATTAACCTTTAGTTTTCCTGTTTGGGTTTAGAAGAAAAAGAATAGAATGTCTTTTATTTGTTGTGCTAAATTAACAGGTATCCTAAACATCGTTAAAATATAAGAATTAATTATAAGATTTCGGCGACATGACATGAATTATACTAGGTATTGCCTAGTATTCATGTCGCCTAATTATAATTAACTCTCATTTTTACTAACTACAAAAGGAGGAGATTTTTGTATGTTACTCAATGTCAACTAAATGATTCATCATCATCATCATCAGCCGGAAGACGTCCACTGCTGAACAAAGGCCTCCCCCCTGGATCGCCACAATGAACGACAACTCGCCTAAGCCAACTAAATGATTACAAATATAGATTTCTAAACAAATGAAACAGGGGCAAATCTATCCACCATCTAGGACTAGCAAATCTCTAGCAACAATTACGTCCTAAGTATTATACTATAGACTAAACAAGAAAAAGAACTATCCCTGTAATTTATTACCATACTTCACAGATAGGTAGGCCGATAACAAAAGAACTATTTTATAAGGATCACAATAATATAAATCGCTATTCTAATTAAGAGGTAATGCGACCCGAGCGATCAACTGATACACTGCCGAGCAAAATAAAGTGTACATGATACACACGCGAGCACGCGAAAGTGCTGCGTTTATAAATTAACTGTGGTGGATTACATTATTATAGTACACCTAGGGCTCTTTATACCATTTAGTTTGATCATAATCAGTGGTACAGTTTAATACTGAATCGAGAATAACTCTAAAATTACGTATTAAAAATTCTTACAAAAAAAACTGATTTCAAAACATTTCCTATGGATCCCACTGCACTGTCATAACTGGACCAAATTAAAATGGCGCCACCACACGGGAAGCACGAGCTTTCAAATAAAACAAGAATCATCAAAATCGGTTCACCCAGTCAAAAGTTCTGTGGTAACAAACATAAAAAAAATACAGTCGAAACATCCTCCTTTTTTGAAGTCGGTAAAAAAAAGTAAGTAATTAACGAAATATTTTTTGAAATATCAAATTTCAAAAAATATTTTATTAGTAGATGACTAGATATTTTTGTGTTTCTCAGAGTACGTTGAGTTAAAAATAAATATAAATGCAAAACCGAATGGAAAAATTAACACATTACAAAATAAAGATATCTTGCTATGAGTTTCTTTAACATAGTTACTTAGCATACCAATAAGTAACAGATAAAATGAGCAGCATACATTTTTGCATAACCATTAAGAAATCTGCAACATTGTATAAACGGCTTTATTTTACTTTACTCTCATGAACAGTGTCATAAAGTATAGGTGTTTATCAAAATCCTCGTATCTATAAAGACGAGCAATAAGACATTCAAACAATCCATTTTTTATACAAAACGCTATCCGTTTAGCGCGCAAAAAGTCTCGAGATGCGATGGGCTGCGCATGCGTCACTATGAATACGTTTTTACAGAAGGTTTGCTCTATAAAGTCTCTGTCCATTTACTGTGGCAAATACAATACAGTTAAATATTTTCTTACAATTCTAAGTAACATACTAAAATTACGGCCTTATAAACATACTAAATATATAAAAATGCATCAATAACATTTTTTTTTTTTTAATTGCTGTAGCTTCTTGAATGCTTGATAAGATAGATCAGTGTAATCATTTAATTATCATACTTATATACTACATACTAAAACGATCTTAATACAAAGATTGTAATGTAATATTGCTCCTGCTTTTTTCACTGTTTAAAGAATGGATCTAATTTGTTGCTCAAAAAGTAAAACTGTACATTCCCACAACTTCAATTGTTGTTTGACTAACTATTCAACTACATTTTTTATGATTTCAAAAAGAAGAGGCTCTCCATTCGTCCCTATGTTTTAGTCACCATCCACTGTATGGTACATTACCAAGTAGTGGTACTTCTGCCCTCTCTAAACAGTGTCACCCAGCATCTGCGTCGTCCGGAATGTCGCACCGCCGCGGGCGCACATTACGACAACACACGCTCGCTACATTTTGTATATAATGGACCTCTGTGAAAAATAGACGACGTTTAACTATACTCGTGAAAATGTGCTGGTTCTTTTCTAGCGTTTATGAAGTATATTTTTAGTAACTAAATGATTTTGCTTGAGGTCCAAATAAATGGGTAAAAACAAAACTCTCCTTCGGCTGTCGGGTAAAAACAAATACTTCATAAGACAAGATATTATATGCTCTAAATAATGTACTAACTTAAGCAATATAATAAATTGTATTAAGACAGTGGACTTAAATTTATAATGCAAGTATTTAATAAACATTCAACTTGCTATAAAATATCATAAATAGAATAAAGTAGGTATGAGTTAATTTGTCTCATTCTAAAGATAGCTCTTCGATCAGAATTGAAACGAGTATATCCATACAAAGATAATTATATAGTTATTATTTATTCTCTTGTAGTGCCGTCATAAGATGATATCTTGTCCCTGTAGAAAATAATTCTAAAATGACAGTGTAAATAAATACCACTACTATGATAACTCGATTGTAATTTGACAAATAATCGATTGGCGTGAAAGTGAAGTGAGTTTCTTATTGAAGACTTCAGTTTAACACAACCGTATATAAAATTGCTCTAAATAAAAATTAAAGATTACCGATTAAAGTACTATACTACCTTTAAAGAATTTTATTCTGCAGGTGACTAGTAAAATTATTTGTTATAACATAGATAGCTCACGAACTATTTCACAATAGTGCACAGGTGCACTATTTGTAATAGTCATTTAAATATAGACTTTATTATTTTAAATATACAATTGATAGCAAATCTTTTTGTTTCAAATAATTGTTATCAAATGCATGTTGTTTTATGGGAGAGTCCAGGAATAGACTAATATAGGCCAAGTTTATTTATTGACACTAAGTTTTATCTTGTTAGATATAGGTATGTTAGTAAAATATAAGAAAACCATGACCATACCAGAAAATAAATCAACACTGAACCAAACATAACATATCACCATAAATTATGTCTTCACCAATTTCAACACGATCATAAAACTCACAACTATACATCAGCCACTTTAAAGAAATAATGAACGTGCTTTGGGATTATGAACCTTAATTCAATAGTTCTAATAGTTCAGTTCCCATCACATTCAAATTAATTTTAGACCCTTTTCGGTAATATTTGTCATTCTAAAATGAACTTAAACACATGTTGTCAAAGTTGATAATTGCGTAATTAGTAATAACGTTTAATTCTCTTTCCATATTGGCTTTAGTATAGTCACAAGTGAGAACCATTCGAGTTCCCTTAGTACCCGCTAGCTATTTAACATGGCGTGTACTATCCTGCTATAAATAAAAAGGCTTGTACTTATTTGCATTAACACTGAATGTTATGACAAATAGAAAAAGGAATTATAAAGACATTCTCGAAACTAACGACCGTCGGGTACTTTAAATTACTTGAGAGTACACAAACGTTTTGTCAGTTTATTATTTTACTAACAACCTTACTAAGTATTAATTATTTTTTTAACTAATAAATGTTTGACCTAACTATAAACATATGCATAAGCTAATAAATCAACAATACGAGTATCTTATACCTTTATTTTTCTACACAAACAAACACAGACACTCTTCACAAATCATAAAAACTTATACCACAAGCAAACACCTTGGTCTTGCAAATATCCAGACTCAGTGTACCATCGTTATTAGCATAGAAATCAAATTAAAACGCATCTGTCGGGCTAGCCCATTAAATACTCCTTTTATTCTAGAAATAACAAGGCCTGGATATTTTCTGGTCTAAAAAATGTATATTACGCCTAGCCACGGCTAGTCTTTGATTATCGACGATAATTTATGCTTAACTAGTTTTTGCAAGATTCTTTTGATGCTGGATATCCCATGGGAATGGGGATAAAAAGTGTTCTATATCATAAGCTTGGAAAGTTAATGCTTTGACATGGTGTGACTTTTGTCTCATAATGAATTAGTTTTATTTGCTAGTTCAAAAAATTAAAAATGTTAAGAGACTGAGGACGTATAAATAAGGTATAGTGAAAAAATCGATTCCAAGTTTAGATACTTACTTTGTTTTACAGACATCTTACTTAGTTCTTATGTATTCATGTATTACATGAAACAAATGTTAACAGACAAAAGATTACCAACACACATGAAAAAAAAACACATCAAGTTTGTCCTGTGTGAGGATAATCTAGCCTGTTACTTAAATAGACGCACACACTTCATAAAACGACAACAAATTACCTTAAAATCCTACTATTCTAAATCACACGCGCACACAAGATAATTAACAAGTGCGTTAAAAAAATTAACACGAATAACAAGATCGAACAAGCCCGTAGAATGTTTCTAGTCGTTTGCCTAATTACCCAAATTTGAATACTAGCGACAATGACAACATCAGTTCACTGACCCCGAAACGTAAAAAAAAACTGGATTTTTACGATTTTTCCGTCAATAAAATAAACTACTTCGCATTAATTTTGTTTAATTTTATTAAAGTTTTGCTATGTTGTGCGGTTTTGTTCGATTTTATGAGTGAGTTTATCTTAGTTATTATTTTCTTTTTCTTATCTCTTTTGTTTTACTATGCCATGTCATGCTATGCCATTCAATAAAGTTACGTGTTAAATTATAATAAAAAATAAAAAAGTATTTGTTTATTTTTTTCTTTATTATTTGATTTGTAATATGACTCGTAATACATCAGTAAACCTTTACGTATTTAGTCAATTTTCATTAGTATTAATTTTATGATGAAATAGGATTCGTTCACACGTTTACGCAATCACTCATTATTCTCACAATTCTTAAAGAAAACTCCATAAATCATGAACACATACATTTTTATCAAATTTTCCTATACATTAATGTGTCGTTGCTTGTCTATAAATTTCCTACATGAAATAAAAATCCTAACTTATCAGACATTTTCCTTATTGCAATTAATAATAATTATCTAAGTAAATCAAGTTTTAACAATAGGTCCTACATACCTATGTGAATAATAATAATCGTCATCATTTATATCTAAACCGTACTAAAAAACCACCATTTTGAACTCAAAAAACATAACTCTTATCATCATAATTTTAAACTTAAACTTTAAACACCATCACACTTTTGCAAAAAAATTACTCTGAAAAAATCCAATATATCAAGTCAATAATCACACAAACATACAAACATAATCTTAAGAGAATTACATAACAAACATTAACTGTATATTGTATAATACACGTGCAATAAGCCAGTTTATTGGCAATTTTATTTGCATAAGCTTCACGATTTTATTAGGTCTGTAAAAACTACGGCGATATGTGAAGTTGATCGGTTGATGGTTCTACTTGTTTATGAGTAGGCACTATGTTAGGTCTTTTAATGATGTGAGCATTGAGAAAGATTTATTTGATATTGGATGAAAAAGTCTTGACTATCGATAGATAAATCTTAGCTCTAATAAAAGTGATCTCCAGTAATTTTTCGTTTACTTTTTAGGTCATATAATATGTCTTAATATACCAAATTACCGATAAAATCACAAACTTACTAATTGATTTATTTTTGATCAAAGTTGTAAAACTACTGCACCATATACTATCATAGAAATACAACTCTTCTTATTTTTATGTTGATGATTTCATGAGATTCTGCTCTGCTCAAAACATAACCAACTATGTTTATTCAAAGAGCAATACTCTGCATAGTTTACCCAAAATAAGTTTTAAATACACAATCAATATAATACGAAAAACCCTCCTAAAAATAAAATGCGGACAACATCACATACATTGCTCTGAACCCAAAGTAAGTAGCTAAAGCACTTGTGTTATGGAATTCAGAAACAACGAAGGTACCACAAACACCCAGACCCGAGGCAATGTAGAAAAGTTGGTTTCTACATTGACCCGTCCGGGGATCGAACCCGGGACCTCAGAGCTAGCGACACCTTGAAACCGGTGCGTACGCCACTCGACCACGGAGGTCGTCAAAAGTCGTCGTCCTCTTTTTCTGTCTAACCCTTTGCCAAGTTATGTTAACTATAAGTACAAAAGCCCTCCATACTATAAAAATATAATCAGTTCATTTTCAGTAACGGATGCCTTCACAATCGAAACGTCTGAACTGCCAAAACTAACAGGTAAACTAACCTAGAAACATCAGTTACAGGATGCACCGAGGCCGGCTAATGCGATTCAATGATTTACAAACATGCAATGCAAAACTTCATGTTCACATGTTCATTCCTAATAGGTTTATATAGTTTTTTGTGAGGAAGAGTCTAAATGTTCTGGTATTATAATATTTAATTGTTTTCATTAATATTTTAGTGTGAAAAATTAAAAGGTAATTAAAAAAAAATGTAAAGGCTAGACAGGAAAAATCATTTAAAACCAGACGGATAAGCAGTCTTTAAAATCAATAAGAAGTATATTTATATGAACATCACTTATGCGAATATTATTCTGTTTTTGCGCTCCTATGGCTGAACCTTAGAGTATAGATAAGAAACTAAAGAGTGAGCCTATCAGTGTATGAACCGTGAGAACTAGTATGAACTAGTTTTATCGTAAATTTTGTATCAAGACGGAGCGCGCCGTTTTAATAAAACTATCTAAAACCCTAATATTATCCTAACAATGTCGAAAACATCGATATTTTCGCATATAAGTCTGTCGTTGCGCGAAAAATAACTTTAAATCAGTAAACGAATGTACTAGATACAGACAAAAAGTGCTCTCGCTTGGCACGAAGGAAAACTACCGATACTATCGGTCTATAGTTATCTATAGTCTAAGGGCTGAACCAATTAACAGATTTTGATGACGTTTGGTGAAGAGTAAGCTTGAACCCCGAAGACAGTCATAGCCTTTACCTTACATCTGTTTACCTTGTTGCTAAGCGAAAAAGCTCTGTAATAAACGATTTACCTACACTTACACATACATACTACTACTTGTATACAAAAAATTACACATAAAATTCAATGACATAACATCAACACATTCATGACCAAAATTAAATAAACAAAACAATAAATTAATCAGTTTTTGGAACCGGAGACTTTATTAAGGCTTAGTGTTGGCATTGAAGATAATGTCACTTAAGTATGGGAACCTCTTTATTGTTTAACTCGAGGCGTGAGGCTGTACACGCAACAACAGAATTATAATAAACACAAGAACTAATAGGTGATGCTTAATCAGGTATAATGTCCTACTAAAGGTCTAGGTTCTAAAAGGCACTATAAATGGTTTTTTATTGTTTTTCACATTGAGTTTTGAGATCTCTTCAATACCGTTTTTCGTGAAAGTCTAATCATTATCAGGCCTTTTTTCCTATCATAAACACTTAAAAACTCAATCTTAAAAGGAAAGCCTTTTAAGATTAAGATTTCAGATTCAGATTACATTAATTATGATAATTATATAATTATATAATTGACAATTATAAAAAAAAAAACAATACAAAACGATACAATTAGGAATTTTCCATTTTATCTTCAAATTAACAAAAAACAAGCGCTCGTGCTAAAGTATTCATTCTTATATTACTCTTATAACAATAATCTTATACAAAAGAATCCAAAGTATCTAAAGTTGTAAAAATTGATTAAAGTATAGCGAAATTCCCGGACCCGCCTACAAAGATCCATTTCAACACTAAATTGGTTTTATTCTTAGAAGATACAAGTGCAAATTAGGTTCTAAACATAATAGGATCGCACCGATTCCTTGAAGGCTGAAGGGCAATTTGAACGTTCACGACTTCTTACGGCTTTATGAGATCCTGGTACTCTTAAAGTTAGACGGCTGAAACTATTTCTATTTGATTATATTTAAAACTAAGCTGTCTGTGCCTGCAACTTCTTTCGCGTGGATGACGAAACTTATCAATGAATGACAAACTTATTACTATTGATTGTACCGTGATGAAAAGTATACTATAACCTGCCCAGGAGTATAAAGAATCATTGTACCAAGTTTCGTTAAAATCCGTCGAGTAGTTTTTGTTTCTATAAGGAACATACAGACAGACAGACAGACAGACAGACAGACAAAAATTTTACTGATTGCATTTTTGGCATCAGTATCGATCACAAATCACCCCCTGATAGTTATTTTGAAAATGCATTTCATGTACAGAATTGACCTCTCTACAGATTTATTATAAGTATAGATTAAAAACTATTCTATTGATGTTAGATTTCAATTGTTTTAATAACGGGCTAAGATTTTTGATATTTTGATATTGATTAAATATTTATCAGAACTAACGTAAGATAAACACTGTGACCAAGGTTTGATGCAAACTTACCAAGTCAGTTTTGGCCTTAAGGTTATACTACAAAAATAAGGGAATTTAATAAAAGAAAAAAATTTATACAAGGAATTAAAAAAATCTTTCTTTCTTTCTTATAAGCCCTTTCTACCCGACTTTAGTCTTGACTGGCCTCATGTTTTTACTAACGGCCTCACAGTTTTATGTTATCCTGGTACCTCCATAATCTAAATACAAGTATACTATGGGGAAAATTCTCAGAAAACATAAAATGGAATGAATGTGAAATAAATTTAAAAATTCTAGGCGTGGTTGCATGCTCAGACATATGACTAATTACTTCTAAGAACTTAACATGTATGTATGTAATTATGATTTTAATGAACATGGCTCTTAGTCTAGACAATGCAGGTTACATTTTACCTATTTAAGACTGGTTTTAAATAACTACATGAAAATAACTTGATATTTTAACCTCAGCCATTTCAGAAAAACAGCTTAATTTGTTCGTCTGCTGAACAGACCTATTTTTTTATCTTAGAACTATCTGGATGCATCTGAATTCGAATAGAAAAATTGCATCAAAAGGTCTAATCGTTTAGGAATCACGAGGTCACAGACACACAAAAGAAAGATAGATATATCAATTCACAAAAACACATTGACATGAACCAAACGTTTTTATGCGCCTTTTTTATTGAGGGTTAAAATACAGATATATTTTTTTGAATTGTCACCATAGTGAGCAATCTTAGTAATGGTCTTCCCTCCTCCGTTTAAGATTATTTTATCCTATAGTAGGATAGATACAGGCTGTTATTATTTAATTCTGTATTAATTTGTAAGACCTGTAAACACCATATTTCAAGCAAATAAATATATTCTATTCTATATTCTATTCTATTCTATTCTAAGTTTAATGGCATCCTCGAATTCACATTTTTTGTGTGCCCGGCCTTGCTCAGACAGTGGATAACCTTACTGGAATTCCCCAAGAGATAAAAAAAAACTAAGACAATGGTCGTAGACCTTACCTAATTTGATTATCTGTTTCAGCCGGATCTTTGAAGATGGAATACCGAATACGGGTTTGTATATTTTAGGAGAATAAAATGTAATGTTGGACGAAACGCACTATTGAATTTAATATATTATAAGTATATGCGTTTTTTTTAACAGTTGAGCTTGTGACAAATAAACTAGGCCAAAAATATTCCGTTTATAGTGAATAACATTATCCATATCTGGTAATCATAGTATATGCAATAAAGAATTGAATTGAATAGTTTTCCTCATCTTGTGGCCGATAGGAACTAGTTATTTATTTAAGTTCTAAACTGCTCCTCTGAGGTCAAGGACCTATAGGAAATAATAATGATTTCAAATTTAAAAATACAATATACCACACAAAGTACCGATATCATCGAACCAAAACAAAAAGCAATTACCTCACCCCTATTTTAACAAAACATATTGCACACATCTGGCAAACCCCTATAGCTCACAACCGTGACGGTTGTTTATCCAAATATCTAATATACTAGCAGTGTCCCGTCGTTGTACCCGTGTCCTTCCCGTTCCGGACTTATTATCCGGTAGAAGATAATAATATACAGGGTGTTACGAAACCCCTGTCCGATCCGTTAAGGTGTTGTTAGGTATCGATATCTGATTACGAAAATGTGGAAAAAAAATGGAAAAAAAAGAAAAAAAAATTAAAACCTTAAATTTTTTTTTTCTCAAAATTCGATAGAGAGTGTCGGCGTTGTCACAGATGATACCTAATTACCAAACAAAAGGCCCCCAAAAATACCGACGAAATTGGTGTTGTAGTTTTTGTTTTATTCTCAAATTTAGGGAATTTCGGGGCAAAAAATGGTTATTTCAAAATCCATTATTATTGTTTCTGTCATGAATTTTTCAAATTTGATATTTTATTTGGGCATGTGATTGTAAACCCTCTATGACCCTTTCGGGTCGGACAGGGGTTTCGTAACACCCTGTATAGAAGATAGAATTATCCTATATTCAAATCCGGGTTAAATACTGCCTGTGTGCCAAATGTTGTTTATATCTTTTGGACTGTTTTTGCGTGAAAGAAGAACAAACATCTGTAATCAAGTACAGCCACAAACAGAAATATTAGTAAGTTAAAAAAATATCCTAAGAAGGCAAGGAAGAAAACATAGGCATGTCAGACCCTGTGTCTAAATCGTTGATCCATTTAAACTCTGGCCAAATCAAATCAAAAGTTACAACAACCAATAGCTTAACATGATGATTTGTGTTAATTAACTATGACTCTTCTTTGCCTTTCCCTGCGACCAGCCAGGACGGCATTTGACCTACCACAGTAGAATTAAAATATCAGTTTTGACCACCATAGGTAGTTAAATAGCGTGATAGTAGTAATGTACAATATGGTCCTTCGCACGCGAATTAAAACAAAATATTGCGTGTTTACCGTCTTCGGTTGAGTGGTTATAAGTACGGATGCCAGTGTAATGGGTTTTTCAGTTAGGAAATACTAAGTTATATCCTAGACCGCTGCTAGGTTTTGATTGCCGATACCTTTATGGAACTTCCTATTACATATTATAGTTATGAGTAATTATCTATACATATATACTTATAGTAAATCTGTAAAAGTGAAAATTCTGTACATTGAAAATATCAAAAAAATAAATGGCGGGAGGTGTTACTAGACCGACACCGAACCCAAAAGTGTGAAAAAAAAAATTTTGTCTGTCTGTTTGTTCAGGTATCACGCAAAAACTACCGGTTCGATTACGATGAAACTTGGTATAATTATTCTTTATTATCCTGGGCACCACACTGGGTAGTTTTTATCCCGGAAAAGTATAAAAAATGAAAAACAAACATAATTTTGCGGTTAAAAACTCATTGATAAGTTTCGTCATCCACGCGAACGAATTTGCAGGCACAGCTAGTTGATAATAGTTTTCAATTTGTTTGTGATTAGTCCTGCCTTATGTAGAAATGACTTTTGCCAATAAAGAAATATAACAAAGTTTTTTACTGATGGTATGCTACATAAACTATTGCAAAGAAAAAATAAGGTAAATTATATTACATTAATGTCTTAAAAGTGTGGGTTTTTTTAATACCACATCGATTTATCATGGTTTTTTTTAAATTAGGAACAAACATAATAATAATATAACCAGTAAAGTGACTTTTTCTCCTAGAAATACTAAAAATATTCCTTGTGTGGTAATATTACAATGAGTATTACATCTCTACCGTCCCCTTAAGTAGTTATTACATACATACAAGTTACATATACAGGGTGTTAAGAAAACCCTGTCCGATCCGAAAGGGTGATATAGGGTTCAAAATCACATGTCAAAATAAAATATCAAATTTTTAAAATGCGTGAAAGAAACCATATTAATGAATTTTGATATAACCATGTTTTGCCCAGAAATTCCCTAAATTTGAGATTAAAACAAAAACTATAACACCTATTTCATCGGTATTTTTGGGGGCCTTTTGTTACGTAATTAGGTAGCATCGGTGACGACGCCGACTCTCTGTCTTGACTAATGAGAAAAAAAATTTTTAGGTTATATTTTTTTTTCCATTCCATTTCCATTTTTTTTCACATTTTTGTAATCAGATATCGATACCTAACAACACCTTCACGGATCGGACAGGGTTTTCTTAACACCCTGTATACATAGTTACATTAATTACGTCCACAATATGCGCTAGCGTGCAACATGTTAACTATTTAAGAGAGAGTGTTTGTTTACACATTGTTCACTCGGAAACTTATTAATCGATTTTGAATATACTTTTATTGATAGTGCAAATTGTAAAGTAAAGAGATTAAAACAATAACTGCCTGACTGCTTAAAATATTGCGGTTCAATCATAGGCAGAAAACCGTAAGATATATTTTTCTTGTTGTTGGTATGTAAACCTATGACCAAATCTTCAGTACCTTTTAGATATTTATAAATATTACATTTCATGGTATCGTGTCACTATTGTTCAACAAGTCCTTCATGCAAAGAAGCATTGAATACCACGATTTTTAAATGAGTACTGATGATTTTAGATTATTTAATCCAGATTTCCTCTTGAAACCTAACTCCACTGTTAGAAAATTCAAGTTGGTTCCTTTTGCCTTTTTAATGGGAGCTACTGCGAGTTAAAAATCTGCAAGGTAAGCTCGTGTCATTCTCTACCAATTAGAGGCAAGATATAGACCTGATGAGAGAGATGAGAGACCAACGAACCTAGAAATTTTGGTATCGCGAAAGCCTTCATTTAATTGTTACCTTAAATAGGTATGTTAATAAGATATATTGTTTCGTAAATTTATATATTTATATGTAAAAGAGTGTATATTGTGCCATACCAATTAAGAGTTTTACAATCTTGTGTTTTCAATTTAAAGCTTGATATAAGTTGTTATGGCAAAATGATTGGTTTTATTTGTAGGTTACTGTATCCAATATTCATGATTTTTGCAAGTCAGTTACTGATCAATATGGCCCACTTGGTAGATCTAGATTATTTCTTTCCCATCACATCTAGGTGTACGTAAAACTTAAAGTAATAGAATCTATGTTATTGAAAAATGCTAAGTGGCTAGGTTATTGCTTTGTCATAGTGACCAAGGAAATTCTTCATTTGTTGCACGACATCACATAGGTACATTGCTCAGAATCCAAAGTAAGTAGCTAAAGCATTTGTGCTATGGAAACCCGAGACACTATAGAAAAGTGGTTTTCTACATTGACCCATCCAGGTATCGAACCAGGAACTTCAGAGCTAGTGAGCCCATAAATCAGCATGCACACTATTTGACCACGGAGGTCGTCATTGAGACATATAATTGATACACATTTTGGCACTCTTACTACAAATTTATTTCTAGAAATTCACTAGAATTACTCTGTACTCTGCCTATGAAAAAAGTTAGATTGTATAATCTTACCACAAATTATGTATATAATTAAATAGACAATGTAAGTAGCTATATAATATATTCTAATAAACACTTCATTTTATATTTATACTTGACTCTACCTTCAGCAATTAATAATAATTATAAACAAAATAATATCCATTGTTAATAAAATTAATGAATGTTCACACCTAAAACTACCGGTAACATTGACCCAAAAACAAATGAATGACGTAAGGTAAATAATTACAGCAAAATAAAATACCAGTAACTGTTTTACTAAAGAAGTTATCTTCTTGTATACAGAAGGAACCAGGCAAGAAGTATTAATATCTGACTTGTACATGTTATATAGGTATGTATAGGTGAGAGACATTGTTTTTGGAATTACGACAAGGGATAGTTGCTATTTCAGAAAGATTTCCTTTACAAAAACATTATTTGTTCTTACTGTCTCATGGGAGATTAGACTGTGTGCTAGTTTATTCAATGGCCAGATTTTTTATTATAAACACCTTTATGAAATCTCTTTAGAGCGAAATCAAGTACCTACATAGGTTAACCAACTAACTCGACTCTACAAAATGAATTCAAAGAGCTTTAAACTTTTTGACTAACATTATCTGTCAACCATATTATCAAGAAATAGGATGTAGTGGTTACCAAGCAAGACTAGAACAACAGAAATACTTGGATAATTTGGATACAACTCTACAATTATTTTGTAGAGTCTTTAAAACACAAAATAACAGTTCTCAACGGAGCATATAAACCCCTTTACATAATGACTGACTTAACAATCTTAACATCGCAATTCACTTAATCGTTTCGCTTAATCGCAGAGTTGCGAATGTGTGAGTAATCGCACTGAAATAATTCACGCTAAAGTGCCACTAAAAATCGCAAGTACGCTACAAGTCTTACGTTAAAGAAAGCTGCGATTTTTAATCTTAGAGTATAGAAAACCATAGTAGAATTTCTAGAAGGAAATTTTATAAACATAACTCTCCTTTTTGTTTTCGCCATAGTTGGTCAAGAAGAGTAAAGCCTCTAAGTGATTCTATATTTTAAGTAGAGCTACTAAGTATATTTACAGACATTGGTCTAGTTCGTCGACATTCACATTTTTAAAGCAACAAACATTCCTAACCGCAAGGCCGGAGAGATTGACTTGAAACATAATCGAATTACAAAACAAGGGTCACAATTCTATCAAAATTCAAATCCACGTTGCACAATAATTGTTGACAAATGGTCCCCAGTCGCAGAATGCGATCCGCCTTGCAAAACCCGCCTAACCCTTTCAGAAAGAACTTGAACCGCTAAAATAGCTTACAGCCATAGAGCCCTTCTCAACTCGGCCGTATTACAATTGCTTACCTTTACAAAATCAGCGTTCCTCGGGTCGCGCATTTATCCAAGCATAAGTTTCAGGCACTGCGCTATCAATTAAACTAAAAAAAATCACGCCAAAAAAACGTTGGGCACAATTGTGTAACACTGTTTCCGAACGCACGGCGATATTTTGCAATATTTATTCGAGCGACATGTCCGCACCCCGCGACTTCTTACGCATAACTGGCGGCTTGAGAGCGGAAACTCGTTCGGTGGGTCTGCGCCCGCGCACCGAACGGATGGTCCGGTTTACGCTTGCGTTTCGTTACCTAGCCTTTTGTCATACGAATAAATTGGTAGATATCGGATAAATAAAATTATGTAATATTGTGTTTGATGATAGTTACATTAGGAGAATGTGAAATGAGTTCTTTAGGTTAATTCATATTTTACTTTTATTGTTTTTTCGATAGTAAAAGTGTATGTAAACTCCTTTATGTTTTGGGACGGGCCGCCTCTTGTCCTTGGTCGTTAGACAGGATAGTTAGAATAGCTGTGACATAGTTGTTCATGTTTCCAATGCTATTGATAGTAACAATCGATTTCATGGTATGTCTCGTTTCGTCAAATTTTCAGCGAACTCATGTTGAAATTAGAAACGACCTGCTCTGTTATGCGTAAGGTCTATTTATGTTTTTTATAAGAAAGTACTCTTATATTCCATTAATGAAATAAACGCTTCTATTTGTTACCGTAGTAACACAAGTAACTGTTTAATAAGTCATGTATAATTGTGCTCCCCAATAGGTTGACTAATTGATTAAAAAATAAGTTATTTCTAACTGATTAATATCGTATTCAAAGGTGTTTTTTGAGACTTTTTGTCAGTTATTTAAACGCCATCAACTATAGTTCAATGGCAATAGGCACCTAGGTATAGCAGACAGAATTGTAGGCTTTTACGACGGATAGTAGAAATGTAGAGTCTATAGTGTTATATTTTATGGTAGAGACTGTACGAGAAGGTAAACAACATAACTAAGCTAATCGCTTAATAGCTTAAACGTACCAGATGTTAGGATTAAAATAAATATAAACATCGTTTCTGCTCGCCCCTGCTTCAAAAGTCTAAGATTCCCCTTTAGGAACACAGGCTGCTACACGGCTAAGATTCGAGAGATATAAAAAATCGATACTTTTTTTAGTTTTCTTTTCATAAACCTTGTTCTTACAATAACATTATAACAAACAGAAAAACATCCGATTTGATGCATTCAGAGAAATGGTGCGACAAGGGAAATCGGGATTCACTTTTATATAGATTTACTTAAAAACGTTTATGGGCGTTACGATACATAAAGTCGTAGTTAATTCACTGTTGCTTTCTAATTTCTTATTATTCAATGAAACAGTCGTCACGGTTCGCGCATAGTTCTGTAATACGTGGCTTGCAGTAGGGAATCCATAATGTTAGTAATTTAAAGCAGGTCACATATGATCATTTTGTAACGTGAAATTATTTGTCAGTGTGATGTCTTTCGAGTAACTTTTCCTTATATGACTAAGTTAATTTATTACAAGAAGTATTCTTTCTTAACATGCTTCTTGCTGTAAGTAGTGCTAACTAGTTCGAAAATGAGAAATAGAAAAACATGCTCTTCTTTTTGACAAATTATTGTTTCAGTAGTCGCTCGTAAATTAGATGGCTTGCTAGTATTAGGTTTTTTTCTATGTAAATAAATGAAATGGACAATTTGATACCTAGGTATGTACTTATGACTAATTTAGCTTGTACTGTGATTTAAATTGATGTCAAAATCCTCTTTTGTAAGAGTTTCCTCATATTTAATGTACTTAGTTGGTAGCATGCTTTAACCATAAAAACAAAAGATAGTGTAACTCACGAATTACATGTTCTGTGAATTTTAGAAAATAAACTCTACAATTAAGTCAAGTCTGCAAATGAGCGAGCGTGATAATCAATGCTCGTGCCTTCTCTATATAGAAAGAGGCCTGTGCCCAGCAGTAGGACATTTATAGGCCGGTATTATGTATATTATATTAACAAAGACAAGTCCATAAACCTCTGAAAATAACCGTAACACTACTCACAGAAATTCCGCGCGTTAATTAAAAAGTTAAACAGTGCAACAATATTATATAATCGTTATATACACATATATGTAACATTAAATAACGCACGAATAAAAAATATGAAGAATATTCATGATAAAATAGTGCATTGTAAACGTGTGACGTAATAACTGTACGGACTGTACCTACTTGCACTTATGTCAGAGAAAAGTGAATTATGAATAAATAAGATCATTATTTGCTAACAAAGAGTTTGATAGTCCTTTATAAAACCTCCTTTTTCTGCTCAGGTTTTTAAGTTTAATTCAGAGAGTTGTGGCTAGTATCTATTAATCATCTCCCGAGCCTTTTTCCCAACTATGTTGGGGTCGGCTACCAGTCTTACCGAATTCAGCTGAATACCGTATTTTACATGGAGCGACTGCCTATCTGTCCTCCACAACCCATTTTACTGGGAAACACAGTATCCCATAGTAAGACTGGTTGTCAGAATAGACTTAACGACTGCCAAAGATCTATGTATGACAGCCGGGACCTACTGTTTAACGTGCTTTCCGAAACACGGAAGGGTCTCGGTATGTTATAAATGGTCACCCATCCACGGATCAACCGCGGCAAGCGCTGCTTAACCTGTAGTATCGACAAACCGTACGGCTTACACTTAGCCACGAGCCCCTCAAGTTAGGCTAGTATCTATTAAATAAACACAAAAACAATTTTAAATGAAATAAGAGTAAGTGAGTGGACGTGTAATGCCTAGTTTTATTTTGTTTTTGCTCGAAATCGCAAAATTTGGTGGCATACATTAGATATAGCAGTCAAAATATACATGGTTCTTAAATATAATTAAATATCCTGGGACGGCTCACACACCGACATCTGATCCCAAACTAAGCAGAGTTTGTTCTATGGTAACCAGACAACTGATAAACATACTTATATATTTCTAAATACATACATGTTATAGATAAATTACACCCAAGTTTTCTCATCACACAAACATTTGTCCTGGGTGGGAATCGAACCCACGAACGTTGGTATAGCAGTCAGGGTCATTAACCACTAGACCAACAGGCCAGTATAATGAGTATATATTGACCATAATGACCTGTAAAGCAACAGTAGAAACATTCGTTCACTTGTTTACGATGGGTTGCCAGTTACCCAACTAATTGAATACCCGCAAACATCAGATTAATCTTTAAAAACACCCATGACGTAAAAAATTATGTAGATCACCATCTATTATCATAAAATTCATATATTAACAAGTTTTTCTTGTATTTAAGGGGACAGAGTAAAAACTTAATGGTCCTGATTTCTGTGGAAAGTTAAACCAACCTGATTTTCTTGTACATCAACTTTTGGTAGATTTTGATAAGAACTTGTAATGAGATTTCTTATGAAATGTAATTTTAAAACGTCATGCTTTCTTAATCTCAAAATATATGCGTTAAAATATAGAGATTAATTACTTTATGTAAATTTGTTTATTATATTTTTAAGCATGCACTTTCCGAATATGTAAGGAGAGTCTAGGTTTTATTCGCTTAATTGTTTCTACACTGATAAACTACGCAAAAGTCTGATCTTTATGCCTAGAAGAGGGAATTCAGATTTTATTTGTATGGAAAAGAGACTTCAGTATTTTTTTTTTACATTTATTTTTTATGAAAAATTTACAACATTATGTACAAATTTACTATGTCTGTCTCTTTGACTTAGTTACTGTGATGCACTGAATATTCCCATCACCAGTTAGTCGTATACCTACTTCTACTGTATGTCTATTCTGTAAATAATTTCGGTATCGAGCTTCACCTGAGTGACAATAAAACTCACTTCAAAAGTGAACCCAATTGGTCTTGATTTAGAATTCAAATTCGAGAATACGTATTTGACATCTCACCGCGGATTCCGCTGTCGAGACATGAAAATAATGTTACAGAATAGCACTACTGGTCATAATTTGGGCAAAATCTGACACACTTAAAAAATACAGTACATATTAAAAACCGTGTTCTTCCTTTTATATCTGGCCTTTATTTTATTATAGACCAACTAATTTCCCTTCGATATAACAGCATCTATCTAGTACCTACATTTATGTCTGCGTATTGTTTCCCCAGCAACAAGGCAGAGAGAAACCTACCGCCGCACGTTACTAGCGCCAAGGAAAGTGTTTGTTATTAAACCCCTGTAAATGCCAACATATACTATAACACTGATATACAGATACTAGAAGAGTAAGTTCAGTTTTACGTAAACCCCCAGTAAGCAGAAGTGTTTTTTTTCATTGCATCCATTGTTGTAAATAAAGTGTTTACTTACAAGTATTTGCCATTAAAGGGCAGCATAAGAATTTTTTATTAATTTATAAGATACATACTATTATATAATAATTTATCTACCCCTTTACTACCTTCTTGACTTTCTTGACTTCTTTCCGTCAGCCTGCCTCTTTTTGCAATAATAAGGTGTGCGGTTTCACCCTCGTAAGTGTTTTATTTATGTTGTTTATAATTATTTTACTTTTCAGGTGTTAGTGGGTCCAATAATTAAAAGATCATGAGAATCGGTCTACCCGTTCTGGAGTTATAAATTGTGTAACTATTCCGATTTTGTTAACATAAAGATTATGCCATTCCTGCCTTAATTAGTACTACTACTCACGTAACTCATGTCTTTTCTAGATATTCTTGATCTTTGTATCTGTCAATATATAGGTTTCTCCTGCAAGTGCATCAAGGTGTAATATTAGATTGCAAATTGGAAAATCAACCACAGTTTGTGGCGAATGTGACAATACTTATTAGTTTACGCTGTACCGTGTACTGCTATTAAAGTTGATGGTATGATCATGTAAAAGAAAAGTAGGATTTAATTCGTAGACAGTTCATGAAATAGAGAGAAATATAAACTTATAAATATAAATCATAGTACATATTCTTTGAAGAAGCAAGCTGAATCCATAACGTAGCAAATATTTGCATGTTTAATCATTTTTGCTTATCATCGTGGTTACGTTTATCCTTTCATACAAAAGACATCAACGAGTTGCGAGTTGTACTAGTTTACACACAGCGCCACTATCGGCTAAAAGTAGAAACTTGATAGCGACATCTAGTGTCTAATGGTCAAAACGCTTATACGTTCCTTTACGCAGTAACTAGCAACACATCAAAACAATACAATTATTAGATTTTGATGGTGCTTATATCAAATAACATAGAAATATAATAATATAGTATATAGTTTTAAATTAAGATTATATACCCGTGACTTATACTTGCGTACGTAATATATGCTTTGTGCTTGGTTTTAATCGCCAATAGTTTTATGAGTATGCGTAGAAAGAGAATTTATAAAACTCAAGTAAGTGTCAAAACTTCTCGCTTGTTTGGCAACAATACGAACGAAAACAATCTTTTATTAATTCTTATATTTATTACTTAAAACCATGTCGGAAACTAAACAAGAAGTAAAGAATGAAGACACGGAGAACAACAATACGGCCTCAGAAGCGAAGCCTGTTGATGATAAACAAGTTAAAATAAACAACATGTTGAAAGATAGACTGAGGAAATACATCAAGAAATTAGATGGTAAATATTTTTAATTATAAGATTTTTAAATAAAATTCTCTTTAATTTTCTTCTTACTTAATGTTATATGTCAGCCATACTTTTTAGCTAGCGGCAAATATCCAGTCTACAACCTATTGTATTCTATATTCTGATTTTGATCAGTTTAATGTTTCTTTACCAGATAGGTTGTACATAGAAAAGGTAGTAAACTGTACATAGTCTCATCACATCTTCCTTTTATTTTAGTTTATTATTAGTAGCCTTCAGCAGGCTAAGTTATAAATCTAGTATGGACACCGAAACTTCAACAGCCTGTTCCAAATAGTTGAAAACAAAGTTTATAAAGTAGGTACAAATGTTATTTACAGATACCGGCACCAGCATAACAAAAGAAGAAAGCATAAAACTAGAGATAGAAACTTTCCAAAAGCTCTACAAACCAACGCTAGCCGGCGAGAAAGACTCATACAAAAACATACCAAAATTCTACTTCAAGTTACCGCGACCCGACGATATGTTGGCACAGAAGTTGAGAGAAGAGACTCGTGCTCAGTTCCTACAGAAGAAGAGTAAAGAGTTACTGGATAATAGTGAGTTAAAGCATTTATGGAGCCTGCTAGAGAAAAGTAACGGGAGCTTCAATGCGGCGAACAATGATGAGCTGATTATTGACTATTTTCAGTTCAAGAAGATTAGGGATGAGGCGGGGCCTAAGTATAAGTTAGTATATCTTGTAATATACTATGTTCCCCTTATTTATAATATTACTTTTTTATGCAGTAAACTGGTCTGCAGTTGGCCTGATTGCTGGCTTAAACCGCTTCTGTAGACTTTAATTAATAGTACTTTAGTCTGATATTGTTTGACTATGTGTTATTCAATACTTTTTAAGTTAATGCCACTAGTGAGAATTATCAGTAACAAGTAATAATTTAAATACAAATAAAAACATAACTCCACATAACTGCATGACTATTTTAATTTTGTGATTTATATAGCATATGTTATGCCCCACCATTGACTTTTTAGTTACTTTTTGACTATGTTTGTTACTTCATCACGCTCAAATGGATGGACCAAATTTGATAAAATATGGTATTGAGATAGCTGATACCCTTGATTAGCACAAAGGCTACTACTGTTTATTATCTGACACACTGCGGATATCACTGCGGGCAGAGCTAGTATTACTTAATTTAAACTGTACATGTGTCTTCCAGACCATACTTCACAGCAGAAGTATTTGGTCGCCTGCAAGCGGCTGAAGGCGGTGTGGGGAGAGTGCGAGCCGTCTCGCTCTTCAACTACGTGATGCGGCGCGTGTGGCTGCAGCAGACCAGGATCGGCCTCTCCCTGTATGACGTCACAGGCCAGGGGTATCTTACTGAGCATGTGAGTAATGTTACCGAGTGCTTGAGTACAAGCGGCTGAAGGCGGCCTGCTTATAATGTAGAAAAAAATAAAAATTAAGATCACCCTGTCTAGAGAGAAGTAGCAAAACACATTTATAAAATGTAATCGTTTTTATTTACCAACTAAATTACTAGATTAGTATTCTCACCTAGTATATCAAGACCTTGTTGTTCCAGTGCAGTTAAACCGCGTCACTTTTCCACGCACTTCTTCACTGTGGCATCTCTCAGTTTTATAAACTACTAAAACCTGCTACTCTAAGTTGTAGCTTATGTTACGAAAAGTCAGGATGTAGAAAAAAAAAACTGTTTCAGAATGTTTGTAACATAGGTACCAATGTCGAAAAACACACATACATACATATAATCACGCCTCTTTCACGCAGTGGTAGGAAGAGACCACTTCTTTCCAGTTGCTACGATCCTTACAGACTTGTTTCGCTTCGTCCACTTTCATTATTTCCTTCATACATGCTCTTCGGTTTAGGGTACTCTTGACCTGGCCTTTTTTCAAGACGTCCCCGATTTGGTCTCAAAAGGTCCGTCTACGTAATTTCATTCACACTCGCCTTATACACTTTTAACACACTCTCACTCGAAAAACATATTATCGTCAAAAGTGCCTAAAATCATGTCTTTTCTAATTTCCAGGACCTAGAAAGCTACATAGCAGAACTAGTGCCATCCCTCGCAGCACTAGACGGCCTAGACTCTTCATTCAGCTCATTCTACGTCTGCACCGCTGCTAGGAAGTTCCTGTTCTTTTTAGACCCCCTGAGGGTCGGCAGGGTCAGGATACGAGATGTGCTGTCCTGCTCCTTCCTGGATGATTTGTTGGAGGTGAGAGGGAGATGAATATGTTTTGAATTGTTGTTCTAGTCAGTAGTATTAAAAAAATATCATTCCAGTCTTTAAGTAAACCGATTGTTATACGCCAAAAAAAACTTTTTAGTCATTAATTAAAGTCAAAATAACATGGGATATTTCTTCCATTCAATTAAATGCTATAAATAGAGTTAGCTGATTGTCTCTTTCCAAGGGTCTACTGTACCTATAAACAAAGTAAAATAATGATCCTTTAGATACACACACAGTCATAAAGATTCCTTACATGATTTCTGGAAATACCAACCCCAACAATGACTTTTGAAGAATGCAAAAGTTGCTTCAAATGGTTCTTGTAATGCCACACATAATTATATCTAAAACTTTTATCCCTTTTACCACCAGCTCCGCGAAGAAGACCTGCCTATGGAGCTGCAGGAGCAGAACTGGTTCAGCGCCGCGTCCGCGCTCCGCGTGTACGGACAGTACCTCAACCTAGACAGAGACCACAATGGCATGCTCAGCATCAACGAGCTGGCTGGGTGAGTATGTAGTAATGACATAATTCATGTCATCTTTGAATTTTAATCCTGTGATGGCAACTCCTCAACATAAAATCATAAAATCTTAAAAAAAAAACATTTGTTTAACTTAGGCTTCAAAGTAGCACTTATTAACCGTCATAATTATTGCAAAAAGCACGGCACCCTAAGGGTCGGTTTATATCCGGCGGAAAAGACAGTGCGCAACGCCAGAACGAACAAACACACAACAAAACATTCAACCTTTCATACCCAACGCAGCAACGCATTGTCAGTTCAGTGTGAAAGGCCGAATGCTCCACCATGCGCCCGTCCGCTCCAGCGCCGCGTGACCTACAACCCGCGACGCTACCACTCCCATTCATGTACCGACCCTAATTCGAAAATTTTCACGATATTCTGTGTTTTTTGACATAATTAGTTTTTTTTTACAGGGATGTTGTGGTTACTGTAATATGTCAACTTTTTGGTTTAAAGTATCTTGAATGAAACTTGTAACTATCAAAAACCATCTTATATACCACTCAGCCAACCTAATTACCTAATTAATAGTTCATCTTAAATACCTAACTATAGACCCTTTTAAATCCATATTATTCCCTACAATAAAGTCTATTTTCCCTTTCAGTTACGGCTCGGGCACCCTAACCCGCGCCTTCCTCCAGCGGGTATTCCAACAATGCCTGACGTACGACGGCGAGATGGACTACAAGACCTACCTAGACCTAGTCCTAGCTCTGGAGAACAGGAAACAGCCGGCAGCACTAGCGTACCTCTTTAGAGTGCTAGATATCAACTCTGTGGGGTACCTCGATGCTTTCACGTTGAATTATTTTTTTAAGGTGAGTTTAACATAATTAAACATGTGATTAAATTGTGACAGAAGATGATTTGAATGTTTACCTGTTAAGAAATAATATTTTATGTCAATAATGATTTATTTATTAATACTTTTTGCACATTATTGCACAAAGGCGGACTTAATTCCTAAAGGCATTCTTTGCTAATCTACCTTATGATTTCAATTGGTCGTATAATGTAATAGTTCAAATTCTCATTTTGCTTTATTGTTATATTACCCGTTACAGCGTTTTGTCTTCCGTTCCTCAAACGTCTATATTAACTCTAATACAAAAAAATCTTCTTAAAATTTCCTTATTCAAGGAATGGTCAATCATTAATCTAACCAAAAATATATTAAATTATCTGTAATTTACGACGACTTTGAAAATGTTACCATAAGGTTATTTATTGTCACTTATTTCATCACAGGCAATCCAAGAACAAATGATAGCCCACGGCGCCGAACCCGTCAACTTCGACGACGTCAAAGACGAGATCTTCGACATGATCCGGCCCGAGCACCCGGCCCGGATAACCTTGCAGGACCTTATCCGGAGCGGGCACGGACATACGGCAGTGTCGATATTACTAGAGCTGCACGGGTTCTGGGCGTATGAGAATAGAGAGGCGCTCGCGGCTGCCGGGGATCATGCCTGACATCCGTATAAGTTTAGTGGGGACCGGTTTAAAATATGATGGACGGTGAATGAATGATTTGGTAAGTCATTCATTCGATAAGTCATTCATTCGGTCTCAGTTAGTGAATGTATAATTTAAAATTCTAAATATAAATAGAAGAGAACGATGTTAAATAGTGAAAGAATGAATGAACTGTTATGGATGTCATTTACTAGGTCATGCTGAATGATCCAAAAAAACAATCATTTAGTCATTCAGAAGATTTTTTTTTTTAATTCTAGAAGATGAATGGTCGTTTTAAATAAATATTTTTATGATTAGTCATCCTAGTGATATAAATGAGCAGTCACGGGTATACGGCCGTGTCTATATTACTAGAGCTGCACGGCTTCTGGGCGTATGAGAATAGAGAGGCACGCTGCCGGGGATCATGCCTGACATCCGTATAAGTTTAGTGGGGACGGGTTTAAAATATGATATATCGTTCATTCATTCGGTCACCTCAAATAGTTACTGCTACAGTTGAATGGAGACTGGTTTAGCATGTAATGGACATTTGTGACTGAATGATTAAGGGAAGTCTTTCATTCAGTCATAATGAATGAATGATTCAGGATGTAATTTATTCGGACATTCAGGTGATGCAAACTTGAATAAGGTACGATGGACAATTATTGAAGTTAATCAACTATTTTGAACTTATTTATATTTGAATATTTGATGATTATGATATTGTTAAAGAAAAATAAATTCATGTTTGAAATTATTTATAAATTAAGTATAAGTATGTTCAAATATGTAAACGTTTTGACATGTAAATGAAATAATGGGTAATTAAAAGATGATAAGATAAATTGAATGATTAGAATTCCTGAAAAAAAAAAAGATAATTGTAGAGTTTGCTTTTTAAATTCTAAACAATATAAATGAAAGAACAATTAAACAAATACTTCGGTATATTTCAACAAATAACATGATTATAATATTATTTATACAAAATAACTTATTATAGATAAACATGTTCAGATTGTAAATATAATTGAATACATTATTTATTGTTTTCTTATTGTACTATAATTATTGATTTTAACTTTTAAAGCTTATTATAAAGCAATATCCTTATATCTTAATATAATATAATAACAAAAATTGACTTTAGATAGGTTTTTTTAAACTTACGGTATATATATTTATAAATAATAAAATATAAAGAAAAGTGGGGTTATTTTTAAATATCCTCAAAGCTACAATTTAATATCTATATATATAAAAATTAATTGCTGTTCGTTAGTCTCGCCAAAACTCGAGAACGGCTGGACCGATTTGGCTAATTTTGGTATTTAATTATTTGTGGAAGTCCAGAGAAGGTTTAAAAAATGAATAAATATGAAAAAAAAAACTTGGAATTAAATAAAAAAAATATATATAAAAGTTTAGGCTTTTATTTATCGATTGAGGCAGTACGAAGTCTGCCGGAACAGCTAGTATAGTATAATTACCTCAAATCAGGAACACAGAATACTGTAATTCAAGAATTATGATGGTTTGATTATGGTGGATTAGACAGCCAGAATTCTCTAAATAATTCCGTGGTTTTTAAATAACCCTTCTTTAATATAGGTAGAAATCTAATAACAATATTTAGGCAACTGTAAATATAAATAATAAAGTTATAAATGCATAATTACTGTGGATATTTGATCAATATAAATATAATAAGTATACAGGGTGTCCGGTAAATAGTCCGACAAACTGTGGTGGCTGATACCTTAGGTCAGGTCCTATCAAATGAACACAACATATGTTCCCCGAAAAGTTACAGGTTACGAGTTACAATCGATTTTCGAAAATTTTAGAATTTTCTACCTTGCATCAGACTTTTCCATTTTTCTTGCTGATTAATAGCTTTCGTAATACTTTTTGTACATCAAATTAATCTTGAATAGTTACTCTACGCTTTAGTAAGTCTCATATTTATCTAAAAGAAGAATGTATTGACAAAAAAGCCATTCACTTAACAATTTTCACTTTTAGTTTTTCTTACTGCTCAACTTTGAACTGTAGTGGTGAAAAATAAATGTATGTAGGAGTTTTGTACAACAATCTTAAAAACTTGCTTGAATATTGGTGATTTTGGGAAGGTACTATACTTAGGTATTTTCTTTAAACAAATTGACAAAACAAGCTTCTGAAGTACAAATGGGCTTATTTGTTGAAATATTACTAATGTAAATCTGAGGAAAAATGAGACGTAACTTAACGCGGATCGTCATTGTACAATGAAATTAGGTATTTTCTTCTCGCCATTAACTCTCTATGCCAGATTAAAACATGTTTTAGTGTAAAGTTACCTTTTCCTTCAGTACTTTCTTACTAGATGAATCGATTTTATAACACTTTATTTTTCATGCAACAACAATAAAATAGCTGGTTTTGGACGCCCAATCCATCTGCCCTGGTATCCCTCGTTAGAGGAGGCTCTTACTTCAGGCCCTGCACTTAGCACCCATTTTCCCAAACCATATTGTATCGTTCAACTTGCCTAGAATGTATTTACGAAGAGTGGATCTTCTAAGAAACCGGTCAAGTTGGAGATGGACATGCTAACGAAGGGTTCCGTAACTTTGCAAAAAATTTAACAGAGCATTTTTTTTTTCATTTCCATATTTTCCAAATTGAAATTGGCCACAATTATTTTGTGTAACTAGTTAGTCGCTAGAAGAAAATACCTAATTTCATTGTACAATGACGATCCGCGTTAAGTTACGTCTCATTTTTCCTCAGATTTACATTAGTAATATTTCAACAAATAAGCCCATTTGTACTTCAGAAGCTTGTTTTGTCAATTTGTTTAAAGAAAATACCTAAGTATAGTACCTTCCCAAAATCACCAATATTCAAGCAAGTTTTTAAGATTGTTGTACAAAACTCCTACATACATTTATTTTTCACCACTACAGTTCAAAGTTGAGCAGTAAGAAAAACTAAAAGTGAAAATTGTTAAGTGAATGGCTGTTTTGTCAATACATTCTTCTTTTAGATAAATATGAGACTTACTAAAGCGTAGAGTAACTATTCAAGATTAATTTGATGTACAAAAAGTATTACGAAAGCTATTAATCAGCAAGAAAAATGGAAAAGTCTGATGCAAGGTAGAAAATTCTAAAATTTTCGAAAATCGTTTGTAACTCGAAACCTGTAACTTTTCGGGGAACATATGTTGTGTTCATTTGATAGGACCTGACCTAAGGTATCAGCCACCACAGTTTGTCGGACTATTTACCGGACACCCTGTATATCTCAAAAACTTTGGTTTGACTTCTCAAATAACATTGTAGGTAACTTGGTATTTACTGTACATATATTATTAAAATAAACGTTTTTTTCAACTTCACAGAAAGTTAAAGCACCTTGTAACATAGTATATAGTATTTAAAAATAACTTTTTCAATTCCGCGTAAGTAAAATAGTATTGGTATAAATATTTTGACGACCTCAGTGGTCGAGTGGCGTACGCACCGGTTTCAAGGTGTCGCTAGCTCTGAGGTCCCGGGTTCGATCCCCGGACGGGTCAATGTGGCAACCAACTTTCTACATTGCCTCGGGTCTGGGTGTTTGTGGTACCTTCGTTGTTTCTGAATTCCATAACACAAGTGCTTTAGCTACTTACTTTGGGTTCAGAGCAATGTATGTGATGTTGTCCGCATTTATTTATTTATTATGTAAGTTGTTAAAAGTGATGTAAATATTATTTATTTAATAAACTTGATTCATATAAACAAAGTTTCTTTTCTGTAACAAAGATAACAAAGAAGCATTTTTGTTTAATAATTTCCGTTTTGAAAGGTTTCTGTTAAGACTCAGTTACAACCAATATTTGTGTCTGTGCGTATGTTACGAGGATTCCTGAACATTCCCTTCTAGGAACCTCTTGCATGTATGTTTGTTTGTCTGTCTGTAAAGTTACTAGCTTGTAGTCTAGTAATTTGTATCGGTAATATTCGTAAATATTTGTAGGTTTTATTGGTACCACTTATAATAATATAGGTATGTTGCACCTCAAATGAGGGGCTCGTGGCTAAGTGTAAGCCGTACGGTTTGACCGATAATACAGGTTAAGCCGCGCTCGCCGCGGTTGGTCCGTGGATGGGTGACCATTTATAACATACCGAGACCCCTCCGTGTTTCGGAAAGCACGTTAAACAGTAGGTCCCGGCTGTCATACATAGATCTTTGGCAGTCGTTAAGTCAATTCTGACAACCAGTCTTACTATGGGATACTGTGTTTCCCAGTAAAATGGGTTGTGGAGGTCAGATAGGCAGTCGCTCCATGTAAAATACGGTATTCAGCTGAATCCGGTAAGACTGGTAGCCGACCCCAACATAGTTGGGAAAAGGCTCGGGACATGTTGTTGCACCTGAAATATATAATAAAATAGATATTTGTGTGTCTGTATGTATGTTGCTGTTTGTACGTCGTTTGTCTGTGTGTGTGTCGAATAAATAGTAATATTTGTAGGTATGTGTAGGACGTAGGTGGTTACACCGGTAATATGTGTAGGTATTTTGTACATATTTGTGCATAAATGTGTGTTTGTGCGTCTGTATGTATGTTCCTAGATTCCTGAGCACTCCTGTACTCGGTACATCGGTAGTATGTGTAGCTATTGTGTACATATTTGTGTCTGAGTGTCTGTGTGCGTGTCCGTATGTATGTTACACAGATTCCTGAGCGCTCCTGTACTCGTACACGCTGCCTCGCTCTATGAAGCTTGTTTGCGTGTTTGTTTGTTCGTCTGTCTGTGTGTTGTCAGACGCTGGCCCGTAACCGCCGCCGCTTGGGGAGTTCATTATGTATTTGTCCTAAAAAGTGATAAGTTTTTTAAGGTTGTAGCTTAATCTTTTTAACATAAGAAAAACTGTAAAATGCTTTACCTATTATGTTTCATTAAATTATATTAAAATCGAAGGATGTGAAGACAGAAAGAACATTAGGTACGTAATATGTTTTACGTCTGTGTAAAAAAAAATTAGATTCTTGTTTACCCTGTAATATAAGTGTATTCATCTTAGCGTGTCAATCAATGGTATTAATATATTACAGTCGAGAGGGTGGTTATTTTGTGTGAAGTAAAATAATAGTTACATTGAATGAATTTATTATGTAGGTATTCACTTCACTAAAGTTTCCACATTATGAACCTTATTTATTAAGATATAAGTTTTATTTTCGCTCACCCCTGGGTACGCGTGTATGGACGCCTTCCCTCCAAGGTTTATGAGTCTTCCATCCACACGCTGAAGCAGATTTAGTCCACGTTCACCGGGTTCGCCACCTGGATACAAATAATTATGCTTATACATATTTTCTTTTATGAAGCAAAAATAGTTACTTATGATTATTGAAAGGTATTGGACAAAACATTGTAAGGGAAATTGGAAATAATTTAGTTCAAAATAATTTCTGGTTGTCTGGGTGTAATTTATCTATAATATGTATGTATTTAGAAATATATAAGTATGTTTATCAGTTGTCTGGTTACCATAACACAAGCTCCGCTTAGCTTGGGATCAGATAACCGTGTGTGAGTTGTCCCGGAATATTATTATTAATTACATAGGTAATGAATACCATTTTTAATTGACTTCAAAGGGATCCCAATTCGATTGTATGATGTTTTTTTATACATATTTACGTGTAATCGGTTACTTTACGTGCTTTTCTCAGGTCATAGTTTTTAGCTCTGACGCAAAAGAGGGTTGTTATAAGGTTAATTCTTATGTATTAGTGTGTCTGTGAGAGAGAATATAATAATAATAATAATAATATTCCGGGACAACTCACACACGGTTATCTGATCCCAAGCAGAGCTTGTGTTATGGTAACCAGACAACTGATAAACATACTTATATATTTCTAAATACATACATATTATAGATAAATTACACCCAGACAACCAGAACAAATGATCGTGCTCATCACACAAACATTTGTCCTGGGTGGGAATCGAACCCACGACCTCCGGTATAGCAGTCAGGGTCACTAACCACTAGACCCGTCCACAGGCCCGTCAAATATGGCTCCTAAATAATTGTGATGCAGTTTTTTGTCCCAGTTCCAGTTCCTAGCTCCAATTTAGAAAAATCTATTCAGCTTTTAAATGTTATCACTATTTTTTTTTATTATAATATAGTTACCGTTCATCCCATACGGCTGGAAGGAGCGTCGTTCAGTAAGCACGGACAGCTGCACGCTGCGACGGAACACCAACTCACGGACGATACCCTCGCCGCCGTGCCAACGACCTGAGGAACAATATAACATTAATCATAATACCTATAAATGTCCCCCTGCTGGGTAAATCCTCACCCATATATAGAAGGCAATATTGTAATATAATCGAAATATATAGAACAAGTTCTTGCATTTTTAACATACTTCTTCTTACCGTGTCGATAAATGGCAATACTAGATTTTCCCGGACCAGTACTCAGCTACGCGGATAGCATTATCGCTATTACCTCGCGTGTATAGGTAGGACACGATGGGCAACTCAACAAGTGAGCCATGGTTTGGGGAGAGATACCTCACTCACGAGGCTCGTGTGCAGTGTAACCCCACCGATACATATTGTCTTTACACCGGCCGACTTGGGTCCGGAGTCTATTCCTAGACTTCCACGTCGGCCATGGAAAACTGCTACCGGGGGAAGTTTTAACAGACTGACTTTAATGAAGGGAATTCGATTGTGGGTATATTTTAGTTAAGCGATAACTAAGGCAATTGATGATCGATTTAAAAATCATTTATACAATATATGTGTGCGACAAAAGATCAGGGAAAATACCATATTATAATATTTTCTGCTGAGCTGAGCTGATCTGATAATGGAGCCGAAAGGTATCGTATAAGACCGAAGGAAAATTGCAACGAAACGATGCAATCCCATCGTATTTGGGCTTGTTTGATTTATTATCACAAGTACTAAGTGCCTGGCTGATTTAAAATCTTGCATTTTATGATATACTTTTAATAAAAACTAAGATGACGCGACCAATAAAAGGACTTGGAGGAAGCCTTGTTGAGAGACACCTTTGCCCAGCAGTGGGACAGCACAAGCTATAAAAACAAAACTTATTCAACCCACCTTTCCCCCCCGAGCCAGGTCTAAGCGAGAACTTGGCGACGAGCATGGGGTAGCGTCTCTCTACGATCTCCACATCCGTGATGCGAGTGTTCGTCATGTGGGTGTGCACACCTCCCGAACCCTGCCAGCCGGGACCCTGGGACACAATTTTGTATTTATAAACAAAGGAATTTAAAATTGAGATTTACACCTTAGCTTTTAAGTATAAAGAAAAAAATTAAAACTTTGACAGAAACAAGTCTTATGAGCAATCCATTTTTATGGCTCTTTAAACCATAGCGACAACAGCTCGTTAAAACGTTACTATAATACAAACCAAAAAAATATATAAATTTATTCTTAAGTTACCTAAAACAGAAGAACGAAAAAGACAAACTCTTTAAAAATACAGAAGAATTTCATACAGACTGCGACTGCTACGCTAGAGGTCTTGGGTTCGATTCCCAAGTCGACCAAGGTGTTATTGGGTTTTTCTATGAAATTCTCAGTAGCAGGTCGGAGTTTGGATTTGTGCCCGGTTAGTGGCAATAGGCTCGCCCCCTATTACATGGGACCTAAACATACCGGCGAACTGGTTGTACATTGGTACACCTCTGCCTAACCCTTCGGGGATACAAGCGTGATGGTATGTTATGTAGAAATTAATATAATATAATAGAGAGGTAAAATCACTAGTACTAAAAAATTATGAAAACTGGAACTCTTCGCGAAGACAAGCTATTTTGAACGCTAAAGGTATGTAGATAAGGTTTACTTACAGCGCCGCTGCCTCCCGCCACAGTTTCGTAGTATCCCCAGTCTTCCTCGCCCAGAGTTAAGTTGTTCATGCATCCTTGAGACGCGGCACAAACCTGGTGAAAACTCAGCGTTATTTATGTACGAAAAACTGAAGATTTAGACCTTTGCGCTAACAAGATAAATTCTAGTTCAGAGAACTGTTATGAAAACTAGTTTAAGATCCCAGATTTATTTTCAAAGGTATCCCCCCCCCCCCTCTGTACCAGTAAATTCTACCAATATGATAAAAATAGCTTGGGACTTTACAGTGACACAAAACTGTGTGACGTAACTAGATACGTATGTAGTACGCGTGTTATCATCTGAGTCGTCAGGTCATAAAAGTAAAAAAAGATAGGAATGTGGAGCGCACCAGACCCTAGTTATCGATAAACGGCTACCTGCGCATGTTCTAACGATGAGTCGCTAATTATTTGTACTATTGTCTATGTACGATTCTGATTGGTCGGTTTCCAATATAATTGCAGTGCGTTCGAATATTGTTTTTTTTTTTTGTGAACAAGATACTATTTACCTATATATATACAAGAGAATAAACGTTATTTATCGATAATGTGTCAATAATTGTTACGCCCTTCACTAAACGGCTTCATAAGACCCATAAGTGCAAGCCAGATAGATATAGAGAAATGATTTATGGCCCTAAGACTCAGATGATAACGCGCGTACTATAGTGCCCCGCGATTTCACTCCAGTAAATACCTAGTCTCCATTGTTCATGTTTTATTCGGAATGTAAAAAACGAAATGTCATTAGAATCCACTTGTTTTCTTTCGAGTTAAAAATTATGCAAGCATGTCACATGCACAAAGTCGGTGTTTTTTTTATATAATAATAATAATAATAATATTCCGGGACAACTCACACACGGTTATCTGATCCCAAGCTAAGCAGAGCTTGTGTTATGGTAACCAGACAACTGATAAACATACTTATATATTTCTAAATACATACATATTATAGATAAATTACACCCAGACAACCAGAACAAATGATCGTGCTCATCACACAAACATTTGTCCTGGGTGGGAATCGAACCCACGACCTCCGGTATAGCAGTCAGGGTCACTAACCACTAGGCCAACAGGCCCGTCAAATATATTTAGATTACCTAGGTAAATACACTTATACCCTATCTTAAATTACACATGAGTTACTTGGAAAGCCTTAAGCACGACGTCGACTATCCGCTGCGAGGTGAGCACGTTCCCGCCGACGACGGCCGCACTCTCTGAAGGGTCCAGTATGCTGCCGGCAGGTATTATCACACGCACTGGGTTTAGGCAGCCCTGCGGAGAAAAATGGTAAAGATAAACACATTATAATCATCTTTTTAACTATGTTCTTTAAAAAAACATTAAAAAACTTAGTCCTTTGACTAAAAACGAAAAAATTGAGACGCTTTCTGAATGAAGCTAAGAATTATTAAAATCTATACTCACAAGGGTGATCGCATGCCCTTGCTGGTCGCGTTCATGTCATGTTTTTTTTTTTTGTAAGAAATTGTTCTTCCAAATACAAACATGATGATTCATTAAAACTTAGTAAAAAACCCCTACGAATAAGCGTTCAGTATTCCTGGTTTATTTTTTCAGTCTACTACTTATTTAGCTGAACGGCCTTTATGATAACTTTTAAACTATCGCGCTGCATGTTTTTAGTAATTTTATAAGATTACACAGAACGACCACGGCCTGTGTAACCCGGTCGAAACGTCAAACCCTAAAGGTATTTAAGCATGTACGCGCTAATCCCCGTTCTATAATATTACTATGAACCTCCTTATATTTTGGCCAAAAATTCCGGTGAAGCATTATATAAACAGTAAATCTCTTCTTAAAAAATTATATCAAATACTATTTTTAAATATTTACCTGATTAAGAGGCACGTCATGTCCAACCATGCATCGCAGGCAGTATATAAGCGCAGACAGTGTGATGGCGCGCGGAGCGTTCAAATTGCCCCACACCTCTACACCAGTACCACTGGAAAATAATTAGGGTATAAATATAGAACTGCTTCTATAAAAAAATCTATACTTATAATAAATCTGTAGAAGTGAAATTTCTGTACATTGAAAATATCAAAAAAATAAATGGCGGGGGTGTTACTAGACCGACACCGAAGCAAAAAGTGTGAAAAAAAAAAATTGTCTGTCTGTTCAGGTATCACGCAAAAACTACCGGTTCGATTACGATGAAACTTGGTATAATTATTCTTTATTATCCTGGGCACCACACTGGGTAGTTTTTATCCCGGAAAAGTATAGACAATAAAACACAAACTTAATTTTGCGGTTAAAAACTCATTGATAAGTTTCGTCATCCACGCGAACGAAGTCGCAGGCACAGCTAGTATTCAATATGAAAGAAATATAGATATAGTAACTTAGGAGAACTCAAATACGTCCGCCTGATTCCAAACAAGGGAGAGTCTTTACTATGGTTACTAGACAACTTATCAACATAATAATATTTCTAAATACATGTAGGTACATTATGTATAAATTATGCCCAGACACAAAACAAATGATTTTTGTGATAAGCATGATCATTACAATTATATCTGTCTTACTCGGGATCGAACAGACTACTGACTTGGAATCGAACCCTACACTAGACCGAGTGTTGGATTCGATTCCAAGTCAGTCGATTAGAAAAATCAGAGAACTAATAATACAATTTTTATTCATTACTAGCTGTGCCTGCGACTTCGTTCGCGTGGATGACGAAACTTATCAATGAGTTTTTAACCGCAAAATTAAGTTTATTTTTTATTGTTTATACTTTTCCGGGATAAAAACTACCCAGTGTGGTGCCCAGGATAATAATGAATAATTATACCAAGTTTCATCGTAATCGAACCGGTAGTTTTTGCGTGATACCTGAACAAACAGACAGACAGACAGACAAAAATTTTTCTTTTCACACTTTTGCGTTCGGTGTCAGTCTTGTAACACCCCCCGCCATTTATTTTTTTGATATTTTCAATGTACAGAATTTTCACTTCTACAGATTTATTATAAGTATAGATTTATTTGTTTTTAGGCAAAGGGTAGCAGTTACGCTACTGCGGTATATTTTTCACGAATATTATGAAGATCTGTTTAGTATTTTGAAACTTATCACCTTGTTTTACAATGTATCGGGGGGTGCTTAAATTTTCAATTATTTTATTTTAATCAGTACTGTGACCATAAGCATATAATAATAATATGCATTTATTTTCTCTTCCACAAAGGTGTCTTACAGCTATACTTAATACAAATTATTTGTTAGAATCAGCCTTTGTGGGAGACTGGTATCTGCACTAGGAGACCCTGTCACACAGATTACCAGGCCCCCCATTAGACAGCGAGAACATAACATAAGACCTTTGTTATTATTTTAGATATTTTTTATGTTTTATACAAAAAGAAAAAAAGAAGATAGATATGTGTATGTGTTTAATATGAGTTGTGTGTATGTGTGAGTGTGTGTGTGTATGAGGGTGTGTGTGTGTGTGCGTGAGGGTGTGTGTGAGGGTGTGTGTGTGTGTGTGAGTGTGTGTGCTATATATATGTTGTATACTTACGTAAAATCACAGACAGCGCTTCCATTCTTCTCGTCTAACGTAACAGTGAGAGATATGGGGGTACCGTTGTCCATGTACTCTGTGGCTTTGAGAACTGTCGTGCCTGACTTGGCTAGGGCGTTGCGGGCTATTTCCTGGAAAATACATTAACATGATATGAATAAATATGTTTTTGTGTTTTTTTTTGTATTTCTTTACATTGCGTGAAGACTTATATTAAGATAGGTTTCTACTGCGGATGCTGCGGTATAACCCGCGTTCAAATGATCTTTTGTATCTTCACACACTTCTACAGATGCACAATCACACAGAAACGCAAATACATAGTCACATAGATACAAGGCGCCCATATCCATAGACACGCGTGTAAGAACTACGTGAGATCTAGTTCCACTAAATTCACTTTTTAACATCATATAGAAATAAAAAGACCTTTATTTCAAAGCAATAAGGTTCATTATACCTTGAGCATGTCCCTGACGGCTAGTTCCGCGTTGTTCTGTATGTGTGTCATGTACGCTTGCACCACGTCTAAGCCGTATTCGTCGATCAGCTCACTCACTAATTGTATGCCCTAAAATACACAGAAAATACAATTATAGGTTTATATTACATAAAAAAAATACATGCTGTAAACGTTTATATAAAAATTAAAACACAAACATGACGATATATTTTATCGTCATCTAAGAAATTATTGTAAGGTATGGAAAAGAGATGTTTATTTTACAGAGGGTTTAAAAATATATGGAAAATGTATTTTTTACAACAGTAATAAAATGCGCTTATATACTCTTAAATAGTTTTACACAAAATCACAAAACTACAAAACAAAGTAAATAATGAATACATACTCTTTGGTTGGCAGCAACTTGAGCCTTCAGATCAGACAGGTTGTCAGCTAAGTTCCTTGTGCCAGAACAGCCTGGCTCCTGAGCGGGTTTCATCAACTCTGGAAATATTTTTTCTATTTAATATAAACAAGTATTGCTATAGTATGCTAGCTATGTAGTATAGTTTTAACCTAAAACAGATAACATGGTTTATAAATTCCAATATGTTCATAATTATGAATCTCGCGAGCCTTTTCCCAACTATGTTGGGGTCGGCTACCAGTCATACCGGATTCAGCTGAATACCGTATTTTACATGGAGCGACTGCCTAAACACCTGGTGCCATCCTTCGCCTTAGTAGCGGCGTTACGGGTCCAACCGAAGTCTTAGCACCGTAACGCCCCCGGCGACTGCCCGCTTAGCGGCGGGCCCGACATGACCTCCGTCCTATGTAGGAGGGAGGACAGCGGGGGCAGTGCATGGCACTACACCACCCCCGCCCGGCAAGGAGAGAGACGCGTGCAATGAAGGCTGAGGGACCCCCGTCCCCGCCCTCTGCATCCCCCTCTGGGCAGATCTGGCTACGGAGGTTCTCGTTCGCGCCCTACCCGCCCGCCGTCGGCGGAGCAAAGGAGCAGAAGGGTCAGCCTCCCGCTCGCGCTCCGAGGTCTCTTTCTGCGAAATGACGATCTCGCAGAAATGAGACACTGCCCGCCAGACGCGATTGTCCGCGAGCATGGCATGCCTATCTGACCTCCACAACCCATTTAACTGGGAAACACAGTATCCCATGGTAGGACTGGTTGTCAGAATTGACTTAACGACTGCCAAAGATCTATGTATGACAGCCGGGACCTACTGTTTAACGTGCTTTCCGAAACACGGAGGGGTTTTGGTATGTCATAAATGGTCACCCATCCACTGACCAACCGCGGCGAGCGCGGCTTAACCTGTATTATCGGTCAAACCGTACGGCTTACACTTAGCCACGAGCCCTTCCTATCTTATCTCCTATCCTATGCTCATAATTATATTGATGTCAAATAAATTAATGCAAAAAAAAATGTATTTAATTGTATAATGTATCTAATTCATTTTAAGCTGAAATTTTGTAAACTGACTGATTACCCGATGTACGCTGCATCCCTTTCTGATAGATATAACCTTTCGGTAACACTTCGTATATTAAGAAGTTTTACTATACACCTTACTTTAAAAATGTATAATGTCCCTGGTCCCGGCGTTATGCCTCCAATGTCTGAGTGATGGCCCGAGAATATCGGACCCGTCTGAGACACTTTCTTAAGGAAATACCCCTGTGACCTACATACCTTGAGTGAGGTCCTCCTCCTTAAAGTGTCCTCCGTCGACCAGCAGCATGGACTTGAAGGCGGCTCCCTCCTGCGCCAGGCTGACGGAGTGCGGCGGCATGGAGCCCGGCGTCAGCCCGCCGATGTCTGCGTGATGTCCGCGAGAGGCCACGAAGAATATTGGACGAGCTTGTGACCTGAACGAGTAGACGATTTTTATAAGTCCCCACGCTACTACCACTGTCACCGACGTACTATTATGGATTCTATCCCCGCAAGAGACAAGCATTTGTCTGATATACGTCTGATAGTTGATCAAGTCTGGGTTTTCTTTGAGAATGTGATTAAAATGTTGTATTGTAAAACCTGCGACACAAGGATTAAAAAACTGATTTCTTTATGTTGTCTTGCGTTCTTAGTCAAATAAATACATACTTTTATGTGAACTTTTGCAGGTTATATGACGAATGATTTATCTTTTTCAGTCGTCAACAGTAGGTCAAAATCTGCATCTGAAGTCAACCATAGACAAAGAACTAAAATGAAGGCCTATATATAAACGTAAAATTAAACCTATTTCTTACAATATTCATATAGCAAAATTTTCACTCACTTGTGGAATACGGGAGTAATAACAGTCAAGTCGGGTAGATGTGATCCGCCGGCTTTAGGATGGTTCGCGAGAAGTACGTCGCCTGCCTTCAGCGAGTCGCTGCGGACTTTCATCTAGAAAAGTATTTGTTTCGTTATAAATAAACTTAATTATGTAGTCATATGTATACTCAAGGGTGCGTCCAGATCTTCGGTGCGCGTTCGCCAGATCTCGACGCACCCTAAGAATTCGTGTCAATTATTTGTTTTTTTTTTTCGTTCGTTTTTTTCCGTTTGTTCGTTCGTTTGTCGTGGTTACCTGGTACTGCACGGTCTCCTGCATGGCCCCCAGGTGCACGGGGATGTGCGGCGCGTTGGACACGAGCCCGCCGTCCGCGCCGAACAGCGCGCACGAGAAGTCCAGACGCTCCTTGATGTTCACCGAGATTGATGTGCGTTGGAGTACCCTGGGTAAGAAACACAAAAGTTATTTAGCCCATTAGATAGTGAAAAATATTGAACACGTATTTTTTCCCTATATCAAAATGAGAAAGAACTCAGTAGCTGATCCAAGTTCAGGGGTTTCGAAGTTGCTCCAGTTCTCTGGGGTAGGCTGGTGGAGGCGGCTGAGGTGTACGTAGACCTGAACCTCATCCGACTTGAGGACTAGTCTCCGCTGGTCCAATGCTCGATGTGCCTTGGATACTAGCACAGCAGACGCCTCTGCACGGAGAGCGAGGAGAAATGTGGACACTGTAGTGGCCCTCATGCAATTGCGCGGAGAGACTCGCCAACGCAACACCTGCACTAAAGCCAACTTAGAAGTGACGGGACACAGTGCGTTTAGCATGGAATGTACCGTCCAGCGCAGGTGGGATGCGTTGGCTCGAGCTAAGACGGCGTATTGCTGAGGGCCGCCACGCGACAATATTTGCTAAACGGAGTGGCACAGTCGATTGCGAGACGCAGCTGTTGGGCCTGTGACATTGTGAAACGCACGATTCCATCGCTAAGATTTCTCCCCACCCAATCTATAGTATAATCCCCTTAAGAAAACCTAACTATGTAAGGTATGAGCTAACTGTAAGGTGTGGACAAGTAAAAAGATGGTTTGAAGCTTAATTCGTGCAAGCGGGGAGAAGGAGGCGCGTACGTGCGTTCACCTTATAGACTTTGAATGAACTACGTGCGCCGTCGCGCGTGCGGCGGTTTTATCCTTGGCGCGCGCGATGCGAACCCCGAATGGTCGCGTCCCTGTGACGCGTACGCCTCTTTGCCCGCACTCCACCGTTTATTCAAATACACGAAAATTCAAATATCGATACACAAATATAACAAATCTATATATATAAAAGAAAGTCGTGTTAGTTACACCATTTATAACTAAAGAACGGCTGGACCGATATGGCTGAAAATTGGTGGGGAGGTAGCTTAGAGCCAGGAGACGGACATAGGATACTTTTGTACATTTAAAAAAAAAAAAACAATTAGGTAGTAGGTAGGTAGGTAGTAGGTAGGTAGGTAGTAGGTAGGTAGGTAGTAGGTAGGTAGGTAGTAGGTAGGTAGGTAGTAGGTAGGTAGGTAGTAGGTAGGTAGGTAGTAGGTAGGTAGGTAGTAGGTAGGTAGTAGGTAGGTAGGTAGTAGGTAGGTAGGTAGTAGGTAGGTAGGTAGTAGGTAGGTAGGTAGTAGGTAGGTAGGTAGTAGGTAGGTAGGTAGTAGGTAGGTAGGTAGTAGGTAGGTAGGTAGTAGGTAGGTAGGTAGTAGGTAGGTAGGTAGTAGGTAGGTAGTAGGTAGGTAGTAGGTAGGTAGGTAGTAGGTAGGTAGTAGGTAGGTAGTAGGTAGGTAGTAGGTAGGTAGTAGGTAGGTAGTAGGTAGGTAGTAGGTAGGTAGTAGGTAGGTAGTAGGTAGGTAGTAGGTAGGTAGTAGGTAGGTAGGTAGTAGGTAGGTAGTAGGTAGGTAGTAGGTAGGTAGTAGGTAGGTAGTAGGTAGGTAGTAGGTAGGTAGGTAGGTAGTAGGTAGGTAGTAGGTAGGTAGTAGGTAGGTAGTAGGTAGGTAGTAGGTAGGTAGTAGGTAGGTAGTAGGTAGGTAGTAGGTAGGTAGTAGGTAGGTAGTAGGTAGGTAGTAGGTAGGTAGTAGGTAGGTAGTAGGTAGGTAGTAGGTAGGTAGTAGGTAGGTAGTAGGTAGGTAGTAGGTAGGTAGTAGGTAGGTAGTAGGTAGGTAGTAGGTAGGTAGTAGGTAGGTAGTAGGTAGGTAGTAGGTAGGTAGTAGGTAGGTAGTAGGTAGGTAGTAGGTAGGTAGTAGGTAGGTAGTAGGTAGGTAGTAGGTAGGTAGTAGGTAGGTAGTAGGTAGGTAGTAGGTAGGTAGTAGGTAGGTAGTAGGTAGGTAGTAGGTAGGTAGGTAGGTAGGTAGGTAGGTAGTAGGTAGGTAGTAGGTAGGTAGTAGGTAGGTAGTAGGTAGGTAGTAGGTAGGTAGTAGGTAGGTAGTAGGTAGGTAGTAGGTAGGTAGTAGGTAGGTAGTAGGTAGGTAGTAGGTAGGTAGTAGGTAGGTAGTAGGTAGGTAGTAGGTAGGTAGTAGGTAGGTAGTAGGTAGGTAGTAGGTAGGTAGTAGGTAGGTAGTAGGTAGGTAGTAGGTAGGTAGTAGGTAGGTAGTAGGTAGGTAGTAGGTAGGTAGTAGGTAGGTAGTAGGTAGGTAGTAGGTAGGTAGTAGGTAGGTAGTAGGTAGGTAGTAGGTAGGTAGTAGGTAGGTAGTAGGTAGGTAGTAGGTAGGTAGTAGGTAGGTAGTAGGTAGGTAGTAGGTAGGTAGTAGGTAGGTAGTAGGTAGGTAGTAGGTAGGTAGTAGGTAGGTAGTAGGTAGGTAGTAGGTAGGTAGTAGGTAGGTAGTAGGTAGGTAGTAGGTAGGTAGTAGGTAGGTAGTAGGTAGAAAAAATTGCATTGCAACGCATGCCGGGTACAGCTAGTACAAATATAAAACTAAATCATGTAGTCGCGTCGCCTACACTAACCTCCCCATCTGTTCTGCGATGGACATGAACCGGTGGCTGAAGATGCTGAGCTGCACGGAGTCCAGGCTCGTTGTGACGCGCTTCGGCTGGCCCGAGCCGATCACGACGCGAATGTCGCCGTACGCTGAGATCTCCGCTCGGCAATCTGTGGATTTTTTTTTTGTTTTATACTTTTATGTAACAAGTGTTACCGAAAAGAGTGAAGAGTACGTCGAATATAAAGTCAGCTTACAAAATATCAGATCATGATTTTTAGTGCCAAAAATTTATGCAAAAAATCAGACATGAATTATTTAACTAGTTTTGAGCTGAAACTTTGTAAACTGACACCCTGTATAACACCCCCACAATATTGGGAACTAGCTGTACCCCGCGGCTTCACCCGAGTAAGTGTTCCCCGTTCTCTTATGATATCTTTTATTTCCGCGACTTTTTTCGATATGTTCTAGAGATATCGAATAATATAGCACCCTTCTTTTTGCGTCGGAGGTTATAAAATATACAGACCTGGCTCCACAAGTATGGTGGACAGGCTGTCCATGATGATGGCTGGACCCTGCACCTCCTGCTCCGGCTTGAGATTCTCCAATAAATATATAGCTGTCTCGCGGTAGCCGCCTTCGAAGTACACTTTGGTCGTCTGTTAAAGTAATGTGGCGGAAGTTAAATAGGTGAAGGAAGACAACAAAAGAGAAATCAGTGTTCGTATATTATGCAAAGTTGAAATAAAATATAAATTAGAAAAGGAGAAAGATTCTTTATCTGATAAAAACTGTGTACAGCGTTCGATCTTTGTACACACTGACATGGTATGCTCATATAAAACAAAATGGTATCATATCATAACGCAAAAAAAATGTTTCACATAACCAAAAAAACGTAGGTAGAGAGAAGAAATATGTTTACTGTACTAATACTGTAACATCACCAAGTATTTAACCAAAAAAAGGCATTAAATATCTCACCTTTTCCGCCACAGGTGTAGTCCCTTTCCCGCTAGGTGGCGCTGTTTCCTTGGTAACTGTACTCATACCAACGCCGCGGACGCGAACGTCGTCCACGATGACGTCACGGTCTGATAGAGTGAAGCCGAACTCGCTCTTATACCTGGGACAAGCGAATTTGAACTTTCACAAAATAGAAATAAGGTTAAGATTGCATAACCTAAACATTTCCGGCATGACGCTTGATTGTCCGTTTTCCAATTTATGTTTTTTTTTTTTCCAATTAATGAATATTTGTGTTTTTTTTTATTTTTGTTTGTGTGATACATACATAATATACATAACTTACACAGAACTTATCATGATAAGCATAATAATTTGTTGATTAACCCAAAGTTTTGTCACGGGCTACCCACGACGATGGCACCCACGCCTTCCAGTTTAGCAATCAGGGTCACTAACTACTAGACCAACAGGCCCTTCAAAGATATTTCTGGTTTTCTTACCTATTAACAAACGCAGAATAAAAGTCCCCATGTCTACAAGCAGTCGCCGATTCTCCAGGTACCGGAGATACCATGAGCGCACAGTCCGTACCGGCGTAACGCAGGTGGAGGTAAGGTTCCGTTATAATCTGCGAGTCTGGGATACCCTGACGACATGAAAAGGATTTTTAAATTCTAAATTCATTAATTCAAATTAGGCAACAAAGAAGCTCGAATAAACGTCAATATTACAAAATGGAGAGCACCTTAAGGGTCGGTTCATTAGGGTAGGGACGGAAAACTCACGCATCATTGGCCACGTAACGCCAGAACAGACAAGCAGACAATAAAACATACAACCCCTAATCAAGTATTAATAACTTGGTTACCAAGTAAATGGATTTTATAGGTCAGATAGTCACGGTTACAGGGTATTTAGCTGTAACTGGTAAGACTGGAAGCCGACCACAACAAAGCTTGAGAAAATTAACATTTAAACCAACTATAACACATTACAGAGACCGTACCATGATCTCTTGAAGCAGTACTGTTGCGGTTGTGGAAGCGAGACGGCGCACTACACTGCGCATATCGCTGTCCCGCTTACTCAACCGCAACAGTCCCACTTTAAGAGCTCATAGTACAGCCCCAGAATTTTCTGAAGAATCGAAATTCTAGCAGAATAATGACTATACTATGTCACCTGTTTCCTCAGCTTGTCTCTGGCCACTGCAGCGAGCACGTCCAGCTGTCGGTCTAGCTGTGCGAACTGCTCGGGACAATACACGGCCGCGGCTGGCTGTTGTTCTTCCTGCACTATGTGAGCTAGTGCCATGCCGTATGCTGATAGGATACCTAGGCAAACAGAATATAAATAATTTTGCGATTAAAAATCTACTGCCTAGTTGGCCTAGTGGTGCTAAGCGCGACTGCTACGCTAGAGGTCTTGGGTTGGATTCCCAAGTCGACCAAGGTGTTATTGGGTTTTTCTATGAAATTCTCAGTAGCAGGTCGGAGTTTGGATTTGTGCCCGGTTAGTGGCAATAGGCTCGCCCCCTATTACATGGGACCTAAACATACCGGCGAACTGTGGGTGTACATTGGTACACCTCTGCCAAACCCTTCGGGGATACAGGCGTGATGGTATGTTATGTTATGTTATTAAAAATCTAATTAAATATAGTGAGAATTCCTTCCAGAATGTCCGTCCAGATCCCTCAGTTGTATTGTAATTGAATAAACAAAATAAGGACCGCATGCTGAGCGTTCTACTGATTTACACAGAGCATGACACTTGTCAGTCAAATCAACTAAAACAATTTTGCTAAATTGAGAATTTCCTCTTTACTTACCAGTACACATTTTTTGTGCACCCAAATCTCCATGATTTCCAAATTATACATTTATTTAATTTAACAATTATGCGTTATAGCATCGCATACGTACCAGCATACTTGTGTATGAGCACGGTGGAGATCCCCAGTTGCCTAGCAACGCTGCAGGCGTGCTGGCCGCCCGCGCCGCCGAAGCAAGCCAGGACATGCTGAGACGCGTCGTGACCACGGGCCGTGGTTAGCGCTCTAGGGAACAAAACAATAGTAGTTGTTTAAACTTAAAACTTAACTTAAACTTAAAAAGGAACCTTCTTCAATGAAATTTATAAGAGACCAGCTCTGACCTTCTGAGAAATGTGAAAACATGCCTTGATAAGTGGTAGAATGATAAAGTATAAATTCGTATAAGGCCCTGATCGTCATATGTGTGATAAATTGCGCGTCAAAAGGCGAGTCATTAAAAATGTATACCCATGCGCAATAATGAGGTAGAAAACAAAAAAATAAATAAATACCTAATCGGCCTGCACATAGCTTCATTGGCGACGTTAATGAAACCCATTGCTACCTCTTCCATAGTCATCTAAATAAAAAGAAAAAATATATAACACTTAAAATATACTAATTAAAAATAGCTTTATCCCAGTGTCAATAAATTTCATTTTGACTGACTATTACTGTTGAAAAAGTCATAAAAAATATGACTCTTGTAGCGCAAAGTGAACCTTATGTGTAGGCAATACAGTTGTTATTCCTTGAACTCGCGTTTGTTTACATGTTTGCATATAAATTGAGGACGTGATATACTACAGACCTCTTTGCCACCATCTTGCTTCAGGAACTGGTTGATTTCGGCAGTTATCTTCTTGAAGGCTGTGATTGTTGCTTCTTTGTCTAAAGCCTCTTTTTCTGTAGGCCCGAAGATTTTCGGGAAGTACTCGGGAAGCAATCGACCTGTGTCACAAAAGGAAAAGATAAGAAAAAATACAAATAACTAGAAATGGTTAGGAATAGGAATACATAATATTAGGGTGCGTCCAGATCTGGCGAACGCGCACTGAATGAGCAGCATGAGTAGTTACTGTAATGGCTTACTGCGTCTCTTTAGCTCAACTCATGCAACGCTCGCATAGTGCGCGCGACCGGCTCGCGAGTAGCACGCGAACGGCACTAGTATAAATATCGCCGTCCGCGAACTCTTCGCAAACGACACAAGAATATGAAATACTCGCGAGCTGCTGATTCTGTGCGCGTTCGCCAGATCTGGACGCACCCTTAAACACGTAGATTTAGTTCTTGAATTTTAACAAATATATAACTTGTCAAAAATGGATAGGTTATATTGTGTTGAATTACCACAGACCACCGGTCTTTTGTGTACTTACTGATGATTTGGAGTTTCTGATCCTACATTTTTCAAAGTAGGTAGCTGGATAGCCTGTATGTTTTGTTGGCGGGCCTGGTTACATGCAAATTAGCTACTATGATTATACTTATTACGTACCGAGAAGCAGGTTAGCGTCAGTGACAGTGAGAGGTCCGCCCTTGCGGTAGCAGGCGGGCCCGGGCTGGGCGCCGGCAGACTCCGGCCCCGCCAGCAACAGTCCCGCTCGGAACACCAGCATGGACCCACCGCCAGCCGCTACTGTGTTTATATCTGAACAAACGAACAGAAATAAGACCATGGAATTAACCTTTACATAAATCAAATCACTTGAACCTACGCCGAGAACACGGCGTCAGGCAAAACTTCAAATTTGCAACAGATAAAAGCACCCCAGTCCCGTCCGGGGCCCGTCTCGTCCAGCTTGCGAAAGCTGCGCGACATCCGCAGAGTTTTATGGACCCTGACCAACTACAAGAAGATCACAGACGTAGACCGTATTTTCATATTCACACACACAACACGAGTCCGATGGCAACAGTAAGCAACTTTGAACATATAAGCATACCAAAGTTGCTAAGAGTGTCCATGGACAATTTAGGACACCTATAGTCAAATTGTATCCTTTTTTAACCTTCCTAAGAGGATATAGAAAACAAAAACACGTTGTTACAACGACATCACAAAACAAAAACTGAAAACTACACACAAAATTCAATCAAGTAAACTTTTTATCCATATCTTACCCAATTGTGGAGCCTGAATAGTAACTCCAGCTGTGGTAGCTTCATGCACGTGTTCCAAAGCGCCGGCATATCTTGACACATCAGTCGATGTGCCTCCCATGTCAAAACCTTGAACAAACGTATTTTTTTGTAATAACTTCCCATTTATCTCCCTATTTACTACCCCTATTCCATATATCCCTTCTGAGATATATCCTTTTTTACCTCTAAAGGTTGAAATATATAAAGCAGAAGATTCTACCGATATTGCCATATGTTTTGGGCACTTCATAAGACTATTTTCAGTATAATATTAGCAACTTACCTATGACTGGTAATCCAGTTTCTTTCTGATAAGCTGTCATGGCGTAACCGACGACACCTCCTGCCGGTCCCGATAGAATGGCCCTTGATCCATTGAACCTGTTGGCAATATAAGAAGGTGATTTTTTTAAGTATTCTCCCTTGGAAGTCTGGGTAGCCTTTTCTACTGGATTCAGCTTAAGACCTAATTCTGTATGGAGCCACTTATCAGATCTGGTAATCAGTATCCGTTGATAATACTTGTTATAAAAATTGAAAGACTGTCATCAGTGCAAAAAACAATATACATTATATAAGGCCACTCACATATCCATAGGCGTCAATCCTCCATCAGACTGCATGAACAGCACATTGGATCCTCTCAAGCCATCAGTGAAGCCATCAGCGAAGCCTCGGACGTAATCCTTGATGTGAGGCGTAAGGTACGCGTCCGCGGAGGCCGTGAAGCCGCGGGGGACCATGCGGACCATGGACGTCACCGCATGGGATAGGGATACTTGTTTAAAACCTAATAGAAAAGTTATAGAATTTAATCTATACTAATATTATAAAGCTGAAGAGTTTGTTTGTTTGTTTGTTTGGTTGAACGCGCTAATCTCGGGAACTACTGGTTAGAATTGAAAAAATCTTTTTGTGTTAGATAGTCCATTTATCGAGGAAGGCTTTAGGATATATAACATTACGCTGCGACCAATAGGAGCGAAGCAGCAGTGAAAAATGTCACAAAAACGGGGAAAAATATTCATACTTGAAAGCTTCCGTTGCGTGCGCTGCGTAAACGGTTCGAGTTACCCAAAATATATGTCGGAAAGAATTGTCCCTCTTTAAATGATCTAAAAAAATGTCTGCGACAGTATATGTCTATCTTTTAAGATTGACTCACTATAACCTTTTTTAAGGTAATCATTTGGTCGAAATTAATGCATTATTGCCAATTATTTGCTACAGAGTTTTATCAACATAATATTAACTAAAATTATCATTTACGCAGAAATACTTTTTTTTTAAACTTCTTAATCGCTGTCTTAATAACAGAAATTGACGCGGACGAAGTCGCGGGGATCAGCTAGTATCTTATATAACGCCAGTAGTCAGCGAAACCTCGGACGTAATCCTTGATGTGGGTCTTGAGGTACGCGTTCGCGGAGGCAGTGAAGCCGCGGGGGATCATGCAGACCATTTATCTTGCTGGAATCGTCGTTTTAAAGTCGACCACGTAGTTTGTTAAAACAAACTTAAAGGTCATTAGTAATTTTTAAATTCCCTATTATTTAGTGCACTTTAGCAATGGAAATTTTATCCCATACATAAATAAAATGTTCCATTTCTGGTAATATAACAATGTTGGCATGCTGCATTCAATATCCAATAAATATTTACCAATCTCATTCGCAATCTTCCCAATCTTCACCTCATGATCATGAAACGTATAACTATGCGCCAACACGACCGCCACACTTTCTATCCCTCTCTTCTTCAGCGCCACCAAGTTTCTTCTGATCTCTTCTTCTTCCAACTCCTTGATTACCAGCATCTTCTCTCCAGTGGTTCCTACCACTTGTCTCCAGTTTTTGTCTGACTTGTCTATTTGGCAGCGGTCTTCCAGTGCTGGGATTACGCGGCAGTCTACTTCGATTACTTCTGAGTATAGTACTCCAGGGCGTTTTATGTCCTAAATTGTAAAAAAGACATTAAATCAGTTTAAAAATTCAAAAGCTTGTTTAGAGCAACTACATTTTATGTACGGTTAACACACAATAACTAGAAACACCTTAAGAACGAGAGTTTTATTTTAAGGGAGGCAATGTTTCTGAACTATGTTTTACTAAACATTGACATCATTTTTTCTGTCAGATAATATTTATGACTAGTAAAACCTTTGACGTTATATTTAGGTAAAATAACAGTGTAAAGTGTATCTACAGTGAAAGAGTTAAAGCCCATTTTTGTAAGCTCTTGTTTTTGTTATGCTTTAGAGTTTCTTAAGCAGTAGTAAATAGGGTTGTTTATAACAACTTACCAGCTGAAATATATTCGGCCTAGCTTGATTCCCGATATACAGTAGATCCTTGAATCCTTTATTGATGACCAGCGCCATTTTCGCGCCCTTCCTCTCAAGTAAGGCGTTAGTAGCTACTGTAGTACCCATTCTTATTGATTCTATTAGAGAGGCGTTGACTTTGCCACCCTTGTCTAAGGCGTTGCCTGTTTCCTGAAAAATATTTCTTTATTATAATATGTATTTTTTAACTAAAATATAATTCTATATACCTCCACTAAACTACTCGCATAGTCACTTAGACGAAGTACTGGATCTAAATAGTCAATTAAGTCACTTCTTGTTAGTACGTAAGCTTCGAGTCCAACTCGGGCGCAAATCGCGCAAGCGCGTCGTCATAGTTCTGCGGGGCCACTGACAGCAGCTTCATGACGCGAACCTTGCCGTCAGGGCAGCGCGCGCACACGTCACCTATATCCCACGCCTTTAAATACTGTAGAAGATTCTAGAAGGTCCTACCTCCTGCAATATCCTCCTGATAGCTTCCCTGGGCGCGTCGTCATAGTTCTGCGGGTCTACTGACAGCAGCTTCATGACGCGCACCTTGCCGTCAGGACAGCGCGCGTAAACGTCAGTGAAGGTTCCACCGCGGTCGATTGCGAACTGGAAGCCTGGCGCCATGTTAGGAATCTAAAATAAATAATAAAATATAATTAGTAGGTACTCAATGAATTCCAAAACCATGGCTCACTTGCTGAACTGTCTTACCACCTGTAGGTACCTCCAAGGACCTTTACAGCGCTACTGATAATGCTGACTGCATTGCTGAGTACTTATAAAAGACACACAAAGACAAATTATGACTATACTCTGTACTATGACTGCCTCGTTGGCCTAGTGGCGCTAAGCGCGACTGCTACGCTAGAGGTCTTGGGTCCGATTCTGAAGTCGACCAAGATGTTATTCGGTTTTTCTATGAAATTCTCAGTAGCAGGTCGGAGTTTGGATTTGTGCCCGGTTAGTGGCAATAGGCTCGCCCCCTATTACATGGGAGATGGGACCTAAACATACCGGCGAACTGTGGGTGTACATTGGTACACCTCTGCCTAACCCTTCGGGAATACAGGCGTGATGGTATGTTATGTTTTTACTCTATACTATACTCCAAGAATGAAGGATCTATAGTCTATTTGAATTCTCTAATTATAAAACTGTATATTTCAAAATGTTTTACATACTTTCTTTATATGTGTTACATGAACTCTATTAGCAATATAATATGCCTACATATAATATATATATTAATTCATCATGGATTTTCCTTTAGCAAAACCTATTTCTAATACTAGTACCTATTGAAATAGACCTCATTCTTTCCTCCTAACAACTCAAATAGTAATTTACCTCGTCTACTGAGACATATTATTATGTAATTGCAATATAAGAATGCGCATCACACAAAAATAAGATCAATGTTTATAGACAAAAAAAAAACATACTTATTTTCTCAGCACAATGTTTGTAACACAATTAGCTTTAAGTAAATATTTAGCAATAGCAGTAGTTTATTGTGGGAACTTGGTGCTTAAATAAAGTGTATGTCTGTGTGTGTGCAAAACAAACATTTCTTGAGAAGGTCTAATCTAAGACAGAATCTCCATCCCATCTTCCTAGTATGTCGTGCTGTGCTGGCGCAGCTGCTACGGCTGCTGAGAACCTCAAGCGGCAGAAATATACCAACCTAGTTGGAAGTTATATATTGGAGCCGTTTGGGGTTGAGACCCTTGGTCCGTGGGGTCCGAGTGCACACGGAATTTTTAAAGATTTGTCCAAACGCCTGGTTGACACTTCGCGTGACCCAAAGGCTGGCTTCTACCTAGGTCAGCGAATAAGCATTGCCATACAACATGGCAATGCTGCCAGCTTTTTGGGCTCACTCCCAGTTTTTTGATGCCTTATTTTAGTTCTTAGTTTTATTTAGTTTATAATTTTTCTTAATTATTGTGTAGGCTTAGTTTTTAATAAATAAATACATAACTGCAAAGAGAAAAAAGACAAAAATGAACATCTCTGTCTATCTTTCTCTCAACAGAAGTTTCTTAGATTTATTAATAATGTGCATGTTATTAACATGACAGGCATTTCACTAAAACAGTACAGCACTGCTATATTTAAACAAATAATATAAATATTAAGTTACATCAGTTAGCTACCCACTGTTAAAACAATATTGTCTTGTCAGATAACAGATGAGATAGATATTGTTCTTTTGATTGTATCAGTTATTTAGTTATTTCATCTGCAAGTAAATATAAAACATGATCATACAAAAACATGCTAAAGATAAGGCAATAAGAGCGATAATCGTGTGGCAAACATTAACGGAAAGTAATGCTGTTGTAAGCATGACAGAAAAATAATTTAAACTTGTTTGATAAACAAATTACCATAGAATTCTTAATTGAGCCAATTTTAGTATTTTTCTTGAAGTAATTGTCACCAATAAGTTTGGTTTACCTTTAACACGTAAATTCAGAAATGGCCGGCTTTAACTAACCTTTTATTAACAGCGTAGATTGAATAAAACTGCGTGATGTCGTCACTGCCGCGGCGTATATACTACTAATACTAGTAAATAGTCTACAACGATAACTAGTATTTACTCTATTTACTACAAGACAACTTTTATCAACGAATAGCTTCTAATCAGGATATAGTTGTTTCTTTCACACTTACAGAATTTTTTATTGCGGTCCTGCTCTCTAAATAGTTAACCTCTGACAGTGACATTATTAACATACGAACGCAACCAAAGTCAGCTGATTTCATTGTTTGGAATTTTGTACATTTGCAATAACAAAATAATATAATGTTTAATGTGATTTATTTGTGTAGATTAATAAAAACATATAAATCTAATAATATTTCTAAGGAATTATAATCGTTATCGTTCAATGACAATGCAAAAAAACCTCAGGAATCCAATAAAGTAAATAATTTGCCATATTTTGTATCACAATAAAATGTTTCTTATTACATTACATTTTTTCATAAAATATTAAGTTAATCTTAAACATGTTTCTACAAAAGAAATAAAGATGAAAACGCTAAGCAATGTTGGTTTTATACTCTCGGTAAGCAATGTCGTGACCACATTGACGGTATGAACGCATTTATAAACATAACCTCACTTTTCCTGTCAACGTCAATCAGGCACCACAACATTTCGCAAACATTGAATGCTTGCGAAACTTGTAATAAACTTTACACAAATAAGATTACTTACACTCGGAAGCTACTTAAAAAGGATGGGTCGTAAAAACCGCCAATTTAATAAATTCGCTCAGCGAAAAAGAGATCGCAAAGAGGCGGTATGTAATGACAATAATGTTTATAACCTACGTGTATACTTCAGACACTTTTTTTATTATTTATTTTGCGTTTTAGGAGAAAAATCCTCAGGAGAAGCCTGCTGCCGATGAGAGGAAACATTACGAAGATATTGTGAAGGAGAATGCAGCATTTGAGGAGTATTACAAGGTTAGTTTATATTTGTAAACAAAAGTGTAACACGTTATCTGAATTATCATCTGTGCATTTTGTGTTTATAGAAAATAAGGTTATTCCTTCAATATGATTTACTTCTAAGTTAGTCGCTGAAGGCTGCTTTGATTAATGATGGTTTTCAACTCTTCATTACAATCTAAAAACAAATATTTTTATCCCAAGAAAAGACATACTACTTGTCCACCATAACTGACAGCCACATGTGGACACTGGACATATTAAAAATATTAAATTAAATCTTTCTTTTCAGTCACAAAAAGTATGTCCCGAAGGAGAATGGGACACCTTCATGAAGAAATTGAAGGAGAACCTTCCGACAGCCTTCCGTATCACCGGATCTAAGTGTGAAGCAGCTGCGCTCATGAAGATCGTGAAGAGCCAGTACTTCTCCGAGATCCTGAACATGAAACTACAGACGGAAAATGATGGAGAAGTTGAGGAGATTAAGCCTATTAATTTGTCTTGGTAAGTGGATTAGATATTCAGTATATTTTTAGTGACCCTATTCACTCTCTGGCACCTGCACTCAATGACATTTAGAAAGATTTAAAGGTTCTCAATTTGAATTTGTAGTTATTTTCTACTTAATATATATTTTGATAAATAAACAACCTGATATATAATATTATTTATCTCTGCAATGTAAAACTTACATAATATGCCACAGCAAGACCAAAATAAAATGTATCTGCCTTGACCATTTGGGTTAAAACTGGTTGCTTCTCGAAAATTGACTTGCAATCTGCTAAGAATCCAAAACACCCCACCCTACAAGTCACTGTTACACAAGCGCGGATCCAGGGGGGGTGGTCATGGGGTCATGACCACCCCCTGGGCTAGGTCCAGGAACTAGGTAGACCAGTAATTAAATTGTTTTCTATTTCTAAAAGAGTAACAAACCCAAATATAACAACAAAATAAGTAATGATGTAGAAAAAAATAGCGCTGCGCGGCTAATGTCATGGTGCAAAAGGAAATTAGCAACCTATTTTAGGCTCATTTGTTAACGGCCGATTGCTACCTAACTTAGTAGAAAAACTATTTTTTTTTGAAAAATGAACGTGCATTGCATTGGGAGAAATGATGTTTGAAAATTCTTTTGTGTCGGCTTAATAAAATATGGCTAAGTTAAATCTTATTAAAAAAAATCTGATTTTTGGACCAAAAGCTGAAAAACCCTTGCTTCTTGGGACTTGGCCACGACTATGTGACCACCCCCTGGCACCAATGCTGGATCCGCCCTTGCTGTTACATTGAAGTCATGTACATTATCTAATGTACTATTATTACTATAATATAGAACATTTCATCAGGTATCCGGGAGGTTACGCCTGGCAGCTCCGCTTATCCCGCACGGACATCAGACGTAACGAGGCTCTGTACAAGCTGCACAACTTCTTAGTCGCCGAGACGGCGGCCGGCGGCGTGTCGCGACAGGAGACGGTGTCTATGATACCGCCGGTTGTCCTTGATGTGCAGCCTCATCATAAGGTAAGATAATATCGAGATATTTACATGTGTCATCTCTGTTTAAAACCTACCAAATTTTGGGGGTGTATAAAGGTAATATAAATATAAGTACACCTTCAGTGCTTAAATTGTAATACATGAATATTGATCTAAGTTTTGAGGTTTTAGTTAAGTTTATGTTTTCAGGTGATACACCAAGCTAAAAGATATAATGGTAAACATGTTTGGTTAACTATTTAATATAAAATGTTGATGGCAACAATACTTGTTTGCAGCATAGGAAATGTAATAAAGTGATCAATATTGTTAGGTAGAGTGCTAATGAGAAATCTGATGTTATTTATATATTTTTTTTATTTTATTTTAGGTTCTAGACATGTGTGCAGCTCCAGGCTCTAAAACAGCTCAGTTGATTGAGTTCTTACATGCTGATGAAGATAAAATGCCCACAGGTATAATAAATAATGCTTATGAAAACCCTGCAAAACAGAGATTGCAAACTTACAGGGCATATTCTCTATACAACTATAAACCTTTTTTCATTTTCCCCCAGGCTTTGTGATGGCAAATGACGTCGACAACAACCGCTGCTACATGTTAGTGCACCAGGCGAAGAGATTGAACTCCCCCTGTATACTGATCACCAACCACGACTCCGCTGTCATGCCGGCACTTGAAGTGTCAGATGATCAGGTCAGTACATAACAACTGCTGCTACATGTTAGTGCACCAGGCGAAGAGATTGAACTACCCCTGTATACTGATCACCAACCACGACTCCGCTGTCATGCCGGCACTTGAAGTGTCAGACGATCAGGTATATAGGAAACGATAAAAATGTTATGTATCATAATCGGATTGAAAACGTGCTTCTTAAGAGTGTTATTTGCAAGACATAAGTTCCATATAAAGTATAACAGTTGCTATGGCAAGTTGCAATGGCAAGTAGCCATTTCCTTTTTTGGGTCCAAGCTAGTATTCACCTACAAATTTCTTAAAGTTTTGGCCGTAAATTCGTTACAAAACAACCCCACATCGCATTTAAAGCTATGTAATAAATAATAATCCAGCCTATAAGCGTCCCACTGCTGGGCACAGGCCTCTTCCCATATAGAGAAGGCACGAGCATTGATCACCACGTTTACTCTCTGCGGATTGGCGATTTCAGATCCCAATTTTGGAATCCAGGTTTCCTCACGATGTTTTCCTTCACCGTTTGTCAGAAGTGTCTTAGAATAATTAAGAAAGTACATATAACTTTGAAAAAGCCACATTGGTACTTGCCTGGGTTCGAACCTGCAACCTTGTGCATACAAATCCGTTCATTGAACCGCTAGGCCACCACGACATCTCGCTAGGCCACCACGACATCTATATTATGTTGTTGTTATATTTATGAATTTAAAGCTATGCTTCAGATAAATTGATAGATAACAAACTACCAGCAACTTACAATTTAGTACATATTGACTAAATTTATTTTCTCCAATAACGAATACAATCTTGTTCTTCCACAGAATCCGGGAGCCACAAAACCATTAAAATTCGACCGTATTCTCTGCGACGTTCCATGTTCAGGTGACGGTACCTTAAGGAAGAACCCTGATATATGGCTCAAATGGTCTACAGGCAATGGCAACAATCTGCATGGGTAAGTGACTTACAATAAATAAGTATTTGACTGTGTATAATGTTCATTTATTGTTGTGTAAAACAATTAATCCTGTAACCAACTGGTTCTGAAGTCAAGCGGAATTTGAAAAGAACTCATTTTAATGGCTAGAACTGTTTCTTAGGTCGATGTTTTATATAAGGTAATTTCGAACCCTCTTTCCGGACTTAACTGACTTAACGGACTTTTTTGGTCCCGAAAACTTTTTTGTGTGTGTTAAGTGTTACTGATTAAACATACACAGTGTGGAATTTTTGGATGCCACCTGAAAGGCAAGTAATCTAAATACTGCAAATTATACTGATAGGACACAAAGCACATACCTTTATTTTTAAAATGAAAATACGCTTCCTACACTCGGGAAAAAATACTATTCCGCATCAATAAATTCCACCCTGTATTAAAAGCTGCAATAAGCCTTACGTCATCCCATGTATATGAACAATTTGCTTCTACCTACCTACCATACTTTTTATCTCCAGCATCCAATACCGCGTCCTAAAACGCGGCTGCGAACTCCTCGAGATCGGTGGCCGTCTGGTGTACTCGACCTGCTCCTTCAACCCCGTGGAGAACGAGGCCGTCGTGCACCGCGTGCTGCAGGAGACTGGGGATAGCGTCAGGCTCGTCGACGTGGCTGCCTCGCTGCCGGGCCTTCACTACCAGAAAGGTAAAGAATAAACTAGGTAATAATATTGACAGTTAAAAGAAAAAAGATTAAATACCTCCGTGGTTGAGTTGCGGACACACTGGTTTACGAGGGGTCGCCAAATCTCAGGTTCTGTGTTTGATTCCAAGACGGGTTTATTTAAAAAAATAACTTTTCTACATTGCCTCTGGTCTGGGTATTTGTGGTAACCTTGTTGTCTCTGATTCCATAAGTGCTTTACTTTCTAATATTGGGTTTGGAGCAATGTATGTAATGTTGTCCACATTTATTAATTATTTGCTTACTTCAAGCAAAAAAAAAAAAATCCGGGACAACTCACACACGTTTATCTGATCCCAAGCTAAGCAGAGCTTGCTTTATGGTAACCAGACAACTGATAAACATGCTTATATATTTCTAAATACATACACATTATAGATGAATTACACCCAGACACAGAACCAAGGATCATGCTCATCACACAAAGATTAAAATATTTTCTGTATTTGTCTTTCTGTGTCTCAATATTTTTATGTTAATTAGTCCTTTTCATATCTCGGTATTTTAAAGTTTTTTATTATTTCTAAAGGCATGACGTACTGGCGTCCAGCATCAAAGGACATGGTGTTCTACGAGAAGTTCGAGGATGTTCCAGAGAAGTGGCAGACCGTGGTCCGGCCACAGATGTTCCCGCCCAAGCCCGAGGATCTGGACAAATATAACCTGGATAGGTGGTGAGTAAGACTAACTATAAAATAGTTATAATACTAGCTGTGCCCCGCGGTTTCTAACTAGTTACCATAAAAAAAAACTGGCCAAGTGCGAGTCGGACTCGCGCACGAAGGGTTCCGTACCACCGTCGTATGAGAGCCCCCCTTATATATTCATTTTATGTGGTTTTTAGTATTTGTTGTTATAGCGGCAACGGAAATACATCATTTGTGAAAATTTCAGCTTTCTAGCTATCACGGTTTATGAGATACAGCTTGGAGACAGACAGACGGACAGACAGACAGCGGAGTCTTAGTAATAGGGTCCCGTTTTACCCTTTTGGTACGGAACCCTAAAAACTACAATATAGTAGCCTGATTTATTCTTTATAACATTAGCTGTCAGCGAGTGAAAGTCCCGTCAAAATCGGTCCAGCTGTTATGGAGATTAGCCGGAAGAACAGGCAGACAAAAATTTCATAGTGTTTCATTTTTCATAATTTATCTCAATCGTATATATTTCGATCTGTTTTTACGCAAAAATCCAAATGGACCGATTATGATTTTGTTTTTTTTTTAAACCTGTTGTGATCAATGCTCGTGCCTTCTCTATATGGGAAGAGGCCTGTGCCCAGCAGTGGGACGTTTATAGGCTGGATTATTATTATTTATTATTATGTTGTGATCTAGATGGTTCTTAGCTATAATTTACGAAGATCTGCTCAGAATTTTGAAAGTTATCCATAATATAATATTTTTTGTCTTAAATTTTTTATATTATATTTATCCACATTAAAATCACTTCTCTACAGTATAAGAATCCTACCACACCAACAAGACACGGGCGGTTTCTTCGTGGCCGTCTTCGAGAAGGTCTCTCCCCTCCCGTGGGAGAAGGAGAAGGAGCAGCAGAAGGTGGAACCTCAGGAGTCTCAGGAGAAGAAGGAGCCGCCGAAAAAGAAGAGACGGATGGGCGGGTATAGAGAGGACCCTTTTGTTTTCTTTAAAGGTAATTACTTTTTATGTTTGGAAAATTCTGTTGCTCGGTGACAATATAAAAAAAAACTTTATGCTCTATAGCATAAAGTTTTAATACTATTATTAGCACAATTTTAATTGATTTTTATGTGTGTGACTGCGAGTTTATGTATAAAAACTGTTTTTTTTGGCATACCTACTAACATTGTTTATTATTTCTTTTTGTTTATAGAGCTAGAAAACACTAGACTCCTAAAAATAGAACTATTGATAACAATGAAAAAGAAGGATTAATCACGAAAATACCTCATTATTTTAATTTTATAACCCGCAATTTTAAAGCTCGAAACTCTTTTGACGTGAACTGCAAAAAAATGTATAGGGCTATACGCTTGCTGATAAGTCTAGATTTTGCCGCTAAACACACTTTTTTAAATACTTTTGAATAATTTCTAACATAGTTATGAAAATCAGGATTAGTGTTGAATGATTTTTAATCATAAAGACCGTAAAGAACGTCCCTACTTATTCTTATGCCTAATTACCGTTTTAAAAATACATACTGTTTTTGACTCAGGGAAAAGTGCTGTCGTAAATATTTTTTTAAATTAATTACCCTAATTTCCTTTTACTTCCAGACGACAAAGAAGACGTATTCCCATCAATAAAGGACTTCTACGCCCTGAACCCTGAGTTCGACGCCACCTGCCTCCTAACCAGATGCCATGTTGGCAAGAAGAAGAACATATACCTTGTTTCTCCCATGGTTAAGGATGTAGTGGCGAGGAACGAGACCAGTATTAAGATTATCAATACAGGGGTTAAAACGTTCGTGAGGTGCGATAATAAGAATATGACGTGTCCTTTTAGGTGAGTTTTTGTTTTATTATAGATAGATTGTTAAATAATTTAGACTTTCTTTTGTTTTTAATAGTTTGGAGTGTCAGTCAAATATTCGATTTTATAGTTGATAGCTGTTCCCGTGGTTATACTGCCTTGTAGTTTCGGAGGTAAGCACGTTCAAACTAAGAAAATATTTGCTTAAAATATCAGTTTTACTTGTAGATTTTTTTTAATTAAAAAAATCAACAAGTAAAACTGATATTTTAAAGTTACCCTAAAAGTTAGGAAATTTTAATGGTTAATTAACATTATAATGGGTTACAAAAACTTTCAAAACCCTGCATTTGACTTAAAGTTAAATTGATTCCTTTGTAAACAGTAAAATAATTGTTATACTTCAGGATTTCCGAGAGTATGTTTATATTTAATAATTTCTTGTTCAAATCATTATACCTGTAAGCTGTATAAACGTTTTTCTTATTCCAGATTATCACAAGAAGGTCTACAAAGCGTGACACAGTTTATAGGCCCTAAGCGTCGCCTGCGCATCTTAAAGGAGGACCTTATCCTCGTGCTGCAGAACGACAACCCCAGCAAGCCGCCCGATGTTAAGCTGTTCTCGGAACAGACGCAGGCGCTGGTTAAGGATTTCGGTGAGAGATAAGCTCTTTTTGTATGCAAGCATATGTATTAATGACAGATTTTAATTTAAAGTATAACGCTGTATAGTAATGAGGGTTTTCTAGATTAATAAATCCACTAGGTTCGATGGTCTTGTATGTGGTCTATCTGTCAATTTCCACCAATCTTAGTTTTTAAAACTCTTTGTTTTTTGAAGATATTCTCTGAAGAAACATAACATAACATCACGCCTGTATCCCCGAAGGATTAGGCAGAGTTGTACCAATGTACACCCACAGTTCGCCGGTATGTTTAGGTCCCATGTAATAGGGGGCGAGCCTATTGCCACTAACCGTGCAAAAATCCAAACTCCGATCTGTTACTGAGAATTTCATAGAAAAACCCAATAACACCTTGGTCGACTTGGGAATCGAACCCAAGACCTCTAGCGTAGCAGTCGCGCTAAGAACCACTAGGCCAACGAGGCAGTCAGTAGTAGAAGTAGTAACATAAATATTGTTCTATCAAGCTTTTCATTAAGTACCAGTACGTATTGATAAAAGGAAACCACTGATGCTTTAAACTTTACAATATATTATCATAAGAATGGATACAACGTTACAATTACGATACTTTTAAAGGCCAGCGGCGCCATAATGATTATTATTAATTTATATAATGCAAGAGACTACTACAACGAGAATCGGACGCACCGCCATGACATATTGCTATCTCGTGTTGTTCGTTATTCTGGTAATAGTGACGCGACGTATTAGTCGACTCTAATTTCGGTTATCAGTATGTATGTATATAAATATGTGTATTCAAGTTTTATTTATTTAAGGTCTCAATATAGGAACTCTGTAACGTTTATTTGTGCTCCGAGCCGACTTGATGTTTAAAAAATGTTTTTATTGAATACTTATATTCCCATCAGCAACCGGCAGCTGCGTGCTAGAATACAAGGAGGAAGAGGAGTCCGGGCTGCAGCTGACGCTGGTGGGGTGGCGGGGAGTGCACTCGCTGCGGGCCTACACCGCCACGCCCGACACCGTGCACTACCTGCGACTGCTGGGGGCCGACTACAGCAAATACGGTTAGTTTAATCTATAATATAAAAATGAATCGCTGAATGTGTTGCTAAGCGCAAATCTCGAGAGCAGCTGAACCAATTTCGCTAATTCCTTTTTTTATCATATTCCTTGAACTACGAAGATGATTCATAAAGAGAGAAAAAAAAATGCCTGAAAAAAGTCATGATGATGGGCTCGTGGCTAAGTGTAAGCCGTACGGTTTGACCGATAATACAGGTTAAGCCGCGCTCGCCGCAGTTGGTCCGTGGATGGGTGACCATTTATAACATACCGAGACCCCTCCGTGTTTCGCAAAACACATTACACAGTAGGTCCCGGCTGTCATACATAGATCTTTGGCAGTCGTTAAGTCAATTCTGACAACTAGTCTTACTATGGGATACTGTGATTCCCAGTAAAATGGGTTGTGGAGGTCAGATAGACAGTCGCTACATGTAAAATACGGTTTTCAGCTGAATCCGGTAAGACTGGTAGCCGACCCCAACATTGTTGGGAAAAGGCTCGGGAGATATATATAGCAGCAACAGAAACCTGTGAATATTTGAACACTACGTATTATATGGTTCATGAGATGTGCATTGTATGGGCCATATACCTACTGACAGACAGACGGCTGCACAGTGGAGGCTTAGTAGCAAGGTCCAAAATAATCGACTGATTCTTGGTTAGAGTGTAATTTGTTCTTTTTTATAGTATTGCCGACAACCGCTTGCAAGCGCAATTTTAACTGTTCATATATGTTTCGAAAATCACGTACTTAAGAAGTACTGTGTGTGGCCACTTTTTGGTTATTTATTGTTTTTTTTTTTAATAACAACATACTATTTTTTACAGATGTAAACAAATTCAAGAAAGCATCCGATGTCCCCGAAGCTGAAGAAAATGCGGAAGCTACCGATGACGTCACAGCCGCCCCGGAAGCTACGTCATCAACGAGCGCCACAGACAACCAAAATGGCGACACTGATGTACAAATGACAGAACAGAGCACTTGATAGTGTATTCTATATAGTCTATGCTTTGTTGTAATGTAGTCTTAAGTTATATTATTATATATATTTTATATAATAAAAATGTTATTGACTATATTTTGCTTTTTTTATCTACTGTATTTATATCGGTATTGAGTATATACTTAAACGTCTTGATATATGATCCATTTTAAGACTTTTCAGTAACATTACTCACTTACTTAGTATAAAATATTAATATTCGACGGGCCTGTTGGTCTAGTGGTTAGTGACCCTGACTGCTATACCGGAGGTCGTGGGTTCGATTCCCGCCCAGGACAAATGTTGTGTGATGAGCATGATCATTTGTTCTGGTGTCTGGGTGTAATTTATCTATAATATGTATGTATTTAGAAATATAAAAGTAAGTTTATCAGTTGTCTGGTTACAATATAACACAAGCTCTGCTTAGCTTGGGATCAGATAACCGTGTGTGAGTTGTCCCAGGATATTATTATTATTATTAAAATTGAATTACCTCCCCTGTTAACTTTTAATTTCTATTCTCACAATAATATTAAGTAGAAATAAAACAAGCTTTATGTTTAGAAACCCTTTATTTTTTCTTTCGCTCCATTTCATTCGCATTGTTGCGATAACAACCCTTATTACCCGACACGTTAAAGCCCAAGATTGTGTAACACATTAAGATTGATATAATAGGTACATAACAAAATAATTCTTCAAACAATATTACATTTAAAATAACAAAATTAATGAGTATTTGGCAACAGCCTAAATTAAAGCCAGCATAAAAAACTAGTAGAATTATTTATACATAAAAAAAATTAGATTTATTTCCTGTAGCAGTAATTTATATAATATTATTGCACAAAATTCTAATTTAAACGACAATACATATAAAACTAAATAAATATTTCATGGGCTTCACAATCCTTACCGATTGACTTGACCAATCAGAAAGCAAGAGCTAGACTTTCAAAAAGAGAGCCATTGAAATTGAATTATGATATTTATCGAGATCTTAAAACAATAATAATAAACCAGCCTGTATACGTCCTACTGCTGGGCACAGGCCTCTTCCCATATAGAGAAGGAACGAGCATTGATTTGCTCAATTGCGGAATGGCGATTTCAGACTCCAATTCTTAACATCCAGGTTATAGAGTTCTTAAAAAATTAAATTTAATATATACTTACATAAAATATGATTAAAAATATAACCAAAACTTTCAGATATAAGTTAAGGTTTTAACCAACTCTTTTGACACTCTACTAGTCGTAAAAAAACAGACTATTGCAAGTAATTTGGCTGAACAGGGACATAAGAACCGTTAAAGAATACAATCTCATGTAAGTAGTAAGTAAATTAGTAACGAATAAACGCTTGTTAACATCGAGAATTTCGTCATTTACCATTTTTACAGGTCAATAATAGAAAGAGTTCCTCAAGGGCGAACTTTAGGGCCTTTACTACTTTCCATGATATTGTCATCTTTAAGTTACCGAGATAGTTATAAAGAGCAGCCCTGTATGAAACACCATTTAAATTGAAGAAACATTTAAAGTTACAATCCAATTGTCTGCAGAAAAATGGTTAATTGTAATGGGATCTCGATAAAAATCATGGAATTACAGACTAAAGTCATGCGGTAAATTTTGAAATTTTAAATCGATTTTACTATCAGTCCAATTAGTTTCATTAATACTTATTACGTCAGTACCTTTTAAGTAGATTGGCAAAGTTTAATTCTAAATTGTGTGCAAGTTGTGTACATTGTTATTTATTTCGATATTTGTTTGTCTTAGCAACATATAAAACACGTGCAAAATATATTTCTTTCCTCTCTCTCTTAACTCGAGCAGATCAATCTTAAAATCCCTATTATTCAAACAGTTTTAACATTTAAAATAAAATCATTATGCTTGATGACGCATTCGTCATCAAGCATAATGATTTTATTGCAAGCATAATGAAACATCATTATGTTTAATGATAATAATAATTAAAGAATACAATCTCATGTAAGTAGTAAGTAAATTAGTAACGAATAAACGCTTGTTAACATCGAGAATTTCGTCATTTACCATTTTTACAGGTCAATAATAGAAAGAGTTCCTCAAGGGCGAACTTTAGGGCCTTTACTACTTTCCATGATATTGTCATCTTTAAGTTACCGAGATAGTTATAAAGAGCAGCCCTGTATGAAACACCATTTAAATTGAAGAAACATTTAAAGTTACAATCCAATTGTCTGCAGAAAAATGGTTAATTGTAATGGGATCTCGATAAAAATCATGGAATTACAGACTAAAGTCATGCGGTAAATTTTGAAATTTTAAATCGATTTTACTATCAGTCCAATTAGTTTCATTAATACTTATTACGTCAGTACCTTTTAAGTAGATTGGCAAAGTTTAATTCTAAATTGTGTGCAAGTTGTGTACATTGTTATTTATTTCGATATTTGTTTGTCTTAGCAACATATAAAACACGTGCAAAATATATTTCTTTCCTCTCTCTCTTAACTCGAGCAGATCAATCTTAAAATCCCTATTATTCAAACAGTTTTAACATTTAAAATAAAATCATTATGCTTGATGACGCATTCGTCATCAAGCATAATGATTTTATTGCAAGCATAATGAAACATCATTATGTTTAATGATAATAATAAAAAGCATTTGATTCAGTTCCACATTCTTGGCTTATCTATATACTAAAACACTACCACATCCATCCTTCACTAGTATCCTTCTTAGAAAACACAATGTCTTCCTGGAAGACTATTCTTAAATTGTATAGTAAAGAAGAGACCATAATAACCGAGTTTTTAAATATTAGAAGAGGAATATTCCAAGGCGACGCCTTAAGCCCGCTTTGGTTTTGTCTAGCTCTGAACCCATTGTCTGCAATGCTTAATAATACTAACAAAGGTTTTAAAATAAAATATGATAACACTAATTATAACTTGTCGCATTTGCTGTACATGGACGACATTAAATTGTTCGGTACTACACTTATTGACATTCACAGCTTAGCAGACATCACACAAACATTCTCGTCAGACATTTGTATGGAATTTGGAATCGATAAATGTAAAATTCAATCTGTTCGAAAAGGCAGAATCGAACCAAATTCTTACCAACTGCATGACGAGAGAACTATAGAATCGGTTGACGAGAGTGAAGGTTATAAATACCTAGGATACGCACAATCACGGCAAATACACCAAAGCCAGACTAAACTGACCTTAAAAGAAAAATTTAAAACTAGACTACATAAAATTCTTAACACTCACCTAAATGCTCGCAACACAGTAAAAGCAATCAATAGTTATGCCATACCCATACTTACATATTCCTTTGGCGTAATTAAATGGTCCAAGTCGCAATTACAAAATATGCAAAGAATGGTTAACACCACCATGACTAAATATCGTAAACACCATCCACGAGCATGCGTACAGCGACAAACACTACCGAGAGTCGAAGGAGGCCGAGGAATTATAGATATACAAAATTTGCACAGTAAACAGATACAAACATTGCGAGCATTCTTTCATTCTAAATCAAATCACTCACACCTTCACCTTGCAATCGTCCGAGCAGATAATAAGTATACTCCACTTCACCTAGCAAATTTATCAGTACAGCTTGAACAAATTACACATCCACAAAAACTGGATACCTGGGCGCAGAAATCTCTCCATGGACGGCATCGCCTCGACTTAACAAATCCTATCGTTGACAAAGTTGCGTCAAACATGTGGCTTAAGCGAGGCGAATTGTTTCCCGAAACGGAGGGATTTATGATTGCCATTCAGGACCAGACTATTGACACTAAAAACTACAGGAAACATATAATCCGAGACCCGAGTGCACAGAATGACTTCTGTCGACATTGTCACAGAAGTCCTGAAACTATACAGCATATCACGGGAGCTTGCACATCTATTGCTCAGTCGGATTATAAGCATAGGCATGACCAAATAGCTGCAATAGTGCATCAATATCTAGCCTACAAGTATAAATTGATACCAGAGAAAACCGCTTACTATAAATATATACCACAAACGATATTAGAATCGGCTGAATTCAAGATGTATTGGGATAGGACGATTATGACTGATAAAACTGTACACTTCAATAGACCGGATATTACACTACTTGATAAAATTAATAAAACTGTATTTCTCATAGATATAGCGGTACCTAATACCCACAACTTGCAAACTACATTCACAGAAAAAATAGCTAAATACACAGACCTATCTATTGAATTAAAAACTCAATGGCGCGTAGATGATGTCCGCACGGTACCGATAGTAATATCTTCAACTGGCGTGATACCTAAATCTCTACATAATAGCCTTAAAACCTTACAGATTCATCCCCTCACATACATCCTCATTCAGAAAGCCGCCATACTTAACACCTGTAGAATAGTTCGTAAATTTTTGTCAATACACACTTAATGTTCATCAATTTCGTTTTGGCCACAAGCCCGCGAAATTGATTTATTCGCCATTAAAATGGTAGATACCTTCTAATAAAATATATAAATAATAATAATAATAATGTTTATTTATCAAAAAATACAGATAAAAGCAACAAGAATTACAAGGTGTCAGATTATTACTAGTAGGTAGAATAAATTAGCATTTTATTTCCTGTAAGTTGCAGAAATCTGTTCACAGTTATACAAACCCTGCCTCTTAAACTAGGGTAACCTGTATCTTAAGAGACAGTGTTCGGCTAAGAGATCTTATAATATGATTAATACAACAAAGTGAACTGTGTCGATCTACCCTTTACATGTTTTCCATAACTGTCTGATAAGAAAGCGTGTATGCGTGTGTGTGTGTATGAGGGTGTGTGTGCGTGTGTACGCGTGATAAATAGAAAGACTAAGTGTAGATACTTCATAATTCAAGTATAGAAAATGTGTGTGTGAAAATTTACAATCTGCCAAGAAGTGCGTTACAGATTTTGTTTCACTGCGTCATTGTAAAAATATAAATTTGCAACATACGAAGGATTGAAAGCTTGTCCTCCGAAAAATTATAATTTGAAAATTATCGAAACTAATTTTTTTAATTTGTACAATAAAAAAATACATAATTAGAGACAAAGTACGTTATAAACAACTTAATATTGTGTTAATTACAAAGAGTATTTCTTTAAAATTATTTATATTTTCTACATCATGGCACATACATATATATACTAAACAAAAAACAATAAATTACAACTTAAACATTTCAATCATTTTTCTGTAGCATTTCTACGTTTTCTAAAACTATTGAATGAGTATTTTCTAGCATAAGAATACTGAATAGGGTAGATGACTGGGTATGAAAAGTCAAAATCAATTTATTCCACCATTTAGATAATCAAAATAATATAACAGACACGTATTTTTTCTTTTATCAAATCTCTTACAAAATACGAAGATAAACCGCTTTAAAGTTCAGAAGTGGGGCTTGTGACGTCACGTCTTGGTACAATTTTTGCTTAGACGTGACGTCACGCAAGATTTTTACTCACTGTATCTTCATATTTTTTTGTTTACGGGACAAACGCAAAAAATACGTGTCTAATATTTTTATTTTATCGAAAATATGGACAAAAAATTATTTTTGCAAAAAAAAACCGATTTCAAAAATCGATAAAAGCACTAAAAAGTTTAAAATAATACTATAACCTACCTATATTTATAAACCTAACCTACGATTAACCTATAATACAATTTTTTGGAGTCGGTGCCTAACCTCGCTATTTTGTTTTACAATTATATACCTACATATTTTTGTTCATGACTTGAATTATCGCTATTAATACAACATAAAAAAAATAAGTCGATTTAAGCAGGAAACAAAAACAAAAATAAGCTGTTTTTTTTTGTATTTCATGAGAAAACAAAAAACTTAAACATAAACTTAGAAAACTTAAAAAAGTTAAAGAAGGGATAATTACGTCAAGAGAACGAATAATTTAGCAGCAGTCGGAGTCGTGATCGGGACCGCCGAGCGGCGAGCTTGGCATCGACGAGGTTGGCATCGGCGTGCTCTCTCGCAGCCCTTTAGCAGTAGCGACGTTAGGGGGGGACGCGGTTGGGCGGACGCCCAGGGCGCCGGATGATAGGGGCGCCGCAGGCGCTCCTTTCTATACCATTGCTCACAGTTCGAGGTCTACTTACTCGTAAATTCCCTATGTACAAATATCCATTATACTCAAAGATCTGCTCTGACTAGGTATAAGGAATTCAATTTTGATAATGAAGCGGCGGTACTGAATGCAGACAGTAGACAGAAGTTTACCCCAACGCAAATGTCACCGATTCTTTTTCCACTACCGTCAATACAGAATAGGGCTGAAAAAATGGCACTGACCGACCACATCTAGAAAAAATAGACCTCGCTGCGGATACATTCCGGGAACAGAATCCAGGCATACGTATTTGCTGGTGCCAACATCTGCCTCGGGAAGTGGGGAAACCCACGAGCCTTATGGCTGAGGGGGGGGGGGGAAGGGGGTGATCCAGACTGCGAGAAAGCTGAGCCTCGAGAAGATGATGAGGGAGCTGCGAATGGTGCTCTAAAGGCTCGTTATGTACAACGTCGCCCCGAGGAGGCCATGGAGTTCAACATGTCACTTACACCTCGAGGTCCATGGCCTCCTCGGGAGAATGCTCCACTAGGAGGACGGACCAAGGCGCCCAGGGGCATACCGAGGGGGGGGGGATGCTGCCCCCTCGCCCCTGGAGCTTGAGAACTCCAGTAAATAATTCTCTAAAACTCCAATAAAATATTACAAAAAAATATGTAGCTATTTAGAAAAAAAAACGCGCTGCGCGGCCAATATCATCATCGGCCGGTTGCTACCTAATTTGGGTGGGGTGGGACTCAGAGACGCCGGTCATTGGTCACTCTCCTGTATACTGAGAGAGAGAGAAGCTTTGGATGTCAGTGAGGTTTGGCTCTTTTGAGGCGATCGCAGAGGGCAAATTTGAGCCCTACGTGGCTAACGAGCGATATCTTAGAAAGCTGCGTGCTGGCATGAACGCTTTCCTAGGACCTGGACGTCAAAATACGGTGTGGGTACAACTGGTGGAATTTAAGTACTTCAGTAAAACACCCAAATAATGCAACAAATTCTGCAGTCATCTAGAAAAAAAACGCGCTGCGCGGCTAAAATCATTGTGCAAAAAGAAATTTACACGGGGCTCACTCGCTCTAGCGGCCGGTCGTTGAATAATTTGGGAATGATGGAGCCCGGGGGCAACCTGTGGTCGCCTTTAAATAGGGTTTGTCCTCTTTATAGTGCTTATCGGGGCTCCCAGCTTGCAGAGGGCAGTCTGGTCCTACGCGCTTATATACCCGATATGGTCGCATGCTGGCAGGGACGCTTCCCTAGGACCTGAATGTCAAAGCCCTCATGAGCGCTTATATGAGTAGGCTAAAATTCTATCTTGAAATAATGAAAAAAAAATTCTCTTGCGTCGAGTTAAATATGGCAAATAAAAATCTAATTGCCCCCACGCCCCCCTGGACCATAAGCTGGGTTCGACCTTGGGGGTGCCGTAAAAATCTCGCCCAGGGCGCTGCTAGAGTTAAAACCGGCACTGCCCAAGGGAGAACTTCTTGAGCGTGGACTCGATTTTCTTCTGGCAAGGCTTAACATACTGCCTTTTCATATTTATCAGGGCGCAGGTAACGTAAGTTCCGAACACATTTAAATTTTTTATACTTGAGGACAACAGTTTAGATTGACTGGACTTTTCCTTCTTCTCCTTCTTGTCTTTCTTGTCTTTCTTGTTTTTCTTGTCTTTCTTTTTGTTTTTGTCACTTGTCGTTCTGATCATTATTGTCATTCATGTTATTGTTATCTTTCTTGTTTTTCTTGTCTTTCTTCTTGTTTTTGTCACTGGTCGTTCTGATCATTATTGTCATTCATGTTATTGTTATCTTTCTTGTTTTTCTTGTCTTTCTTTTCTTTCTTTTTGTTTTCGTCACTCTTGTCGTTCTGATCATTATTGTCGTTCTGATCATTATTGTCGTTCTGATCATTGTTGTCAATCTTTTTATTGTTATCATTCTTGTTATTCTTGTCTTTCTTATCTTTCTTTTTGTTTTTATCACTCTTGTCGTTCTGATCATTATTGTCGTTCTGATCATTATTGTCGTTCTGATCATTGTTGTCATTCTTGTTATTGTTATCTTTCTTGTTTTTCCTGTTCTTTTTGTCTTTCTTTTTGTTTTGTCACTCTTGTCGTTCTGATCATTGTTGTCGTTCTGATCATTATTGTCGTTCTGATCATTATTGTCATTCTTGTTATTGTTATCATTCTTGTTATTCTTGTCGTTCTTGTTATTCTTGTCACTCTTTTCACTCTTATCATTATTTTCGTTCTTATCATTCTTGTCGTTCTTGTTATTTTTGTCCTTTTTGTTATTCTTGTCACCATTGCCCTTCATTTCAGTGCGGGTTTCCTCTTTTGTCAGATCCACTATTTCGATAGCATTATTAGAATTCGATATAGCATTTTTAGATGTGGTGATGATGAAGCCTGTTCCTGAAAATAAAATATATATTTATAGTTATGCATTTCTCGGTACGATGGACTAAAAAAAGGTAATCGGTAGAATTCGAAACAAGGTGGAATTTTCCCACCAATGTGTCTGTAATTTAGATTGCAAAAACAGAGTCATTAGTGTCCTTCAGTAATAAGATCTGTTCTTTTCATTTATGAATGCAAATATTCTGCATTGTTCTCTTAGGATACAGAGAATCTCTGTTGGTGGTATATTCAATGAAACATACATACATACATATAATCACGCCTGTTTCCCGTAGGGGTAAGCAGAGACTACTTCTTTCCACTTGCTACGATCCTTACATACGAGTACTTGTTTTGCTTCGTCCACTTTCATTATTCCCTTCATACATGCTCTTCGGTTTAGAGTACTCTTGACCTGGCCTTTTTTCAAGACGTCTCCGATTTGGTCTCGAAACGTCCGCCTAGGTCTACCCCTTCCAACACTTTCATTCACACTCGCCTTATACACTTTTTTCGTCAATCGTTCTTCATTCATTCTCTCGACATGGCCAAACCATCTCAGCATAACTTTCTCAATTTTTGTCACTACATCTTCTTTCAGACCACAACGTTTCCTTATCTCACTATTTCTTATCCTGTGTCACTCAGTTTAACTCCTATCACACTTCTTAACGCTCTCATCTCAACTCATTTATTCTGCTTTCATGTTTCTTCTGCCATACCCAACTTTCACTTCCGTACATGAGTGTCGGGACCAACACCCCCCCGTGCACAGCCAAACGAGCCTTGTTAGACACCTTACGACTGTTCATAAAGGAGTGCAAAGCTCCATTCACCATGTTTCCTGCATTGACTCTTCCTTCAATATCACTCTCACACTTTCCATCTCTTGTAAACTTTGAACCCAGATACACAAACTCATTCACCTGTTCAATTTGTTCATCTCCAATCACGATATTGCAGTCTGCCACTGCCTCATCTCTTTCAAACACCATCACTTTCGTCTTCTTTACATTCATCTTCATTCCCTTTCTAACAAAAGCTCCACTCATAGCAGTTACCATCTCCTGCAACTCCTCGGCTGAAGACGCAAGTAAAACTTAGTCGTCAGCATTGAGAAAACATTTGACGAGTAACTCATTCATTCTCAACCCTCTTTCATTCTCTTTTAAATCTGTCAAGCAATTGTTCATGAACAGATTAAACAGCCACAGTGACGCTACACATCCCTGTCTAACACCTTTTTCGATATTAAACCATTCAGTGTATGCCCGTTTATCCTTACACAAGCACTAGAATCCCTATAAAGAGATTGCAATGCTCGTACGAGGACACTGCTCACACCTTTCACGGACAATGCTGACCACAGTTCATTCCTCACCACTCTATCATAGGCCTTTTCTAGATCCACGAACGCGCAATAGACCTTTTTGTTTTTAGCCAAAAACTTTTCGGCTATGCACCGCAAGGAAAAGACCTAATCCGTACATCGCATTCCCATTCTAAATCCCGCTTGTGCATCCACTACTTTTTCGTTTGTTTCATTCACAACCCTTTCAATCAAAACTTTCGCATACAATTTACCGACGACGCTGAGAAGTCTTATACTGCGGTAATTTATGCAGTACTGTCGTGACCCTTTCCCCTTATACAATGGCACGATAACGGCTTTGCACCAGTCTCCCGGCACTTGCCCATTGCGCCAGCATAAATTGAAAAGGCGGTACAGCTCGCAAGCCACTATGCCCTGTCCAGCCCTTCACATCTCGACGGTAATCCTGTCATACCCCGCAGCCTTACCTAATCTCATACTTTTCAACGCTTTCACTATTTCATCCATTCTTATCTCACTTTCATCACCATTTATATTAGTTTCCATGGAAAGTGCCGGACGTTGTACCTGCACTTCCTCTCTTTCAAACAAACTTTCAAAATACTCTTTCCTTCTCTGTAACACACATTCTTTTCCTTTTATAATGTTCCCATCTTGACTCCTGATTGTACTCAGCTCCGAGGTAGAAGTTTTTCCTCTGGCTGTTTTGATGGATTTCCAGAAAAACTTAATGTTTGACTTGAAATCTTCAGTGAGCCTCCTATCAAAATCATCCTTTCGTTCTTCTTTCTTTCTAGACACAACTTCTTTCGTTGCTGATTTCAATCTTTTATACTTCGCTCTTGCTTCCTTTATTTCGTCATCCGTTGCCTTTTGACTGAATGAAAGTACATTGAAAATGCAATCGAAGAAAATTCAGTCGACTCGCCAAGCAACGCTTCTTTGTAAGAGATGAAGCTTCCCCAAAAAGGAGTGTTTTGTTTTCAGGGTTCATGTATGTATGTATGTTTGTACCTGTAATGAATTGTTCCAAGTAACCGTTTCCCGACTGCAAATATTTGACTTGTTTTTAATTTTTTAGTTCACTTTTTTAATATTTTTTTGACATGGCAGGCGTGTTTTTTAATTTTTTTATTTAATACCTTTTAGTGAACAACACAAAAACATGACAAAACACAAAAAAAATCGTTCGGAACCCTTTGCAGGCGATTTCGACTCACACTTGACCATTTTTTAATGTCTACATAGCCTATGTCACTCGGGATAACTTAAAGCTTCTAATGATACCACAAACAAATGAAATCAAAAAATTGAAATTATGGAGGAATAAAGAAACTCACAAACATACATACATACATACATGAACCCTGAAAACAAAATACTCCTTTTTTTGCAGTCGTGTAAAAAGGCTTTAGAGGGAAAGCTTCATCTCTTACAAAGCAGCGTTGCTTGGCGAGTCGACTGCATTTTCTTCGATTGCATTTTTAATGTACTTTCATTGAATATACCACCAACAGAGATTCTCTGTATCCTAAGAGAACAATGCAGAATATTTGCCCTCATAAATGAAAAGAACAGATCTTATTACTGAAGGACACTGTTTTTGCAATCTAAATTTCAGACACATTGGTGGGAAAATTCCACCTTCTTTCGAATTCTACCGATTACCTTTTCTTAGTCAATCGTACCGAGAAATGCATAACTATAAATATATATTTTATTTTCAGGAACAGGCTTCCACATCTAAAAATGCTATATCGAATTCTAATAATGCTATCGAAATAGTGGATCTGACAAAAGATGAAACCCGCACTGAAATGAAGGGCAATGGTGACAAGAATAACAAAAAGGACAAAAATAAAAAGAATAACAAGAACGACAAGAATGATAAGAACGAAAATAATGAGAAGAGTGAAAAGAGTGACAAGAATAACAAGAACGACAAGAATAACAAGAATGATAACAATAACAAGAATGACAATAATGATCAGAACGACAATAATGATCAGAACGACAACAATGATCAGAACGACAAGAGTGACAAAACAAAAAGAAAGACAAAAAGAACAGGAAAAACAAGAAAGATAACAATAACAAGAATGACAACAATGATCAGAACGACAATAATGATCAGAACGACAATAATGATCAGAACGACAAGAGTGATAAAAACAAAAAGAAAGATAAGAAAGACAAAAATAACAAGAATGATAACAATAAAAAGAATGACAACAATGATCAGAACGACAATAATGATCAGAACGACAATAATGATCAGAACGCCAAGCCTGACGAGAACAAAAAAAAAGACAAGAAAGACAAGAAAAACAAGAAAGATAACAATAACATGAATGACAATAATGATCAGAACGACAAGTGACAAAAACAAAAAGAAAGACAAGAAAAACAAGAAAGACAAGAAAGACAAGAAGGAGAAGAAGGAAAAGTCCAGTCAATCTAAACTGTTGTCCTCAAGTATAAAAAAAATAAATGTGTTCGGAACTTACGTTACCTGCGCCCTGATAAATATGAAAAGGCAGTATGTTAAGCCTTGCCAGAAGAAATTCGAGTCCACGCTCAAGAAGTTCTCCCTTAAGGGGCTGCGCCTGCGAGAGAGCACGCCGATGCCAACCTCGTCGATGCCAAGCTCGCCGCTCGGCGGTCCCGATCACGACTGCGACTGCTGCTAAATTATTCGTTCTCTTGACGTAATTATCCCTTCTTTAACGTCTATGTTTAAGTTTTTTGTTTTCTCATCAAATACAAAAAAAAAAACAGCTTATTTTTGCTTTTGTTTCCTGCTTAAATCGACTTAATTTTTTTTATGTTGTATTAATAGCGATAATTCAAGTCATGAGCAAAAATATGTAGGTATATAATTGTAAAACAAAATAGCGAGATTAAGCACCGACTCCAAAAAATTGTTAAATTGTATTATAGGTTAATCGTAGTTTAGGTTAGGTTTATTATTATAGGTAGGTTATAGTATTATTTTTAACTTTTTAGTGCTTTTATCCATTTTTGAAGTCGGTTTGTTTTTGCAAAAATAATTTTTATTTGTTTATTTTTAGTGACATATTTTTAATCTTAGATAATTTGGGTAGGCCTTCAGCTGACACCCTTTCATCATCCTCATGATAATTTCCATCAAACAAAATCCAGTGCCACGCATCTCACATCCAACGAATTCCCGCTACATTCACGATTTCATCTTGGCTTCATCATCAGATCTGATAGTAGAATGGTTCTTCTTATTGAACGCAAATGCTTCACTTGTTGTAAAAAATACCAAAATCGCTGTACGTTTTCCTATAAAATTTGAAGAGTTCCCTCGATTTCGCCAAGATTCCATCATCAGATCCCGACTTGGTGACTATGGGACCATTTGGGAAGTATACCCTTTCCAACAAAGAAAAACTATTTAAAATCGGTTGGAATTTGGAAAGCAAAGGAGTTATGCGCGAAAAAACATTAAAAAAAAAATACAAACATCCGAATTGCAATCCTTTTTTTTTAAGTCGGTTAATAATTCCGGCGAACAAAGTCACGGGTCTGAGCTAGTTAAATAGTAATCATTACGGAAATTGAAGCTGCCGCCTGAAAGGCTAGACGTTGTACCAAGTTAGCTCTCACCTGCGTCGGGAGAGTTCAAATTCCCTTATCCCATTACACATTATCATGCTTCACGAAAGTTAATAAAATAAGCCTAAACACTATGTAACTGCTATCAACCATTAAGGAGTTCCCTAAACTGTACTGAACCTGCATCACGGACCTTGCAGTGGCAATCATTACCCATCACGGTGTAAAGATCTTGTCAACACGAAAAAAATAAGCCCAAACACTATGTAGCTGCTATCAACCATTAAGGAGTTCCCTAAACTGTACTGCACCTGCATCACGGACCTTGCAGTGGCAGTCATTACCCATCTCGGTGTAAAGATCTTGTCAACACGAATAAAATAAGCCCAAACACGAGGTAGTTAAGATGTGCCGTTGAGGAGTTCCATCGATCCTCTGTCGTCTCCATCATCAGATCTGCCCTAAACCTCCATAGTATTGTAGTCTCATCAGATATACACATAAATATCAAGTTTTTACCCCATGCTCGCCTACAATTTTCAAGAGATGCCCTCGATTCCTCAGGGTTTCCACCATCAGGTCCTGACCTGATGACGATGGGACCAAATGACAAGCATACCCTTTCAAATAAAAAAATAATTTTTGAAATCGGTCCAGGCGTCTTTGAGAAAAAGAGTAACAAAAAAAAAAATACAGCCGAATTGAAAACATCCTCCTTTTTTTGAAGTTGGTTGAAAAACTAAAAATTAGTCATCATCCCTATGGTCTTAATATCCTACCTATTGCACTGAGTAATATTTTTTGCCTAATTATAACATCTATTACGTATAGATGAAGTTATAAAATACATTATTATTAACAAGAGTATCATCATCAGTCAAACGGATTTGTAAAAAAATAGATTTTAAAAAATGTGTAGGAACAACAGAATAAAGTTTTTTTTATCCCTGTAAAAAAGTACTGTAAATGAAGTATCGCACAAACGATAAATAATATTAATTAAATATTAACCTACTTATTTTACCGTAATTCCAGTAAAAAGATTGCCACATGTATCTGAATTTTTTTACAATATTTTTTCTTCAATTATTGTGCAAATCTAATCTAAGTTCTAAAAGTGTTACCATCGTATGTAGGCATTCTTTTTACTGGTCACACAACTTATCTATTTGCATAAATTCATCGGAAAGGCCCAGCAACAGGATTTAGTAGAGTTTTTTGACAAGAGTAGTATAAACAGTGACGGATTAACCCTTAATCAAATTAAGCAATTGCCTAGGGCATCACGTCTGGGGGGGCACCAGAACAAGCAAAAAAAAATCAGTCCTTAGGGCATTACGTCTCACTCGTCAGTCAGCAAGTGAGAGAGTGACAAAATTAACTAACTTTGACTAGTTATAATTCTTAAACTACTGGTTCAAATTGAATGAAATTTGAAGTATACCAGGTCTGGGGGCACTACAGTGCCTGCAGATTAGGCTTACCAGAAAAAAAAACGCGCAACTTACTCATCTCGTTGTGGGGAAATTAGTTATTTGACCAAAGCGTGTAGGAGTGGACTTTGCGGCTAAAACTATTGATTCTACAGAAGAGGTTAATACATAAAATGTAGGAAATTTTCTAGGGTTTAATGTTTGTCCGTTTAGTTTTTAAGATATTTGTCGATAGAACGTTTCACCTATGTATGTTTCACCGAAAATCCTGTCGCCGAAACGAATAAATGCGAACCATGCATTTGTTCGTTTCGACGACAGGACTTTTCAACTAAGGAATATTTGTCGTCAGATCGTTATGTCTACGATTGTTAAAACATGTGAAGAAAGAAAATGTTTTAATGTAAGACCGGCTTACTTTTAATGACTGGTATTTATTTATTACCTACCCATATCTTTTATTTTGTTATTGCAAACATTGGGGAAATATAAAAACAAAAGAAGTCGAAGCGAAAGCGTGGAGGTACAGATCAGTATAGAAAAGGATTGAGACACAATTATCTGAAAAGAATCAAATGGACTTAAAATCATATTTAAATGGATGGGCACATATTTGTCACCTGATTAAATAATTATATATTTTTAAACCTAAGTATACTAAACTACAGACCTACTTATAATCGCCACTTTATAATATAAATTTATAAATACGTTTCTTTAATCTTGGGTATATGGTACGGCCGTGCCGCTTGTTTTTGCTCGACTTGGGGCACTGCCGTGCCGTGCGTAGTTGGGCCCACCATCCATTTCTTGAAACAGTTCACACCATATTCGACCCCCTATAACTTTGTTTGTTGTAAGTAAGTACACGTTGACAAACGATAGTGGGGCCCCACAGACGTGGATTGCTTAGGGCATCAAGAAGTCTTAATCCGTCACTGAGTATAAAGGAATACTTCGGAACTGCGTAGTTAATTTTATCGCGGAGATAACTTCGTAAGGAACCTAAATGTCCAAAAAACAACTCATACCCCCTTATTACAAAAGATGGTCTAAGAAAAACCGAGGTTTTAGAATAGCCCCGTCTCTTTTTGTTATATGACATAAGAAAGTGATGGGTATATTTTAAACCTGGGTTTACCTTGGTCTTGGTTTAAACCATCTTTTGTAATAAGGCCCTCTAGGTTTATCAAATGGTAATATAATACGTACAGAACACTACTCAAATTGCTAGATTAAAAAGTAAAGTTTTTAACTGTTCGAAATATTCAAAAACCATACATTTTGATCAGATTTTAGTTGTTGAGATAGTACATATCCTTTTAATTATTTTCAAAAGACGTTAGATAATAGAAGAGCGATCGCAGTAAAAGTGATGCTTAAAAATAATTATTTAGCATTGATTAATATTCATACATTAGTACCTATTTTCTTTATAGAATAAAGATGAAAGACTAGTAGAATAAAAGAATAGATACTTCGAAGGATAGATAGAAATTGATCTAAAAAAGAAGATGAAATGAGTTTATATATACCTACAATAGAAGAGAAATAAGCTATTTACAACAAGAAAGAGATGAACCTAATAGATTTTTTGACACAGATACTTAGTCCTTATTTGGTACTGATTCTGTTGAACATGAACTTTACTTTAAGGTATTTTCATTTTCATACAAACAACAAAATGTATGAAATATAAATTTCATACATTTTTTACGCTTCTTCTTATCCAGTACTAGTTTGATATTTTTAAGTTATTTCATATTGAATAAATCACAGTCTCACTCAAACACCATACTTATATGAGTTCGATAAGTGCTACTGTATAGACTAGATTGACTAAAATAAAAAAAAAATACAGCCGAATTGAGAACCTTCTCCTTTTTTTGAAGTCGGTTGAAAAGAATTTTGAATATGAATACACTTTAAATAATAATATTTAATTTTAGTTTAGTTCAGTAACAACAGAATCGGCGCCATATTTTATCAGCTATTTATTTTGATTACGAATGTATGAATATCAACCAACGTTTAACCAATGGCTAGCTTACAATTAATATTAAATCTATACCAGCAACTGAGAACCCACACTTTTATACCATTTCCCATGAAACTCGAACCTATATCACAGTGGGGTGATGTGGCGTTGATGCTAAAGCTAATTATAAGCTAATTTATACTAACTTTGGAAATAGGAACGGACAGACAAAATTATAGAAGGCTGGAAATATAGAAGTAAGTAACTTATATAAGAGTAGTGTAGGTAAATAGTTGGTACTTAATAGTTTAGTTTTAAAAAGAGTACTTAATCATTTAGTTGAGGTTGCTGAAATATATTATATCTGAAGTTATTTTTTCGCTTTAGGTTTGTACGTAACAATTATGAATCAAGAATCCTTATTTGGATAAAAAATAAATTTCATGTAATTTCACATTTAGTGGCAAAAATTTAATTATTGTTAGCTGTGTCTGTTTTTACGATTTATTATTTTATTTCCATAAAACAGGCTCATATTTTGTTCCATGTTCTGCAATTGTAATTTACTGCTCACAGAAAGGCTATAAAATGTAGTAATACTTCTTCACCTCTAAGTCAAACTAAATGATAGCAAAGATCAGGATAGATAAGACAATAATTTGCAAGATATCCTTACAAGCTATAACATATCTAATTCCTTACATAATTACATCTAAACTAAACTAAGACTAATTTACTAAATATCTAAACGATAAGTAAACTAAAACTTATTGAAATCCATTTGACTAAATGATCTACTCTTATAGACACTAAATAAAATCTAAGTTATTTTTTTTTTCTATTGATGTCACGTAAAATTTAATTATTTAATTATTTAAATAAAAACATTACTAACCAAAAGTGCTACAGATACCTAAAGGCAAAGATGTTTTGAGCTTTGTATATTAGGAATGATTCAATGATTACATTTTAAACTAATAATATCATACATAAAATCTGTGGACAAAAGTTTTCTGTCCTGCGATTATATTTATTTGGGTACCTATGTATAAAGTTAGTGACGCAAAATACTCCATACGACCAGGGGCCCGATGCCGCTATTTTAAGTCAGTGAGTGGCGGGTTAATAAACGTTCCGGTGTACTTGTTATTGTGCCTAATTTTCGTATTCAGATAATTTTAGTTTAATGACAAATGTACCCCTACTTGCCACTGTTTGTTGTCATTGTAAGTGACTGTTCATATCTGAATACGAAAATTAGGCACAAAGTACACCGGAACGTTTATTAACCCGCCACTCACTGACTTAAAATAGCGGCATCGGGCCCCAGTAAACGTTTTTTAATTATTCTATTATTTTTATCAAGATTACACTTAATTAGATTATAGTTATGCACAGTACAGACATCAAACCGGTGTAGAAATGGGGCTTATTCCATCACTAGACAATATTATAATATATGGACAAGTTTTAGTTAAATATATAGGTTGGCAATTTCATTGCTTTTCATACAAAAATCCTTCCATTTTGGTTAGTAAACAAAAAAAAACTGTGTCGGAATAAATTATTTGTGTATGGGCTGATTTTTCCAACGCCAGATAATTTTATCAGAGGAATAATTTAGAATTTTTGACAATACAAAATCTGTCAAACACGAATTTTATCTCTCGAATAAAAATTATCTGGCGTTGGAGAAATCGGCCCTAAGTATCATTATTTAAACCTTGTTCTTTGTTACCTTATGTCAGTAACATTACGTCAAATCTTGGTTAATTAATTAATTAAGTATATGTGATGAATAAAGCGCTTTTAAGCAATGGAATAATCCCCAAAATTAAATGAGCAGTCTAAGACGGAATCCATAGTTCGGACGGTTTTAATGGACAAAGAAGCAGTGCTTTTCCTAACATTAGTGGAAAGAATAAGTTTTTGTGAATTGACGAATATATCTACTACTGTCTACTAGATTATAAGCCAATATATACTCTTTAAAGTGAATAATTAAATAGTCTTAGAACACCTACTTTCTTTGGCTAAATTAAAAATAATTTTAGTTTAGTTCATTTTTGGTAACTAAAAATACGAATTCTATATAATTATGAATAGTTTTAAACTAGAAGCGGTTGAGATCATTGTTGAAGCCAATCTAGCTAGGCTATACTAGAAATATTTTGAGTATTTTAAGTTTTGTTATAAAACAAATATTTTTAAATTCGGCTAATGATTCTGATGAATTCGTAATCAATTAACTAGTTAAGTTTCTAACTATTATACTAAGTGAGAGTGTTAGTATTTTAAGAAAGTGCTTATACGAAGAACAGATTTAGAAATTGAATGATTGATCGATGGAGCACATTAAAAGAAGCAAATTTTTGTGGCAAAATGTAAAAGAAAATTTACCTGACAGGTAATTGGAAAAGGTAATTTTCTTAGGCGAATTCGTACTTATTTGTAATAGAGTACTCCACGATTTTTATAAAATTTCCAATGCACGAGAAAAATACCATTTCCTTTTTCAGTTTTTTTGATGGATGAGTTGAGCCAATCGTTTGCGTTTCATATTAAATTCATCAAAAAATAAATAACAATACATATTTGAGCGAGTTATTGTTTGAATTTACAATATTATTTCAAAATTGAAATCTGATAGGTAGGTACAATAAATGTCGTATATTTTTTGAATACTGTCCGTCGAGTATGTAACAAATTAATGTCACATGTTAATGTGCCTAACTGTACCATATAATCACTTTCTTTTAAATCATGGTGGGCTGTGGTAGTTTACAAATACAGGCCACACCAAAAGTCTTGTGAAACACAACTGTCTTAAAAAAAGACAGTTGTGTTTCATTAAGGGAGGTCCGTGGATGGCTGACCATTTGTGAACATACCGAGAGCCTGAGTGCCTCGGAAAGTACGCTGATCTTTGGCAGTCCTTAAGTCATTACAATTCGGTCTTACTATGGAATACCTTGTTTCCCATTAAATGGTTTGTGGAAGTCAGACAGGCAGTCGCTCCATGTCGAATCCATTAGATGTTTAGTTGAATCCGGTAACACTTGAAGCCGACCCCAACATAGCTAGCGGTTGGAAGAAGGTTAGAAAGAAATAACTATTGTCGGGTGACGTCAGCAAACCACCACAGCTCTGAACCGGTTCATACTAGTTGCCTAAGAGGACTGCGTAATCCTGGGGTTCCGCGGGCACTGCATAAGATGCCTCTGCCACGGCAGGTCGCGGGCCAGCACGTTCGTGAAGCAGTACGGGCACTTCCACTCGTCCATACCGAGCGCTGCGGAAAGTAAATAAGATTCGTACATATCCAAAACCCTTGTCATCCCCCTGCTGGCAGGATGGGTAAGTTGGTATACATATAAACAGGGGCATCTAACTAAAGTAGAGATATAAAAAACGACAAGATTAGTAGTAGGTTATGGAAAAGGTTGATCCTGGCTGTAAATGGCTACTCATTGCGACAGATCCAGTTTTTATTTAACCCTTAGGAAGGCAATAAAAAAGGTTCACAAATCACAATAATAACTACACTCCGCGAAAATAATACTAACTGCAAAAATATATTTAAAAGCTTCTGAATAAAAGCTAGACAGTAATACTTACGAATACAGTTGACATGGAAGTCTTCAACATCGGTCCTCAGCGCTGCTCCGCACTTGTGACACGCTCGCCAACTACCCTCGCTCATGGAGCACTCTTCTGAAAATATTAAAATACAAGTGAAAAAGGAATTACTTCTTTTAGAGTGGTGTAACCCTGTGCGTGATATTCATTACATTTAGTAAAAAACTTATAAAAAAGTTGGTATGTATTAGATACTGTTAACCGAAATTAGAATCGACTAATACGTCGCGTCACTATTACCGGATAAACTGACAACACTAGAGAGTAATATGTTTTCCCTTTAACAATACATATAGAAATTGATATTATTTTACACACTAGTAGGAAAGTTAAGTCAACCTCAAAATTAATTGTGATAAGATTTGAGGAAATTCAAATTTATTATGTACTGGTTGCTACTAAAGGAGAAAGACTTAGAACGATGATACAAAAAACAAGCAGAAGAGAAAAGCAAAGTACCAGAAGCACTGACTTTCACTCAAAATTGCGGACAACAGGATAAAAGAATGATAGGGGAGAAGAATAAGCTAGAAGAGCTGTGTACCCAGCAGATGCGCGTGCAGCATGCGCGCCTCGAGCGCGACGCGGCAGTGCGGGCAGCGCGCCAGCAGCACGCAGCGCCGCCAGTAGTGCGCCTCCAGCGCCTCCGCGCGCACGCGCCGCCCGCACCACGTGCACGTCGTGCTGCTGGCACACGCAGGTCACATTAGTCAAGAAGCGTTACTTATTTTAGTCAGTCACCGCTTAAAGGAAACCGGTACCGGTAAAGCTCGCTTATCGCCCTTTAGGATGATGATCAAATTGCTGAACTTTTACTTAGGACCGAATGGTCAAGAAATATAAGGTATTTGATTTGTGGGCAGGCAGTAGATAAAGCAACGCAAGTAAGTAGATAAGAACTCACTGTAAGCTGATAGGCTCGGGTATATTGTCAGCAACATCCACATTGCCGACGTCGTAGGCCTCGTAGTGCTGCTCATTGCTGGTCACCTGATGTCTCCTACCTAAAAACAAAGAAAAAATTAATTCTATAACAATGTTACATAATAGAAAATGCTTAACCACCTTTAGAAAAACTTAAAAAAACTTATAAATGCCTATTAATTTTGAGGGTTGCCATCGATTTTCTCCGGATCCTATTATTAGATCCTAACATGGTGTCAATGGGGAAACACTTTGGAAAAGTTTCTTTTTTTTACATTGCTCTTCCATTGACGGAGAAATCAGTCAGACAAAGAGTCGAAAATAGAAACCAACTAACCAGGACTGTAATACCCGCTTTCATCCATCTGGCTATGCTCATCAAGATGAAGGTTCCTCAACCCAACGACCAGCTTCGGAGACTCTAGGACTCCTTCTCTGAAATAATCCGCCTTGACCTTCGGAGAATCCAGGCTTCTACAGTCAGAATCACACCTGACATCATTTCTTGACATTTGAGGAGAATCCATGGGTAAGGAATCCATACTTCGGAGGTCGTTTTTAGAGGTTTTTGGTGACCCTAAAGTTGGGGAATCTCGGTAGTCTAAATGTAATGGTTCGTATACGGTCATTGGTCGTTCTTTCAGCTGTGGTTTCGAAGGTTCGTGGTCGTAGTGGATCATGGAGTGACGGTTCTCTGAGTTGCGGTTCGTGCGCCGGTAGACCACTTCTGACTGGGATTGGGTTTGGCTCTGTGACTCTTGGAAGTGAACCTGGGGAGGTGGAAAGTAGGTTTAATGTAAAAGTAAGTATGGTTCTTTATGAAATATGAGTATTTTGGATTGTTACGAGCAAAAAATTCTATAGTTTACGAAGAGCGAAGAAATTGTGGACTATGTCCTTACCTTCTCGCTACCCGAAGCGGCAGATCTAGGCGAATGCTTTGGACTGACAGCACTATCCAACCTCAGCTTATTATATCCAGGATAATTGGAGAAATCCTTAGCAGTTCTGCTTGGAGTATATCTTTTTGTTGGTGACTTCTTTAAGCTGCTTTTATTAGTTTTCGACGTGGTGTAACTGCCGCTTAGACTAGAGGGCGCTAGGGTAGCTCCGCTAACACTTGACGTCATGGACTTAAGGCTGTATGATGACGTAGCGCCAACTGATGACGTCATGCCTAGGGAAGCAGACATGCCGCTGACGGTGGTTCCGCTGCGGACAGATTGAGAAATGCTGGCTGTCTCTAGGGCAGCGTCCGCAGTTGATTGATCAATACCGTTTAGAAGCTGTTCTTCAGTTGGCGCTTGGTTAAGCATTTTCTGGAACAAGAAATAAAAAGTGTAAGGAAGTATCTACAATTTTTTTTCCGAAAAGTGGTTTTTTACACATAATTCAGTAGGGGCGTCTCCCAGTGTTACTGGATGCAGCTGAGTACCAGTTTTGTATAGTGGGACTGCACATGATGTATAGATCACTGAACAGGCTACCGTAGCAAGGGGTCACGTCATACTTATAAGTGGACAAAACCATGCATTTTCGTACAAAGTTCATTCTTCTTTTTACATTCTTCTCTTTAAACATATTTTCGAAAGAATCCCACCTGCATATCAATCCTATCGAACTGCTGGAACAGATGCCTGTAGATCAGGTTCCGCCTCGTCACCGCGTCATCAGGCGGCAGCTGCGCGCGCACGACCCGCGGCGAGCGCGCGTACGCCGCCAGCAGGATGCGCTCCGCCGCCGCGCGCACAGACCCCGCCGCGTGCTGCGCGCCCGCTGCACCGCATTCAGCTAGGCGACGGACTGTTAGGCCGCTGGGGAATATGGAAGGAGGTAGGATCAGCAACAACCAACATAGCTTTGAAAAGGCTAGGGAGAAGGAGAAGATTAGAATCATATCCGTTTAAATTATCTGGATGTTTTTTCTCTTTAGCAATAAGTAATTTAGATTTGTCTAGATGCCCATCGTCTTTCTGATGCCATCCGTTGATTCTGATCAATTTAAGGTTATAGAAGACCATGCTCTCATATTTCGTTACTAGATATGAAGATCAAAACCTTTTGATTTGTGTGGTTTAGATTATGCCGACTTCTAGCCATGTAGGTGTCTATATTATGACTTTCTTAAATAAGTCTTCGATTTTAAGATAAGGAATATTGATATATTCTTTTTATTTAGTCAGCCTTGAGAAGAAAACCTTGCCAAATACAAATAACTGAATAAACAAACATTGCATTGCGTGTTCGGAAGTGTCCAGTGCATGAGTAAAGAATTTGTCTTGAAAAAGTTTACAAATAAAAAGGATGTTCAACATTCAGCTAAGTTCGCCACCCAAATAAAACTCCTTGGAACCTAATCCTTAATTTCGAAGCTTCTCTCATCGGGGATATAGCTCAGTGGTAGAGCAATCGACTGCAGATCGATAGGTCCCCGGTTCAAGTCCGGGTGTCCCCTAATTCCATCTTTTTGCATATATTCATATATAAATTCTATACGAATTTTCTACAAGATCATGATCCTACATTTACGCAAATAAATTTGAAAAAAAATCTTCTGTTTAGTTGTGCATTTTCTTTCAAAATGTATACCTCCCTACCTCTTCAGTTTATGTTCCTATTTCTATACGTTATAACACTTTTGGAAGCTTTTAATAAAAACAGGTCCTCATATATTTTGCATCATCATTCACCTGTTTTTATCGGTAGAGATGCCGTGGCTGAGTATCAGCTGTTCTAACATCTGCAGACGAGACAGCGCCAGCCGCGGGTGCATGGAGGCTGCGACAGGACGGACGAGCTGCTGCGGGATCAGGTGCAGGCTCCTAGAAATACAAACCATATTATATAGCTTTAGTAATGTCATGTACTATTTTCATCAATTAGTACATGATATAACGCTGATTATGTTTTGTGTCTGAAGTCCATAATGATGCTTGGAGATTATGAATTCGTTTTTAGTCATTGGTGATGGACATCGGCGAAAAAATATAATTTATATTCAGTAATATTTGCTAAGGACGACCACTATCCATACTATCTAGTTAGTGAGATCAGAAACTAACTATAAAGCTGCCTGCCCTGTTTCGCACGGGTGGTGTGCTTAGTGTATCGTACCTGACTTGAGGACAGTCAGCGACAGTGAGCACAGTATGCTGAGCGGTAGAATGCACGCGAGGAGCCGGATCCCCGCAGGCCCGCAGCAGCTCTGGTAGCAGCTTCTCCAAGCAACGACCTACTTCTGCCGCACACACCCTGGAATTTGAATCTTTTCTGGCGATTTCCCTGAACAGAATTTTATACCACATAAACACTAGGCTATGGTGGAATTGTTCAAATATATTATTTCTTTCTTGTATTTTTAGAGGCCTCTTTTTGAGAAACAAATATAATTATGTAAAGCTGTGTATCTTTCCTTTCAATTGCATCCTTATCCAAGAATACTAAAGCTATACACGATTTCGATAAATTCTGCTATGACTTTTTCTTATTGACGCGGGCGAGGTCACATGTAAAAACTAGTTACGTGTGTCTATTACACCACTATTCGATGAGAAAAAAGTAGATAAAATTTGAACCCAAATTCAGCATAAGGACCAAATTCCTTACCTATCAGGAACAAACTCCTTAAACAGCACCTTAACGACCTCATTCGCTTGGCTGTATACCGAGAACACCTTATCCCGCAGCGCCCTCTGCAGCAAGATGGCGGCGGCTCTCGCTGTCTTGTTGGGGGACGTCTTGGTGCTCCCGTTGGATGGTGACGTCAGCTCGGCGCGGAGGCGGGATAGACCTTCCTCTTTGTCGAGGTAGTTTTTGGAGAAGAATTTTTCTACCTGTAAATTAGATATTTCAGATTACATTTTTTGATTCAAAATGCTGCATGTTTCGCTGAGTTATGCTAAGATACTCAGTGTTACATAAACTTTTTACTACCTTCAATAGAATTTGCGAGAAAAAAAATGGAGTACATCATACATAAATTCTGAGTGACGTCTCTGTGAAGTGAGATATCCTTACCTGATGATCATTAGACCACATGGAAACTGTACCGAACCCTTTTAAACAAAAAAATATTTTTCATATCGATCAAAAGGTATTTAAGTAATCAGGAAACTTACATAAAAAAAAAACTCAGATTTCAACGAATTGAGATCATTCCTGTTTTCAAACCGGTTAGAAAAATAAAGGCTACCTATTTACTTACAAGTGGATAACCAAATATCAGTATAGGCAGCGCGGCATGCTTCCGCTCCCTCTCATTAAGCTTGTGCGGCTGCGCAGAGCGCGTGTGCGAGGTCGCCGCGCTGCCGCCGCTGCACTCCTCCTCGCGACTCTCGCGCAGGTACTCGTTCGTATGGGAACTGGAATTATATGTCATTTATTAACCCCCGATGTAAAGAGAGGGTTGATATTCGACGTGTCTGTTTGGGGCAACGTAGACCCTAAGAGGAAGGACCGATTATGATGCGGTTTCTTTTTTGTTTGGCAGCTGACTGACAGAAAAACCCAGTAACAAATGTTGGTCCTACGCGGAATTCCACCCCGAAACCTCTTCCGTGGAAGTCACACTTGCGACCACTAGACCAGAGGCAGTCCAGACATTCCCATTAGGTAGAAAGGAAGTATAAACTTACTGTCTTAACGCAGGAAGAAGACGTTCTTCGTAAGCCTCAAACGTTGAACGTGGACCAGCGCTTTTGTTTCTTCGTCTTACTACTGATCCTGAAAAAATACATAATTTGAATATCAGTCTATTTCAACTATTGGATAAATCTAAGATATACAATAATAGAGTTATGTACCATATATATACAAGAAAATGGCAATAGCGTATTTCCTTGACATTAATTTTACATAAGGCAAGTTTATCAATTTCTACGACAGACATAACGAAACCCTTCAAAAAAACTTAACAAATCCACTTTTTCTGCTACTCTTACCGTTAGCAGCGTTGGGAGTGATACTCCTGCGAGGACTATCAGTCTCCTTCCTCAGTTCTTCTTCTTCTATCGGCTTCGGTACCTCCTTCTCTTCAGGTAAGACTGGAACTGCTTGAACGACTTGAACTGCTTGAAAAGCTTGGACGGGTTGCACTTGGATTGGCTCGGCGAATGATTGTGGTACTTCCTCTTGGAGTGTTGGTTCTGGTGACTAGAGTAAAAATGTCGTATAAAATATAATTCATACTCAGAAAACGAAGTCTTATTCCAGAAGATGTAGGAAATATGTAAATATTTTTTTTGTTTCTGTCTTCAGTCTACTAAGCAATCTACTTCTGGTCCATAAGACAGTTGTGCACATCTGGCTCAAGTTTAATCATCCGGCAACTCTATAACGTTTAACGTCTAAAATACGTTTTATTCTCTGAAACACCTTAAAAATCTCAATACACATAATTATTTGTACACTTTACAGAGTACAACCCAACACAGGATTAGTCATTTTTTAACTGATTAATCGAAAATTATTTCATCTCATCTACCGCAAAATATTAAATCAAAACGAATCTCTCACCGGCCCCATATCCTGCACATCATCTTCCTCCCCATTCACGTACTCCGTCTCCTGGTGGTCCGGCTCCGGGTCTATGGGCGGCACGGGCGAGGGTATGTCGAGGCTGAGCGAGCCAGCCACCACGGAGGGCGACAGGTGGTGCGAGAAGTCGTACTCCTGAGGCATGGATGAGTCGTTGCGGCGGTCGGGCTGGAAGATGTAGGTAATTGTTTTATGCTAGAAGGTAGTTGTGAAATTTTATACAAAGTTTTTATATAGTCAGAATAAAGGTAAATTGTGTTAAAAAAATATTAAGAAACGTTTCGACGTTCTTTTATTTTACTGTTTCATTAATGGTCCCTGGTTAGAAAAGTATGTTCTTATAAAAGAGTTAGTTTTGCTAAGAACCTCCATCTCCAACACTACTGGCTTGATTTTTCATTCAGCAGCAAGGAGTGTAGTTACATGTTTTACTGTCACTTTTACTTAAATATACATTGTAAATTAAATAGATAATAGTTTTCTCATTTTAATTACTCTTAGTTCCATATTTATACCAAATAATTATATTACAACGATCATAAAAGACCCCAACTCACCCCATCTTCCTCAAACAGGCGACAGAGCTGCGGGTCCTCCTTGACCCCGCACAGTGCATCCGCGATCCGGTCCCGCATCCGGCGCGCCAGCTCGAAGTCGTCCCGCGCCGCTGCCGTGCGCTTGCGCAGCCGCCAGCGACCGATACGGATGCCGGCCGAGGCGAGCGCCGAGCCCGCGGATTTTAAGCGACGGGCGTATTCGAAGCGCTCCTCTGAAAAGATTATAATTGGTATTTGATATTTTCTTTGAAACTCCATACACTTACTCAAGGCCCTTAATAACCGTCCCATAACATAACCTTTAAATAATATACTCTAACAATTTTATGAGAAACAATTTCTTAATCTTTAAAGAAGTAATGATAAGCCTAATTTGGCTTCCAAAATGTCCTGTTATTGAGTTATTGCACTGCAATTTGGTTCCTTCTTTCCTTCCTTCCTCTTTAAATATTATGCGAATTTCCTTCGCCTCTTGTCATCTTTATAATATATATAAATCTCGTGTCACAATGTTTGTCCTCAATGGACTCCTAAACCACTTAACCGATTATAATAAAATTCGCACACCATGTGCAGTTCGATCCAACTTGAGAGATAGGATAGTTTAAATCTCAAATTATAGTCGCAATTTTAATTTATTGCTAATTATTTGTCTGTTATTATATACAAAGGCACCGGGAACGGGACCTAGGTATTCACGCGGGTGAAACCGCGGGACACAGCTAGTTTGTATATATTTTTTGTTATTCCATTTATTCTATTGTTTTGACATAGCAAAGTAATCTTCAGAAGACCATCCTAGATAACTTCTAATCGCCTTCCCTCCCCCCCCACTCACCAGCTACAGCCGCCTTCTTCTTCTCATCCAGACTCCTGACCAGATCGGCGATATCGTTGTCCACATACATGATGAAGGCCAGGTCGTCGTACGGAGAGTACGCCGGCTCCTTGCTCGGCTGGACGGGAGATGTCTCTGTTTCCTCCACCTCCTCGCCTAGGACGTTGACTGCCATTAGTGCCACCTGCGATGGAAAAACAAAGATTGAGTATATTTTCTGGACAGTCTGGACATTACACGTTATCATTCAGCTAATACTATTTCTTAGTTTTTGTAGATTTGCTATAAAATAATTAACCGACCTCAAAAGAGGAATCTCTCTATTTGACGGTATGTTTTTCATGCTGGTCACGCGAAATCTTCGGATGAGGAACGATTTAAAAAATATGTTTGTCGTTAATATGTATACCACAGTGGATGTCCTATATACCTTTCATATAACTCGGTTTCTTTTAACATTAAGTAAAATGTGTAATCAATTATTTCATAAAAAAATTGAATTTGTATGAAATAAAGGTAAATGACCTGATCATCTTCTTTAGCTGGTGGGTGTGGTCCAGATAACCTAAGTTTTACAAAGCGGGCTATTGTCGGCTCGGGCAGGGCGGCTGATCTGAAATATTATATTCACTAGTTAAGTTTCAAGTCTTCCACAGGTATACTACACTACTTAGAAAACTAGCGCCAATCTTCTAGAGGTAAGCTTTGAGGTCACATAGACAGTCGCTTCATGTAAAATACTAGTATTTAGGAAGCCGACTCTCACTCAGAACAAGAACTGATATCTTCAGACAGTAAAGCTCTAAGGTTCTCGCGGTTATGAAATACAAATAATGTTATTAGAAAAAGAATCGGAAGAAAAACCTTGTTTTGTTTAGTAGAGGTAACTCAAACCACAATCGCTGAAAGCTAACCTTAACTCTCTGGTCCTGGCTTGAGGAGCTGGCTTAGCGAGGGTGACTCTGCCGACGCTGGTGTAGGTGGCACCGCAAGGAGTCGCCGCGCCTTCGGAGACCAGCCCTCCTGACACTAGCACCTCTACGCACGCCGCTGGAGATCAGAACAAGGTGAGGGCTAATGTGGTGAACAGTTGTGGAAAGGTTACTTTAGATATAGATGCATCCTTTGTATCTAGGTACGTAGGTAGTTCAGCATAATGTTTGAACCGCTGGTAGTCATTTAACGTAGTTGTGAAAACTATGTGTATAAGCAACTCTACTTTGAAGTATCTAAGTATGTATATTAAGTGTACTCGTAGAACCGTTATTGCCAGTACTTGCAAGTTCAACTCGCATGCTGGGTACAGACTAGTACTCACGTATCAGTTGATGGTGCGCCAGCAGCTGCAGCTTGTGGACGGAAGTGACGCGTGCCAGGCGCAGCAGCAGCTCGTGCGGCGGCGCGCCCTCGCAGCGCCAGCCGCGCGCCGCCGGCCCCTGCGAGTTCAACTCGCATGCTGGGTACGAGCTGTCCTCACCTAGCATATAGATATACGTTTTAATATATTTTTTTATTTATTTATTTATTAGGAACAAGTTGATAAAAACTATTTCTTAGAACTATGCCCTGCAAAACCGTTTACACGGTTTGTCTGCGGGAACGTAACAAGATATTATGACAATATATTTAATTAATGCGGACACTTATTAGTACTTAAAAACTAATATTTATGCTACTATATATATACATTATATGACTTTCTGTCTCAAAGACCTGGAGAACCACAAACGAGTCTACAAGTTCTTTATATAGAACTGCTTCAATAGTTTCGCAAATTTACTTTTAATTTATTGGCTTCTTATATCTACAGGTAATTGGTTGAGCCGATATGGTACTCTTTTATCAGGTGTTCGATCACCAAAATAATTGCTTATTCTAGGAACATCATATTTCCGTGCCGATACAGTCCTAGTTTCGTGGTTATGAGTGACTAGTGAGTGACGCTCCCAGCTGCCATGACTATTAACCAGAAGTAGGTACTTATGTTTTACAGTGATTGGAAGGATTTTGCATATCTTGAATAGGTTATAGTAATTGTCTTTACATTTGTTTTTCGTTTTTTTATTGACTAGCAGTTTTAAGAATCTAATTTGCTGTGCTTCTATTTTATCTAAATTAGTTTTAAATGTAAGTCCATATGAGTCGAGAGCGTAACTTAATATTGGGTCTACTAATTGTAAATAAAGGCAATTGAGAGTATTCTTTGGTACTTTAAAGCTTAGATGGTAAAATTTGCCTAGTAATATTCTAAGTTTATTACATAAGTAGTCTATGTGGCTGGACCATGAGAAGTTCTCGTCAACCTTCACTCCTAGATACGTCACACATTTATCACGTACAATTGGTTTACAATCGCAGTTTACATTGTTTTTGTGTATGCACGCAAAGTCATGTGTGTACATTGGAGCCTCCAATGGAGGAGGTAGGTACGGCGAGCGAATTATAATTAGTTTGGTTTTATCGGCGTTCAAAACTATTGTCATGTGACCATTTAACGACTCGGTCAACGTCAAGCTGCACGAGTCGACAAGTTTCATCGAGATCCATTGAGTTATGATGAACTACGTACCTACTAGAGAAGACGCCTCAACTCGAGTGTTTGTAACACGAGTTAGAGCGCGCGCACTCCAACCACGCTCCAACTCACTTAGTCAGACTTAGTCTGTGCCGAGCGCTTGCTGCAACGTGACACGTTTGAGTGAAGTTTTGTTTGTTAAATTATGCCTTCGTGTGCATTGAGATACTGTTCAAACAACTCAAGAAACATAAGTAAAAGTCAAGGAGTGACTTTTCACCAGTAAGTTAATTTATTATCTTTAAAACACGCTTAATTGAAATATATTTTTTCAATTGCAACGCGTCACCGCGGCGGCGGCCATGTTTACGTGAATGTCAAAGAGTAAAACATTTGTATGCGCAGACTTGACACTATCGACGTATAAGTTTACATAATTAAGGGCAGTAAAATATTAATTTTAAATCACGATAATAATGTTAATGCAATAACATTAATATTTTTTTTATTATTATTTGGATTTAAAGGTTTCCTCGGCCGTGTCATGAAACAAGAGAATCATGGATCAAATTTGTTCAGAAGAATCGCAGCGAAGAAACGTGGTTACCTTCAGATTATTCACGCATATGTTCCGTGCATTTCCAAGAAAACGACAAAAACACCACAAAGACAGGAAGAGTGTACTTAAAGAAATCTGCAGTACCATGCGATAACGTAATTATATTTTGAATAATCTCGCTGGGATTTTTGTTTTATTTTGTGATTAGATATACTTTTTGTGATGTCCCGTAAGTATACTGAACTATGCTTACGGGACTTATGAGAGGCGTAACTAGTATATGGCGATTGATTTTACTGTACCGCTAGAATATTTACAGGCTTAAAAAATATCTTTTTATTTTTCAGCCATCAACATGTGAACAGGAAGAATCAGAAACATTGTCCGAATCAGTAAGCAGTTCAAATTCAATTTTTGATACTCCGAGAAAAATTGTACTTAAAAATAAATTACGCAAGGAATCGGCAGCTAAAAAGAAACTCACTGAGAAATTTAAGAAAATACAAAGACAAAATATTTATTTAAAGCAAAAATGTGCTTCTTACAAAACAATTGTACAAAATTTGAAAAAGAAATTCGGTCTCAATTTAAATGCTGAAATTGATTTAATGGCTAAAGCACCCTAAAGCATTTCATTGGAAAAGATGTATTTGCAAATTTGAATAAACATTCACTGAATCAGCCATCATCATTCAATCACAGAATCCATTTAATTCGAGCCATAATAAATCAGTACACAAAAATTAGATTGCATCACGAAGCAAAAACTGATCAAACTGTGGATTACTATACCAAACGGCAGAAACTAACTAAACTTATATTACTTAAAGGAAATTAAAATATTATTACAGCATAAAAACTTTTTTATTTATTCTTTGAGTAAGTACACACATACAATATCAAGTAGGCAGAATAATAAAATTATGTCGCATCTGCACGCATTGATTGTTATCTATGAGAACATAACACCCCACGCTTGTCCCGCGCATACCCCGCCGTCATCAAGTGCGCGCCCTATCTTTTGTTTGAGATAGCTTCTCTAGTACGTAGTACATTATAACTCAATGCTCGCAAATATATTTTAGCGCAGTTCGAAATCGGAACCGCGTTAGGATGTCAATGTTAATCGTGCATGCGAACATGTTTACATTTCGGAAATACAACTGCTATGCAATAAAGTACAAAACTTTATCGTAGAAAAGATCTAAGATAAGGTAATAACGAAATAAATAAGGTAGAACTTTTTAATATTGTACATTCCCTTCATAACTACTCACAATGCGCGAAGTTATGACAACTATGTTAATTAAATTCTAGTATGAGGGTGCCTTTTGTTTAATAAAAATAAGTTTGTTTGTGACTAGCTCTACCCTGCAATTTCACTTGTCGTGCTTGTTTCTTGTAGACTATTAGTGATTTGTAGTCTCCCTTGTAAGGCTATCAAATTATTACTATTATTTTAAGCCTGAACTGTCCCCAATGCAAATAGATTATTTCAAAGCCGATTTGTCATTCCGGAGATTATAGTGTTCAAACAAAATTTTTAAAACAATATACCTACATAGTTAGGAACGGCTTAGTTCGATAGTGAAACAATAAAACTAGCGATTCCATAGCATTGCATTACGTCAAAGAAGTCACGAACGTCATTGGCTTAAAAATAAAAGAAGTTCTCAAAGCAACCCAGACTGAAACTATACATAATACATAGTTGCCATAGGGTACATTTCAGTACAAAGGAAAATCAAACCTATCGCTACCGATATAAGGTCTTTTATAATCCTATTTCCCCGCTAATCCATACAGCTTAATATTATAGGTACATGAAAAAGTAACTAACTATATTTACTTGTCTGTTACCCTATCACGGCTAAACCACTGAAGCAATTTTGATGAAAGTTACAAGATAAATATTTGCAGTCGGGGGATCTGTAATGAATTGTTCCAAGTAACCGACCCCGACTGCAAATATTGGACTTGTTTTTAATTTTTTTTTGACATGGCAGGCGTTTTTTATTTTTTTTTATTATAATTTTTTTATTTAATACCTTTTAGTGAACAACAAAAAAACATGACAACACAAAAAAAAATATCGTTCGGAACCCTTTGCAGGCGATTTCGACTAACACTTGACCATTTTTTAATGTCCACATAGCCTATGTCACTCGGGATAACTCAAAGCTTCTAATGATACCACAAACATTGAAATCGGTCAAGCCTTTTAGAAGTTATGGTGGAATAAAGAAACTCACAAACATACATACATACATACATACATGAACCCTGAAAACATAACATTCCTTTTTGGGCAGTCGTGTAAAAAATGTTAGACTGATATTTGTTATTCTTTCATACCAAATCTATTAAACGATTTGGACGAAATTTTGGCTCATAACTAGCAAATGAACTAACTGGATTAACACCTACTATACATTTTATTCCGATAATTCTCTAGGAATGAGAACTACACGAGTGAAACCGCGTGGCTCAGCTATTCAGTTATTCTCGCTAGTACAATTAGGTAGGTATGCTATACAATAGCTATCGATCGATTCCAGCCCGACTTGTAAATATTTAATGAAGTAATTCTGTTGTAGGGTTGTAGGCGAGCAATATGGCAGACACGTCGAGTCAACTTAAATGTCAATATTAAACTCTTGTAAATAATTAAGTTTTATACCTACTCGACAACTTAATGCAATGTTCTCCGACAAAAAAAGAGGGGTGTTATTTGTTTGACGTGTCTGTCTGTGTCTCTGTCTGTGGCATCGTAGCTCCTAAATGAGTGGACCGATTGTTATGCGATTAGAAACCTTACCTCATCGAAATGGTTTTCAGCTATAATTTATAGATATCTTTTAAATATTTTGAAAGTTATAAGCTAATATCTAAAATTTGTTGAGGCTTTCTTATATTATCAGTTCATAGTTCATAGCTTACTTACGCGTATGAAAATGCGGGGCAAAATTTACTTATCGTATAAACTCTTACAAAAAAAAACATACCTATTTCAAATTTGCAAACCTAAAATATGACGAAAAAATGTTATGTTCAGGTACATTTATCATATTATGTACATTCAAAGTATTTCAAAGAACATCAATTTTAGTTCTAACCAAATATTATTTTTCAATAGTCAGCATATTTTTATTTTAAATGCATGTCAGTGGTCTGTAAGTGTACTTGTCATTGTGCCTAATTTTCGTATTCAGATAAGCCTACAATAAAATCTATAGACTCTCGAAGATAATAATCGTAATGACCAATTAATAATCGTACCTAATGACAGTTCGCAGAATACCAATTATCGTAAATATAACCAACTGAAGCTGGTCATTCGGTCAGTCAGTCAAGTCAAGCAACTTAAATAGCTGAATCGAGAATCAGTTCTCATACACTGAATAAATGATCGATTTTGTTAATGACATGTAAGCGTGAGTTTTGGAAACATAGTCCCTATGCCATCTACATAAAGTTGATTTTTATTTACATCCCAATTCCCTCTATAAATCTGACAGTTTGGATAGGTTTTTTGATATGGATAGATGAAATAATTTTCTTAGGACTCTCAGTTGCAATCATTATTGCAGTCATTAATGCGGACGACATGGTGCTGCTGAGCGCCTCGGTCTGTGGTCTGTCTAAGCTGCTCGGCATTTGTGAAGAATATGCTCTTAGTCATGGCCTGCTCTATAACACCAAGAAAAGTGAGTGTATGGTTTTTCGGGCCAGGGGTAAATGTCCGGATAGTATCCCAAGCATCAAGTTAAATAATGTACCGCTAAAAAGGGTTGACACTTTCAAATACCTTGGGCATCTGGTGACCTCTGACCAGGGGCCCGAGTCTGCTATTTACACTCCGTGTTACTATGATCATAGTGGGATGATAGTGTCAACCCAATATGTGCCTAATTTTCGTATTCAGTTAAGCCAACAACAATCAGCATGAGTGGCATGAGTGGGACGCGGTGTTGTCAATTTAAATTAATAATAAAAGTATCAAACATTTTGTAATTATTAATAGGCAACACCGATTGGCACTAATTATTAATTAATCGTTTCTTATGTTGCAAAAAATTGTATTAATTGTTTTTTGAATACTAATTAATTGTAAAAGCCCATACAATATGTAATTTCTATTAAAAACTTGTAAATAAGGATAATTATGTTTTAAAAAAGGAAAGTTTTCGTTCAAATTGACTCATTGTCTATGAAAAATAAAAAATGTTTAGCCATAGATATGATGCAACTGCTGTCAAAAAATAGCGGAATACGAAATTGTACCGGCCATCGGTCATATTCACTCAACTCGCGGCTCAATCGTTCCAATGGCCAATTGTGACGTTTTGACAGTTAGTAGAATGCCAATTATCGTAAAATGGTCCCACTAGCCCCACCCACTCAGACGATTCAAGCAGATGTAAATAGCAGACTCGGGCCCCTGAAAGACGATACAGACATAGAGGGGGAACGTAGGGCGTTGTCTGTTAGAGCGAACATAATAGCTCGCAGCTTTGCACGGTGCTCGAAAGAAGTAAAAAACACTCTTTTCAGGGCGTATTGCACCTGTTTTTATTCGAGCGCCCTGTGGGCTAACTATACTCAAAAACAGTACAGCGCCCCACGAGTCCAATACAATAATGCCTACAGGGTGTTGTTGGGGCTGCCTCGGTACTGCAGTGCGTCGGGGATGTTCGCCGAGTCACACATTGATTGCTTCAATGCAACGATGCGGAAACGGTGCACATCCTTGGTGCGCAAGGTCCGCGCCAGCTCCAACACCATCCTGAGGATGATGGCTGAGAGGTTCGACTGTCACTATATTAACTATTGTTGTATGCTTCATTTAGTGACAATAACATATGAGTGGGATAGTCGTGGCAGATCTCATTTCACATTCGTTGTCTGGGGTATGTTGTTGTCGGTAGGGTCGGTTGGTTGTGGTGGGAAGTGTAACATATTATGTTGCATTTCTTATTATGATTAAGTGACCTTGCTTATTTAATGCTAATTTAATTTAAATGTGTGTTGTTTTGTCTTCTTTAAATGTACCATTGCTATTGTATGATCCAACTGTTGATTGAAATAAATAAATTGAATTGAATTGAATTATTGCTTTTAAATAAAACATTAAAGATTTTATCGCGGTTCATTATGTAATTTAATCGCAATATTCGTTTCCTGTGTTAATATTTATTTTATATAGGATTTTTCCCACGGCTCTGCCGGCGTAAGTCGGTTATTGCAGCAAAAAGAAGATGATCTTATCGTAAAAATCAGTACAGCAGTTTAGATTGACAGACAGATAGAAAATCAGACAGAGTTACTTTTGCATTTATAATATATGTATAATCAATTTAAAAATCTTAAAATTGTACATAACCCTTCGGATGCCATCATTATAAAATGTCTTGCCTTCTACAATATGTAACCTCCCTCCTATGTTATGAATTGTCATGGCTAAACCACTAATCCAATTTTGATAGCATCTGTTATATCGATAGGTAAGCTCTACCTTGATCCAAAGTGAAGGACACGGTCTTCTATTCAAATAAAAGTATTTTTTCTTTAAGATTCTAATAATTATCCATAGATTATCATTACTTTGTAATAATTTGGTGCGGGTAACCATTTTCACAAATTTTGTTGTCTTCCTTTATTATTTCTGTGGATTTTATTAATATTTTTTATTTATTTTCTGTATTTAACACGGTTCACAGAAATAATATAAAAAGTTACCTCACTTCATCGAACTGGTTGGTAACATTGAGTTATAATGTACTACGTACTAGAGAAGACTCAAGACGCCTCAACTCGATTGTTTGTAACACGAGTTAGAGCGCGCGCACTCCAACTCACTTAGTCTGTGCCATAGAGGAAAGTAATATATGGTCTGTGCCGAGCGCTTGCTGCAACGTGACACGTTTGAGTGAAGTTTTGTTTGTTAAATTATGCCTTCGTGTGCATTGAGATAACTGTTCAAACAACTCCAGAAACATAAGTAAAAGTCAAGGAGTGACTTTTCACCAGTAATTTAATTTATGTATTATCTTTAAAACACGCTTAATTTAAATATAATTCTTTAATTGCAACGCGTCACCGCGGCGGCGGCCATGTATACGTGAATGTCAAAGAGTAAAACATTTGTATGCGCAGACTTGACACTATCGACGTATAAGTTTACATAATTAAGGGCAGTAAAATATTAAATCACGATAATAATGCAATTACATTAATATTTTTTATTATTATTTGGATTTAAAGGTTTCCTCGGCCGTGTCATGAAACAAGAGAATCATGGATCAATTTTTTTCAGAAGAATCAGAAGGATTACTATACCAAACGGCAGAAACTAACTAAACTTATATTACTTAAAGGAAATTAAAATATTATTACAGCATAAATACTTTTTTATTAATTCTTTGAGTAAGTACACACATACAATATCAAGTAGGCAGAATAATAAAATTATGTCGCATCTGCACGCATTGATTGTTATCTATGAGAACATAACACCCCCCGCTTGTCCCGCGCATACCCCGCCGTCATCAAGTGTGCGCCCTATCTTTTGTTTGAGATAGCTTCTCTAGTACGTAGTATATTATAACTCAATGGTTGGTAAGTGCAATCTCGAAAACAACTAAACCTATTTTGACAATTTTTTTATAAATACTTCTAATTGGTACATAATAAATAAACTTATATTAAAAATATAAATGAATTGTTTCTTTCGAAGCTACGAAAATCGTTAATACTTATTTTTGAAGACCTCTTAAATAAACCTTTTATTTTTGACTGTAAGTACTAATATTATGGTCATTGAATTATAATATGGGTTGCAGTTCTATTAGATATTGTAGTTTTATTTATGACTGTCTTAAATCGTTTTAAATTTAATACTGTTCACCGGGTTGTGTAGGCCTAGACAGATATAGCCGCAAAAAATAGATATTTTTAAAGCTTATAAAGATTATAAAATATTTTAATACTTACTTGTCGCGTAAACAACGTGGAACGGAATTCGTTTGGGCATTTTAAACAATATAATCACTATCTATTAACATTAAAATCCCAATTGATGCACACTTCCATGGCTGGCGAATAACAAACAAAACACTATCAAATTATTACAAAACAAATTTTGTTAGCGGGACACATTCTATAGAACTATTGCTGGTAATTACATTTTATTGGCAAATAAATTTTGTTTCTGATCTAAATGGTTGTAAGGATTGGGATAGAATAATGGTAAGGGGAGTGAAGTTGTTGCAAGCCGGCCGCGGCACTCTAAATTAATCAATAATTGCGCAGCTAAACTCATTGGTTGAATTGCCGCGCAGGCCGCAACGCATTGACGCCATCTGTTATAGAAAATTGAGAACTAAAATTTCAAGGTCGAGCAGTTAGATCGAATAGCGCCATCTTTTATTTTAAGGGTATAATTCTTTTATGTACCCTTGCAAGCGAATGGTTAAATTTTCTGATATAAATACAAAAGACCAATCATTCATCTAAGACAAAAACAATAAATGTGGACAGTTTCACATACATTGTTTTATACCTACCCAAAGTTAACTAGTAGCTAAAGCTAGACCCGAGACAATGTAGAAAAGTGGTATTCTACATTGACCCCTCCGGCAATCGAACCCGGGACCTCAGAGCTGGTGACTACTTGAAAACCGGTGTCTACGCCACTTGACTGCGGCGGTCGTCATACAATAGCTTAGACTAACTCTTTTGTATGTAGGTCCATATTAAATCTATAACTACTGGGGTTAAGTAGGATCAGAGGGACTTACCACAAGTTTCTGTAAGGCTAAACAACATACAAAAAAGTTCATCTATTCATTCTTAAATTTAACGTTGTTAATGGACAATTTATTATATTACATCACTCGGTCTTTGTCAGTTTATTATAGGTATTAATATCAGCTGATTGAATTAAATACTTTTAATTTTTATGTTTCTAACATCTAACTTTCCTTTCAAGATAAGGTAAAATTGTTTGTAGTTATACCCCACTTTTAATATCATGTACTTTTTTTTACTTTTATTGCCGTGTTAAAAATTAGTAGGTCGAAGAACGATGTCACAATACTGGACAAAGACCTTCCCCATATCCTTCCAGACACTCTTCTCTTGCGTAACTTCAGACTATACCTACTGTACAGTAATGCAACCCATACTATCGTAAACTAGAGACATTAATCTGTCTATTTCACCTTATTTTGTTTCTGTACAGCGTGGGTATAGTTTCCATACTAAGATGCCCTTTGACTTTTAGTTTTTTATTTTAAACGTTGTGTACGGGTAATGATGATCATCAAAGTATTTATAGTATAGTAAAGTGGAAATCTTACTAGCACTAGCCCACCTGGGTTGACAGAGATTTTGACTGTGAATCATTTCCCAAATTAATAAATATAGTTTAAAAAAAAACAAAAAAACACGCTTTAAACGGGTTGCTCGATAGACGAAAAATATGGCACAGAGCGCCCCACGCTTTTTCACAATAATACTAGTGTTTTTTGTTCATTACCAATTTCTACAGGAATTATTTTCCACTTTTTTAGTTAGAAGTACTTTTAAAGTGTTTTTTAGTTTTTTTAAACTATATTTATTTTTCACTTTTTAGTCCTAGCAGCAATACGTGTTGGCTGAATTCAAACGTATTGCTTTGTGGACTTAATTTTTTTTTATTGTTTTTTTTTTATTTATTTAATCCTGGTGATCCTCATCAGGATAATGAGATAAACCTATGAAATTATTATATTGTCGCTGATTCTTGATAAGTGTACAAAGTTTGAATTAAATCTGTCCGTTTAAAGTGGGTCAAAATCGAGTCCAAAGGAGTCGGTTACATACATACATACATACATACTTACATACATACTTACATACATACATACATACATACAAGTGAAGCTAATAAAAGCGTGTTAAAAAACAGATTGAGTACATGTTACTTCTGTGTAATGGCTCCTACACACAGTGCCGGCGGCAGTGCCGCCGGGCGAGCCGCCGGCCAAGCCGCCGTGCGCCCGGCGGCATTCAAAGCCGCACAAAGGAGCCGCCGGCATTTGTTTGTGTGACGACGCGCGACGGCTTGGCCGGCGGCGGCTCGCCCGGCGGCACTGCCGCCGGCACTGTGTGTAGGAGCCATTAGTAGGCTGCAGCTAATTCTACAAAAGAAGAAATAAAAGACAAATAATGCATCGTTTTATAATAGTTTATATGCAATAGTGTGCATTTGGAATCATTTTATACAGGCTCTATCCTGTATGGTGTTATTCAGAATCCAGTTAATTACAGTGTTGACCCTGGTAATAACGTTTGGAGCCGTCGGTCCGCATGTCTGAAAATTGCTTATCACACCCACGTTGAAAAGGAGCCCGGTGGTAGGGTCCGTGTACAAAGCGGGACCTCCTAAGTCTTCCTGTGGATGTTGAAAACATTTCAGCATTATAAGTTATAAATGAACCTGCAGCAGATTTATATCCCGTGAATTCCCTTGGGCCTTGGCTTAAACAAATGCCTAAGCACCACTCACCTGACAGGCGCCTTTCTCTGGCGTCAGAGTGCACATCTGTCTATCAGTGACCGTGCTCTCCAAAGAGCGACACCTGGCTTGGTTGATAACTTCCACTTCCACCTTCTGGAGAGTAGAAGATGAAGAGCCACCAGGGGATGAGGCACCCCAACCTATTAAACACAAATAGTACTATGGTAAGGTGTGTTTTCCTGAATTTATCACTACCCGTCGTCAATATCAAGCCGAAATAGGTACTTTGCAAAAAACAAAACAAAAAGATTAACAAAAAAAAACTGGCTAGAAAACCTGAATCCATTTAAATGACTATGAACGAAATATTCGTCATTAACAGATACTGCCTCAAATCACAAATCTCTACATGCAGTCAAGGTATCCAATCTTTTACATGCAGACAACATAATTTTGATGAGGAATTTGAGCTAATTTAAGTTCGTACCCAATAAAGTAAGTTTGCTTCCACTGAAATCCGTATTATTCGTCGCATATTTGAAAGGCAAGCAGACGGGGCCGACACGACCACTGAAGACTATAGACTGTGAAACTTTGATTACAGCTACGTTATAATCGTAATTTGACCTGCAACCAAAATAAATGTGAATAATGCAAGAAAGTATAAATCATGCACTTCCAAAAAGTTAGGTAAAAGTGTCCATGGGTGGGCACTTTACATAAGGATCGATGCCCGCTGGAGCTGCGCTGACACTACTGTTAAACCTTTTGTTCGAATTAAAGTTTTAGTTGAATATCAGGGAATAGTGTAAATAACTGATACTGACTGAACAAATGTAGCAAAGTACACACTACACAGTAATTTTTGACGACCTCCGTGGTCGAGTGGCGTACGCACCGGTTTTCAAGGTGTCGCTAGCTCTGAGGTCCCGGGTTCGATCCCCGGACGGGTCAATGTAGAAACTCACTTTTCTACATTATCTCGGGTCTGGGTGTTTGTGGTACCTTCGTTGTTTCTGAATTCCATAACACAAGTGCTTTACAGCTACTTACTTTGGGTTCAGAGCAATGTATGTGATGTTGTGAACATTTATTTATTTATTCATTTTTGTCTTGTTTATCTGTCACAATGTTTTCTTATTGTATACTTACGGATTGTACTGCGGATGTGTATTAAAACTTTGTACCCCAAGTAATTGAGTAACCGGTGAGTTATCTGGAAAAATATCAAATTCACGGGTAGATTATTGAATGCAGAACTTTTTGGTAACAATCCTATAAATAAATAGGACCATTTTCCTATACACTTCCGAAAATCTCAAACAGTATAGGGACCCAGGCACCAAATATACACTTTTTCTGAGTTGAGCACCCAGTGAGACTCAGACTGGTCTACCCCAATTTAGTTTGAAAAAAGGCTACGCAGAAGACAAAAGTTTGGTTGCAACTTACTGATGTTAACGTCTTGCGCGCCCACTAACACTGCCGTGTTACTTGTTATGCGTCCCGCCATACAATGAGCAGCGGTCAGAACGAAGTTTTGCGATATGATCACACCCCCGCATTTTATCTGAAATGACTCAGTGTAAACGATCCCGGCCATCATCGGGAATTCATTGATCCTTGTTTCTTGACCCCCAACTATACGGTCCTGAAATACAGTAATAATATCTTTATTTTCATGATTTGAATAAACAGACAGTTGCAAGACGGGAATATTATGTGTGCAAGATTAATCATGACTTTTGAAATCTATATCCACAAATTTAACACGTTTTAAGTTTACGAGCATTGCAAGTTTTGTGTAACAATCTGATTTTAAAGAAATTTTCAGTTTTAGTTAAAACAAACAGAACATTTATGAATCCATTTTAATTTTTGCCTTGGGTTGCATATTATCGTTGTCAATGCGGTGAAACAGTCGATTGCCTCGGTCACTATGGCCTGTCTTGCAGCAGGAGCGCAGGGCGTATATCCCGTCACGCAAATATTAATGACATTATTCGTCGTGCTCTTGTCAATGCTGGTGTACCAGCTGTTTCAGAACCCAATGGTTTAGTGCGCAGTGATGGTAAGAGACCTGACGGCATGTCATTGTTGCCATGGAAATTTCGGTCGGCCTTTGGTGTGGGACGCAACATGTTCTATGTTCTAAGTTCGGCGGCCTCTCGAGGCGCTGCTGCTGGAACCGCGGAACCCCTAAAACGGCGGAAATATAATAACCTTATAGGTTAATATAATTTTGAGCCATTTGGGGTTGAAACGCGCGGGATAAGGGGGCCGAGTGCACGAGTTCTTTTCCAAGAACTAAAAAAAACGTTTTGTAGAATCCATTCTTGACCAGGGGCCCGAGTCTGCTATTTACATCTGCTTGAATCGTCTGAGTGGGTGGGGCTAGTGGGACCATTTTACGATAATTGGCATTCTACTAACTGTCAAAACGTCACAATTGGCCATTGGAACGATTGAGCCGAGAGTTGAGTGAATATGACCGATGGCCGGTACAATTTCGTATTCCGCTATTTTTTGACAGCAGTTGCATAGAGTAGGATGCTTAGACTATAGATAACTATAGACCGCTAGTATCGCTAGTTTTCCTTCGTGCCAAGCGAGAGCACTTTTTGTCTGTATCTAGTACATTCGTTTACTGATTTAAAGTTATTTTTCGCGCAACGACAGACTTATTTGCGAAAATATCGATGGTTTCGACATTGTTAGGATAATATTAGGGTTTCAGATAGTTTTATTAAAACGGCGCGCTCCGTCTTGATACAAAATTTACGATAAAACTAGTTCATACTAGTGCTCACGGTTCATACACGGATAGGCTCACTCTTTAGTTTCTTATCTATACTCTAAGGTAGGATGTAATATGTTACTTAAATTTGCTTTTGACTCTCATATCTATGGCTAAACATTTTTATTTTTCATAGACAATGTGTCAATTTCAACGAAAACTTTCCTTTTTTAAAACATAATTATCCTTATTTACAAGTTTTTAATAGATATTACATATTGTATGGGCTTTTACAATTAATTAGTATTCAAAAACAATTAATACAATTTTTTGCAACATAAGAAACGATCATTAATAATTAGTGCCAATCGGTGTTGCCTATTAATAATTACAAAATGTTTGATACTTTTATTTTTAATTTAAATTGACAACACCGCGTCCCACTCATGCCACTCATGCCAATGATTGTTGTTGGCTTAACTGAATACGAAAATTAGGCACATATTGGGTTGACACTATCATCCCACTATGATCACACTGACACGGAGTGTAAATAGCAGACTCGGGCCCCAGAGTGCTGGTATGTTTTTTGCACAATGAATCTGCCTAGCTATTCAATGTGGCAGTGCTGCCAGCCTTCTGGGCACGTTTCTCGTCATTGACAGCGATGACGATGGATTTTTTGTAAGCTTGTTAGCCATTATTAAACAATTGTTTGATAAATAATGGTTAACTGAATTTAGATACATAGTTTTATTTACATTTAAGTTTTAATTTAGTATAGCTTTAGTTATTAGATAGTTTATAAATAGATTGTAGTTATTTGTTAAAAAATAAGTCAATTGTAGTTAAGTAATTTTTGGTAGAATAATTATAAATTTTTGCTTTGTTTTTTTCATTTCAGATCAAAATTAATTTTTTGATTCGGAATGAATGATTTGGTATCATAAAACTGTATTTGGTGTAGCGCAGAAAATAGATATATGTACCTGTCTTTTGTAGCCGCAACTGCAGGTTATATTATTAGATATAGGTCGTGCTGTTAGTTCACAAGTAAAGCTACCACCCGGACTAGATTGGCTGCTAATTAAACCTGCAAAAATAATAATAAAATCATTGTCATGCTGACGAATTAACAGCTAAATTATATTAATTTAAGTACCGGATTAAAGGCAACAAAAAAAACCTGTTAGATTTTGTTTTGTTAGATACAAAATGCTTGAAATATGCATAAAATCATTTAAAATATGCAAAATTAAATAGGTTTTAGGTACCTGAAAAAGTAATTAAAAAATAAAGAACAGCATACAATTAGTAAATTATCTATGGATGGACGATAATAGGTGAAGTAACATAGCTTTATAATATGTATTACATAACGATTATTTCATATTTTGTAAACGTAAACAATCAAGTATTGTTCCAAACGCTCGAGGCCTCGATTCAGCTATTTTAAATGCATGTCAGTGGTCAGTCAGTGTACTAGTCATTGTGCCTAATTTTCCTATTCAGATAAGCCTACAATAAAATCTCATTGAACTCTCGAAGAGAATGTTCGTAATGACCAATTAATGATCGTAATGACAGTTAGCAGAATGCCAATTATCGTAAAAATGACCAAATGAAGCAGGTCATTCGGTCAATTCAAGCAACTCTTAAATAGCTGATTCCAGCCCCAGTAGTAATATTGTGCCGGACGAAGGTGTGCAAGGATGCTGCACTACGATGATTGCTTTCCACATCCTGCCCTTTATTTTTCTTGTTTCTGTATAATATATGCGCGTTTTTTGAGTTTTTTCTAAGTGACTACTCTAATATGTACCTACCTAAAATTATTCTTTGCCCGGTAGAGATAGCCGTGAATGTATTTGTGCCGCAATGAGTCTCTGCTCCAGCCAGTTGCCGGTCGCCGCTGCGGGACACCACCAGGCGATCCACGGAGCACGATGGTGACTATAAAACAAATAGCAGACTGAGTAAATTGAGCTATGTCTCAATTTACTCAGTTCCATGCATAAGGACTTTGTGTAATGTACGTTGGAAAATACTAGATTGAATTTCAAATAGTTGTAGGGGTGTTGTAAAAAAACAATTTATTCTATATTCTAAACTATTTTCCAAATTATATTTTACTGTTGTTTTGAGTTACACCATATCTCGAAGAAATTCTTGGAACTAAGCGGACTTGTTGAGACCTTTCTTCTCATTGCCAGTAAATGCCCAGCTAAAAAAAAAGTAGGATGTTGATTTTAATTTTGAACACCAGAAAAGTAAAACTAGCTTACTTGAGGCATCTGGACGTTAGTGCAACTCAGTCTACAGTTGTACCCTGTTGGGCAATTGGCGATCCACCGGCATTGTCTGCCCGATGTGTAGTTCTGAGGATATCCTGGATTACTGATGTTGTACTGGTTTCCCGGTTGAACCTGTAAACAAAATAAACGATGGACCTTTTTAGTGTGAGAAGATAGTTTTTTGGTGTCTCGCAATCGAAACTGTAAATCAATATAAAAATACCTGGGCATATGTACCTACCATTGCAAGTAAAAAAGAACTACAGTATAATACATAGGTACATGAAAAACTTTGACAGCAAACTGGGCCTCGATTTAGCTATTTTAAATGCATGTCAGTGGTGGGTCAGTGTACTTGTCATTGTGCCTAATTTTCGTATTCAGATAAGCCTACAATAAAATCTCATGAACTCTCGAAGAGAATGATCGTAATGACCAATTATGATATGATAGTAATGACAGTTAGCAGAATGCCAATTATCGTAAAAAATACCAAATGAAGCAAGTCATTCTGTCAATTCAAGCAACTCTTAAATAGCTGAATCGAGGCCCCTGTGCGTTAGTTGTCTGTTGGTGGGGTATCAAAAATAATATAATGTGGATTTTAATTACTACTGATAAACAATACTACTGATAGAATAGACTCACGTTATCGTATATAATGTACTTAATTATTAAAAAAGTTGCTACGTTGAAGTGGAAATGGGCTGGACATGTTTGTCCTATGCCAATACATCAATGGGCTAAAATTACCGCCGAATGGTTCCCAACAAACTGCTACTGAGAATTTCATAGAAAAACCCAATAACACCTTGGTCGACTTGGGAATCGAACCCAAGACCTCTAGCGTAGCAGTCGCGCTTAGCACCACTAGGCCAACGAGGCAGTCAATAATATTGTACTTAATTAGGTATTAATCTAACCTATGCTGATGACTTACATTTTGTACGTAATCACAGTTTGCATCCTGAGCGGTTGCGTAGTTAATAAACCACAATAAAAGAAACGCACGGATGTTCATATCTGAAACAAATAACAAAAATCCCGTTAAATTGTGTAAATAGGGAATAAACAGTTTGGTGAAGCGTTTTTACCATTTATGTACATTTTAAAAGTGCTGTCTCAAGGCCGATTTACATCGAACGAGCAAGAAAAATAAATTCACAGTTTAGTCCACAATTACCATGACGAGTGATGCCGGGGGTACACGGAGTATCAGGCGGTCATTATGTAGGTTACCTGATTATTTATTAACAAATAAATTCCTACAACAACAATAAACATACAAATAGAAGTTCAAGCTAAAGTAAGAAAACAAACTGGCCAAGTGCGAGTCGGACTCGCGCACGAAGGGTTCCGTACCACCGTCGTATGAGAGTCCCCCTTAAATATTCATTTTATGTGGTTTTTAGTATTTGTTGTTATAGCGGCAACGGAAATACATCATTTGTGAGAATTTCAGCTTTCTAGCTATCACGGTTTATGAGATACAGCCTGGAGACAGACAGACGGACAGACAGACAGACAGCTGAGTCTTAGTAATAGGGTCCCGTTTTACCCTTTGGGTACGGAACCCTAAAAAATAAAGTTGGCTTAATGGTAAGTTGTAACACAAAATTTAAATATTATCTCCAGATTAATAAATACCTTATGCCTATACACCGATAAAATTATACAGTACTGAACTCAATCGACTTGTGTCCACACTATTTATTAATACCTGAATGTAATAAATAACTATCTGATTACCATAATAATTGTCCACTGAAACACTTGAACAAATAATCAGTCATGAGGAACAGGAATCGGAAAAATATATTTGAGTACAAGTCAAACAACTATCGGTAAACTACGGTACGGCCACTGGGGCCCGAGTCCGCTATTTCAAAGTTCAGATAGTTTTAGTTTAGTGACAAATGTACACCTACTTGTCAATGTAGGATTGCCACTGACTGTTCATTGTAGGCTTCTCTGAATACGAAAATTAGGCACAATAAAAGTACACTGGAACGTTCATTAACCTGCCACCCACTGACTTTAAAATAGCGGACTCGGGCCCTTGAGAGAATGCGTTCTTGACAGATACCTAGTGGTCAACAGGAAGATATCACTTCAGGTTATTAGAATTGACAACAAATAAATTACTGTCACTCATTTGTCCTACGAATAATATCATTCAAAACTATATAATTATGCCAGGTTATAATGAATAATATGACACGGTTTTGTTATGTCCCAGTACATATCAAGATCAACTGACATGTTTCAGAAAAGCATCTCTCAGCGGCCGAATTATAAACCATGATTTACAAAACTTACCCCCGTATTCTAAGGCGCTGAGCAAAAGTCTGACAGAAACAACAGATTGCCGCAGTTACGCTTAGGCTAATTGCAGTAGATCTATTAAAAGCTAACCGTTAGCAGTCAGGGTTATTCATATGCTGTCCTAAAAGAAATTAAATTAATTTCTATGAGGCAGTCCAAACCGCCTTTAAAGGTTTGTTTTTTTTTTTTATCACTGAGCAGAAATGGCAACAGTAGGTGTACAGACAGCAATGTTAAAATAATTGGATTTTAATCATACTGATATTCTATTCTCAAAAACATGAGGGAAACTTGTTACAAAATCGATTAGTTTTATTTATTCAGATTTATAAATTGTCCTTGATCGAAAATTTTGGTTGAAAGTAAAAACACTTGTTTGATTTACTAAAATTAATTGATAAATTATACGACCATTAACTAAATTAATTTTCTATTCATTAATTATATTATATTACGTAAAGGCAAAACAAATAACGAATATGTTTTTCACATTTTATTTCGATTTAATTCAATATGACTATAATATTGCACATGTATGTAAAATTATAGTTCATTTCATATACTATAGTAGTCTTTGGTTCATTTAAATAATAAAACTTTTATACCGTTTAACAGCGCAGTATTCATATTTTTGCAGGTGCGAAATATACCTCACTGCTTTGGCTAATTGCAGCACCATTTTGAGAAAGCATTCAATCCACTGAGATATCTCTTTGTTCTTGTAATTAAAACCTTAAGTCCAAGCAATATGGTCTTTATTTAATTGATCATGACATTCTGTTTATGATCGAAGTTTTATTTCATGTCTTTAATCGGTATTATTAAGAAAGTTTATCTATAATAAAATAATACAACAATTTATTTTACATATTTAATAAAGAACTCAATCAGATGTTGATTTGTGATATAATATACAAGATAAGCATAAACTTTGGCACAATACTTTGGTTCAAAGGAACATGTAATTTGTTAAAATACATATCTGAATAGACAGCTATAACAAGTTGTTGATTTGCGGGAATTTTTGTTAGCAGCATGCATTATTATAATGACTTATTATAAAACAATACGTAGTTAAGACTTTCAATACGATTGAGGTCTGATTGTTTGAGGGACAGAGGTTTATCTCTCTGTAATTAAAACACTATATCGGCTTAATTTTATGTGTTGCACATTTATAACAATTATTAATTAATGAACTCCGGTCGCAAGTGGGCAGAAGTCTCTCGAGAAGATAATAGTTGTGACCTCTGTACCAAAGACCACTTGCTGTGTTTCCCCAGATGACATAAACCTGGTTAATCACAGAACAATCAATCTGGCTATGTGTTGGGCCAGTCATGGACACGAAAGCAGAAGGATTTACAAATATTTATGTTTAGGCACACGATGCGCTGCACCGTTGCCGACAACGCAAAACTTAGGGTATAATGGTCATAAGATCAATGCGTCTTCGTATGTACTGTTTCATAATAGTTTGTATGGGATCATTTGGGTTCATTTCCGGCAATAATTATACTGTGCGTTAGTAACGATCCAGTCAAGTACACTGTTAACCCTGGTGTGGATGCCAGGATCTTTCGGGGAGGCGCAGTAGCGTCCGGAGCTTATGATGCCCCAGCCGAACAGAAGCCCTGTGGTAGGGTCCGTGTACAGAGAGGGACCTCCTGAGTCGTCCTGCGGATACAAAAAACAATTCAGCGTGTGAAGCCACAAATAAACCAGCAAATGTAAAAAGTAAAAATTATAGAGTGCATAATCACAGAATGAACTGTAAGCACTAGTATGAACTAGTCTTAAAAATAGTGTTTATACAGAGCACGCCGTTCATAAAACTATCTCTAAACCTAATATTACTCTAATAATAAACAAACCGTATAAAGTCTATCGTTGCACGAAAATTAACACAAATCACTCAGTATACGAGCGTAGTACATAGCCATCACATAAAATATGCAACTTGGAATATTCATGATAGTAAAAATATTAATGAATTTTGAAATAACCGTTTTTTACCGCGTAATTCGACTACTACAGTATTTTTTTTTTAGTTTAATATTTTTTTTTTCATTAATATAATTAGATATCGATACCTCACAATACCTGTACAGGTCGGACAGGCTTTTCTTAACATCCTGTATACGCGCAATCTATATTTCATACTTTTAATCTATACTATATATTATATATATAATATTATAAAGCTGAAGAGTTTGTTTGTTTGTTTGTTTGTTTGGTTGAACGCGCTAATCTCAGGAACTACTAGTTAGAATTGAAAAAATATTTTTGTGTTAGATAGTCCATTTATCGAGGAAGGCTTTAGGATATATAACATTACGCTGCGACCAATAGGAGCTAAGCAGCAGTGAAAAATGTCACAAAAACGGGGAAAAATATTCATACTTGAAAGCTTCCGTTGCGAGCGCTGCGTAAACGGTTCGAGCTACCCAAAATATATGTATGAAAGAATTGTTCCTCTTTAAATGATCTAAAAAAATGTCTGCGACAGTATATGTCTATCTTTTAAGATTGACTCACTATAACCTTTTTTAAGGTAATCATTTGGTCGAAATTAATGCATTATTGCCAATTATTTGCTACAGAGTTGTTATCAACATATTATTAACTAAAATTATCATTTACGCAGAAATACTTTTTTTTTAAACTTCTTAATCGCGGTCATAATAACAGAAATTGACGCGGACGAAGTCGCGGGGATCAGCTAGTATACTATAAGAGCCACAAAACAAACGCTGCAGAGCCACTCACCTGACAGGCGTCCTTCCCTGGGGTCAGAGTGCACATCTGTCGGTTAGTGAGCGTGCTGACCAAGGAACGGCATCTGGTCTGGCTGATGACATCCACATCCACCTTCTGGAGAGCTGGAGACGTAGGCCCACCAGGGACTAGGGTGCCCCAACCTGCAAACAGAATATTTGTTTTGTAAGGTTTTCTTTCCTGAATGCCATCAGTATTAACCATGAATATTGAAACTGAAAAGGTGTTGAAATAAAAAAACTGACTAAAAAAACGAAATTCATCGCGGTATTTTTTTTTATTAAGAAATAACCAGGTTTTTGAACTCTACTGTCCTTATGCGTATCCTACGTAATCTCTTCTGCATACAAAAAGTATAAATAAATGAATGGCGATCAAGGAAATCAAGATTAGTGATATATCTTTGCATTATACAGCTCTATAACTTATGATACTCACGTCCAGTTTCCAAAACGTTGATCAATATAAAAATTTGTTAATCACCTGTATAGCGCTGTGATCAGTTGATTTGACAACAGATTAATAGTCCAGTCAAAATAGACATTTCAGTTTGCATAAATTCGCATAGAGCTGAAAATTGGTGGAGGTCTCAAGTACACCATTATAAAATAAATATCAAAAGTACCCACTGATCAGACTTATGCAAAAAAAATTCACAGGGTCCAATGTCAATAATATCACCTTTTCTCATTTTCCTCATAAATGGCAAGTATTATCGCAAAAATATGTCAGACAAAAGTTGTAGATCTTGCAATTATCTACAAAATTGTCTCAATACTTTTTCTCTACGTATCACCATTCCGGATATAGGTATCGCGATGACAATGATTGAAGATATATTTATAATAGTCATATTCTACGTCATATGCACACATTTCCGCACCACCTATGAGGTAGTAGGTACGAGGCACATTTTTAGGGTTCCGTACCACGTTAAAAAAGAAAACCTTGTGTATTTTTTTGCATAAGTCTGATCAGTGGGGACTTTTGATATTTCTTGTATAATGGCGTACTTGAGACCTCCACCAATTTTCAGCTCTATGCGAATTTATGCAAACTTATGAGGATTTTTTGTCTATTTTGACTGGACTATAAGTTGATCATCCTTTCCGAAACCTGGAGTCACTGGTAAAATTGTCTAAGTCACAAATCTGTATTTGTTTATCTTCTTATAAAATCAGAGAATAGTCAGTATAGCAATCTTTTCATACAGACAGCCAGAGAATATTTAAAGCATTTTGTAGAGAGATTTCCGCTAATTTCAGGACTTACCCAGTAGAGTAAGTCTACTCCCAGTGATGTCTGTATTCTGATACTTGAATGGCAAACACACGGCGTTTACACGATCACTGAAGACTATACGTCCAGCAACCCTGATTAATGATGCGTCATAATCGTAGTTCGCCCTGTAACAAAAATAAATAATGAAAGTAACTGGAATCATTCACCTCACATTGTATCTGAAAGTGTAAATAAAATGTTACCCGTTACATTTCTGAATTTTCAAGCATTAGTTTTTCCTAACACATTGGTAAATACCAAAACAAAAATATCTACTGTTTATTTTTCTATATACTTATTATAATAATATTATTGTAAGTATAGTTTTCAAAATTTGACGGGCCTGTTGGTCTAGTGGTTAGTGACCCTGACTGCTATACCGGAGGTCGTGGGTTCGATTCCCACCCAGGACAAATGTTTGTGTGATGAGCACGATCATTTGTTCTGGTTGTCTGGGTGTAATTTATCTATAATATGTATGTATTTAGAAATATATAAGTATGTTTATCAGTTGTCTGGTTACCATAAAACAAGCTCTGCTTAGCTTGGGATCAGATAACCGTGTGTGAGTTGTCCCGGAATATGATTATTATAAAATGTGTTTTTTTTTAATATTTCTTCTAGTGTGTAGACATAGTTAACATGATATACTTACGCGTTATACTGCGGATGTATAAGAATTCCAGTAACCGCATATGCAGTGGTTGCGGGCGAGTCAGCTAAAAAAAACACCCTTAGTATTATTTTCTGGATGCAGAAATTTTCCTTAAGATGGTACGGTCTATCACATAACTAAAAAGGACCATAGACCGCTAAAGATCTTTACTTACTGACGTTCTTGTATTTTATTTATTATCGGGATTTAGTGAAGCGAATTCATTTATATTTACTGATTCCGGTAAGACTGGAAGCCGACCCAACATAGATTTATAATAGGTTACATCTAGACACGCGGCAGCGAGTCAAGCCAAGTTCAAGCAAAGGAACTGGCTAGCCAGCGCCAAGTGTATTACACGAACCACTTGGTGCCACTTTTGACCCTTCTATAACTCAAAACCTCTTTAACGTAAACACATAAAACTAAGTGTGTTTAATAACATCCATAAGGACATCTAGAAGCCCAAATTTCATGAAGCTAGCTTAAACGGTTATTAAGATATGAAGGTCAAAAAGTCGTAAATTTTAGCACTGACTGACTGACTGACTGACATATAGTACCTAAACCTAACCTACTTCCAGATGACCTAGAAGGATGACATTTGGAATCCAGCTCGGTAATTGTGTGTAAACGTAAGAAAAAATCTAAACATAAAAAAAGTAAAAAAATAGGGGGGGTCCCCATACAAAAACAACCGGCCAACGGTGTGTCGTAGGCGTCGCGCGGCACCACATCATTATACACAGAACAGAAGTAAATCTACATAAATCGCAATACCTGCCAAGTTTTCTTTACAAAAAGTAATGATATCCCACCAAAAACATACATGTAAAAAGGAAAGCCAAGTTCAATACAAAAATTATGCTTGACTGTGGACTTCGCCGCAAAAAGGCTTTATTTGCTTAAAAGAAGGCTCCAATCACAATATGATTGCTACCATTTGTTAAAGAAATAAACTATTTTGTATTTGTATTTTGTAAAAGAATGGAGATCTAAATGAGTGCCAAGTTCTATGCAAAATCCAAATATGTATTTATAGGAACAAAATAACATTATGAACAAGTATTACCTAAAATCTTTTTCTTTGCTTTATTGGATACCTATAACAATTGCTGTCATTTAAAAATGTAAGATCTTAAAGTAGGTTAGATTTGACTTGGCCAGTTTTTATCAGAATTAAAATATATATATATATATATATTATATGTGAGATGATAATGAATAACTTTATAAAATGACTGATGTAATGAAAATTGGCCAAGTCAAATCTAACTTACTTTAGGATCTCACATTTTTAAATAACAGCAATTGTTATAATTTAATTTTGTATGCCAACCGGCAAAATGTACTGGAGCTATATTTTTTTAAGTTAAGACCATTATTGTACCTACATTTTATGCAAATAAAGAAATTATTATTATTATTTCCTTTATTTTCCAATAAACTTATAAAATACATTTTTAAATATATACAAAAAACAATATACATTTAAAAATATAAAATATAGTGTCCAACCGACCTCGGGACAGGGTCCAAGCTGCCGGTGGTTAGGACTCCAGAGAGAGGAACCTCCTCACAATACGCGCCGTGTCGAGAAGTACCGCTTTCTGAATCAAACCCTTGACCCAGGCGTCTAGCGCGAGCCTCTTAAGGTGTTGGTCGAGGCTCTTGGCTATTATGCCGTTGGCTGTAACGACTATCGGGACAATAATTGCTGAGTCCACCTCCCACATGTCGACAACCTCGTGCGCTAAATCCAAATATTTTAATTGTTTTTCTTATTCAGCTTTCACGAGGTTCTCGTCATGAGGAATAGTGATATCAACAATGATTGCCCGACGCTCCGATCGATCTATCACCACTATATCAGGCTTATTTGCTACAATAGTCCTGTCAGTGATGATAGATCGGTCCCAGTACAGTGTGACACGACCATTTTCGAGAACTGGGTCGGGCACATACCTGTAGTACGGCACCTCGGATTCCACAAGTTTGTATCTCAAAGCAAGCTGCTGGTGGATAATCCTGGCTACTTGGTTATGCCTGTGCAAGTATTCGCCGTTAGCAAGACGAGAACAACCCGAAATAATATGTCTTAAGGACTCACCTGGGCAGTGACATGCCCGACATATGTCAACTGTACCGTCCTTTATGATATATTTCCGATAGTTATTCGTCATGATAACTTCGTCCATAATTGCACATACAAACCCTTCGGTTTCTCCAAAAAGATCACCGAAGCGTAGCCAGGCTACGGACGCTAAGAAATCTTATTATTATTATTATTATGTATCTCTTTATTTTCACGGGATATCTTCAGAAGAAGAGACCCGGTCCTTTGAAAGGCTTACGTGGGGATACAGATCCAACACGCAGCGGCCTTGTTGAGAACTTTACTCTAATATGGGATGGGGCATCTACCAGAGGCCATTCATCCCTGCCCTATGGGAGAACAGACATGAACGGCCCAAGGTAGTTACAGAACTATTGTGAAGTGTGGTGATAAAACTAATATGGTTATGGGTAGGTGCATGTTAAGTGGATTGTATATTTAAATAAAATCGGATACTATGGCACCTGCCTTTCAATACATGTATATGCAATTAAATAGGCAGGTGGTGACTCGCCAGCTCACCAGATGGGCCCCCCGAAACAGCCGCCACGATAGGCAGCGAGGGGCAACACCAGTGCGAGCGGCTAGGGGTGTAGAGCGGTGCGGCCCCGATTTCGCCATCACGGGTCACAGAAGCGGCCCGGAGCGGGTTTCCTCGCTATTATGCCATTAGACACTTCCACCCCCGAGCATATAGCTCTAGCGGCCCCTCTCTAGCCAGCCAGTTAAGGCAAGAAAGAGCTGGAAGCCCTCCTAAGGAGTGGCCCCCTGAGGCAATCAGGTCCGTTGTGTCGCTACTCACAAACAGCTCGCCACAAGCTGCCCTGCGGATGTATGCTCCTACATATACCTTCAGATACAATTTTTATTTATATCTCAAGGTTGGAAAAAGCAAGTTAATATGCCCTCAGGTATTGCGTTATTCTCATGATGAGGTAACGACTTGCCCCGAGGGGTTTATTATTATTATTATTATAGGTATCCAATAAAGCAAAGAAATAGATTTTAATACTTGTTCATAATGTTATTTTGTTCCTATAAATACATATTTGGCTTTTGCATAGAACTTGGCACTCATTTAGATCTCCATAATTTTTGCGGCGAAGTCCAGAGTCAAGCATAATTTTTGTATTGAACTTGGCTTTCCTTTTTACATGTATGTTTTTGGTGGGATATTACTAACATTAGTAACCCATATACATTCAGCCTTTTGCGCTGCCGGAAATATTTTCCTAAAACTTGCTGTGGCAATGGTAAGGGAAGCAACTTACCACTCTAGCCAAGTGAAATTTCTACAAACGTTAACGATGATTGAATCGCTCAAATACGCTCAAATATTCGGAAGTGACAAGTCACTGTCACGTTACCTATCAAACTGAAACGTCATCTATGTGCCTTAAATGCCATTTAAGGTGTAATTTCACTTGGCTACAGTTGGACACCTTTGTTGGCAATTTACCGAGGTTAGTATTGTGTTCGCCGACGACCACTCCCGTGGAATTTAGTGTGCGTCCCGCCACACAATGAGCAGCGCTCAGAATGAAGTAGGGCGATATGATCACACCCCCGCATTTGATCGACCTAATTTCAAGGTAAACTATCCCGGCCATCATCGGGAATTCGTTGATCCCTGTCTCTTGACCCCCAACTATACGGTCCTGAAATTCAGTAATAACTATTAGACTTTTGCTCTCTATGATTTTCATTAACAGACTGAGGCCAAATAATAAATAAATAAATAAATAAATAACAAATAAATGCGGACAACATAACATAAATTTCTCTGAACCCAAAGTAAGTTGCTAAAGCACTTGTGTTATGGTATTCAGAAACGACGAAGGTACCACAAAAATCCAGACCCAGCACTATGTAGAAAATTGGGTTTCTACATTGACCCGTCCGGGGATGGAACCCGGGACCTCAGAGCTAGCGTCACCTTGAGAACTGGTGCACACGCCACTCGACCACGGATGTCGTCCAGATGGGAATGAATATGTTAATAAACGATTATGATTTTTAGCTAGATTGAGTTAAAGTTCTGTGCAATTGAGGTACGGTTAGTCAGTTTTAGGCCAAGTCACCAGTACTAAAATAACATATCTTATTTTCAAGCAGAGAATTATTCAGTTCACATCTGTTAAAAAAGTAACTTTTTTGTTTCAGTTCTAATTCGATAAAATTAATCTTCTATTTATGTTAGTGGTAAACATAAACATACCTGTCTTCTCAAGCCGCATGTGCAAGGTGGGGGAACAGTCGACGACAGTTGCGCATTTACTACACAGTAAAACCTACCATTGGCACTATTGCGGTTGGTTATTAAACCTGAAAAAATAATAATAAAGTTATTGTTGTTTAAATGTATTTTTTCCTATGTCCGTCAGACAGATACTATATGTATAAGAGACGTCTTTCTTATATGCGTAAGACATTTCGCGTAGTATGAATCAGGCCTTATGATGAAAAAAAGCGTCCAGTATTTTTTTACTATTTACAGTGTATTTCGTGGTGGCCTGGTTGCAGGTTCGAACCCGGGCAAGTACCAATGTAACTTTTCAAAGTTATATGTACTTTCTTAATTATTCTAAGACACTTCTGACAAACGGTGAAGGAAAACATCGTGAGGAAACCTGGATTCCAAAATTTGGAATCTGAAATCGCCAATCCGCAGAGAGCAAGCGTGGTGATCAATGCTCGTGCCTTCTCTTTATGGGAAGAGGCCTGTGCCCAGCAGTGGGACGTTTACAGGCTGGATTATTTTATTTATTATTTATTTATTACAGTGTATTTATGCAGTTAATTCCTAGTGACTAATTGAACGTTAACATCCTGAATACTAACCAACACTTAATCTTTGCCCCGTGGAGACAGCGGTCAACGTTCCGGAGCCACAATACGACTCGGCTGCAATCAATTGCGGGTCGCCGCTGCGGGATACCATCAGGCGATCCATAGAGCATGATGGTGACTAGGAAACAAGATAGTAGTAACATAGTATTGAATCATACATCTAGTACCTAGTGTTGTTGTCAATCCAAACGGTTACACGTATTTTGAAAATATGGCATAATCTATGTCACTACACAAGCAAGGATGAGAGCCTAACGGTCATCGCATCTGAGCAAAACTATAAAGAGGGGTTCTACGATTGGTTCTAGTGAATGTTTTTTATAAAGGTTGGTGTATAGTTTTTTTATAAAACGTAAGGAAATAAAAACGAAAACTAAACTTTGTATCTATTCCCCTCGTATTAAAAGTCTATCACCAACTCGCTGGTCTGACCTAATAAAAGGAGCTACTGAGTCTACCATGGTCCAATGTACTCGCAACGTCTCCAATCGGCAAAAATGAAAGCACATCGCTGAAAGAGCAGTCCTCGGATAAATCAACGACCCAACGCACATCCCTCCGTGTACCTCATCTGCGCAACCACGACCACTCTGACAAGAGTGTTACGACTGAGAAGAAGAAGAATAGAAGTCTAGCTAAATACTAGTTCTTAATTGCCTGTTAGTTAGGTGTCACGAGATAATTTAATAAAAACTTACCTGTGGGATTGAAATTTCAGGGCAATACAATCTACAGTTGTACCCGGCTGGACAGGTGGCGATCCACCGACATTGCACGCCTGGGATGTAGAACTGAGGGTACCGGGGACTGCTGATAGAATATGTGTTGCCTGGTACTACCTGATAACAATAGACGAAATATTAAATAGAATTAGTGAGAAGTTGTTGTTGAAATTGACAAAGAGATTCTAATACTAAACTAAAATACAATACCGTAAAAAAACACGAAAATCTTACATATAAAAAAACGGTTTACTTTTTATATAAAACAAAATTCAAAACAGATTACCTAGGGAAGTGATTTCAAAATCAAAAGATGGCAAGATCAATTCGGAAGTAAAATTATAATTAACTATGACGTAATCGTCTACTAAACGAAAACCGTACTCATACTAGAAATATTTTATTAAATATAATTAGTTTTACCGATAAACATAGCCATTAAACTATATAAACATTATAACTTGAAAAGAATACACACGTTACCGTAAATACCGTATAGGTAATAATTGAAAATAGTTATTACCTACAATTAATACAATTATTTCACTTCATATGCAATATCATACAAATTGAAATAATATTATCGTAAGTAGGTATTTAGGTATTTTTAAGACCTAAGTACAAATAATTTTATTAAAAATAATTGTAACAATTTAATTTTTAAAAGAGTTACCTATGGAGTTTCTTGCCGGCTCTTCTCCATAGGAAGGAGACTTTGGAACCGTGCAACTAGAGTCCAGTAGATTTTAACGTAACGTTTCTTGAGAGCCTTTTTTTTTGTTTATAAGAAATACTTAATCTTATTTTGATTTTTGATCACTTACATCTTGAAAAAAATCACAGTTGGCATCCTGAGCGACTGAGTAGTTTACAAACCACAGTATAAGAAACGCCTTGATGTACATATCTGAAAAAAAGTAAAGGCATTTTTATCACACGTAAATAAAAAAAATAGATATTTTTGTAAATGTAACAAGCTCAGAAAATATATTTACTTTTTTTACCACATTTACCCCGAAAAGTGATGTCGGGGTGATGATGAACAAATTATTATCCCCGTTTTATTATTTTTACCTTTAGCTTGATAAAAGTTTTTATAATAAGCTTTTTTATAGCTTAATGTGTTTGTGCAGAATACATGTTGTTATTTATATCGTAGATATAAAACTATTAATCAATACACCTGATAGCAGTTATTCGTACTGCCGTCGGAATTATTTATTTTTAAGTTTTTATTTTATCTTCAGAATTATTTAATTTACTATACTACGAAGCCACACAAAAGTGTAAGTAAAGGACCACAAAAACGTCTTTTCTGATTTTATTTTACCGTGCACAAGATATGATAACTATTAGAGCTCTTACTCTTGCTAGTACCTATAATCTACGTTTGATAAATCGTTACACAAAACAAATAAAAACGTAGGTGTATCCGTGTTAATAAATACCTACCTTTTTCCTAACACATCGATATCAGAGGAAGTAACACTGGCGACTTCTGAACTCAATCATCTCGTGCACCACACTAATTAACACGAGAATGTGATCAAAACATCGAATTACCATAATAATTGTCTACTGAAACACTTGAACAAATCATATAATAGGTACTAGCCCTGCGTCATGAAGACTTTGTGTGATCTACACGTTTCTAATTATATGTATAACAGTCTTGCACGAGGTGCAACAACTATCGGTAAACTAAATCATTAATTACATAAGTTACCCCCGGCTTCTAAGACGCTGAGCAGAAGTAGGACAATTTTCCCGGTGGACAAAAATTACCCCGTTTGTCCATTATAGCGCTCAACTTGCCCACGGCAAGCAATAGTGAAAAACGGTTAGTTATATGCGTCCACCAGCAAAAACTATGATTGCATATTGACTGTATTTTTTGGGATAAACAGTGTAACAGTTATAAATAATAAATAAATATATTAAAGATATTGTGCGTCGTCTGATCAGCGTCAATTATTCTGTTTAAGTTTATCTGTTGTCTAGTCCAGTTCGCTATTATTACATACATACATACATATAATTACGCCTCTTCCCCTTGTAGGGGTAGGCAGAGACCTCTTCTTTCCACTTGCTTCGATCCTTACACACTTGTTTCGCTTCGTCCACATTCATTATTCCCTTCATACATGCTGTTCGGTTTATGGTACTCTTGACCTGGCCTTTTTTCATTCACACTCGCCTTATACACTTTTTTCGTCAATCGTTCTTTATCCATTCTCTCGACATAGCCAAACCATCTCAGCATACCTTTCTTTATTTTTGTCTCAACATCCATCATCTGACATACTTCATCCACCTTACCATCCATTCCTCCTCTTGCATTCAACGTAGCGAAACGGCTCTCCGTGGGCCACTTTTTGCCCCCGCGAGGAACGAGACGTGATGGGTGGCGAACCACATCGCCGCCATTTTGGATAATTAAATTATTTTTATGATTATCCATTGCGTTCCTGCGGGTCGTTTTTTGGTACACGAAATGAGTAAAAACTATGAAAACAGCTTGAATGAAGAAAATATGTAATAAAAAATTAACAGATATTAAGATTTAAATTTTGGTAGCTCTATCGCAGGTCTTTCTACTTCCTCACCAAGTTTGACCGTTCTTTAAGAATCTATCTGAACCATTGTTTTATTTACCTGCTGTAAAAACCAAGTTGGTTATTCGCCAGCAGAGAAAAGCAATGTATATTAACTGAACACCACACAACACTGCAACTATCTAGATCTGAAACGATACTTGTAGTTTGATTTCTAGATTATCATTTTCGATACAGTATCAATACATTAATGAAAATTTGGTAATCTATTTATTTAATCATAATCTCTTAATAAAATATTTGTTTACTAAGAAGGCAGTGCCTACATATACATAAGTTCGTCACATACCTACAATGACGAAAGACTGATAGGAAGGTTGCATAAAGTACATAATATTAAGTAAATGGTAAATTTATTTATACAAGCTTTTGTCAGCGGCTTCACCCCTGTCGGTCACAATAGAAAATTTCAACAATGTTGGTTGTTTGGTTTAGCCGTAAAAGCGCACAGACAGCGGAGAGGTTAATTTCGAAATTGCCTGATCCAAATCCAAAAAATCATTTGAGTACCAAAGTCGTTGTTTTAGAATTAAGAATTACATACCTACTTCAAAATAATTAACTAAGGGCCAAGGTTTCCAACGCCAGATATTTTTTATTCGAAGGATAAAATTCACGTCGGACCGATTATGTATTAAAATTTAAAATTATTCCTCGGATAATATCATCTGGCACTGAAAAAACCGCTATGAATAAGTAATTTTAATTTAAATAATTCTTGAAGTCTTTATACTGAGTCGAATTTTTCCATTGTTTTTGACAAATTTGCACTATAATGCATGCATCCTATTCAATCCTATGATATCATCTTATCCCAATATCAATCAGGTAACAATTGCTTTGCGATAGATATAGGCAATGTTTTTAAAGGAAAATTTTACTTGTTATCTGTTAAATAATAAGCAGATTACGTTTGTAATAATATTGAGTTCCCACTAACGAACGCAGCGTGTTTTCTTTATAGACCTCAACAGTAAGTACTCAGCAGATTAAAGGCCGAAAATCAACCTAAGGGTGCGTTCATATCTGACGAAAGCGCACCGAACGAGCATTACGCGAACACACTAGTGTCAATAACGCCGACCGCCAGAAGTGCGCGCGCCGCTCGCGAACGGCACAGCTCGCGAGCTGTTCGTGTAATGCTCGTTCGGTGCGTGTTCGTCATATCTAGACGCCTCCTTAGAGAGAGACAAGCTACAGAAAAAAATCTACAAGAGTCAACTGATAAATATAGGGACTCACAGACAGACACACAGACGGACAGTAATGCTCTTCTTTATCTTTAAGTATCGCTCCAAAATGCCACCATGTTAAATCAAATAAGGAAAACATGGAAAACCTAGTAAATAATGAAATTAAAATCGCTCTAAAAGTTAAATATTAGAAAGAGACTCAGGCAATAATATTTGCCTTGCATCATATAGGTACAGAAACAACAAAATTCCTAAATATATGAAATAGTAAATAATGTAAAGAATTAAAAAACAAAACTCGAAAATTCTTAACATCAGTCTCCTTTAAAAACATCGGTTTTAGAAATGATGTTCATACGTCTACATTTAGCCCTCTTACGCACTAGCGGTTAACCGCGGGGGCGGCTAGCCGCGCGGTTAGCCGCATTTCCAGTTTAATATGCAACCGCTTGTTATTGTACGCACTTAACCGCCACAAAATTTCAACCGCGGCGGTTGAATGGATAGCTGCGGCCGGCTTCGCGGCTGGCCGCCATTCTGTTTATACGCACCTGGCGGTTCAGTTCGCGGCGAGCCGCCCATAGAGAAAAGTAAAAAGGGTGGCCAAATTCGTTGCGTGTTTCTAGTAAAGGGTGAATCCAGTATGTTTTTATTTTTCTTTCGTTGTTTTCGGTAGTAAAAATAGATAACACAAGCTACCTCGACGGCGTCCATTTCTTTACTAGTCAAAACACGCCTTCAAGCGGTCCAACCGCTTTACGCGGTTTCACAGCGGTTGGCCGCCCGTAGCGGTCAACCGCTATGGCAACCGCATCAGGCGGCTGGCCGCTCAAACGAACCGCCTAGGCGGCCAACCGCTAGTGCGTAAGAGGGCTTAAAGTTAGACTACCAACCAAAGTTGAGATGGACGGGCCTTCAAAGTTAAGCAATTTTTCCGACAGGCAGGACATTGCTGATACCGTCATTATTGGTTTGTATATTATAATATAATATTATAATAAAGGATTTATGAGACAACTCAAGTTGGCAAGTACCTACTTACTGTTACCTATTGGGTATAGATTTTAATGATAAGTGTTGCTTTTTAGTTGATATTCCACATCAAACATATTAATATAATTGATTTTTGCGACAACATCTGTTGTTATCGGTTATCGGTTTACTTATTACAAAAACAGCTTTAAATATTATAAGCGTGTTTATTATTGTGTGTTTTTTTTTTTTCATTCAACAGTGTATTTTAATAAAACAACGTCGTTTTCTTTTTAAAAGACCAAAAAAAAAAACAAAGTGCTCAATTTGACGCAATCTTTGCTTTTTGTAGTGCCCAATTTCTCAAAGAACAATCCAATTCGGTCTAGGCGAGACCGAATTGGATTGTTTGTGTATGATTGTGTATTACACCTTCTTCCCAGGTTGACCCATGGTCGTCAGGTCCAGGATCTGATCTGGTATTCCAGGTAAAACGAGGGAAACGAACAAACAAATGATTGATAAAATAATTATCACCTAGTTTAAAATTGGGTTTTGACATTTATGATTAATTAATTATTACTTAAGTCTCATTGCCTAATACCCATAATCATTAGCTCTTGCGTGTATAAAACAATCCTGTTTTCCAACGATTGCTTACTATAGAAACAACATAATATAAAAACTGTAGATACCAAATCAATACTCAATACTGAAAAAAATAATATTTGATGTAACAATGAACCTTTCACGATTCGTGCTCGTCATAATTTTGTTGTAAAAATGAAATGGAGTTACCCATCTGCGTAATTCCATCCCCCTCTATACCTGAAACAATTATCCTACCTACTGAATTTCCTATTTTCTATCTTTGGAACTTAATACCCATCAGTAAATAGTTTTTAACTATTGAACTTATAAGGCCAGTTCTAGAAAGCAGAAAAGAACAGACATTCATAAAAATGTCATACCTACCTACATTTGAGAACCATAACATTTTCAAGCCGTTAAATCAAAAGTTACCTCACGACATTAACAGCAAAAGGTACTTACCTAATGTAAAATGAAAATACAACGTCACGATTGAGATAAGATTATTATTACCTCACTTTTAAAACGTCTAATAATTAACAAATAAATATTACTGATAAAATATATTTAACAACATTTTCACTGTTCATTGACAAAAAATAATTTACTTAAATTTTTGTAACTGAAGCTGTATCCAGACGACCACTTATTTAAAACTGCAGTTAATTCAAAGTTTAAATACGTTTTGTTAATTGTTTACGTGATACTTAGAAAAGAATATGCGATGATAACTGGGACACGAGTTATTAGCCTATGCGAAGGTTTCAGTACAAACTGATAACAGTATATTTTTCAGTTATTTAAATAATATGGAGGTTTTGTGCTGATATAGATTACAAGGAAAATATTTACGTGCGTGTGTCGTTGATTTGTTTATAAGGGCCTCAAATTTATAATTAGGTAGCTCAGTGACTGACTCTGTCTTCATATATCGACATGAGATCAAAGGAACTTCCAATTACCTATCAATACATACGATACATACCAAAGTACATCAAGTGGAGACTTTGTAGGTAATTGTCCAAATTCGTGCAGTTACCTCTCTGCGCCGCCTTCAATCAACCCAGCCTTTGGTCCACAGCCGGACAACGGACGTAGGCACTTACCATGCTTTACCAATGTTAGGAACCTACATTTCGCTACCGGTCTACTTACTACAGGTCGATCCCTATACTTACGCCTGTTAAACTCCTCGATCCCTGTATACCTGTAACGTCGATGCAGCCATGATAGCAAATTTTGTACACAATTGAAAAGGTGCTAGGTTGTAAAAATTGCCTTCTTCTAAAACAAATTCTGTTCTTTGTACCTGTAATTTGAATGTGAGTTAAATCCCCCGACACAAGGATTAAATTCCATAGAAAAGGAGTAGTGTAAAAAAAAATATTTTCACATCCAGCTATGCATAATAAATTAGAGTTTTCGCATACCTACGCGATCCTTCGCTGTTCTACATAGTATTTTTCGTTCATTCTTCCCAGCAATTTCACAAAAACATTTTTTTTATCTCTCAGCATACAAAACAACCTTAAAACTGACATTTCCACATTTGTTTGGTAACACGCATCTCGCCGTAATTAATTCAGTACTTTATCTCTGAGCCTTGAAGATAAACGTAAAAACAAATAATACTCCTTATTTACACTTGCCATTTAGTTTTTTTCCAAATATTTCGAATGTTTGACCTAAATTATAGGACCTTGTGTTGTCAAATACTTAATTAATTTGTTGTGTACGCAAATTTTTCAGCAGGGGAACAGAAGTGGATTTTTCCACTGTGGAAATGTACGGGCGCTATAGCGAAAGGGCGATTTAACACTTTTACAGGATAAAACATACTGACTACTTCTGCCTTCCCTTTACGACCAGAATAAAATAGTCTAAAGAGGAAAAATGCAACTACTCAAAGTATGGGGAAAGGCATGTTGCTAGATATGGTGCAGCTCAATTGATTTAACAGAGTATTAAAGCTTAGTTTTTGAAAATCTGTATTTGATGTGAAACATCTATAGCCGCACTTAAAACCGATTTCTGGCGTGGCGACGCATGCACGAATGGCGCGAAATCTATGTCGCGTATTTCACAGCGCCATTTATCATTATGACATATTTAGTTCCTATCGCAATCTGTTCTTTTCTGCATATTACTTTTACAAAATAATGTCGATGTTTCACATCTGCCAGGCGTCCCGTGACGGCTCACATTTTTTTTTTTTTCATTATTTATTTTGGCCCCATTGCAGAGTATAGGCCTCTCTACCGTCCTTCCAGTTCTCTCTGGTTAGTTCAGAATTAAATAGTAGAAACTCGGATTTAATTCAGAACCTAGATATCAGATCCTTAAAGAAAGTATTGTAACAAAATTGATTAGTACTCGTAGTTATAAATTTCTTCAAATATTTGATTTGTACCTATTATTATTAATATAATAACGGAAAATTTTGGCAATAACAAGAAAACACTTGTATTTTGATGTACTACGTATACAAATTTAATTCGATAAATAATACAAACATTAATTATATTTTTTTTAATTTTCAATAACATAAAGGGGAAACAAATGTACAATTTTATTTTACAGTTTATTTAAATTGAATACAATATGATTACACGTAGGAACAATATCGTTCAGTCAACCATTAAAACATGTATTTGTAAAATTACAAGTTGAATTTATAATACACAGTTGCTCACAAACTACACGGAAATATGACAGTCTGTTTCTATGTTTAACTAAGACTGGTTTGCTGGAAGAATATTCGTAAGTAATAAGCATTACCTTCGTACCTATTATATTTACTAAGTTTATTTCTTCGCTCTTTATTCTCTAGGCATGTAAGCCAAGAATACACTAGGGGACAAAATATTTTTCAACATGAGAGCATTTTTCACATTGTCGGAACGAAGTCGGTGTCGGACACCGATACGATGTCGGGACAAGTAAAATATATGGAACATTCTTAAACATTATCCGATACGATATCGGATTCAGAAGTGACATACATTTTACGTGATATCGTATCGCTTTACGATTTGCCCAGTGATCCACAACATGCCTCGCAACAGTTTACGGGTCATGTTGTTTGCTTATTAGAGTGTGTATGTCTCGGGACTTACCGCATTTTGTTGAGGGACATGATATGTAACATGTTGCCTTGGCAACACTAGGGGCTATACCCCTAATGTTGCCTTGGTAACACTAGGGGCTATACCCCTAATGTTGCCTTGGTAACACTAGGGGCTATACCCCTAATGTTGCCTTGGCAACACTAGGGGCTATACCCCTAGTGTTGCCAAGGCTTACTCTTACCATTATGTATCTTAAGATAACCAGTTTTCTTTTTCGCTAAGCCTATTCTGTCAAACATCTACTCTAATACATGCGTTGAAGCATAGTTGGCTAATACAGTATACTATTTCTCATAAATTTCTTAAACAAAAACAAATTTCTTTAGACTAGTTTTGACTAGACTACGAGTATGATGTAACTACGGACGTGCAGTCCTTAACAGAATAAACCTATTTAATAATATAATATTTAAAGCCTAATGGCAGTTTTAGATATCTAATCTATTCTTAGAGACAATTGAGTTAGGAATATCTTTACTAAACCTAAAACTTAAAGCAAGTATCGTATTTGAATGAAATGTCATATTATTATGTAATTTGTAGTTATTACATTGTTAAGAGTTAGAGCAGAAAATAGAAATAATATATGGGGTACCATATACACCTAACAATTTAATAACTTTCAACATAAGATTAAGCCCTTATATTCCAAATTATCTGTGGTAGTGACAATAACATGGGCGACAATTAATTTTACATAAATATTTACTCATACATATCTGTTTGCGTATTTTTGTTCAGAAAAAGAAAATATTGAAAATTTTGGCAAATTAAACAACATTCCTCTTAAATCTTGCCTTTCCAGTGCATCCATTAAACGTACTAATACCATCACCCTATATACTCTCCACTTCTCTTTACTTCTCTCCACTTCTCACTTCCCCCTCCTCTTCTCCTTTTCGTGGTAGTACCCGCCGTGTCCGGGCACCAGCTTAGCAGCCTTGGCCTCTCGCTCAGGGTTGGCTGGCTTGGGAGACGCTCGGTCTGGCGAAGAGTCGGATATGATACCTTGGAGACAGTTCGTGTTGGTCTGGCTATGAGATAGTGGGGCTCACAGGTAAGTTAATATAAAGACACTTGGTTTAGGGACTAGATTATATGTTGCACTATTTTTTCTATTATCTTCTCTTCACTTCTCTTCTGTTCTCACTTTCCCCTCCTCTTCTCCTTCTCGTGGTAGTACCCGCCGTGTCCGGGCACCAGCTTGGCAGGCTTGGCCTCTCGCTCAGGGTTGACTGGCTTGGGAGAAGCTCGTTCTGGCGAGGAGTCGGATATGATGCCTTGGAGACGGTGCGTGTTGGTTTGGCTTAGTCTGTGGTTATTGAAACATAAGTAAGAATATGCATGCAAGGAGGAGCTGGTACCAAAAATACCCAGTTCCGTGATAAAGAAGAAAAGTTGTTTTGTGTATGGTACATTGACTCGTCCGGAGATCGAACCAAACTGAACCTTATATTTCAGCATTACAGTTGTTTTTCCTAAAACTCGTGTTCGTGTACTAACCTAACCTCCTCGACGTCAGCCACCTTATCAATCAGGCTGCGTATGATGGCCTCCTTGTGTTGTAACGCTAGCGAGGCACGCTCCAGCTCGCGGCGGTACTCGGCGTGCGCATGCGCGGCGCGACGCTCCTGCTCTACTATGCGACGCTCTAGCTCTTCTAGAGACGTGTAGGCTCGGGATTTTACTGCCTGGGTGATTAAAAGGAATATAAATTATAAAATTAAAACACATTTAATTCTTAACTGCCTCGTTGGCCTAGTGGCGCTAAGCGCGACTGCTACGCTAGAGGTCTTGGGTTCGATTCCCAAGTCGACCAAGGTGTTATTGGGTTTTTCTATGAAATTCTCAGTAGCAGGTCGGAGTTTGGATTTGTGCCCGGTTAGTGGCAATAGGCTCGCCCCCTATTACATGGGACCTAAACATACCGGCGAACTGTGGGTGTACATTGGTACACCTCTGCCCAACCCTTCGGGGATACAGGCGTGATGGTATGTTATGTTACATTTAATTCTTGAAAAACGATTGAAATGACAAATTTGTCGTCACTGCAAAACGTCCTCCATTAAATTCTAATGGTAATATGGTTCTATGACTTTAACGGTCGCTTAACCAGATCATTGACGCAAAAGAATATGACAAGTAACATTTTTTGGGTATAATCTTACAAGTCTATATAGGACAACTTCGAGACATAGGTTCGAGAAGAAATTTTGCACACCTTCATAAATCCGGTAACAACTAATTTTTTGCTACTTTCAAGCTGGTCTGATGAATCTGATCATTTAAAATCTTAACCATTTGCAAGCGCTGGCGGAATATTACTGCTGCTTTGTTATATCATCTCACCTTGATCTCATGCTTGATCTTATCGAGCGCTTGCATGGCTTGCCGCAGCGGCTCGCTGTTGTGTCGGCCGCGGCGAGCGCTTGTCCGAGCGCGGGACATGCGAGCGGTGGCCGAGCGCAAGCGCTGACGGAATATTACCGCTGCTTTGCGGTACAACCTGATAACAATTAAATAAGGAGACCATTTATGATACCCCTAAAATCGAAATCAGATCAGTGAAGCGATGTTTCCTTAATATGATGTGTTTATTATGATTTGGTGACAAATAATTCATATGAAATATTGGATATCAATGACTAATAACCCATTTTGAGCTGAAATTTTGTAAAACAACTTTATACTAGAAGTACTCTTCACCCCTTTTAGATAAATATACCCTTTCGGTAACACCCTGTATATCCCTGACGTTCTTCAGAGCCTTATCCAGTTCCTCCTTCATGGCCTCGTTCTCCTGGCCGGCTTTGCTGCACTTCACTTGCAGCTGTTCTTGCATCTGACATATATAAATATATAGCTACCTGACGTTCTTCAGAGCCTTGTCCAGTTCCTCCTTCATGGCCTCGTTCTCTTGGCCGGCCTTGCTGCACTTCTCCTCAATGACTTTCAGCTGTTCTTGCAACTTGGTGACCTGTTCACTTTTCCGTTCGGTTTCCATGCCGTACTGGTGTTTTAGTTCTTCCAGTAACCTGTGAACAAAATATTTGATAAGTAGGCGACTCATTTATTAATTTGATGAAAAGTTTTTTTTTTAATTTTACAGAACCGAATATTGCCAACAAACATATTTTATTGCTTGTAGAGCCGTGTTGTGTTCTGAGTTCTGAGTTGACTGGCGCAGGCGCAGGAACAGACACTTAAGGCGTTTTAGGATGTGACGTGAGTGGCCAGGAGCCCCATACAGGTAACGGGTATCCGGAGGTTCTCTGATTCACTATTTATTTTTTGTTTTTCTTATGTAACCCTGTTCCTTGTAGGAGCATATAAATTAACAATGATATTTTTTTTTTAAATGCCTTCCTTCCTTGCCCTCAGATATCGATTCTGACCTCGTCCCTACTTGAAACACTGTACTTATACACTACAAATTTTCAACCCACTGTATATCCTAACTGCTACAAATCATAGTGTAAGCATAACATCTCACCGCTTGCAGTGGTCGAGCCTCCGCTCGTGCATGTCGGCGGGCACGGTGCGCGCGCGCAAGGCGTCGAGCTGCGCGAGCTTGTTCTCCGCGATCTCTAGCGAGTTCTTCACGGTGAAGTACTCGCGGTGGACTGTCTCGTAGTCACGCATCATCGCTGCCACTGGGAAATAAATGTAAATTAAAAAGGACATCATCCGATCTTTCGACATTTTTTGTCAAAATTTGTTGGCACCGGCACTATCGAATTTTGGACCAAAACGGAAAAGACCTTTATTAAAACAAAAAAACACGTGTATCATGTGGAACAGATCTTCATAAATATTGTAGCTAGACCCTGGCCGCTGAAACAATGCTTTTCTGACAGGTCGCGATCAACAAGATTGTTTCAGCGGCCAGGGTAAGAACCATCTCGATTACGCTAGATTTAAAAAAAAAATGCGTCATAACCAGTCTATTCGTTTAGGAGCTAAGATGTCACAGATACACTTCAAACTTAAAAAACATCTATTTCTGCGTCGATCCTGAGAAAAATGGCTCAGCTTTGTACCACTTAGTATTGAATAGTGGAATTAACGGGTAAATGAAGTAGAAAACTTTAATTCAGTAAATATCTTATATGTACCGAAGGTTGACAAAGTAAATAGATCGAAAAAAAAAATCTTTTTGAGGATTTTTTTGCCATCATTTGTGTAATTATTTCAATCCTCATATATTAACTCAATAAAAATACAAGTTATTTAATCTATACTAATATTATAAAGCTGAAGAGTTTGTTTGTTTGTTTGGTTGAACGCGCTAATCTCAGGAACTACTGGTTAGAATTGAATAAATCTTTTTGTGTTAGATAGTCAATTTATCGAGGAAGGCTTTAGGATATATAACATTACGCTGCGACCAATAGGAGCGAAGCAGCAGTGAAAAATGTCACAAAAACGGGGAAAAATATTCATACTTGAAACCTTCCGTTGCGTGCGCTGCGTAAACGGTTCGAGTTACCCAAAATATATGTATGAAAGAATTGTTCCTCTTTAAATTATCTAAAAAAAGGTCTGCGACAGTATATGTCTATCTTTTAAGATTGACTCACTATAACCTTTTTTAAGGTAATCATTTGGTCGAAATTAATGCATTATTGCCAATTATTTGCTACAGAGTTTTATCAACATAATATTAACTAAAATTATCATTTACGCAGAAATACTTTTTTTTTAAACTTCTTAATCGCTGTAATATAACAGAAATTGACGCAGACCAAGTCGCGGGGATCAGCTAGTTGAATATACAAAAACCACTTACTTTTATCCTCATACAGTTCATAAACCTCTTTCAGTTTCGACTCTGCCCTTTCAGCCCTCTCGACTAGCGTCGCCTTTTCCATATCTCCCGTCTCTTTCTCGATCACGACCTTCTTATAGCTCTGTCTCAGTCCCACAAGCTCGTCCTCAATGGTTTTGACTTTATCTGTCAAAGTTTTGTTCTCAGAAACGATTTCTTTAGACTTTTTGTTCATGACCTCAAATTGTTTTTCGTAATCGAGAATCAGGTTGTCTTTTTCGAGAAGGTTTTCTTGGTATGCGTCGAAAAGGGGGGCTGTGGACATTTACTAGTTAATTATAAATAAATATTATTTAGCAATACAGCCTACGTTTAGGAATGAAAATTTTAAAGATGACTCTTTCAGACAAGGATGGCGGGACAAGCAGGTTTCTGATTTTTGATAAGGAGTGGTTCACTCCACATAGAAATGGTAGGAGAAGCCTTTGCCCTGCAGCCGGATAGAAAAGGCTAGCAACATACACAAATCCTAGAGAAATTAAGTGAATCATTTGTTTTTAGGTTCCTTCATTCAGATTGTCTTCCAGGAGCAAATAAATAAAATCCATAGAAGTCAAAAATCCATAAAAATAAATAAAAATCAAATTCCATTCGTCAGTTGAAGATTCAAATATGTAACGTATTTTTTTTTTTGTTGGGGTAGCTTTTACATGGTACTCTGTACAGATTAGGTATATAGTTACTCTGTAAGAGATAGGTAGATAGTACATACCTAGTGCTTGAGCGCTGAGCAGTCCAGACAGATCGACCGTCCTCCCGGTATGCGGTGTGTCGTCATGACCATACTTCGAGTGACCGTCGTCCGTGATGGTTTCTGAAATGGAAAATAATATATCTCTAGATTTTATTGTTTATTTGTTTTTTGCACTGAATAGGCTTTGAAACTTCTAGACCGATTTGAAAAATGTTTTCACGGTTGAGAAAATACACTATGTCTCAGTGATATGTCACTCAGGAAAATTCTTTTGAAGATTAGGTATTTGAAGTAAGTTTTGCTACCGCGCAATCTATCCAAGTATAAATATAAATATCCAAATACATATTGACATATCTACCCACCTTTATACCCCATACTGTTAGTGATGAGCGAGTCTAGCGTCTCCAGCTTGTCTGACTTGTACGCGTCGGGCTTGTCCGCCGCCATCGACTGGATGTTGCTGCGCAGGCGCTCCTGGTAGCGGGAGAGCTGGACGTTCAGCCTGGAACAATACGTTTAAATTTATAAAAACGTTTGCAAAAGCTATCATTTTATTTTAGCCATAACTTTTCTCCCACCAATTCCACATTTGCACCAAAAAAAAAGTTGAAGTGCACAAAAAATCCTTCCCAACGACATATCCTTAGTGCTTAGTGCATCGCAAAAAAAATACCTAGACGTTATAGAAAATTTATTTAAAAAGTTGTATAATTTGTACACCACAAAAGAATAAACATATTTCTGAAAAGTAATATCCCTTGTTTTCTGGGGCGGCGAAACTTATTGGCTAGGGGCGCTATATTTCTAAATACGCTTCTGGATGCTAGGGGAAGTTTTGTGTATAATTCATTAATATTTCGTCAAAACTAAGGCAGGTCGCTAGTTAATAGTAAATAACTATTTATTTGCCCTTTAGGTATAAACATTGTTCCACCTTACCTATACAGTACATCCTTAAGAGCCTGCATGTCCTTTTGCAGTCGCGAGTTGTGTTCCCTCGCTTGAGTCAGTATGATCTGCCGACTGCTGCAACTCATGCAGACCTCTACTAGTGGTATAGCTGTTGTTGGCTCGTGATCTGTATAGTAAGTATAATTGGATATAATAAATATAGACAACATGTAAGTGAGGAAATGGTAGTCCGATAGATGGCGTTACCAGTCACATATGGTGTGCGTGATTTACGAATCTATTTGTAAGTGGGTACAAGGGTCAAATATATGTGTAATTTAATAACTAATAATAATAATTTCACCAATCTCTAGAGCAGGATTATTTTGTTTTAATACAAAAAAAATATTATTTATAAAGTTTCAGATATAATGCTCTTTGATTTTCCAGAACATCAAAAGAAAAACATAATGATTATTACAGCTAATCGAGCAAAAAAAAGCTAAAAATAAATACCGAACAAACGTATTTAAAAAATTATGTATTCAAGTTATAAAATTACCTCTATCAGGCAGTTCAAACTGTTTAACCTTTTCCTGCAGCTCTTTTGTCTTGACCTCCAGTTCTCTGTTCCTCTCCCTCTCATCTCTTATCACCTTCTTACACTCTTCTGCGTATTTGACAAGAGTTTCATATTGACTTCTCAATAGATCATTATCTTCAGCAAAGAGTTTATTGTATTCTAATACTGATTTGAGTTTCTCTTTCAGTTTGGCTATCTGAGAATCTTTTTCTGTTAGCTGTAAAGATATCATATTTAGGAATTTAATAATTATTATTCTATCTAATAATAAATGCTGACGTCATCATACTACTGTAGGTCAGTGTAATGTACTGTAGGTGTGGGTACAGCTTTCCCACGCTGTATAAGGACACAGTATATGAAGTAAGACATTGATTGAATATAACAATAATAATAAATGTTGATTTATTTAATAAATTTGATTTGTACCTAATACAAACTCATAATAATATACCATAATAGTATGGTATCGGCTGTGTGTAAAAATAATTCTAACAAAAAATAAACGGACTTCAAAATAAGTCTTTTATTTATTTCTTATGGATCCCACTGTCAAAACTGGTCCGAAATGAAATGGGACCACATGGAGAGCACCAGCTTTCAAATAAAAAAAAAATCATCAAAATCGGTTTACCCAGTCAAAAGTTCTGCGGTAACAAACTTAAAAAAAAACAGTTGAATTGAGTACCTCCTCCTTTCTTGAAGTCAGTAAAAATTTAATAGTTCTTAACAGTAGAATGATTTAGAACTAGAAAATTTTTTTTGCAAAAAAAAAAAACCGACTTCAAAAATCGATAAAAGCACTAAAAAGTTAAAAATAATTCTATAACCTACCTATATTAATAAACCTAACCTAAACTACGATTAACCAATAATACAATTTAACAATTTTTGGAGTCGGTGCCAAGCTGAGTAATGAAACGACTGGTAGGTAATTCCTGAGTATATTGATGTGTATTGTGTTTGTAAAAATATATTATTAATATTGTTAAGTGTAAACGTTAGAATCTTTTGTCTTTGTGTCTTAATATTAGGTAATCTGTCATAAAGTATTTTTGTTGTTTTCCGATTAGAATTAATATTTAGAAGCTGTAAGTTTTGCATATTGCTTGGCCCCGACTCCAAAAAATGTTAAATTGTATTATTGGTTAATCGTAGTTTAGGTTAGGTTTATTAATATAGGTAGGTTATAGAATTATTTTTAACTTTTTAGTGCTTTTATCGATTTTTGAAGTCGGTTTTTTTTTTTTGCAAAAAAATTTTTTATTTGTTTATTTTTAGTGTCATATTTTTAATCTTAGATAATATGGGTAGGCCTTCAGCTGACACCCTTTCATCATCCTCATGATAATTTCCATCAAACGAAATCCACAAACGGCATCTCACATCCAACGAATTCCCGCTACATTCACAAGGTCATCTTGGCTTCATCATCAGATCTGATAGTAGAATGGTTCTTATTGAACGTAAATGCTTCACTTGTTGTAGAAAATACCAAAATCGCTATACGTTTTCCTATAAAATTTGAAGAGTTCCCTCGATTTCGCCAAGATTCCATCATCAGATCCCGACTTGGTGAGTATGGGACCATTTGGGAAGTATATCCTTTCCAACAAAGAAAAAATATTTCAAATCGGTTGGAAAGCAACGGAGTTATGCGCGAACAAACATAAAAAAAAAAAAAAAAAAAAAAACACAAACATCCGAATTGAGAACCTCCTCCTTTTTTTTAAAGTCGGTTAAAAAACTATGTTACCTGCACCACATTTTCTTCACATCTATCCATCAATGAAGTAATTAGCTGTTCATATTTCTTAGTGAGTTTTTTCTTCTGTTCCTTTAGCAATGACTTTCCTTCCTTGGAAGTCCTGGGAGATGACACCGCTATGCCCTGGATGGTCCGCTTTCTGGGCGGCTTAGCTGGTTTCTCCCCTAGAAATGATTAAATAAAAGATTAACTAAAGATACTCATAAATTACCATTTTAAGGGATTTCTTTTTTGTCGTAATCATTCCATTTATATGCTAAAACTAAGTTCGGTATTACATCCGTTCACAGTATCATTGTCAATTAATTATATATTTAACTAGCTGTACCCGGCATGCATTGCAATGCAATTTTTTCTACCTAGCACCTGCCTACTACCACTTAGGTGTATGAAAAATAGATAGTAGCTGATTCTCAGACCTACTGAATATGCATATAAAATTTAAAAAAAAACCGTCAAGCCGTTTCGGAGGAGTATGTGATACCACAAACATTGAAATCGGTCAAGCCTTTTAGAAGTTATCCAGTAACATTGTGACAAGAGACTTTTATATATAAGATTAAAAAGGTTGGTAATGAAACATGAAGAGGAACTGTTAGTAAATAACATAACTGTCTAGTTGAATGTTACATTTACATGTACAAGGTATCTACTTAGCACAAATGCCTGTTCCTATATTCAAGCAACAATTCCTTTGCTTACAGAATTTTTTAAGACAGAAAAAATAATAAAATTCAACAGCCCATAAGCAAAATGAATTGTCACTTAAATATGGGAACCAAGCAAAAGATAGTTTTAGTATAATACAAATATCGTAAATCCCAAAAACGTATTACTAGTACACAAAACCACCATACCTATAACGTCCCTAGGATCTTCATACAACGGATTATCATCATATTTACTCCCCTCCATTTTAGACTCCGTTCTCCGAGCCACAATATCCAGTATATCTTGCCGCATGCTAGCTCTGCGTAATGGTGCCGATATGTCAAAGAGCTTGTGCTTCTGTGTGAAGTTGCCTGATAGTGTGAGCTTCTCCGGGGAAATTGCTGCTGAGCATTTTTTTGAGAGTCTACCGTAATCTTTTCTCTGGAAAAGGTTTAATAACAATGAGTAAGTATACTAATTTACAGTTTTAATAATGATACCGAACATGATAAATATTTTCGATTATTTGAAACAGAGAGCATTAACCGTGTTGAAAAAATAAGATTTGTTTTATTATGTAAGTATATTATTATAATTTAGTGAAGAAAAAAGGTACCTTTGCAGTATTTTCATCCATCGTCAACTCTTTCGTGAGCAAACTATAATCTTAGCCATTTCAACAACTTTAATATACAATAATGCACAAAATTATTAATATTTTAGTTATAAATTTCAATGCAATCGTCTGTCTACGTGAGATCGATCTTTCGTTACTACAAATATTAGTAAGAAGCTACGAAACAAAGACAATGCACAAAAGTAGGTCACTAGAGCGGTTCAATAAAATTTAACACAAAATATGCCAATTTTTTCACATTTATTGATAAAACTTTGATTAAAGTTCTGGCGATCATGTTTAAAGTGATAAAATATACTTCTCTTGTACTCTAAAGTTTATATTTGTTTTAAGATGATTGCTTAAGCACAATTTACTCATAAGGGTGGATGTATCACTAATTTTAAGGCATATTTTTACGTATTATTTAAGTTTTATAAATATAAACACCGGTAGTTTGACATTATCGTTGTCATGGTAACCGCAGTGTGCAGCCGCGGTGTGTGTTACCAATGAAAAAATCTAACTAAATCTACATGAATGAAAAAAAGTAGTAAGTAGATATTTAGATGATGAGTAGAATAGTAGGGATGAATTGAAGAAGAAAACACATTGAGCTGACCCGAAATTATTGGGACCAGAACAGGTTGAAGAAGATTTCGTCAACATAATGTATAACTATTGATAAACCCTTCGATTATAATCAATGTTCAGATTGACCTTCCTACTCACCTGCACTGAAACTTTTTGAACGGTTTTGTGGGGCCTATTTTTGTAATTATATTTTATTTTATTTTTTTCAATAAATGCCATACTTTTGTACTTTTATTTTTACTTTTTACCATGCCATTTGTGATTCATCAGTTTTTCTTCTTCTGTGTAGCATATTCAATAGAAAGCTACAGATCATTACATTATATATGTAAGGAAGAGTCAGCTCAGCGTCTACCAGTCTTATAAGGTTAAGCTGAATACAATATTTTATATGGCGCGACTGCCTATCTGAACTCCACAACGCATTAGACTGTGAGACACAGTATAATCAGGTCAACAATCTTTGCAATATAGAATTCTAATAACGTTAACGGCTTGATGTTTCGACCAGGTTACGACGACCGTGGTCGCAAGCTGATTTAATAAGTAGTTGGGAATCGAGTAGCTACCTACCAAAATTATAACAAGTAAATAAAAGACATATTCCCTACGTTTGCAGTAATGCTTACGAATACACAATAAAATAAATACTTACTGTGGGTTTTCATCATCCTAAATGATTAACGGTAAATGGAAAACATTTATTTCAAGCAGTAGTAATAATAAAATAACATTAAAAACATCTCCTCTTAACAGAAAATCCTCTATCGAACACTATATAAAAGCACGTAAAAGTAAATACAGTGTGTATTATTTTCATTATCTTAACTCCTTACCTGTACTACACTATGTGACTATATCCTTCCTTACACTAACCACAGCCTGCAGCTAGTTCGGCTGTGGCTTACCTTAAAGACAAAAAATGGTATGATCTTTTTTAATGCTTAATGCTATTGTTAACACCACGGAGCATATGCTCCGTGGTTAACACCTAAACTAATAATGTACACCCTTTAGGTATGTTACAGAGATCTTATTTATGTACCTATTATCTTTTGTAAAATTACCTGTAACACCAACCTGTAACTTAATAAAAAATCTATTCTATTCTAAATACCTTTTCGTGAAAAAAGAAAACAGCTCAAGGTTTCTCTGGAAAGGTTTAAAATAACCAACGCGTTAATTCCAAAAACTGTCTGGCAACATTATAATATTTGCTATTAAAACACTTCATTTTATAAAGCCATCTATTGAATAACATTACAAGTACAATTTTATAGTTTATCTGATAGATGGCAGGAACTGTCTCATTAATAACTTATCACGCTATCAAATACAAGAGCATAGTCTACGCTCTCAAAAGGCAGCATAATGCGGCATTTTATATTTAGTCGGGTAATTTTATTGTGAGAGCAATGTGAGCATGCGTGAAAACAGCTGAGCGATAACAGCGCCTTGAAGCGGCGGCTGAAAGTACTAGGCAGTCGCATCATGTCTGCCCGCCGGTTCGGTGTATGATGCTTGGCGGCCTTAATAACCTCTAAACAGTTTGTTGTTGCTCCGTCCTCTGAACCGGAGTTCCTTGTAATTGATTTTACATTTGTTTTAGTAACTGCTTAGTTATTATTGTTTAAGTGTTGCATAAGAGTGAATTATACAAGTGTATCTTTCGATCGTCGGATACGCACTTGCTGCTGTATCCTTGCTAGCGTTTATCGATTTTCATTTTACAATGAACGTAACGTTTTGTTTACTAGTTATTTGCTCGTAATATAGTGTATATCATGTTTGTAATGTGCAAAATTCGACGTTAGTGTTGTGAATTGTGATCGATTCAAGTATGTGCGAAGGTTCGCGCGAGACTTTGTGTTTTGGATGACAGAAAAATGGAATTTGAGAACGATTTCAGCTTGAAAGAATGGGCGAAGGACAAACCTTTGTCCATTCTGCAGTTGGACCCGGCCGACCGTGCAGTCCTAAGGATAGCAGGTTGGTAAAATTCCCCATCTTAACGTCCCAGGTAGGAGGTACTCGATGGTAAAAAATCTATGTAAATTTGCTCTTTTTTCATAATAATCGGGTCACGTTATCGTTCAGAGTGATAATGACGACAGCTAAGATTAATGTTTGCAGTGAGAACTGGATAAAAATGAGTGTTGTGTTACCTATTATTACATTATCTAGTTGTTTACTTTCTCGTCAACGTTTCAGCGCCTAGCTTAGTTTTTTTCGCGTGATCACGATTCTGAGCGGCCTCGCATACCTAAGTTTTCACTTTCGTCCGACTGTAAATTGTTTTTCGTGTTTGCATTATATTTTTCTTAGTATAAACAGCGTTATCGCATGCCGGTTTTTACTTAACGATAACATTAGGTATCTAGTTTACCTAGCTATGGAGTCCCCTGTTCGTGCGACTTTCCCATGGCACAGAGTAATAAAGTTATGGTATTATTATGCCAACATCGCCGGTAAATGCTTAGATTCTCATGATTTTGTTAGTCTGTATTGTCATTGTACGTGGGTAGGTACCTACTTAAATAGATAATGTTAAGTTGACGTATTATTTTAAACCTGTACGTACCTGTGTTGATATCTTAGCCACTTAATACGGACTTTATCGTTTATTTACGTATGCAATTCGTATATCCGTGTGTCATGCGGATATAGGTAAATGGGGACACTAACCTAGGGCGTTTCAGCAGCGTAAGAGTGCTAGTCTAGTACCTACTTAGTCTTTTAATTTCCTTTTTTTCCTACGATTCACTTTCTTGCAATGCAACTAGTTAAATAACCAACCGTTTGGGATTATATGCGCAGTCAACTCTTTACATCCGTGGACGGTGACCGCATTTACCCTTGTCATGAACAAAACGCACCCCTTATGTTCCCTAAAATGTCACTAACTTACCTATGCACTATCCCTAACTACTATTTTATTCACCCGTCAAAAGTACCTTATGTACGAGTGCATTATGGTCACGCAATAGGGACTTTCCCCTGTCGAGTCTTTTTATAATGATTAGGTATCACGTTTTTGTGTTTTTTTTTTTATCGTGAGTGTACCATGTCATCGTAAAAATAGGTAGGTACCTAGTTAGCCTAGACAGACAGATGGACTACAAAATATATCAGCAGTTTAGGTCTGAGGTGCTAAACGTGGTAATTAATTTGTATACAACGGATAAACCACAAATACGAAAGAGTTATAAACAAAATTTAAGTTATTAAATTAGGTGCAGTATACACTAGTATCACTATTTGCGAAATATTATTATCTTAGTAGACATAAAGAATGTTCAAGCGCAAAAATTATTAAATTTACGATATGCAGAAACGTGCGATCATCACAATCGGTCTACAGCACGAGCTATTATTATTTAAGCCATGCAACTAACAGCTGCACCTGGCCAACTAACAAAAGAGAGCTTTTGTCACCTTTTACAACTAGGTATTTGAAATAGCCCTTTATCTACTCAATGTATCTTATCTTTTATTATTAGGGCTCCATAAAAAATGTGCAAACAAATCTATGATAATACGGTGGTATTTGATCGTTTGATCTCGTTTAGCTATTTCCGAAAGTTAGAGAGTAAATTATAAACTGTCTAATAACGTGTAGTTTTCTACTGGTACATTTTGTACCGACGCGATGTCTAGATTTTTAAAATAAATTAGTAATTGTAAAAAGAATATCTTAATTAGCAAAAAAACACTTGAATTTACGACGTCTTCTTACCTACCTACCACTTTTAAAAATACCTACGGATTGTTACATAAGTTACCCAAGAATTTAATAAACGACAGCGTCTATAAGATAATCGTAGACTGATGCAAAGACCTATCTCCCGGTAGGTATTTAAATACGTGTTCGAAAGTGTCGAACGATCCAAGAATTAATAAACTAGATCTAAATAGATTACCTAATAGCGACACCAGTATGATTACGATACTTAACTACTAATTACGTATGAACGTTTACTGTTAAGGAGCTATTTTCGCCTGCAGCACACGTACTCCCCATCTCATCCAGGTTTAATTAACACTGACTTCCGTTAGCTGTCAAAGCAGTCCTACTTACCAATAGTGAATTTATTACTTGCATGTTATCGGTATGAACGAAGCGAACTTACCGTTATTGCATGAAGGCAGGTGTTTGTTCCTGAACCCCTAAGTTATATTTTACCTTTCCGCATACCTGATCGTGCCGTCTCTTTTCACCTATAAAAAACTATCTCTCTTTCTCTTTCGACTGACTATTGTTATTGTAACGACGTGCAAGCGGAGTGTTCTAAATTTAAATTCTCCAAAAGTAAAGGTCAGGAAACAATGAGATCTCGAGTATACAGTTTCGTCGCCATTCATTACTGGTCAAAAACTCTAATGTGCTACCTATACAAAAAAAATATGTTGTAACAAAATGTCGTTAAGATTTGAAAAAAGAATCGCTGTACCCTCATTTATTCACGTAAAAAGCAAAAATAGATGTCTTCTTTGCTTTATAATTACAGCGTTCTCGTACCAGTCGGCGAAAATAAAAGTAAATACAAAGTGAGCGAATACTCTGCCGAAGAAAGTTTCAACTAATTAAAGTAAATGACGCCTAGCACCTTTTGTGATAACGTTAACAACGTGCGGTTTGTTATCTTGCAAACTGTCAGTCAGTGTCGAATGTCGATAGTCAATTCTTTTTAAAAGGTGTTGTTGCCAGTTTGCAGCTTTTGTTTATTTATTCTCGCTACAGCCCAATTCGGAATCAATTAGCGATAGCGAGTCATTCGATTCCGGGTGGACATTCGCTATTTTAAAACAATCGATTTTTAAATCTGAGAGCTTTGTACAGATTTGGTTTTTGAATGTTTTTTTTTTCTTTGTATCAAGGTATCCGTTTCTTGCTTTCACCATTGCATTGTAATCGATGTTTCATTTGTAAATGACAATCGATTCTGTAATTAGATATTTTGATCACTTGCATTAGTTTAAGTTTCTAATGTAAATTTTACATTCTCATAAACTTTTATGGTTATCAGTCGTTGCCTCGATGCGCAAAGTATTTTAATTTTATACAAAATTAATCGTCCATAATTACATACACAACGATAAAGTTAAGATATGCAAAAAAATAAGATACTCTGCTCTTAAAAAAAAATTGGTCTTTTACTCCAATTAGGTAGAGTTCAAGTTGAAGATATAAGCCATACCTAGATGAAATTAAATAAGGTTATTCTGTTAAAAAGGTAACATTATAAAATGTGTTACTTACACAACATTTTTATGTAGTGTTGTTTTGGTAGAACGTTGAAACGCTAAAACAAAAATATTAAATAAGTTTTTATCTCAAAGAGAGAGGGGGTACGCGTTTTTTTCAAGAGTAGCTGTAGAAAATTATTAACATTATTACTTTGGAGATAAATACAAAACTTTCATCTGATATTACTTAAGCCGGTTCGGTAACTGTTTTATTACGGGCATTATTCATAAAACGCGATGCTCTTTTTTCATGCTTGTAACACAGTAGCCGGTACAATTTTGATACGGTCTGCGCCGAAATACTTTCAATTTCTTACTGACGGTACTGGCTGGTAATAATATTGTGTAGCGGGGTTTATGCACTTGAGTTTGATTAAAGAATGTGTCAAAGTAGGACAACACTGTAAGTAATACCAAAAAAAATCTTCGTCCTAGTATTTTCCGAAACGATGTTAGTGTCTGCTTCTAGTCTTCCCAAGTTCACATAAAAGCCGATTCTGTACAAGAATATTTTTCAAATATTTAATTTTGTTATGATAATATAGTTATTTTCATCATCGTTTTATTCTCAACCCATTGATTTATAGGCATACAATGTCCAGTAATAAATAATAATAAATAATATTCCGGGACAACTCACACACGGTTATCTGATCCCAAGCTAAGCAGAGCTTGTGTTATGGTAACCAGACAACTGATAAACATACTTATATATTTCTAAATACATACATATTATAGATAAATTACACCCAGACAACCAGAACAAATGATCGTGCTCATCACACAAACATTTGTCCTGGGTGGGAATCGAACCCACGACCTCCGGTATAGCAGTCAGGGTCACTAACCACTAGACCAACAGGCCCGTCAATTACTCTAGTACTCTATTTTCTTACATCCTCTTCATAGTTCATTACTCTTCAAGAGCATTCTTTAATTTCCTTCTTCTATTGTTATTTTGTATGTATTGACGTGTAAAGATTTGTGCGCCGGAAACGACAGAATATTTTGGACATTTTAAACTGTAACAACCTGTGACTACAATATTCTTACAAATAAATAGGTATATTCAATTCTATTCTTAATTCTTTATTAAAAAATACATAGAGGTATTACTTAATTGTTTATTTTTCCAATATAATTTTTATTGGTACTTCTAATAATCGAACATTTGAGCAAAAGAACATGTATCAACAAATACTAATAATAAAGAAATTCCGACTCAATTTCTCTCCGAAGTATCTATACAATTTAGGCCTAGTCGTGACTCGATTAGGTTAGCTTAATCGATTTAGATTCGTTATATCGATATAACAATTCGTTTTACAAATTCTGTTATACAACTGTTGTTTAACCTCGGCTTTGCCTTAATCAGTTCCATTAGAATTATCTATCTAAAAGATATTGTTTGCCATTGGAACTCGATTAAAATGTCTAAAATTAACAGATTAATAAGTTAATAAGATAAGTGGAATTTACTGTTAATTGTTTTAGTATTTTCTGTGAGAGTTATGAGCGTGTTTAGGGCCACGACTTAATTGATTTTAATTAAGCTATGTGTTTTTAAAATTAATAGCTTCCTGTCTGTTATTATCGTTCTTGTTAAAATGTTACACACGAAAGAAAGTAAACGTATAAATTAATGTAAGACTGAAAAAGACTATATTTTTTCGCAGTTGGACATACCATCACGCCTGTATCGCCGAAGGGTTAGGCAGAGGTGTACCAATGTACACCCACAGTTCGCCGGTATGTTTAGGTCCCATGTAATAGGGGGCGAGCCTATTGCCACTAACCGGGCACAAATCCAAACTCCGACCTGCTACTGAGAATTTCATAGAAAAACCCAGTAACACCTTGGTCGACTTGGGAATCGAACCCAAGACCTCTAGCGTAGCAGTCGCGCTTATAATCACTAGGCCAACGATGCGGTTTCAAAGGCAGGCAGTTGTTGGCCAAATAAATACTTAGGTACAGCCTCAGATTAACTTAGTAGTACAGCAATGAATGGATATTCATTTTTCCAAATCAACAGATTAAGTAAAAGTAAAATTTTGGTTTTACCGTTATTGGTAATGAGGTAAATTATAAAACCAATCAGTGACTATTATTTCTATAAGTTTAGTAGTAAATAGTTTTTTAAAGCCGTTATTATATAGATTAACCATTAGTTTCCGAGACCAATCATTAATCTAAAATATTTAATCTACAAATATTTAATCGGAAAACACGTGTCCATTATTAATACACTCGCAAAATATTTTCTAGGCTAATCGACCCGCCAAAATTAATTCTAACTACAACTAAATGAACGTAAGAAAGTCGTTTAATTTGAATAGTGTATGTCTTAGACCGGTTTTCTCGCAATTTATGTACTCATTTCATTAATAAACTAGTTCTTTTGCACATAGAATGGTTGATAATGAATATTAACTGGTTTTATGGATTGTTGTGGTTATTATTATTTGCTTTATAAGTATTTGATGGTATAGAGATATTTTTGTCATCTGGACTTACAATATTTTATTGCCACTGAAAGGTAATAGATAGTTCATAATATATTTTTTTTAATCTATTGAGTTGTGTGGTTTACGCGATTGTTAGATATTGAAATAAAACTACTTTCACGGATTTTATCGCGGTTTGTATTTAGTGTTTAATAAAAATATGAAGGTAGAACGAGCAACATCAACCGTCAAGACGAACACCATCTCAGTCTGCCCGTGACCATGATACCTGCTAAGGCGCTGGCCAGACAAAGGCCAGCGCCAAAGGTGTCGAAAAGTCGCGTCGGGACCTAAAATCTACATACAAACCGCGATAAATTCCGAAAAAGAAGTTTTATTTCAATGTTTTTTAAATCTGTTGATATTTAATTGTGAAATGAATGGTAAATAATACAGCAAAAAATAATGGTAGAAACTGTTTAAGGTGGAAGCGTCAGGGTAGCCCACGAAATTCAAATTTCAGGCAAAATGCAATTTTCAGGTCAGTGTCGAGTTGAATGTTGATAAAAATATGATTCGCGACCGCAATACGTATGTGTTTACAGAATAACAATCATTTAAATCATCAATTCAACCCTCAAAGTTCATGTAACCCCATTTAATGACTTTTTCATGAAATAGTCCATTTCGCGGGCTACCCTGACGCTTCCACCTTAAAGCAACATTTCTTCGCCATTGCCTTCACATAGTAATCGGTAAAGTCATTAGACTAACAAAGAAATGATTCGATGCCATTTATTCAACTTCTGAACTATGTACCTACATTTATAAGTTTAACTAGCGGCCCGTCCCGGCTTCGCACGGGTATTTAACACATTATTAATAAGTTAGGATTGAAGGTTTCTGTGTTATTACTACTATTACGCTCTTTATAATATTAGTATAGACACTCCCGTACCTCAGTGATGTTTAAATCGCATAGTTAGCCGAGCAGAGTGAGCGACAATCACGCGACTTTTTTCTAATTCTTATATTTTAAACTCGTGATATCTTTCGAAGGGAATGTTCAAAGTGAATAATTCAAAAAGTTACATAAAGGTATTGAAGCAGTCTTGACTATGAAGTAATTTATTTTGATAAGGATCAATACGAAGTTACAAATAAAGAGCCTTTTCTAGCGGCGTCCTTTCAATAATATTTTTTTAAATAAAATATCTCTTATTGTGACCTAACTATAATAGTTAGACATATGCTGTCGCGACACTTTTTGTAGATAATTATATGTTCTACAAAGACGTAGTACATTATTTTGTTCTATAATCAATAGTTTTCGCAGCGCACGCAATGCAATAAAGTTTTTTGGTAATTTTTTCACACCTTGGTTTACATTATTGAGGTTTTAGTATGGATCCCTAACTTTTTTGAAAATTTTATATAGCCTATGTTCACCGGAGATAGTGTAGCTTCCCAACAGTGAAAGAATTTTTCAAATCGGTCAATTAGTTTCGGAGCCTATTCATTTCAAACAAACAAACAAACAAACAAACAATCAAATCTTTCCTCTTTATAATATTAGTGTAGATAACTGGCATAAATCAGTAATTAAACTCTATTCAAATAATTATTTTTACCTTCAAATCACAAATTCACAAGTTTGTACCATAATGACTTAAAAAACGAAAACGTTCAACATTGTGTAATAGTAATTTTATAAATATTTGCGTGATGTCGATATTTATCAAGCAATTAAGTTTGACGGTGACTGGCTATTGAATATTCTAATTAGTTCATTTGCCAATTTGCAAGTTTACATTTATCTGTGAGATTATTTGCAAAACTATTGATAGGATATTTATTCAGATTGGCAAGATTCAGTTGTTTGGTTATGGCGTAACTAAGTGTCTCGATCAATTGCACTATGTAGATTTTTTCTCGGTGCAAGTATAATCAGATGACCTGTATTGGCTGAGTACATAGATTTGTGATTAAAGCAATGACATATTATGATTTCTTACTATATGTAGTTCTTACTTACTATAAGTTCATCTACAATGAACTGATAATAAAGTGAATAATACGATTTGTGGAGAACTAGACACCCCACCCCTCCAAACTTTGTCCTTCTAGCACAAAAACTGCCTTCAGGACACGAGCTGCAGTGGCCCATTTGGAAATCTCTCAACCGATTACGGACCCAAGTGGGTCCCTGCAAAACCCAACACTTGTCGCATGTGAGTGTGGTGCCCCATCGCAGGACATGGCACACCTTTTGTCCTGCCCGTCCTGCACTACCACCTGCAGGACGTGATGGAGACCGAGCCATCCAGGTTGCAACTTTTTGGTCAGACAGAATTGAAAGTTTGGATCTTTGACTGGATAAGAAGAAGAAGATAATAAAGAATTATCGAAATATTTTTTTTTGGTAATTTGGAAGCAACATTCCTGGTTTCTTTGGATCTATTTAGTCAATGTGAAATTTTGCTTCACTAAAAGCCTATTTATTATAAGTATTTATAAGCTTTACACTGGCATGATAAAGTAAGCAAATTCACGGGAACCAAATTGGGTTAAATAACCCTTTAAATTGTATACCTAGATAGCTATGCGCTGTTATACGTGCAGTAATAATGCAATGCAGTACAATGCAGAGCAAATTAATCAACCCGGAAACTATAACAATATCCCATGAACCTGTTTCCACTGAAATATGCTTTCAATGCACGGCAGTGTAATAAGTTATAACAAATAGGTTTACACTGCGGAAGAATTTAATGTAGCGCCTTTTTATCATTATTTTATGTTAACATTTTGAAGTCCATTTATGTAGTTCATATAGGTTAACTGTTAAGTAGGACATAATTATAATGTAGAAGTGGATATACCTATCTATGATGTTATTATTATTATTTATTATATTTAGCCTGAATTGTCCCACTACAGAACAAAGGCCTCCCTCCGTCCTCCTCCACACTTAAATGTAATTTATGAAAACTTAAACTTTAAGTAGCCGTTAATAAGTATCATGCTGTCTTTGTCACTTAAAGGTAGAATACAGCGACAGATAGACTTTTCACAGCGTCTTAAAGTAAGGTTTCTCTTCAATGTTTTGACAGCCCTGTTGGTCTAGTGGTTAGTGACCCTGACTGCTATACCGGAGGTCGTGGGTTCGATTCCCACCCAGGACAAATGTTTGTGTGATGAGCACGATCATTTGTTCTGTGTCTGGGTGTAATCTTATATATAAAATTCTCGTGTCACAATGTTAGTTACCATACTCCTCCGAAACGGCTTGACCGATTTTAATGAAATTTTATATGCATATTCAGTAGGTCTGAGAATCGGCTACTATCTATTTTTCATACCCCTAAGTGGTAGTAGGTAGGTAGTAGGCACTAGTAGGCAGGTGCTAGGTAGAAAAAATTGCATTGCAACGCATACCGGGTACAGCTAGTTTATCTAAAATATGTATGTATTTAGAAATATATAAGTATGTTTATCAGTTATCTGGTTGCCATAACACAAGCTCTGCTTAGCTTGGGATTAGATAACCGTGTGTGAATTGTCCCGGAATATTATTATTATTATTAAAAAATCTCAATCTCATCTTAAAGACTCGGAAACTCAAAATACTATAATTCTCATCTTAAATAACAGGCTACATGACTGTCTACGCCTTCAGCTACTTAACGATAACCTAACCATTACTTATCTCTGATTAATGATGATATTTAACGTCGAGTATCGATTACATATCGATAACAATCGATTTAGTGCCGACGTTACTCTTATCGGTTACAGATCAAAAGAATTAGATGGCGTCTATCGGTTTTAAATTAATCGATTCGACAGATGTCTATCTAAGATCAAGATATGTTTCAATGTACAATTTATTACGTTAGAGTAAAAAAGTTTCTTAAACACTTATAAGTGCAACACATTAACATCATGTAGGAAATACTGTAAATTATACGAATTATTCTTGGTCATATGTTTGAAAGAAATATTAGTTACAAAATTAATTCAGCTTTCATAAAAAATCTCTTGAGCTATTCTATGATTTTTATGTAAAACAGGTCCTAAAAAGGAAAATCTCTGAATGAAAACGAAAATGATGAGCTGATGCTAGTCAATAATATAATTAAAGATAGCTTTATAAGTAGCAATTAAATTGCTTCTTTACTTGTTCGCTTGTTAGACGTCCTCCTACAAAATCAACTGCAATAAATTACATCGCACTAAAGATGTTAACCGTCTCGAATGTGAGAAGAAAATATAAGACTGCTTAATCCTATCTGTTGCCTTAGGACTCACGCAGTGCCTGAATGCCTATTGCCTAGTTATCTAGCATCTAGATATTATCTCAGGAGATTTATTAAGGCTTAAACAGAAGCGTTTTGAATAGAGCAATGATGTTACAAATCATATGGATTTTGAATCGGTTTTTACCTGAGGGTTTAAGTTGTATACCTATGTTATAAGTATGTGTATGCCAACAGCTGTTCGGAGCACCTGCTTTTTAACAGGAGAACCTTATTTTTAACTTACTTGACTATTCATGCTAATTTAATGCGTCATCAAATCTGTCTGTCAGTCAATCACAGTTCACGTCCAAACCACACGACATAAGAAAAGACATCTACATGTATTGGCTAGGTTTTGCCTCAACTATTAGCAGTATTATTTATGTTTTTTTAGGGTTCCGTACCCAAAGGGTAAAACGGGACCCTATTACTAAGAGTCCGCTCACTGTCTGTCTCCAGGCTGTATCTCATAAACCGTGATAGCTAGAAAGCTAAAATTTTCACAAATGATGTATTTCCGTTGCCGCTATAACAACAAATACTAAAAACCACATCAAATGAATATATAAGGGGGGCTCTCATACGACGGTGGTACGGAACCCTTCGTGCGCGAGTCCGACTCGCACTTGGCCAGTTTTTTTAATACAATAAATTCTTGGTAACAGTAAACGTCACCAATCTGAATAGATGTCTAAGGAAGAGCTTAGCAATAAGTTTTGAAATCCTGATAAAATTGTTTGGAACTCTGCAAGTAGCTTACTTTGTTAGAGTATTATTTACATAGTAAGTATCTACCATACATAAGAAGTTTATATTAATAACTTAGTTCAAACTATCAGTACATAACAGTTTTTAACTCATAACGGGAAACCTTATTCCTCTGAACTTCCGTAACACAATTTCAATCAGTTTTACACTACAAACAATTTCGCTCTCAAACTGCTTGTTCATCACCATTCTTTCAATTAGACAAGTCAATCATAAAAGCAACTAATTAAACATATCAGTAATGATTATAAATAATTACACCGCAATCGGGTTCATCTGAGGGCAGATATAATTAAATAGGTTATATTAGATTCCTTCGATGTGCCGTTATCTTGTTTACAATTATCAAATTAGCTTCTATGACGCTTGTATTTCTAATGAATGTTGAAGTGAATAAATGGAAGTCAAGCATAGAGTACATAGCATTTAATTAATTATCATATTTTTCACTAGTTTCTTATTAAATATTAGCTTCTGAATCTAGACTGCCGGAGGATAAAGTAAGAAAAAAACTGGCCAAGTGCGAGTCGGACTCGCGCACGAAGGGTTCCGTACCCCCGTCGTATGAGAGCCCCCTTAAATATTCATTTTATGTGGTTTTTAGTATTTGTTGTTATAGCGGCAACGGAAATACATCATTTGTGAAAATTTCAGCTTTCTAGCTATCACGGTTTATGAGATACAGCCTGGAGACAGACAGACGGACAGACAGACAGCGGAGTCTTAGTAATAGGGTCCCGTTTTACCCTTTGGGTACGGAACCCTAAAAAACGATTGCTTCTAGATTTTTTTTCTTCGAGGTATCATTATGTACCTATTTTTCTGTTACGAACCTTCTTCGTGTCATAAAACTAAGTCTTACTTATGATTCTCAGAAAAAAGAATCTTATGTTCTTATTATGTAATTACTACAGATGGGTATTACCTATAAGGCTATTGTCACGGATCGAGACTAAGTATATCCAGCTAAATAACATGACAATCCACTAGTTAGCACTTTGTATGAATGTGCTATTGTTGTATGAATACAGTGTATACAGGTACACAAGCTGTTTAAACACCTTTTTTGTACACTGTTAACTAAGAACATTGACGAATTAAAATACAGCATTGTTTAACAATTTATACCTGTATACATGTATTGTTGAATTGTAGGTGAGACTTACTTTGTTGATCAGCCAAAATATCAGGCCCGTTGTACGTGTAAAATACGACATTTATCTAAGGTAAGGCTAGACCCAAGATTATTATTGATGAAAATGAGCTCAGAACAGAAAATTCTCTGTCAATCCCACATTGAGAATATTTTTTCTGTTCTGCACCTTTCATATAATCGTATTTAAACTAAATTATAAATTATAAAGAGGGAAATTCTAAAGGTGTCTTGGAATTCAGTCAGGACATAAACCAAACTGCACCTGTCTTTTACTAAAGAATTTGTAAAAGCTGCGAACTTAGCAAGCATTCAGCATACCATTGTATTTCTAAAAACAAATGGAATTAAGTCGTCGTAAAACAAAGGTGACATGTTTCGAATTCACTCAAGTTTTACACAGAGGATGCTCTTAATTTCGAGGGGCAATGACCTCAACATGGCCGGCCTATGCAGATGGAATAAATAAGGCTCGTCTTACTTGAACAAGAATTGCAATGTACTTGTTCTGTGTACCGTTTTGGTGATTTATTAAAGGGAGTTTATAGCTGTATGTGGGTAGGATATTCATTTGTTTTTTTCTGAATACCAAGAGTAAAGAACCACACAGCGCGTAGAGTCTGTGCAGAAAGAAAACTATCGTAGAATTTGAAGGAGTTGCTGTGTTCAATTACTGTATTTGGTATCTATGTTGACAACACTGTTGCGTCATTGTAGTGCAAGTGTAACATCGGGATATTCATAAAATGTATTAGAATATAATGTTTTCATAAGTCAGTAATTAAGAATTGCAAGGGACACTACAAAGTAAATAGTACCTACAGTCTCATTTCATTATCTTTTATGTATAGTATATAGCACTAGACGTATGAACCAGGTCGTGCCCGGTTGCCGGATAGCCGTCTGCTAAACACGGTTACGGTATTTACGAACATAGGTACAACCCTGCTCGAAAGTTCTGTCAGTAAACTCATGCTTTTCAAGGCATTTCTTTATGAATACTTCAAAAAGTTACTCACTGTAACGTTACTACAATGTATGACAATATCGCACATCGATCGCTGCGAATGAATTGTTTGATATGTCAATGACACATAGTAATCAACTATCATGTGTGTATCATTATTATTCAATATTATCGTATGATATTGTATGCAATCGATGCACGGATTTTTATATATTTATGCCTTTTCTCCGTTTGTGTGCAAAGTTAAATGAAAAGTCACGATGATGATACAGTTAATTGCAGCATTAATATTTTGAGTTCAGACGACGTTTGATTTATTTATATTTTTAAAGGTGTTCCTAAGTAGCGAACACAGATCACTAGTAATCTCCGTGGGTAAACCTTAATCCGCGTGCAATCAGACATGAAAACAAATGAGGAAGGTGTGGTGTTCTAGTTCAATCCGTGTATGAGTAGAAAACTCTCCCCAGCAGCAGAAGGGTTACATCAGGAATTGATATTATCCAGTCCATACATAATTTTCAGAACATTACGATCCTTTCTCTTAAGCCTGCATCCTATCCTGGCTAACAGACAAAAACAAACAGCTATTCAAACACGTTCTTACAAAGTTTGCTATATTCGTCAGGCAGTGTTAAATAAATATGTAAAGACTGCCATTGCATTGTTCAGGTGTTTTGCACTTACCTCATTGACTCACACACTCAGAATTTCCTGTAAATGTATGCTCAAAAGGCGTCTTAGTTCGCAACCTGAAATGTGAGTGTAGGGCTGTCAGAGCGAATTGTAAACTGTCTGTTGTTCAACTTTTATTAGTTGACATGATTATTCTTTTACCATTGTAGATGTATAGGAACTGCACTCAAATTTTAGGGTATCTACTTAATAGAAAAAAAAAACTATATACTTAATTCTTTATTTATCTATAGATATTAACAAAATTATATCAAAATTTAATTGAGTAATAATAAAATAATATGAATTAATGAATTTTGTTTTAATTAGGTATTTTAAACATAATCATATGCTGAGTAATTTAATCTACATGATAACTTACTTATCTATACTATGAATCATTAATATGACATACATAGATAATTTCCCAGCTCAAAACAAAGTCTGTAAAAACTGCCAACCCTACACTCGTAACAAAAGGATCAAATAGCTCAATACTTGTTATTTGAGTTGAAAGGAGAAATGAGGGACAAAGAGTACGTGAACTCATGGAGGTCGAAACTGAACTGGTATTTAAAGCTGTATTCTAGTCAGGTTTTTACGAAGATAGTATCATTTGCCAGTAGTAGTCCGTACTAGTTTAGTGGCTTGTAAACTGTTTTTGTCGTGAAGCCAGACTCCGTTAGCTAAAACAGAGCCTCATCCAATTTTCTTTGCTAGTGCCAGTCGCCGGTGCTTGTTTCACGCCCCGTCTTAGAAGGAGGACTTTTGTAAAGGAATCACTTGAGTTGCTGACTTATTTGTCATCAAGTAGAAACTATACCTCAAATAATTGCTCACACATAAATGTAAAAATTAATATTTAAAGGAAAACATCAAAATCAAATTAATATATACAACTGCTTCATGCCGAATAACAAACATACACGAAAAACGCGCATTCAAATGAGAACCTCCTTATAAAATCGGTTAAATTGGTCATAAAATGAATGATACCTTTTGTATAACACTAGAGCAGCGTTAGCCAGTCTGTAGGACAGCGAAACTTATGATTCTTTGTAGCTGAATATTGGCACTCGTCTCGACAGTCATCGACACAAGACTCGACTAAGTCTACTCATCGATAAACACGATAAGTCGCAATACATTACTAGCGCCAGCACTAGTTTCGTGCAAACACACCTCCAAGTTGCAGCTTAACGGCGCAAGCTTGCACCGTCTCGGATCGATAGTGTGCTACAGACGAGACATGTATTATTAGTGCAGACAGTTTGGGTAGATTGAATGGCTAATGTAATGAGGATTAAGTCTGAAGGTGTCGGGAACAAGTTTAGTCAGTTGAGAAGATGGATTTACATAATTTAAGGAGAGTAGTAGTAGTGAATATTGAATGTTCTTTTCTGCTGAGTTTTGACATTGGAGTCATGCATGATAGTGTGATAGTCCAAAAACACTGGCGACGTCTTTATTATTTTTACAATTTGTTTCTCTATTCATGTCACCTAATGATTTTCGTTATATACTACAACTAGGGTTAATTTGCTTAAAAATTTAGTTTTCTGAAGAAGTGATTAATCAAAGGCCATTACATAGTGCATCCTTGTGCACTTCTATAGATCTAACATTAAAAAGAAATTAAGTATTTATTATTCCATTGCGGTCAAATAATTATCTTTCCCTGATTAAGTTTGTTTATATTATATTATTATAAAGAATAGTCTAGACGTTATAATCTAAAATTGTATTTGCAAATAGCACCAAAAACAAATATATTCAGTAATTCATACATTCGAAATGTTGTCCGCATTTATTTATTTATTTAATGAAAATCTGAAATTCTAATATTATAATCTACATGTCTGCCGTTGACGTAACCGTCGAGTCGTTTTGTTTTACATACTGTAATAGTATAATCACGCTTTCTTCCCAAGGGATAGGCACATATCGAAGATTTTGGCTTGATACCATTAGAAACATCAGTTTGGGAAAAATACCCATTTCGTTGTTGTTAAAACGAATTACCTAGCTCTTGAACTGTAGAACACCAAGTTTATTTAAATAACAAGCCATTCCTCGCTTTAAAAGTGGTCTCCGACTCTCTAAGTCTGAATTATAGTCTCTATTATGTAAATAAAATAAACATTTCTGTTATGTGACGTCATGCATCCCTCTTTCAAATTAAATATAATTTTAATATTGCATAATGGGTTATGACTTGTTTACGAGAGACTGTATTTTTGTTTGTTAGATTCTTCTTTATTATGTACTTGCTTTTTTCGACTGCCTATTAAAGACTCACTATAAACCCTTCATTCCACATTAGTAACCTTTCCTTATCTAAAAGATTTTCGGTGGTCTGTATATTTACCCGTCCGAACTCAAATAAGCCATGCCTCAGTCGTCATGTCAAAGGTCACAGTCCCAGACGACCTAGATTTCGTATGTTTGGATATAAATCAATAAGGGTACGTTCGTGAAGAGACGTCAAACTAAACTATCTTGTGTTGTAATCGATAGTCTACGTAATACTGGCAACTTTAAAGGCTTCCTAGCCTTTAAATTGTATTAGATAACAATTTTAAAGTTTCAACTGGCTGAACGAACGCCATTTTGTTGAAAAAAAAAACGGTTTTGGTAACTGGCTGGTAGGGTCTTACATTTATTACCTTAGTTTATTTTTTATATTAAATTCGTAATTCAAAAACAAGATCGTGTTTTGTTTTGACGTTTAAATGTTTTAAATCTGTATTGTTCCTTTGTTTTGCTGTTGTAAATATTTTTCATAATCAGCCATTTCTGTTCCATTACAGGGTGGAGTCGCATTTTCTTGTTTTATTTCTTTCTCGTATTTCTTAATGTAACAAGATAACGTTTCTTTTTAGGCCATTGTTTGACTACACAGAACTTTCATTAACCATTAACCATTATCTACTTTCAAGTTTAAATAGTCGCAGCTGTCGGTTTATTTTTATTTAGAAAAACTTAAGCATTGTTATTGCTTTTTGTTTTAACTTTAATGTAGTTTACGTGTAACTGTCAATAGGATAGAGTACAATAAACAATTGAAAAAGCCACTTACTCTAATACCTTTTTTTGCATATACTAAAACATTGTGTTCCTAATTATGCCTATATTTATAAAAGGTTTTTATTTGCGATTCACCATACATAATACTAACAAAAGACAGCGTTAAACAACAAGATTATTTTATATTTTTATAATTATTATTTGCTCTCGATATCGCTAACTAATGGAACTATCAGTCAAATATATTTTTAGTTTATAATTCTTCTTATTTCTTGTGTAGGCTTAGTTTTTTATTTTTGTAAATACTTATTTTAAGTTTAATTTCATCAATAAATACTTGTTGTCAGAATTAACATCAATTTTGTATTTTTATTTTCATTGTTCTGATAAATATGGTATGATATTAATTATTAAACATAAGTTACGAATTGTCAAGCAAAATTTGAAGTGAAAACACGGGGATATCTAGTTTCTTAGTAAAGTAAACCAGAACCTTTTCTATGTAAATTCATGAAAGCTTTTAAATTACAGTGAGAAATGTATAATGTTTATTGTTTTATCTAATTTATTTGCAATAATTTCAAGCACTGTGTACAAACAGAATTAAATTAGATATGCAATAATTTTCAGAAGCTTATTTAAGTGAGAGAAAGTTTATTAGACAAATGTTAATGATTCGAGATACTAAAGTTATCAAGGTTGAAGTTAATTAAATAGCGTGAAAAATGTATTCAAATATTATGTTTTAACATTAAAAATATTATTCTTAAGTTATTTCCATCAGGTCTTTGCACTTCTGACAAACGGTGAAGGAAAACATCGTGAGGAAACCTGGATTCCAAAATTTGGGATCTGAAATCACCAATCCGCAGTAGTCCTAGTCTCCCAAAATTCAGCGTCGAAGTCTAAACTAAATTTAAACATATCATTTTAGAAGTTTCATGATTTCACATAATACAATGGCTGCCTATGTTGAAATTCAGTTTCTATTTGGTATAGAAAACTGAATACTACTGCACTGCTCTGCGTACCTACTGCATTATAAGTCCACTTATTTACTCTTCATGTCAAATAATGTCAATATTCAAATACTTTTTCATTCTTAAATATTTATCTATCCTTTTAAGATTCTTTAGCATATATTTGATGCGTATTCAAAAAATCTTAGTTTGCATGCGTGGGAGCTCTGAGTCAGCGAGGTAAACAGTCTAGCGGTCGTAGGTTCAAGGTCTGTCGTGCGATATTTTACTACGAGTACTTTCGTACTGCAGTGCACCATTATGCGCTGAAACATAAAGAGAAAATGGTAAATAGGGTTGATGGCATGCAAGGCAATGCATTAATGGAGAAGGCATGGCATTATTAATTTGGCAGTAATAGCTTGTTAGTGGAGTGGGTGGTAATTATGATATAAAATAGCCCATATTGTCGTGTATGGGGCCTGAAGATAATAATAATAATAATATTCCGGGACAACTCACACACGGTTATCTGATCCCAAGCTAAGCAGAGCTTGTGTTATGGTAACCAGGCAACTGATAAACATACTTATATATTTCTAAATACATACATATTATAGATAAATTACACCCAGACAACCAGAACAAATGATCGTGCTCATCACACAAACATTTGTCCTGGGTGGGAATCGAACCCACGACCTCCGGTATAGCAGTCAGGGTCACTAACCACTAGACCAACAGGCCCGTCAAAGATAGAAGTATCATACAAAGATAGAGGCAGACGAGGAAGCAAGTCTTCTCGCTCTAGTTGCAATATAGATGGCGTTTTACTTAAGCACTAGAAGAAATAGAAAAACAAACAGCTCTTGAATAATAGCATACCCCGGTGCGTATATAAACTGAACAAGAAGTAACCAGGGTGAGGTGATCACCTTAAGTATAGTATTCAGAAAAATATTTATCAGTTCTGATGGTGCCTTGTGACTTTAGAAATCTATCTATCTATTAAGCCCATCTTGTCTTACTGCAGGGCTAAGGCCTCCCTCTCCCTCTTCCGCACCGTTCTGTTTTACGCCAGGATTCGCCAGTCGCGGTAGGTAACATAGAAATTAATAATATTAAATGCACTGATAAGACCAGCATTTATAAATACTTCACCTATGATCTACTAATTATACAGATGTGCATTGAGTCATAAACACTATTGTTGTACTTGTCATCTCTGTCAGCAGTGTTGGCACATATAATCTATTGTTATTATATAAACATATTATATAGAGCGGAGAGTTTGCTTTGTTTTTTGTTAAATACTTAAATCTCAGTGTTGGAACAGTGCCCGATATAAGTTCCCTTTCACAAGAGATTTGGTTCGTCACCATGTCGCACTGTGGGCGTATCAAATAAGGTTACATCTTGGTTACATTAAGACTTCAGTATCTAATATTTTATAGATTTCTGGAACTTTGTTCTAGAATATCATTTTTAAGATAGAAAGCAAAAGTCGGTTTTCGAACCCAAGAACTGACATACCTACAGCTTGCTCACTGATAAAAGTAAAACATCGATTTAATAACTAGAAATTATATTATTTGAGTTTAGTGTTTATTAAGTTTTGAGAAGTAACTTTTTTTTTATTTGTGCTTGCGTGTTTGTCTATAATAAAACAATCAAGTCTTCCCTTACCTTTTAATCTTACAATTGTCATATTTCCCAAAATTATTTTGTTATAAGCTGTAGCCAGACGGCTAATTCGTCCCAATCGTCTTCTTTTGTCAATCTGCAAGAAGGAAGTTATTAAAGCCAGTGTGCATTTCTGCATAATATGTTCCAGAAACATCGCTTTTTTTCTTTTAAACTACTAGTTACGTTAAATTTTTAAACTACTCGTAATTTCTATACAATAGGTTTCGGTAATAGGTGATTATGATGAAACTACACTAACTAACACGTGGAAACTAAAGATTTTGACCAAGGCTACATACAATAGTTAACTATGGTTTTAACTGACAATGCTCAGTTAACCTATTTACATAATTAACAGAATATGAACGTTTAACATGTACCCTACATAGCCTACATTCCAGTTACTCTAATTTATTAAAGTTTTGGGAATGAAATATTAGAGTTTTAATGATACGAGTCTCAGGTGACCTAACTTTCATTTTTTTTTACAAATGAGCCTATCCTTCCTCATAGCTTATACTCTACAGAAATAATTTACACAAACACACTTTTTTTCCTATTTGAAAATGGAACACGCCATTTTAATTTATTTACTTATGGCGTAGCTAGCCGGCCAGTGCTTATTTCAAAATGTGGTATATTATTGTTTATTACTTAAAAAAGGAAATCTGAAAATCGTGGCCTCAATGAATTTAGAATTTTATACCGTTTATCAGTTTTTACGCGTCTGTATCTGAATTCGGAGAATATCAAAGAGGATTTGTCTGAAGCTTTTGAGGACAAAAGAAGGTTTTTATTAGCCAATTGCTTTTTGTAATAAGTTTAGAGATTCAATTTTGATTTGGCCTGACTCCCCAGCACCTAAAGTGGCCTGACTCCCCAGCACCTAAAGGACCTCACAGGCCCCACTGCCGGTGAAGCTGGTGAGTCGCTTCTGAGGGAGCTTACGGCTTTGACAAATTTAATGCTCGCAGGTGGGGTCCATGAGGGGATCATCGACACCCTTTATGGAGCCAACCTGTGTGCCCTTAGCAAAAAGGATGGTGGTATTCGCCCCATTGCTGTTGGCACCACCTACAGACGTACGGCAGCCAAAATTTGTTGTAAGTTGTACAGCAACGTTTTGTCTGATAAATTCCAGCCCCTTCAGTTAGGCTTTGGCTCAAAAGGGGGCTGTGAAGCTGCCGTACACGCACTGTCCACATATTTGGCCCACAGGAAAAGTGAGGTTATTCTAAAAGTTGACATAAGAAATGCGTTCAACTCAGTGAACAGAGACACCTTGTTGGCAGAAGTCAAAAGTGAAACCCCCAAAATTTACAGTTTCCTTTGGCAATGCTACCGAAACCCTTCAAAATTAGTCTATAAAGACAATGTTTTAAATTCGGCTGTAGGTTGCCAACAAGGAGATCCTCTCGGGCCGGTCATATTCAGTTTAGCCATCCATCCCATTATTAAGGAATTGAAATCAAAATTTAATATTTGGTATCTGGATGACGGAACTCTAGGAGGCGATGTCAACACTGTAGCAGATGATTATATATCCCTTAAAACAAATTTACAAAAAATTGGTCTTGATTTAAACACAAGTAAGTGTGAAATATATATTCCAGATACACATTTAGATAAAAAATTAGCTTTACAAAAAATCCAAACAATAGCCCCTGAAATTAACATAGTCAATAACTCCTCTCTTCGCCTTCTAGGGTCCCCAATTTTAGAAGAATCATATGAAAATTTTATAGATGATAAAATTGAAAATTTTCAGTCAATTTCGAATAGACTTTTTAAAATCTCTTTACATTCTGCTATTACTTTAATTCGTTTTTGTTGTTTTGGTCCAAAATTTACATATTTTCTTCGTTCTTCACGACTATGGAAACATTTGCCGCTTTTGGAAAAAGTCGATAAAATTATTCGGTCCACGTTAACGTCCATTTTTAACGTAACGTTGGATGACCGAGCTTGGACCCAAGCCACGCTGCCGATCCGATTTGGTGGGCTTGGTGTACGTAAAGTTTCCAGTCTAGGCCTACCAGCATTTTTGTCTTCGGTCCACAGCACTGAAAAATTAACCAGGCAAATCTTAGGGTCTTCTCTGGTTGATTTTCAGATTCTGTGCATGACTGAGGCAGTAAATAGTTGGGAATTGTCCTGCCCGGGCACAGATCTACCCGAGCAACGTTCTTCTCAGAGGCAGTGGGACGAGCCGCTTTGCAGTTTGATACGGAAAGAATTAATTAATACGTCAATCAACACTGCAGAGCGCGCGCGTCTCCTGGCTGTGGGAGAATGGGAATCGGGCCTCTGGTTACAGGCACTTCCGTCAACCACTCTTGGTACGATTTTGGATGACAATACTTTCCGGCTCGCCATCAGTTTACGTTTAGGTATACCTTGTGTCGCATGTCATCGGTGTCAATGCGGTGAAACAGTCGATTGCCTCGGTCACCATGGCCTGTCCTGCAGCAGGAGCGCAGGACGTATATCCCGTCACGCAAATATTAATGACATTATTCGTCGTGCTCTTGTCATTGCCGGTGTACCAGCTGTTTTGGAACCCAATGGTTTGGTGCGCAGCGATGGTAAGAGACCTGACGGTATGTCATTGTTGCCTTGGAAATTGGGTCGGCCTTTGGTGTGGGACGCAACGTGCGTCGACACCCTTGCGCCATCCCACGTTCTAAGTTCGGCGGCCTCTCCTGGAGCTGCTGCTGGAGCAGCGGAGACCCTTAAACGGCGGAAGTATAATAACCTAATGGGTAATTATATTTTCGAGCCGTTTGGGGTTGAAACGCTCGGGTCATGGGGTCCGAGTGCACGAAATCTTTTTAAAGAACTGTCAAAACGTTTGGTGGACTCTACTCGTGATCAGAGAGCTGGTTTGTTCCTTGCACAGAGAATCGGCATAGCCATTCAACGTGGCAATGCTGCCAGCCTTCTGGGCACGTTTCCCGCCATTGACAGGGATGACGATGAGTATTTTGACGCGTGTTAGTTTTATTTATCTATATAAGATTTAATTTTAGTCTTTGTTTGTTCTTGTATTAGATTTAAGTCAAATATTTTGATTTTATTTACAATACAAATTCAATTTACTGTTAGTCAATAGATACATCATAGATAGATAGATAGAAACCTCTTTCTTTCATTAAAAGAAGCGGCATAAAGATACCAATGAAGTGGTTTCAGTCTTCCAAAACGAATAAATTAATAACATCAAAGATCAACATAAAAAATATTAATTATGATCTGCCAAAACTTATGACAAATCCTGTAATTGGTTAACCTTAGATCAAACTGAATTATTATCATCAGCCCGTATCAGTCCACTGCGCGTATAGGCCTCTCTAATTCGAAAAGCCTTTCAGAATTTGGAAGGTAGTTAGTACCTTACTACATCAGGTAGCTTCCTCATACCTACACCGCACTTGTTCATTTTCAAGCCTGATTCAATCAGCAAGCTTATTTCTTATGGCGGTTGAACTTATAAAAAATTAAAACACTAATTTCATATAGTCTAACGTCGATGACCGTTCATACTTTTATCATCAGGTAAACTTTGCTTGGTTTGTCAAGTAGAGATAGCAACCCACAGGTCCGCTCTATTTACGGGCTTACTTCTGCGTCTACGGTTCACCGGCTTTTTCACGTGACTTTCTCCGTTAATGAGTTTAATAAGGTTTATACTGCCGACTGGTCGATGTTCATTTATTCCTCTTGGTAGCTTCATTCATGTTTTATAGCTTTGTATTATGTATATTATGCAATATCTTCGACATTAAGTTTGCTATTGTCTTGTTTACATGTATATTTATTAGCAGTGGAAGCAATTAGAGATTTTGATGAGCAGTTCTTTTGATTTCTGAACAAGTGAGGCCGTAAGTGTTATTAGAATCAACTTCAAGTCATAACGTTTTTTACTTACATCAGAATTCTTCGCTCCTAGTGAAATCATAAAAGAACACAACAATACTGTGATATTTTACCATCGCTGGTAAGCTTAAGAAAAGCCAATATCAAAAATCGACCAACAAAAAGTAATAGCAGATAAAAGAAGTGGAATTTAAATCCAAAATTCAATTCAACTTAAAGTTAAGTTAGACAGTAAATCCGCATTGCATAAGCTGTATCAGTCTTGGCAGCTAGCCAATAGTCAAGATAAAACATTTTCTAGATACGTGCAGTCCGTACGGAGACGCGGCGACGAGACGATTGGCGCCTGTGACGTCATTAGGTCCTATGATGGTACATATTGATGTATGTGTGTGTAGGTCGGGTGTAAATGTTGTGTTATAGTTTCTGATGTTAGGTATGATTAGAATGATTAGAGATGTCTGTTTAGCTATTTTGTGATGGCAAAGAAATGGGGAAGGTTTTTTTTTAAAAGCATGTATTTAAAGATGTTGCCTTGGTTGGTTATCCATGGATAGGCAGGGATTCGGTTTCGAACTACAGGGTCTAATATTAATTTCGATAACTGTTTAAAAACAAATAGGGTTGCCACTTGCCATTAGAAAAAGATCTCGATGAACATCAACTTACTAGGAAATTAAGGCAGGATTTTTGGTGGTCGCTAATTTTAATGATAAAAACATGAACTTTAAATCTAATTCATTGTTTGCTACTGAAACATTACGCTCCAGTAATCAGCCGGATCTTCAAAATAGCAAAAAAGGTACATAAGTAATTTAGTTTTTATAATACGTTGTTCGGATACGGTCGAGTAATACGGGTGTACGTTTATTTTCAGTTTTTGTACACATTCACTTTTACTGTATTGTTCGGACACGTTTTGTGTGTTCTATCTGATGAGTCCATATTACTTTCAGTGTCCATATTAATTTCTAGACCACGATTTTTTATACCGATTTTATAACGATTTTTTATTAAGGAATAAGGAGTTACTCAACTTTATTTGTTTTTTTTTTTCAGCTTCATTTGTTGTCATAATAATTTTGATGCGAGTTAATTCTGTCTGAAATGACTCAATTTTGTCTGAATTTTTTATATGAAAATTTGGTTGTCCTATCTCATGTATGATGAACCGATGTACAATTCGTAGGCTGCTAAAGTTATGGGTGTGTTTTTTGAAAAAAACATTTATCATGGAGACTTGAGAGACACTTAAAGCGCATCATGTCATTTCAGAAAAGCAGACATAGAAAATAGCACATTACGTAAATCACGTGGATTCAGCTGAGCGTGACCGCAGCGACCACGCACTTTCTTATTGTTCAGAGAAAAACATCGCATGCATTTGTTTATGAATAGCGCTCTGGTTCTTGTGATCGTATCGACTGTGAGATGGAGGGAAGGTTGCAACTGTTGTAAGACAGGTGTACTTACACATAGAATAATCAATTGTAATATAGATAATTATGTTTTTCTTTAAATATTCAGCGTCAAACGTGTAGAAACTACTAGATTACCTGCTGAACTATGTTTGTTAATATGACAGAAACAGTAATTTATTTATTTAATAAAAATAATTAATAACACGAAAATTGATGGATGCATTGTGTGGAAGACGATATGAGAAAGAAAGGAATGAATGTTTGAGATGATGAGTAGTAGAGATAAATGGAAGCTGAATACGCGGTGCGTCGAACCCAAATAACTTAATTGGGGACAGGGCATCGAAATGGATGATCATAAAGTAAGTAATTACTTAATTATTATTATGAAAAATAAAAAAAAGCAGGCTAATCTCTTAAGTCATGTAACCAAGCAGATCCATATTATGTACTGTGGTGACTCTACAGTACGTCACGTTATAGACTATAGACGCCATGGTGACGTAAGTTGAGATTATGACGTCAAACTGTCTGGAATATTTCAAAGAGCTTTTTATATAACTTAGAATAAAATACTGGTTGATGAAACCTTTTTAAAACTTGAGACGTAAATAAATAAGGGTGGATAAAGGAGATAAAGGCTTTTACCCTACAGTTCTGCGTTAAATAAATAATAATAAACTAAAACCAACACAAGAAATTAATTTCGTGGCAATAGCATAAATTATCTCAAATAATAATAATACCAACCTATAAACGTCCCACTGCTGGGCACAGGCATCCTCCCACATAGTGAACTCTGTGGCACGATAACCACGCGTGCTCATTTCGAATCGGCGATTTCAAAAAAGTATCTCAAACTTCAATTATTTAATATGACCATAATTTCACGAGAAATTGAACACAATATTAAATTCTCCCAGAAGTGACTCAGAAAAGAAACTATCTATGTGAAACTGTCTATTGTATGTACCAAACATACCATGAAAACTTAACGTATAATCTCGGTTGATTTATTGAGGAAAATACTACAAATAGAATTTGGGAAGACGGTAAGATTTATATATATATATTCAATGGTGATTATCTAGCAGAAAAAAAGTTTTATTGGTATGAACATTTATGTACGAAGTATCGGGTATTATTAGATACTATAAAATCTATTAATAATGGTATTGCTATGGATTATATTCAAATACAACCACTAACTGGAAAGTAGGTCACTGAACTTGGTTACCGAATTACAAAAATCTAAAGTACACTTGTAAGACTTGTAAGTGTCAAAAATTCTCCATAAAATGTTTCCCAATTCATCAGAAAAACTGTCGATGTCATAAACTATGAATCCTATTTTTTTATTGTATATGTATTGCGATCTCCTTTCTGTTTTTGTTCCACTTACCTATTATAACTCGTTGTTCATTTGTTTATTAAATACATCCTAGTCTAGGTTCCCAGCTGGTAGTAACGTCAAACTAAACTATACCACATGAATGGGAATGTTTATTATTATTCTGAACATGAACTACCACATTTGCACCTACTTTTTTTGTTGTTACTCCAGTGACATTCGAGCAAACTTTCGTAGGCTTGCGAAAGTTCGTATTAACCGACTTCAAAAAAGGGGGAGGTACTCAATTCGACTGTATTTTTTTATGTAGTTACCGCAGAACTTTTGACTAGGTGAACCGATTTTGATGATTCTTTTTTTATTTGAAAGCTGGTGCTTCCCGTGTGGTTCACACGCATTTCATTTTGGTGGTTTTGACAACGGGATCCATAAGAAATAAATATAAGACTTATTTTGAAGTCGGTTTTTTTTTTGTAAGAATTATTTTGACAATGCTTGTAAGAGGACGAATGTGGCAAAAAATCGCATAATCATTTGCCAATGTACTCGGTTCGTTGAATGACCGTCATAAGAACTAGAACATTTAAATTCATAAGTTGTCACTTTCATTATGTACTCGCAAAATAAATAAGCACCCTGTCAATACATAAACGTTATTTACATAGTTGGTAATGATAGTTAATCACGAATGTGCGGTGGGTGAAGCGTAACACTTTCTAACTCGGAGAGTGGAGACGTGTGACGATGCTGTGCCTGTGATCGTCGCTAATTGGGTATTGAGATGTGATTTAATGATAGAAGATCTTTTTAATAGTATTTTGATGTAAGGGTGAAGCACATGGGCAATATTTGCTAGTAATGAGAGGTTTTGGTGATGCGAGAAATATCGTGCGAGACGCGGTACATTGCGGGGTTGCGCTGCTGTGGTGTCATAAGGGGTCTGTCATAGACGTCAATGTACTGCAATTCGCAGGCCAAAGCCCTGGGGCCCGAGTCTGCTATTTACAGTTGCTTGAATCGTCTGAGTGGGTGGGGCTAGTGGGACCATTTTACGATAATTGGCATTCTACTAACTGTCAAAACGTCACAATTGGCCATTGGAACGATTGAGCCGAGAGTTGAGTGAATATGACCGATGGCCGGTACAATTTCGTATTCCGCTATTTTTTGACAGCAGTTGCATAGAGTAGGATGTAATATGTTACTTGCTTTTGACAGCTTTTGACTCTCATATCTATGGCTAAACATTTTTATTTTTCATAGACAATGTGTCAATTTCAACAAAAACTTTCCTTTTTTAAAACATAATTATCCTTATTTACAAGTTTTTAATAGAAATTACATATTGTATGGGCTTTTACAATTAATTAGTATTCAAAAAACAATTAATACAATTTTTTGCAACATAAGAAACGATTATTAATAATTAGTGCCAAGCGGTGTTGTCAATTTAAATTAAAAATAAAAGTATCAAACATTTTGTAATTATTAATAATTAATTTAAAATTTTGCGGTGTTGTCAATTTAAATAAAAAAAAAAAAAATTTTTTTTTAATTTAAATTGACAACACCGCGTCCCACTCATGCCACTCATGCCAATGATTGTTGTTGGCTTAACTGAATACGAAAATTAGGCACATATTGGGTTGACACTATCATCCCACTATGATCACACTGACACGGAGTGTAAATAGCAGACTCGGGCCCCTGAAATGGTAACGCTAACGAACGCCGCTTCATCCTCATTCTATTCCTACCTGGGCTGAAATAGAATATGTGTCGGTCAAATATCAAGTAGCTGCTTGACAAACCAGCAGATGAAAAATTTAATATGAACGTACAACAAATCGTTCATTTGCACAAACTATAGGTGTTCAGTAAATGTGCGAGATTTCACCACGATATCTGTTTTCAGTTTCTGGTTAATATTCAAACTCCAATCATCAATATAATTGTTCATCTAATTAAATAAATAAATAAAATAAATAAATGCGGACAATATCACATACATTGCTCTGAACCCAAAGTAAGTAGCTGAAGCACTTGTGTTATGGAATTCAAAAACAACGAAGGTACCACAAACACCCAGACCCGGGACAATGTAGAAAAGTTGGTTTCTACATTGACCCGTCCGGGGATCGAACCCGGGACCTCAGAGCTAGCGACACCTTGAAACCGGTGCGTACGCCACTCGACCACGGAGGTCGTCAAAATAATTACATATACAATTGAGTGCATAAGCGTGGCTATTGTCCGATAGTAGCCTGGTAATCACGTGCATAACTGCATACGCATTGACTTCCACTTGTAAAATGATAACGTCAAGTGCATCTGATTAATTCTTACTACTGTCTCTTTGTTTAATTAAATTAGATTTCTCGTACCGAATAAAATTGAATTATTTTATTGAAATTAAAGGGACTAAGGTTTATTTTTCATATTATTCGGAAATGGCGTGACTATTGCAATAAATCGTAGGTATTTATTGATACCGATTGATATTGATTATACCTTTTCGAAATTGAGGTTGCAGTTTGTAGTAGCTGCATTCTCAATTTCAAAAAATCGTCTAGTAGCTGGTAACAAAAATCCGATAATCCAGTCAAACTATTGTTAGTAGGATTGGTCCTCACCATAAAAACGAATACTTAGAATAGAGGGAAGATAGAAATAAACAATATTTTCCCAAACAATTGTTTTTATTATAAACTTTTATATCTTCATACTACATAATATTGTATTCTGCTGTGAATAAATATTTCTCTATTCTTCAGAAAGACAGATGTGCGATATTGTTATAAAAATATCATATTTAAACTCTGTTTATACTTCTATATTATTGTTATCTCTGCACTTTCACTTCCTTTGTGGTTTATAGACAAGAAATGTTTTCACATGTGTGAGAAAAATGGAAAACAATCTATTGTAAGTGATGTCATTTTACAACATAGCAACTGCTGTCTGTTGCTACTAGTGTCATTACAAAAAGTAAGCAAAACATGAAAAAGTGACTAGCAGCGCCCCGCGGTTTTACCTGGGTAGTACCCATTCCCGTTGAGTAGTCGATATAAAGTGACAAATTTAATCCAAATCTATTCACAAACATGCACAAACATGCAACAAGCAATCTTCCTAATGAGATAAGAGAAAAAAAATAGAGGGACAAATATTTAAAATAACATACTTATGAAAAATATTACCTAATTTTTATAAATCGTCAAGAACTCTAAATAACAACAGAACGCTTTATTTTAGTTACGTTCTCTAATCATGTAACGTATGTATGATTTGAAACACGATTCGAAACGTGAACTTCGTCTTTCTCTCTCGCACTTTGGTATATTACGTTTCAAAAAGTCATCAAAACATTGCTGGCTTACTCACTCTTAGTTGTTTCGTTCTTTCATGTGCGAAGGTTGGCAATGGAACGTCCGATTTATTATTGTTTTGACGTAGTAGCCAAAACTAGATATTGTTTTGTTATTTGGTTAATAAACGCTAGCTGGAAAACTAAGTAAGTAACAAATGTACAATATACCATTACTAATGTTAATACAGGTGCTTACTTTAGAATCATGTAATAAAATAGTGTGAAGCCGAAGTTAGCAACCTGACGGCTTTCCGCAGATGACACACATATTTGATCAGTATTTAGAGTTTGATTAAAGTATTAATATTCACAAATTCAGTATACAAACAACATTAAAATAGCATGTTTAATTACTACAACACATAAAACAAAAATAACACTCAGTTTCATAACCTCACATTTAAACATACTACCTATTTAACACAATACCTATTGATTTCATTATTTGCTGTGTTACTTAATTATTAGTATCTATTGTTTTACTATAAACTACAAAAATATATGCGAACTACATAAAAATACCCTGTAAGTTGTAACAGTGCGGCAAAACTTGTAACAAATTGATTTATGAAGGTCTAAAATGTTGTGAATCATAGAAAAATAATGCTAATAATGCTAGGAAAATTAAAAATAATAATAATATTCCAGGGACGACTCACACACGGTTATCTGATCCCAAGCTAAGCAGAGCTAGTGTTATGGTAACCAGACAACTGATAAACATACTTACATGTTATAGTTAAATTACACCCAGGCACAGACCAAATGATTTTGTTCATCACACAAAGATTTGTCCTGGGTGGGAATCAATCCTCCGGTATAGCAGTCAGGGTCACTAACCTCTAGACCAACAGACCCGTCCATAAATATATTATTAATATAGATTTCAGTTTTCAAATATACAACCAGATTATATAAAGAACTAGCTGTCCCAGCAGACTTCGTACTGCCTCAATCGATAAATAAATGCCTGAACTTTTGTATTTGTTTTTTTTTTTTATTCCGAGTTTTTTTTTCCATATTTTTTCACCTTTTAAACCTTCTCTGGACTTCCACAAATAATTCAATACCAAAATTAGCCAAATCGGTCCAGCCGTTCTCGAGTTAAAACTCGAGAACGGCTGGACCGCTAAAGCGAGACTAAGGAACAGCAATTCATTTTTATAAATATAGAAGATTACACAATATCCTAGTTTTGTCTTGTATATCTGGATAGATTGGTATTGGTAGACTATTTCTGTATATTTATATTCTGAGTTCAAGTAGTTTTTATTTATTGCAAAAGCACAGAGGTTTGTGCTTTTGGGTTTGCTTTTGCGTTTTGGGTCAGCGCTGTTGTCTCGTGCCTGCGAGCACGAGACGCAGCATTTATGCTGAGCGCTGACCCTTTCTCGCATAAGTGACGCAACTGCACCGTTTTTTTTATGTTCTTACTTGTTTGTCTCTAGTTTAGTTTTCGACGGGCCTGTTGGTCTTGTGGTTAGTGACCCTGACTGCTATACCGGAGGTCGTGGGTTTGATTCCCACCCAGGACAAATGTTTGTGTGATGAGCACGATCATTTGTTCTGTGTCTGGGTGTAATTTATGTATAATATGTATGTATTTAGAAATATATATAGGTATGTTTATCAGTTGTCTGGTTACCATAACACAAGCTCTGCTTAGCTTGGGATCAGATAACCGTGTGTGAGTTGTCCCGGAATATTATTATTATAGTTTTATTTGTTTGTTGTTTTTTGCGTCCTTTTATGTGTGAATAAATGGTATTTCTTTCTTTCTTTTCTTTTATTCTCAACTACAGCTATTTCTATACTGCCAAATTGCAAGATCAGTTCCTGTCTCAAATAGATTAAGTATAAACAATATGTATAGAAATTAAATATTAAATATTTAATTAAATTAAATAAATATTTAAATATTTTTAATATATTTTTAATTTAATATTTTTCTGGTGTTTGTGATATTTTGCATATATTTTATAAAATGTGTTATACTGACAGGGGTCTTCTTGGATTCCTCCATTCTTCAAAATAGGTTTAATTATGGCAAATCTTAATCATGTGATTGGAATAATTTTTACTAATTGATTTGTTAATGTGAAATGTTATAGAACTGGTTATTTCTTGGGCACAAGTTTTTTATTATGGTGGTGGATTATTATTTTTTCGGTGACAGACTAGCGAACAACAATACTATTATTTTCTTCATACATATTTAATAGTTGGTATAAGTTTTAAATCAAATCAAATAATTTATTTGCAATGAATGTAGGTTACATTAAAATACAGGTGGAGTAAATAAGAGTGAGACGTATACATTCTGCCTGGAAATAAGCATGCAAAGTTTACAAAAGTTTTCATCTAAGCTATCTAAAAATAAAATTATAAATTCAAAATGCCACAGTTAGAATTATAACAGTTATACATATCTACATTTAAAACTATATGTATTATTTTGTTTCAGGTAAACTATAACATGGTTAAAACCAAAAGAACCCAAGCTAGTCCTTGCCAATTTTAATCTATCGGTGAGTTTGTAAGTTGCATGGTGCAATTGTGGCATAATGCCAAAAGTGAAGTACGCTAATCGGGAATATTATGACATGATCATGTGTGTTGGTGAAGCTCATAGTAATTATGATAAGGCTCGTCGGTTGTATGCAGAAAAATTCGTTGAAGGTAGACCGGAAGGTAAACGACGAGAGCTACCTACTAACACCACATTTAGCAGGTTGTCTATGCGTTTATATGAAACTGGTACTTTTCACTCCCGTCGCTGGGACGCCGGTAGAAGTTCAAATGCTAAAGTTGACGACAATATTATAGAGCTCTTTGAAGAAAATCCAAAAATGAGTGTACGCAGAGCCGCTGCTGATTTAGGTGTTTCTCACGTGAAAGTGTGGCAGTTACTCCGTGATGAGGGGGATGATGTGAGACAACTATACCATTGCGAACGTACAGAACAACTCGTTAAGACTGATTTCACTAGCCGAGTTCGCTTCTGTCAGTGGTACCGGGACCAGATAGCAGAGTCACCTAACTTCGCGAATCTCGTGTTATGGACGGATGAAGCTTCGTTCACTTGTGAAGGGATCAGCAACGTCCACACTGAACATGTGTGGTCGTATGATAACCCACATCTGGATCTTGGGGATCGCGACAAACAGTCATGGCGGATATACGTTTGGGCGGCTATTATCGGCGATGTTCTAATTGGCCCTGTGTTTTTACCTCGTAACTTAAACGGTGAAAAATACTTATCATTTTTAATTAATGTGATGGAGGAGAACTTGGAATCTCTTCCGGTTGCTGTTTATTCTGAAATGATTTTTCAGCATAATGGCGCGCCTGTACATTTCGCTAAGCGTGTCTGCAAGTATTTGGATAAGCGGTTCAAAAAGTGGATCGGCCGCGGAGGCCCTATTAAGTGGCCACCACGTTCTTCAGATCTCACCCCGGTGAACTTTTTCTTGTGGAATTATATTAAAAACTTAGTTTACTCGGAAGCTTGTGATACACGGGAACAAATGCAGTCTAGAATTGTGGATGCCTTTGAAAGTGTTACCCCAGAAATGCTTAGTAATGCCATGTCATCGACACTTCGGCGAGTGAATTTGTGCATCCAACAAGATGGAAGATCTTTCGATCATTTCTTGTAGGACTCAATAATTACAATTAAGGTAAATTTGTTAACGTGAATAGTTGTTAGTTTATCAGTGATCTGGAATTAGTGTAAGTTACATAATAGTGGCAGCTTGTGAATGTCGATTGATTGGATATCACTATCTGTCTTAAATTGTGGAAATCATATTTGCTTAATATAAAAGAAAAATTGACAATAAATACTAAATCACAATGTGACAATGTTGCGCTTACAAGTATCGCGTGAATGGTTATAATGATGCCATTTTAAATAGCTTTACTGCAAATCGTAATTATTCTTTATTTAAAGAATCAGTTGCCTTCTGCTATTATTTACTGCAAACAACTTATCTTAACGCCCTGTTTTTTGATAAATCAGGTCGTTGTTGCAATTATGTTAGTTTGAATGGCCAGTGATAAGTCTGTACTACTGATAACGCAATTATAATAAATCAATTGATGCCTGCAGTTACAATAATAGGCATTGCGTTACGATATAAATAGCAGCTACAAGTTATTGGGTTATCAAATTGTCTTATTTTCTGTATTTTAATAGAACGGCTCGTCTAGTTAATTTGCTAGGATGTTTTAGGCTTAACATTAAGATTAATTTTGGTCATTCTTAGTTTCACATGCCTCTCCACGTAGCACTCAAAAAAGTGTTAAAGAGCACTCCATTGTGTATCTCACGAGTCACGACTTCACGATATAATATTTGCAGGAATGGAATACAGTGGCGTCTTATTAGATGCTCAAATGTTCTATTCCAATCGGTTCGAATTCGGGTCCTATGTCTATTTGAATAGACTATTAAAATATTATTAAGACTGGCAGAATAAAAAATCCTCCTTTCGTCAATCAACATATGTACCTACTTATGTATTCACATCAAACCGATTCCGCAGCAATCAATTAAAAAAAAACACTGGCTGACATTTCACAAAGTCATAAAAGGAACATGTCAAGACGGGACCGTGACCGGCCGGACATTGGTCAGTTGTTTCTTAGCGGCCGTCGACCCGCGCGATCGCAATGAGATTGGTGGATTACGCGCCGGCGCCGAATAGCGCGGGAAAGCGTGGATTGAATTTTAAAAAACTTGTCAACGGATATTGCCTTGTCTAGGTTATATTTTTAATTTAGTTTGGTGTCGCTGTTTCATATCCGATTTCGAAAATTTATTTTAACCAGTATAGAGCGAGCACAGAACAAGTTACAATTGGCTATTTAAACTAGAGATATTTTGAAAATGTGTTAATTTTGCGATAACCAGAATTTATGAAAACACAACTTTTTGTCTTTCTGTTTCTGCTCTGTTTTGATTATTACACCGATTGGTAGTTTCAGAGAATTGTGCGTTTAAACTAACAAACTCTTTAGCTTTATTAATTAACCGGATGATTATTAGTATACATCATACAGCCTAGTTTAAAGTGGCATCTTAACACGATCAAGTTGTTTATTTCCTTTTTTATTTATAGCGTGTGTCGTGTCGTAATTTAATTAAAACTGAACGTGTTAGTTACACTAAATGACATTTATTTTTTCTGAAAATTTATTTCATAATACATCTTCGTTATTTATTGTAATGCTTTTATGTCTTATCTTCGTCTCATAGACATACAAATCACCAAAATATAGACATGGTCTAAACGTTCCCTTCCATATTCTAGGGACTAATTCCTTTATGAAAGTAACAATTTACCAGTTAGAAGATCATTATATCGTGTTTATAATATCACTCGTGCCTCACAAAACTTACCCTAGGGCCACAAACATTCCTTAGCAAACGCATAGACATTTCTAAGTACTGATTTTAGTTTCACCTTATGTTTGACACATAGACAACTAGAGCATTTTCTAGTTCTCAGCAGTTAGGATCCGTTCATAACTGACTGACAATGATGAAATGACCGTTGCCCAGTCTATTGTTATTGTTAGGTAGCGGCCTGTTTGTGAAATTGTAGCTTGAGACTGCTTTCTCATTATACGACACGATATCGGTATCGGACCCCGATACGTCATCGGGGGTAAGTGAATGTATGAAACATGTACCTTTCACACAATCCGTTCTAAATCGAAAATCCGTACATTTCTGTCGGGGTCCGTTACCGATATCGTATCGCCTATCGGATGGTGTAAAAACGCTCTCAGACGCTTGAGTTTCAAATTAGGAATTTGCTGATTGCTGAATTATATTAGGAGAAAATTAAATATACTTTTCTGACGGCCAGTGTTATCAGTCATAACCTCATTTTTTATTTAATTAAGAATTATGTTTATAGGTTAGTAACGGCTTGATAGAGATTATGTATTCTTATTGTTCTGTTGCAGACATGTAAGATAGTGTTTTCATAACGATCAGTAGAAAATATTTATATTCTGTTTAAAAAACAAAGTCTGTGAATATGCTACAACCGCCAGTAACCGGTAGTCTCTAGTACAGTCTACCGCAGATTAGTGGTATCACTTTGGAAGTTGGTCAAAGATTGCTCCCTTATTTCAAACCGCTAAGGGCGATTATCGTATTTACTTGTGACGACTGACATGTGGTAAACTGTACCTACTAGGATCTCCTAAGGCAATCTAACATCCGTCATGTGATTGAAATAACCCGTTTTATAATTGTTGGGTGCCGCATATCGACGTACAAATCTCAGAATTAAGACAGGAATAATGTTTTCGAAGAAAATATGTCTTTAAGCGTTTCCCTTTCGAAGATGTAAGAATTATATAAGATTGAATTACATAGTTTGATATAACCATTTAAATTATCGCTGCTGTAATTTTTGTAATGTCTAAAATTGTTACATATTTACTTTGTAAGTTATTTACCAAAAATACTTTATTGTACATTTTCCATGTTGGTTGATTAAAATTTTATATGATTAGTATAACACATTTTTTTGTTATTTTCTTACTGGTTTTGTAGTTCTCAAGTGTGAACGGTCACAGTTTACCAGCGTACCTACTAGTAATTGGTGGTAATGACAGTCATTAACTCGTAACTTTCTTTTCATTGTCTTTATTGTTAACGGCCAGTAACTTTTGTACTGCTATGACTTTGAACCTCTTTGAATGTCACACTCACTCCTGTGCGTCATAGTTGCCTGGTACTTTTTCCATAAACTGATGATTTGTATTCTAGAAAGTTTTCTGACCATTTTCTTTGTTTTTCTTAATGTTGTATTTTCTATTAAAATCCTTTGATTCGATCTATTTTTCTTCATACCCTCCTGGCTTCACCCTTTTTCGGTTTTCCCCCATGTCACTATACATAGGTACAAATACTCTTTCAGGCTTAAGTAAGATTTGCATTAAAAATCAATTTGGAAACCTTAGCAGGTATTTATGCTGTTTTCCACTGTAATGTAGTTTCAAGCTGGCAACGCTTTTTATTAAAAAACCAACGACTGTGCTTACCTACTTGGAGACAGTCCAATTGTGTTGGATATTACTTTGCTAGGTTTGTAGATGTAATTTAAAGGGTACCTACATGCCATGTCCTTCATGTGACTAACGAATGGGGAGTTTTCTTAATATCTTCCCACTGCTGGGCAAAGGACCCTTTCTTTTTCCAAACCACTGTCCTTTGCGATTTCACTGGCCACCGGTCTTACTAAATCATCACACCTGTTCGCCCAGTCGAGTGAGGTTAACATCACACTCTTCCTGGGTTTCTAAATACTATTAAGACCAGGCAAAAACCACGTACAACATGCAATTCTAATTATACCACGTAGAATTCCGGTCATTCAACATTTAAGGGTAAGGCCTGGTTTAGACGGTGCCAGGAATATCGTGTGAGTTGCAGTACATTGCGGCACCGCGTAGCTATGTTGTCATAAATGATCGATTATAGACGGCAATGGACAGCAACTTGCACGATATTTCTCGTATAATCTAAACCAGTCATAATTTATCAAGCTACGAAAAAAGCTTAAATCAAGGATTTGAGCACGCTTAATGCCTTTTGATTGCTAATCTGATGCTTAACCTAATCATACCATACATTAAATAATACAATCATAAAGTAAATAGCCAAACCAAATTAAACAGCCAATTTAATATTAAGCTAACCTTATTCAAAGCAGTAAACCGTAATGGATCATTTGTAAGAATAAACTAAATCGCCATGACGGAATGTTTTACGGTAATCTTATTACTGATGTTATAAATACCATTGCTATGTATGTTTTTATTGCTTAATCACGTCAATTGCTGGAGTTGTAAAGATAGGATTTTATTGTTAGACTACACATGGAAATTATAATATGACATACCTATGAAGAACCTTAACTAACATATTACGGCATATTTTTTTTTCAAATCACCAACTGTGTGTAACATAATTACAAATTCTTAATTTACGCTTTATATTGGTTGGTCCAGCCACATCATGGAATTACCAATTTTACGATTTAGGCACGACATAAACCAAATTGACGACAGAATCATATTAAATTCTAGTTAAACTATCGCCAGGTCATGGAAGATGTTCCTATTCTTCTTCTGCCTAGCCTTTTCTCAAGCTTTGTTGGGGTCGGCTTCCAGTCTTAAGGAATTAAATGCGGACAATATCACATACATTGCTCTGAACCCCAAGTAAGTAGCTAAAGCACTTGTGTTATGGAATTCAGAAACAACGAAGGTACCACGAACACCCAGACCCGATGCAATGTAGAAAATTTGGTTTCTACATTGACCCGTCCGGGGATCGAACCCGGGACCTCAGAGCTAGCGACACCTTGAAACCGGTGCGTACGCCACTCGACCACGGAGGTCGTCTAATTCAGCTGAATACTATATTTTACATGCAGCAACGATGGCGGAAAGCGTTGTTATAACATGGTTTTCTGTTTGTATTCTGTGTGGTCACAGTAGCCTTATAATTTAAATACTAAATTCTAAATTACCATAATACCACGATTATGGTAAAATGTTGCTCTAAATGTAATATGGTATTTGAATTTAATACATAATATTATATTGATTATGGCCTTGACATTCGATTATGGTACTATATTAAGTCATTTCTTTGGTATTTCAATGTGAATACAAAAACATGCTTATGTTAAAATAAATTATAATAATGTTGTTTGTGGATGGCAGTAGATTTAGAACTTATATTGGTCGAATTCAAATCATGATACCAGAAACCGATGAAAAGAAAAACTCTGAACGTCTTTTCCAATACTAGCTGTGCCTGCGACTTCGTTCGCGTGGATGACGAAACTTATCAATAAGTTTTTAACCGCAAAATTAAGTTTATATTTTATTGTTTATACTTTTCCGGGATAAAAACTACCCAGTGTGGTGCCCAAGATAATAAAAAATAATTATACCAAGTTTCATCGTAATCGAACCGGTAGTTTTTGCGTGATACCTGAACAAACAGACAGACAGACAGACAAAAATTTTTTTTTTCACACTTTTGGGTTCGGTTTCGGTCTAGTAACACCCCCCGCCATTTATTTTTTTGATATTTTCAATGTACAGAATTTTCACTTTTACAGATTTATTATAAGTATAGATATAAGATATTTACAAAACTCTTGTGGTCGCTGAAATTACAAACGTTTAAATAAAATAATAGATAAGGCCTAAGGGCATAATTTATAAATGAATATCAAATGACGCTGTAAATACGAAATTACTTTACAAATAAAAGAGTTGCTATCAATTAATGTAAATGTGTTTCATTCCATTGAAGGTCACATTACAGGACTCATAAACCTATTAATAGTATTTATAGAAGGCACGTGAACATGGCACCTGCTCCGATATCCCTGGTATAAAATAGGATCGACTGCCATAGAATTTCCTCCCACATTTGTATGATGTGATAAAACTTGAGATTTAATCTGATTGACTTGAGGCATGGTAAATTTTAGTTTTCTTCAGATAAAAGTATACTACAGAGTATCTGTAGTATACTTTTTCACATAATATGTGAAAAAAAAGACTATAATGCGTCTTGTAACATCCTTTTTTCTTTTCGGCGTGAATCGTCATGACACAGAAGATTTTTTGTTATTGATTCAAGTTAGGAGAAGTTCATTTCAGGGGCCCGAGTCTGCTATTTACATTTGCTTGAATCGTCTGAGTGGGTGGGGTTAGTGGGACCATTTTACGATAATTGGCATTCTACTAACTGTCAAAACGTCACAATTGGCCATTGGAACGATTGAGCCGCGAGTTGAGTGAATATGACCGATGGCCGGTACAATTTCGTATTCCGCTATTTTTTGACAGCAGTTGCATCATATCTATGGCTAAACATTTTTATTTTTCATAGACAATGTGTCAATTTCAACGAAAACTTTCCTTTTTTAAAACATAATTATCCTTATTTACAAGTTTTTAATAGAAATTACATATTGTATGGGCTTTTACAATTAATTAGTATTCAAAAAACAATTAATACAATTTTTTGCAACATAAGAAACGATTATTAATAATTAGTGCCAATCGGTGTTGCCTATTAATAATTACAAAATGTTTGATACTTTTATTTTTAATTTAAATTGACAACACCGCGTCCCACTCATGCCACTCATGACTGATTGTTGTTGGCTTAACTGAATACGAAAATTAGGCACATATTGGGTTGACACTATCATCCCACTATGATCATAGTAACACGGAGTGTAAATAGCAGACTCGGGCCCCAGGTAGTAGAATTGTTTATTCCTGTCGTCCCTTCGGTTGAAAATGATATCGTTTATAATAGAAGATCTAAAGGAAAAACAACCTATCCTTTAACTATCTACTACTTTAGTTTTCACGTAATTTCCACTTCCCAAGTTGCATAACACTCTGTCTCCATTAAAATATGTCATGTCTAACCACCTAAACGGTAACGTCGCGAGACGTATTTCAGCTCAATCGAAGTTTCCACCAGGATCGCGCATGCGCTGTTTACTACGCCGTTGTATGCAATATGCACACTAGATATGACCATAGAATCTGAGAGGTATAAGAAACAGAGTGCACATATCAGGGTATGAACCGTCAGCACTAGTTTGAACTAGTTTAGTCGTAAAGCCATTTAGCCGGCTAGATGGACCGATAACCTGAAGAAGGCAGCTGGCAGTGACTGGATGCAAAGAGCGGGAGATCGTGCGCTGTAGCGCTCCTTGGGGGAGGCCTATGTCCAGCAGTGGACTGCAACAGGCTGATATGATCATAGTCGTAAAGATAGTATCAAACAGAGCGCACCGATTTATTAAAACTATCCTACTAATATCGGACCCATACATATTTTCGCATAAACTTCGTCGTTGCACTGAAAATAAAGTAAATCACAAATTAATGTATTACAAACAGCCAAAAATTGGCTTACACTCGACACTATAGGCTTTAAGCGATACTTACACTCTAGTTATAACTTTTTTAAACTCTTTGTATATTACTTGCTAGCTGACCTTTTACGACCTCCATTAAATACCCCTTGGTAATTATTTTAGAAGTGCCGGCGAGTGAAACCTCTTAATGTCGGATTTTTTTTAAATTAAGTTCCTTTTTCTATCCGTAGTTCCGTAAAAGGCTTAGTGCCGTTTAATTATACCTATCTAATAGTAATTTGTTTGATACGCCGCCTATCCAGCTAGCGTAATTGTTTTCTTACAACATAGAGATACAGCTTGTAAACGTGTGGATGTAGAAATTCTTTGTCATAGGTACAATAATCAATTTACGATCGAAAATCTTGTCTCCGGTCGAAAAAGATACCTAGAGGACCTGGCGACCTAAATTATGTTTTTTAATTTTATGTTACCGAAACACACAAGTTATTTCTGGCATTTCCTGGCGGTCCTCAAGATTTGCTTGTTTACTTTAAATGAGTTCTTAAGCCGCCTGTATTTCCTGAAGGCACTTGACATGCCTTGACATTCCTGTTAGGGTATTTTTTTTTTTGTGACTACATATGTATTGTATGTAAAATTGTTTTACCTTTTATTATTATTACTTTTTTATTTATTTTTTTTACTTTTTAAATTTTCATATTTTGTACTTTGTTTTTTATGTGAATGCGTCAACAGCGTAGTTTTTATTATTCACTATTTAACAGATTGGTTCTTTGACTTCTTCGGTGGTCAGAGTGATCAGTGATCATTCTATTACAGATTAAATTATTTTAAATTTTCTTTTTTATAACTTAGTTTGTACTGCGTTTTTGACGCATATATTTAACCAATAATGTACAAATAATTGTAACAATTTATTTTTTAAAAGAGTAACCTATGGAGTTTCTTGCCGGCTCTTCTCCATAGGAAGGACACTTTGGAACCGAGCAACTAGAGTCAGTAGATTTAACGTAACGTTTCTTGAGCGCCTTTTTTATTTGGTTTATAAGAAATAAAAACATTTTGATTTTGATTTTGATTTATTTGTGCTACCGTCTTTAAAATCACATAAATAACTGACAAATTACATAAAAAGTAAATAAAGTAATTCTTACTGCAAAGCTAATAAACTAATATTCTAAGGGCCTTATTACAAAAGATGGTTTAAACCAAGACTAAGGTAAACCCAGGTTTAAAATATACCCATCACTTTCTGATGTCATATAACAAAAAGAGACGGGGCTATTCTAAAACCTCGGTTTTTCTTAGACCATCTTTTGTAATAAGGGGGTAACTGTCTAAATCGCTGATTCATCAATTTCACTTTATCCAAAAGAATCATAGCTTTCAGACTTTTGTTTAGCTACTAGAAACTTCAGTCATTACTGCACATCATTTATAGCTAATGTAGTTCTCATGTCTTGTCAACTACATAAATAGACTTTTTGTTAGCGGACCTCGTTGGTAATCGAGTGGTACAATGCTCTATAATCTATGGTCGTCCAATGACTAGAGTATAGTGATGTCACCGGGCGCGGCCTGTTTGTGCCACCTGTGGGCTAGGCGGGGTTTTAGGTAGACTAGCTTTTATTCGGATTTGTCGCCAGTCAGACCTGAATTTATTACATATTTAAATTGGAATGCGGAATGATAAAGAAACACACTGATATCTATTTTTTTCTTGCTATTGTGCTATTTGAATTAGAGAACGAGTATGTCTTCAATCAATATAAATAATGGCAGACACAGAACCCGCAGGCCGCAAGGTATAGAAAGGGTTTATTTTTTTATTTAAAGATCCGCCGGCTAAGCTTCAGTTCCAAACTGAAGAACGTACAAGTATTTTTTTTATTTAATACGAAGCACAAAATAATACCTTATTGGCCGTGCCGTGCCTTATTAACCGGCTCTGGCGAAGCCAATAAAGGAGGGTTATGTTTTTATCTTTATTATACCACACAAGCCGTACAAAGAATTAACCAAAAACTTCACTCGACTGCATTTAGACAAAGGCCATTAATAAAAGTAATTACTAAAATGTACATTAATCAATTAAGTAATATCACAGGCCTGAATCTCCCGTATCTTCTTTCTCTCATCTATTAAAGGTCCATTTAATTTAGTTAAGTACCGAACCTAGGGACCTATGGCTCATTTGTTTTCGTCGTCACTGATCAGTTAATTGAACTAATTATCACAGTCGGCGCATTTTAGGCATCACTTATCTTTAATTAACATAATTATGTTAGGTACGTTAGATATGTGCTCGTAATTAAAATTGGGAGTTAATAGGAAAATATTGTAGGCTGAAAAGATTTTTGCTATTCCATACTAACTAATATTTTAAATACGAAAGTAACTCTGGCCGCCTGATATGCTTTCGCAGCTAAACCGCTGAACCGTTTTTGAAGAAACTTGATATAGGTTAAGCTTAAATTAAATAATTCTAACAAAAAAAAACCGACTTAAAAATAAGTCTTATATTTATTTCTTATGGATCCCACTGTCAAAATTTAAATGAGACCACACGGGAAGCTATCAGATAAAAAAATAATTATCAAAATCGGTTCACCCAGTCAAAAGTTCTGTGGTGACAAACATAAAAAAAACAGTTGAATTGAGTACCTCCTCCTTTTTTGAGGTCGGTTAAAAAAAGTGTGTTTTTACCGCGATAACCGATAACCACAGATTACCGATAATCCATAAGGCCCTTTTGTTACGCATCTATACTAATATTATAAAGCTGAAGAGTTTGTTTGTTTGTTTGTTTGGTTGAACGCGCTAATCTCAGGAAGTACTGGTTAGAATTGAAAAAATCTTTTTGTGTTAGATAGTCCATTTATCGAGGAAGGCTTTAGGATATATAACATCACGCTGCGACCAATAGGAGCGAAGCAGCAGTGAAAAATGTCACAAAAACGGGGGAAAATATTCATACTTGAAAGCTTCCGTTGCGTGCGCTGCGTAAACGGTTCGAGTTACCCAAAATATATGTATGAAAGAATTGTTCCTCTTTGAATGATCTAAAAAAATGTCTGCGACAGTATATGTCTATCTTTTAAAATTGACTCACTATAACCTTTTTTAAGGTAATCATTTGGTCGAAATTAATGCATTATCTATACTAATATTATAAAGCTGAAGAGTTTGTTTGTTTGTTTGTTTGGTTGAACGCGCTAATCTCAGGAAGTACTGGTTAGAATTGAAAAAATCTTTTTGTGTTAGATAGTCCATTTATCGAGGAAGGCTTTAGGATATATAACATCACGCTGCGACCAATAGGAGCGAAGCAGCAGTGAAAAATGTCACGAAAACGGGGGAAAATATTCATACTTGAAAGCTTCCGTTGCGTGCGCTGCGTAAACGGTTCGAGGTACCCAAAATATATGTATGAAAGAATTGTTCCTCTTTGAATGATCTAAAAAAATGTCTGCGACAGTATATGTCTATCTTTTAAAATTGACTCACTATAACCTTTTTTAAGGTAATCATTTGGTCGAAATTAATGCATTATTGCCAATTATTTGCTACAGAGTTTTATCAAGATAATCTATACTAATCTATACTAATATTATAAAGCTGAAGAGTTTGTTTGTTTGTTTGTTTGTTTGTTTGGTTGAACGCGCTAATCTCAGGAAGTACTGGTTAGAATTGAAAAAATCTTTTTGTGTTAGATAGTCCATATATCGAGGAAGGCTTTAGGATATATAACATCACGCTGCGACCAATAGGAGCGAAGCAGCAGTGAAAAATGTCACAAAAACGGGGGAAAATATTCATACTTGAAAGCTTCCGTTGCGTGCGCTGCGTAAACGGTTCGAGTTACCCAAAATATATGTATGAAAGAATTGTTCCGCTTTGAATGATCTAAAAAAATGTCTGCGACAGTATATGTCTATCTTTTAAAATTGACTCACTATAACCTTTTTTAAGGTAATCATTTGGTCGAAATTAATGCATTATCTATACTAATATTATAAAGCTGAAGAGTTTGTTTGTTTGTTTGTTTGTTTGTTTGGTTGAACGCGCTAATCTCAGGAAGTACTGGTTAGAATTGAAAAAATCTTTTTGTGTTAGATAGTCCATTTATCGAGGAAGGCTTTAGGATATATAACATCACGCTGCGACCAATAGGAGCGAAGCAGCAGTGAAAAATGTCACAAAAACGGGGGAAAATATTCATACTTGAAAGCTTCCGTTGCGTGCGCTGCGTAAACGGTTCGAGTTACCCAAAATATATGTATGAAAGAATTGTTCCGCTTTGAATGATCTAAAAAAATGTCTGCGACAGTATATGTCTATCTTTTAAAATTGACTCACTATAACCTTTTTTAAGGTAATCATTTGGTCGAAATTAATGCATTATCTATACTAATATTATAAAGCTGAAGAGTTTGTTTGTTTGTTTGGTTGAACGCGCTAATCTCAGGAAGTACTGGTTAGAATTGAAAAAATCTTTTTGTGTTAGATAGTCCATTTATCGAGGAAGGCTTTAGGATATATAACATCACGCTGCGACCAATAGGAGCGAAGCAGCAGTGAAAAATGTCACAAAAACGGGGGAAAATATTCATACTTGAAAGCTTCCGTTGCGTGCGCTGCGTAAACGGTTCGAGTTACCCAAAATATATGTATGAAAGAATTGTTCCTCTTTGAATGATCTAAAAAATGTCTGCGACAGTTTATGTCTATCTTTTAAAATTGACTCACTATAACCTTTTTTAAGGTAATCATTTGGTCGAAATTAATGCATTATCTATACTTAATATTATAAAGCTGAAGAGTTTGTTTGTTTGTTTGTTTGGTTGAACGCGCTAATCTCAGGAAGTACTGGTTAGAATTGAAAAAATCTTTTTGTGTTAGATAGTCCATTTATCGAGGAAGGCTTTAGGATATATAACATCACGCTGCGACCAATAGGAGCGAAGCAGCAGTGAAAAATGTCACAAAAACGGGGGAAAATATTCATACTTGAAAGCTTCCGTTGCGTGCGCTGCGTAAACGGTTCGAGGTACCCAAAATATATGTATGAAAGAATTGTTCCTCTTTGAATGATCTAAAAAAATGTCTGCGACAGTATATGTCTATCTTTTAAAATTGACTCACTATAACCTTTTTTAAGGTAATCATTTGGTCGAAATTAATGCATTATTGCCAATTATTTGCTACAGAGTTTTATCAAGATAATCTATACTAATCTATACTAATATTATAAAGCTGAAGAGTTTGTTTGTTTGTTTGTTTGTTTGTTTGGTTGAACGCGCTAATCTCAGGAAGTACTGGTTAGAATTGAAAAAATCTTTTTGTGTTAGATAGTCCATATATCGAGGAAGGCTTTAGGATATATAACATCACGCTGCGACCAATAGGAGCGAAGCAGCAGTGAAAAATGTCACAAAAACGGGGGAAAATATTCATACTTGAAAGCTTCCGTTGCGTGCGCTGCGTAAACGGTTCGAGTTACCCAAAATATATGTATGAAAGAATTGTTCCGCTTTGAATGATCTAAAAAAATGTCTGCGACAGTATATGTCTATCTTTTAAAATTGACTCACTATAACCTTTTTTAAGGTAATCATTTGGTCGAAATTAATGCATTATTGCCAATTATTTGCTACAGAGTTTTATCAACATAATCTATACTAATTATATATAATTATCATTTACGCAGAAATACTTTTTTTTTTAACTTCTTAATCGTGGTCATAATAACAGAAATTGACGCGGACGAAGTCGCGGGGATCAGCTAGTATTAATATAAAATTGTAAGTACAATACTCCTACATTAATTACATTTGAAGTAAAGTCGGCTTGTTTAATCTGATATCGTTTTGTGTAAGCTCCGGAATTAGTTGATCACCGTACACAATGTATGATCACTGCGGCCAATCTTGTAATTAGTCAAAGTCTTACAATAGGGTTGTCAAATGTCTGTTTTGACTAATTATGGAATGAAATGATTGAATATAATAGAATGATGTCGTTGTTTCATGTTTTTATAACCATTTGACGACCTCCGTGGTCGAGTGGCGTACGCACCGGTTTCAAGTTGTCGCTAGCTCTGAGGTCCCGGGTTCGATCCCCGGACGGGTCAATGTAAAAAAAACACATTTCTACATTGTCTCGGGTCTGGGTGTTTGTGGTACCTTCGTTGTATCTGAATTCCATAACACAAGTGCTTTAGCAACTTACTTTGGGTTCAGAACAATGTATGTGATGTTGTCTATTTATTTATTATTATTATTTTAGGCGTGTAAAAAATCTAAAGCAAAGAAACAATATTAAAATTATGAAAAAAGGCCAATTTTCTGTTCTTCATTTAGCATGTACAGAAAGAAGCAGTGTCAACTGTTTTATTTATTCAATTTAGGTTATCAATTTTTGCAATCCCTTTTGTTAAAGCACGTTAATTAAGCCAAAGACCTTTAAACATCGACTCGACGCGACGACTTAGTTACTAAATCGAAAAACAAATTATTAGTAAATTATGAATTGATATTTCTTACGACCATTAAAATTTGTACAACCCTAGGCTCCGAAATCGTTAGCGCTCAAATGTATGAAATCTGACTAAGATTCGTGTCTTGTTAATGCAATAACAACAGGCTTTGTTGTTTCTTTGTGACACTTAAAGTAACGTATTATATTGCTACTTGTAATATATTATTGTGACAAATACAAGACAATGCAATTAATGTTTAGATGTGTTTGTAGAAATGATTCTGTCTTCCGTATGCGTTTGGAAATGTCACATCGTATTAATTTCTTAAGGCCTGGGCACACCAAAAGCAGTAGCAGTGCGGTAGCAGTGCGTCTACGTTTGTAAAGGCCTGGGCACACCAAAAGCAGTAGCGGTGCGGTAGCAGTGCGGTAGCAGTGCGTCTACGTTTGAAAATCATGTAGTTATATGAGGGGTGACACACTGAACAAACGCGGGCCCGCTGATCCAACCTGCTCCGCCACTGCGCCGCGCACGCACTGCTCTTCTACAAAACTTTCGGACGTGAGCAGCGCAGGCGCGGGGCGGTGGCAGCGCAGGCGCGGGGCGGCCGCAGTAACTACGCGTTGTATTACTATGTCCGCCATATTGACTAGTCACACCAAAGCAGTTGAGCGGGACAGACGCAGCGCGGGTCGTAAACGGTTGTGATTTTTTACAACTTTATCATGGAAACGAATGAAAAATTTATTGAGTTAGTGAGGAAATATAAATGTTTATATGATTTAAAGGACAGATATTATAGAAATACGGTTTACAGGTTTACGGTTTACTTTGACATCTGAAAATAAGTATAGAACCTATCTTCAAAAGATTCTAATTCCCGACATAGACGATGGTACTCCCCATATTCTTCTCTTCTCTTATTTACATCGTGAACCCATATTCTTTTTTTTTATCTAAAGCTAGAACTAACAATAGCTCCTCTTCGTCAGAGTCAGAACCGTTCAACATCTTGAAGTGTACTGATTGTGGCTATCGATACGACACACATAACGCAGTTAGAAAGCAGTTAGAAAGCAGGCCCGCCTTCAAACTGCTTTCCGACTGCTCATGTTTCTGGTGTGACATCAACCGCGGCGCAACTGACCTGCCCTGCTCAGGTGCTGCGCCTGTCCCGCGTTTGGTGTGCCCAAGCCTTAATTCATGTAGTTATATGAGGGGTGACACACTGAACAAACGCGGGCCCGCTGATCCAAACTGCTCCGCCACTGCGCCGCGCACGCACTGCTCTTCTACAAAACTTTCGGACGTGAGCAGCGCAGGCGCGGGGCGGTGGCAGCGCAGGCGCGGGGCGGCCGCAGTAACTACGCGTTGTATTACTATGCCCGCCATATTGACTAGTCACACCAAAGCAGTTGAGCGGGACAGACGCGGCGCGGGTCGTAAACGGTTGTGATTTTTTACAACTTTATCATGGAAACGAATGAAAAATTGATTGAGTTAGTGAGGAAATATAAATGTTTATATGATTTAAAGGACAGATATTATAGAAATACGGTTTACAGGTTTACGGTTTACTTTGACATCCGAAAATAAGTATAGAACCTATCTTCAAAAGATTCTAATTCCCGACATAGACGATGGTACTCCCCATATTCTTCTCTTCTCTTATTTACATCGTGAACCCATATTCTTTTTTTTTTTTCTAAAGCTAGAACTAACAACAGCTCCTCTTCGTCAGAGTCAGAACCGTTCAACATCTTGAAGTGTACTGAGTGTGGCTATCGATACGACACACATAACGCAGTTTGAAAGCAGTTAGAAAGCAGGCCCGCCTTCAAACTGCTTTCCGACTGCTCATGTTTCTGGTGTGACATCAACCGCGGCGCAACTGACCTGCCCTGCTCAGGTGCTGCGCCTGTCCCGCGTTTGGTGTGCCCAAGCCTTAAAGGCTTGGGCACAAGCTGTGCTATTTATGTTTTGAATAGATAAAGGCACACATATGACGGACAATATAAAGTTATAATCTACTTAGACCAAAAACTTCCTACATTATGTTTTCCTTTAGCAGTTTTCAATTTTTATACTTTTTTTCGGTGCCGAAAAAGGCTGAACTGTGAACATTTATTTTTCACAAAAGAAGTACATCGATACCTTAATTGTCAAACCAGCCAACTCCACATTTCGTCAAAAATTTTTTTTTTGTTTAGTTAGTAAACAACAAAAATACGGCTTTATTTACAAAAACGATCTGACAGTATAAAAAATAAGAATTTAGGTTAATATCTACCAACGGGATTTTAGATTTCTTTATAAGTAGTCTACAAAAATTATTATAGAGTTTTAAGTGTCTCCTGAAAAATTTGCTCATAAGGAGTTAGCTGGTTTGCCAATTAAGGTATCGACATGAGAACTACAAGAGTGGGTTGGATTTAGCTTTGATTAGAACCCCAGATTGTCATACTATGGACTGCAATTTAATTTCAACATTCATTACGATAATATTACTCTTTCCTGTAACAATGGCGTTTTCAAGGTGTCTTACTAAAGTATGAATGTTCTTCACACCACTTACTCATTACATGTTAAGCAATTTCTTACTATTAGGTGACTAACCGTTGTTTTTCTTTGTGCTATCCTTATCTTAGATAAAGTCTGATAGTAAATAGGTACCTATATCTAACGTTGATACAATCTACTTTGTTTTACATATACCTATGTATATTTATTTACCGTAACTACATAAATAATGGTGATTATGATGAGGTTTGTATGGTATTGTTGTCGTTATTAACTTATTTATTATTATTAACTTATTTTATCTATAATATGTATGTATTTAGAAATATATAAGTATGTTTATCAGTTGTCTGGTTACCATAACACAAGCTCTGCTTAGCTTGGGATCAGATAACCGTGTGTGAGTTGTCCCGGAATATTATTATTTATTATTATTCGCTAGACATAACACTAATGGAAGGTACTAAACTGCAGTATTGGCTGTCGGTAATAAAATAGAGTTGCCACACTTTATTTATTACCTAACAGTAACATTTAAACTAGTAATGTCGTAATCACAGTAAATATCAAATTATATTGAAAAGCGGGAGATTATTGCAATAAACGAATCGATCAACTCAGCCTCGCCCTATATCGGCCTACTGCTGGACAACGCCACTCCCAATTTGCGACATACTCTGCGGCATAAAACTATAGTAGATGGATAAATACCGAAACGTACAAAAATATTTTTACTTGAAAAGTCTAGCTATTCTTTCTTTTTACTAGTTCAACTGAAAAATCCTATCAATTTTGAATAAGCTACAAAAAAGTCGTTACAGGAAATTAATGTCTTAATTAGTTTAAAAGATCTACTTCCCTTTGTTCAAGGCGGATAAATGCTAGTTAAAACATCCTTAAATAGACCAGTTTAATACTTATTAAGTCCAATTTAAGACGACGTAACGTAAAGTGACGTAAAAGTCTTTTGATGTTACGACAAAAAGTCGCCCGTCTGTCGCGCTCGATGATCTTATTCTGGTAAATAGATGGTAAATATATTATTATATTATATACTAGCTGTGCCTGCAACTTCGTTCGCGTGGATGACGAATGTTATCAATGAGACTTTAACCATTAATTAACGCACACGCGACGGAAGCTTAAAAAATTGAGTAACTTCTCCCGTTTTCCCAACATTTCCCTTCACTGCTCTGCTCCTATTGATTCTAGCGTGATGAAAGTATACTATTACCTGCCCAGGAGTATGAAGAATAATTGTACCAAGTGTCGTTAAAATCCGTCGAGTAGTTTTTGTTTCTATAAGGAACATACAGACAGATAGACAGACAGACAAAAATTTTACTGATTGCATTTTTTGGCATCAGTATTGATCACTAATCACCCCCTGATAGTTATTTTGAAAATATATTTCATGTACAGAATTGACCTTTCTACAGATTTATTAAAAGTATAGATGTCTGAACAGTAGGTTACATGGTTGAAATGTTCTTAATGCAAAATAAGAGATGGTTTAGTGAATTAATTTAGATATTTTTGTCTGTTTTGTTTCTAATTTCTCAGTTAATTTCTTCAGCTGAACTAAAGTTACTTTATTTGCAATTATATACCAAACATTTCTTTTGACGAGTTTACTACTTAGCAAGACATGAAATGTGATACCATGCTTAGAAATGCCACATTTATGTACTTAGTAATTAATTTAACCTCTTACACTCCATTAGATACATCTAGACATATAAAGCATTTTCCCACCTTTATACCCTTTTTATCCGACTTCAATTCCATTTCACACCAGGACCATTCAACAGATTGTACTAATTGCTAAAAGTAGGAGCAATTACAATGACTGTTGAGATTGAACCGAGCTTTTATCTCGATTACTCGATAAAGACTAAGTTTAATCTTGTTCATATTATCGTACATGAGAGGCACTCGAGAGACAGGCCAAATAATAAACATAATTATTAGGACTGATCCTCGACTGCTATGGCTGTTTTAATCTTTAGTCAACTTGAATAACCACGAAGGCTATTGACTTGAATTAACTAATTTTACGAGTCGTTGAAGGGAGGCTTGCCCTGCAGTAGGAGACCGCAGGCTCTTAATAATAATTGCAGGAATTAATGGTTAGTTTCCCTAGCTTTTAGCAGTAAACAGACTATTTTCAAGATGTTTTTAGATCTCCAACAGGACCTACACACGTCGCATAACGTGTAAAAAGAACGATCGATACTTATAATAATTATAATCAGCGCCATATTTATTGCTATGACAGAATCAATTTACTTATTATTCATAGACTGTCTTGTCCATCATGTTATAGAATATTCCATTTTAACGATTGACGCCATAAAACTGAAAACAGTGTTATTAAAATCTCATGCATTATAATTATCTCTTCATCCTAATACGTTTTGATTAATTTCGCTATGAAAACTATTACTTTTATGCAAAATTTTACATGAAAGCTTACTAGGACATTATAAGGATAGGCTGGTTAGCTAATAAACTTTTAACAAGCGCCTGGGCGTAATTGCAAGGGCTTGTTATGGGGCAGCGTTTATCTCTTACGATTTATGCGCTCTTGGTACTCAGAAGATTCATTGGTTTAGTGCTTGAATAGATAATTACTATTCTTAGATGAGTGAGTGTCTGGTGACTCCGGAGTTGGATTAATCTTAGATGTTCTTTTGGTTTTATGAGTAGGTTACATACATCAAAAGTTTATTTTTTATAGATTATGTAGTATTCTAAATAAGTAGGGTCTGTTTTCTAGCCTGTGACCTGTAGAAGGCGCTACATTCCAACGGGGTGTCTAGTTTTAGGTTATATTTAAGTCTTAGGATTAGATTATTTTTACTTTTGTTAATTTATTATTTAATTTATTGTGGTACCTTACGAGGCTGTCTTGGCGCACCAGCGCAAAAAGCCTCATCAAATAAATGATTTAAAAAAAAAAAAAAAAATAAGGAAAGTAGACTGTTTTTGTTATATTAAAACATGAATATTACGGAACAAAACACATGTTTCTTCCTAAAACATATAACACTTTCTTGAATAATAAAAACACTTCTGGCTATTCCGGGTTAAGCGTGTTAAATTCCTTTGATCCAATTCTGGAAGTTGTTGGTCATAAAACTAAGATTTAAATAAGACGAGAAAACAACGTAAATGGATTAACGGAATTTCTGTGAATAGTTTCCCAGAAACAAAGCGTATTTACGAAAAACAACCTTATTTCTTTGTAATAAAGATTGTATTTAATACTGTGTAATATAGAAAATTCTTCCTTATATTTTGCCCTAATTTTACCCCTTTTGCCTATGGACTTCCTCTTTCCTGGGTAAGATAGAAGGGTAAGCTAAGCAGTATGCTTACCAGTTTAAACTGCTTCTCTTTTCTCGGGTACCTAGCAGAAATATTGGCATTTACCAGTTTAAACTGCTTCTCTTTTCCCGGGGACCAGGCGAAAATGCATTTGCTACCAACCGCTGTTATATTTTAACGTCCATACTTTATTTTTCTGTTTCATACTTTATTTTTCTGTTAGTTATGCCTTAAAAATATTTTACAATACGAAGCTAAACAAAGATGACTAGACTAGGTATTCAAACAGCTCTTCCTATTATTGCTATAGTACGTTCTAATGTTTAGTTAGCAAGTACTAAATAAGGAGTAGCATGTTTATAATAGGAACACGGCCCGGCCAGCTGTGAGCCATCTTCAAGACTCTGTGGGTGTCAAATATCCTTAGTAATAATAATAATATCTTTATTTCTCCCACAAAAACATGACTTTATACAAAGAACAAGAACAAACATAAAAAAAAACCATTTCAGTGTATGTGCGGAGCTGGTGTCTATTATAGGTATGAACCTGTATTACAGATCACCAGGTCCTCACCCCACGGAATCGGGTATAACTTAGCAAGGAACTTATATGGAGACACGTATAAAGTAATTTAAGTGAGAAAATATATATAATTATTATCTAAAAGCTTATTTGCCTCTTAGTGCGAAAGTTTTGGATGTTATATTTGCAGTGTGTATAATAAAACGTGTTTTTTGTGTGTGAGTGTGTGTGTGTGTGTATGTGCGTGAGGGTGTGTGTGTGAATGTGTCTGCGCGCGCGCTTATATACCTAGTTTTCCAATTCTGTTTGTCTATATCAAAGAAGTAGATCCTCCGTGGTAGTATTGATTGTCTTACCTAAAAGTTATAGTTAGTAATTAAGTAATTATTGCCGACCTATTCTTACATTGTATGATTACCAAAGACGAAGATAAAACTGTGTATTTTGCTTAATTTGGAGGGGTTTACGATAGGGAAAAAGGTTTCCATAGAAAGATTATTAAAAACAAACGTGTAAGATTCTTTAGGTCTGTAAGTATAGTTAATGGCTGCCATCAATTTATTCAACAAAACCAATATAACAACAAATAATAGTTCTCATGATGTATTTTGTTTTCTGACCCTCTAAATTATTCACAGTTTTTTCATCTCGTCCTCTTCACCTTGAGACATTTAATGTCATTACCTACTACTTTGATAAACAACCTTTAGGTAGTTTGTCACCGTGTTGTTCTATGTAAACAAGGCTATAAATGTTGTTGAATACAACGAAAATATCACCTTGAACATCTATGGCATGCATACAGGTAGGAAATCTTCCACCAGGACTTAGTTTATGTTTATTAACCGACTTCAGAAAAGGAGGAAGTTCTCAGTTCGTCTGTATTATTTTTTTGATTCTCATCCTCATAACTTTCGAACGGGTGTACCTACCTACCGATTTTGATAATTCTTATTTTTTTCGAGTTTTGACCACGGAGCAAAAAATACAAAGGTTTTGACAGTGGGATCCATAAGAAATAAATATAAGACTTATTTTGAAGTCGGTTTTTTTTGTAAGAATATAGTAAGTATACTCTATGTGGGTTTTTACCAAGTCTTTTAAAAGGTTCAAGTTTGCTTAGTGATCAGTGCCCCTTTGTTGTCTTGACACAACCACTTACTACAAGTATGAAACACTGTTCAATACAGGGGTGCAAGTGGGGACCCTCCCCACTGACAATACCTATGTACATTGTACGCCCTGCACTATGTGTGTTATCTATCGTCTGTACTAAAAAAACATGCTTGACAGTGACACAACAAACTCCTGCATTCGATATAGACGATCTTGCCGCTTGGAAATTGGCTTGTTATGTCACTTGAAATAGTGCTTACATAGAAGGCCCAATTTTGCCATATAGTCTTTAAGCTACAAAAAGCTTTTTTAGGCGAAAGTATGGCCCGTTCTAAAACAAAGCGGCAAAAACATGAGACGAGAGACAAGCATAAAGAAAATGGAAAATGTATAATTGTTGTATGTAAATGCGGACAACGTCACATACATTGCTCTGAACTCAAAGTAAGTAGCACTGTGTTATGGAATTCAGAAACATCGAAGGTACCACAAACTCCCAGACCCGAGACAATGTAGAAAAGATGGTTTCTACATTGACCCGTCCGGGGATCGAACCCGGGACCTCAGAGCTAGCGACACCTTGAAACCGGTGCGTACGCCACTCGACCACGGAGGTCGTCTATAAGTTTTCTCTGAAGCATGCGCACTGCGTTCTGAGTATCGGACATAGAAGATCAATATCTAATAAGGTCACAGTACATAACTTCAATTATAAATTCAACTACAACCAACATTGGCCACCTGTAGCTTCTAATGATGACACCACGCAACAAGTGACAGTCGCCATATCACTGACATCACTTAGGCCTGTTTAAATCAAATTGGTCAGTTCATCAAGCCATCATTTGCTTCAATTTAGATCGTGCCTACGTCGGTTTACGATCGACACTGTTTCTCTAATGAGATGGATGGAAGGGAACTGGATATAGGCATGATGTGTGTTGTACGGAATTTCATGTGTCGGGAAGTTAGTTGCAATAGAATCAATTTAAAGACAAAATTAATAAAAAAGTAGTTGTAAAAATAGAGGTAAAACTATAAGCCCTTTTACGCACTAGCGGTTGGCCGCCTAGGCGGTTCGTTTGAGCGGCCAGCCGCCTGATGCGGTTGCCATAGCGGTTGACCGCTACGCCAACCGCACGGCGGCCAACCGCTATGAAACCGCGTAAGGCTGGTTTTATAGCTACGCGTTTCGACAGCGCGGCTGAAGCGCGCGCGTTCGGATTTGTTTGGGGTAGTAGTTGCGTTTTATAGCTACGCGCTTGAGCAGCGCTGTTGAGTAAACGCGCGCTGTTCGCCGGCGCTGCCGAAGCGCGCGCCGCGAGTTACGATACGATCAGTATGCGGTTTAGAGTGACGCTGTTGAGACGCGCCGTTAAGTACAGTACAGTACGAAATAAGCTGGATCGTCGTAAAGAAGACTGTAACTTGCAGAGTAATTCGTCAAAACTAGTTATTAATAGCCGAAAAATTTATAAAATTTATGACTTTTTTCTCGTAAATCGCAAAAAGATCTTACGTGTTTGCCTCTCAGTAACCTTGTACCATTATAAGGATCAACAGCTAGTCTTCTTTTCCATAAGAAGTAAATAGCCACTACTCTAACCGCATTAATGTTCATTTTGTAGACGACTGTATACAGCAGCGAAACGCGCGGTACTAATCTCGTTTTACAGCGGACCGTTGTTCAAACGCGCGCTGCTAACAGCGGCGCTGCTCAACGGCGCGTCTAACAGCGTAGCTATAAAACCAGCCTAAAGCGGTTTCATAGCCGCTTGAAGGCGTGTTTTGTCTAGTAAAGAAATGGACGCCGTCGAGGTAGCTTGTGTTATCTATTTTTACTACCGAAAACAACGAAAGAAAAATAAAAACAGATACTGGATTCACCCTTTACTAGAAACACGCAACGAATTTGGCCACCCTTTTTACTTTTCTCTATGGGCGGCTCGCCGCGAACTGAACCGCCAGGTGCGTATAAACAGAATGGCGGCCAGCCGCCAAGCGGGCCGCAGCTATCCATTCAACCGCCGCGGTTGAAATTTTGTGGCGGTTAAGTGCGTACAATCACAAGCGGTTGCATATTAAACTGGAAATGCGGTTAACCGCGCGGCTAGCCGCCCCCGCGGTTAACCGCTAGTGCGTAAGAGGGCTAAGGTGACGGAAAGCTTCGAAAAATACGTAAATTGATTTAACAAAAATGAAAAAAAAAAAGCCTTTAATGAAATTTATATGGTACCACCTCTGAGGTATAACCTTATCGATGCCGAAAATATTTCTTTTTAAATTGAAGTTCTTTTTATTAAGAATCTCGTTCTAATGGAGTCAGTTAAAAATTATCTAAAACGATTGTATTTTTTTTAATGAACTGTTAATATTGTGAAATCTTACTTTGTAGACCTATATACATATTTCTTTCACTATATCAAACCTTATTGACACGATATTGCCAGCGACATATCAATTTCCGTCAGGTTTCCGTTCCAATGATTAGGCAGACATACCAACACCTTAGGAATTAAGCAAGGGATACATTACATAGATCTGTTATCGTAATATTTATTACCTTTTTGCTTGAATTAGCACAGTGAACAAATTGTTGAAAACCCTTCTGATAAATATGAATGAAATGCGAACATTGGTGAGCATGGATAGATGTGTTTTTTTTACTCTAAAGTCTAAACTAATGGATTTGGACGATATTTATCACTCCGATAGATTAAAAAAAAACCTTGACAAGATTATAGGATTTTTGTCCCAAATTGTTTGATTTGGCGTATTCTCGCTATTATTCGAAGGAAACGGAAATAATCAAGATAATAATTATATGCTAATGTATGTATACTTGCCTCGAAGCTCGAGGCCCTGGGGGTTCTGTCTAAATTACATTCATGAAATCGTACTGCAGCCATTTCATAAACAAGCATCCTTAACATCTAAATTCTTGATCTATATTTCCCTTGAGATTCGTCTTTGACCCACATCCACAACAAATCTTCATACACCTCAACAAATCTACATCTCCATGACATCTAGAATCACGAACTCATAAGACAAATCCACACTGCGAGCGTATGACGTCACTCAGCTCACCTGTTGTTTCTAGCCAATCATGCGTGACAAATGTATCGGCTACCACGACTCCTCTTAACAAGTGTCGTTGATCCGATTGGCTGGTGCCAGCGATTGTCTTTTGTTTGTCGTGAGCGTTGCGGCCGGGTGGTTAGGTGGATGATTTACTTGTTGGATAATATTAGAGTGATTTATTGCAGCTTACAGGAGTATTAAGTCACCTTCTTCTTGCCCTTTTCCTAATTTAATTGGGATCGGAGCACCATCTTTTAATCGGGGTCGTAGTCATATTACTGGTGTAGTAAGTAAGTAGCTTTAACAGTTTGAAGTCGGTGGCCCTCATATAGTCTTGATGTTTCTTTTTTTACTTTTATCCAACAAATAACAGTCGGCTTTGAAGACCGATTATTTTGTTCCGACTTTTATGGGTTGAAATGTAACATCACAAAACATATATTTTTAACCGTAAACATTGTTTTTATTATACTGCTGACAAGTACGACTTCTATCTGTCCACGCAGACACGTCATTGTATCGTAATAGTATCAAAACGTGAGAAACAATTACATAAATACATACTAAAACCGAACGGAACACTACTCTAAACTGAACCAAAGCATTAGTATTCATCACATCACCTATGGTTTAGCGGTTAACGGGTAGCGAACGTGGTGTGAATTGTTATTGAAGCAGCTTCGTATACAGGCTGTAACTGTACCACTGCATTACGAGACCTTTTCTTGTGAAAGACAAGGAAGTGCCGATTACCACGAAAGTTAATAAAAAAATAAGATCTCTGGCTACGGATTGAAAATAGGGTAGTAAATTGATTTTCACGATTTGACAATGCTCGTGATTGAGTAGCGTAACCAACGGATTTCAAGGTTACCTGTGATCTCCCGGTTTCGATCCCAGGATTGGTCCCAGGCTTGGTCCCCGGGCTCGATCCCCAGTCTGAACCCAGGCTCGATCTCCGTACGGGTCCCGTCTGGGAGTTTAGGCTCCTTCGTTGTCCCTGAATTTCGAAACAATAGTGGTTTAGCTACTTAGGGTCCAGAGCAATGTATATGATGTTGTCATTTATTTATCAGTGGTTGCAACCACAGATCTCGGTTCTCACCCACAATTTTGTGCTTACTAATTTAGTCTCCACTTACTATACCAAGACTTATACAAGGTGCTATAAAAATATCTGCCACGGCTTTAATGGGAGGTAGTATTGTGTTTATAGATTACAATAGTGAAGAACTTTCGTACCCGGAACAGTTAATTAAATTTTAAAAAATAAAATTGTTAAATTAACATTGACTCTATTCTGCGTAATGTGGTTCACAAATTACGTGAATTCGGTGCGGAGCGGCAACAGCTTAGGACACGGGATGGTTTTATACTAATAAATCAATTCAAATTTATACGTTATTTTTTTTGTATGAAAAAAAATATGATAAATAATCAATAATTTATCTATACTATTGTAATCTATAAACACAATACTACCTCCCATTAAAGCCGTGGCAGATGATTTTATAGCACCTTATATATACAACTGGTTTTTCATATTCTCTTTTGTTTTTCCCCAGGTAAGATGCAGTATATCTTCGGAACTCATTCTAAGAAGTTAATGCGATGGTAACTCGTAACATTTATATGTTGATTCTTCGGTTTTTATCAGAATAATTGCATAATTGAATAAGCCATTTATTATCTTTGGATAAGTGCGTTTGATGTTAAATGTATTCAGGCTTGTATGGAATGTTTTATTTATTCATTTATTTTATCTGCGTGTGGTCTGTTTTTCTGTTTCGAGTGAGAAAAAGAATTGTCGTGATAAATTGAAGAAAAGTTCTCATTACTGCATATACCTTTTGAGAGTCTGAATTACATAAAACGTTATTACGTATTCACTTTTCAACATGCATGCACTTGAAATGAAACACGAACAAAAGCCATAAATTACTTCGAGCTTGCCTTAATATCGATCCCTAACATATTTACATAAACTTACAACACAAATGCATCAACACTTAGTATTTTTTTTTTTATTCATACTCTTATTAATACAGCTTAATGCTTAATCATTCATTAAAACTGCAGATAAATCAATAAATACATAATTTGACGACCTCCGTGGTCGAGTAGCGTACGCACCGGTTTCAAGGTGTCGCTAGCTCTGAGGTCCCGGGTTCGATCCCCGGACGGGTCAAAGTAGAAACCAACTTTTCTACATTGTCCCGGGTCTGGGTGTTTGTGGTACCTTCGTTGTTTCTGAATTCCATAACACAAGTGCTTCAGCTACTTACTTTAGGTTCAGAGCAATGTATGTGATGTTGTCAGCACTAAAAAAAAAAAGAAAAATATGTAAAAGCAGGTCATTCACCCTAAAACATATGGCGATCGTAACAACAAAATGATTGTGTGTAAGGCAAAAAGTTACAGGTTTGACGCCTACGTGCGGTAAGGTATGTCTGATGGCTGACCTGCCTCAATGTGAGTAGGTAAGACAGATGAGATAGTTCTTTGATAGATTAGATTATTTTGCCTTTTATGTATTGGCTCGATAGAGAATGCAGTTTTACAACATTTTATGTACTGACAGCATTTTCTTGAAGGCTTTCTGCAAATCCACGCTTTACCAAAGAATATATGAAGGAGAATATGTGGTTTGGATTTCTTTTCTATGTATTTTCTCTGGAATACTTGTAGACTGTAGGTTAAGTCGTCTCAATTAACTTGAATTGGGGTAAGCTGTCAAATAGTATGACGTTCAAACAAATTTAAATGTTAGAATTTGGTACTTTATAGGTGTGCCGTAAGTACCCGTTGTAATGAAACACATTTTTCAAGCTGTTACTTAGGTATTTTAATATTAATCATCATCATCATACACAGCCCTTGTCCTCCCACTGCTGGGCATAGGCCTTCCCTTTTTCTTGCCATTTTCTACGGTCCTGTGCCAGCCTCATCCAGACTCGACCCGAGACTTTAACTATGTCGTCGACCCATCTTGCTCCCGGACGACCGACGTTAATATTAATACGTACTGTCTCTTCTCTAAACATAGTTATTTAGTCTATGACCCGCCGCGCCCACATTTGTCGTAGGTCTGCACTAGTAAGTAGTAAAACATGATTGATATTCAGAGTTCATTGTTCCGCGGATTACAATCTATCGATAACGAGACACGGTCATACAATACGGTCATACATTAGCTAATATTACTCTGTGTAGTAGATTTACGGAGATTTTGCTGAAACAAATAATAATAATAATATTCCGGGACATCTCACACACGGTTATCTGATCCCAAGCTAAGCAGAGCTTGTGTTATGGTAACCAGACAACTGATAAACTTATTTATATATTTCTAAATACATAGATACATATTATAGATAAATTACACCCAGACACAAAACAAATGATCGTGCTCATCACACAAACATTTGTCCTGGGTGGGAATCGAACCCACGACCTCCGGTATAGCAGTCAGGGTCACTAACCACTAGACCAACAGGCCCGTCATAAATGATTGAAAAGAGTTAGTCATCATGTCCACAGCCCTTGTCCTCCCACTGCTAGGCATAGGTCTTTCTCGTACCATTCTGTGCGGTCCTGTGCCAGTTTTTTTATGAAAAGAGTTATTAATTATAAAAAAATATAAATTACTTTGTAAGACGTTACACGCTACACTAATAGTTGGTCACGTTTGAGTTACTGTTAAAATGATGCGAAATTAAACGGACGGATAATTCTTACAGAACATTTACTAATTGTTGCTTTTTGTGCACTATGAGATCTAATTCATATGATCGGCTGAATAGTTTTATATAAGCGTTCTTTAAAGTTTGTCTGATGTGGGTAGTAAGAGCAAAGTTATAATAACTTGTGGACCGGCCACTGAGAGACTGCGTTCCTGACAGGTGGTGGCAATAGGAAGATATAACTTTAATGTTGTGAAGAATTTACTAAACATAATTTACTATCACTTTTTTGTCCTATAACCAAATAATAGCATACAAAACTATTCATAATGGAAGGTTACAATAAATACTATAACACGGTTTTTTATTTCTTCATACAAATCAATACCAAAAGACATATGTCAGGAAAGCATCCTCACAGCGGCCGGACAGTTTTATACAAGCGATCTCTCTCTGACTAACATGACATACCATCACGCCTGTATCCCCGAAGGGTTAGGCAGACGTGTACTTATACACACAGTTCGCCGGTATGTTTAGGTCCCATGTAATAGGGGGCGAGCCTATTGCCACTAACCGGGCACAAATCCAAACTCCGACCTGCTACTGAGAATTTCATAGAAAAACCCAATAACACCTTGGTCGACTTGGGAATCGAACCCAAGACCTCTAGCGTAGCAGTCGCGCTTAGAACCACTAGGCCAACGAGGCAGTTAGATATAAAAAAGAGTAAAATTTATGAGAAGAATAATAATAAGAGATATAATAAAGAGTTGTAATGACATTATTATATGGATGCGTTGACATTGAAAAATAAAAACAAAAGCTATCGAATACAACCCACTGCATTATCGAAACCGTCACCTATACTTTACTAGTGTACTTTCATAATTTCAACAGTATCAAATGACTACTTTTACTTTCACACGAATATAGTTTATATACTTGTGTACATTACAGCTGGTTATTTATTAACTAGTCTAAGGGAGCGTCCACATCTGACGAACGAGCATTACACGAACAGCTCGCGAGCTGCTTGCGAGCCGTACGCGAACCGCTCGCGGTAGGCCCGCGAGCGGCGCGCGCACGTCTGTTACCGTCTGGCCACAGCCGAGCGCGGCGCGAATTGCGGCGCGGCGTGCGGCGCGGCAAGCGGTGAGCGGCGAAAATAAATGGTAGACAACCTATGAAGTATGCCACAGCTACCGGCGGCGCGAACTGCGGTGCGACCTGCGGCGCGGGAAGAGTCGCGCGGCACGCCGCGCGGCGAGCTGCGCGGTGTGCGAGTGAAACAAATGTACTAGCGAGTATCGAGGTGGCCACAGCTCAGAGCGGCGCGCGCGGCGGCATCGGCGGACGCATTCAGACATCGCGCGACCGAAACAAATAATTTTGTTTTTACCGCGCGTACAGTTATTAAAGTAATGGAAACGGAACAATTCATTAGTGAAATACTGAGTAGACCAGCAATATGGATGTCAAAAAATCCACATCATAAATATAGGCATATTATAAAAAAAATGTGGTAAGAAATAAAACAACAATTTCCTGGTAATAGTGGTACTTAAGTATTTATTACCTATTTTTTGCAAGTATTTTAATTAGATACGGCAATTTAATTCTCAAAAAAAAATATATCGGGATAGTTCCTAAGTATATTCATAATAAAGAGTGTGAAATTCGCCAAGTTCTCTCCTTCTCTGATTAACTGGGTGTGCTCCTATTCTTGACTGAATGATATCTTGAGCTAAGAACGCACTTGATTCAAGGAAATACTGTGCCACTTTTGATAGGGCCATTTTAATAGTTTAGCCGTTCTCTAAATACGTCCACCGCTGACGCCGCCGCAGTCGCAACTAGTCGAGCTATGGCATACCACCGCAAATCACGCCGCTCACCGCACCTCCCGCCGCACCGCGCGCCGCACCGCCAGAAGCTGTGGCCAGGCCCTCAGACGGCGTAATTGACACTAGTGCGTTCGCGGCATGCTCGCGAGCGGCTCGCGATCGGATCGCAAACGGCTCGCGAGCGGCTCGCGAGCTGCTCGTGTAATGCTCGTTCGTCAGATGTGGACGCACCCTAATACCGGTTACCTACATTCGCACGGTTACGCAACCCACAATGTAATTTGCAAATGACAATGCGAATTACATAATTATTGGGGGTTTGTGACATGGGCTTTTCCAAGTACTTAGTTTTTGTGATTGGAAAATACGGAGACTCACATTCGTACAAGCTCTCAGAAATGATATTAATACCGAATACTGAAACTCAACTATAAGACGACAACTATAAGACAGATGTTTATCTGTCGTTCATACCTTAATTAAAGTAAGACAGCACAAGACCTAACAGCTCCTTAAAACTAATTGACATTATAGCACTGGGCCATTAGTCTTAAGCTTTGTCGTTTATTTCCTAAGTCAAGAACCTATTTTACATCGTTAATTTTAAAGCACAAAAAAACAGGCTTTTTAGACCGATAAATGTTTCTTACTGGTCAAGATTTAGAAACAAAGGGCCCGAAACAGATTTGGAGTCGGTCATAAGCAAACATTCGTAAGCATACGAAAGTTTGCGGCTTATATACATACGTATGTATTACTATGTATGTATGTGACAGTAATATTACTGTGCTCTAAATAGTAAATAGCGTGGGTAGAGGCGTTGCTGAGAAAGTGCCGGTTATGGTACAGCGGACTGACGATGTTTTTATGCAATATTAGATAGCGGTTCAAGTTATGAGCGGTATCAGTTTTAATAATACAAAAATAGTTCACTGTACTTTGTCAAGTTACTTGGTTTATGAAAAAATATAGTTTTGTTGTTACTATCTTCATTGTCTAGCCATTGAATAAAAGTTTAAAAGAGATAAATATCTGAACATCTAGTTTTTATCATAAATTCCAAGAGACTAAAGAGACTGAGGAAAATCCACGGTTTTCTATGGTCGTAGATATAATTTCAATAGTCTTTTCAAATAAATTAAACTTCGAGAGTTGACTTTATCAATATCCATCTATCAAGCCTGTGTAGTCCCACTGCAGGTTAAAGGCCTTCTTCTCCTTTTTCCACGCAGTTCTGTCTAGAGCTTGGATGAGCCAGCCTTTTCAGTAGGAGTCTAGTTGGTCTCTCCACCTTCTTCTCGGTAATTACTACGAACTTATCAATATCATCTTATATATAAAATTCTCGTGTCACAATGTTAGTTACCTAACTCCTCCGAAACGGCTTGACCGATTTTTATGAAATTTTATATGCATATTCAGTAGGTCTGAGAATCGGCTACTATCTATTTTTCATACCCCTAAGTGGTAGTAGGTAGGTAGTAGGCAGGTGCTAGGTAGAAAAATTTGCATTGCAACGCATGCCGGGTACAGCTAGTTAAACTATAAAAAAACGCTTTCGCATGTAACTTGCGCCATACCTCCACACAGATTGAGAAACTCAATTAAAATCAATATGTTTATGAATCGATAAGCACGAACTATAGTTTTTGCGGCGTATTTCGCACGGCGAATTAAACTGTTTGTTTTTTGCTGTGATCTGTAAGGAACAACATTAATTATCTCGTTTTCAATGGCGCTATCCACATCTCAACATGATAATACTTTAAGTAAGTTTTTTATTTTTAAAGCTTATCTATTTTGAGGTCTATGTGAGACATAGGGTACCTACGCCAAATGACTCCTTTTTTTTGGTTTTCACAGTTGCCCTTTATCCCACCCTTCGCATTAGTGGTGACGTTACGAGTCCAAGTAAAGTCTTAACACCATAAAGCCCCCGGCGACTGGCCGCTTAGTGGCGGGCCCGGCATACTTCAAATGACTCCAAACTAAGATCCCAATCGGTCAGCAAAATATATTCGTAAACAGTGAAAAACTCCATATCTTTGATCATCACCTGCCGAGCCTTTTCCCAACTATGTTGGGGTTGGTTTGGTATTTTACATGGAGCGACCGCCTATCTGACCTCCACAACCCATTTTACTGAGTAACACAGTATCCCATAGTAAGACTGTATCTGTAAAAACTCCATAATATCTTTGATGTCGGTTATAAAACAAGTGCAACTGTATGTCTCAGTGCCGCCATTGTCCGCACGGATGAGTAGCCTCCTACCTGCCCATTGAGAGAGTACTGAGAAATGATACTTGCGAAATGCTTCTTGCGACATGTTGGTAGATATGTGTTTGTATGATTGTTTGTCCGTTTACAGTACACGATGAAACATGTGAAAATAACTGGAGCATGGTAAAAAGCAAAATAATAATGTAGCGTTGGAGTAATTTTACATTTATTTTTTTTCTTTTAGCGTGGTTTTGGTATTGAACAATATTCGTATCATGTTCAGTAGAATTAAGATCTCTGATCGTATTTCTTAACAAACCTTTTTTATGAGCCTTATGATTTTGACGTTGTATTTGCATCTTTGAGAGTCATCATCAATCACTTCAAGTACTCCTTCAATAGTCTTTATAGGTTAAGTGAGATCACCAAATCCGAATGATGACGTCACTAATCTTATCAAACTCAAATCTAATATTTTTCCGGAACTGTCAAGGTGAGGTGGCATTTCATACGAGTGACATAATATACTTGTTAACTAGAATTGTATGATATAAGTTATTTAAGCCAGCATTAAACCTTGAGTTAAGACGATAGGCATCAAAGGGCACCTAAATGACGTCACACGTGTTAAATATATTAATAGTTATGTGACCAAGGTTTTCTAGAAATATGACGTATGATTAAAAATAAAAATGCCATATTCTTAGAAATTAATTTTGTTGTCTTGTCTAATAGAGTTATTGATAAAAAATAGTTCCTTTGTAGTAGTAGTATACATCTCTAATATCATTTGTATAGTCCAATATGATTTCTTGCGTGTACAAAAAATATACTTACATAAAGAAACGAAATATTCACAAATATCAAAATTACATTTTTCGAATCAATTTGGGCTTTTTTCTCTTATCAGAAACGAATTTTGAAAATAGTGTAGAAATTCTCACTTTTAACAAGCCCCTTTAAAAATTTGTACCTAAGTAAATAGAAGGGAGTGAAAGGGAGGCCTTTGCCCTGTCGTGGGACGATAACGGCTAAAAATAAAAAATAAATAAAATTAAATAAGCCCTAAGATTCATAGGATAATATGTAATAAAATTTTCAAGAAAACTGAGTTTACTTATATATCCGTCTTTTTTAGAATATTGTATTCAAATAGTATAATACTCTAAGACTACAATGACAATGTTATTATTTCCTCTTTTGTAGATCCAAAGATACATTTGTCACTGTCCTACCGCTCTACGGTCAGTAGGTGAATTCTGTATAGAACGAATTTATAATATTCCCTAGAAAACATAATATTGTGTCATGCATTCTCCTTGGTATGATTGCATTGTTGATTTGTTGCTAACAGTATCTACTTGGAATAGATACCATATATAAAGTGTATCGTGATTCAGAATGTTAAAGAAACTTGTGACTGTAATTTGTTTTTAGTGATTGAAGAAAAGTTATTGTTGATGACACCCGGCGAACTTCGTACCGCCTAACAGTTCATTCTTTTTTTTTTATTAATTTTTCTCTCCGTATGAGCCATTCTCGTACTACAGGGATTTTATTAAAATAATAATTAGCGAAATCGGTTCAGCTGCTCTCGAGATTTGCGCTTAGCAACACATTCAGCGATTCCTTTTTATATTATAGATATAGTTTTTCAGTTATTGCTCTATTAGTATTCAAAAGAAAAGCAAATAAGGAGACGCCAAACCGACAGACAGCAGACACAATAGAAAACCTATTATTCAACCCGCGCCGGTAAGACAGAATACAGACAGAAGTATTACCAAAATCAAGGGTCTTAAGAAACCTTTCTTTAAATGACCCGAACTCATCCTTGCTTTACCGGACCAGTATGTCTATTCTGTAAATAATTTCGATATCGAGCTTCACCTGAGTGACAATAAAGCTCACTTCAAAAGTGAACCCAATTTGGCCTTGATTTAGAATTCAAATTCGAGAATACGTATTTGACATCTCACCGCGGATTCCGCTGTCGAGACATGAAAATAATGTTACAGAATAGCACTGCTGTTCAACAGGAAATCCATTTATTTACTCACAAGAGAAAACATGGGACACAACATAAGGATATCCTTCCTTGTACTTATAAAAACCACAATACAATACAAAAAACACCGTTACTACATGTTTGTAAACGGGTGCCGCCTACGCTACCTTATCGGGCGAGATCTGTGTGGTAGAAGGCATGAGACCTAGCGATTTCATTAAATTATGATTTGTTTCATTTAGATAGTTACATACATACATACATATAATCACGCCTGTTTCCCGTAGGGGTAGGCAGAGACCACTTCTTTCCACTTGCTACATAGATATTTTGTTATTTAGATAGTTATATTAGTTTAAATCGTTTATAAACCACATAAACCGCACCCAAACTGAATCAGCAGTTTTTTAGGATATTGCATAGGCACAGATACACATAAGCTATGATTATTATCGTTTGAATGTATTTACGCTTGCTTGTGTTCAGAATAAACACTCCCCTTTTTGCATCGGCGTTAAAACACCCTCAAATTAAAACATAAATAGCGCCAACTCGCTATAAATGTATAACTTGTCCCACACTTGTGGACGTACGTAATCGATTTTGTAGTCCATTGAATACTCGGATCATTAACCTTTTCACGTCGGTTTTTCCGTTGCTTACGTCTTTCGGCTTTCGCTTATTACTTACACCGCTTTATAATCTCTTAATCGAATTTTGGCCCACATACATTTTTTTTACTGTCCCTAAATAAAGCTTATAAGTTTGACCCGTACTTATTTTAACAATCGCATATTTTTGAGTAATATATTTTAAATCGCCCTGTTTACGTTTACGGTCATAAAAGAGGTTTAATGAAATCATCCAAACCTGATATAAATTTATTTAATACCTACCGTCCAAAGTCAATAAAATCGTTTTTTTGCCAATCGTTGCAAAAAAGTACGATTTTATTTTTATAGCCTTAATTTCTTTATTGCATCGAGTTTAGAACCTGATTTAGTAGAGTCATTTATTTGTTCCAATACTTGTCCAAAATGTACCTTGGTTTTGAAACAGCTAAAATTTGGAAAGAAAAATTCCAAGCCTACGTTGGCTTTAACAAAACTAGTCGAGTCATTTATTTGTTCCAATGTTGGATCCAACATTCTCTACATTGGTTGTGAACTGCCAATATTTGGACCAACTTTTTGTGCCAAACCTTAATAAAACTAAAATAGGTCTTTAGCCTAGTTTTTGCTCTATTAAGAAGAGTGAACCTTGGTGCTATCGATTTATAGAACGAAGCTACTATATACCTGCAAGCTATCCAGCCGGGAATTCCAAGGATGACTGGGATGGCAGACATTCTATATAGGATGGTATGGTTCCTACGATCAGCCTTCGAAATACCAGGGATAACTGCTTACAAATGGGTGATTGACGTTTTTTAGGACTCTGTAGAAGTTATTGGTTATTGGAACAAAGAAAGCTCTTTAAAGTAAGGTATTTTTTGGGTCCCAAATCAAAGCTTCCGTTATATCCTTCTGGACTCTTTTTTAGAGCTTATAAAACATCTATATTGATAAACCTTAACTTAAACCTAGTTAAAATAAAGAATAAGTATAAGTCCTCTACCCTAATACAGCCTTTCATGAGATATGAGACTACGTAATATACAAAACTAAAAATAGTATTCAAATCAAACAAGTTAATTGGCAATACAAGTAAAAAGTATAAAACTACGATATAATTGCTATTAGTTGCATACGCCCGATCGATACGTAGCTCGATGACGTCATAGCTAGTGACGTCACGATAGGAAAAACCGTCGCCGAACAGATTACAGGTATTACTGTAATTATTGGTTATTGTTACTTTTCAATTATCGTAATTGTAAATTATGTGATTATTGACTTATTTAATTGAATTTGTCTTGTTATGAGTGATTGTTTTTTTTTTTTTACAGTTTATTGATAAATTTATGTTAGTTTACTATATTTCTGTATCATAATTGGGTTACAAATAAATGTGTTTTTTTTTTTTTTCATTTGTAATGGTATGTCAATTGGCACTAATATTTTTCTGGCTCTTATCCTATTTAATCTCAGTTACCAGTGACTTAAAACAACCCTGTTTTAATTTCGTCGATACACTTTATGGAACAACAACTAAATCAAAATAAACCACCATTTTAATCTACATTTTCTTAGTAAAAGTCTAACGACATTAATTTTTCACGCTCCGTTTGGCAGACAGTGCTTTTGACCTAAATGCACTTACTTAGGCGGGCAGCAAGTCATATTACCCATTTCCGGTAAGTTAACAACCTATATTTATTAAAGAAACAGCTTTTACCCCGACTTTGCCTGCAAAAAACTCTATTTTTTTATAGAAGACCTACTCTGTGACACTAAGCAAATACGTTTCTATATATTTGTAGTATTTGTGTTCTAGTTTTGAAGTTTCACTTTTAAACTTCATCTCTTTATTATAACAATGACACAAACACCGGAGCTTTTTAACCGACTTTACAAAAAAGGAGGAGGTTCTCAATTCGGATGTTTGTATGTTTTTTTTATATTACCCATTTGTTTTATTAAATTAGTAACCATAGGTATATAATTCGACGGGCCTGTTGGTCTAGTGGTTATTGACCCTGACTGCTATACCGGAGGTCGTGGGTTCGATTCCCACCCAGGACAAATGTTCGTGTGATGAGCACGATCATTAGTTCTGATTGTCTGGGTGTAATTTATCTATAATATGTATGTATTTAGAAATATATAAGTATGTTTATCAGTTGTCTGGTTACCATAACACAAGCTCTGCTTGGGATCAGATAACCGTGTGTGAGTTGTCCCGGAATATTATTATTATTTATAATAACACTAAAATATATAAACCTTCGTAGGAACATGAAATATTCCAAAATGACAAGAGACGATCTTGATCTATCTTACAATTAAAATAACGAAATAATATAATTATATTTTTAATATAGTATTTAGTATGTTGTAGTTCGATTTGAAGGCCTAGATAACTTACACGTGGAATGTCAGTTTACTATTAAAACTTAAATTATTATTTATAGGCGCCACTCAATGTGTCAAATTTAATATTCATCGAGTAAATTTCCAGCACTCGACTTTCCGATGTTTCATGACGTCATAATGTCATGGTGACGTCAAACAGAAAACATGTGGGATGTATTTATTTTATAGCTAGACTTTTTAAAGGATTAACTTAGTTGGTTTTCTATACTTAGCTGAATTATATACATATTGAATTATTCAAACATAATAACTTGATTAAAGTTCACAAATTAACTACTATTAGAGGTCTTATATTAAATCTTGATTTTATAAGCGTCATGGACGAGCCTTGCCTTTTCCACGTGCAGCTGTAAAGAGCCAATATCTTATATTAAATAGCACTAAGTCGAGGTCCGAACCCCGCAGGCCGCAGGGGGTGCTCTTAGTGGACGTTGATGACGTAGTTAGTAGTTTTTCCTATTGCTCTCGCTGGAGGCCTTAAGGTCCTCGCCAAAAGTCCGGTGAAGCAGTCAAAGCCTGCGCTCAGGCTAACTGCAAATATCTCTACAAAAAAAAAAAAAAACTGTTTTAGGGAACTGCTAAACGAGACACGAATGCGCTGTGTTATGTAAAACCGTCATTGTTAGGTATTGCTGTCCCTTTGGATGTCATTAGTTCACGTGATTATTATTATTTATTATTTTCAGCCATTATCGTCCCACTGCAGGGCAAAGGCCTCCCTTTCTTTCTTCCAATTCTCCCGGTCTTGAGCTATTGTTGTCCAATACGTGTTCATTACCTACAGACAAGTAATGCTAAGTGATGTGAGATGAAAAATAGAGTGTACGTGGGCCCACGCACATGTGCACCGAAATATTTCCGATATCTTATCTAATACCGAAAATATTTCATTCATGTGATAAACAACGCAACAAATATAGATTTGCTAAATAATGCATTCTGAAGAGCTTACGTAAACAATTTCTATTTATGAATAAAATCAACGATAAAATCAGCAATAAATTCGTGTATAAACTTGAATATAGTAATCTTATCTAGGTTATAATGTTTAAAATTCTTGCGAAGTAACTATCGATGTTTATCAGTGGATATAAGTACTGTTTTCTTTGGAAATCCGTGTTATCTACGCGTAAATCCTAGATTGTGCGTGCGAATCTGTTTGTGTATCATAGGTACGTGTCACGGCTAAGCCATTCTGACTGTTTTTATTTACCGTAAAAAGACAAGTTTAGAAGTACGTGTATGTTTTATTAATCTTTTTTTTTTGTTATTGCAGTGTCTTATGTAAGTTTCAGAACTTTAGGGTTATGTAATGTTTGTTTATGTAAATTGAGGTATGTAACACCTGGCGAAAACGAGGCATATTCTCATTTTGAAGTGTCTGTGGCATCGTGAAAAGCTGACTTCTTAGCTTTAATTAATGAAGATCAGCATTCTGAAAGATATCGGCAATTTCTGAAAAAATTACAAGGGGTTTTAAATGTTTTATTGTATAGCTATTGTAACTGACGCATATCATTTGCAGGTGAGCTTAGAAGTCAACTCAAACATTTCCGAAATTATATGAAACTATTTCCTCTACATTTAGAAACAAGACCAAAAAATCTTATTCTTCTTCTTCTTCTTCTTCAGCCTGTAGTCACCCATAGTCGGGTATAGGCCTCTTCATGAGCACGCCATCCAGCAGCATGCGATTGGCACGGAATCTTATTCTTAATACTGAGCAATTTAATATTCATTTAGGAAGCTTAATACATTATACTAGCAAGATGTAAGATAGCTGCTGACCCATGGGTCAAACAGTTTCAATTAGCACCAATCGTATGCCAATCGGCAATGATACTACGCTTATTGGGTTTGATCATAATTTAATTCCACTTTAAATCATTTAATTTAGTACTTATGTTGATGGGGTATTTTTACGTTCGAGAAGGCAAAGAGTTTTGTCAGTGGCGAATATTGATTTGGAACTCTTTTAACCATCATTTTTAGATATAAAGTCTCTACGTTGTTGTATATTTATCTACCGTACTTTATTAACTGTACCTGCCTGATCTTACTTCACATCTAGAAAGGGGTCAATAGCCTTCTGGACCTGAAAACATTGAAAGATAGAAACACAATTAAGTACAGAGTTACAGGTGTCCATTATATTGTCAATCAATCATTTCAGCCTATCCTGGACAAAGGTATCTAAGGTTACACCACAACTCCTCGTTCTCTCCAGTAGTAACCAGCTGCTGACTCCAGGTTGCCGAATGAATCTTTAATCGTGTTTGTAATTAGAAGTCCAAGCCAAAGGCGCCATCTTGGTGCGGTATAATTAGGGCATCCTAGGTCTTAGGGTTCATCATTTTTCTACGTGTCCAATCACGATTCTGTTGTACGTGCATCGATTTGAGTTTTTATTTTACAGTTATCAGCAACCATTATAAAACCGCTAAGCTTTTATTACAGCATAGAAACTAGTTGTAGGTACCAACCTATTATATTTATCTATGTATCTAGTATCTATATTACGTTTGATTCTTCGAAGTCCTTGGTTCAGCGTGCTATTTATTTAAATAGGATTAGGTATGATTAATGTGTGCCTTTCTAGGAACTTCAATGATTTGTAACTATTTTCATAATCAGTAATTGTAAATCCGTCTTATATAAGTTCAGTAAATGTAACCGGAAATCGTAAAAGCCAGTCTTGGAGGACGGAGGGGAGGCCTTTGCCCACAAGTGGAATCTTTTGTAGGCTACATAAATGTGACTGGGATATTTACTGATCCGTATTTATCATTGCCGGTAAGAGTAAATGACAAAAAATACTGTATCAGTAGACTAAAGTTATGTTACGTGCTTAATACATACTTCACGCATGGCACACCACACACACATAACACTCCACACACAAATACACACATGAACCACACAATATGCAAATTTAGGATATAATTAAGTTCTTTATTTTTGTTTAATTTTAACTATATTTTAATTACTTTCTAACTTTCTATTAGTACACCACTGTTACCATTTACTTGAATTGGCATTGAAGAGCGGGACCTCCTATCACAAGTATATATAGGTACTTTACTTAAAAGGAGGTCTTTATGTAAGTTGTACTGTAAAGTTATACAAGCTTATGCAATAAACATTTTTTTTTTCTTTTTTTTTTTTTAATACGATTCGGGTCTGACCAGATTTCCGACTATTTCGAAGACGGATGACAGAAAATCTTATTTAAAAGTATATGGTTTCGAAAAATTTACTTGATTTTCTAGAACCATGAACTTATCCTCAGAATCTTTAGAACATAGAGCTATGAAAACTCTCGGAGACAGTAATAAAACTTCATAACTCTTAACTCGACTAGTCTAGACGTATCGAGTCTCAATATAATTTAATCAATGGCACCTGAAAATATAATAAAGTGATGTCGTTTTGTCAAATTGCTACCCATTCCAATGGTTCTTAAATTTTATTGTACAGTAATTTATCTATATTGACTCATCGGTCGGGGTTTGTCTTAAGCAGCTATTAGACGAGACGATTTCAGTCTGTCTTAATAAGACAACTCAACGTGTAATAAGAGTAAGCCAGCAAGCACGCTAACTAGCGTGCTTCCTCAGTGCGATCGGTAGCTCACCGGTTTGTTCAGTCTAGTGTCGTCAACTATCGATATTTGCTTTGTCGATACTATACTGTAGTGAAAGTATATATACAAACAACACAAAGCATATATACCCTTAAAATATTTACAGGAAAGCTTATAGCGCTGCGGCGGCGCACGGCGCCGAACGGTTCTCGTATTGAATGTTTATACGCGTGATTACTAAGAAATTAATTATCTAATACTAGCGACCCACCCTGGCTTTGCACGGGTGCAATGCTGATACTAAATATACTAATCATAAAGTGTTGTAGGGCGAAGCGCGGCCTTCGACGCACTATTTGGTATAGGCACGCGCTCCCCGGCCCCCGGCCGGTACCGCCGCAACCGCCATGTCCCTGCATTTTAAATCTTCGAAAATATTCATTTAAATTACATGCTGTAAAGGGCCATATAATAATTGGATAAGAATTAATGCTGTAGTGCTCAAAATCGTTTTTTCGTAAATAATTTATAAGTAAAGGATAAAAAAAAATGGTTATTGTGGGTTAACCCCAAGAGATAGACATATACCATCGCGGACTTTTTTTTAGACCTTTTTAAGGTGCACAATATTGTAGTACATTATTTTGATCTAACTCGTAGGGTTCAGCCAGCGTTTGCAATGTAAGCGCAAAAAAATGTGTTTAGTTACGACCTTACATTAAAAACCTCTAGGATTATCTGTGTTTCTCTACTATATTATGCATGTATTATACATATAATATAAACCTTCCTCTTGAATCACTCTATTCTATTAAAAAACCCCGCATCAAAATCCGTTGCGTTGTTTTAAAGATCTAAGCATACAAGGACAGACAGACAGCGGGAAGCGACTTTGCTTTATACTATGTAGTGATAGTGATAATAATATCCTATTTGAAAGTAATTACCTACTAAACACTATTTCACTGCTTCATAAATACTCTTTATAACAAAACTGTTAATTTAAAAAAGATTTAATACTAAGATACGAATTTATCAAAGTTCTGTTTCTACCGGGCGATCTAATTACATATTTTAGGAACACGAAGGATACTTTTATGACTTAACTATGATAGCTAGATATAGTACCTCGCGGACTTATTTGTAGGTAGGAATGAGTACTTTAATCACGTAGAACATATTTTTTATATATCATTAATAGTTTTCTCAGCGCACACCAAATAATGAATTTCCAGTACTATCGAAACCTATAAACTTGGTATAAAAAAAACCCTTTCCTGTTAATCATATTAGTATCGACAGTAATGTGTAAAAAAAGATGTGGAGTGGTTTATAAATGGTAACCCTACACCACGCAGCTAGCACGCAGAAAGTCTCTGTAGACTTTCTCGAAAACCAGCAAGCACGCTGCCGGACTGTTTAACCTTGTAAGCACGCGATTTGACCTCTACGGCACATGAGTAGATAAACGGAACAGAGGCAAAGCTTCTTAAGAACGTGCAAAATTGTTACCTATTTTGTTAGGGTTGTCACAATAGGTGAAGACAAATCAAACAAAACGTTTTTTAAATAGTTTTAATAGTCAGTATAATAGAATATATAATAGTATGATAGAATAGTTTACAAATTACTTACTCTAAGAATTTTCATTTTATAGTTTTTGTTTTTTAAAAATAAAAAATACCTACCGTGTTGTACAAATTACTCTCTTCTTATTATAAAAAGGATCATACAATACAATAAAGGTACTTGCTTGAAAAAGTAATAACCAAATATTTACTTACCTAATTGTACTCCTTGGGATAGTTAAAGTATGATATATTTTTGTTTTCTCTATTATTATTCATACACACGGTACAATAAACAACCATTATTATTAATATAATACCACATTTTTACAACTAAACTTATAAAAACTTAAACTTGCAACTAACAAAACAAACAGCGTGCGTCGGACTGACCCTTAGATTGTACACTGGCTGTGCCAGCGTAAACTGGTTTTTTCCAGTCTCGCCGCGTATGCGACAAGCGGCCAGTGGTCACGCACACATGCCCCGCGCGCTTGTGTGCGTGCAACCGATTCGAGCGGTTGTTCGAAGCTTTGCCTCTGTTCCGTTTATCTACTCATGTGTCTACGGGCCGCCCGACGAATACACCTAGGGTTGCGAACTTGCGATCTTTACGTAAGACAGGTGCAGTAAACTATTTCATGCAATTGTTAATAATAGGATAAAATTACAATATACCTTGATTACTTTTCTATTTCATATTTTGGATTTTGCGATTTGACTTTTGAAACTTATTATTTTTTTAGTACTTCGTTTTAACTTCTCAATTGATATCTGCTATTGAAAAGCATTTATTGCTATTCAGTAGTTTTTTTTTAAACTAAAATATCTATTCTTTGCTTATCTTTTATATGATTTTGTTAACTAAAAGTAATTCATTAAATTTATTGAAACTAAGCATTGCCATGAATGTCTTATATATTACCTTAGTGCAAAGATTCCAGTATATTTTTAAATATTTGAAAATAAAAATGTGCTACAGTTGATTTACCGTTGAAAATGTAGTACCAATTTTTCGTACCATATTATTTTCCTATTATATATATTACAATTTACTGTATTATAATGAACATAATACGATACTATATAATAAATTGCAGGAGGCAACCCTACACCACGCAGCTAGCACGCAGAAAGTCTCGACTAGACTTTCTCGCGACGAGCAAGCACGCTGCCGGACTTTTTGATTTTGTAATCATGCGATTTGAACTCTACCGACCGCCCGACGGATACACCTAGGGTTGCAATCTTTACGTAAGACATGTGCAGTTTCAAAACCGCTAAAATAATTCACATGTGGAAAAATAGGTGAAATATAATATACACTATTTAGGATTTTGCGTTGATTGCACCTTCGAAACTCATTATTTTTATAATTCTAATGGTTATTTTTTTTTAACTTGTCAATTCACCTCCACTATTGAAAAACATTTGTAACTATTCAGTAGATTTTAGACTAGATATCTATTATTCGCGTACCATTTATTTGATTTTATTTTCTGTACTTAATTTTATGTGTTTATAAAACAAATAACTATATTTTTCATAATGCGAATACAACATAACATTACTTAAAACTAAATCTTTGTCTATACGTTAAGTATGTGTAAAAATGTTGGTAAACCTAAATTTATTAAAAAATAATAACTTATTAGCGCATTACTAAAAATATCGATATCGACATCGTCCGCCTTGTTTCCCTGACGACCAACACCAAAAATTTCACACTGGCGATTGAGTAGCATGCGATATTAAGTCCGGTGTAATAACGAGCGTGCTAGTTAGTCTGTCAGCCAGGCTAGCTAGTCTTGACTGGAAATTGTGTCGTGTAATTGCCCCTTTATATTTGCTGCATAAAAAAGTAGCAAAATGCAAATTTATAAAGATTTGCATTCTTAAACATGCTTCGATTTTTTTTAAGACGGGGTGACATATACTGAGATCCATCAAATTTGATCGATTGTGGTCATATTGTTCTACACCCGGTGTGGTAATTTCTTAAGCTCCATTTAAAACTCTCTTGTTGTGGTTAGTCGAAATATACTTTGTTGGTACCAAATCAAACTAGGTAAAATTTTTAGATTCCTGCTAGCACGATTTCCTTTGGTATTTTTCATATGGTTTTATAATATGTAGTATTAGTAACTTAATTCATTATTTACGTATTGTTAAAAGTATTCAGTCAAAATTCCCGTATATTAGATGAGATGTTTTAAAACAAGAATTAAACAATCAGTTTTCTCTGTCTCTACCAGAGCAAAAATATCAAGTTTTAATCACCTTTGACTTAAATTCTAGATATACACAAAAAAAACCATATGTATTGCTACTAAGTAGGTATAAGATGAACAATAAAATGACAATAGCTGCAGAATGACCCACGACCTCATCGCGATTCAATGATGTCAGAGATGTCTTCCGTCATTACCTATAAGTGCCATGTGATTGAAACATCTTGCTTGGTTAATTCCAAGTTACTTTGTATGTTTAGATTATGTATGGGTGATTTGAGTTTTGATTGCACGGATATTTGTGTAGTTTTGATAGTGTTTATGTAGTACGTGCAAAAATCATATTTACATAAACCCTATTGGATACAGTCAGATCAAACCATGCCACTAAAAAATTATAATATGAAGGTTTCTTTAGTTTTTTTTATTAAATTTCCTTTTTGTTTTTCGGTTTTAAGTACCCTTTGTTGTAAATACATACAGTAGTTCAGAATAAACGTCAAGCAATTACACAAACAGGTGTCCTAATTATTACGAGTGCATTCGCACCTGTAACCACTTGTTAGCATACGAATAAAACTGAGGAAGTTCTGTTTCCTACCACACTTAACTCACCCTTCAATAGGCAAAACCGGGTAATAAATCTAGGCCTTCCCATCCGCACTCACAATGGCTAACGAGCCGATTGATAAGTACATATAAACCGTTTCAAGTGTTAAGTGATTGTCGATATGGTCGTAATTCAAATGTGCATCTAAGAGTAGGGTAGCAGCAATGTGGGGATCTTTTAGGATATATTTTATATTGTTTTATTGCTCACCTAATTCAGGGATAATAAATCTTATTTTGCGTCGACACTGCGTAATCAAGTTTTCTGTTGTCAATCCACTTAGGCTAAATATTTTTTTTTTTTCATGCTGACCCACTGATGAGCTAAGTCTTCTAATCATTCATCCAGGCTTCATCAATACTTTCCTTCATGTTAATTATTAAAAAAGACCCACTACTGCCATTATTTGGGCCTGCGAAATTTTGTGACTTATTCTTCCCGACAGGCAGACATTTAGGAGAGATAGCATAGACAACATATATTACCCTAGGCTTCGTTCAGGAAGTGTAAAGTAAATTAAATACCTCTGCTTTACGGACTTAGGTGAAACAACAGATATAAATCTAGCTGACACATTGTCTAGATAGCGCTGGGCCTTCACATAAAGAGGTCCTGATGGACGATATTAACGAACACAACTCTACCATGTGTAGATTTTATTTGTTTAATAGTTTATGTGCGTAATTCTAGCGCCTAGATCATAAAAGCAATAATAATGACTGCGTATTTCATGTGCAAATTAACGGTGCTATGCTATAAAGGCATGCAGCGCTTCCGCTGCATAGAACGGGAAAGAATTAAATCGTTGATTTAGTGATAATGCATATGACATGTATTGATTGACGGGCCTGTTGGTCTAGTGGTTAGTGAAACTGACTGCTATACCGGAGGTCGTGGGTTCAATTCCCGCCCAGGACAAATGTTGTGTGATGAGCATAATCATTTGTTCTGGTGTCTGGGTGTAATTTAGAAATATATAAATAAGTTTATCAGTTGTCTGGTTACCATAACACAAGCTCTGCTTAGCTTGGGATCAGATAACCGTGTGTGAGTTGTCCCAGGATATTATTATTATTGATAGTACTTTAGTACCCTTTCAAAATTAATAGAGATAATTATATTTTTCAACTATTTCGTTAATAGGATTAACATCACAATCGCAATTGAAACGTATGTTTGGAGAACATGCTTTTTATTACACAAACATAGATTATGAAGTGGACACATTAAATTTATCGCTGTACAAGGTGTTAAATGTCCGACATTACTTGGCCGTACTTCAAACGATGCCAAAACTGCTGTAGGTGAACCATAATGGTAGTTTATTTTGGGATATTTTAAAAGGACCTGTCTTCACATACAATTAAAGTATCGTCATGGTCGTTATTAAGATTTAGTTCGATCCGAACTGGTTGTTGAAAGTCTATATTCGTTATTAAAGGTATTTGATTATGTGTTAAAGAGTACAATGAATGTAGGTATTTTATAATATAAGGCTTTTCAATTTCTAGTTGAATACCTAGGGCAGTCGTTTAAGCTACTAAAATATATCGTGTAGACGGTAAATAAACAAATGTGCCTATTTTCTCATTTCACTCATTGTCATTAAATACTATATTTTCATGTCATAATGACGTGTGCATTATTTCAGTAAATAAAAAAAAATACAGTTGAAAAGAAATAGACCAAAAGTAGTACCAATAAGATTCAGCACGGCTCAAAGACAAATTGTAAACACTACCATCTCCAATAAATAACGCAAACATCATGAATGAATGCTCAAACCCAAAATAGCTTCACCAACTAAAATAACGTTAAAAAATATCCCGAATCCGAATATAACTCATGGCCACACGAGTTGCTACAATAAAACCACGGAGAGTGTGGGACTAAAATAGCTCTTCCCGGTTTGATGAACTTGACATCAACAGTAGGTAGGTACATTATGATGGTGTTTATAAGCTGCAAGTATGAGGATTTCCTGGCTGCCTCGAGTTTCGTAGTTATGCCGTTTTAATTTACTTATAAAAAGTCGTCTGTTTTGTTGGTCTGTATATGGACTGGAAATGTTGGGTTTTTTGTTTGGATTTTTATTACTGGGTTCGGTAATGACAGTTAGCTTGACAGCTTTTATTACTCTTTCAACAAAATATGCAATAATACCTCCTTACACCATTCATGTTAAAATCATCTTGCCTGTTCTAATTTATTTGGGGTCGGAACAATGCGTATTTATCTTCTATTTATCTCTACTACTCGTCATCTCAGCTTTAATTCCTTTCATTCTCATATCATCTTTCACACAATCCATCTGCCTCGTTTTCGGTCTTCCTCTGCATGTATACCTCACACATTCTCAATGATTATTGTATCAAAAGTTGTACTGATAATTGACCGCCTTAAGTATTTTGTAAGTCTTCATAAGTTCTGCGATTACAAGTGGGTTAATCGTTAATTCCTCAGCCTTGTCACAAAATCTTCAAAATATCTATAACATTCGATTAGTCCTCAATTCTTGATACAACATGGATTTGTCTCCCAGTGGTTTGTAAAAAAAAAATTCGGTATTCATTTGAATATTGTTAGTCCATTTAAACATATACTTGCAGGCAACATATCTTTGCTGTGTGCAGTGTGTTCTGGTTAGCTGCATATAATAACATACTTACATTTATGATTTATGTCGAAGTAATGCAATAACTCATGCTTATCGTGGTAACAGGAAATATATATTTCGATAAACGCTTCATTATAATATGTAGTTCAATGTCAGCTTGAAGGATTATATATTTTTTTGGTTTTAATATTATTTTTAACCACTTTGGTAAAGACTGGTCAGTTCGACTCATATGTGTTTTTTTTTTATTTAATATTATTCTATTCTAGTCTTATATTATTCCTACATTTTAGATTGTAAGGACAGTTATCACTATGCAAATAACTTAACACCTGCTTTGTACTAATACTGATAAGTTTATTGTCTCTTTTATCTTCATAGCACATATTGTAGTCACTGCCTATATTATTAATAGTAGGTACCTTAGGTACTTTAAATACATTAAGAAATGGATGAGGAGCTAATTTTCGTTATTAGTTTAGTACTTCGCATAATCGTTAAATGCGTGAACAAGAACGGTGCTTAAATGACGATGTGCGTTGTGATGTTACACAAACGAGAATACCTAAAAAGAATATACCATTAAGTCCATTAACACACTGTATAACAAAACCATTGGCACGAATCAAGCCATCTTTTACAAAGGATGACAGCAATTTTATACCAGGTACGGGATAACCAAATTACGTTCAACTACAATAACAGAACTGACAGAACATACATAGTCTCGTCATGTCCTAACTACTGCCTTCCTAAAACATTTAATGACAATTGTAGTGTCAGACAGGGATGGAGCTATACAGAAAGTAGCGCCATCTCTTTCGGAAACGGAACTAACGGTTTTAACACTTCGTAATACAAATTGTGATTTACACAGAAACAATTGACGAATTTATGGACGACGGAAAGGTTAAATGGTGATACTGTAATTTTGGGAATTAGGATGTTGGTTTTGCTTTGTACTTGTGAGAAAAGAAGGATATTGCTTAAGAAACTTTAAAGATAAAATGTTCATTAAGTATAGTAGCTTTTTTTGTTAAGTCAGGTTCGACTACGCGATTTTTTAAGTGTATCTGTGATAGGCAGTCTAAACGGTTTTCTAAAAGAATCTTTATCATTTAAATTATTATTTTATAAAAAAATCATGACACAATTATGTAATACCATATTATATATATAATAAAATTAAAAACAAGTAGCAACCAAGGACGTACCAACCAGAATTTCATGGTTAAACTCACAATTAAGTCTGTTTACATAATTAAATAAATATAAAACAAGTATTCAAGTAACCGTGTAATAGTATAAACTCTAAAACATTTTTTACGGGTGTTAAACATTACAATTTGACACCACACCGGTAATGGTGGGTCCACACACTCCGCACTGTACAGACTTTTGGTCGTAAAGAGATATCTGTACGGATTTTGAAGTCGGATAAAAAAAGTAAAATGCAGACATCTCCACCGAAAGTTTCCTCGGTTTTTTGATTGGAATTGATTACACTTAAATGTAGAAAAGAACCTTCTTCGATAAAATTTACATAGGACCTCTGAGGTATACCATATCGATGACAATAAGTTTTTTAGTCGGTTGCTTGCCGTTGATGTCGCATAAAAATAAAAGAAAAACATACAGACGAACTGAGAACCTCTTCAGTCTTTTGAAGTACGACAAAAATGTAGTCATAAATGCAGATTTTTCTGTTACACCGATATTTGTTTGTATCGCATTCTTGAACAGGCATAATTCTATTATAGTAGTTGATGAGAGCCTATCGTGTGTACCCACCTTTACAGTGACACTACACCGCTAACCGGCTCGCCCGTGCGAATGTTTGCGATGCAGTAAGTGTTAACTATTGCTAGGTATTTAGACTACTTCCTGTTTCGATTATGCTACTGCTAAATATATGTTTTTGTTTTGAGCATTTTTATAGAGTTTGGGAAATTGCACGCTGCCGCTGTAAAGAACGTACGATTTACTTGAAATCGGTTGACTAAATAATTGGTGTGTAAGACCGACCGACAATTAAGAATAAAAGTAAAACATAGCCATTTAACGTATTTATATCGTAGACAATAAGATAATCATTGTAATTACTAAATCAAGCGATATGAAGTCCAAAAACATTGTCGTTCATGGTATTTTCAATCCCTGAAGTAAACATATGGCCTTTACCTTCGATATTAAATAGTTAACAACAAATCCAACTGTACTAATTGGAGCAATAAACATTCTAATTAAGAAGCCAACCTTGGTAATAATCCGGAAAAACTATAAATTAAATAAAAAATACTCATCACCTATTTACCGAACGCATTTATTAATCAAGTTCAACAGCTTATTAATTAAATTAATATCAAGCATTTACTAATGATGGATGGTCCATACATCTTAATATAAAATAAATCATCATGTTCCATCATGTCTTGTTTAAATGGGTTCAGGGCCTCGATTCAGCTATTTTAAATGCATGCCAGTGGTCGGTCAGTGTACTTGTCATTGTGCCTAATTTTCGTATTCAGATAAGCCTACAATAAAATCTCATTGAACTCTCGAAGAAAATGATCGTAATTACCAATTAATGATCGTAATGACAGTTAGCACAATGAAAATTATTGTAAAAATGACCAAATGAAGCAGGTCATTCAGTCAATTCAAGCAACTCTTAAATAGCAGAATGAGGCCCCAGTAAATTGGCGCCAAATCTCTATGCGTTTATAATTAATCCTATTTATTATATTTATGATTGATTCTGTTTTGTTATTAACTTTAGATCAGACTGTGTCCTCATTAAATACTGGTTTCTTGGTACAAAAAGTTGTAGGGATTGGATGCCTTGGGGGTATTTTTAGCTCGTAGGCTGACAATTTTCTTGTCATTATCAATGGGGAGCTTTGACGATGTGACAGGATTCCGCACTCAACTTTTCGAATTCTTTATTAAGATTGAAACATTATTTTTGTTTGTTTTATATTACGGGCCTGTTGGTCTAGTGGTTAGTGACCCTGACTGCTATACCGGAGGTCGTGGGTTCGATTCCCACCCAGGACAAATGTTTGTGTGATGAGCACGGTCATTTGTTCTGGTTGTCTGGGTGTACTTTATCTATAATATGTCTGTACATATTTATAAATATATAAGTATGTTTATCAGTTGCCTGGTTACCATAACACAAGCTCTGCTTAGCTTGGGAACAGATAACCGTGTGTGAGTTGTCCCGGAATATTATTATATTCGTATATGTAGAAGCTAAGTAAAGTTATCAATTTAATATTAAATATTGAGTCTATTAAACCGTTTTGTAATTAGATTTAAAAAGTTTCTTAATCAGAAATTTATCATGTTTTGTAGTGAAAGTGGAGTATTATTAATTATTTCGACTATACCTATTGCAATACATGCTATTTGGATTACCTATCATTTAAGGACGTTCGACTTATACATTAAATTAATAAACATACTCGAAGTGTAAAAGATTTAGGTACTCCATGTACCTATTTGTTAAATTACACAAAACGTTCTAAGCGGTAATTAGACCCACAAAAAATAGCGCAGTGGCAGTTACCGTGGCACGTTCTAACACTTCTAACAATTCTTAGAAAAACACCACGTTGAATATATAAACTTAACAATAAACAAGGGCAGTAAAAAGCAACAACTAAGTGGGTTCAAAGAAAGAAACATAATTGTCATAACTTGCAGTAATAAGTCAACAATCAGCTGACACAATGGTGCGCAATCAAACGGATTCTATTGTTTCACGACAGACTTCCATTCATGCCTTGTTGTAAAATGGGTTATTGGGCTGCGACCATGGAGTTTTAATAACCTTGACTCTATATCGTCATCAATGCTCGTCGTTCTTCTCTATACGGGATAAAAAAAAAAAAGATGGCATTTAGAGGTAAAGTACTCTAAACACTGGAGATACGCTTGGATTTACTCGTGCCATGACTGTATTTTTCTCTTTCTAGAAATGATCTCTACTTTGCTGTATCTATGACCTTCGCTAACGCTGCCTGCTTCTTACCCTGGTACTTTCATAATGTTTTGTCATCTGACCTCGAGTAAAACCATTTGAGCCTTCCCAAAAAAAAATTACAGTTCTACCTTGACCATTTTCCTACCTGTGTCTTTCTGGCACTGTATAAAGCATTTTCTTCTTTCGCCCTTTTTAACACTTTATTTTTTTCGTCCCGATTAAGTTTTGTTTAATTTATTTTTCATCAGATCATTATACTTGTACTATGTTGGTTGACTATGCCATCAATGCACGCTGGGTGGTCAACCATAATGACTAGCTTCTATACTGCATTATGTTTACGGCCTATGACTACATTAAAAAAGAACCTAGGTAGGGGTTTTTCCATTACATTTGCGAATTAAGTGTGCAAAAAGGTTAAACTTATTTTAAGGTTAACTGTTTATGTGGCTATTAACAAATATAGCGGGTAATGTTTTATTACCTGCACGTGAACAACGATAGAAATATGTGCATTACATAAGCAGTGAGTTTGTTTCACGTGGCTATGAGAACAGCGATTAGTGCTTGATAATAAATTCCTGCATAATCTTATTATATATCTTTAAAGATTTTTAATTGTATCAAAATCCAATTCTAAATTGTTGTATCTTTACATGCTTTAAACCACTTAAGGGCAGACCTAGTGTTTTCACAAACTATCTTGTTTGTGGTCGGCTTCAAATTTAAAAGAATTTACTGAAAACGGATAGACCTACTAACAGATTACAGTTTCTCTAAACTGTATGTACCTATTGCTGTTGATGTCATAAACCCTACCCACACTTAATAGTTCTGCTTCTTCCTAGCGAGTCGACTAAAGGCTTTTATTATTTTATCCAAACCAACATAACTTAATAACTACGCAAACTGCATAATCAATGGTCTTGTAACACCTTATATAATAGACCCCCGAAATACAAGTTTTTTTTTTTCCGCCGTTACCGCTAGCTTCGTGGCCGCACATAATGACGGCGGGCGATTCTCATGTTCGCGAATACCGTATGTTTTGACTAACCCGCGCATTTCACACGATGTTCCGCAGGTGGAATAATTGCCGCCTTTTTCTGGGTCAGGGTTTGTGTTAACTTTACCCTATGGTATTCTTTATTGGAGCATACCTTTTGGGAATAGTATTTTGTGAAATTCTGCTGTACCTGTGGGATTCTTTATTCGATAATATGTTTTGGGAATGTTATTTGATGGTTTTCTAGTGTTTCCCTGTGGTATAAATTATGACTTAAAAAATCTTGACTTTGTAATGGTTCGTGTTGCGTTATTTGAGCATATATATGTAACACTTTCAGTGTGTTTGCCTTTTCGCACTTTAAGTTAATTAGTGTATAGTTAAACGTATTATTGTTTGCTTATCGCAATTTGTACATCTAGATTTTTGAACTAAATACTTGACAAAGTTTAATTACTTCTCCGACATTATATGTCAATTATATCGTGATAATTACTACAAAGTGTTTAGTGAAACTTTCTCCAATTTAATCTTTTTTACTTGTTTTTTTTTGCTAAAATGGCATTGGAAACTGGTGATACAGAAAAGCCTTTCCTCAGTATAAACGACTGCTTCTCTTGGATCCTGTGATAAATTAAAACACAAACAGTAATCAGTATCCTAAGAAAGGCAATACATATTCCATTCCTTCCATAATCGCTTTGCCATAGTATTTTAAACGTCCGGTATAATATTAATGATAGAATTAATTTGAACATAGCCAAGCTTAGATATTAATGTGTACCAAGAGTCTAAGATGATGTGTTTTGTTCCTGTCGTTCGATAGCAGAAGATATTAAATTAATTAAATTGACAGAGAATTAACTTTTTGTATACCAGGAGAAAATGCTTGTTATAAGTAGGATAAATTGGCTCAGTTTTGCTTCATTTAAGATGATAAAAGTTACTAAGCATATCTATTTATTATTTGAGTAACAAAATAAGGGAAATTAAATACGTTAGAATATGCCTATTTTTTTTTTAATTTTATGTTTTTCTCTTGAAAATAAACAGACCAAAAGTAATTTCCGATTGCCAAGCGAGATAAACCTATAATAATTGAGCGGTTAAGTCAACTTAATTGTTACCTTTGTTTCCGGTTAAATCTAAAGGAAGCACCAAGTATATTATATGAGTTCAAGGCCATTTATGATGTTAAAAATCCCGTGGACAAAGCAGTATATCAATAATTGAAGTAATCTAGTTCATGTCAAAGTAAACAACGTTATATTTAATACACAAAGTTATCATTATTTACATCTAAATGTTTTCAGTTGTAAAACGAACGTTCACTGTTTAATTGATCGCTTGAAAGACGAGTAGCGCAATCTATCGGGCGCCAACAATAAGTCGTGCAGCCAGCATAAAGAAACAATGAACATTACTCAACTCTCGTAGTTACACGCTTTTCAGATAGATGGCGTTGTTTTCAATTTTACTTATAATGTTTTTTTTTGTTTCAGGTATGGAAATCTCCAGCACAATTTTGAAGATCCTAGTGATAAAATTAGAATTTCAAAGTAGGTCAATGAATGATTTAATGTATGAGAACTTTGGTAAGTCAAGGTGAAGTTAGAAGTACCAGCAAAATGGAAGGTCTAGGTACCTAAACATTAAAGTGCCAAAAATATCTTATCAATTGAAATTATTTCTTAAAATATGTAACAAAGGATCGATTGGATATCATTGACCGTACTGACACGATTAAGGATATTAAACACTATCATTTTTCTTGGTACCTTATCTGTTAAAGGTTAATTACTCGGATAAAAAATACGATCTTTTCTCTATAATTGTCACGTAGGCCACTTGACCATATACCTAGCTACTAACGACCATTTTAAAATCGCAAACCTGTCTTTTGAATTTACCCTGTAAGGTAGGGATGGAAATTGAAATTCTGGCTTTCGCGCCATATAAATTATGTATTTTCATATTATGTATTTCATAGCAACTACAGAAAATCCTAGAGATTTTTAATTATAAGTACAGCACTATTACTACCTACTATAGAGCTTAATATGTTTGCAGTTTGAATAAAAATCTTCACGTCAGTTGGGTATCCTTATCTACAATAGAATGTAGAGCATAGATTATGACGTCATTTTCCATGAAATATTGGGCCAGTATCTTTATGCCTTAGGTGTAACATTACATTTTTCAAAAGATAAAAATGAGTTTTTTTTTTCAGTCTAAGCTAATCCGTATGAGAAAAGGGTTTTAGGTGAAAATGCTACATATTAAATTCATTCTGAATACATAAGGATACAGATAAGAAGATACATAGAAGATACATAGAAAATAATAGTTTCTACTAGGAAAGTTTTAAACAGAAGTAATTTTATGCACTTGTATTTAATATCGTAGGAATGCCGTTGACTCTCGTAGCTTTTATAATTTTATTTTACTTAGATCACGTAGTTACCATCTGACCTCTGAAACATAACCATATTATATCTCCCAATATCAAAAAGCCATAACTGGTACCATTCCGGAATATTTCATTAAATATAATTATTTTCAAACTACTCGAGTTGACTATACAATTTATATTGAAAACCATCAGAAAATATCCTGCAAAGCATTTTAACTTTTATACGGTTTACATAAAGTTAAAAATGCAGTGGTTTATGAAATACCGTGAATGGCAGAAACCATACTAAAACATGAGTACTAAGCCACACGTACAAACATAAAAATATATCTAGGTATTCATTTATAGGCCTATTCAGCATATTCAAATAGACTTCAAGTGCACTAGATGCACTGGATATATATACTGGATATATTTTTCAGCAGTAATGCATTTTCGTAACATGATGGTAACTGAAATCCTGTATGGCGGAAAGTTTGGTTTGTTATTTTTTTAACCTATAAAGCATATTTTAAACTGTACATTCCGGTTAGTACATGAAAAAAATATAATTTAGCATCTACCGTATACCGTGTATAGATAAATTCTTATAAGTTGAAGGTTCCAGTATGAAACTTACTTCAAGAAAATGTAGCACTGCTTATAAAGTATTGTAGTTTGAACGTTGCACTCATTTGAGCCATAATTTAAAATGAAATCTAAACTTTCAGCAAAATTGTTTCAATCTCGCTTATTGCTTTTCATCACGTCAGAAAACTTTGTGAATGTTTTAATATGGCTGAAAAATTTAATCAAAGTAGGAAGACTTATGACTAGTATTAGTAGTCAATTCTGAATCAAATTCCATTAGCTTCCTTAAGATAAATTATAACAAAAAGGCGTTATAATCGTCAATATTTAATAATATTAAACAAATAAAATACAAAAATGACCGTCGACTCCAAAAGAAATAGACCAAATAATAAATACATAGTAAATATTTAAAAACTTCTTAAAATCTTTTTAAAGGCCTTTCTACCACCCTTTTCAATATAAATCCAATCAAATCTCAAATCTCATGCTATTCTCAATTCCTATCTTAAGGTTTAACGTTTAATATTCTATGTTTTCTTTTCTGCTTCTTCTTTCTCCCTCTCAATCTCTGAGATGAAAGTCTTGACTTCAGCTGGTTCCAACATGATTACTGGCTGACCTCGTTTTATCACTGCTACCTGAAATGAACCAGTACTCAACATTAGTAGTCTATATCGTGAAAATAGTAACGGAATTAAAATGAAGTTAGGCAGGATAGACGGGCCTGGTGAGGATGAGGTAGGCAGATAATTTTAAGTAGATGGCAAGAGTAGGACGGATGTGACTGGCAAGAGACAGGGGAATAGCATAACCATAGGGTGGCTGATGCACAACAGTGGATTATACAAGGCTGAAGATGACCGCATTAGAAGATTCCATGTAACTTTGACATCAAGCGGGTTTAAAACAGAATGAAATAATATTTTGAGACTAAAATATAGACAAACGCCCTGTTAAGTGAAGGGGTAACTGTAGAAAGTGAAGACTAGACCCTTAAGCTTAATTTAAGCTTTATTCAAATGGACAAGAAGTGAAAACCGTTTTCTATTAAGTTATAGGTAACATTAACTACAATTTTCACACTATTAGCTTCAGCATAATTACAAATTACGACGGGCTAAACGAGTTTAAGTTTATAATGAGCTAGGAATGCTTTTATTTATACGAGGAGAAGTCCTCATTTACATATTGAGCTTAGATTTCTATTTAATACTAGTGTTGATCCCCACCTGCTTAAGACCTTCTAATTTGTTTTCTGTAGGAAACGTTTTACAATCTTTCTACAGTTTATTGTCGTAAGGAAAGTGGTTGAATTGTTGGTGTGTGGTGGTATATTAAAATAAATCCTGATAATAGGATATTATACTATTAAACTCAATTTTAAGATTTAAGCAGCCTTCAATTTGACTCAGTCAAACTGTCAAACGACATCGAATAGTTCTTTCTTCAATTACATTAAACCTATAAATACCATTTCAAGACCACTTCTACTGTCTTTGGCTTCTAAAATAACAAACTTTTTTTTGAACATGGTGTTCGAACATCTGTTTTTTATGCTGCCGGCAAAAACTGCTGAGCAAACAACTACAACAGCAACTGCTGGCCTTGTGCCTCACCCAAGTTCCTCCATACAACCTTATCCCCCACCACCTCGAAACAGCCCTCTCGGTATTCTAAGTCATCCCTTCACCTCTTCCCAGGCCGGCCTTTTTAGGAACATCTCTTAAGTATATTTAATTGCACTCACATCGAAGTTCCTCTGGCCTGACTGCACGACATCCAGGATGGTTCTGATGGCTAGCTTGATGGTGCCGCGATCGGTGGACACCTCTTCAGGAGTGTAGTACTTCTCTAAGAATTCTCGCGACGACTTGTCGTATTTGCCTGTTGTTGTCGCCTGCATAATTAAAGTATAGTATCATAAAACGGATAAATGCGAAAAGTGAATATTAGAGGATTGAAAATAATAAAAGTTTCCTGTGCGTTTCTTTATAGTCATCTGGCTATTGTTTTCTCCCGACGATATTGTCCCACTGCTAGGCAAAAAAAATATTCTGCTGTCGACAAGTGCAGTCCAGGCCTACACAAATAAAAAGAGGTAACCACCTGCTTTCGGGGCTACCCTGGATTTTTCGTGATTCAGTAAGATCCATGATCCACTCTGACGTTATGGCTAAGTGTTAGTTCATGCTTTTATTCTGCCTTAAGAGACAGACTTAAATTCCTCACCTTCCACTCATAATAAATCCCCGACGGCTCAGTCTGAAACAGATGCGGGTTTCCATCGTAATCAAAGCCGCCGATAATACAGGAGATGCCGAAGGGCCGCCGCCCGTTGCTCTGCGTGTAGTTCTGTTTCAACTCGGCTATGTACCGGGTGATGTATTCTATGGTGACCGGGTCTTCTACCGTCAGGCAGTGGGATTGACACTCGATTTGGGCTCTGAAGAGTTTTGACACCTTTAGTTAAAAACTATAATAACGTTTACAAAAAGTATTGTGTTAGCTGTGATACTGCAAAGTAAATGTGGCGAGTCGTTAGCTTGATCTTTGGCTCGACGTAAACGGGTCCCGGACTGTCTGCTGTAGCGAGTGGCCGCTACCGGATACACGTGTGCACGGAACCTATACGAAATATATGAAAATGGGTGGTCGGTGGTCCGAATACACCGAGCCTTTCAGTTATAAGCCAGTTGATAACAAATAAGCGCTATGTAGGACGTTTTATGTGGTACTCATTCTTCATGTGGTCTGAAATACTAGGTTTTAGGGTTGAGAAATTTCATAAGTTATGCAAAATACTGAAACCGTTACCTGGTAATCAGCACTCTGGCATCGGCCCTTAGCCCCGAGAAAGCCAACACAACATGCTCATCCAGCGCCACTATCTTCTTTTCCGTCCTCTCGTCCTGCAGCTTCTCCACCGACTTCCTTTCCACAGCCAGGACTATTACGTTAGGGCCTCTTATACCGACCACTGGAGAACCTTTCCTGACCGCCTCTTGCGCGTACTGCACTTGTAACAATTGCCCGTCTGGGGAGAAGACCGTGATTGCTCTGTCGTAACGGGCCATTTGAACATTTACTTTAAAACCGTTAGTTATAAATTAGGAATACGTTTGTAAATAATAAAGTAAAATATACAAAAATAAACGATTGTCGTCTAAAATGTGTTTGACAGTTAGTCTGACAGATCTTCTCATGGAGTTTTTGTTGAAGCAAAGAAATTATGCCATACAGCCAAAAAGGTTGAATACATGGCTTGTTTTAATAAGCATTTATGTTTAATTAAATGGTAACGTTCAATACTTCATGTTTCTAATAATTCCAAGTGCTTTTAGCTCGATAATTAACCTATCTTCTTTTATTACATGGCATACCTTTCCAAACGTAAACATATAAATCAACGAAGAATTCAGACTAGTCTAATTCAAAACGCAAACCAAACCAAACTAAAAGTTAGTACTGCTTAAATAAATCAGTGCTGCCATCGCATAACTCTAAAACACCCGTCGTCTGCGTTTTATTCGCGATTGCATCTGTCTCGGCGAGATATGACGACGTTAATGTTGCCAGCTGATTGATTTTATTGAGTTGCCAGCACTTTGAAGTTTAAAGAAATTGCCGTTTTAGTTAAGGATGAGTAGTCGGTATCCTTGTGTTTATTTGATTTCGAGTTTTGTGTGCATAAGTTTAAAGTTGGATTTTGTAGAGATTTAGTGCTAAGCAATATTTAGGATTCATCAGACCAGTTACCAGAAGGTGAGGTGAGGAGATTGTATTGTTTACTAGCAATCCGCATTTATTGGCACAGTAGACAAAATATTAATGAATAATTGGCGAAAACTATATGAAAATGTGTTGGGTAGTTTTTGGGTTTATCGCTTTCAGACAGATAGACGCGGCGAGTAACTTTGTTATATGATATTATGTAGGCAAAGATTACATTAAATTCAGTTCAAAGTCTCTTAGCAAACGATTTAACCAAGGTTAATGTCATCGAAGACATCAAATACCATATTCGTATATCGCTCGCCATTCGCCAAATACTTAAAACTATACTAAAGCCAATCTGGAAAGAGAATTAAACGTTATTATCTACTAATTACGCAATTATCAACTTTGGCAACATGAGTTTAAGTTCATTTTAGAATGACAAATATTACCGAAAAGGGCCTAAAAGTAATTTGAATGTGATGGAAACTGAACTGTTAGCCATTGAATTAAGGTTCATAATCCCAAAGCACGGTCATTATTTCTTTAAAGTGGCTGATGTATAGTTTACCATACAAATGACTGATTCCAACATTTAAGTAGGATTTTATTTTAAAAGCTTCTGCTCACTTATCTACATCATTATGATCTACAAATCTATAAATTACATTAGTTAATTTAATATGTTTGCATATTAATTGGGTTATTAATGAAAGGATAATTTAACATGCCATTAAACTGCCTCGTTGGCCTAGTGGTTCTAAGCGCGACTGCTACGCTAGAGGTCTTGGGTTCGATTCCCAAGTCGACCAAGGTGTTATTGGGTTTTTCTATGAAATTCTCAGTAGCAGGTCGGAGTTTGGATTTGTGCCCGGTTAGTGGCAATAGGCTCGCCCCCTATTGAATGGGACCTAAACATACCGGCGAACTGTGGGTGTACATTGGTACACCTCTGCCTAACCGTTCGGGGATACAGGCGTGATGGTATGTTATGTTATAATTTAACACGAACGATTTTGATTTTAAATTAGTTTTACTTGTGATATTGTTAACTGCGAAGTATTTTGTTCAAAATTATTTCATCATTAGCTCGCATGAGTCCACTGCTGGACATAGGCCTCTTCAATGGCACGCCACCGAGCTCTCCTAAACATCTTCCAGTTACTAAGCAATTATTTACTTAAATTAAATAATTAATTTGGGCTTGAAGTTTATTGTTAAATGTAACAAATTAAATGTTAAATATCAATAAGATAATAATATGAGATAGGAGCGAATTTTCGCGATTGATCATCATTAAAAAAAGCTTTTTTAAACCTTTCTCTTCTTGTATAAATAATAGCATCACAGATGTAAAAAATGACGTCATTCATCTCACAAGCCACCTATTTACAAACTGAACAAGATAATTTAAGTCTCAATACATACTCTGTTTATTATCGTCACTGATAACGACGTCTTTATTGCAATTATGTCAATGTGATAAACTGTAGCTTAATTACTTATTAAAGGTATTTAGGCCGCGTAATGTATGTGTTATGACTATTTATATGGACTTAGTATATAATTATACATACATAAATATAATCACCCGCCTCTTTCCCGCAGGGAAGAGACCACGTCTTTCCACTTGCTACGATCCTTACAAACTTGTTTCGCTTCGTCCACTTTTATTATTCCCTTCAGATATGCTCTTCGGTTTAAGGTGCTCTTGACCTGGCCTTTTTTCATTCACACTCGTATATAGGTAATTATAATTATGTATAACTAGCTTTTGCCAGCGATTCCGCCCGCGTCGGTAATCGCGGCAAAAGTAGCTTACGGGTAAGCTGGGTTCTCAAGAAAGGTTAGACAATCGCTCATCCGATTTTAATGTAACTTAGTATGACAAATCTTATCGAAATTGGTTTAGGAGTTTAGGCGTCTGTTCAGACTCGTATTATTTACTCTTTTCTTCAATAGAATTGTTAGGTCTAATATAAATAAGCCCACACAGACGATGTCTGCTTTAATCTCGCCTTTTTAATCCTAATCGCCTTTTCCGTAATCCCACTTAATATTTAATTAGTACTTAACACAATGCTTAATCTCATGTTACCTATTACGTAACTTATTTACTTCACATCTACTTGTGCCCTTAAACTCAAAGCTTGAAGTTATTTGCGACCGTGGGCGCAGTGGGGGCGAGCGCGGATTGCCAAATACTGACACACAGTTTGGTGCCCGGTTGATGTCATCGGCTAACTAAATAGTAACGATTGGAATGAGCTCATTTTAGAGTATTTGCTTAATTTGTTGAAGATTTTTTTCGGCAAAATTGGTGTTAAAAACATTTGTATTTAAATTTTGTTTGTAAGAATTTACAACCATACATTTGCCAAATCTAAGCATATGCTTAGAATTTTATTACTATGTGGAATTTAAACTCTTGAGAAGTTTGTATATGGCCTATACATGTGACAGCTTTTAAGACTAAAGTTTATCCCTTTTTTCTAAGTATATCACTAATGTATTTAATAGTTATTAATATATCACCGCAGATCAAAATTCGTAGAATGGCCTCACAGTAACGTTCATTCATAAAAATAACCTACAAAAAAATCACTTACACAAGCCTAGTTGTAATTCTACAATGCTTATCAATTATAACAGGACTACTATAAGCAGTTATCAAGTAAGTACAGTTTACATACCGTTACCCATTCAGCTTAATATTTTTTGTCTCATAAATCTTGCGACTATTTAAGGCAAGGCAAGTGACCGATTTGGTGACCACGATGTTTAAATATAGAGTAGTTCGTCACTTGTTTTTTTGTTAGTTATTGGCTGGTTATAATCTGGTGGGTGATTTTGTAGGGCTGCCAGGCTAATGTTTTTTAAATTTTAAGACATATTCGTCAATGCTTTAAAAATAAGATTTAACATAGGTATAAGCTAATGTTTTAATTCGGTGTTAGTAGTATTTTTTGTTATCAATCAGACTGTTGTTATGATTGTGACATATGACTAAATAAAGTTTTTCTTGTTTTATTATGCGTTGTATTTAATATCTCTTTAGAATAATCATGGAGTTCTAAATTTACTGAACTATTTAAAAAAAACACTGCTGAATATAGGCTTCCATAATGGCCTTGCATAATTAGTGTAGCTTAGTTATTTTTTATCTACTGCAATTTCAACAACATTTAAGGGTGCGTCCACATCTGACGAACGAGCACTACACGAGCCGTTCGCGAACCGCTCGCGGCATGCTCGCGAGCCGCTCGCGAGCATGTTGTGAGCGGCGCGCGCACGTCTTTAAGATGGCGTAATTGACATGAGTGCGTTCGCGGCATGTTCGCGAGCGCCTCGCGAACGGCTCGAGAGCGGCTCGTGTAATGCTCGTTCGACAGATGTGGACGCACCCTTATACTATATCGTCCTAGAAATCTGCATTACAAGTATAACTCCATAAGGCCTAGTGATGAATATGTATCGCACGCTTATGTTATTCTTGAGGTGTCAAGTGGCGCCGGCGGCCCTTTGCGCATATTTACTGAGATGAATAAATAAGGTTAGCTCATCTCTAGATGGAAGATAAGGTTTTACGCTGATTTTATTTAAGACAAGTATAAGGCTTGACTGACAGTTGTTTATAGGTGGACTATATGGTCAGACCAATATTAATACATACTATCTGACGACCTCCGTGGTCGAGTGGCGTACGCACCGGTTTCAAGGTGTCGCTAGCTCTGAGGTCCCGGGTTCGATCCCCGGACGGGTCAATGTAGAAACCAAAAATTTTCTACATTGCCTCGGGTCTGGGTGTTTGTGGTACCTTCGTTGCTTCAGAATTCCATAACACAAGTGCTTTAGCTACTTACTTTGGGTTCAGAGCAATGTATGTGATGTTGTCCGCATTTATTAATTTATTTATTATTATTAATACTCGTAGCTCGTGCTCTCGGAGTCAGGGACGAGAGCACGTTAGGTTGACGACATAGCCAAATTAATAGGAACCACCTGGATGAGGGACGCGCGCGACAGACAACAATGGCGGAAAAAAGGGGAGGCCTATACCCAGCAGTGGGTGATTCCGGGCTGATATGATGATGATGATGAATAGCTCTTAATATTTAGGTACCTCGTTATGTGAAATGAAGAGCCAGTTATTGAATAAAAGGACCAATTTGGATTGCGCTTTAAATCTTCTCTCGTAAAACGCTTTAAAACTTAAAAAAAATTGCTTTATTTTCTTTCTGCGCCTAAAATGACGTTTAAAAACTAAAGTAATGCCACAGTCCTATCCTTTGCCAAATACTATATTAATTTGATCGAGGAGTGATAGATAGAAATCGCTCAAACAATTTAATTAAACAAAAAAAATGAACCATCCTTTGGGAGTAAATATTAGGACAACCCTAATAATTGAAGAGTAATTAGGTGCCTAATTGAATAACGGTTGGTAGCTTCAAGTTGGTTTTTATGTTCATAAAACATAAGTTTTTCTATTATTTCACATCCTGTCTTAGTTTATTATCACTTTCTAGTTAGACTTTTATTGACAACTAAATGTAGTTCCTTAAATAAAGACCATTTGATATTTTGACAGATTATGGTGGGTGACACTAATACCAGTAACTATTGATTCTTTAACATGGGAAAAGGAAGTTTACTAGTAGTGCTATTACGGACAGGCAAAAAACACAGACATTTAAATCAGATTATATTTTTTTGTATTATCTTTTTTCATCTAACGTTTCAGAAACTATTTTACACTAGTAAAACTTGAAACTTTATATAAGGAAGTTTGATTCACAAAACAGAAAGAGTTCCCATTGTCAGTCTTCACCCAAGAGCAACAAATAACTTTACATATTTCTCGAAATATTTCTTTCGTGTCTAAGTATTTAACCTATTTATTAACCCATTAATAATGTAAATAAGAGGTCTGATGTTTGTGTAAAAGATAAAGATGATTAAGTGAGGTATAAATCGTCTCTTAATCAGTTAATTGCGACCGGGTTAAATGGAAGTTGTGATAAAAGTAAACGGAACTTACTTCATTAATATTGCACTTCTTATTGCATTGCTACTTTCAGTCTTATATTTGAAAGCCATCACAACTGGAAATAGGCCTTTTTCTGATAAACTTTTTGGTTTTTGTTAAAAAATGAAAATAATGTAATGCTCGTTCGTCAGATGTGGACGCACCCTAATGTTAAAATGTAAATCTACTTTACCACAAATAATACAAAAATTAAAAAGGCACACAAATACAGTACATACAATAATTTTATATTTTTTTGAAAATCTTTTTGTATTGATTCAAGTTATTACCCAATCCATTCAAGAATAAAAAGAACTAAAGCCTTAACACTAATAATGACATAATATTATTTCCCACAAACTTTGCATAGTATACACAAAATTACTTTCCAAGTAGCACCATGTTGCACCTACAAAAGCGTATCTCGTATCCAGTACTTATAAACCTTTATATGTACTAGAGTGAAGCTAATTATATGCGCCTATCGCTTCAATACTAACTAACGAGCTCAATATGGCGATGAATATAACTAGGATTATTATCCTATTTATTAAACCGGTTTTATTCAACACCAGTCCTCGATAAGACCTTTTAAACAACTGTAACACGTAGTAATAAAGTAATCTGGATATAATAAAACATGATATTCCGATCATGTCGTAAATATTCACACAATAACACTTTATGTACATATACTTGAATAATTAAACGGGTACTGTTGCGTACAGTTAATCAAAATATATGCATTTATTTTTAACCAACTGCGCTCTCACTTTAACCCTCGTAGTTTCTGTTTTCGGGTATTTACCATGGTAAAAAGTATCCTATGTGTTAATCCAAGTTATAAACTATTAGTTTGCCAAATTTTAACCAAATAAATTAAGTAGTTTTAGCGTGAAATACCAACAAACATCTGGACATCCATGCTCACGGACTGGTGCAAATACTAAACTAATATCAACTTATGGACGAAATTATGAATGAAATATTCCTCTTAAATATTAACAGTACGGATTACCATTTCAAAACCACCTGTCTTACAGTTTCATATGCACGCGGCAACTTTTAAAAATAGCTTGCACTAACATTTATCCCTATGATAAAGGTAAATATTGCGTAAAGGGCATCGCACACCTGCGCCTCACCCCTTCGCCGGCTGTGCCCAACTGACATAGATAATATCAAAACTAAAGAAGTACACATGTGTGTATATAACATTTTTTACTTTTAAAAGGTTAAGATTGGGTTTTAATTTTTGTGAGTTAATGAAATAAGATTAAGGATTTAGGAGAGATCAAAGGGATACATTTCTCTCATACGATGGACTTTAAAATGTATCCTTATGACTTCAAATGTTCCTACATTGTATGTTCTAGTAGAGAGAGAAAATAAGGATTTTTATTATTATCCCTTGGGATGCTTGGACTAGGACAAGTAAAAATATATAAAAGATAAAAGTATTTTCTCAACTTCGATCTAAATAAGACTGCTGATAACCACCTCATTATAAACCTAACCAGTAAAATTATATAAAATGGTCAAATCTTTTAGGAACACCTAATTATGAGTTTCGATATCGTGTTGTAAACCGAAACTCTACTTGAGTTACACCTTGGTTACACCTAAGGGCTGTCGCAGGCTACAGATATGGGCTCAGAATCTGTATTCTGAGCCCATATCTGTAGCCTCGCTCAAATAATATTATATTGATATGTCTTAATGCTGTAAGCTTTTTCTCGTCACCAGTACCCCTCACATTAAATCACAGTTGACGGTAAAGGATTGCGAAACCCTTTGTTATATTCAAACCAACAGAATCTAGGTGAGTGTGTAGGATGCTGTCTAAATGTTTGACTGATGATCACCACTAGGGCAGAGGAATTAATGGTTGGTTCTAATGAATCAGCGTCTAGCATCTGAATTGGTGATTGCTGTATTGAATGTATCCCTTAAAATGTAATAATACATTCTGACGTCTTAAAATTTTTAGAGCCTTTAAGACCATATAGTTTGGCATTTATACTTTGAGTATGCTTTAGTAAATAATATTCGTGGGCGTATAGGCGTTTTAATATTATTTCTTTTGGTCTAATAAATATACATGTTAATCGTAACAGTATGTTATACTTAGCATCAGTCTTCTTCTTCCTGTCCTTTTCCCAATTGTAATTATTTGGGATTGTCGCAATGGGTGATTTTCTTCCAATCATCCGTGCTACTCGTCATTTCAGCATTTACGGTTTTCCTTCTCAAATCATTTCAACTAATTAATACTACAAGTACTTATTGATTTTTAAAACATTTCTTAGTTCAATAGTAACAGAATAAGCATCAACCTTTTAACATTGCGTAAATCTCTTATCCTATTCATTTGTCTGGAAAACGGCATTTATTTCTATATCTTCATTATAATGAGCCAATATATATGCCAAATTACATGCAAACTAACAATAAAACACGCCAACTAAATAAGGAGAGGTGGAAAATATTCCATTCTAGTTAGATTTACTGAATATGAAAGTTCAGAAGGAACACTCCAGGAACACTAAAGTAGCCTTTGCTAATACCGAAAAACACATAAAAATATTATTTTTATTTATAAATTTTATGCTTAACCTAGAAATTTGTCAGGAACTGGATAATACGACTGTGGTATGACTTTGTATAATACACTGTATTATAAAACTATTAATAAAGATAACATATCACTTTTTCTGTTTGTGTGTGAACAACGCCTTATATTCTAACCAAAATTATTTAATTTACCCTACGTACTTCTTATTATAATTTCAAAATGGACATAGGTACCTATGTAACTGTATTTTCTGTCTATCAAAATTGACCGACGGATGGGTATTTTTTCATTTTCCCATCTTCCGTACCAAATGATCCTTCTGCCACAACTCTACGTCTAAATGGTTCATTAAAGAAAACTGCACCATATTCGGTATCGCATCGTTCGCGCCTACACCTAGCCTACGCACTCCTTAATCGTGTTGTTGACAACATTCCGAAGTTGATACTTGCCTAGTGACTGATAGTGAAGTATTAGCAGTTTTGTTGGACCTTCGTGGTGGTATACCATTCATGGTGATAGGAAAATCGTGTGTTAAGGTGATAAATACCTGAAGCGAATAAAAAAAAAGAGAGGAATGGCTTTGCCCCGTAGTGGAACAGTGCCGGCTTACTAGATTAGATCAGAAACCTATTTACTTACATTACTGAGATGCTTAAACTTTAATATAAAACCAGATATTCAGTATTAATTATAAATAAATAAATGCGGAGATCATTACATACATTGCTCAGAACCCAAAGTAAGTAGCTAAAGCTCTTGTGTTATGGAATTCAGAAACAACGTAGGGACCACAAACACCCAGACCCGGGACAATGTAGAAAAGTGGGTTGCTATAATTGACCCGTCTCCGGGGATCTAACCCGGGACCTCAGAGCTAGCGAAATCTTAAAAACCGGTGCCTTGGCCACCCGACCACGGAGGTCGTCTTGATAATTGTTACTTCAATGATGGCGCTTATGTACTTAGGTAGATAGAGGCCTCATCTAAGTACATAAGAAAGCAGACAAACAACACCACAAAGTATTTAGACATATTAATTGGTATTACAGTGAGGTCCTTTACTAAAACCCTAAATTGATATAAAATTACATAAAAGATATAAAGGCTCCATATTAAATTGTATAGAAACTGTTCATCTTGACCAAAATAATATGATTATATTCGTTAGGCCGATGACTCTTTATTGTTTCACAATGAGCTACCATTTTTGATGACATCAAGTTTTACGATAGTCTCAACAGGATATAACATATAAATCAAATATCCATATGTATAGTTTTATTATTTACGTAGGATGATAGTCTGATTTACATTTACTTAGCTCCTTTAGAAGATAGAAATTGCTTGTAATTGATAAAAATGGTGGTTAAGCGTTTTAAAGATTTATTGTTTTTATTTATTTATTTATTTATTTATTATTATTACAAAATAGTGCTTAACCTTAGTGTAGTATAGGTCCACAAAACTGTTAGGTTTAATTGCCTTCGTAAATCATGTTTGTTATACTTTTGTAAGTCAAATTATTGTGTGCTGTTTTAAAATTATTGCTTCACTTGTTATTTTGTGAATTTATTTCTACGTAGATTGAATCTTAAATGACTTGATGGCAATTTTTTTAATTTGATCGAAAATTTTGAATGATTTATGTTGTATTTTTTTGGTGAGCAATAATTTTAGGTAAGATTAACGTATACGAACTAGCATCAAGACAATTATGTTTCAAGACGATGTTCTCAATCCATGTATGTAGATTGTATGTATTTCAACTTCAAAAAGCTTGATATTTGTGTATATCAGTTGATGAAATTAAACTTAAAATATTTACAAAAAAAAATAAAAAGCTAAGCCTACACAAGAAATAAGAAGAATTATAAACTAAATAAAACTAAGAACTAAAACAAGGCATCAAAAAATTCATCCACATCGCTGTCGACTGGGAGTGTGCCCAAAAGGCTGGCAGCATTGCCACGTTGTTATATTATTATTAAGTTCATCAAGTTTATAACTTCTACAATAAGACTGTGTACTTACTCCAAGCTTTTACACCAAACATTGGTAAACCACTCTTTATTAATGTAATGTCTAGCATCCCATTAATTATGGTCAGATGGGGCCAAGGAAAGCCGACCTTCGTAAACTCGTTTCGCACGTGGGCCAGACCTTGGCCACCAATGTCAAAGAGATATACTTTATATTGTATACTTCTTAAATACAGCCTACTTGTTGGTGAGCAGCGGGATGGCGAAAGTTTTGGCGCATCATTATTGAGTACATGTGTAGTCAGTAACTACATGGGTACGTACTAGGTGTTCATGAAAAAATGAAATCATCATTTTTGTTGAATAGAACTACTCAAAGGATTTATAGTAATATTATAGAACGGGCATTAGCGCGTACATGCTTAAATACCTTTAGGGCTTGACGTTTCGACCGGGTTACACAGGCCGTGGTCGCAAGCAGACTGGAGTACAGACTGGAGAGCAGACTTACTATAAACATGCAGCGCGATAGTTTAAAAGTTATTACTTAAAGAATTGTAGCATTTGTAGCGCAGCTTATTTGCGTTTTAGTTCCCGAATATGCATGTTGATTTTTTGTGTTACTTATTTAATAATTAAAAAAAAAGTTTTGGTCTCTTAATGAGTGGGGGTGCTCACTAGCCTGCAATATTGTCCATATAACACATTTTGAGTTATTGAAGGTAGTCAACAAATTCAACAGTAAATAAACAATCTTTGTCATAGAAAAAAATTTTAATTTTCGGAGTATGTATATTATGTTTATTCCGTACGTAGCTACTGATTTTAATTCAAAATCATGATATCGATCAATAAATACTAAGTCATTTATGCTAATAGGTATGTAGTCTAGGCTAGCTTCCCTTCATCTCAAAAACAAGACTACCTACTCAAATATATTTAAACACATTTCCTTGAAGAAAGGTATAATCTCACTCACATTAACGACCTTACCTTCCTAGGTCATAAACCACAACAAGTAACAATTACACACAACTAACAACACCCTTAATACCGTGGAATAGAGTTCAAATTCCAGTAACCATTTACGTCTACGGTTTACACCAAGTTCCGTTCAGGAATCGTAAAATAGTTGGAAGTGTTCAAACATTCGCAAATAGAAAACGGTGTGAATGAACCCTAATGTTGATTGATTTTCGCTGTACGTGCTAGTGTGTACTGACCTTTATTAATAATGCTGGTTACATTGTTTCCATACATAGGATATTATTGAAAATGATGTTTTTGTAGTTCCTGTTCATACATTGTAAAGATGGTTGAATTTAGTGCTAAAAGCTCTGGTCCATAACTGGGAGTTCATAATTATGCAGGTATACCACATGAGTAGATAAACGGAACAGAGGCAAAGCTTCTTAAGAACGTGCAAAATTGTTACCTATTTTGTTAGGGTTGTCACAATAGGTGAAGACAAATCAAACAAAACGTTTTTTAAATAGTTTTAATAGTCAGTATAATAGAATAGTTTACAATTTACTTACTCTAAGAATTTTCTTTTTATAATTTTTGTTTTCTTAAAATAAAAAATACCTACCGTGTTGTACAAATTACTCTCTTCTTATTATAAAAAGGATCATATAATAAAATAAAGGTACTTGCTTGAAAAAGTAATAACCAAATATTTACTTACCTATTGTACTCCTTGGGATAGTTAAAGTATGATATATTTCTGTTTTCTCTATTATTATTCATACACACGGTACAATAAACAACCATTATTATTAATATAATATCACGTTTTCTACACTAATATTATAAAGAGGAAAACTTTGTTTGTTTGAAATGAATAGGCTCAAAAACTACTGGACCGATTTTAAAAATTCTTTCACCATTCGAAAGCTACATCACATGAGTAGATAAACGGAACAGAGGCAAAGCTTCGAACAACCGCTCGAATCGGTTGCACGCACACAAGCGCGCGGGGCATGTGTGCGTGACCACTAGCCGCTTGTCACATACGCGGCGAGACTGGAAAAAACCAGTTTACGCTGGCACAGCCAGTGTACAATCTAAGGGTCAGTCCGACGCACGCTGTTTGTTTTGTTAGTTGCAAGTTTAAGTTTTTATAAGTTTAGTTATAAAAACGTGGTATTTTATTAATAATAATGGTTGTTTATTGTACCGTGTGTATGAATAATAATAGAGAAAACAAAAATATATCATACTTTAACTATCCCAAGGAGTACAATTAGGTAAGTAAATATTTGGTTATTACTTTTTCAAGCAAGTACCTTTATTTAATTGTATGATCCTTTTTATAATAAGAAGAGAGTAATTTGTACAACACGGTAGGTATTTTTTAATTAAAAAAAACAAAAATTATAAAAAGAAAATTCTTAGAGTAAGTAATTTGTAAACTATTCTATCATCTTAATATATATAAATCTCGTGTCACAATGTTTGTCCTCAATGGACTCCTAAACCAGTTAACCGATTATAATAAAATTCGCACACCATGTGCAGTTCGATCCAACTTGAGAGATAGGATAGTTTAAATCTCAAATTATAGTCGCAATTTTAAGAAATTGACGCGGACGAAGTCGCGGGAATCAGCTAGTACTATTATATATTCTATTATACTGACTATTAAATCTATTTAAAAAACGTTTTGTTTGATTTGTCTTCACCTATTGTGACAACCCTAACAAAATAGGTAACAATTTTGCTCGTTCTTAAGAAGCTTTACCTCTGTTCCGTTTGTCTACTCATGTGGCTACATTATCCACGAGTAACATAGGCTAAATTTTATTTTGGAAAAAAATAGGGGACCGTGTCTTTCCTGGGTAGGCTTTTTGCAGCGGTAACCGACATCCACGCGGGCGGAGCCGCGGGCGACCGCTAGTAACAACTAAACTTATAAAAACTTAAACTTGCAACTAACAAAACAAACAGCGTGCGTCGGACTGACCCTTAGATTGTACACTGGCTGTGCCAGCGTAAACTGGTTTTTTCCAGTCTCGCCGCGTATGTGACAAGCGGCCAGTGGTCACGCACACATGCCCCGCGCGCTTGTGTGCGTGCAACCGATTCGAGCGGTTGTTCGAAGCTTTGCCTCTGTTCCGTTTATCTACTCATGTGGGTATACTACATAATAGTGTATACTTCTTGTATCTTATTTATCTTATTTGTAAATCTATGCAGTAAAGTTACAAAAAAATCGTTCGGAACCCTTTGCAGGCGATTTCGACTCTTGATCTCTCACTTGACCACTTTTTATTGTCCACGTAGCCTATGTCACTCGGGATAACTCAAAGCTTCTAATGATACCACAAACATTGAAATCGGTCAAGCCTTTTAGAAGTTATGGTGGAATAAAGAAACTGACAAACATACATACATACATACATACATACATACATACATACATACATACATGAACCCTGAAAACATAACACTCCTTTTTGGGCAGTCGTGTAAAAATCAGGAAAAGTTATTTTAAGAGACATAATAATTATTAAAAAGGATTAATAATTAAGATGTACTGACCGAATAAATGCGGTAGTAAATGGCTCATCATCACTACATGAATGCACGAGGAAGGCGGGAATCAGAGAAGAGTGGCGGCGTGTTGTGAAGCTTGCTACCAACACCTGAAGTGATGACCACGACCACTCTGTCAAGAGTGATCCCGACAAGGAAAATGAATAATTATTAAGATATCTAACAATATTATGTATTAACTAATTTTTTAATATGGAAATGTTAAAGTGACACAATAATGCTGTAACAATCTGAAAAATAACTTTGCCTGAGTTTAGGAACTTTATAGTATTTGTACTACAAGAGGCTTTTTTAACGTTTATTTATTTGTATATATATTTATTTACATACACATGACCCATACAGTAATTAAACACAGCAGCACACAAAGCAAGGCGGTTCTCCTTCCACACAGACTACATACTGATTGGATAGACATTTAACAATGATCAAATTGGCAATTAAATACATTGTATATTTAAATACATATCTTATATGATCGCAATAAAACAAGTACGTTCACCTTTCGTTCCATTGTTGATAAGACAGCGCTCTCTTTGAAATAGAAGATCTTTATCATAACCTAGTTTAGATATCGGTTGAGTTTTTATATTAGAATTATTTTGTGTTTATTTTGTTTGACCGAAACAGACTTTTGTAAGCAACTTATTTAGTTTTAAAGGTCTCCTTGATTTGACTTCAGAGTTTTTGCCCTCAGAACTAATATAATTTCATAATAATTTCATTAACCTGATTTTTCAGTACACAAGGTCACTCATAAAAAAATCGTAATGATATAGGAAGAAATTCGAACGTTTGTGATAGGTAATACATAAATGAATGGGTGGATGAATGGTAACTACATATTTCAAACAAAACTACTGATTTGAATGACAAAGTTGTATTAAATAAAAACGTAAAACGTACTTTTTAAGTGACGAATATTATTGACAAATCGTTTCATGGATGTTATCCTTTAGAAAGAAAATATTTCTAAAATAAATCCCTTTAAGGGAGTTCCAATACCTAAAGAAAGTGCGTATATAATAAAAACAGATATCAATTATTATAAATTTATTCGCAGTGCAGTTGCAAAAGGCGTGGCAGCGAAAGTGCACCGGTTTGTGTCAGGTTCGATGCCTGCTATGTAAATGCAGCAGATTTATGATCTAGACCGCTGCTGTGCCTAGGATTGTTTGATTAATGTTATTGATAACATTGTGGTATAAATATATTGTAGACTGGTTAATAAGTTTGGGACACGGACGTCTAATTTTGATTCTTGCTTATACGTTATATTATAAACTATTGTTTTTTAATATAGGTACTTTTATGCGTCCTACACAAAAGACCTAACTACCATTCATAAGTAATATTAATACATATAATATTGTACACATACACTAGTATGCTGGTTTACGGCCTGCATCAATGGATAAATTACAAAAAAAAAATAAAAAATATCATAATCAATATATAGGCACTTGGTTATCATCATCGTTCATTGCGATCGCCGAGCTATCGTGGGTAGGCGGGCGAGGAGAATTAAGAACAGCGACACTCCACCGAACACGTCTTGCTTCAATGCGGAGCCACCAGATTCCTCTTCATCCGACGGCCGCGAGCAAAAGAGCCCGGAGTCCCCGGAGTTGTGTCAGTGTCAAGAAAGGTCTACTCGCTTGTCATATTTCAGCTGTTCCTTTTCACGTTTCTTAACACTTAAAATATCGCAGCGCCGATTAATATATTTACCTTGTCTGTAAATATACTTAGTACAAAACACAGGCCGATATAGAGCAAGTTACCACCTGCTAATTACCCTGCCTTGTTATTTCGTCAGCCTAGTAATGTTACCAACCAGGTATCAAAGTCGGGTCCTCCCACACATTAACAGGGCTGCTGAATCATTAGTACCTTGTTATGAAGGCTCTATAAATAACTTCATATTTGGTGCTTTTAGAACATTGTCGAAAACGTTTTAGTATTATAAAAGCGTGTTAAAAACTTACTATTTAAAATATTACATTATGTAAGTTGCTGGTATTTGCTGTATTTCTAATTTTTTGGTGGGATGGAACGACAGATAGATTTAAGGTTACCTTACAGTTATGATTCGTTTGAGTAGTAATAGGACAATTAAAAAAGATAGGGTTTCCAAAGGAAATCAATTATTTAACTAATTCATATTGAACTAAAATTTTGTAAACTGACTCTATACCAGATGTACTCTTCACCCCTTTTGGATAGATATACCCTTTCGGTAACACCTTGTATTACTGATACACATAACATGCTGTATTTTTATTAAAATATTTTCATTTTGTTTCTCTAGTTCTTAAAATCAATGACGGACGCTACAGAATACTTACTCTGTAGCTAATACTGGGTGGCGCAAAAGTAAAGACCCTATTTGGTTCAGCTATAACATTTTTTCTAAATTAGAAAACTAGATTTAGATTTTTTTAAATGTATATTTGTGCCATTAAATTTCGTACCATTAGGATTTAAAGATGATGTCTTTTAAATGGTGACCTCCAGAGTTGATACACATTTGAGCCCTATTTATGACATTTTGCATAACTTGCCGTAACACTTCCTGCGATATGTTCGTTATTTCTTGACGAATGTTTTCTTTTAGAGCTGCCAGAGTCTGTGGCTTGTTCACATACACCCGAGATTTCAAAAAACCCCAAAGAAAGAAGTCTGGACTGGTCAGATCGGGTGATCTTGCAGGCCAAGGCAAATCGCCAAAACGAGAGATAACTCGGCCTGGAAAAGCGTCCCTCACTAAGTCCATAGTGTCGCGCGCTGTGTGTGCCGTAGCGCCGTCTTGTTGAAACCAGATGTGCTCCAGCCCCAATTCGTCCAAACTGGGTATCAAAAACTCACGTAACATGGTTCTGTAGCGTTCTCCAGTGACAGTAATCGCATTGCCTCCAGCGTCTTCGAAAAAATAGGGTCCGATCACTCTGTCAACACAGATGCCACACCATACAGTAACTTTTAGTGGGTGTAGAGGTGTTTCTTGAATAATGCGCGGATTATCAGTGCCCCAGAACCGAGTATTCTGCTTATTGACATGCCCTGAGAGATGGAAATGCGCTTCGTCACTCATAACCAATTTTGAAGGAAAATCATCCTCTTCAAGGTTGAGGTTTATGACGCGCTGGCAGTAATCTAGACGAGCTCGGTGGTCAGCAGGCAGCAGCTGATGAGTCATTTGAGTTTTATACGGGAACATCTTTAAGTCTTTCACCAAAATACGCTGCAGGGTCCGTCTGGAAATGCCCAATTGCGTGGCACGTCGCCTCGTTGATGTTTCTGGACACTCTTCCACATCTTCGCGCACAGCATCGATATTTTCAGCTGAACGGCCTGTTCTTGGTCTCCCAGACTTAGGTCTATCCAATGTTGAGCCAGTTGCTTCAAGGCGTGTGGCAAAGCGTCGAATTGTGCGACCAATCGGTGCCGGACGGTGGGGAAATCGTCGACGAAATTCACGTTGTGTTCTTATCACTGATGAATTATTCCGTAAGAACATTGACACAATTATTCCACGTTCTTGGGGAGTAAAACGGTCCATGTTTATTTTCAGTGTATTTTACATTTGTTCACTACACAATTTTCAACAACAGAATGACAGAAAATGTCATATAAAAAAAAAAAAAGTATTTTCTTTAGTGCCAGTACTTTTGCGCCACCCAGTATTACAGTCTGTGAATAAGGTAATGTTTATGACATAATTAGGCATAATTTGGCATATTGTCATAGTTAGCTCTCGAGGCAGGCAACTTCGCATAATGGCGCCTACACAACAATAGGGCTGTCACAATCAAGTTAATGTTCGCATGATGTATTATTTTGCACGTAAAAGATGCCTGGCAGTAATTGGGCAGTAATTTAAGGACCCGGTTGTGGTCATTTTAGCATGTCAGAAACCAATTTTGTTTTAGCTATTTCTTAATTACACGACTGCCCAAAAAGGAGTGTTATGTTTTCAGGGTTCATGTATGTATGTATGTATGTATGTATGTATGTATGTATGTATGTATGTTTGTGAGTTTCTTTATTCCACCATAACTCCTAAAAGGCTTGACCGATTTCAATGTTTGTGGTATCATTAGAAGCTTTGAGTTATCCCGAGTGACATAGGCTATGTGGACATTAAAAAATGGACAAGTGTGAGTCGAAATCGCCTGCAAAGGGTTCCGAACGATATTTTTTTTGTGTTGTGTCATGTTTTTTTTTGTTGTTCACTAAAAGGTAATAAATAAAAAAAAAATAATTAAAAAAATTAAAAAACGCCTGCCATTTCAAAAAAAATTAAAAACAAGTCAAATATTTGCAGTCGGGGACCTGTAATGAATTGTTCCAAGTAACCGACCCCGACTGCAAATATTTGACTTGTTTTTAATTTTTTTTGAAATGGCAGGCGTGTTTTTTAATTTTTTTAATAATTTTTTTTTAATTTCTGAAAAAAAAATGTATTAGATACCAATATCATTCATCGAGGACTTTCATCGGACAGAAACAAGATACGTTCAAGTTTTCTCAATTAAAAGTGACCTGAGCCCAACAGTAGGACATTTATAGGCCAATATTATAATCGGATATAATAATAATAATATTCCGGGACAACTCACACACGGTTATCTGATCCCAAGCTAAGCAGAGCTTGTGTTATGGTAACCAGACAACTGATAAACATACTTATATATTTCTAAATACATACATATTATAGATAAATTACACCCAGACAACCAGAACAAATGATCGTGCTCATCACACAAACATTTGTCCTGGGTGGGAATCGAACCCACGACCTCCGGTATAGCAGTCAGGGTCACTAACCACTAGACCAACAGGCCCGTCAAAATTTTGAAAATTAAAGGTTATAATTACATAATTTGATATTATACAATACCCTAAAAACAATTTAGCATATCAAAGTTACTCTCGCTAGGCAGTTTGTCGCGGGCGGTTCGCCTACACTCCACATTACTAGGGTTGTCAAATAACTCCGTGAATCATTTGCGGATTTGAAGTCATTACAAAACTGTGACGTCATCGATCGTTATTCAGTAATGACGGGTATTTAATCATTTTTGACACGAAGCCCTTTTTGGTCTTAGAGTAGGTAAAGGTGTATGATTTATGATTTGCGTGCTATTTAATTTTACGATTATTTATTATTATATACGATTGAAGATAAAACACCTGTATTCGTAGATTTTATGCGAAAGATATGTGTCTGTTATACTAGAAGTTAGTATGAGACTAACGTGTGTATTTTTTGTAGAATAAAATTATTGTCTTAGAGATAATTTTCATAAAATAATATGTATTAACAATGAATGATAGCTGTAATGAGAAATAATAAATGCGGACAATATCACATACATTGCTCTGAACCCAAAGTAAGTAGCTAAAGCACTTGTGCTATGGAATTCAGAAACAACGAAGGTACCACAAACACCCAGACCCGAGGCAATGTAGAAAAGTTGGTTTCTACATTGACCCGTCCGGGGATCGAACCCGGGCCTCAGAGCTAGCGACACCTTGAAACCGGTGCGTACGCCACTCGACCACGGAGGTCGTCAGAAATAAATAAATAAATAATCAATGAATAATTTAATATTTTTCCTACTGTCAAATCTTCCGTCATTTCTTCTAGCACTGCACTATTTATTTTGGTGTAAGGAACCACGAACAAAATTTTGAAAAACTATTTATATTACATTCAGACATGTTTTTGTTTTCCAAAACAAATAGTATTCGTCATGTAATTCTCATGAATATTTATTATTCATAATTTAATGGAAATAGTTTTGTATTCAGACGAAATGTTTGTACAGATGAGTCTAAAGTGTGACTTAAAGTGCTGAAAATATTTCAGTTTTAGTTCTATGGTAAATGAGTCACGAATTGGTTTTGACTTCTAAGAATATTAAATGTAAAAGTTAACGCTCAAAAGGTAAATCATTAAAATATATGATGTGTTTTAGAATGTAATCAATGAGGAAAAAGGAAGTTCCAATGTAATAATATGACCATATATAAATAAATATTATTAATAAATTATGTTATGATGGCATGATAAATGTCGTGGTGGCCTAGCGGTTCAATGAACGGATTTGTATGCACAAGGTTGCAGGTTCGAACCCAGGCAAGTACCAATGTGGCTTTTTCAAAGTTATATGTACTTTCTTAATTATTCTAAGACACTTCTGACAAACGGTGAAGGAAAACATCGTGAGGAAACCTGGATTCCAAAATTGGGATGGGATTGTTTTTACTTGTACTTTGAGACTAGTAAATGTAAAAGCTTATACAGGGTGTTAAGAAACCCCTGTTTGTGAATTTTCCAAATTTGATATTTTATTTGGGCATGTGATTGTGAACCCTATATTACCCTTTCGGGTCGGACAGGGGTTTCTTAACACCCTGTATATAAAACAATTTTTATATTAACATGCATATGGTTCCCGCTTGTGCAATTTGCCTTTTTTTTTGACTAGTGGATTAAAAAGCTTTTGTTCGAAAATAGTTTTACATAGACCTTATAACATAGATACTTGAATTAAAATAGGTATACCTGTCAGCCCTGAACCACTTCCTCCAAAGAGAAAGAGGCTCAGTCTCCAAGGCTGTCGAATGTATTAGCAATCGTATTCAGACTTCCTCGCACTGACTAACGACGCCTACGCATGTGCTAATTACCGCGAGTGTAGTCATAGGCCTGGCGTCACTCTGAGGGCGTTTTGGTACGATTTTATAAGCTTATTTGGTAGTTGTCGATAATAGTTGGTAATACCATTTTTTTTATGTAACCTGTTTAATTTCCCATTGCTGGGCAAAGGTCTCCCCGTCTGACTCCAGACTTTTCACCAGAGTCACATGACACCAATCACTTAAGAAGCGATCGATGTCATCCCGCCACCGTCTCCTCGGCCTGCCTAAATAATTATTAATTTGTTATTTGGAACTGCAGGGTAGTACTTGGAATCAAAGCGACTCGCAGATTTAAGAGGTTTTTTAAAGACAGACCCACAAACCCCCGGTAGCGGGTTACATAAACGATTATAATAACCTAGTTTGACTTGGAATGCAGTTGATTTTAATAAACAAGACTTGCTTGCAAAGGCTTGCAGATTTGAGTGGTGTGAATGAGACTGTCTCTGATGTGGGTGAAAATGTTTTTATTATGTTAGTTTTTTTTTTAGCCGGGTTTGGATTTGGTTGAAATGAAATGATCATGAAGAAAATGCTCTGTTAGTTAAAAAAAAAATATTTTAAACACCGTTTTGGTCAATTTGAGACGCAAAGTAGTTAAATCAAATTGCCCTTGTTTGAACCAAGCGTTGTGGACTCGGTAAATTAATACTATCAGCGAATGATCAAAACGCTTGCCCACAAAACCAATACTCGTCAATTAACTATAAAATAAATTGACCATATTTTTTCAATCTAAAAACAACGGTTATTTCATTTTGCGGTTTGAAGGTTTACACAGTTATTCCTAGCCCTACTTATGGTGTATATAACTATAGCTACTGAACCTTGCCAATCAAGAAATATAGTTATTACCATAGCAACGCTTGATGCTAATTATTTCTGGGACGCATGCCTTTACCTTGTTTGAATAGGCAAGGGAAGTGGTGATGAAGGCAGGAAATCAATCTAAGATAAAAAAATATGTTTAATTCCTTATTTAATAAAAAAGGACTTGTTACTAAGTTATTTACTATTTTTTGCAAAGCTAATTTGCTATTTCCTTATAATGTAAATGTCTTTATAAAGTCCTTTTGAGATTTTCTTAGTTGCTGTACACTACATATCAATTATTTTCCTATATATTATATATATATCCTATATATCCTATAATATATACTATCCATCTTCCGAGGGGGTGTTTTGATTAAATTCACAAAATCTTGATGTTTTCCAAAAAAATATTGTTAGTTATATTACTATTGTTTAAATGTTTACAAAAATAGAATTATATTAATTAACACATTAAAATTCTAATTAATTTCGTTAATCGCCTCTGATTTTGTCAATTCTGACATAATAAAGACAATATCATTTTACTTCTACAGATCAATTAAACAGCACATCACATATTTCCACGATCTGTGCACGTTACCTTATTATGTACAAAGTAGTCCTCATTAATCACTTCATTAGTACTAACCATTTCTGTATCTAGAACCTTTTCCTGTCCTGTTAGCTGTGTTAGTAGACTCTATAGAGCCTTGTATTCAAATAATTAGTTTATGTTAACATTACCTATAAATCTCTATGGCCACCTCAATGACAACGAGCTCAGTTATTTCTCTTTGAATTTTTAACCGACTTCAAAAAGAGGAGGTTCTTTATTCGAGTTTTTTCTATTTTTGTCTTTTCTTCGACCAAAGAATAACTGTTATCAATAAACGTTTTCATCAGTAGTATAAAACAAACATATATTTAAAAACATTGAAGTAGTTTTTTTAAGCAATTGTGTAGAGTGTAACTGGGAATCAAATACCGAAAAGGTCCTAAAGAGGATAAACTGGCAAGTTGCACCCCCTGATAATTCGAAAACTTACTTATCTTACTTTCAGTTAAATAATGAATGTTGTTTCTGTATACATGGACATACATGCATACATGGAGGGGCTCGTGGCTAAGTGTAAGCCGTGCGGTTTGACCGATAATACTGGTTAAGCCGCGCTCGCCGCGGTTGGTCCGTGGATGGGTGACCATTTCCGAACATATCGAGACCCCTCCGTGCCTCGGATAGCACGTTAAGCCGTAGGTCCCGACTGTCATACTATGATCTTTGGCAGTTGTTTAGTCAATTCTGACAACCAGTCTTACCATGGGATACTGTGTTAATACCCAGTAAAATGGGTTGTGGAGGTCAGATGGACAGTCGCTCCATGTAAAATACGGTATTCAGCTGAATCCGGTAAGACTGGAAGCCGACCCCAACATAGTTGGGAAAAGGCTCGGGAGATGTTTCTGTATACATACATAATGAAAACAAAAAAACGTTGCATGCTTTCTAGAAATTACTACCTCTTCTCTACATCTTTCTCTTAACATACGGTGTACTACACGTTTGTTATTCTATCAACAATCACAAATATGACATCATAAAACTCGTACACACGTAACTTACTAATCAGAATGAACAAATTGTATCAAAACAAATTATATAATTTGCGATGCATCTATTGTGCGTATTGTCTCTCCAGGGGCCTCATTCCGCTATTTAAGAGTTGCTTGAGTTGAGATTAGATTAAATTTAGATTGAGACCGAATGACCTGCTTCATTTGGTCATTTTTACGATAATTGCCATTCTGATAACTGTCATTACGATCATTAATTGGTTATTACGATCATTCTTTTCGAGAATTCAATGAGATTTTATTGTAGGCTTACCTGAATACGAAAATTAGGCACAATGACAAGTACACTGACCGATCACTGACATGCATTTAAAATAGCTGAATCGAGGCCCAGCTCCTCAAACCACCGCCATTTGCAATCTGGCGCCGTAAGTGTTTATTTCAAACTACACTTATTGGCAACATTAATAAAGTTATTTGTCTCTGAGTCAGGCCGACAGATGGCCTTCATGGAAACTGTGACATCATACGAATCACGTTTCGACTGTGACTTGAATTGGAAATAATTGCGAAGGAAAATAAACGTGTCCTAGATTTCATTTAGGTCATTATGATGTTATTGTTTAAGGATAATGTGTGTATTCTGTGGAATTTGTTTATTTTTAGTTAATTTTTTAGCCTCGTGAACTCAAAACGTTCGAGATTTGGTTCGCAGAAAATGTGATGTGTTTCAACGTATTAGATCTATCATTTTAGAGTGACAGAGGAGGATAAAGTTATATACTAGTTGGATTTATATTCCTTCAAAACAAAGGTGAATGAAGCATCTTCTCTTTTAAGAGTACAATTCTGAATTTTCCTCATCAATTATATCAGTGGAAGCTTAAAAATTATTACCACTCAGTATGCCTTTATGAATGAACGAATTTAAATACGTTATGTCCTTCTTCTCTAAAATCCTTAATATAAGGGTAGTTCTACAAACTATGGACGAAAATGAGTTTGATTTCGGCCAGCATTTTTTTAAACATTCTGTTTGCGGAATTCAGTCTAATAACAAGAGTACAACGTCTTTTAGCGCACCTAGAGCGGAACAGTCAAAATATTTAATAGTTTTCGATTTATGGCCATTTTAAGGAAATCAAGCCACAGGAAACTGAGAAGGTCACCAGGAAACTGAGAAAAACCACAAAAATCTATAGAGATCAACGTTTATTTATCATGTATTACATGAATTTTAGAATTTGTATTAAGTTTTAATAGTACCAGTACCTTTAATAATAACAAAAACTAGCTTTATGCTTAGATAGGCTTAGATACTAATTCTATGCTTAAACAGTCTTGAACAGGAACTCTAGTCATCAAATGATCATTGAGCTGCGTCTTCCGGTTCGTGGTCGCCACTCGAGAACCTTTCTTCCCCAGCGGTTAGCGGTTCTTCGAGCGATATGGCCTGCCCATTGCCACTTCAACTTGCATATTCTTCCCATAAGAAACCCCGAGCATAGCTCTCTCCATAGCTCGTTGAGTGACTCTGAGCCTCGCCAAAAGGCCAACCGTTAGCGACCACGTCTCAGAGCCATATGTAATCACTGGCAACACACACTGGTCAAAGACCTGTGTGTTCAGACACTGCGGAATTTTGGACGAAAAGATGTCGCGTAGTTTCCCGAACGCTGCCCATCCGAGTTGGATTCTTCGGGCGACCTCTTTGTCGAAGTTGGACCGGCCTAATTGAACTATTTGTCCAAGATAGACGTAGTGGTCGACAACTTCGAGCCATGTTCATTTTAAGACCCACCTGGTGGGACACGATATTTGTTTTTAAGCTGTTTCAGAGCAACTCTAATCTCGTACAGGCTGATGTCTGGGATGTCCTCAGTATAGTGACGGGTCAGTTTGGCTCTAGAGTCCTGAGCCACACTGACAACGGGTTTCCGTGTCGAAGTGTACAGCTGTCCGTAAAACCTCTCGAGCTCTCTCAATATCTCCAGTTTCGATGAGATGATGCTGCCATCGTCGATCTTCAGCTTCGTCATTTGGCTTTTCCCAACAGAGAGAGAGAGCATTTAACTTTGTCTTTTTGTAGGATTTGTCTGAGTATTCCCTTCAATTTTTCCGAGCTTGCCTCTTGTCACGAGCAGTCATTTCAGACACTAGTTTCTTTTTGCCACATTCTCTAATTTTTTTATATTCTTGCTTTCTTTTTTCTTTTTCATCTGCTAATTTCTGAGGATCATTTTTAATTTTTTCGTACCTTAATTTTTCAGCTTTCCTTTTTTTCTCTAATATTTCTTCTTTTGTCAGTTGTTTCTTTGGTTTCGCCATTTTTTCTGTACAACAAAATATAATATTTAGTGTTCAAAATATAGTGCAATGCAACCAACTTAATTTTACACTAATATATGTACAATCAATGTTATTTGACTATTAAAGATTTATATGGCATGGCATAAATTTAGTTGTAGTGTAAATAACTATAATCAAAATAGTACTAGGAACTGCTAAGATCGGTAAAATTAATGTTTTATGCTTTATGCCGAAGTTTCTAAAAGATAACGTGAATACTAAAAGTAGACCAGTGCCAATGCTAATTATCTGTAGATATTAAATTACGACAGCTACTCAAATGGTTTCTTATATTATTTTATACGTAGTTTAATGTTTATAGGTAGAAAGTTGTAAATTATCTTACGCAGAAACAATGTTTTAGTATGAACTTATCAGGATCCTGGATGGTTCTCAGTATCCTGGGATTCAATTTGACAGGAACCTGAGACCAGGATCCTGAGAATTTCTGTCTAATATTAAAAAAAACTGTTAAAAATTTATAACATTAAACCAAAATTAAGCAAAACTATGCCTTTGCGTCAGCAACTTACATATCAAAACGCTTTAATTACTCATATTATTTATTTATTAAGTAAAAAAATATCTTACCAGGATACTGGGAACTCCACTGATTACGACACCACTTCCCTTGCTGACCGCGCCGGGATGACTAAACAACGCGCTAGGTGCGAATAGCTAGATGATATTCTTAGTCTCTTTCGTACGTCTGATCGACTCAGCTGAACAGCAACATCTTACGCCAAAAAGCCTAGCTGGTATTTGCTTATTTTACACCGACCAGGATCCTGATATGAAATAGTGGGGACAAAATGTTGACAAGATTTTTTAAATATATTTTTGGGTAAATAAGATAATAATTATTCTACCTAGCAAGAAGAAATAGTTAACTCATTAATTTGGGTATCATAATGACCTTGATACAGAAAATTAAATAAATCACGACGCACTTTTTACTAGAATTTGTCCGAGGGACAGTACAGGATCCTGAGAATTTGACACTTTGAACAAAGATTTCTTGGTGTAAATAATTTTAATTATTCATTATTTTCAGTGACCAACTAGAAACATCTTAAAATAACAGTATTCCATACAAATAAATTACTTTGAAACATTTTTTTTTGTATAATTTGGCTGAGCCGCATAAAATTCCTTACTTTGTAGAACTACCCATAAATTAAAGGTGTGACGTCATATCACATAATTATTGAACATTTGTCACGTGTTACTAAGAATGGGTCATTAGTGTTCGTAGGAGGCAGCAGTGAGGACTATAAGATTACATGGATGTCAGGGCCAGCAACACGCTGTTAGCGAAATGTTAAATATAGAACAGGTTGTTTCATGGCTATCGAGAAATGCATAATTATCTGAATCTACAAAAAAATATTTAAAAAATAATCTCCTTTTTAATTTCCGACAAAAAGAGGGATGGTATAAGTATAACTTATATTTGAGTATCTGCATGTTGCTCCGTGGCTCCGACATGGTTGGGCACTTATCTTTTTCGAATAAATAGTATTAACTTATTTAATCCATATTTATAAAATAGTTTAAAATTAATTATTACATTGTGAAAACTTAGATCCTATTTAGGAATTTTAAATGTTGCAATTGCAATGATGCGGATTATTTAGTTTGAAAGTCCAAATGTTTGTGATGGTTGTTGGTTCTATACATCAGCCACTTTAAAGAAATAATGAACGTGCTTTGGGATTATGAACCTTAACTCAATGACTAACAGTTCAGTTTCCATCACATTCAAATTACTTTTAGGCCCTTTTCGGTAATATTTGTCATTCTAAAATGAACTTAAACACATGTTGTCAAAGTTATTAATTGCGTAATTAGTAATAACGTTTAATTTTTTTTCCATATTGGCTTTAGTATAGTTTTCTTGATAAGTTGGTAAGATCTGTTCTGCCGTTGAAATTCTACGCTTGTCTATTGTAGTCGAGTGTATTTTGAATTAGTTTTGAATTAGTTAATGAGTAAAATACATAAATTATTTATTTCATTTACTTATTAAAAAATATTATGCATAGGGATTTGTGCAAAAAACATTTAAGACTAATAACATAATTTAGTCAAAATCGTGTAGATCGTTAAATAAAGTCGTTTATTTGTGGTAGGTGTTAAGTTATTCTAAGTCATAAACATTAAAAGTTGGTATATAAAACTTTGGTGAGTTACGTAATGTAGTTGAATCAGAATTGTGATCAGAATATCTTACTAGAATGATTTGTCAAGCGACGTCAATTTAATATCCTCTTTTACCCCAAAATCTGTCGCTTGAATGTCAAATCGAAAATCTGTCTTTTAATGGTTGGTAATTTTTTTTTTTTTAATATCGTCGCGTTACATGAATCTATATATAATATAAAAATGAATCGCTAAATGTGTTGGTAAGCGCATAACTCAATAACGCCTGGACCAATTTGGCTAATTCTTTTTTTGTTGTGTTTGTTATTGTCAGGAGAAAGTTCTTATTAAAAAGAAAGTTTGCAAAATTGCGCTGAAAATTAGGAAATTGAAGAATACTCAACCACCAAATTAAGTAATCCTGACCTTTTGTTACGATAGTGATTTGTTGGATTTATCACCCCTAATAATACAAAGGCACCGGGAACGGGACCAAGGTATTCACGCGAGTGAAACCGCGGGGCACAGCTAATTTCAAATAAAAATGATCCTTACACATCCATCCACCCAGTATTATCTAAGGAAAAACTGTTATTGATTTGTCACTTCAATTCTTTTCTACTCCTGCTCTATTAGGGTTATTGTGTATAGTTCCCTGTTGCCTTAGTTATTATAAATTGATTTAGCCTAAGGTACATCTCGACTAGGTTCATTTCCAAGGAATGAGTTGGTATCATCTGAATGATTCTCAGAATTCATGATTGTGTTAACTGCTTTAATTTCGCTTAATCATCAGATCATGTATAATTCCTTGAAATTACTCCGTTAGATGATGTCGTTGATTCCATAAATCTATAGAAAGCTCAGCTACACAATGACATCTATATTTAAATTTATGATTTTATATGAGTTACTATATTATGTCACTGTTTTCTTGGTTACCTGAACTCATTGCTCAAAACACATATAGAAGTCACTAACGAGATTGGTTCCTCTTTATAATAATTTCGTTTTTCTTGTTACAGGTAATTACGCAGTGTTCCAGTTACAACTTGCAGCTTCACTTGGATGCCAAAATATAGACCTAATTTTATCGCCAAATTGTTTGGCGGCCTAACTTGTCCTACGATTGTATTGCTTAGAAGAAACTGCGCATTGCGGCAACATTCATTCTTAAAAAACTTTAGAAACGTCTTTATTTGTCTCTAGACCTACGAATAAATGCATTGTATCCATTTTATATGTCTATGAATAATATAACTGCCTCGTTGGCCTAGTGGTTCTCAACGCGACTGCTACGCTAGAGGTCTTGGGTTCGATTCCCAAGTCCACCAAGGTGTTATTGGGTTTTTCTATGAAATTCTCAGTAGCAGGTCGGAGTTCGGATTTGTGCCCGGTTAGTGGCAATAGGCTCGCCCCTTATTACATGGGACCTAAACATACCGGCGAACTGTGGGTGTACATTGGTACACCTCTGCCTAACCCTTCGGGGATACAGTCGTAATGGTATGTTATGTTATGAATAATATTTTCATCCTAATTTGATTTCTTCTAAAAGATTTGAATCAGAAGATTACCTGGAATCCATTTTAGTTATTTTTAGTCAAACCTTTTCGATAGTTGTTGTTTTTTAGTACCGCGTCTAACTGGTTTAGTGTTTTGATACTACTCTAGATTCTAAGTATTATAAGGTCATATATTATTTAATTAGTGAAACGGCATTAAAAAATATAAATAATAGTTACCATATTTATATCAAGGTATTGTACTAGTGTGGGCAGACTAAAATGAGGTTATACGTGACAGTAGAACACGCCCTTGACATTAGTGCAGCATGTATGTACAACTGTCAATGCAATAAATAAAAAAAGTAATTACCATTCTTTTCTTAAATTTACGGATTTCGTAACTGATTCATTGTTGAATGGGTTGCTAGATCTGCATCGAAAATATTACCAGAGTAATTTGAATTTCGAATGTTTCACTGACTTTTAATGACACATATTTTTTAATTGAAGTTTTTTTTAGTATTACGACGTTTTTTTTCTGGTTGACGCATTGGCGCCTCATCCATTATACTCCAGTTACCTTCGCACTACTTCCGCACCTTGAATTAGCAAAATATTAAGTTTCCGCGTGCCATTCTAAATATCGAAAACTATATTATGCATACCATTAACATGTCATTTATGTTTACCAATAATGTGATGCCGCATAATCCGCCAGATTGCATTTTAATCATACATTACGGAATAATTTATTGATGTTATTTATTGCTATTCGTTAATGGACCTAAGCTTTGTACCACACACGTAAAGGACCGGGAAGATACGCTCAGTTAAGATTTCCACGGCTTTCACGTTAAATCTCGTAAGATGTTCCAACAGTCTTAATTAATATCGTAAAACAGATAATTTATTGACTTCAAACGGCACGTTTTCGGGAATCCTTCTCAAATGATGCAAGAAAATCCAAAATAAACATTTCCTAAAAATAGTCCCTTCCGATGGGAGTTTTTGAAGCAGTAGCAACACTGTAAGCAATGATCCTCCGCGCTACCAAGTTTGTATTGAGCCTTTATCCATTCAAGCCTCTTGCACACATAGACGGAAATACACACACGCACACAGATAAACGGAGCGAGTTTGACAGTTCGCGGCGGCCGGATCAGTTGGCCGATGCTCGGCGTCGCGGTACGTTCGCTCACCGACGCCATCTTGAATTAACGAAACGCGGACTATTTTTTTAATAAAAATAAACTATACGTGTCAACTGTGTAAGTGTGTGATAATGCTAACGTTCTTGTGGAGGTTTTAAATCGAATTAGTTACATACAAGCGTAAACCACGAGGATTTGGGTAATCACCATGAGTTTTTTAACGTGGCATGGGCCGGTGTTATGTAAATTGCAAAATAATTATCGGGAAATCGATATATGTATATTTGTAAGTACAAAGGTGTTATTCCGTTGGATTTGTGAAGGTTTGTCTGTGCTCCAAACTTTTTTGTGACGTCCCGCCAAAATGTAGGTTATAGTTGAAAAGACATTAACGCATTTGTCTGTTATTCCCGATTCTCCCCCGACTGACACAGTTGTGAATTTTGTATTATTATTTAATATATTAAGGAAGTATAAATATTATTAAATATGTAATGCAATAATCACAATAAATTGGTAAAATATGCATTTACAGTGTCATACAAACTGATGTCATAGGTAATTAATTTTAAAATGACAATCAATCATGTTTTGGTTGATTTCCGTTATTTATTTATAATAAACATTATAGTTAGTATTAGGTGATGTCATTTGCATTGTTGTAACTGCTGATGTTAGAAGGAAAAAGAAAAGATATGTTACAAGCATTGTTACCACTAAAACAAAATAACTCCAAAAATCAAAATAACAAATGATTAATTAGAAAACGTAAATAGAATTTAATCTTAATGTTATTTTATTATCTGCTATGATACGTTTTTTTGAGATTAGGAATTAAATATAGATATCATTAATAATTTTAATTTCATAATTACTTTTTATATTTATATTCTGTGGCGTATTTCAATTTTAAAATAACGGCTTAAACAACTTTTTTAATCAATCAATTAATAGATTCGTTAGTAAACATTATGAATGCAAAAAACAGGTAGATGGATAAAATACTTGTTTATATTCTAATCAATAGTTTCATCTACCTACATAAAGGTTATGTTTAATCACATTCAAAGCAAATATTTGATATGTATAGACGCAAAAACTACAACGAATAATATTTTTTATTGCGTCTATTAGATATTTTCGGCGAGATGAATCAATGTGAAACTTCGTCACGGTAAAAACGAATATGATATTATAAGATTGAAGAGATAATTGGATCTTTGAATGTTGTATTGTAAAGTAGGTCTTATATTCCGGTTTAAGTATGAACTAACTGATGTTTCTCTTTGAAGGAATTACGAATTAAAGCAAATGTTTTTTAGGGGTATGTTTTTGTTCATAATCATTTGACTAAAAATAATTGAGTAAAGAAGTAATTACAAGAAGGAAATATTAGGTAAAACCTTGATCAAAATCAAATTAGGTAATATACAACATAGGTAAATCGGTCCATATACCACATAGGGACATATTATGTCATATCTTTGACAACACCTTTATTTCAAAAGCAGTAAGGTTAATTTTCCTACCTTGTTATCACTGACAAGAACAATAGGATCAGGTTATCCAGTCTTCCAAGGTCATACCAGGTCAGAATGACGTCTACCAAAATATCCCAAACCGCATTCTTTCTTAGGGCACACACCTGACTCACTGATAACGTCATGCATGTCATAAACTCTAAAACCTTTGTATTATAGACCTTATTGCAAATGTAATAGAGATCATACCGTTAAGGTATATAATAAGTAAGTCAACAAGACTAATGTAATACAAATTATAGGTACGCGTAATGTATAAAAGATGTTTTAAGGTGTGAAGACGAAACACTTTTAAATCAACTGAGCCCTATTCTCTATTTTAGAAAGTTGTTAATTTGTCGAATTATTTTCAATCGAGTTGGATCCCCCTAGTAAAGTATAAACCTTGGTCGATTTAAAAAAAGGACCTTTTCTCTATACCATTTTAATAAGCCGACCATCTGTTTCAAGTTTCTGCCCTCTCTTCTCTTCAGAACCAATAAAAGCTTAACTTTTAACCTCCAAATTAAATTTAACTCATCCATTCCCGACACTTTGGGATTATTCAATCGTCTCCTATAATCTATCTTTAATATGAAAATGTGATCCACAAATATTTGTTCCAAGTTTGGTGTTCATTGTGTTCATAACAACCTCTCGACACGAGTACTAAATTCCTAAGTGCGGGAGTCCTTTAACAAAATATTACACAATACACTTAGAAATCTAATAGGCGATAAATATTTTTCTTCACTTGAGCTTATCGGCCTTGCAAAGCAGATAGTATGTGATATTGCCTCGCAGTCTGGTGGCAATTAGCCGGTGTTTTACTGCAGATAACATCAAATTCTTTGGTGTGTATCCATTCAGAAGCTAAGACATTGCTAAGCTCTAAGATTTATTTGAAAAACGTATTTCATGAGACATAATTTTTGAATTGGTGGAAGATAATTTCAACACACACAAGTCCAATTCACATGAGAATTAAAAAGGAACATTGAATAAAACATACTAAAATTATTGAAAATAATGTTTAAAGATGAAATTAAGAATTCGATTTAGAATTGCAGTTGTACCTAATTGTTTTTCTATGGTGGCCAGCGTTTAATTAAGGAAAATGGTTGATAACAATGTCATGGACAATACGGTAGAATATTGTGTAATAGGAATATAGAAAATAATTATTTATTTACCTCTTACGTCTTGTACAGCGTTGTCTTTATTTTAAATAATATCCAGTATTTGAAAACTAGAAGCCATGTTGTAGACATATTTAATTACTCAAATCACTCAATATGAAAGTTCCTTAAAACAAATTTTGTACTTAATACACCATTACACCATTATTTAGTGCAAAATTAGTATATTCTGACAAATGTACTATATTCGTTGTAATACTAAAATTGATTTTGCTATGTTTGAAATCCAAATCACCAAACCAATTGCAACTACTTATTAAAATGCGTTTCTACCCACTCAAGTGCAACATTTCCAAAATGACAATCCAGATATCATAATTTCGTCCAAAACACATTTTGTCGTTGTATTTCAAAAGTTGTTTTCAAGCCCTAGATCGGGTTCAAGATAATTTCCGATTGGCTAATCCAGTTTAGTTCAAGACAAGTTCCAGTTGTTATTAATTTCTATCTACCCTTCACTTTATTATATTAAATGTTGTACTTTCACACTAATAATAATGGTTAGTTTAACAGGTAATTCTTTATTTTACATCAGAAATTAAACTTAAAATATTTACAATAATATAAAAACTAAGCCTACACAATAAAAAATTATAAACTAAATAAAACTAAGAACTAAAATAACAGGTTGTCGAAATTTAGAAATTATTCTCTGTGCTTATAGGGGTAGTAATGAAATAAGGTATTAAGTACAGCTTAATTTTAATTAGTGTTACTTTTAATCTATAGTGTTTACTTGATTAAACAAATTGTGAAATACTTGTATTTTATATGAAAAAAGATACTAAGTTTACACACAAACATTTATTAAATGTTTGTGTGTGTACATAAATTATTAAATAAATAAATAAATAAATAAGTCGAATTTTGCTTGCATAAGGTGACGCAACTCAAAATGTTAATTCTTAATTACTATTTTGTTTTTCCTCGCTACCAACTCTTATTCCAACACATGTGTTTTAATGGAATTGCATAATTCATTTTGCTATTTTAATTCAGTGATAAACATCACTTATTTAAAAGTTAGTTAACCACCTGTTTTGCTATAACGTATTCTAACCACAGTAAAGGAGAACGGTCATTTCTGCCTAGGAACCAATTACATGTGTTATTGCAAGCAACACATATATTAATAAGCACATTGTTCTTAATTCTTAATTCTTTCTGTACATATACAAACATTACATTTATTAGAAACCGTTGATGTACAGAGGCGAGCTTAACTCAAAATTGAGTTTTCTTCCAGCAATCCTTCGAGTGATAGTGAGATTATTGCTGAGCTGATAGAAGTCTACAACTTTACAATTTTAATAAACACACACACAAATACTACATATAGTAGGTACATATATAATAACGTTTGACGACCTCCGTGGTCGAGTGGCGTACGCACCGGTTTCAAGGTGTCGCTAGCTCTGAGGTCCCGGGTTCGATCCCCGGACGGGTCAATGTAGAAACCAAAAAAAATAATTCTATGTTGCCTCGGGTCTGAGTGTTTGTGGTACCTTCGTTGCTTCTGAATTCCATTACACAAGTGCTTTAGCTACTTACTTTGGGTTCAGAGCAATGTATGTGATGTTGTCCGCATTTATTATTATTATTTATTTATAATATATTGTTATTAGTTCCTAGGTAGGCCTATATGCATTTCTGCCCGTTTCCCTTTGTCCTATACGAAATTCCCTTTCCAAATGTCAATATGCACTTTCGATTCTCTGATCAAATAAATATACCTGTCAAACCCAATGTAGATATGTCTTATCGAGCGATAAGTGATAATGATAACAGTAATATCGAGGCGGAACTGATTTGACGTAATACCGTAGATACCGAATACTGGGACCCAATTCCGCTATTTTAAAGTCAGTGGGTAGCAGGTTAATGAACGTTCCAGTGTGTACCTTATTTTCGTATTCAGATAATTTTAGTTTAATGACAAATGTACACCTACTTGCCACTGTTGTCATTGTAGGATTACCACTGACTGTTCATTGTAGGTTTATCTGAATACGAAAATTAGGCACAACAACAAGTCAGTGTACTTGTTATTGAGCCTAATTTTCGTACTTTCGAACGTTCATTAACCTGCCACCCACTGACTTTAAAATAGCGGAATCGGGCCCCAGTAGATTTTACAACCTTGTCGCACGGTCATATAATGATGTCAAGTTTTGATGGTTATTGAAGGTTATGTTTTATGTGGTGTTTTGATATCTTATTCACCGTGTTTTTGGAGTTTTATTCACGTTCTGTATGTTTTATATAAACTTAGTTCAAGACATTTTTAATGTATCTACTTCAAAAGGAGTAGGTTCCCAATTCCACTGTATCCAATACAGAAAATTTTAATTATAAGCAACTAGTCTTAGAACCACTCGTTTAGGTTACCTTATTCTAATTGACGACCTCCGTGGTCGAGTGGCGTACGCACCGGTTTTCAAGGTGTCGTCAGCTCTGAGGTCCCGGGTTCGATCCCCGGACGGGTCAATGTAGAAAAACCACTTTTCTACATTGTCCCGGGTCTGGGTGTTTGTGGTACCTTCGTTATTTCTGAATTCCATAACACAAGTGCTTTAGCGACTTACTTTGGGTTCAGAGCAATGTATGTGATGTTGTCCGCATTTATTCATTTATTATTTATTATCTAATAACAAAAGAAAATATTTGAATAATCTTTACGCCGTTTTAACACTATACTAAAGCCAATCTGGAAAGAGAATGAAACGTTATTACTAATTACGCAATTATCAACTTTCACAACATGTGTTTAAGTTCATTTTAGCATGACAAATATTACCGAAAAGGGCCTAAAAGTAATTTGAATGTGATGGAAACTGAACTATTAGTCATTGAATTAAGGTTCATAATCCCAAAGCACGTTCATTCTTTCTTTAAAGTGGCTGATATATATACTTAGACGTAGAAAGCCCAGTAGTAAAACACTAGCGTCAAAGACAATAAACCTTACATTTCGAAGTTAACTTAAAAATCAATAACAACATCCTGTAACTGTGAAACAAGGGCAAAGACCTTACATACGAGTACAGTGAGCGAGAAAGTGTACGCGATAACAAAAGTGTTTCGGTGAATATATTGAGGTACAATTAGGCTCAGAACGTTTTGTGACAAGCGTTGAGGTGTCAAACGGGATATGTTGCCGGCTGTCACTGTGTAGGGCTGTCTCTTGAACGATTTTTTAGTTGTGGTGGCAGTTGACATTTGTATGACAAATTAAATTAATTGTTTTTGCTTATCTATTTTTAGTGATTGAATAAGTTTAATCGAAGTTTAACTGAAATAAACAGCCATTAAAAATGTATGACATTTTAAATGGCTGTTAATTTCAGTAGGCTTGCTTACCGAACACAGTTACCTATATGAAAACTGAAAATAGGTAGGACTGATTATGTAAAACGTCGTTGTTCAAATTTGTTGGATGTGAAGGTGTATGGGTCTCAAAATTATGTTTTTAAAGTATGTCCTAATGATTCAATTTACGAGGTCAAAAAGCAAGGGCAAACGTATCGAATGTTAATCTTAATAAATTGCATTAAACTTCGATCTGTCTTAATTTAATTATAACATGTATCATCATAAATTATCCCAATTAATATTTTAAGATGATGCGAGTTTTAATAACAAGCCTGCTTATTTAATTCATATTTAAATAAGTTTGAAGTCCTTAACGAAAATTAGGTCACATTCTTGATTTGAAATCTGAGATAAATATTTAATTAATTTTTAATTTACATTAATTGCCATCCTTATTTTTGTTACATCTTATTCGAAATATATTACTGTAGGGCAGCTAGGTTTCATCTAAGACATTTCTTAGTTTTATTTAGTTTATAATTCTTCTTATTTCTTGTGTAGGCTTAGTTTTTATAATATTGTAAATATTTTAAGTTTAATTTCATCAATAAATAAATTGCTTATGGACATTTCTAGTTTCACCTACAATAATCTTTAATAAAATTTTATGCTAATTTAATTTAGATGTTTTGTTTTGTAATTTAATTACGTCATCATAAGTTTGATAGGCTCATTTTTAATAGTGTGACAGTAATGAGTCTTTATTATAAAGTAATTAACGTGACAATTTGTCTCTTGGTAAACCGACCATTTACTGACAAAATCAGATAACTACATACTTAAGAACAATGCTTATCTATTTTCATAATTCTATAATCATGGCGCGATAGTTCTCGCATGTCAGTCAGCCATCTATAGGAAAGTATGGAAACCTTCCCACGTGCTTTACTTATATAAAAAAAGAAAGTTAGGTAATAAAGAGCACAATATTCTAGTTTAAATATGATCACTTGTTAATGTTGTATACTAGGCGTTAACGATATTTGATCAGCTTTTTACTGAAGTTGAAAATTACTTTATGTAACTCATGATTGGATTATATAAAACTAGCACTAATGAACAGAAACCCTCATGGGACAGGTAATGCACTACTATACATCAGCCACTTTAAAGAAATAATGAACGTGCTTTGGGATTATGAACCTTAATTCAATGATTTATAGTTCAGTTTCCATCACATTCAAATTACTTTTAGGCCTTTTTCGGTAACATTTGTCATTCTAAAATGAACTTAAACACATGTTGTCAAAGTTGATAATTGCGTAATTAGTAATAACGTTTAATTCTCTTTCCATATTGGCTTTAGTATAGGTACTATTGCGCTAAAAGTGTTATTTTTGTGACTTTATTATCCAAAACCCTTGTTTTAAGTATAGTAATTTCTTTGTGTATATGATGAAATACTTGGAAAGTTATGCGGGGATCTGATTTGTATAAAAATATAGAGTATATTTATCGTTCTAAATTAAGTAATTACCGTTCAACTAATTAACCGTGTTGCACCGATTATATCATGATCATCGCTTTAATTTGTTAATTGCAGATATAGTTAATTGGTTGCAAATCGAACTGAATGATTTATTAATTTAATAAGTGATATCTATTTCGTTAATTAAAATGATTCGTAAAGATATCCTACAAGTAATTATATCTTTTTGAGATATCTTCGAAACCTATCCACAACTAAATTATATAGTTATAGTTAAACAAATCCAATACTTAGTGAGAATTATATTACTAAAGTAGATATTATTTAAAACACCTTTATGATCATGTTAAGTCCAGAACGATTCATCATCATCATCAGCCTACAGCAGTCCACTGCTGGACATAGGCCTCTCCAATTGCACACCACTTAGTTCTATCCTCGGCTCCAGAACGATTGCTAAATGGTTAAAAAGATAAACATTAAATATGTCCCATTAACCAGTACAACTTAGTTCAGACATATTTTAAAAGCAGCTAGACTCTACGTAATACTAGTTTTCACTTCCAGACGAAATAGAGCCTGAAATTGTAACAATTTGAGGTTTCTTGGTGTTGCAGTTATAGCTAATGATTGCATAATTTGCTGCTCTAATGGCTTAGCTGTGCACGAAGAATGTTTTAACAATAATCTGTAGGAAATTATGGGTCGAGTGAGATTGTAAAATTTTATTGGTGTCTGTGATTGCTTTTGATGTAGTTATTGTTGTAGTATCCTTTATGTTCTACTTTCGGTACCTTATATCTCATAGGTAGATAACCTTGCCCCGCGGTTTCATCAGGTTTTAGGTTAGTCGTTGTTACACGGGCATTTGTAGCTTCAAAGATAAATCAAAACATATTATTATACTGAAATCGCATTATTTTAGGAAAGGCGAAATTCCTTCATTCCACATGATAATTTATGTAGTGCTCATGTTTCGATTAGATTTAATTTATTATCTATTATTATATTTAAAGTATGTTCTATGATTCAAATATAACTTGCCCTTATGGTTGTGAATTAATGGCCGCCAAGATTGCGCCGGGAAACTGGATTCCCTCGAGATGTCTCTTTCAATGTCGTATAATAAATACTACAAGTGAAGAAACTACTACATTTATATAACAAGCAATTCTAATCGTAATAAAACAATTCGCTGCTCCAATAATATGTAGGTGAGTTGAGACTTTTTCACCGTCTGACCTTAACCACTTGCAATTTCTAAGAAGCCCATTAAAGTAATTACTTTTACAATATTTACTCCTACAATTTAATCTATTTAAGCTACCAGTCAGCCAAGATAACGAAGCGCCAACGAGCATCCATAAACCAGGCCAGCTTTAGATCATATCGACAAATACGGCATCCAAGTCGCGTTTTGTTTTGATACTTTCGTCGCCCGAAGCCGTATAGTCCGAAATGGTGATCGAAATGAAAGATACATACATAGACATACAACAAGGTGAAAGGTAGAGGTCTCTTATTGCACTGCAATGAGAATTCTAAAGTTAGAAAAATGTGATGCTTAACGATGGACGGATGAACCAAATTAGATCGTTGATTGAATTAAATGTTGTCTAATGATAGTCTTCATCATGTTCTAGTTAATAGCTTAGATGATTTGCGTTTTCATTGGACAGGTTAATAACAATGAATCATTCCGTTAAATGTTTAATTTTGGCGATTGTTGACCTGGAATGTGAACCAGTAATTGAATCTTTAACAGCAATTATGTTGTTGGAGTTATTGACAGAATGGATCAAATACTTAAAACAATACAGACGAGAATGCACCCTTATTCAAACTTCAGTCTATATCCTGTTTTCCCTCCAGGGTATACATGACCACCACATCCACTACTACCGTATCAAACGCTCGTTTCGTGCATCCCGGCTCGCAATCCCGTTAGCGAACCGGTCTCGGAATGCCGTGCGTTCCCCACATTGTTTTGACGAATACAACACTGATTCTACCTTCGACATGCCTTTGTTCTCCTGGTACTTTCATATGCAATTAGCAATCTTGAAACTAGGTCTATCCTCCTCAAAATTACCCACCCTTTAATTTCTATAGAATCTTTAATATTACCAAATTTGAATAATTTTCTTCTGACGCATTGAATGTATCAAAATCTCCAAGAATTATGTATGATTCACAGTTACACGCGATTACTCACATCTTATGCAATTTAGCTACACAAAAAGCCAGTTGGAAACCGGTATTCGGAGTTCTCAGACAGTGTGCTTGGAATCACGATAATCTACCGAAGATGTAATCCTAGTTGCATGCTAAGTTTTAGAAACTGCATTTGTGAAGCTGTTTCGCCTTTAGAAATATAATGGAGACTCATTAGTTGTGTAGTGTATGTGAGGTTGTTGACTCAATGAAGGCTGTTCGATTCTAAATACCAAGACAATTATTAAACTATAGACATAGAAGTTTTTTTTTTTATTTGTAAATTTGATATCGTACTAGTAACGCCCACTTTCTCTGTCTTTGCTCTTTTTATTATACAACTGTGAATCGTTAGTCATGTAAAAGATTTCGCGTCTATGTGACAACTTTTTTAGAAAACTTAATTCATTCTAAATCTGTGATTTTTCACCAAATGTCGAGAAGACTTGATTGGATTCTATGTGATGGTTCTTCGTGGAACTACTCAACCGAAATGTATTATTAACGAGATTTGGACAAGATTTTCCTTGTATACAACAAAGCTATTTCCTATAAATCCAAAAGTCTTGGTTCTGCATATAAGTGATTTCACGGTAGTGTCACGTAACGGTGTGGTGCGGTCAATGGTCACGGAATGGATCTCGTTGTACCAAACGTTGCGCTGACACGCACAATGGGTGATTCGTCTTGAGAAATTTAATTAGTTCGCACGAGACCATTCTTGTTACGTTTTTGGTCAGAAATGGGGTCTTGGATTTGCATCACATTAATCATGTATTCGTCTTTTTTAAATGGACTCAATTTCATGACTTTCCTATGGCCCATATCTTTAATCTTCAATATTTTATTTCAATATTTCTTCAATAATCCTGCATTGTTGTTTTTACATATTTATTGACATTTTCCTTAGCCATGTCTCCGAACACATTAAGAAACACCGACCTTTGCGGTTTGCACTTACCTAAGAAATATGATGTACTTAATTCCTAATGACACCACCGCAAGTGTCTTTACCCTCATCTGGATTACTAAAGTCTTAACATTACTCATCACTCAAAGAACCCGCATATTCTCTTACACATCATTACTGAAAAACACTTCAGCAAAACTGAGTCTTATTCCAACCCAATTAAGTTTCTAATCACTTAATTGGTTGAGTAATTCGATACTTTTGACGGTGTCTTTGGGTTCATGATCCTCAGGAACTGGTTTTTATTATTCGAGGACATTGGTCTTGGGTGTCATTTATTATGTACGAATATCGATCACTGTTTTGCCCTTTTTGGGGCTTACTTACCCTCTTGATAAAACTTTGAGCAATGGCCCTGTGGCGGCAGAGTTCAAATGATCCTTACCAAGCAGTTTTATTTAGCCTTTGTTTATATGATTTGTTCTTCAAGATCAAAAGTAAATGTTGCATTTCTTGAAACCTCTGGTGCTAGCTAGAACCGTAGGTGATGTTAGCGTCTTCTTTTTACTTTTTAAACTAAGATAGTACATACCAAATTCTTGTAGTATTATATTCTAGCTGTCCCAAATAGTTTCAGTGGCAGTAGAATATACAAATTTGAACATGAATTGGTGTAAACGTTTGTATGAACCAACTGTAAAGAAGTACATACTTCTGTTTGTCACTGTTGTATGAATGGTGATCAACGTCACCAACTATACTCATTGCAAAATTGAACCTTACTGCTTTGTCATAAGGGTGCTTGTGTTACGTGTAGGTTGAACCAAGGCTCATGCAAGTAGTATGTATCCGTTGATGTCCAACATGAATGACCATAGTACTATTGCGTATGTTTGATCTGTGTGGATGCCATTGCTAATATTTGCAGTACGTTAATATGGACAAATATACTGGAATTCCTTACTGATTTACCTAATGTTAGGAAATGTTTAGTATTACTCGTAGTTGATGAATCAATGTTTCTTTTTTTACCTATGTTACCTATAAGTAGGTAGTATTATTTTATTCGGTCGTCCTATTTCGCCGTATTGTACGTTCTCTATTTATGTCATTTATTGCTGATATCTGCTGATTTATTAGTAGCCATTTAATACTTAATTTTATAAAAACGTATTGCAATATCCTTATGATCAAATAAATTGAATGCATTCGAACAATTCAAAAGAATTCAGAATTTCGGCATATAAATTTCATTTTGTTTAATATTTATGTAGTCATATATCGAGGGTATCTAGATAAAAACTGTGAGTTATAAACAATTATGTCACACATGATAACATATGGTGATACTTGTTTAGTAAATAACTGTGAGCTAATCGTGCCAGTGTTTATTAAATATACGATTTTTCGCGATTTATATATATCTCTTCAATTTTGTTTTGGTACATACGAATTTCCATTGGTTACGGAAGGGATTGTTTACTTCCTTCAAACTATTTTGTTTTTTCATACTAATGTATGTATTATGATTTTATAACAAAACACAATATCCCGTCACGCAAATATTAATGACATTATTCGTCGTGCTCTTGTCATTGCCGGTGTACCAGCTGTTTTGGAACCCAATGGTTTGGTGCGCAGCGATGGTAAGAGACCTGACGGTATGTCATTGTTGCCTTGGAAATTGGGTCGGCCTTTGGTGTGGGACGCAACGTGCGTCGACACCCTTGCGCCATCCCACGTTCTAAGTTCGGCGGCCTCTCCTGGCGCTGCTGCTGGAGCAGCGGAGACCCTTAAACGGCGAAAGCATAATAACCTAATGGGTAATTATATTTTCGAGCCGTTTGGGGTTGAAACGCTCGGGTCATGGGGTCCGAGTGCACGAAATCGTTTTAAAGAACTGTCAAAACGTTTGGTAGACTCTACTCGTGATCAGAAAGCTGGTTTGTTCCTTGCACAGAGAATCGGCATAGCCATTCAACGTGGCAATGCTGCCAGCCTTCTGGGCATTGACAAGGATGACGATGAGTATTTTGACGCGTGTTAGTTTTATTTATCTAAATAACATTTAATTTTAGTCTTTGTTTGTTCTTGTATTAGATTTATGTAGTAAACACAAGCAATATGTAACAAGACACTTTCTCGACACATGTCATGTTTATTTTTCTGACTATTATATATATATTATATTATATAAAGGTTTTTCGCTAGCTTAATTATCCAATCTAATCGTGCAATATTTCTGTCGTAAAGTTACTAAACTAGTGAATTTAAGCGTCACAACCAATCAAACACCTACGCTTATATTCAAAATGAATTTACTTGCAGTAGTTACTGCATATAAATGCATTTTTCATATTTGCACAAGCACCAGTAATAGTTGTATCTAGACAGGCAATCACTTACTTAAGCGGATAGTACCGAGGTTAGACTGAGCAAAAGGCACTAGACCGCCAATGTAAAATGCAATGCTCTTTAATAGAAGGCCGGCGGGTACTTCCTTTATTCTGTGAAGGGAATGCTTTGGTATCCTTTCTAAATGTATAAGAAAAATATTTTAAAATGTGGTTTAATTTTTTTTTATTCTTTTTGATGGTTTTGATTCCACACTTTTTAGTTTGGGGGTCCACATTTTTAATCCGATTACTGGATTTAAATCTTCTATCAATAGTAGCTTTAAAAGAAGGTGTCGTACCTACCTGATAGATAAAATATTTGGGTTTAATACTTAAATTGTTTCGCTTAGATTTAAGACAACCTAGTAGTATAACTTAGATCTTAATGTCAGTGATTTACATCATAAAAACACCGACGTCTTATTTTGAAATAACTTTTGCTGCATGTACGAGTATCAAACATGAGACAGCAATAGGCTGGCTTGATCTCTTAACAAACATTTTCTTCTGTCATTCATTATTTAATTGTCATTTGTCAAACATATACCCCAGTTAACTGGTCATAATGACTAGTTCTCAAACGTTTCATAGCTACATCATTAAGTAAGTGAAAAGTTAGAGCATATAGTGTTCAAAGTCTAGCATGTAGGTGTGGTGGTGACAGGAATACGTGAATACAAATTTATGTCAAATGCCCATAACATGCGCTGATGAGTGCTCGGGCGCAAATTAATTATATGACTTGTTTTGCTTAGGTGAGGTTACGGCTTGAAGTGCCCATATCGTTATTATGTATTGTAAAACTGTTATTTGTAATAGAAAAGTTGTTTGAGTGGGAGAGATAAAATATTTGCCTTGTACGTATTGAGAAATTTAAAATGTTATCTTAATGTTATTTATTTAGTACAACCGCTTAAGACTCTTTCTTGCCCTTAAAAGTTTGTATAATAACATAATACATAATACACAATTCACCTATTATACTACCCAATGGCCTAGCCCCAAGTATGTGTCTCAGTTTCGAATAGAGATTTTTTTCCATTCAGCAATTACATTTTCCCGATTACCAAACACTTCTTAAATCCTCTTTGTATATTCTAAAAGTAAATTGAAACTACAGACAATAACTGCAGTTTCTCAATAAAATGCTCCGGGCTACCAGGATAGCAGTGGGCGGTAGAGCGAGCGACTAATTTCGCTACCACTTGAATCGGACACAATTTTTCAATTAGCACCGACTTTGGACCACAATTGCTGACCTAACCTAATTAATTGGCCACGAATTGAAAAGACGATTTTTAAATGATTCTGTGGTTGACTTTAATTGGCGCTTTTCTTTTAAGATAAGATTCGGGCAATTAAAAACGTCATACTTCATTGTGAATTAAATGGTGTCATATGAAAATAGTTTAGATTGTAGAGATGAGCTTGAGTAGGACTACATCTATTGTTATTCAGGAAAGTTCCATCTGAAATCTATTATGTAACTGATATTATTAATAACCCTTATTTCGATAATTAATTATACGACATCCATATGTTTTTCCAAGAATAACAAGTCCAATTTAAAAGATATGTCTGTTGCTATAGAAATTCCAGTATGTTTAAAATATGCGACTAGCTTTTAAAGGTGATCTATCAAATTAGGCATGACCAAAGAGACTTGATACTTTTTAATGATATTTATTTCGTTCTTTCGTCCTAACTGATGACCGCATTGTATTTGATATTGTATTACAGTTTCAATAACTTTTTGTTCAAAGTCAAAGATGACATATATTGTCTCAATAAATAGTATGTTATTTTTTACACCTTAGCGGGTATCGTGGTCAGTCTGCCCGTGACCATGATACCTGCGAAGGTGTCGAAACGTCGGGACCTAAAATCAAAAATAAACAGCGACAAAATCCGTAAAAAGTAGTTTTATTTCAATGTCTGACATTCGTGCAAACCTAAGAAACCAATAGTTCTACAAACGTTTTTTACTGAGATATAGGTATTTAGACATGTTTAAAACCTAGACAAAATACTAAAATTTGTTTTTAAGTTTATTTTTATGAACAATAATGAACATGTTTGTTTTAAACTCGTTAAAATATGAGGCAGTTTTACATACATCATTGTTTAAGTACCTAAGTGATATTTTTGTATGTGCTGTCAAAACTGCCGTATTGATTCTATAAGCAAACTTAGCTACTTTTGTTAAATAAACTATTCGTCACATGTGGGTGGTAATGGTAACTAACTTGTATTTATTTACTAGAATACTGTTTACTTAGATTTATTTACATTTTTCATGTTAAATAAAGTCCATTGATTTGTTGTAAAGCTGGAGATTTTTTCGTTTTTAAATTAAAAATATTTTTCTGTTACCAAAATTATATTGGTCAACCTTCAATTTTGCCATATTTAAGGATGTTTTCTTTATTAAACTGTATAGTTATTTATTAGCACATTTAGTGTGGTACCTAAGTAGGTATAGCTTAAATCCTTTGATGACCTACATTGTTATGTACGAAAGGATACTAAATAAATGAGTCAGTCTGCTTTGTTGATACAAATGGTAAATATCTGTAGAAGTAAGAATGGTAACGTGTGGTAAATATGGTTTGTTTCTGATAATTAGATATGGTTAGAGCTGTTTTGTTTAGTATTGGAATATATTTAGTGTTGACGAATGTAAAGGTCGGAGTTATTGAAGTAAAAAAACTGTGTAAAATTTTAAAATATGTATGGTTTACCTGTTTTTAAATCATCTTAGTCACTTCTGGAGTCGACCTCCGCGGTCGAGAGGCGTATGCACCGGTTTTCAAGGTGTCGCTAGCTCTGAGGTCCCGGGTTCGATCCCCGGTCGGGTCAATGTAGAAACCAACTTTTCTACATTGCCTCGGGTCTGGGTGTTTGTGGTACCTTCGTTGTTTCTGAATTCCATAACACAAATGCTTTAGCTACTTACTTTGGGTTCAGAGCAATGTATGTGATGTTGTCCCCATTTATTTATTATTATTATTTATTATTCTAGAAAAAGGCTTCCCTGTTCGTATAAAGAACATTTTTGATAGCTATTATGTATTTTAAATGGACTTAAAATAATTTCACTCAAATTGTTGATGTTACGCTGCTATAAAAGTTATTTGAATACATATTTTAATGTATACATACTATGTCATTGATTAAAAACCAGTTAAAAAATCCTTGGTAACTCAACTAGCCTTGCTATAACTTAAATTATTATTTAAATTAACATTGAAACTTAAAAAGCCGTTACCCGATGTTTTCTCATAATTCTTTTCTTCACCGTATTACGTCATATAACTGCAATAATTACTAACATTACAAAATGCTCAGTCTTTTTTAAATTAACATTAAACATTTTTGAAACAAGTTTATATAAGTTTAGCCTTATTAGTGGGAAAATTTGGAAGAACAATACTCAAACAATGTACCGTAGTTATAATTCTGTTATAATTTCTTAATTTTTGGTTGTATTATAATTAATTGTTGTAGGGCTTGTTTTAATAGCAAAGAATATGAACTTATCCTTGACCTCGATAGATAATAAACAAATGATTAGTTAAGATAATGATCAAGATATAGTTAATTGATTATGATTTAATCTTTTCTTTAGCCTTTATTGCATTGGGTTGGGACAAATCAGACTACAATAATATATCATTATATATAATGTTACTAAAAACAAAAAACTGGCCAAGTGCGAGTCGGACTCGGGCACGAAGGGTTCCTTACCACCGTCGTATGTATTACCCTTAAATATTCATTTTATGTGGTTTTTAGTATTTGTTGTTATAGCGGCAACGGAAATACATCATTTGTAAAAAATTCAGCTTTCTAGCTATCACGGCTTATGAGATACAGTCTGGAGACAGACAGACGGACAGACAGACAGCGGAGTCTTAGTAATGGGGTCCCGTTTTACCCTTTGGGTACGGAACCCTAAAAAGAATCAAACCTTCTTGTCAAATACTTAAACATTCCATTAGCAACATTTCTTTCATTCCATTTTCAAAACCTAAAACCTGCCAGTATTATTTAATACCCACCTTTTTATTAAGACCTTCATGGTCTTTTTGCATCACTATAAACGAGTATCACTTATTTGGGATTTCAAAGAACGAACAATGCATTGAAACCCGGGCCCTATCATTGTAGCGACCTCAGTTGTGTGTCGGGTCTCACTGACCGCGGACGGATTGAAGTGCCGAATTTTCGTGTGAATAAAATTGCGAAATATGAATACAATAATATAGTGTATAATGTGATATGAATTGTTTGTTTTCGTGTTGTGTGGTGGTAAATATTTGAAAAATAGTGTTTACTGAAATGTACATATTACTCACTTAGGTTTTTTCCTTTAACTAAGGTTATTTTTCGAATTCAAGATCTATTCGTTTAATTTTTGCTACTTTTAAACTAAATAATAATATTAATAATAATAAAATTCCGGGACAACTCACACACGGTTATCTGATCCCAAGCTAAGCAGAGCTTGTGTTATAGTAATCAGACAACTGATAAAGATACTTTAAATATATTTCTAAATACATACATATTATAGATAATATGTCCGCTTGAGCACATTGCAGTTGTCGAAAGACATTTAAGTGAAACTAATCAAGTAATAATAATATAGTATTTCCATGAATCCAAACATATACAATATAATCTTTATGTTCCATTGTTTTGTCTGAAACTTAGTGTTCAGATAAACCGGTGTTATTAGATACGACGATACGGTATCTGTTAAATACGATAATATTATATAAACGGCATCCATTCACGTGTTTCAACGTTTGTGGTTTTGTAGTAAATATTGGCGGTTGGCCAGAGTGGTCAAATGTTTGTGTGATTGTTCTATCAAATTAGATGCCACGTGCTGATCTTAATATAAAGATGAACTCACAACTATGTCATTCAACTATATATTAAACTCTTGGAATAAAGGAAATAATGTTAACCTAGTATTTTCACACTTTCTTGAATGAAATGGATCCAATTATTTAATGAAAGTCTTATCTAGATAAAAGCATAGTGCAAAAAAAAATAACTGTCGCTATTTTAAACCTTATAGTGAAAGAGAGAGAATGCGATTTACTGGCAACTCGTAACTGACGGCCATCAGATATCCCAGTAATAAAATACATAAAAACACAACAAAACATGACTACGTGAACAAATAACATTATACTTTATTTTTGCAAGCCATTGACCTATATAACTTAACAATCGTCCACTAAAGCCCGCTGTAACTCGGACCCCAGCCTCACGATTGTCCGCGGTTTCCCACGGCCGCGTCGGTCATTTCGGACCGAGGCTCGACCTTGGATTTTTGTCTGCACTCGGGATGTGCCCCTAAACAAAGTTTTAGGGTACTTGCGTATTGTCGGAACCTGTTTTGTTGTCTAGGTAGCGTGCGAAATTTGAGGAAGCTGGACTTGGTACACTTTTAACAAACTGTTTTACAAAATAGAGTCGCTATAAAAAGGCAAGTAGAGTAGTAGTACATGTTAGGGACTGTCGGAAACTTGTCATACAACCTCTTTTTTTGAAGTCGGATAATAATTACATAAGTTAAAATTTCAAGTGATTTTTAGATAATACAGATTATGAAACTGAGCGGGCTTTATATAGGTGCTATAAAAATATCTGCCACGGCTTTAATGGGAGGTAGTATTGTGTTTATAGATTACAATAGTGAAGAACTTTCGTACCCCGGAACAGTTAATTAAATTTTAGAAAATAAAATTGTTAAATTAACATTGACTCTATTCTGCGTAACGTGGTTCACAAATTACGTGAATTCCGTGCGGAGCGGCAACAGCTTAGGACACGGGATGGTTTTATACTAATAAATCAATTCAAATTTATACGTTATTTTTTTTGTATGAAAAAAAATATGATAAATAATCAATAATTTATCTATACTATTGTAATCTATAAACACAATACTACCTCCCATTAAAGCCGTGGCAGATGTTTTTATAGCACCTTATATACCTATTATAACTAGGTAATTTATTGACATGTACCACGAAAGAGGTCATAGGCGCGGTAATGACTATTGCTACTTAAGCATTATTTAATTATGTAATTACACGGAACTCAATGATAATATATCTCAATTATGTTGTAACAGGCTGGACATAAGGCTATTTTTATTTTTGTTTAAACTATACTTTATCGTGAGCTAACTCTCTACGATTCCTTAGACAATATTAATTGCCCATTAAATTGGTTAGTTATGTCAGAAAGGCATTATCCATATAACTACAGTACCTACATAAGTATTAGGCTGAATCTAGTATGTCTAGAAGTTGACCCCAATTCATTAAACGACTACTACAACAAAGATCTTCCAGCAGATATTGATATAAAAAATCCTGTATTGTATTTATTAAACATTATAAATGTATTTGTCTTTGTAAATAAAAACAATACTTAATTTAGTTTTTCACATACTTAATATTTTAAATACAGTAATTTAACGAACACTCATGACAACAACAACAACAACAACAACACGAAAATTCATGTAAATTTATAACTTAACACGTGCGTGAGAGTTAAGAAATAAATACGAGGAATACATACTTAAAACTAAATATTTCTCTATAATCAACCATATTTATTCAACTCGACTGGTTGCTAACTAATGGAGCGGTGTAACAAAAAAACTGGTTTAAATTTCACGGACACCGGGAGAGTCTGTTTGTGAAATTAATCTCAGATTTTATTAGGAAATGTTTAGTTTAACAGTGAGTAAATGAAATACACACATACATTGTTTTCTTAATTAGTTATTTTTATGTTAAAGCACGTAATTTTTACTCTGACCATACTTAGGTTACCTTACTATGTTCTCTTTTTGGAGAGAGTTAGTTATCATTTGTTTTAGTATAGTTCGATATATAGAAGTAAAGATTAACAAATATGTACCAAAATCCGGTAGAGGGACATTTCTTACAAAGTTGAGTTTTTTTTCTATCATAGTCAGACTTATTTAGTTACAGTTGGCTAGACTGTTACAGATTAAATAGAAGTTCTATGTAGTTGTGTTACAAGGACGGGTAGCCAGGTCGATGACCTTACGAGTTATTATGATTGTGGCTTACAAAAGAAAATTGTGACCATTTATTTGTGTATTTTTATACTTACGTAACCATGTTGTAGAATATTAAACATTCCATGAAACATCTTGAAATCTTTTCGGACAATGGGGTCGGTCTTAATAAGAGCATTTGATGAGAAAATGATTTGAACTTTTTCCCCTTATGTGTATGGAATATTTAGTGACTAAATGTAACATATAGGATAGACTAAAATCTAGTTTTAGTCAAGTAACATTGTCATATGCTAAATTATGAAGTTAAACAGCCAGATTAAATTGTCAAATGATTTATTAGAAAGCACTTTATAACAGGTTTTAGGAATGTCAATATATTCTTTATTTTTAGCTATTTATGAAATTCATTCGTTGAATAATTAATGAATGAACATTATATTAAATAACTCTAAAACCTGTAGTTTTATATAACATCGTTTTATTACAACGACCGTGACACTGATCGTGCGAATTAATCTTCACAAAAAACGTAGCATTTCGAATAACTAGTTTTTGTTTACGAAAGATGAACGTTTTAAAATTAAACTTTTATTTTAGTCCACCCTTATCGGACCTCCTATCTTTTAATTTGGTAATTAATCCTTAATAGCACAGTACTTAAGTCATTAGCTAAATGATATGACATTTTTTGCTAATTATTTGAGTGAACTAGAAATGTCGTGAGTCAAACTACTTTCTTGGTAGACGATTTAATCTAAGTTATTAGGTTTTTGTGCGGGGAATACAGACACAACAAAAATTAAGTATGCTGATATAAAAAAGTCATTAACTTTAAACGGAGCATAGACAAATCTGACTTCGAAGGAGGTCGTTCAACGAAACTTATTTAATACTTAAATCGTCAGTCAATTATTTCTTTTTCAGTCAAGGCTGGCCAAATTACCTAAATCCTCGTTCTCATGGTAAATAGTATCATTAAAAACCTCCCAAAGAACGTGTGACTCATTATTCTTGTGTGGCAACACAGACCTCGTGAAAAAAATGTAAATCATCCGTACCCTTTGTTCCACAGGCCGTTTCCAGTTTATTTACACAAATGTGTAAAGCTTCTTGTGAAAACCCAAAACGAGTGAATCATACTTAACCGAAACATATCCGAACAGATTATAATAAAAAGTAACCAAACATTCCAAATAAAAAAAAAACTAACGTTTAATTTAGTGTTGCCATATTAACATTAACAAGCTTTTTTAATACTCGATAAGGCAGACATTTAAGTGAGTAATAACAGAAAAAAATCGTGTCAAGAGCAATAAGTGTGTGTCAAGGGGTTTCTGCAACTTTCCTTTTGTAGAACAAGCGAACTGGATGACATCGATCGTGATAAAATAGTGGTGGATCGTTTAAATACGACCTCTGTTTCCTTACACGGGCTTATTGTGGACGGATTTTGGCGGATCCTTTCATAATAACTCGAATGACAGAGTTCTGACCCCAAAAAATAATGAAACAAGTGCTCTCAAAAACCACAAAATCTCACTAATATAAAACAGTGTTACCTAACCCAAAAGTGAAGTTTAACGAACTATGCTAAGTGTGTGTGCGTGAAAATGTCTACACAAGCGTACTACAAGGAGCGGCTGGGTTTCGACCCCCAAGAGGTGATGCAGGATGGGGTCAACGGGGCCACTTACTACGAGGGCCCCCACCAGCCGAAACGGCACAGGGGGGACCGCGACCGCGGCGAGCACTCGGAGACCCACGATCAGGTTTACGAGGAGAACTTGACCAAATTCAAAGGTACAACTTGTTGGGGCTTCTTTATACAGCAGTCAGGTTCGTGGTGGTGGGTTATAGAGAATGCGAGTGTTGCTGTTGTAGCTCAATAACAGAAGATTGAGGCTGTGACTAGAAATAGACCTTGAGGTTATTTTTTAACTGTCCAAATCGATATTATCAATCTTCGTTTGTGAGAGAAAACGCTTTTATCCTAAATTGTCTAATGTTTTGATTACATGTGGGACAGATACAAGAAATATAAAATAACCATTTAGTACATATTATTACATAGTAGTACGTAGTTTAGTACATAATATTGATGAAAGACAGTGGAGCAGATTCCAGTGTCTTTCATGACAAGTCAGTTTTATCGAAAAGGATATATTCCGTCCCATATTGGACTTCTTTGTTCAGTTTTTTCTGCATTAAATAAGTCTGGAATAGTCACAAGCCTTGTATAATTTTTTGTTTGGGTCGAAAAACTACCTTAATTCTCTTAAAACTAAAGGCTATCCAGAGGAGTTATCCTCTATGAGATGAGAGGTCACCGTTTGTCGTGGTATGGACATTAACCTTAAGGTCTACTTCAGGTATAACAGCCACGATGTTTACTAGCGTTTGTACAGTTTGTTTTTAAAACACAGCATTGTTTTGTTTCGTCGTTGTTTTAACATTCCTTGCGTATTATGAAGTAACCTCTTACCATCCGTCTGCCTTTCCTGGGGTCAGATGATTATATTATTATGATACTGATTCCAAATAATAAGAATTTGTTTTTGTTTAATTAAGTTTCGGATGTTTAATTTGGAGTAATTGTAGATCATCATCTCCCAAACCTTTTCCCAAGCTATGTTGGGGTCGGCTACCAGTCTTACCGGATTCAGCTGAATACCGTATTTTACATGGAGCGACTGCCTATCTGACCTCCACAACCCATTTTACTGGAAATCACAGTATCCAATAGTAAGACTGGTTGTCTGAATTGACTTAACGACTGCTAAAGATCTATGTTTGACAGCCGGGACCTACTGTTTAACGTGCTTTCCGAAACACGTGGAGTAATTGTAGATACATTCTTAAAAAACCTTATGTAGAATTATCTCATCAGTTACTTTTAGTCAATTTTCTTTGAAATAAGTGATTTCTTTATTATTTTCTTTGTATGAATTTAAAGTTTAGATCTATAGTAGGTTTGTGTTTTCAGTATTTTTTTCGGTCTTTTTCTTATTGCAATTTTTTTTGAATAAGCAATGATTTGGGTTTCAAGAAATAACCCAATTAAAAGTCCTTAAACAATATTGTCTTGTACTATTTAGTTTAAATCTAATTTATTATCAGCTGTTAAACCAGATCATAAAAATCTTGTTTTATAATTTAAGTTATAAAACCTCGTTTTTATCAACTTTGTTGTTGTGTTGCCTGCTAATTTAAATGTTAATACGTTAACGACATTTTAGATTTATAGACATTTTAAATAATTTAAAATGTAACGTGCTTTAGTTACTAATCGTATTAAGTGTTGTTTTGGCGTGTTTACTTATAAATCCGGATTAACTTCAATTTGAAGGGATCTTATTTTGATGCAGGTTTTTGCTAATAAGGTCCTTCCTTTATTATGATAATTCCTTATTATGACATTAATAGCTTTACCTATGATTATATATTTTGACAAATTGAGTTAGGTTATTTTTGTAGAGCATATACCGGGTGTTAAGAAACCCCTGTCCGACCCGAAAGGGTGCTAGAGGTTCACAATCACATGCCCAGATAAAATATCAAATTTGGAAATTTCATGATAGAAAAAACAATAATGCATTTTGAAATAACCATTTTTTGGCCCGAAATTCCCTAAATTTGAGAATAAAACAAAAACTACAACACCAATTTCGTCGGTATTTTTGGGGGCCTTTTGTTTGGTAATAAGGTAGCATCTGTGACGACGCCGACTCTCTCTCTCGATACTTGAGAAAAAAAAAAAAATTACGTTATAATTTTTTTTTCTTTTATTTTCCATTTTTTTCCACATTTTTGTAATCAGATATCGATACCTAACAACACCTTAACGGATCGGACAGGGGTTTCTTAACACCCTGTATTTAGACTCCTATTATACAAGTAAATATATTTTTTAAGGAGGTTTCATGTTCAGCAGACGTTTACAAGTTATGTACTGAATAAGTGAATACAAATCATTTGTTATTTAATATTAAACGTTCACTTTCAGCTGGACTTTCGCCTCTTACTATTTTATTATCACTATGCATATTTATGGCTTGTATACGCGAATGAGATATTTCCGTGTTAAATAGTTCCTATTTCTAACTGTTTAACTATCGTACGGAGATCGTGTTTGTTGGGTTTTGTAAAGTAAGGAATTTGAAAAAATAACTTTTTTTCATAAATAATTTTTTTTCAGTCGTAACCCTGACAGGTAATGAAATATTCGTATATCAAAAATATTCATTCCTCATGGAGAGGCTCTTCCCAGAGTTGCAGTTCCAGTACATAAGTAATAAATAATAATATACTACAATTTGCGAAATACATAGATGAAGGATGACCCCAAATATTTAAGAAAAAGATGATTATTATAATGACGTCACCCTGTTGACTTTCTTAACAAAAAAAAACAGGTATTCAAATTCCCTGATCCGAGACAGAATGATTGAATATCACATTTTTTGTTAACGCCACAAAAACTTTTGGACTTATAATATTAGTATGATTCACTTGGACTAAAGAACATTAATACGTAATGCATAAGAAACTGTTGCCTTGCATTCTCAGCACCTACACAGATGTCGTAAAACGCTGACTCATTCAGATTTGAATGTCCATTTTATAGTCAAATAATATCATGCCTGTATTTTACTGCCTCGTTGGCCTAGTGGTGCTAAGAGCGACTGCTACGCTAGAGGTCTTGGGTTCGATTCCCAAGTCGACCAAGGTGTTATTGGGTTTTTCTATGAAATTCTCAGTAGCAGGTCGGAGTTTGGATTTGTGCCCGGTTAGTGGCAATAGGCTCGCCCCCTATTACATGGGACCTAAACATACCGGCGAACTGTGGGTGTACATTGGTACACCTCTGCCTAACCTTTCGGGGATACAGGCGTGATGGTATGTTATGTTATGCTGTATTTTAAAGTAATTCTTATACCTTAGATTTCATAATATGGTGTAAGTGTATAGTAAAAACGTGATGTTTAGAATTATAACATTTTTTTCGGGGTGAAAGGCATATCGCATTTACACGGACTGAAAACAACCCGGTCCCGTTTCTTCCTTTGTCTGTAGTCCTGGTATATCTAACGCACTGTCTGCTTGACTCCAGCGGTGATTACAATGATCGTGCCTCGTGTAAATCATGGAAACAGAGTTAACTTAGCACTCACTATGGGTTAGAAAAGTAGAGTCTGTGCGGAAAGAGGACCTTCGTAGTATTTGAGGGCGCTGTTTTGTTCATTTACTAATGTTGATTGTTTTGTTCGTTAACTATTTTACTGAATGTAATGTTTTCGGATGCCGTCTCCATAATTGTTTTATGTAATGATTTTCAATATATGCCACGACGGTTCTTCTCGCAAAGACTCATCATTCAGCCAATCATAGTCCACTGCTGGACATAGGCCTCTCCCAATTTGCGCCACAACACCCGGTCCTCCGCCCTCCGCATCGCAAAGACTCTATTGAAGTTTTTTAATTAATTATAAGTACATTTTTGAGGTACGTGACCTACTGCGAACAAAAGGATGCAATGTGTAGGTGCAATATTTATCAACATAATTATCAGCTTGGTTTTACATTAGAGATAATATGTTAGTCACAATTGAAGCTATCGTTATCTAATCAGAGTATACCAAACACTGATAAGACCTGCAGTGTACCGGCTGTTGCTCGGTTCATTACCACTCCGTAGGTATATGCATATACGTGTTAGGTTCAACTCGAGTTAAAATAGTAGGTACCTTCTTGTTCTGCTACCTAGTACCTTTTTCTACCTATTAGGTACCGTCCAGGTACCTAAAGTAGGTAATAGGCATTATATCTTGAAGTTAGTCTTGTTTTTGGAGATCGAATGTCGCTGAAAACAAACCCAAATAAACAATTTAATGTTGGTAAAGTTTTAAAAATAATCTTGCAGGTCTCCTGTAAACTAACGAAATGAGCAGTTTATAGAATAAAACTTTCTTAATATTATAACTATATTAAAAAAATAAAAACTATTTTTTTATTTTTTTCGTTTCGATTAAGCCTATGTTTGACTTGTAAAAGGACCCTTTTATGTACTAAGTAGTTGGTCATCAAGGTAATCGTATAACTTATGAATATAGATTGAAACGTTTTAGTAATATAATACATTCCTTCACTGTTATGGTACCTTAGTACCACAAGGTATATCGTCTATGGTAAGGAGAGCACGAGGTACAGCCTATTAGATATGGAATCTGACGGTATTACCCTAGTTGAGTAATGTTTGTTTCACCTTGGCTTGTAAACTATACTGTAACACTTTATCAAACAGTATACAAAACATCATGTTTTATGGTATACTAGCTGTGCCTGCGACTTCGTTCGCGTGGATGACGAAACTTATCAATGAGTTTTTAACCGCAAAATTAAGTTTGTTTTTTATTGTTTATACTTTTCCGGGATAAAAACTACCCAGTGTGGTGCCCAGGATAATAAAGAATAATTATACCAAGTTTCATCGTAATCGAACCGGTAGTTTTTGCGTGATACCTGAACAAACAGACAGACAGACAGACAAAAATTTTTTTTTTCACACTTTTGGGTTCGGTGTCGGTCTAGTAACACCACCCGCCATTAATTTTTTTGATATTTTCAATGTACAGAATTTTCACTTTTACAGATTTATTATAAGTATAGATATAGATTACCTAAACGTTTTATGTCGAAACATAAATGTCCTAACATTGGGTCATGAAGGTGCATCTTAAAAAAACTGTACCAGGATTTAAGAATGAATAATTTAAATAAAAGTAGAGTAGTAAAGTAAAAACTTTATGTATTAACTGTACCTAGTACGACCTGTGCTGCCTGGGCCACTGAGCTCGCTACCATCTACGTTTACTGGTTAATTTATATACTACGAAATGGGGTATGTTCCTATGTTCATAAAATTGTCTCAAGCAGAAGCCAAAAAAATCTTAAAGACATTTTAAAAGGGGCTTCAGAAAATTTACGGAGCGACTGCACAGATCCCCATATAAAAGCATTTAACGTCCATTGAAGAAATGCATAAAACGCATCTGAATTATGATTGACGCTGCATTTTGAATTGGAAGACCTTTAAATCGGCCTCAAGCCAACTTGATTGTATTGACCCGAAGACATTGGAACGAATCGGTTAATTAGTGCAATCAACATGCCAATTGGTACGTTTTTAAAATGGCGCCTTCCCCTGGATCTGTTACTATGGTTACAAGTATTGAGTAACGGTGTTAGTAATTGTAATCAATGTTCAATTACTATTTTTACTTTGAGCTCTAACTTGGTCAATAACGAAGTAATTGTATGTTAAATACGGTGCTGATCAAGCCATCTTTTAATCGTATGCTAAACGGTCGTTTTATCTTTCAATCTGTAGATTTCTGTTTACTCAGAGAGGATAAGATATATTTTTAATGGCAATGTTTGATTCAGTAGAGGATAATATGCTCTATAATTGGTTGCTTACCGAAATTCTGACTTACTAAAATTGACTTACCGTTTTTCCTTCTTAAACTTTTAATATGCACTTGATCCAAACAGTCATCATGCCTCTTCATTTAAAGCACAATTTTCAGCCAGATTCTGAAGCAAAACATGCCTATTAAAATGAACATTTAAACCTGTTATATAAACCAAAACAAAGCCCAACAGCTATAAACTATAAACAATGAATAAATCCACATTTCATTAGAACATTCCTCAGCAACTATCTAACATTCTATCTAATTCCTTCCTCGTTTCTGTCGCAGCTCTCCACATAATATATGTCACACTATGTATGTATGTATGTTACACAGAAGCCCTTACAAAGTATGCACAATCGGATAAACTCAGCCAGACTATTAGTCATGTCGTGGACGACCGATGTTAGCGCAGATTTATTTAACGACTGTTGCTCGAATGTTAGTTGTAGCAAGAAATTAGAGTGGGAATGTGTGTAATTTATGTAATAGAAGACTATTATAGTATGTTGTTAAACATCAACTAATGTATTTAGCACATGAGTTGTAAACTTAAAGACCACATAAGGATGAAATTCAATGTATGAGATATAATCAAATTTTCGGGACAGCAAAAAATATTTTTTTTTTTTTCATAGTAATTGTTTTTCATACCTTATTGATAGAACGGTTGCACGTTCTACTCGCTCTGTCTACCAATAAATAACGTGAATTCTAAAATAATATTTTCTGCACATCCGAAACGCGATACAAAAGGGTACGTATAGAGAATCCTTAGAAACACTGTCCCTTGTAGATGCCGTAAGCTGATTGTTAGACCTAATCTGCTTTATGTAGTCAAGTATATCAAATAAACATACCTATATAAAAAACAGATAAGCACTTGAAACACTTATTTTTAACTTACTAGCGGTGCCTTGTAGTTTCACGCGCGTAAATACTCCTTTTTTAACTTCTTGAATGAAAGATCACTTACATCGGTTCACCTTTTTTTGAGTTAACAATGTTGGTGTAATAATATTCCGGGACAACTCAAACACGGTTATCTGATCCCAAGCTAAGCAGAGCTTGTGTTATGGTAACCAGACAACTGATAAACATACTTATATATTTCTAAATACATACATAACATTGTAGATAAATTACACCCAGACACAGAACAAATGATCGTGCTCATCACACAAACATTTGTCCTGGGTGGGAATCGAACCCCGGTATAGCAGTCAGGGTCACTATCCACTAGACCAACAAACCAGTCATAACTAACCCAACTTTTAAATGTAAAAATAAACATACATAAAAACCTGATAAGCATTTAAAACGCAAATTTCTTCATAACTTATTCACATGCCGTCTTCTAGTAAACAATAAACATTAATAACAACTTTAGTCGAGATTAGCAACTGGGTCAATGTAGTACACGATTTGCATTAGCCAAGGTTATAGAGAGTTCGTAATCTAGTCATTGTAAGAATGTCCACCCACTGGTGTAAGGTTTTTGTAAGGACTACCCACTAGGTTTGCGTAAGGCGACGTGAGTTTATGTACTCCTGGTACCTTGGAGTACAGGTGTACTAAATCTTACGTCATTATTTTTGTTGGTGTGCTTTTGTGATGTATGGAATAAATAGTTTTTGGTAAATGGGAGTCAAGTAATTCATCAAAAACCCATTTTCATGCTAATATTGTAACGACGACAGTGACTCCGTCTATCTGTTACACTTTCACGGCTAAATAGCTAAACCAATTTTGATGAAACTTGACGTGAATCTTAAAAAAAGCCATAGGCTACTTTTTACTGCGATAACTTATACGCACAAGCGTCTACCGATAGTAACTTATATTTGTGCAAATCTTGACTCAATATCGACTGCATGACAGTCTAGCTAATGCGTGCTAATGAACTGCAACAATAGTTCTGACCTTGGCATTATGCTAACAATACCTAAGTAAATAATGTAAACAAAAACATGACTTGTAATCGAAAGTGTCTGCATATCAGTAGTTAGGTACTTAGTAATACATAAGACACATTTATATGTGACGACCTTCGTTGGCCTAGTGGCGCTAAGCGCGACTGCTACGCTAGAGGTCTTGGGTTCGATTCCCAAGTCGACCAAGGTGTTATTGGGTTTTTCTATGAAATTCTCAGTAGCAGGTCGGAGTTTGGATTTGTACCCGGTAAGTGGCAATAGGCTCGCCCCCTATTACATGGGACCTAAACATACCGGCGAACTGTGGGTGTACATTGGTACACCTCTGCCTAACCCTTCGGGGATACAGGCGTGATGGTATGTTATGTTATGACCTTCGTCGTGGAGAGGTATAATCACCGTTTGTCAAGGTGTCGCTGTAGCTGTGAGGTCTCAGGTTCGATCCCCGAACGCGTCAATGTAGAAAACTACTCTTCTACATTTTATTAGGTCTGAGTGTTTGTGGTACCTTCGTTGTTTCCTGATTTCATAACACAAGTGCTTTAGCTACCTAACTTAGATTCAGAGCAATGTATGTGATGACGTCAAAAAATCAGTTATGATCCTGTTTGATCCTTAGGTTTATATCTAAAATGCTTTTTCTTCACTTTATTAGTCATATATACAAAGAACATAGAACAATTCTGTACTTGCATTTATAATAATCGCTTGCAATATCCGTGAAACAAATGACGTGCGAAATTATAGAACGTCAAGAGTAATGATATTCGATGATGCAATAGCTGATTGTAATACTCATAAGCTGCAAGCGTGACGTCAGTATTTAGAAGGAAGAAAAACATTTAAATGAATTCCCGAAATGACGGAAAGATGATAAATATCAGGAAATTTAAATTACAAAATTGTTTTTATTGAATCACAAAACCTATTCAATACCCTTAAATTATTTATCGGAAGCTTATGCGTGAGTATTTTAATAGCAGGAAAAAGGACCCTTTTTTTCTGCAATATGGCACATGAGAATAAATTTAGCTGGAACAAATTAAAGTAACGTCAGCTAGCTATGTTTCCATAGGTTGTATGGATCCATGATTCTTCTTTTTAAATTAATCCTACTAGCTAGTTAATAGTTAATGTTAGACCATAAAGCTAAAAGTTAAACGGAAACGTGTTATGGTATACATGGTAAAAATGACTACAGTCAAGCATTGCATCGGTATAGGCTGTGTTGATAGGTGATTGAAGAAAGCCAGTACTTCAGGTATCTTTCGAAATAAATTGATCGCGATTCCCTGGTATCACTTTATTTACAGCCTTCAATAAATAGCATCAATGAATCTGAATATACCATGAATATGACGTCACCAATCCGCCATTAACCACCGTGTGAATGGCCGCAACGAATGCGAGTCGTGAAGCATGTTCAATTCAATCAACACGATTGGTGCTACGAGAACGATGCACTTTGCGTACTTCTAACACGGCCAATTGCCAACGTTGGACAATGGTGTTGGTCGTGGTTGTTGGCGCTTTTATTGGTTTTAAATCGAGGCAAATGTTGGGTTTATTGAATGGTATGGGTTCAGTTTAGTTTGCCTTCTGTGAAAGGACTTCTTGTATGAAACTTTATTTCAGTGGTAGCTAGGTATTTAAGTAACTAACAATAGCTGTTTCTATATACCCTTTTTTGTATTCACTGATGCTTTAGCCAAATCGTAGGCCCAAACGTTTTTTCTTAGGGTGCGTCCAGATCTGACGAACGCACACCGAAGGCACAGCTCGCTATAATTTTGGTTTAAAACCAAAGATTTGGTTTGGTTTTTCATTGTTTTTGCATGCATTACATGACCCCAGAAAATTGACGTCTTTTAGAATATATACGATTACTAAAATCAAATGTTTTCAAATTACTGCTACAACGATTTTCGGGAATACATAACAGTATTTCCACTAACTATTAGTAATGAGTGCATCAGCTGCTTATCTAACGCCTAGTGTAGGAGCTAGGGAAGCGGGTCATTAGGCCGCAACGTAGGCAAAGAGCCAGCAACGGTAACACTTATCTATTGTAATTCAAAACCTGATTCATATGGATCCAAGGTTCTAAGGCTCATCGTCTAATGACTGATCATTGGACAAGGTTAAGTTAAGATTGTTGTGGTTATTACTTAGATGGGTACCTAGTTATCGTGTCTTGGAACGATACCTACCTAACTAAGAGTAGGCTACACGGTTTTAGGTCATAGTTAACTGTAAAATTTTGTTCATGTTCTATTTACCCTATATTGCCGAAAATATATTTAGTGTTTTATACTAAAAGTATTTTTTCTGTAGAATAGTTCGATATCGCCATGTGTAAGCTGAAGACATCGTTAAAAACCACTAATATTTTTTGGTCAATGATCACACATCGAAAGCTGATATTATATCATCAGGTTGCTGCTTGTAATAACAGTTATATGTCTGTGTAAAAATATGTAAAAATAATATAATTGAGCTTGGGAAAAAGTAGCGTTGCAAGGCAGATGAAGGCCCTATTATCTCTTAATAAATATCAATTAAATATAACAGATGTCCCACATACAATCGCAAATCAGCACACCAAAGCAGCACTTGCTTTCAACCACAATATATACTTAACTGATAACTTGTCAATTACTTTCGCAAACTGCTCACTGAAGCACCACTCGATGCCGACATATGAGCTCTTGGTACTGTGAGTGTGAGAATCTTGGCTTTGTCCGCATATTGCATCTATAGCAGTATTGTGCGCGTTGTATGGTACCCTAGTAAAATGTATGTATGCAAGTTTTTTTTTCAAACGGATTTAGGGCTGTCATATAAAAACTTGTTGATTGTCTGACAAACTAGCGAGTCTAGAAATGTGGTTGCACCCTATATAACATTAAAAATGAATAAAAGTTTTACGTAATTAATAATATTTATTTGATTGCGCATCCAAATTATGGATGTTGTATGTAAAACGTTACTTAAACGGTATATAACTGTACTTGTCCTCATCTTACATACCAACAAATAACAAGCAAAATTGTTGAACTATTAAAAAAAGAAACTACAGGTTTGTCGCAAGTCAAAATCATTTATCATACGTTACAAATAATTTAGTCTAGAATATTCGCTTTCAAATGCAACGCTTATAATTAATCTTAAAGCACATTAGCCGTCATAGTACGACTTCCATACTTGGTTCGCCATGACAGCCTGGTACGCTAAACATTTTAATGAACCATCGCCACGCTTAATTAAGATATCGCGAACATCCTGCGTCTCATTCGCTCCTGGTATGTTCAGATACATTTCCTGTTTTATATCTAGGTATTGAACTAGATTGCAGTCTAGTTTCATTGCCTAGTCAAATCTATCTATACTAATATTATAAAGAGGTAAAGTTTGTGTGTTTGTTAAATTGTCAGGGGTAATCTCGGAATCTACTGCACCGATTTTAAAAATTCTTTCACTAATAGAAAGCCACATTATCGCTGAGTGTCATAGGCTATATAAAAAATTTTTTCGGTACATTAAAAAAAAAATCTTTTATGTTTATAAAATTATCCTGCGACTTGGTCCTCATGGAATTCGTTAATCGGAATCTCGGGAATCTTCTTTCACGAATAGAAAGACACATTATTGCTGAGTGTCATAGGTTATACATATAAAAAACCGAAAAATAAAAAGGCTTTTACATGGTAGTCCGTTTTGCAAAGTAAATCGGCGAAAAAACATTCGAATGAAAACGTTTCTTACGAACGCTGCCTTAACTATGAAAGATATATATTTTTGAACATTATGCCCAACGAAGTGGGCACGGGTCAGCTAGTACTTATAATAAATCTGTAGAAGTAAAAATTCTGTACATTGAAAATATCAAAAAAATTCATGACGGGGGGTGTTACTAAACCGAAACCGAACCCAAAAGTGTGATTAACAAAATTTTTGTCTGTCTGTCTGTTTGTTCAGGTATCACGCAAAAACTACCGGTTCGATTACGATGAAACTTGGTATAATTATTGTTTATTATCCTGGGCATCACACTGGGTAGTTTTTTTCCCGGAAAAGTATAAACAATAAAAAAACAAACTTTATTTTGCGGTTAAAAACTCATTGATAAGTTTCGTCATCCACGCGAACGAAGTCGCAGGCACAGCTAGTATAATAATAAAATTGAATGGAATATCGACAAAAACACCTTATTATAGATTTTTTTTTATGTTATTCGTGGAACATTTTTGTGCTTGTTCAAGAGTACAAAAACTAGACGTGTCTTCAATATCCAATCATGCCGGTAAAAAAGTGTAGACAGTTCCCATACACAGTACTTCCGATCTACAAATAATTTGGCAACGGCCGTGCGCGCCAAAATAGTTCAAGTATAAATAGAGCGAATAAGAATGTTATCTATTCGGCCCAAGTTCGTTGACCCACAACAGCTATTTTATTCCGCCGGATTATACCTGAAAGAATTATGTGTAATTTTTTAATGGTGATGAGTAACTATTTTGGCTGTCTAAATAAAAAGCTCTTGTGGATTTCATAGTGTGTGAAATTGTTTAAAAATGTCAACAATCTTTTAGTTTTACTCAGCAATAATCAATTAGCAGGAAATTAATGTGTTTTTGTTTCCAGCTAATTTAACTTATGAAATTGTGAATAATATAATATGCCTAGACAATAGATAGGTATATATAATTTACTTTATTTTATTATAATTAATGTGTATTATTATTATTTACAGACGAACGTGACGCCATACAAAAGAAGACGTTCACAAAATGGGTCAACAAACATCTCAAAAAGGTAAACATTTCGTCTTCTTTTATATTTTGTTATTAAGATCTTTTTTATTAATATTGACTGTCACAATTTGCTTAGAACACTACTTTTTATACCCGTAACTATAACGTCATTACAATATTACAGGCTAAACCCCTCTAGAGGTAGTAGAAAAAGTATATTGCTCACAATTTTCCTTATGTAAGGCCGTGCGTGCATACACGGGACGACGCATGTCTCCGATACCCAATGACTTTTTGTTTAAGTTTCGGTTATCGATCATTTGCGTTATCTCGTGTAAAACGGCCTTATTGCCTTATAATACCTAGAAGAAAGCTCGGAAATACATAGGTAAATTTTAACCGGTTTCGAAACTCATACATACGGCCTAATTAAGTACTACATTGAGTTAACTTACTTTGTAAATAAACGTGTGCCTATAAACTGTCAGCACCAATCCTCGTCAATATTCATAGATCGGTCGTGAGGCGTTTATGTAAGGAATGGCTGTAGAATAACGATCGCCATAAGTAGCTGATGTTGCACTTGACTTAGTTCCGAATGTGATATATGTATGAGTGATTTGTAAGGACTGGACGTGATTTCTTGAGTTTTTGCGGTTGACGGGCGCCTGGTAGCTCGAAGGCAGTTGGATGAACAGCAATAATTAATAATTAATTAACAGAAGACCCATAAAGAGATATTTTTAAGCGACTGTGTAATAATAAAATTAATTAATAAAACTTTTCTTTAATATGAACAAGTTTTTCTTTGAAGAGTTCGACAAAACATTAAATAAGAAAAACTCATATGAGTCGTTCTAATGAAAAACATAAGTGAGCCAAAGAGTAAACCAAAGAGAATTGTTTTTCTTATTACTTTAATATATTATTATAGTAAAAAGCCCTTAAGTAACAATTAATGTTTCTGAGTAAGGCAGTAATTCTATTAAATAAATAAGTAAATTACCAGTATCTATACTAAACACAGTCTTTAAAGCATTTTTCTCACCATCGTGGTCGAGTGGCGTACGCACCGGTTTCAAGGTGTCGCTAGCTCTGAGGTCCCGGGTTCGATCCCCGGTCGGGTCAATGTAGAAATTAACTTTCCTACATTGTCTCGGGTCTGGGTGTTTGTGGTACCTTCGTTGTTTCTGAATTCCATAATACAAGTGCTTTAGCTACTTACTTTGTGTTCAGAGCAATGTATGTGATGTTGTCCGCATTTATTTATTTATTTATTTATCCTAAGGATGCGTCCACATCTGACGAACGAGCATTACACGAGCAGCTCGCGAGCATGCGGCGAACGCACTAGTGTCAATAACGCCGTCCGCCAAACGTGCGTGGGCCACTTGCGCCATGCTCGTGTAAAATGCTCGTTAGTCAGATGTGGATGCACCCTTACCTTACTTAGTTTAACAGCATCCTTACATATCTTAGTAAATAATAATACATAATGTTCAGTCGCTGACCCGCCTTAGAACAAAGGGCGAACAGATCAAATAAAGCATTCCTTTGTATGTCCGTTTGTCCGTCAATGTAAATAATCGCAGGATGTTATTAGCAGTCTGTTTATTTGTTAACCATATTCGTGGTGGTTTTGGCAACCAGTTTAAAGGGTTTTTAGTAATTTGTTGATTTTTATGAGTCAGCCCTTATAAGCTTTTTTATGTGTTTGGGGTCAATCATGTGTGGAGGATTTGAGAAATAATGTACCTATCTAATACTAACTTGCACTCAAGTACTCTTAAGAAGCGAATAAAGTAAAGACTTGCATAAAATCATCACCATAACTGCCTTGTTTGTAGTAGCTAAAGTTAAATGCTATGTGCGTCTTACTTTATCTACTTATTTGTGTTCTATTCCTCAGTATTTAAGCCACCTTCTTAAAAGACATTAAATACCTTCCGTGCAAGATTAATTATAATATTCGGTACCTTTAAAATTGTGTCACCTCCAAGTGTTCCTTAAGTGCAAGTTTACCTTATATTTTACTTTGCAAAGTCATTTATGTTCCACAAATATCAATATCAATAACCATATCATAATTGTACGAAACCAGTATTCATACGTTATGTTGATTTCACAATCGCAAGTGAGACCGGTGCCTAATACGGCCAGTGAAGGGGCACGGTGGTTGCTCGCCCAATAAGGCAGGTCGAAAATGTCAGTACTACTAGAAACAAGATCATTATGGTAGGCTTATTATAATTAAATCGTGGTTTAGCAAACGAGCATAAAGTTAACTAGAAAAGTAGATAAAAAAATATATTAAGTCATTAAACTAACAGATGATGATAGATTGTAGTTACTTGTTAAATTATTTATTGTAATTGTATTATTGTAGATGAATAAATTAAGTTACAGATAAATATGTTATTTTTTTAATTTGAAATTCGCGTGTCTGCTCTTTATGATTTAAAGCTTACAAATGTAGATGTTAGAAGAAAATGAAATAATACATGCTTACATTTTACTTAATAAACATGAATATAAATTGAATAAATATGGAGCACCCTTGAGTTCAGTTAACAATGGTTTTGGATTCATTCTTTGAGTGCACGTCGATCAACTGTCAAACTCTAAACTATTGATTTTATATTGTTTGGGGTAGTAAACCAGTTTTTCTATTTCATCGATTTGCTATAGGTGATCATGTTCCTTACTAAATAAATAAAAAACAATCAGTCAACCTTTGTTACCTTCTGTAGACTAGACTATTTGGTTTGTGAACTTTTAAACTTGATACATACATCACACAATCACACCTCTGTCCCGTAGGGGTAGGCAGAGATCACTTATTTCCACTTGGTATAACTTCGTGAAGGCACTATTTCAATTCCATCATCTTTGATCCTTAACCGAAGTATAATCCCGTAATAACTTCAAAACAGCCGTCTCCCATCCATTTGTTATCATAATTAATACATCCCAACATGGTTCTGTTTATTTATCTGTCTTGAGATAAAATCAGTAATTCTGAACGATCTTGATCATCGCACAAAGGTCTCAGTATGAGTCAGACCTTATGTGAAAGCTATACAAAAACTGATGTGATCATTATTTTTATATGAAAGTGGTCCTTGTTTGAATGGAAAGTAAGACATATGGGTCGACTTTAAAGAACTGTTGTGCTGTTGAACGTCCGATGTTCTCTGCAAAAAAAGTTCATAAATATATCATACATAGCTGTTCAGGATGTCCAAAGGAATGCTTTTGATCATTTTTTAATATTCGAAACAGAACAAGTCGTATGTGAAAACTAAATAGCTACCCAAGTAGCACCTTAGTACTACTTTTTTTTCGGCATATCGGCAGCAAAAGGCTGATAATTAGATTTTTTTTTTTTTTTTTAAATGCGGACAACATCACATACATTGCTCTGAACCCAAAGTAAGTTGCTAAAGCACTTGTGTTATGGAATTCAGAAACAACGAAGGTACCACAAACGCCCAGACCCGGGACAATGTAGAAAAGTGGTTTTCTACATTGACGTACGTACGCCACTCGACCACGGAGGTCGAACGGCGTACGCACGTTCAAACAAGAAGCTGGTTAGCTTTGTATTTGAATAGTTTAGAAATAATTCAGTGCTAAGTCATACTTTTAGTTAAACACAAGTTCTTACCACAATTAACAACAATTAGCAGTATAAAGGCTTCTATTTATATAACTAAGATGTTGACAAAGTTCCCTACAGCGGATGTTATCGTGAGTCAGGGCGCAGGCATGTCGCAAGCTGACCTGATGAATAACTCACCTTAGATAAGCCGGATAGGTACTTACTAAGGTAAATGGTTCAAACTAGGTGAAGTGTTAGAGTATTTGAAGCTTAATTATAATTAGGATAGGGTTGAAATTATTTTGAGGAATAGGCAAGAGATATTGGCCTATTTATGTTCAATTTTAACGTGAAAACGACTACTTTTTAATCATTATATTTTTAAGAGTCATAAAGGACTTTATCACATCAAATTAACTAACTTGAAATATTTAGTCACAGTTAACTTAAGTTTATTTATGTAGTTCATCATTCGTTTAAGGTTTTGGGCCCAACGATTTGGTGTCGTAACAATCTACAAAAGAAAATGTGGCCTTTACTTCTTTTCTTCGCACACTCATACATACACCTCTTATTATACTCTTGATTATTGGGCAGTATTTGGTTTAACTTCGTAATTGCACAATATACTGCTATAAACACTACATATTTATTAAACTTCTTATAATCCAGTTGTATTTTGCAGCCCGCACTAATAAAGGCATAACCATTATTTTAACAGCCAGTGCGCCAACATTCACTAATAAAAAAATATTCGTAAAAAAATAAAATTCAAACTTATATGGAACGGACCACGTAAAAAAAAAATTAAAGAACAGAAATGGTGGCCAGTGACATAATGTTTCGTTTAGTGGGTGTCGAATTTTAAATTTATGATAGGTGGCCAGTCATATTGACCTAATACCATGTAGGGTAGTCCAGTGAAAACGCCTACTTAGTGTGCCAATGTCTGCCCACGGTACTGGTAATCTGATCAGATTATTGTTCTTAATTTTTTGAGCAATTTTGGGTAAGAGATGCAATATTTGTAAATTACTGTCGTTTACAATTACATATACATGTCTTAATTTATTATAATAACAATAGGGATGATGAAATTTTTTTATATTTATGTCCATCCTTTAGATCATAAAAAATATTAGATACGTATTTTTTCCTTTGGCCCGTAAACAAAAATGTATGAAGATACAGTGAGTACAATTCTTGCCTGACGTCACTTCTTTACTAAGCAAAAATTGTACCTAGCCGTGACGTCACAAGCCCCCACTCCTAAACTTTTAAACGTTTTATACTCGTAAGTTTTTTTTTGAATTGATAAAAGACAAAATACGTGTCTATTATATTTTGATTATCTAAATTGCGGACTAAATTGATTTTGAATTTTCATACCCAGTCATCTACCCTATTATACATCTCGCAGCGGTCTACAAAATAATTAGCCCATAATTTAATGACTTTAAAACACATCGAATTTTATTGTATTATATTGTACTTTTCAATCAATAAGTCAACAATTTTGTGGTTTTTTTTTGGGAAATTCAACTTTATCTTATAAGTCTTTTTCGTCTAAACCACTGTCATTGAACGCCTTTTCCTCAAAAAGGACATGCCTAATGGTTCATGAGACAATAAAACTAACATGGACAGACGGCAGACCACATCAAAGTTCAATAACCTTTGAATAATCGCTATCTTAAAAGCAAAAATATGTTATTTTATCAAGTGAATAATGTTATCAGTAAATACTAGATCTGAGGATCTAATCACGATAGGCAAAATAATATGAATGTGATGATCTTACTACAATTGTCGCATTTTCAGGTATAAATTATTTTTTTTTGCAAAAAAAAACCGACTTCAAAAATCGATAAAAGCACTAAAAAGTTAAAAATAATTCTATAACCTACCTATATTAATAAACCTAAGCTAAACTACGATGAACCAATAATACAATTTAACAATTTTTGTCGTCGGTTAAAAATAGAAAATATAGATAATATAGAAAATAGCCTACTTTGTTAATCAGTATCATGCCTAATACACAAAATAGAAATCTGCAGGATTACATACTCTTGAACTAATTTTAATTTCAATACAAAATCATTAAATGATGTGATTTTGCATTCTTAAAAAAAAAATTGTCAACATTTTTTATGCCAGTAACTTTGTTAGACACGTTTTCTATTAAGATTAAAAATCAAAACAGTATTTTCTTCGTTTGCTTGTATATGTAGCAATTAAAAATACCTAGTATGTAGGTTCTTAATTTTTTTGTAAAGTACCCCATAATTTTCTATTTATACAAATTATTTACTTTGAGATATATAGAGGTTAGAATAAAACTACAAAGAAAAAGACATTTAATATAACAGTAAGTTTATTTCTGCGAAGTTATTCTACTTTAATTGAAGGAAATGAGCAATTACATTCATAGGAAACGTGTTTAAACATCATAACTACATCTCAATTGCAACAATTAAACATTCTTCGTTAGGTTACGTTAGGTTGTAACCTCTAATAACCGCTTTACGATATATTTATAGCATTAAAACGAATAAGGAACTAGTATTTAATAAAACTATTTAATTTGATGAACAGGGTTGGGACTTTTTTATGTTAGAAGATGCCCAGCAGTGGGACAATCACTGGCCGATTCATTGCTTGATTTAAAAATAGGCTAATGATGCTCCTTTTTTATTTACGTTTTTCTACTGAATCCAAAGAATCCCAAAAAAAAATAATTAACACAAAATTATGTACTTATTACCGCAATGACACCAATGACAAAATCAGAAACAAATAGAAAGTCGTTATGGAAACCATATTAATAAAAAACAAAATCTTTCAAAGAGGTATGCAGGGTGTAACAGAATAAAGGCAATACCTTAGACACCCCAATTAGTATATTAAATTATACGACCGAAATAACATCCGTAATTAAATTAATTTAAAATCCATAGGTTTGCACTAGTGATTTTATACAAATTAGTTATCCTTGCTAAGCGTAAAACGTTTGGGCGAGCGGCTCGGGAGGCTCAAAAGATATTTCCGTCAAAAATTAACACCTACTTTTAATGCCAGAAATCGATTCAGAAGCCCATTCTGATGCAACTACTTTCAGGAATTGCGTTTATTCTGTTACACGTTGTATATCTCTTCCCAAAATATGGACGAAAGGTTACCTCCCACATCTATTTAAAAACCTTTACGCATGAACACTTGTATTATTATTAGTTAACAAGTGTTAGTTAATTATAACGTAATAGTGAACACTAATCCATTCGCTAAGCGCCTTGATTATGATAATAACACGCTTCCGTTGTTGTGGCCTATGAATAGCCTTTGTCTAGCCACAGCTGGTATTATGAATACCTACCTACCTGGTTGGATATTCTGATTTCTGTTATTTTTCGAATTTCAAGATAGGTTCCAGTTTGCTGGATTATTCTACTTATTAAATTTCGAAATGAGGTACACTTTTGTTATATCGAAGAAAGTGACTGCAATAACGAACATTTATTTGGGCGACTCGACACCAAAGTCTCTAGCAGGATCTGTCAGCAGGATCCATGCTTGAGATTTTGGTGTTGTGTCACAAAAAAAAACAATTATGTGATATAGGCATTGCAAAAATTTCGGAAAATAAAAACAAGATTAAACAAATTCTTCGATGAATAAAGACAATAAGTCAGATTGATTTATTAATGCAACATGCATGAATAGCCTAACTAGAAACAAATCTTAACCACCCAATTATATACATACAAATCCTTTCCAGTGAAACACTCAAGCCAATATAAACCACTGAAACATCTCTTATTATCTTCCCATAACTAAAGAGACAACAAAGAGCAAGATGCAGTCCAATCAACAACCCATCCAGAGTCACTTAACCAAAACGATTTAATCAAATTCAAAGAAATTCATCACGACCTAACGAATCTTAAACATCATACATAAATGGTAACTGTAATGGATGTATTAATCATGGTTAATGATTCATACACGTACACATTCCTTTTAGGAACATTTGTTTTATGTCCAATCAGTAAACAGTGTGCCTCTACTCTACTTAATGTGAGGAGTTTATTTTAAGACTTGATTTGATTAACTATGGATTGGATCTTGATCGTTTTCTCTAAACTTTTTCTGATTGACGCAAAAAAAAACGCTACAAAGAAAAAGGGTTACATTTCGAGGCTATATAAGAAAATAGTTTTTAACCATCGCTGCATCGATGCGACGAAGTCCACATAATATTTCGAAAAAACTAATCAAAATTTCAGTTGCTTCGTTTTTGAGATCTGATCAAGTTTAGATCTAAGATTGCAATTGATTGACGATAAAGATTTCTAGTACACTACTAGTTCTATTAGGCAAAAAAACACCTAGCTCATTAATTTAATATACAAAAACATTATTCATTAAAATAGACTTACCAAGACCCTAATGAGTGTTGCAAATTCAATTTAGACCGAGATTGTCTAGTAATTTGATACTAGTACAGATTGTGATCTAGGCGTTCAATTTATGCCTGTTAAGAGCTATTACAAAGATACAAGGACTATTAGTGCATGTCTTATAGTAATAATAGCTGTCATGAACTAATAAGGAGCTGATATTAATTTGAACCAAATTGTTTCGCGGATGCAATTTAAAAATTCCGATAGTTTGTTGCGAATATTTAGAAGTGATTGTGGATATGTTTAAAATGTTGTACAGTATTTAAAGTCTCTTGATAAAAACTACAGACTAGGACAATTCACTAATAACTTATGTAGACCCTTTAATCACTTCTTTTGTCAATTAACAGTAATGTAACTTTCTTTTTTTTTTACAACATTTAATGTATTTTTATTATTTTCTAAGCAAATTGTGACAGTATTATCTACACTTGGCACAGTAATTTCTGTATTCTCTATTAAATTTATCCTCACTTTAAAATTATTATGCCAAACTCAAAACTAATTTTGTCTAATATGGAAGTCTGTATGTTTGATTTTTCATCGCTTGTCATTTGGATATGGAGCAGCACTGGAAATATCTCAAGGTCTGTAGTATACACGGCTAATGTTAATTCCTCAGTATTTTTGCTTAGGCCTACCTACTATTTCAAAAATATCGCCATGTTCCATTTACATTACGTTTTACCAACCAACTGTATCTGAAATGTCCTAACTAATAGCGCAATGGAACGTGGCAATATGTCTTTAATGGTCATTCACAGCTTTACACAGTGGCGTCAAGTCTATCAAGTCAAAACAGTTATGTTTACAGAGTGGTTCGTGTCAAAGAACTCAGTATTCAGCATAATCATAAAAACGGTTGATAAATTAGTTTTGCTGTTTGCTTGTAATAAACATATCTTTACTTGTAATGCCAAGTTTTATTAAAATCGTTGATGATACTGGTCAAACATCAAATATTTGATGTACATCCTACGCTGAAAATACGTTTGCTGGCATTAAAAATATTTATGCACAAATTGGATTTTTTGTCAATCTAGGCAAAACACAAATCGAAATGTTTGGCATAAAATATTTGAGTAATAAATTGTTGATAGACTTGCGCCTACGACTCTTCATTCGATAGTTTGTTCATCTTTTCTTTTTTCGATTTGCATGCTCTTTGCTAGTTTTCTCTTCCTTTCATTTTATTTTTTTAGTTTTCACACATTTACACTGTTTCTTTCGGAGCTATCTTTTGTTAGCATTTTCTTTCTCTTTTGGAACTTTTATCTAGTGTGTTTGATTGATTTATTGTGTACAACTGGTTTGACAATGTACTAGAATCTCATGATACAATGTGGCAAAATGTGTTAAGCTTACTGCTCTAGTTTTGTGATCATAATGTATACAAAAACTAGCTTTATTTAATTATAACGTTGTCCATATTACCTTTGAAGTAATTTCAACAAGACGATCATTTGTTCTCAACTATATCATTACAGTCACCAGATAATTTGAATATAATACCTTACTTTCTTTCTCACGATGTCATTAAGAAAGTCATACGTTATAGTATCATTTCTCAAAGTTTCGATTGTACTTTAATTGTTTTTCAACCAACCTTTACTCGTTACGATACAGTAGACGTATATTAGTAGTATTTGATTTTATATCATGTCGTAAATATGGCATTTATTATAATGTCAAGGTTAACAATGTCTTATTTAAATCCATGTATCCATTATTTTCTTCCATACTTAAATAATTAAATCTTTCTATGCTTGTATGCTCATCTTCATTTTTAGAAATGACTACTGTTACTAGTTTTAAAGTATCTACTTATTCTTCTTCCTAATCCATTTAGACATTCAGTAGATTTCTACTAAATTCATTTTTAATTTCGTTCGAATCTAGATTTTCTTCTACTTCATTAATTCTAAGTTATTAGATAACTAATTCTAAGAACATTGTCGATCCATTTTGCCATCATTGTCAGTTTGTTAGGTGTGTACAACCGTATTCTCATCCAGGTGTTATCCTTACTTTACACCACGCTGCTCGGACAGACGTACACTCGTCTCCACGTGTGCGAGGTGATCAACAACCAGCTCTGTTGCCCGCCACAGCAAGTAAGTCTTGTGGCATGAATGTTTGGTCTTTAGTTGTTGTTGATGTTGTTAGATTTTGTGTTTGAGGAAGGCAATGTAGAACTTTAGTATTAAGAATCTAAGTTACAAAAAAAATAAACCCATTTCATACATATAGAAGATATTAAATTGATTTGAATTTACTAGAGATTCTGGACTTGGGCTTTAAGTAAATCAATGTCCAAATTGTACTTTACATTAAATGTTGTTTTAATTCGTTTTTTATGGCATCTAAATCACTTTATTAGTGTTTTTAATTTGATAACTATTTTAGTAGCAGTATGTTTTTATCTTTACATAAAACATCTTAAAAGATTTTATTTATATATTGTTGACTTTTTGGGGTTTTAGTGATCCAATTTTGCCTTCCTCAGTTCTTTTATTTTTAGTATCAATAACGTTTTCGTTTTCGGCATGCAGCTTATTATCAAGTCTTATCGCAATCGTTTTTGATGTTGTTTTTTAGTCATTTATTTATTGTTTTAGTTATTTTGTTCGTAGTCCTCTTGTATCTCTGTTTTGTTTTTATTTTGTTCGCAGGCTTTATTAATAGATGTCTGGCTGTTTTTGCTATTGTTTTTTTTTAGATTTAATGTCGTCTATACACTTTTTCAGCTGGCAAGTACTTATTTCACGACGTTTAGTAGTTAGAAGTAAAATGGAGGACCAGTGGCATTAAGAATCCTTTTGAACAATACACTCATATTTTGTGGATGCACGCTTTGTTCCCATTTAGTTGGTACAAGTATAAGTAGTATAACTTTGAAATCATTATTTAGTGTATTTTTGTTAATTATTTCAGGTTATTTAATCTTAAAAGCAGTTATGTAATCTGTATAACTATAGTGATTTTCATGAATTTTAAGGATATTTCTAACGTGTTTCTGTTTGTCCAGGTGAACCGTCACGTGAACGACCTGTTCGAAGACCTGCGCGATGGACTCAACCTCATCTCGCTGCTGGAGGTGCTTTCTGGCGAACACCTCGTAAGTATATCTTTATATTTATTACAATTTTGAAAAAAAATCTTCTATGGTTAAATTGACGATGCTAGGTAGGATAGATTGTGATTTATTTGAGAGCTGGCTGATTAAATTTTATATGGTTTCGGTCAGGGGACTGTAGAGCCTACAAATACGTGTATAATGGTTTAACACATATTTTTTTTGTAATATTTTTAATTTATACACATAAACACATACAGAAACAACTTAATAAAACCAATCTACAAAAGTAATGCTTATTTTTAAAGAAATCTCTACCAGCATGTATCCAAAATTTGCAATGACACATTCCAAACTACACTAAAAACATTAATTAAGACAAGACAGTCAGTCGTAGTGTAACCAGAAACTCGGCTAATGGTTCCAGTTCAAAATGTTATCCAGGTGTATCTACCCTTTTCATTTAACCTTTTGAAACAAGGCGCAAGGGTGTGAACTCACATTCTCATGATAGCTCGCTACAGAATTAAATTGGATTAACTACCTAATCGCGTGTCCGAAGCTTTAATTCGCATACTAAACGTCCGCAAAATAAAGTTATTATCACTAATTAAACTAAGGTTTCCGTAAACATGTGTATTTTATGGTGATCTCTTTGGCCTACATTTTCTGGAATATTAATTTTGTCAAGAGTCGTCGCTATCTTAGTATATTCAAACTTTCTTACTTGAATCTTTTGGAATAGGCAAAGTTTCTCAAAAGCAAATTTAAATGATTCATAATTTCCTTACCTCTATAAATAATCATATTTAAGTTCTCTCTCATGCTTGAAAAATGCCTCTTCAAACATTAATTAAATAAAAAAAAGATTTTCAGTCTCCTTCAATTAGTATTTTACAATCATACTTATGTCTTACATCCTTACGTCTTTGAACTATCTTGCTAAGCATTGTATATAAACTTGGTTTAAAAGCATTATACACATTCAGCTTTATTAAAGGCTCTTTACTATATCTTTCAGCTTACACCGTTAACCCAGAAACCTTAAAGGGGTTATCTAGATCTCTCGAATTAATCAGGCCGATAGCAGGTGTGGTTGAAACGATGCTATTCCACCCCACCCTTCTTACCGGGGCTGTATTGAAACTACGTAATTTATCATCATCAGCTATATACCCTTAGACATGTTAGATCGGATATTAATTATCTATTTCATTATTGAAATAGGTAATTACTTGGATGATCAAATATTTATCAATCTATAAACTTAATGTTCTCTGTTGTAGTCAGTGTATAGATTCTTTTGAACCATTTGACAATTTCCGGTCGTGCATAAATGTTTTTGATCCGATAGGATTATCTCTAAATCCAAGTCAATCGATCAATCAAATCAGTCTATCACGAGTAATTCCAAGTGACTTCAAAACGTGTTGCCGCTTTATAAACTCTTTTGTTTGATTTCTTTTCTGAGGATAGTATATCTACACAGTCTACATATAATGTGTTAGTGACCTGCTCCAGCTTCGTAAGGATAGCACAGGAAAAGAGACTATGCTCCTCAGGGATAAAAATAGCCAGAGCATGGTGAATAAAAATGTACTATTTCATGAGTTTTTTCGTTACAAACACAAAAATACATATATTGCCCTTTTATAATATGAGTATGGATATAGATACACGATTCTTCTTTAATGTAACCTTTTCTGATTCCATTTAATTATCTTCCAGCCGCGCGAAAGAGGCAGGATGCGCTTCCATATGCTGCAGAACGTCCAGATGGCTCTCGACTTCCTCCGCTATAAGAAGATCAAGCTCGTCAACATCAGGGCCGAAGACATCGTCGATGGCAACCCCAAGCTCACCCTGGGACTCATTTGGACCATCATCTTGCACTTCCAGGTTAGTGGTTATAATGGCAATATACAAAACGCTTTCAACGTGATCTTCAACTGTTTCAAATTCAGCTTTCGAACGATTTACTTTGTTATCAATAGGAATAGTGGTTTTTATTTTTTAAATTAGATTATATTTGATCTTGGCCTATGAGATCCCGATATTTTTCTTTAGGATTTTAGGTTTACAAAGGATTCGAAATTAAATTATGCTTACACATGTCATGAACGTGAGTTGTTGTCACGTTGATACATGCTTCGGTACATTAGGTATTGGAAAACGTGATACTTACTAAGTTAGCTATTGAATATTCAATAGTCGACGAATGGTTAGATTTTGACGTGATCTGACGTAAGGTTAAAGATTTTATGACGCATTCGTGCGTCATCATCCAATGACGGAGCGGATGATTTATCGGATTTTCTAACGAAGAGTTTCCTTTAGCTAGTATTATTACTTTACGGTGCAAAGTAAAAACAGTGCAGTTTTTGTATTTAAGTTATTTTTTTAGTAGAAGTACGTATTTATTGTTACTTTTAAGTCCGATTAACATCAAACGAGCGGGTGCTTATTCATTCCCCCACCCCATCAAATTCGTTGAAATTATAAAAGAATTTGTTAGGACTGGGATGGAATGAGTGTTCGCTCGTTTGATTTAAATAGGCCTTTACACGAAACTTTCATCTTTCTCTGAGGATATTTTTATTCGGTCGCATGCTCTTTCTTTACCTTCCGATTGTTACACAAGCTTCCTCTACTGGCTTCCGACCAGAAGTCAGCATTTTTGACACAATTGTTGTTCAGGACTTGGCAGGCTTCTGTTTTGTCTGTCGTAGCCAAGTGTTGCTACAACGTTAGTGTATCACTGCAAATAGATTGGGTGACTACTAATTGATTGAGTATTAATTGACTGACAAGTCAATTACTAGAAGAAATATTTACTTTCTCTGTGTAGCCGATAACCTGTAACTTCTGAAATAATTTGACCAAAATATTTTGTAAAAAAAGACATACCTTTTCATTAATGTTTCGTTGTGTGTGAAGAGTGTGATATACTGAAAACTTGTTATGGCATAAAAATTGGCCTGTCAACAGCGTTAGTAGCTAAGCTGGCCCAACAGAACACCAGACACACTTTTATGTAATTCTGAGAGGTTTCCTATTCGCCTTCGATGCATCAAATATTAAGTACTAGCGACCCGCCCCGGCTTTGCACGGGTGCAATGCTGATACTAAATATACTACATAATCATAAAGAGGTATAGGCACGCGCCCCCCGGCCCCCCGGTACCCGCCGCAACCGCTATGTCCCTGCATTTTAAATCTGTAATATCTTCGAAAATATTAATTTAAATCACATGCTGTAAAGGGCCATATTGATCTATATTACATGCACAATGTATTTAAGGTACTTAATTGGATAAGGATTAATGCTGTATTGCTTAAAACCACTTTTTCGTAAATAAGTAATAAATAAAGGATAAAAAATGGTTATTATGGGTTATCCCCAAGAGATAGACATATACCATCGCGGACTTTTTTGTAGACCTTTTTAAGGTGTACAATACTGTAGTACATTATTTTGATCTATCTCGTAGGGTTCAGCCAGCGTTTGCAATGTAAGCGCAAAAAAGTGTGTTTAATTACGACCTTACATAAAAAACCTCTAAGATTATCTGTGTTTCTCTACTATATTATGCATGTATTATACATATAAACCTTCCTCTTGAATCACTCTATCTATTGAAAAAAACCGCATCAAAATCCGTTGCGTAGTTTTAAAGATTTAAGCATACATAGGGACAGACAGCGGGAAGCGACTTTGCTTTATACTATGTAGTGATAGTGAAGTTATCATTTGCAATTGTCCTCAACACATCAAAATCCCTAGTCACAAGCATTTGAAATACATCGTGACTCCAAGTGATATCAATTTCACGAACAATAGCTTACGCAAATGCATAACATAGAGTCGACTAAATCGGATTATGTATAAATTAAATTAGATTCTATTGTTATGACGAATTTCTATAGATTGTTGTGTTGCAAATATCTTTATTATCTTGTTTCTGAGTATAAGGAAGGATTAGGTTTTGTTAGTCATTGTCCTGTTTTGTAACTGATGTTTCTATTGTTGAATGATTCGTATTATTATCGTTTTCACTTACGCCGTGTTTAGTTTTAAGACCGTTTTCACTTGGATTATGAGGTTTTAGAGAAACTGTTTCTTTATTACTGGAATTTTGTTGGTGATTAGAGCCTTTTGATACCTATGGTACTTTTTTGAGTTGCCGTCTATGTATAAGACGAAATTTTAATCGAAATAACAGACAACTTTCTCATACTACAATTTCGATTTTGTTTTGCAAAAAAAAACGTATTAGTTATAAAAATGCATTCATTTATGTTAGGTTAAAATTATAAACATTCTGCCTTACATAAAACTACAAAATTGGGTTAACACTTTAACGTAACAGTTGTTATTATTTTTAGTTAACTACTTAATTTAATAAAGATACCGACGAGGAAGTATCACGTTTCAGACAATTAATGTCTAGATGTTTTTGTACATTTTGTAATATAAAGAGAATGCTCAGTTACATTTATTATGAAACATACTTTAAAAATGTATTTTTGGAAACAGATATTATTTATTCCAGTTGAAGAGTTTCTTATTGTCGTATTATTTGTAATAGTGTAGTACTTTGTTTTGAAATTACGTCTAGCGACTATGAAACCCTATTTACGTGTATATAGAGTAATCTACTTAATTGAATTGTATTGAATTAAATCAGTTACTAAGGACGCTAGAAATTGAAGTTACTATCTGTTCAGACTTTCTTTTTAAAGTATGGTCTTTATTAAAAAAATACTAGAAACATAACATAACATACTATCACGCCTGTATCCCCGAATGGTTAGGCAGAGGTGTACCAATGTACACCCACAGTTCGCCGGTATGTTTAGGTCCCATGTAATAGGGGGCGAGCCTATTGCCACTAACCGGGCACAAATCCAAACTCCGACCTGCTCAGAATCAGACTCAGAATTTCATAGAAAAACCCAATAACACCTTGGTCGACTTGGGAATTGAACCCAAGACCTCTAGTAAAATACTGCACAGAACAAAGTTATAAAACATGTCCTACAAAACCGTATGAACGGTTTGTCTGCAGGAGCTGAATACATTATTATTAGTTTTCTTGATCTTTTATAGTAAGTTCTTTAACAGATAAAAAGAGACTAAAATTCACAATATACCGAGGTCAAAACAAGGATAAAACACCAAAAACTCCAAGAAATGGATGATATCACACTGTAACAGTCTTGATACATAGAACTGATCTGAATGCCTAATTGTTACGTTGTCAGCCGCAATGTAAACTATGTCAGACTCATTCTGAATATTAACGAAAGCTCTATTATATTGCTTTAAATATAAGTGTTCAATTATCTAGTTAGGTATAAAGGGTATTTTTTTTCATTTTATTTGCGTTGTTAAGACGTGGTCAAGAAGGTCAAGATGCATATGAAGTATGCTCTTCAATGATAGCATATAACATTTTAGTTTGATGGTTTAGTAAAGGAATAGGACAAGGATTTTAAGTCCAACATCTCAATTTACTGCTCTAAATAAAGGTTTATAACTTATTTTTATTTTAACTCTAATAACATAAGGTTTATAATGAATCAAATCAAAATGTTTTCATTTCTTAAAAACCAAATAAAAAAGGCGCTCAAGAAACGTTACGTTAAATCTACTGACTCTAGTTGCTCGGTTCCAAAGTGTCCTTCCTATGGAGAAGAGCCGGCAAGAAACTTCATAGGTTACTCTTTTAAAAACTAAATTGTTACAATTATTTGTACATTATTGGTTAAATAAATGCGTAAATAAATAGTAATTTCCGAAACCTTTTGCTCTTAAAACAGATTTGGAATAATTACACATACCTAACAAGTACCTACCTAAGTTTTTGGTATAAAATCGTGATGTCCTCACTATCCCAAACTAGTAGGTTAGGTACTATTTATGCAAACACAACTCGATACAAAGGATCAAGGATTCCCTGTTATCATGTAGTACATTACACATTACTAACAGATCCGTTGATGTCACTGTTATAAATAAACTGTAATGAATTGATTTTAACACTTTTGGAAACAAATATTAGATTATGATGTCATTAAATTTGGACCACTTACGTCGGGACCTTTAAGTTCGGTAAACATTTGTTGTCTATAAATTTCATTTTTTCTTTTTGTGACGAGTGATATAGTATAGTATAGTAAATCTGTATTCAAAAATAGAATAGAATAGAATAGAAATAATTTATTTGCTTAAACATAGGTAATAGGTATACAATACAGTTCTTAATAAATAAATATAGTCTCACTATGTTTTGCCTCACTAGGCGTACAAATTTTTCCTTAAAACTAGTTTGAAATGTATAAAATTGTAATTTAAACATTTAAAACATAAACAACTCAGAAAACTAAAAAACAAATAAAATTAAATATTTTAATTACGCGATGACTTTGTAATTTTCTTAACTTTAGTAATTACAAACAGTATTTGGACTGACTTTAGAGAAATTTTGAAGTAAGAGGCGTGGTTCTTACGTAAGTTGAATAAATATCAAGAGCTGCTAGAATTCATAAAAATATATTTTTCGACCAGGAATCTAATAATAATGTGTTTTAAGATAACACTTTATGCATCGTTAAACAATACCAAAACAAGTCACGTAACCAATAAAACAGAGTTATTCAAACAATAAAATGCACATTTAAATAAGTAGAGTTATAGGAAAGGTTTCAGGCGGCGCGGCGCGCGGCGTGCCAAGCCGCGGCGCCTGGCAGCCCGCCACAAGGCTTCGCTTAATCCTTAGCTCATTAGGCCTTATAATCAGTGAACTTTGTTTGTGTAAAGTGGGCATATAAGGGAATTATATTATAAATTTAATTTAATTTCCTACTATAAATGTTCACTTAGCATATATTCATATGCATTGTTATGAGAGCAACAAAATAGGTAGTCATGATTTGTCAATTCAATTTGATTTCCTACAATTACATTTATACAGTTAGCATGTATTTATCTCCATGGATGAGAAAGAGAGTAAAGAAAATTTGTTTTTCTTAGGTACTCCAATATGAGGATAACTATTTTTGTGGTGTTTGATTTCGATAGAAACAGTCCCACCCAACCTACAACACTACAGAGTAATGAGTACAAACAAGCCTGTCTTATCACAGAATGAAGACAATTAGACACATCTAGAATTGTGTTTAAAATATTTTGCCAATCTGTGTCGAGTTGTTCTAATAGTTATTCTCTTAGTTCTCAGGAATGCTTTTCTAGAGATAATTCAGTAAATGTTTAGAATATAAACAGCTTAATCTGTTTGTAATTTGGTGCTATGAATAATAGATCGCTAGGTGAGGTGTCTAGCCGGCGCCGCTAAAAGTAGACGGTGGTACCTGAGTTAAAAATATTCCTGCTGTCTGGATGGTTGCTTGGATGTTTTGTTTTTATCTACATAAGTAATACTGTATGTCACAAGCTGACCTATACTTTTGGAGAAATCTGTGGATAAACATCGACACACAAACATAGAGAAAAATAATACTCATATATTCGCAGTTCCAATAATTACATACATGCAGGTTGAATTAAGAAGCTTCTGTTTTTTTAATGGCTTAAATAATGTAGAAATATACAAAATCGATACTAAAATATTAGACTAAGAGCCGGTTTTGCCAACGCCAGATAATTTTATCTGAGGATTAATTCATAATTTTTGACAGTTTTTAGATACAAAATACGTCATTTCAACACGTTTTTATTTCTCGAATAAAAACTATCTGGTGTGGGTAAATAGGCCCTAAGTTTTATGACATTACTACGTACATTCCTTCTTCTTCATACAACTTAAAACAATCTTACAGTACATATAAGTAATTGTATACTAAACAACTTAATTTGGTCGATATATTTGGCGTATACACCTCCATAAGCAAGTGGTGCTTGATGATAAGCTTCTGACATGTCCTACATTACGTTTATAGTTAAGAGTATACAACTTATAACTTACAAAGGTTAGAAACATTTAGATAGTATGGATTATGTTTGTATGGCATAAAGCTTAGTTAAAACTTTTAGATTTCTTGTCTTTCGTATGGGATTTTTGAAAACTCATTTTGTTCACAACACGCCTTGAAAATTTCAGATATGTCAAATATGATAGTTTAATATAGATTTTTGAACATGTCTATGTTATGAATCCCCGCAAAAGTCTTAGGTAAATTGGTACTTTTCATCTCGTTTATTCAACAATTTGAACGTAAGAAATAACTTACTAAAACAAGTAACTAGATGTAATAGGTACCATTAAACTAAATCATGTCCACCATTAAGCGATGCATTAAATGGTTATATGCACAACAATAGGATTTTCCTATTTCCATAAATATATGGAAATAAAGTAATGTGGGAAGACACTTTGAGAAGCCATTAAAGTATACTAATTATTTAATACATTTGTTATTGTACTGCGAAGGGACGAAATGCGCAGTTACTGCACCTGTTTAAGATGTTATGCTACTTATTCAATCAAATATTTGTCTTAATTTCATTGAAGTTAGTTTTTAGGGTTCCCTACCCAAAGGGTAAAACGGGACCCTATTACTAAGACTCCGCTGTCTGTCTGTCCGCCTGTCTGTCTCCAGGCTGTATCTCATAAACCGTGATAGCTAGAAAGCTGAGATTTTCACAAATGATGTATTTCCGTTGCCGCTATAACAACAAATACTAAAAACCACATAAAATGAATATTTAGTCGTATGAGAGCCCCTCTCATACGACGGTGGTACGGAACCCTTCGTGCGCGAATCCGATTCGCACTTGGCCAGTTTTTTTATGTACTGATAGCTACAATCTTTGGCCTAATAAACCTTTAAATTGTAATTGGTTTTTAAAACACTAGTTGTGCCCCGCTATTTCACTTACCTTCCTTGTATCATATGGCGAGTAACGAGATTTTAAATTCTCAAGAATTGGGCTATTAAATTCAGTAAGTCTTTTTTTTTAATCCGACTGGTAGTTTCAAAAATGTTTACTTTCAAACGAATTCTTCAGCTTTATTATATTATCTATACTTATAATAAATCTGTAGAAAGGTCAATTCTGTACATTAAATATATTTTCAAAATAACTATCAGGGGGTGATTAGTGATCGATACTGATGCCAAAAATGCAATCAGTAAAATTTTTGTCTGTCTGTCTGTCTGTCTGTCTGTATGTTCCTTATAGAAACAAAAACTACTCGACGGATTTTAACGAAACTTGGTACCTACATTTATTTTTCATACTTCTGGACAGGTTATAGTATACTTTTCATCACGCTACAATCAATAGGAGCAGAGCAGTGAAGGGAAATGTTGGAAAAACGGGAGAAGTTACTAATTTTTTTAAGCTTCCTTCGCGTGTGCAGCCTTAATGGTTAAAGACTCATTGATAAGCTTCGTCATCCACGCGAACGAAGTTGCAGGCACAGCTAGTTATTAATATAGATATAACATAATTGAAGTACCCTTTCCAATTACTATAACAGAGAGCTTTTGAACTCTAAATGTCAAGTTACATAAAGTGTCTTCGAGCTGTCGCGTCAAAAGCTGATTGATCGATTTCTCTTTCACTCTCGTTATGTAATGCATATCCTGTGTTGCTGTCTCTGTCATGCTTCAGGATGTCACGCGTCAGAGAAGGAAATCGGAAATGCATTGCAATTTATTGTTGTGATGACCACACATGGGCCCTTAAGTCGTGTGACAGGCATCGTGCCTTGCCTTAAGGTCTTAAGGTTTTATTAGACATTTTGAGTGTTTACCGTTATGAATAAGGAAGTAAAAGTATTTATTGAATATGCGAACTGAATGCAAAAGGACCTTGCATTCAGTTGCAGTGAATAAATTAGGGTATTAGGGTGCGATTAAAACTGATGTACAAAGGTATCTTGACCTTTGTACATCAGTTTTAAATATGTAATATTATTTGTTAATGTGTTGTGTGTACATAAATGATTAAATAAATAAATAAAAGTAAATAAATAATAAACATTTTGAATAAAACAAGTAATGAGTGAGAGTCAAAGCCATACAATGTAGAGATATTGTACTTTCCTGATAAATAGACGCACATGTGTCTTAAAAATGTCAAAACATGGAATATTTCAAAGACTTTTTCAGCCTTGTAATGTAGTCTCAAGCAATTTGACCCACCCAGCCGCAGGGATAATCGAGAAAATCATACCTAAAACCTAGTTAGGTTTAGCTTTTCTAATACTTTTATTTCATTTACCACCTTGCAGATTAATTTTATATTCAGTACTTCCTTTCTTTATAATGTCAAGCAGTTCCTTACATCTGTCAAGACTGTGACAAGACGGGCAGATCACAAGTGACTCAACAATGATGCAACCGCATTGTTTGCGGGAACCACGATCATTTCACTTTCGCTGCATATATAACACTAGATTGACACGCGGATCTGCTTGCCTTTTAATGTAGTCCTTCCGGATAACGTTCTGTATTTAGTACGATATTTGTTTAGGTACCTATAGCGATCTTAAAGAATTCGTCGTTAAGTCGTGTTAATAAATAAATACGTAGGTACGCTGTACAACCTCTAAAATCCAACCCAAATCAATTTAATATTTTCCGGGACAACTCACACACGGTTATCTCATCACTCAAAGATTTGTCCTGGGTGGGAATCGAACCCACGACCTCCGGTATATCAGTCAGGGTCGCTAACCACTAGACCAACAGGCCCGTCAAGTCAAATTCAAAGTAGGACCTTTAATAATGTCATTTCGGTCGTAAGTTTTGACCATTTTGTTTGTTATTATATAAATATACCAATTATTATATCCCCTAAAAGGCTTCTTACATTTAATAGCAACTTAATTATTATACACTAGCTGTGCCAGCGACTTCGTTCGCGTGGATGACGAAACTTATCAATGAATGACGAACTTATATTATTACTATTGATTGTAGTGTGATGAAAAGTATACTATAACCTGCCCAGGAGTATAAAGAATAATTGTACCAAGTTTCGTTAAAATCCGTCGAGTAGTTTTTGTTTCTATAAGGAACATACAGACAGACAGAAGGACAAAAATTTTACTGATTGCATTTTTGGCATCAGTATCGATCACTAATCACACCCTGATAGTTATTTTAAAAATATATTTCATGTACAGAATTGACCTCTCTACAGATTTATTATAAGTATAGATAGAAGACCACATAGGTTTTTCTTATGATGTAAACACAAACTATTTTGTTTAATTATCCATGTATTTATACAATTACAGATAATCAAAGTACACAAAAACGTTTGTATTTGAACGGCGATTATTATAAAATGTTTGTTATGAGATCACGCTGTTTAGCCTTCGAACAGTTTTTTGCCTTACAAGGCGTTTGTAGACTAGTCATACATAATCGATGTGTTTATGAAATAACGTAATTTTAATACTAGGCTTTGGTATATTTACATATGTATGTAATTATGGGGATTGGTTTGTAAATATAGCTATGGAAGAAAAGCTTGTGTTAGGCAGGGTTTTAAAATCGTGATTTGTGTTTCCTTAATCATTTTAATGTAGTGCGAAACACTATGATAAAACCTCAAAAAAAAAAAAAATAAGAAACATTATACGTCTAGTACTTCTGACTTCTCCGGGACTAGTTCAATTACGAAATAACATACTAGTTTATTTTAAATTGATTTTGCTTAACATTCTTTATTTTACGCGAGGTTAATGTATTAACTGAACCATGACTCGAAAAACTTACATTTATATAACTGTACTTAGTATTGATAAATTGACAATTCATAACATTTACACAAGAGAAGCCTTACCAATATTTTATTTAACTTAGCCCAGATTAACCTATTTATCCGGTACAGTCAAAAGCGAAAGTGATTTGTTGTTCAATATTAATAAATGTAATGAGAAGCGTACAGTCGCGTGGGCAGTGCTTGGCATACTTACTGACAACCCTTATATGGAGAGCCATGTATAGCGGGTGTGCTTGTTTGTGATTGTATTTTTGTAAGATGATTGTAAGGGAGAAAGTCAGAATTTGGTTTTTAAGGTTTATATGATCGGATTATTATTAGACCAGTTCAAAACATAGATACTGACCCTTGAGTATCACACATAGTGTATTGAATTTCGATTAAGTATTTGTGGATCACCAAATACTTATCAAAATAAACATGTTTTGATGTAAAACGTCGAACGTTTTTAAAAGGTATTTGTCACGCCAGATGACTCGTCTTTTGTTACCCGTTACTTTAAATTCCACTGCTTAAAATTGGATTTTATAATCCTCAGGCTTTAAATAAATAATGACATTAACATAATGATTCATATTTAACCTTTATCATGACTCCAACGCAGCCCTAAGATGCATCATCCCAATTTTTATTATAATACAAAGTGAATCACCCTCTACACGACATGTCCTTATACAGTTATATCATTTAAAATAATAACCGATTTGTTTATTCATACAAGCCTTTTATATTACACTGCGTGCTGTATATTGAATATTTTGTTGCATTTCCATACTAATGAAGCAATGAATAGTTAATGTAGAGATAGGGTTGTTACCGAGTTGTCGATGAATTGTCGTTGTAATTAAATGCCTTTTAAGTTCATTAATTGTTTGACCTATAAAGCCAGTTAATTAGTAGCGATTACAGACATTATGCTTTTTAGTTCAATCGTGTTGGGCAATTGGCTTTCCATTTAAAGGTCGCAGTTCGATTCTCGTACCTGACAAATGTTTCAATCTATTGTAATAATGTGTTTGTATATGTTTCTAAAAAGACAATACAGTCTTTAGTTATTATCATCATCTCCCGAGCCTTTTCCCAACTATGTTGGGGTCGGCTACCAGTCTTACCGGATTCAGCTGAATACCGTATTTTACATGTAGCGACTGTCTATCTGACCTCCACAACCCATTTTACTGGGAAACACAGTATCCCATAGTAAGACTGGTTGTCAGAATTGACTTAACGACTGCCAAAGATCTATGTATGACAGCCGGGACCTACTGTTTAACGTGCTTTCCGAAACACGGAGGGGTCTCGGTATGTTATAAATGGTCACCCATCCACGGACCAACCGCGGCGAGCGCGGCTTAACCTGTATTATCGGTCAAACCGTACGGCTTACACTTAGCCACGAGCCCCTCCAGTCTTTAGTTATTATGATGAACATTTATTGTGTTTAATTAGAAAAGGTGAGTAGCTTTATTTCAAACGAACTCTTTAATTAATAAGTAATAATAATGCATAAAACACCTTTTCTATACGATGGAACAATTATATAATATTTCGCATCGTAGTTGTAATTTATTGTACAGGTTGTCTGTATAACCTTTTAAAATAAACAAATATTTTTATCTTTTTTCCAAGTGTTTACATATTTTTGTACTTGACTGTACTCGTAATGTTATTTTACTTAATACCCAGCTGTATCCGAAAGGTCGATATTTATTGCAGTAAGCCTTCGTTTTATTGCATTTGAGAGCCAAATATTGCATAATATAATGTTTTTATTAAAGATGCATCTTCTTTTTCACTGAAAAGAAGTTTCTTAAATTATGTCATGGCCGAGTCAAGTTACGAATAAATTAATACTTATGTATGCACACCTGGTTGATCAATTACATTACGTAGGTAGAAAAGGCTAAGGTTGTTTTCTTTATTAATTTTATTCCAATATTTTCGTCTTTAAAATAATAGAAATAACTTAAAAACTAATGAAGTAAGAAATCAGTAAATGGCTCTTACCATAACAATCAATAAAACGCAACTAACGGTTCCCTAATTCAAATTCAAGCAACACGTTCGAAAACAATTCTAATTTCAAATTGTTCTAAGAATTTAAAATTAGAACTGTACAAGTTCCCACAAAACGATTGGCAACCACCAAATGGCAAATGCTTTTGCTATAAGTTTTGACGTTTCGACGTTTTGTTCGACCAATGGAAGCCGGAACTGCGAAATCCAAAGTTGCCGCGCTGCGCAAGAGCACGTACAGTTACGCGGGTCGGGGGTCAACGCCCGGATACTAGACACGCGTGTAATACTCCTTTTTTAGTTTCGATGGCTAAAGATGACTAAATTATTGCGTCTGGTAAATGTCAAGGTAGATAGGTGTGTTGTTCTTTGGGTCTAGCTGTATACTAAGAGACATTCTTACCATGCATAGGTACTAAAATCATAGTTGCAGGACAGCGTAAGATGACGACTGCCATTTAATACATTTCTAATAAAACTTGTCGCATTTTTAAAGTTTCATCATATTAACATACGTTATCTTAAGTTAAATATAACTAACTTAATACGTATAAACAAATATGTTCCAAAAATATCGCTTACTAAAAGGCTTCTGATAAGTAAACATGACTTGTTTTATTATGATGACGGCGAGGTAACATTGTCCTTGTTTATTCAAGGTCATTGCCACATTGTGCTACTCACGCCATCTAGTTGCGCGACGCGTAAACTTAGAAGCGTTTTGTTGTGAAATGTTTCAGTGTTACTTTCATGATTTTAGAAAGTGAATTACGCAAGATAATAATTTATGCGTAGGTTTTAAACGGCTTCATTAAAATATATTTTAATTCAGTCGTAATTTTTAGTTCCGTGAAAACAACTATAAAAAAATGCATTGTGTAGTTAGTTATTACTTTTTCTTTTATGTTAAAATAAATACTAATTTATCCCGAAAAAATATTTATTTTATTGAGAAATGGAGTCAGCTATTTATTCTTCTTAACAACGGCATCTATGTGTGACTGCAAGAACTAAAGTTTTTGTTTTGGTTTGGATCGAGTTGCGATTTTTATTACTGGTATCCGGTCGAATTCCATTGTTTTACGTCACTATCATAATCAATATCTTTACAGATCTAAGAAAGTGTGTATTTCACACCAAAATACCAGTTTCTTTCAACAGAGACCAGACTGCTTACGTATTTATTCTTCTTATATACTTATAATATTCTTCATCTGCCCTTTCTCTTTAGTTTCCTATTTATTTTTGTTTTCGCTCGTCGTACCTACATAGCTAAATATCTTTCCTTTTAACTTCAAAATTAAAGGAAGTATTCAAGTCACCAGTAGGCGATCATTAGCATACTTATCAGCCACCTTCCGGTTCAATGACGTCACTCAGGGTGAGCAGACCATAGGGCTATGTAGGTCGCAAGGCCGCAGACCAGATGGTAACACCCACTGAACGCCTGCGCACCCTTGCGAAACATTCACTGAAGGTTTTTCTTCTGTCCTACAGTTTTGATTTAGTATTGTGATGTCATAACGTTTTTCTTTATTTTCTTTGTTTATATGAAAAAGAATGATAGAAAATAATAATAATAATAATAATTCTTTATTGGCATTATAACATGTAAACATTTTAGAGAGGCCCTGACTCCAGAGCTAGGCTTAGAGAGCCTGTGTTTCAAGAGTCAGTGTCTTCTTCCTAATTATATGGTGCAGTGCAATAATGAATTAATCAATTTACAAATAAACAAGATAGACAATTAATTAGCTAGTGATGGTGTAAGTAAGTAAATAACAATAGATAAAATTTATTCTAGAAACAATTATGAGAGTGCATGCATTCATGTGTGTGTGTTTGTGTGAGGGTGTGTGTGTGTGAGGGTGTGAGGGTGTGTGTGTGTGTGTTTATGTGTGTGTGTGTGTGTGTGTGCATGTAGAAATGATCAGTTCATGTTTATGAAATCTCCCAAATTCTTCCATTTTTTCCTCCCATACTTTCCTCTTAACTAAAACGAATAGAAGAAATAGAAATCCTGCAAGAAAAATAATCTCTAATTCGTATCTCTAGCATGCACGTTTTCAATCAAGTAGAAAAATTCATGGTTAAAAGTAAACCTCACTGGGTTAGGTATTGGTTGTGCATATAATTCCCACTGAATTTAATCTAGTCATAAACATAACATACCATCACGCCTGTATCCCCGAAGGGTTAGGCAGAGGTGTTCCAATGTATACCCACATGTAATAGGGGGCGAGCCTATTGCCACTAACCGGGCACAAATCCAAACTCCGACCTGCTACTGAGAATTTCATAGAAAAACCCAATAACACCTTGGTCGACTTGGGAATCGAACCCAAGACCTCTAGCGTAGCAGTCGCGCTTAGCACCACTAGGCCAACGAGGCAGGTAATATTGTCAACACTTTATTAATAGATTTATCTCTAACATTATTGCGCTGACAATTTCAGCTTCTATTCAATTGAAACAACTGTTTATCATCATTTCTATGAATTTATTACAATGAGTTACTTGTTTTTATAATAGAATACTGACGTTAATGTCTAACACTGATTTATGAGCTACAGTTATTTACATGTCTAAGATGTGTTTACTTTTTTTGTTACTATGACTATTACATACCGATTTGATGTACTTTGCTCTTTTTTTTTTTGTAAACTCGTGCTTAATTTAAAAATGACATAATATTACAAATCTAACTTCGCTAGATTATGAGTAGCTTTAGTAGTATTCAAAATTTATTTATCCTTGCGTGAAAAATGGATGAATTATCGCAAAAATGTCAGAGGAACTGTTGTTTCTCGAGGTTATTTATGGGAGTCTTTTAATTGTAAAAAAATAATCAATCTCTTCTGGGTTCTTTAAACGAATTAGTTTATGAATATATTAAATACTTATCGGTAAATAGTAAACGAGGAGTGGCTTTTAACATATGTATGTCAATTATTACGTCAGCTGGTATTTGAAGTCGGTACAAATTACTTGAATGATCTCTATCTACATTCTTCATTGATATTATAGTCAGGATCAATTTATTGATCATGATCGATGGTCAACTGGCATTGTTGATGTCAAATACATTAGCATTTAAGGAACTGTTCGTATGTTTGTCTATCGTAGTAAGCGTAATTGAGTAGTTTATTTATATGACGAAATATTGATTGGTATCGTTTTAATATAAAGTATGTAGTATCTAGTATGTACGTACAGGGCAGATTTATTATTATTCAGTTATTTGTGTGTGTATATTCCTATTTAGGCAACATATTTCTTTAGACTTAAATTAAGATTAATTTAAAATTAAAACCTAGTGTGAGTAAAAGAGGCTGCATAGAAAAATGAGCCTCTATATTTATTTAAGTATAGTCAATAATTATTATATAATACTCACACACTTTATTTGTACATGCAAACCTCTGGCCAGACCATTATGGTAAGTTGTCAGAGCGAACAACCAAACGCAAAAATAAAAAAGCTTGCTTGTTGATGTTACCGATAGATGGCGCTGTATGGTTCGTATCGAGGTTGAAGTCGTTTCAACGCTTCCTAACGCTTTCCTACTCGATGCAACAGATGGCGTTAGTAGTCGCAACCTATGTATTGTTGTTGTTTTGTACCCATGCTTTTAGTATGTTGTTTAAATAATATTTATGTATATTATAGAACTTTATAGTATTATATAATAATCTTACATACGATGCTTTTTATGTATATTGTTAAGTTTGTTTCGCTATAAACAAGATTTGCAATTATAATGTCTCGGGTTGGTATTTTAGCATAATTGTGAGGTGCTGCGTATTAGAGACAAAAACTGGTGCAACTAGAGACAGGTGGCTAACGTGTCGTCACGCCCCCGCGGATCGAGGCTGATATGGAAGTTGTTAGCGTATTATCTCAGTATTATCTAATGTATTTAATACTCGTTATTTAAATCAAGTATCTCTATATTTAGCTCTATAGTAGTAGGAATGTGTTTACTCGTCTTAAAGACTATGATATTAGGTGTTATCGTTTTCATCTATAATCTACCTATATTATTTAAATCAATAACCTCTATAATAGTCTATATTTATTTTCCTTCCATGTTTTGTGTGACATAAAACGATTACAATTTTCGCTTTTCTGTCCTGAGCAAGCATGTGTCAGTTCTTTCAGTAGGAGGCAAGGTAGTCTGCACTTTTTTCAGGTCAGCTGAAAAAGTATTTTGGGATGTATTTGTATGCTCAATTGCAAGGCGAAAAGTTGTGCATACGTTATTAAATAATATAAAAGTATGTTCATCATAAGCACTGCAGATTACCTTACAATTAGTTAAATTACTTAACTACACTAATTGTCATTATTAAAACACGACGTACGGCCATTATTATTCATTGTTAGAAAATTCCATACAGTTTATCTTTAAATTAGCGTTATGTTGTAACTTATTGTTAAAGCATTTTACTTTCTTAAGATTATTTCGCTTTCCCTTAATTTACAGAGTCAACATTGAAGAAATCCCAAATTTCTTAAATATTATATGGGAATCGACTTTATATAGGCCATTGGTTAAATATGGTCCTAAGTATATGACATTGTTTATTTTTACCTAATTTCAAAGTATTTAGTGATATTGGAATCTGTTGACTCGTATAAAAGAGTAAATTAAACGGCGTTTATCGCTTTCATCAACACTTCCTAAGAAGACGACAGATAGTTGTGCTCTATTATCGAGCCTTACATAACATAATCGATAACAACGTATATAATTCAATGCAACCTCATTAACAAACTCATAATCCCACGTACAAAATACCTACTTTATTTTTTTACCGACAGCCCGTCATGGGTAACTTACCGTACATTTGCGCTCGCGCAGCCAGTCACCTGCAAGCTACCGGCGTCGACGCGCGCGCACCGCGTTCCAAACATAAACATTCAAAAATCGACTTCGAACACGAACTCGAAAACTAACAAACTAACCGACTACAAGTGATTTGAAAATCGAAGTTGTGGTGTGTAGTGTTTTTTTTTGTGTAGTGACGTGACCTATTATGGATTCGATACGATTTTTCAATTTTTACCGATACCGGTGACAACTAACGGTTTATAGCGACATTGTAGTTTTATCAATGAGTTATAGATGATACTCGGATTTTGAAATATCTGTTAATTAGTGTGTACCACTCTATTAGTTCCAAGGACTTTAGCTTGCTTGCTAATGTTAATTCGACTTCTAATTTCGTTTTACTTAGCATTGTTTTGATGTGTCTATATTGTTGTTGGACGATGTCGTCATCTATACCAAATTGAAATGCAGCCTTAGGGCGCATCCTACGCAATGGACCCTAAAAGGAACTGTGTCGCAACTGACCTATGAAATAGATTCCCTTTACTTTACATTGTCAATGAATTATATCTCATTTCAATCACCCACTCAAAAATAATTAAGTAAATTAAAATATTTGAGAAAATATGGCTATTTACCATACATTGATTCTTATGTACCATAAATGCAAATTAAGTATGGACCTGACGCAGAATTGTATATGTTTATGTAAACAAACACATACATACATTGGAGTGACATCAATTGTTGCAAACTATTTATAAATACAACAAGGTTTTAGATGCATTCATGCAATTATTGTGATATATTATGCATTAGCACGAAGTCTGGTCCTGTCTGCTATTTATCTCGTTGACTTGAAGTGTTTTTTGTTGACGGGCCTGTTGGTCTAGTGGTTAGTGACCCTGACTGCTATACCGGAGGCCGTGGGTTCGATTCCCACCTAGGACAAATGTTTGTGTGATGAGCACGATCATTTGTTTTGGTCAGTGTGTGATTTATCTATAGTATGTATGTATTTAGAAATATATAAGTATGTTTATCAGTTGTCTGGTTACCATAACACAAGCTCTGCTTAGCTTGGGATCAGATAACCGTGTGTGAGATGTCCCGAAATATTATTATTATTTTGTCAATAACATATTTTAGCTTAGATTCTGAAAAAAAAAAGCTTTTAATTGTCTTGTTTGATTCCAATTGGTATTATTTTTTATCAGTTCAGTCCCAAGTATACCACTCAAACATTTACATATACCTATATTGTTAAGAATTAAGAAGTTTTGTAAACATTGGAGATACCTTTCGTGATATTGCTATTTCTTGTTAAAAAAGCAATCATCCAGGTATTTTTTGGTCACAGAAATAATTCTTAGTCTCGCCCCCTCGTACCCCCCGACAAAATTTAATTTTCTTATCTAGCAATAAAAGGATATACGTAACCGTTATACATAGGTACGATCCTTTCTAACTGTTACCATAGAATTATAATCCGTCAATATACCTATAAAAAATCATTTCAATTCGGTATTTTCTTTATGCTAAAGATATCTCTTTATAAATAACTTGAACTTGAAGATATTTTTCGATAACATATATTAAAGTCAAGGCCATTAAAGTTGAGCAAATTTTTTGTAGTAAACAACACCGTTTGAACAAACCTGGTTGGATATAATTTTAGACGTTTCCATTCCATCCTTCAAGTAAAAACAATAAACAATAAGATAATTTAAACTTAAGAAATCATGACAATTTATTCCAACACACGTACAGATATTATGATTCCAATAAAAAATGCATTATGCAAGAATTCAACGCCCAATTAAATTCTAACCGACAATTATGCTATAAAATGTCGTCCCCATATAAAGTTAGCCAAGGTCCGTCCATGTGGGAGTCACCATTGAATACCACGCCCGTCCCCCGCAAAAAACTCCTGGGTTAGTTTGTCACCCACACAAGTAATTGAATGTGGACTGAACATGATTTATTGAAAACAACATAATAGATTAGCATATTTTTTTCTGTTGCTAGGCTCCGAAAAAAAAAAACGAAAATTTTAGTGGACCAAGTTAGGCTTAAAGTAAGCTAACTACAAAATGCGGAAAATAACAAAAACACATTTGTCAAAACTACAAAACATATCTTATTTTTATCCTCTCTTTTATGAATGACAAAACTAAGAATAATTTTGGACATAACTTCCTTTGGCAAATAGGAAATCCAATATTTAACACCCTCAAATATCTATTAAATTAATATTTTAACTTGAAAATCTATGCACTAAAATAAATGTTAAAGTAAAAAAAAGATGTCCAAAAATAATAAAACACGTAGGACCAAGGGGTACTTCATGATATGCAAAATAAAGATATATTTGACATACATGAAGAATCTCCGATTACCATTGACGTACGAGATACGGCTCAAACAGAGTATTAAGATAAAAAAGAAAAGTTTAATCAATGTCAACTGCAATGCCAAATTGCACTTGATAAAATTCCTACAAATGATGTACAAGATAAAAATAATATTATAGAAGAAACCACTATAGATTTATCTAGTGTAGATGGAAAAATAGTTTATACATTGTAGAAGTTAGCCGTCCCATAGATATTGTTGCGAGTCTTTTCCACTGTTATTCAAAACACGTATTGCACAATAGCAATGGCATATTTGAAGGGCCTCGCCATAAACAATGGTAATTAGCACATTTACCTGGCTAACTGTTTGCTACTGAGCCATTGCGCCAATATTTTATTTGCCGATGCAGTAGTTGACTCTACAGTAACTCCTTTGTTTGATGAATATGATTTATGTTAGTTAGTTTAGTTTCTTGTTAGTCTTTATCTCTCGGCAAATATATCTTAGTATCTTTTATGTAATTGTATTCATTAAGCATAACAACTTCATCTAAATCTTTATATCCTTTAGTGTATTAGAAATGCATTTTTTTTAAAGTCATTGAATTATGTGAGCAATATTTGCATTTGTTTTAACTATTTCCTATATTTAAATACTTAAAAGCTATCTAAGGTCACTAGCTTACGTGTTAGTTCTATCAGTTCTATAAAGTTCCTGGGAATATTTCAATAACGATTATTCCAAGTTAAAATTATTTTATAAAAATCTGCACGATCATTAGAATCTGTTATTTATCATTTCCGTTTATACAAAATCCTTCAGTTAGATACAAATGACTAAGACGCATTAAATCACCGGTAGAAGCATTTATTTGCAAAGGAAATTAACTTTTAGCAGCAAATGAATAAGCTTGAAATTAAAATCGCATTCCAGCCCATACATGTCCATTGTCTTCTATAAAATATTTTACCTGAACCATTGCTAGACCAAGCTCTACTCCATAGTCCTTCATTGTTGCGTTTACAAACAGATATACAATACAAATTCCAATTCAGTTTCCAAATTTTGTATATTCATCTGCAATGTATTGTAATCGAATTCGCTTCGTTTCCTACAGATGTTGCGACAGTGTAACCAGTTGTTATTATGTAAAATATTTGCTCTTTCATTTGGGTCAAGTTTGGCTCTGACTTTGACAATGACATTCTTTTTGTCTATCAATTAAAACTGGTTGCGTTGATTTGCTTAATAATCTTCACAATCTTCGGTTTTGAGATTTTTGTGTCCAAATGCATGTATCGTCTTTTGTTTTATCTTATCTACTTTCACTAACATACTTTATCAAAGTTAGTATCTTCTATACCGATGGTGTTTAGTTGTCTGATCATTACAAGCAATTACATTGTGTTTTAAACTTTTCTTATAATGATCCCAGTCTTTAATTCCGACGCCATATTGAACACTTACTGTCTCATCAAAAAAATCCTTCCTAAGCTTTATTATACAAATTATTTAATTAATTATAATGAGTTTCATTAACGTCACGGATATAGTCGTTGAGTTTTAAAATCTTGTCCTTAAGTTTCCTGCTTGCGTCCGCCGGAAGGGCGCCGCCATACTTGTTGCTCGTGGTCACCATATATGGGCCAGTACCGCTCCTAATCCGTCGCGTACTTACCATACGACCACTCTTAGTTTCAACACCCATCAGTCCACTTTCTTGGTCTTGAAGAGTTACTTTATTTTCTGTTTAATTTTCTGACGGATTTAGATAAATATAATTACTTAGAAAGGAGGAGAAACAAGCAAATGCCGTTTTAACGACATTTCAGCTAGCTGCAGCCCCACATAGCATTACACAACATTACAAAAGAATAGCTTAACATACCTTTCCTTAATGTCTTAGAATTCACACCATAAGTTGTCACCGGTACATGAATAAGTAAACACGACGCGTATCGAATCTATAATAAGAGGGAACTCCGTTGCAGAGAACAGTATTATGTGTTGTGACGGCCTAGAGGCCTGAGACGGAGCCAAGATGTCGATGTACAGATTTGTAAAAGAAGGCGGAAGCAGCAAACGTCTCTTCGTTCAGGGGACGCTGGAAAGCGATGACTCGAAACCCCTGAAATCAAGCTTGAAGAAGTCCTCTCCATCACCAGTAGGGTCACCCATCACGACCAGTTTAAACTTGGCTTCAGTGCCTCGGAGTTTAAGAGAAGGTTTGACCAGACACGAAACAGTGTACGATGGAAACTACCCAGGTATGGAAAGATCGTCCAGTTACCGCTCCGGGTCTTACCGGGAGGAGAGCTACAACGGGCGAATTGTACACGATGGGAATCAAACTCATTTTGAATATGATGGAGAGAGCGCGCTAGCCGTGCCGACGTCAGCCGGTGGCCTGGGCATGTCAGAGTTGCAGGCGATTCACACGAACAAGAGAATGTCGACCGAGGTTCTAGGCTCTTCATTAGAGTCGACCAAAATCTCGAAGAAAGACGATGTCAGCGGACAACGAAGGATAACCACAAGGATTGTGAGGAAGGTGACAACCCTGACTCGTGGCGAGGAGAAAGCTTCAGCTGAGGATGTTAGAGGAGGATCAGTGCACAGGTCTGCCGAGCGCTACAGACATGTGGAAATGGAATCATCGTTGCCTCGGAAAGTCAAGGTATTTACACACTTCAGACGTTATAAAACAACGTAAATACCTCGGTCATGCCTCATTTAACACACATTTATGTATCCGATGTTCTCGTCTCATTTGTGTTAGGAAACACTTTAATGATGCTGTAAATGCATTTTATTCATGATTTTCACAGCATTACGATGTTAAACAATGCTAATAAAGCTTTGTTTAACAATGTTTTTTCTAAGATTGGATTCGGAGTCATTCCGAATTTAGTTAACATTAAATTTCATGATAGAGATATCTTTCTAAGTACGTTACGGTGAGAACTAAAACTGTGCAATTAGTTCGGAACGATAATAATATCCTATCGTACGGTATAAGTGATGGCGCCTGTCTTATTGATGGCTGTAATTAGTGTTAAAATTACTAAGTAAGAGAGACGTCCGTTAGTTTTCTTAATGAAGACAGTTTATGAGATTATGATTGACATTTTGTATGAGTGACTACGTTTAGCGTGATTGGATGATTATGAATGTCAAGTATCATAAAAAAAAACTGTTACAGTTACTTAGGTATGTTTTCATTGCTGCATTCTGGATGATGCTATTCAATTGAAAGTTTGCATTTAACAAAAAATATGTTCATAAAAAATAACTAAAATTATGCTTATGTATAACATGTACATACTTTTTGTTATCAAACATGGTCCTTATCATATGTAAAGACAAATATTTTATCTTAAATCTTTTATAGCAATGACTCTTCTTTCTACAATTGAGTTGTACTTTATGACGTATCTTCAAATTAAATACAGCCATGAGATAGCACTTCAGTTTTATCTCTTCATTTTAAGATCAAAAGGCAAACATGCTCTTGTTTATAAAGATTATTAACATAGTCTGATTAAGAGGTTGAATTAAGACTCAATCAGAAAGTAAAGGTACTTCAAAATATTGAGTGCACTTTGGTTGGAACCTCAAAATAAAACATCAAAAGTGTAATTAAGCTCTTTAGAATCACTTGAATGACTTGTATCATTAATCTGTTTTGAGTTGAGATCGTGAAGAGTGCCATATGGTTGGCTTTTGTTTGGTGGCATTCAGAGTAGGTTAACCGGTATTTATGTCAGAAGTCAGTGAGTGTCCACTGAGATTTTGGTTTGGTATAAAGATTTTGCAAGTTTGTTTGAATATTTTACTTGGATGTATAGGTGTTTTAGTCATATACTAAGAATCTATTGAGTGAGAAATGATAAAGTCCTGGTGTTGTTGTTTTTTTTTATTTACACTTGCAAATTAAGTGAACCGAATCATAGATGCCTAACTTTACGATTTGAAATATACGTCCTTGGCAGTCGGGCAAAAAATAAAACTGTTTAAAACTGTGAGATTAATCATTTTAATATTAGCCCTTAATCATATTGACGTCTAGTGAGCTAAATAACAAAATCGATGCATAAAAGCCAGCTCAAAACCTTCAAGCATCAATCAAACTTAAATGAATTTCATTATATCTAAAATCAAAACATAGTGTATGTTTAATCGTCATCCATATAGCTATGCAAATGACAATACGAACTGCGCACGAGTATGACCCATACAGCCTTGGTGACGTCATCGACGATTTTATCGATAACCTTACTCCATAGAATTTAAGCCATGGAGTTTGTTTTATTGTTTTGTTGTATTAATTCATGGGATAAAAATACTACAGAACTTTTATTTCTTAAATAAAGAACAGTTCACTTTTAGTAATTTTGACGGGCCTGTTGGTCTAGTGGTTAGTGACCCTGACTGCCATACCGGAGGTCGTGGGTTCGATTCCCACCCAGGACAAATGTTTGTGTGATGAGCACGATCATTTGTTCTGGTTGTCTGGGCGTAATTTATCTATAATATGTATGTATTTAGAAATATATGTATAAGTATGTTTATCAGTTGTCTGGTTACTATAACACAAGCTCTGCTTAGCTTGGGATCAGATAACCGTGTGTGAGTTGTCCCGGAATATTGTTATTAGGTATATTATTATATTTATTTATTTATGTACTCAGAAAAAATCTAATTAAAACAGCATGTCAAAACAAATGTACAAATGTTCAGATTTCTTAATAAATGAAGCAGATGTTTTACTCACTTTGTACAGAAAATGAGACCTATGTTTTTATTCTATGTTTCTACGTGTTATTCGGTAGCTAGCTACATAAACATGTTTTTCTTAATTATATGTTCTGAGGCCTTTTTAATTACGTCGTAATTTGATTGAGTCAGATATGATGCTATCAATATGACTTCATGCCTGTCAGGGGTCCTTAAGTTATAAAAATATTTTTATGAAGCTGAGGTAAAACCAAATTTATTTAATGATTTAGATCAATTAAAAATAACAATTTTCTTTCGTTTAAATCTCGTCTCATCCAAAATAGCCTTGTTCATCAAATATTTGATTAATCATAATTAATATAAAACTATTAATTATGCAGTTTTGTTGCTTTTTATTTGACCTTTGTAAGGTCGACCAGTATCGTCAATGTACACAAATTATATAACGAGTTATTAAATGTTTTGATTTTGCAATCATTTTCGCAAAACTCAGTTGATCCTGTTTCTTGAAGTAGTCTTATTTAATATGCGACATTCAACCTTACTACTTTGTAATAAAGGTGCTGATTAGGTCAGCTTTACTGAATACATGCTACTGAGTGTACAATGACAGACGTTCACTGATATTTTGTATGTCAATGTCACAAATTACTTATTAAACAAGAAACTATTAACTAGTTAGTTTATTTCGTTGTCTCAAACTCTTTACATTCAAGTAGGATATAATGTATTGTTGTTATAATTAATTTTGTTGCATATTTTTGTTACAATTCGTATAGGTACCTTTCCTAAGCTCACATACATATGGACACATTTCTTCAGTATCTATAAGAAAGATGACCTCACAAAGTAGTGTTGGTATTAAACTGGCTGACAATCAGAAAATACATCGGTATAGCTTTTAAGTCTGCCACAGTATCAGTTCGTCACAATTCCATCGGATTTTGCATAGCATTATAGGAACCAAAAGAGCAAAACAATTGCATTGTACTTAAAATGCCACCGACCTACCAGCCCTTTTTGCAATAGATAGAAAGTATCAGATAAAGTCAATAGTGCTGCAAAGTTCAGCTCTTGAAATAAACGCAGTAATGTCACGATGGAAGTCTCTAACCATGGAAATACCACCTTTATCCTCCTGGAAATAGAGACGGTTATTCTATGAATGTTTTTGATATTTCAGTAACCTACTTTTGTCAGTGTATGATCGCATGCATGCAGATGTCGAGAGAAAGATTAAGAGGCTCTTGCGTTCATTGTTTTGTTCCGAGGTATTTATGTGAATAGCTTGAAGAGTATTTATTAAGGAATTTAAGAAATCTGGGGAGGGATTTTAACTGTAGGTTCCCAAAGCGTTAAAATGTTGGGAATGTTTCAGAGTTTTTGAGTATCGCATCGTTTCTTAGTGAGTGCTAATGAATCAGAGAATCCTATGTACCATCCATATACATCCCATAAAATTCGATTTACTATTTTTTATTACTCATATATCCATAATTTTTTGGTTCCGATTAGTGCTGTATCCGATGTAACTATGCGCATAGGAATAAATCGATGTTTCTTAATACGTAAATAAATGAAACCACAAACCTATAGAAACCAATACTTAGGGAAGGCAAATGGAACCTTCATTTGCGAAATTCAGTAAATTCTACAGTTCTAAAAAATTTAATAGACTGACATTTAACTACATTGTGCTATTCAAATGTCAGTTATTATAATATGCATATAATTAAGTTATTGAATTGAGAATTTTCGCCATCCAAGCCATTTAGAAATAGGTTTATTAACAAATCTTAAAGCTTTTTCCACACAATATTTATGATTTCTTATCATTCTTACCGGGGGCAATTACCTACAGTTCCCAAGCCTTGTAAGCTTAAAGCCTCCGTATTCATATAGGTACCGTGTCTACACCGTAACCAATTGAGATTAAATTGACCATGGTTACGAACACGTCGACATGCAAATAGTGTCTGCAGTGAGTAGTCACACAAGACGAGGGATTGTAAAAATTATAACAATGGATGACCCAATACTACATGATTTAGCAAAAGAAGCCTTACGATATATTGTTTTGTGTAATATTTTAGGTTTTGTATGTAAAAACTATTTTTCCTTGCCCCGTTGTGTCCCTTTTTTGAGAGATAGTAAAATTCCCTGGTCATCTAGTTTGCTTACGAATTTGTTTAATAGTTAAAGCATATAAAATAGTTTTTCTTTGGGATAAATAAAACTTGGTTTTAGCCTAACCTAGCTTATACTAGCTATTAGGCATCGGCAGACAATGCCTTCTGGTATAAAATCCGCTTATTTACATACTTCTATGAGCAAAGACTAGTACGTTCATAGTAGCAGATATAAATATGGTATTTTTTGTATATAAAAAAGCAAAAACAGCGTGTTCTCAAAAAAAGTTTACAAATTACAGGCAATTTCAATTACCTATGCTGCTTAATGATAGTGCGTGTATTAAACTAAATAATACTCAGTATCAGTTAAACAAACAGTTATTTAACTCTCGGCCCAAAAATACCTCCAGAAAGATCTCAAACATAATTGTCAGTAATTATGGAAACACACAACTCATTTATATTCTGCAGTCGGTAAAGGTCTTTGAGTTCAAGAGAGAAAAACAAGAGGTAGGTAATTAATATCATTATTGGTATAACATACGTTGCTTTGAAGATAATGTTTCTTGTTACTACTATAGTAAGAAATGATTTAAATGGTGATGAAAAATTATATGAAAATGTGAACTCAAGCGGTTACCGTTCAGGTATTCCTAATGTGTGTTACTCCGTTTCGCAAAAAATGCTGAACGGATTTTGATAAAACATATTACATTATAATAGTTTATACAGCAGGCAAAATTCATATGCTGTAACTCTAAAACGATTACATAACAAAATCATGAGGAAAATTCGTGTAATGTACCGAGTCGAGCTCAAAATTGTCTTCTTATTAACTCTTTAAAACAAAGATAGTAAATTTAATTTATTTCTCTTACTAACAGTATGGAAATTACTATAATTTTTTGCTCCTACATCCTCTATTAGTTAAGCTAATCACAGCCATAGTGTTGATTAGTCCGGCATGCAAATTGTACACTTTCAATGTCTGGCGTGTCCGATCTCGCGCTCCGATGCCTCCGTAATTATACCTAAGGGAGAAAAAATACTTATTTATATGCACGGATATAAAAGAGAAATAAAAAAAGCGTAGTTTTCGCGAATTTAGTTAGATTTCTAGGTGAAATATCGAGCCAACTCAAAATAAAAGTCACTACTGTACCTAATACGCTTCTATACAAAATGTATAGAAGCGTCGCGCCCGCGCCCCGTCTCTTCTGTATGTTTTGCGTCGCGACGCTTCTATACATTTTGTATGAAAGCGTCGCGGTAAAGACAAATGTCCGCGCCCCGTCTGCGTCTTACGTCTCTTCTGTCTGGCCAGCGCCTAAGGATTCGTCCTAATTCATTTAAAAAATATTACTCTTATATAACAAAACAAAAAGTTTATTCAGCCAATATTTTGAGTTCTTTGAAACATTGATCACTCACTACCAAATGACTAGAAGGAATTAAGTCTAGATTTAAATCATAAAACACCAAACCAAAAAAACCCAACCAAACCCAACAAAAGCCGATCGCCAATTTCACAAAACATTCACAATTCAATTTAGGGAATCCCAAACTTTTTAAAGTAGGGGAAAACTCACTCGCATACACATCCTTGCATAAAAACTTGACCAGCGAACCGATTTTATTGTTCAACGGCTTGTAGTTCCGAGGGAACATCTGACTGTCGGATCGGAACATGTTACAAATTACTTTTGTTCGTTTCATTTGAATATAGAACTATTATCACTGAACAATGAACCGTGTGAAGACTGTCTCGCGCTGGTCTCGACGGCTGAATCGTTTCACACGACTGTTTGTCCTGGGATTCTATGGGATTTAAAAGTCTTTCTTTTGTTTCCGTGTCTATTTGTGTAAATTGTTTTGATAGAACTGTCTTGCTTGTCAGTTCTTGTTGATCACACCAGTGACACAAGCCGTTAGTGTGAATGTCAGGACTTTTTCTGACTTCCCTTTCTTTCATTTGAAAATGGTGCTCAAACTATTTTCAATTTCCCTTTCTAAATAGTCTCAGAGAAATTCTGTCTGTATTAAAGGCATTTAACATCTATCGCGGTATCTTTATCTTCAACAACAATAGCAATATTCAAATGGCTCATTTAATATGCAATTTTGAATGGGTGTGCAATTATTATGCACTCCCCTGTACTAGCATAGTTTATTACCATAATAATCAGGTGCAAGTTTTTGCCATTAATGATCGAGGAAAGTTAAACAACTTTGTGTTGTGATCACTTTTTTGCGCCGCGACTGTAATCATACAATATTCTCGTGTACATTTTGTTTTAACTGCTAATCCTAACTTGATAAACTACGTAATTTAAAGCTTGATTGTGTAGGGAAGGCTTTATAGTTAATTAACGGGATTGTAATTAACAGTTATGAGTTGATCGAAGCGTACCTGGGGCCGTACCATGAGCTCTTGAAGCAGGACTGTTACGGTTGAGTAAGCGGGACAGCGCTATGCGCGTTGTAGTGCGCCGTCTCGCTTCCACAACAGCAACAACACTGATTTAAGAGATCATGGTACGGCACCTGTTCTCGCGATCTTTTGAACCCTATTACATCTTTAATTTGAGCTACTATTTTGCGCAGGAGTTGAATTATTATGACGTAAATTTTATTAGTTAGGTTGTCGTAAACATCAAGTATAACGAATTCAACAACTATTTATGTTGATTATTTTTAAATATTTTTTTACTTGCTACATTTATGTTTTCTTTTTCTTTCAATACAATCGAAATTAGATATGCAAGTATTTAATTAGATGATATATTCCGCGAGGGTTTAAGGTAGGATTTGAAGGCCGCTGCCTACTAGTGGGACAGTATGCTAAAAAATACCATAGTTATCCATCTTTTAGACGTATACTAAATATTTGACTCGTTTCAGTGCAATTCATAGACAATAGTTTACGTTCGTTACTCGAAATTAAATTAAGCATGTAAGATGAAACACGTGCTGCTAGGTAATATTGATATTTATGTAGGTGCTGTCATTAAATAACATACATGAAGATGTATTTTCCTGATGTGACGTTTTTTCAATACGGAAAATAGAGTGTGAATGAAAATGTAGGAAGGAGTAGACCTAGGCGGACGTTTCGAGACCAAATCGGGGACGTCTTGAAAAAAGGCCAGGTCAAGAGTACCCTAAACCGAAGAGCATGTATGAAGGGAATAATGAAAGTGGGCGAAGCGAAAGAAGTGTGTAAGGATCGTAGCAAGTGGAAAGAAGTGGTCTCTGCCTACACCTACGGGAAAAAGGCGTGGTTATATGTATGTATGTAAATTGTACATTGTTTGTACATGGCTGAACTTGCTACTTATTTCTGTTCTCAAACTTTTATCTTGTAACTTAAACCCAAACAGATGATACTGAACATAATATTAGCTTAACACACATATACATGCGATCACAGAAGCGTGAGACGTTTTATATAACGACAGCGCGGAGATTTCTAAGATTAGTCATAGTTTCGCGACGGACGGACTGCGCGTGCGCAGGGATCCGCTTCGATGCCCGCGATGACCAAATTACTGACCAAATTATGCTGTAGGGTCTTATAAAGGCAGAATTTACTGTATTAAAAAGGGTTAATTAACATAGGAATGTTCTTTTTGTAAGTCTGCATGATAAAAGATGTTTCTGCTAAAAATGAGAAGTTATAGCTTTCACAATGAAAACCACATTTTTGTAACCTCTTATTAGTCCCACTGTTGGGCAGACGTCTCTAGCAAAGAACAAATTATTATCATTTAAAATCTGGCCAACGAAGACAAGATGTTCTTCAAAATAAAATACAAACATTTAAATTATTTTAAACCACATATTTAGCTCTATATCGGACTATAGCAATGTTTTTATAAGTATTCCTTTTTTCCTCTAGGATAATTTCAAGTCTCAGTAGTTCAGTACTTACCTACACAGTAGCTCGCAAGGGTTAACGGTGAACTTACAATCGTGGCCCCATAATGTTCTCTTAATATCCTCTCGCAGACATAAATATGGCTACACTGCAGTCTTTGACGTTCCTGGCATCTTTACTGCCTAACTATCCTAGTTTAGATACTAATGCGACACGGTATAGGCTAGTCTTAGGTTTGAAGATATTACTTTGTTCGTTGGTAATTTGAGTAGGAAGGTACTAAGTTGAGGTAGTGATCGAAGGAACTATGAACTTTAGTCTATTTAGATTGGCCTCATCTGCATTTAAGTGATTCATTGTAATTGCAGTAAAGTAGCTGTGTTGGTCCTTTGATTCCATTTTGGGAAGTAAAACAGTTAGAAATCAAAACAAAATGTGTAGCTAGAGAATCCGTATAACTACCCCATATGGTTTACTGTCAGAACGATTAAGTTTGTAAATCGTTACTTTTATGGTTTCTTAACTCCAGGCAAAACTATCGACTTCAATATTTTAGTGATCCATAAATTTCTGTCACGTAATAGTTTTTTAACTTTTCATAATTCAAGCTTACTTCATAAAAACTTTTATCAAAATCGGTTCAGCGGTTTAGCCGTATTAGCGTAACAAACAGACAGCCGTAGTTGCTTTCGCATTCACTATAGTGTATGGATCAACGGTTCTTTGAGACAATATTAGTAAGTTTAAAATATAAGCTTAGTCTCCTAGTCTCAAACATCACGACTAGAACACCGGAGGGTTCGCATGAGTAGAAGCAAGATGGCGGACAGGAAGCACGTACAGGTGCGCCGGCGCACATGACACGCGCGCGCCGATGCGTTAACGTGAACTTGGTGCCGTATGGCTGGTTGGCTTGCTGTTGCAAGTTAGGGTTCATCTTGTTTATTAGGGAAAGTATTTATTTATGTACCAGTAAGATTATAATTAAACTTACTCGAGTACATATATTAATTTTGTATATGTTTAGCTAAAAATATATTTTTAGGCTACCATGGAAGGTTTAATAAATTTTCGAACTATTAAATGTCGCTGTCTTTTAAATTCAAGAAGAGGTGACCAGTTTTGATTACTAGAACATTTTCCAATGTTTTAAGATAACACCAAAGTTTGCGATTTTCATTTAGGTAATGTATGATATTATTACCAGCCCTTTAATCATTTCTGACAAACATATATTCCTTAATTCAAGGTCATGGTTATGTGTGTAGCATTCGTCAAAAATACGTTTACTACATAATGATGTAGATACAACGCGATGACTATAGTTGCTACATGTGTGGCCCAATATTTTGTATAGACACGCTAATATTTGCGACATGAGTTCACACGAACGTTCAAACTACCGTTTTAATAAGAGTTTGGATTTTGAGACCTGATTGGTTGATATTACTGACTGATGACTGTTGATTGGCTAAACATATTTTTAAGTAATAAATGCTTGAAAATAGGTCATATCTGGTAGTTTAGAAGTATAATAATGATAGTAGAATAGTTTATTATTCGGACAATATTAGTTTTAGTTTAGTTGGGAATAATTTTTCAGATTAATTGTTGGACGTTTTACATTGAAAAATCTAATTTGTAAGAACACACCTACAAAAAGATTTTAAGCCATTCGATATAATAATAGTGTATATTTCGTGTCAAAAGCAACAACATCACTCTGAGTTCTGACTTACATTAACATCAGATATACACAAAAACTCAACTTACAATTGTAACGTGCAAATATTTAACGTAAATAGTCGTGCAAATATTTATATCTCATTTTATTATAACGGCATTCGTCATTTCTGCAAGCGTTCCGCGTTTGAAAACCACTATTGTATTGGGGTCATCCTGTGAAGATGTAAGTTAAATAAATAAAAATAAAAAAATAAATAGAATGAATTAAATACTTAAAACCTAGGCACAGACGTAACATCGAAAGTGGTGGTTCCGCGCTAATAACCGCGTTGGCTGCGCAGGCGCAGGCGCCGCGTAGAAAGCAAAGGGCTCGCTCACACTCTAATTGAGAAAGTGAGAATGTGATAATATGCGACACTACACTCGTGGGATCCCGGATTTATTGTTTATTTATATAAATAGCTTCTTTTAATTAGAAGACATTTAGTTCTGAATATACCTGTTACCTGGTATTATTGGTACCTGTTATAAGTTTTGTATATAGGTTTCCAATGTTTACGTGTATAACTTACGTGAAAAAAATAAAGCGTGTTTTGCTCTATGGAATATTACGCTTTCAAATGGTTTTGTAGTCTTATTATCAAAACAACAACAGTTTTTTGTGTGTAGCTGTTAGGTATAGTAACCTACATTTATTTGATAAATATCTACCACATATTTGAATAGCTACTTAAAATCTCTAACATTGAGGTTACATGTATCTTTTTATTTACATAATAAAATATTTGAGTTAGTCTTATTATTACTTAAAACAGTTTTAACGTAGTTCACGCAAAAAAAAACTTTTCGGTATATGCGAATCGTTTTTAACATACATAACATACCATCACGCCTGTATCCCCGAAGGGTTAGGCAGAGGTCTACCAATGTACCCCCACAGTTCGCCGGTATGTTTAGGTCCCATGTAATAGGGGGCGAGCCTATTGCCATTAACCGGGCACAAATCCAAACTCCGACCTGCTACTGAGAATTTCATAGAAAAACCCAATAACACCTTGGTCGACTTGGGAATCGAACCCAAGACCTCTAGCGTAGAAGTCGCGCTTAGAACCACTAGGCCAACGAGGCCGAATCGTTTTTACATACCTAATATTTGTAAGCCAGCAAACAATTTAATCTTTACGTCTACATATGCGCTTAATGTCAGCTCCGTGCTGCGAATTCAAAAAAACTTTAACAAATCTTATCTCGCATCAGTCTGCAACTGTTATGTGCATGTGACATATTATATCTTAAAGTAAAGTAGCACTTTTAGTACATCAAGTGCTACTGTTTCTGAGAATTGCAGTTATGGTGATACTACGCTCGCTGTGCAATAAACTTATGTGGAAAAAAATAACTGTTATGAGTTGAACCTTAAGTTTTTTAGCTCTTTGTAAGGCTCGGGTTTGTAACCTAAGATTGTTACATTATTTATTTTTATGCTTTTTATAAGCTTTTTCAATGTTATTTCTACGAAAACAAATGTTCATTTTATTGAGGTGTGAATAAGGATAATTTAAGACTGATGTACTGTTGAAAAAGTCATACAATATATGAAAGTGTAGCGCAAACTGAACGTTGAAGGTTAAAACTGCAGTTATTTTTCCAAAAAAATTTGTTTATTTACTTAAAATATATGAAGAAAACTGTTAAGGTTTGTTACAATGTGTGAAGTGTTTACTTCTCAAACCGCATTGTTAACCACAAAAAATAACTACTGTATTACGACAAATAATAATAACTAATTAACACTTACGTAAGTAACTTAGTTAAATTACTTTGCTCAAAGAGAAACAATATAATACAGTAGTTAATTAAACAATCGCAGTTTGACCGGAAAGATCTCCTTGTCCATTATAATAATAATTATACCAGTATATAAACGTCCCACTGCTGGGCACAGGCTTCTTCCCATATAGGGAAGGCACGAGCATTGATCACCACGCTTGCTCATTACAGCTTTACAGTTCCAGACTACTTTATTAAAATTAATCTTCTGTACCTTTCCGACGTATGTTATTCTTAAAACTAGTTAAAAATATCCGCAAAATATGCAAATTTTAGCCCACCTAGACCATAATATCCGTTCGTATGACATCACTCGCTATATTTATTGGTGCACCGTTAATTTAGTTTTCCGTTTTAATCGAGTTTAATAGATATGTTGTGTTGTCGTATAAATTGCAATTTCCTGACGGTTTTATGGTGGCTCAATCGGATTAAGAACCGTTTGTAGATATTGATTAAGATTCTGATGGCATGCGCAAAAAGTCGCTGGGTTTATGTGTGGATAGATATGGACCAGTTTTTAAGCCGTAAACAAGCTAAATTTAAAAAAAAATCATACACGATTGTTTGGTTCCTCTCAACATTTGAGAATTTTTAGTTAGATATAACTGTTTTATTTTTCATACCTGTTTAAACATTGTTCTTGTCGCGAATGTATTGTTTAAGTGTGGAAATGTGTTGTTTATGTGATTGTAATTGTTTTTATATAATATCTGTTTGTTTCCCTAATAAAAATAAAAATAAAATAAAACAGTCTTTATATCCTCTGATACATTAACTTGTAATGTAGGCGAAGCAATAAAACTTTTAAGCAATAAATTTAACCCAAAAGCTCTCGGAATAAACATACTATTGATTGTACATAAATATAAAAAGGTCCATGGTATGTTACCTTATAGGATATCTCGGTGGTAGGTATCGACGACAAAAATATTTTTTGAAATTAATCAGCACATTTCGGAAATATCGTGTAAATGTCAAATTGAAAACCTCCACTTTTGAAGTCGGTTACAAACCAAATTATAAAATCGAACATAATTAAAAGAAGGTGCTAAAGAAAATTTATATTGACGCCAAGTGGCGCCAAATTCTGCGTTTATATTGCACTAAAGTGCCGGTTACAAATCACACACTCTTCTCACATGTGTTCACCGTTCATTGGAACTAGAATTCTTTATAAGGTCTGATCCGATGGTCCTGGTGTCTCACTCGTGATGTCACTCCTAACTGTATTGGAGAATGTCTCGTTTCTGTACCAGGCTATAAGCATTCCAATTTATTGTTGAAGGATCGACTTTTATGGATTTGTGACTAATTTTTTGGATATTCATACCTAATAGAGTTATAAGGAAAAATAAGGCGCCAGATTAGTTATACTGTAGACGATTTTATTCCTGTGATTTCTAAGATAAAAGAAATTGAAAAAAAAAACTGGTAGGAAAGACTCCGAAATACACGTTGAACGCTAAGGAAAGATTTGTTAGTTTTATAACCTTGTTCTCAAGTTAAATGGTTTATAGTGAAGCCATATAATAAGCTTCCAGTTAAGTATGGAGTAAGATAATTGCGAAAGTTGCGAAAATTAACACATACGCTGGAACCAAGCGGGTTCTTAGAAATACCTGATTCAGACTTGCTGACGTAAGACCAGTTTTTGTCCAAATTAGTTAAAGACTAGCGAGCGTTCACGTCAATGGTCATTTACTCCCTATTTATTTAAAAGCAATTTAGTTAGAAACAGTTTTTTTAGGTCCGCTCAGTTTGGATTAAAGTAAAATATAGCATGATCTATTTTTAGATGTTAATTTTAGAATGTAGATACTAAATGGCTTAAATACCTAGTTAAATTGCGCACATTAAGAAGTTCGGCGTAAAGCAAAAAAGCTTGACCTTCTATTTAACGATATTTACTAAGAAAAACCTGAACTTAATGGTACAAATTGCCAACACGCAACGTACGTATAAATTGTTCCATATCTGCAAAGTTCTCAGGAACTCGAGAGACAGATTGAATCTGATTTATACCTCACAATTAAAAGCTCCATTGTTTTTACATCTAAATCATTAAACCCATGTATCATACCTATATTATTACACTCCTACTCGTATTTCTTGACTTTTTGTGGTTCACTTTTGATGATCATACATGGCCATGATGTCAACTTGAAACATGATCTCATTGGCTTCGATAATGTTTGGTCGTTTATTATTTATAGCATATAAATTATGATATACATATTTAAATCTTCATTGTTTATGTCTAAACGATGATTTACACATTTCTTGCGAGTACAGTCAGAAATTGAATCATCATTTTCAGCTTGCCATTTCACAGCTGGGTACAAAACACTCTATCAATGCAACTCACAACAGATATAAGTAATGCTTTAACAATAACATTCAAAAGCGGTCTGCCTAACTTAACCTTTTGAAATCCGGAACAAAGATCAATGAGAAATGGATATTCTATTGTGTCTATAATCGAACGATAAGATCATTGTATGTTAGGTCATGTTTCTAGACTTATATTTCCACAAAGCTATTCTAGATTTTTATATTATTACCTACTTTTTTTTGCCGATTACTGTCTTTCTTAAGAACTAATCGTCACTGATGCACATGACCTCATGAACTTGTCCCATGACTGCAATTAATCTCAGTCCCTACAATTTTATGACGCTTGATACCACTATTTTGTCCTCATCAAGATGTAATGGAACTATCATTTTAAAACTTAAAGTACAGCTTATGGCTCAGCGTTTAGCACTCGCAGTACTGATAGGGCTAACAATCGGACAATTCTTCAAGTCCCAACAATGGTTGTTCCCAGTGTATCGACCGACAATCTGCCGACGCTCTGACGGTCTTTCACTTATGCCTGTAATGTAATTGGCCAATTGTTTAGTTGCGGTTTCAAAAGTTTTATCTTTTATGATATGTTTATTGTTTTCGTTAATTTGCGAATGGTTTCGGCCTGTTTCTGGTTTCAGTTCGTCTCGTAGTGCTAGTAGATGTTTAAATCTTCTGGCACTATGTGATAAATAGGATGTCTCGTATAATTTTTTTGTGTATGACATACTCTATCTTATATTACTTGGGGTCCGCGTAAAATTTGTCTCATTCCTTTGTATGTTTTTAGAACATTCTGAAAACATATTTTATTCATAAACTTTCGTTTAACACTAATGCAATATTTTTTTCCTTAAGTTAAATTACCAACTTGACGTAACGTCGGTAAAACTCGCGTATTTAACATAAAACTATTTTCGCATCGTTAATTGTTGGCGTTTGCGGTTTATGGTCTGTGTACTCGTTATAGTAAGTGGTGTGTGAAGACTTGAACACTATAAATCCTCCTTACAATAAGAGACTCGGTTTTAAATTAAAACTCTTTGATGGGAAATTATAATACGGATGCGACGGAAGTGGGACTCGATTGAAATCTGTGAGATTAGAAATTAAATTCAACTGTTTTTTTTTGGTTTTCTGGTGTTCTCTACAATTTCAATTGTGGGTCAAGTATTTTACTTACCTGCAACGTAAGGTAGTGAAGTTTTATTCCAGTCGCAAAATTCACTCTTCCAAATATGACGAAAGGGTTTTGCAATATTTTAGAGAATGCCACAGTAATAATACCATATAGAGTAACACCTAAACACACATTTTTTATCTCATACCTTTGTCGGTCCATTAGAAGTTAGACAGAGGTCAGTGGTAACTTATCTAAAACCATCACGTTTGGCACAGGTCGCAGTTTTTGACACGAGCCTTGGCCGCAAAGGATGTTGCGACATAGCGCGTGTATGTCACTTAAAATGGAGCCTTCTGAGTACAGAAGCTGTGTGAAATTTTGATTCGAAAATGTACTGAGTTTAAAAGTCGTACCACGCATCTTATCATGATTAAAATAATAGTTTTCAGCATTGCGTCATATGTGTTGTTTTGCATGCCACATTTATTTAGCCTTATGTTCATCAAGCAATTTCCAATTAGTTTAAGCAATGTCTATTGCTAATTGCAATCTTTCTGAACATGGTTTACCTAAATTAAGTTCTCGTTAGAAATAATCCTCTGATCAGCAAACTTCTTAAAGGTTAACCAGATGACTTCTTCTCAACAAACTCTCCCCCAATCATTACATAAATTATAATTTTCTATTAAATTTTCGTTTGCATGTCACTCCCGCTAAGTATTTTCACTGCGGTAGTGACGGTCTGCTCGTGGGTAGATACTTATCGGTCGATCACGAGCGCGCCTCACGAACCAAATCCACGCCACTGATATTTATTTGGAGCAGCCTAGTTGATTATGTACTCCTGGTACCTAAACTGACTCTAAAGTAAAGAAAGTTTCGTTTGACACAAGATGGACGCATTTAGATCGGAAAAGGCGTCGTCGTCTTCTAAAATCCCTACACAAAGAAGTAAAATCTTTTGTCGTATTTACTTTTATTTATTAAATTATATTCTATTCTATAGAGAGTTCTAAATAATAGATTTGTCAGCACATACAAATTCCAAATTATTATTTTTGCACTATTCAGCTCCAAAGAACATTAAGCCAGTTCCTATTGAAATCGCATTAATTTATTTGCTCATAAAACTAGATAAGCACGCTTAACGAAGTCATCGATCCTGACACTAATCTAGTTGTCTTTTATTTTTCTAACTGGATTACTTGAAACCAATTAATCCAATTAAAATTATTCTCCGTAGGCGGTTCCACCGCTCTTTGATTAGAAAACCGTTTTATAACTAAGAAAAAATAGTTCCTTGATTGCGGTCGTGTAACCATCTCGAGTTTATGCGCTCCTGGTACTTGGCTGTGTAGGCGGGACTTGCATATTGCTAATGCTTGCAATATCTTGTTGAATGAGTGACGGGCCGATCAGTCAGCCTGTCAATTACGCCCACGAAGTGTTTAAGTAATTTCATATTGCACTAATGCACTTAGCATAGTGGGCTGTAAAAAATGGGTATGGAATGAAAAAAGTATGAATGCTGATGTTAATTGAATACATAATAATGCAGGGCTACTTGCTAAATTAGCGAAAAACGGCAGAGGTAAAATTCGTGTGAAAAAGAAAATAACGTATAACGACTGTGTTACGAAAATCGTAAACATTCTGCAGTCTGTCAGTCAATTTATTGAACCCAGCAAACAAAATTATACTCGTAATTTACCATGGCGATACAGAGAAAACTACCTATTACAGTATTATACAAATAACAATACTTCTCACCTAATTATAAAAATAACCTATTCTAATAACATATTATTTTTATATAATTGGCACGTAGAAACACCAGATTCTTGTATACGGTGTGTATAATACCAATAGGTTCGTTGCCCTCAATGTAAGGTTCAATGCTGAACCGAAATACTTCGGATCATGCACGGATTTTATGACCGCTTGTTTGTTTGAATGCAATCATCTGATTTGATGCACTCACTTTCCTTTGTTATGATTGGATTTTGTTTGCTTTGTTACTGTTTGCTATGGTCTACTTGATACTTAAATTGTTGAGTATTTTGGGAATATGTCGTATCATTAAGTTTGGTTCTCAAGTTACTAAAGAATAAAATGTGTAAATTAGCTTAAAGGATTTCCCTGAAAAATAAATACATTAACTTAAAAATATGTTGATGTTGCACGCAGTATCAATTTGTATTTAATTATAATTGATTCGTGTTTAGTATCATTGCAAATAGACTAGGTGTACCTTAAGTTATTGCTAAGAAATCAAAACTTCTATGTTCTCCTAACTTCTAATGAAACCGCATTTAACGAAACAAATGTATTTGTTGTTAGCTCAATCAACAATCCTCGAAGAATGCTATTTATTGCCTTGCGAAAAACAACCGGGCATAACTAGTATATGTTCCTATTTTTTGTTGTCCGACAGTAGCGCTGAACAAAGTAAGGAAGCTAATAACGATCAGATAACTCACCATGCAGATACAAACCTGTATCTCGACCTAAAACTAGTGTCGAATTCACAGCAATTTCATCATAATCTTAGCATCATCTGCTGAACAAATTGAAATGGACGATGATATTTCACGCAGACGAGATTGAGCGAAACGAAGGCGGGTACCGTTCTAAATAGGCTGATAGGATCGCCGGCGCCCTGCCTTGTACAGTATGTCTATTCTGTAAATAATTTCGGTATCGAGCTTCACCTGAGTGACACTAAAGCTCACTTCAAAAGTGAACCCAATTGGCCTTGATTTAGAATTCAAATTCGAGAATACGTATTTGACATCTCAGCGCGGATTCCGCTGTCGAGACATGAAAATAATGTTACAGAATAGCACTACAGAGCTCAGTTACTAGTGTTCCGAGAAATTTGGTAGTTTCTAGGACACCAAATTCTTTCTGTAAATAAGGAAAATAGAGTAACGAGCGACAAATGGGTGGGAAATGTTATAGTTGTTCGATTTTGGTCATTATGTACATCAAACTTTTGTGACCTGGGAAATGATTTTCCTAGCTCTTAGGATAATTCTTTCCAGGGTTGTTAGATAGTCGCTTGTTTTTGGATAGGCGATGCCTTATATACAGCTTTATTTAAGACTAGCTGTGCCTGCGACTTTGTTCGCGTGGATGACGAAACTTATCAATGAGTTTTTAACCGCAAAATTAAGTTTGTTTTTTATTGTTTATACTTTTCCGGGATAAAAACTACCCAGTGTGGTGCCCAGGACAAGGTAGTTTTTGAGTGATACCTGAACAAACAGACAGACAGACAAAAATTTTGTTAATCACTCTTTTGGGTTCGGTGTCGGTCTAGTAACACCCCCGCCATTTATTTTTTTGATATTTTCAATGTACAGAATTTTCACTTCTACAGATTTATTATAAGGATAGATATCGTTATCAAAAGATTAGCCAGGTTTATGTCTACGTTAACGTTTTCTCATCAGTTGAAGTGAAGTTTGGTAAAGATATAAAAACACAACAATGCTTGAAAAACAAAAATCAAAACAGAATTGAACTACAAAGTTCTCACAATAAAATTGTTTCATCCATATTTCACAGACAGGCTAATGTGCTATTCATTTTTGTGGGCAAACCGCAAACCACCAACCAACTTACATTTGCACTTCATCTTCGCAACTATCAATCTTATTTCTTAGGTATTACGTTAGTAAATAGTTTGGCGACCGCAAAACTGAGTTGGTTATCACCTGGACCATAACTGTACGGTTTCATTAAGATTTGACGGCCAATAGCAGCCGGAGATAGTTTGGTCATAGATATGGATTAAGATACGGTTCTAATTACTGTTACTTATAATATTGTTCTGTTTGTTACTTAAAGAGGTTATCAAATTTTTACATAATTTTAGAACAAGGAGTAATACAAAAAATGTTTTGGCTTAGCGATGTGAAAAAATATTTTAGATTTTTTTTTTCTGCTTTATCCATCTTTATTTTCATTTCGTGTCCAATTTACTTTTTGATTATTTATCAATAAAAGTATTAGTAAAATTAGAAACTACCTTTATTTATTTATCCTTCTGTGGTGTGCATTGATATGAAATGTTGTTACAGAAATTAAAGAACAAAGGATAATTAAATAATTTACTCCTTATGCGAGAGCAGCCAATCTTTCTATCTACACATATTAGAAAACAAAGTCGGTCCGTCTGAACGCAATAAACTCAAAAACTATGAAACGGATTTTTAAATATTTTCGCCAATGTATAGAGTATGTGTATATAATTCAACTAGCTGTACCCGGCATGCGTTGCAATGCAATTTTTTCTACCTACTACCTACCTACTACCTACCTACTACCTACCTACTACCTACCACCTACCTACTACCTACCTACTACCTACCTACTACCTACCTACTACCTACCTACTACCTACCTACTACCTACCTACTACCTACCTACTACCTACCTACTACCTACCTACTACCTACCTACTACCTACCTACTACCTACCTACTACCTACCTACTACCTACCTACTACCTACCTACTACCTACCTACTACCTACCTACTACCTACCTACTACCTACCTACTACCTACCTACTACCTACCTACTACCTACCTACTACCTACCTACTACCTACCTACTACCTACCTACTACCTACCTACTACCTACCTACTACCTACCTACTACCTACCTACTACCTACCTACTACCTACCTACTACCTACCTACTACCTACCTACTACCTACCTACCTACTACCTACCTACTACCTACCTACTACCTACCTACTACCTACCTACTACCTACCTACTACCTACCTACTACCTACTACTACCTACCTACCTACTACCTACCTACTACCTACCTACTACCTACCTACTACCTACCTACTACCTACCTACTACCTACCTACTACCTACCTACTACCTACCTACTACCTACCTACTACCTACCTACTACCTACCTACTACCTACCTACTACCTACCTACTACCTACCTACTACCTACCTACTACCTACCTACTACCTACCTACTACCTACCTACTACCTACCTACTACCTACCTACTACCTACCTACTACCTACCTACTACCTACCTACTACCTACCTACTACCTACCTACTACCTACCTACTACCTACCTACTACCTACCTACTACCTACCTACTACCTACCTACTACCTACCTACTACCTACCTACTACCTACCTACTACCTACCTACTACCTACCTACTACCTACCTACTACCTACCTACTACCTACCTACTACCTACCTACTACCTACCTACTACCTACCTACTACCTACCTACTACCTACCTACTACCTACCTACTACCTACCTACTACCTACCTACTACCTACCTACTACCTACCTACTACCTACCTACTACCTACCTACTACCTACCTACTACCTACCTACTACCTACCTACTACCTACCTACTACCTACCTACTACCTACTACCTACCTACTACCTACCTACTACTACCTACCTACCTACTACTACCTACTACCTACCTACTACCTACCTACTACCTACCTACTACCTACCTACTACCTACCTACTACCTACCTACTACCTACCTACTACCTACCTACTACCTACCTACTACCTACCTACTACCTACCTACTACCTACTACCTACCTACTACCTACCTACTACCTACCTACTACCTACCTACTACCTACCTACTACCTACCTACTACCTACCTACTACCTACCTACTACCTACCTACTACCTACCTACTACCTACCTACTACCTACCTACTACCTACCTACTACCTACCTACTACCTACCTACTACCTACCTACCTACTACCTACCTACTACCTACCTACTACCTACCTACTACCTACCTACCTACCTACTACCTACCTACTACCTACCTACCTACCTACTACCTACCTACTACCTACCTACCTACCTACTACCTACCTACCTACTACCTACTACCTACCTACTACCTACCTACCTACTACCTACCTACCTACTACCTACCTACCTACTACCTACCTACCTACTACCTACCTACCTACTACCTACCTACCTACTACCTACCTACCTACTACCTACCTACCTACTACCTACCTACCTACCTACTACCTACCTACCTACTACCTACCTACCTACCTACTACCTACCTACTACCTACCTACCTACTTACTACCTACCTACCTACTACCTACCTACCTACTACCTACCTACTTACTACCTACCTACCTACTACCTACCTACCTACTACCTAATTGTTTTTTTTTTTTTTTAATTGTACAAAAGTATCCTATGTCCGTCTCCTGGCTCTAAGCTACCTCCCCACCAATTTTCAGCCATATCGGTCCAGCCGTTCTTTAGTTATAAATGGTGTAACTAACACGACTTTCTTTTATATATATAGATAGATAATTGGGTTGCTAGTGTTAAAAAAGAACACATTACAAACCGGACATAGAATATTGTTTACTGTATTATAAATTACTTGACCAATTATGGTGCTAAAACTAGCTTCTATACAGGGTGGGTAAAAAATCGTGGATCAAACGAAACTGGGCGATAGTTGAGGTTATTTGCAGTAAAAAATATCTTTGTGGCAGTGCTCTTACTTGATGTCCTTAAAAGTTATGACTATTTGAGTGCTTTTTGAAAAAAATACCAAAATTTGTGATAAATAGGCAATTGGAGTAAAATGGGTACCTATTTTAAAATAATAACTGGTGTTTAGTTGCTTCTAGGAAACGTATCATCACCACAAAAGTGCTTTTATGATAGTAGGTACCATTATTTATGAGTACTGGCACTTTTTACAATATCTTTTAAGTCTCACGAAAAATTATTTGTAACTTTAGAACCTTACTGTAAAAAAGAAATGTACTACCAAAAGATGACCCTGTATTAAAAAATCTTCCCTATTTAATGACGATTAAAATGAGGTATAACACATAGCGGTTTGTAGCCAAATTATTTTTTTATGGTCATTTTTTCATAGCAAGGTCTAAATAAAGTAAATCAGAGGATAGTCAAACACAGGTATTCAAATTCATTAAGTTTTATTTAATAATAACACAATAAATCTTGTTACAGCAATTGTTCGAAATGCCTTCCTCTGGCGATAATACACATACGACATCGTCTAATAAAATTACGTCGCAGCCTACGAAATGCGTTTCTGTTGCGTTTAACACTTTCTTTCGCTATCTCGATTTTATTTCTTAATTCTTGCACCGTTTGGTTCTCTTTTTCGTACACCAACTCTTTTATGTATCCCCACAAAAAAAAAATCTATCGGATTTAGATCCGGAGATCTCGGTGGCCATTGGATTGTTCCACCTCGACCAATCCAACGATTTGGGTAGTGGGCGTTTAAATGTTCTCGGACTACTCGAGGTCGAGGTGGAACAATCCAATGGCCACCGAGATCTCCGGATCTAAATCCGATAGATTTTTTTTTTTGTGGGGATACATAAAAGAGTTGGTGTACGAAAAAGAGAACCAAACGGTGCAAGAATTAAGAAATAAAATCGAGATAGCGAAAGAAAGTGTTAAACGCAACAGAAACGCATTTCGTAGGCTGCGACGTAATTTTATTAGACGATGTCGTATGTGTATTATCGCCAGAGGAAGGCATTTCGAACAATTGCTGTAACAAGATTTATTGTGTTATTATTAAATAAAACTTAATGAATTTGAATACCTGTGTTTGACTATCCTCTGATTTACTTTATTTAGACCTTGCTATGAAAAAATGACCATAAAAAAATAATTTGGCTACAAACCGCTATGTGTTATACCTCATTTTAATCGTCATTAAATAGGCAAGATTTTTTAATACAGGGTCATCTTTTGGTAGTACATTTCTTTTTTACAGTAAGGTTCTAAAGTTACAAATAATTTTTCGTGAGACTTAAAAGATATTGTAAAAAGTGCCAGTACTCATAAATAATGGTACCTACTATCATAAAAGCACTTTTGTGGTGATGATACGTTTCCTAGAAGCAACTAAACACCAGTTATTATTTTAAAATAGGTACCCATTTTACTCCAATTGCCTATTTATCACAAATTTTGGTATTTTTTTCAAAAAGCACTCAAATAGTCATAACTTTTAAGGACATCAAGTAAGAGCACTGCCACAAAGATATTTTTTACTGCAAATAACCTCAACTATCGCCCTGTTTCGTTTGATCCACGATTTTTTACCCACCCTGTATACATATCAATGTACTGGAACATACAGGAAAACAATCGTGGCAATGACATACAAATTGATTTATAATCTGTATTTAACATACAAGGCTTGTATCTTATTATATAGCTTCAATTAATTATATTATTATGAGAAAACTAGAAATTAATTGAATAAAATAATAATACTATAATTTCTTTTAATTGGTAATATAAATAAAGTAATACTTAATAATGAAAGACTTTTATAATTACGGTTAATTAAGATTTACTTATTACTTTAATTACATAAGTTTTAAGAGAAAATAATGATACATGTAAAAGCAATATAATACGAGATTATGTTGGACATGTACACCGTTATAATATTTTTAACCCTCGACATGCAAAAAAGAGGTTGATATAAGTTTGACGTGTCTCTCTGTCTGTTGTATCTAGACTAAACGAACAAACAGATTTATATGCGGCTTGTTTCTATCGTACCGTAGCTTGAAAGATTTTTTTTATGTAGGTAATTTTTTTTCCAGAAATTATTTCTTTTATCACGTTGAAATTATTAGTCCGGTAGAGCAGTAAAAGCCTCCATGAGGCTAACTGCGGCAGTTCTACTTAATTTTTTTTTATTGAAATGATTAAAAAAAATGTAATTAAAATCAATACATTCCAGGTAGATTTAACACTTGATACATATTATTTATGTTGAACAATATTAATACACAGACGTCATCACTTATTACTTGATGGAATATTATTAGTTATGTCGTATATATACCAGTTCTGGATTTTACGTAAAACAGATCGAATGCGTACATGTAACAAACTTTCACTAAGTTATATATAAAACCTATTATATATGACATCACAAGAAATACATAAAATGTGTTATGTTATTATTACTACTAGCCACTCAAATAATTTACACAATTTCATATATATATAAAAAAAAATATTATGCTCGATATCTTTCGTCGCGATAATTGTTATTGAAATAAGTAAAAGTAGAAGAATTAAAATTAAAAAAGGTAAATAAAACAGAAAATATTACTTCATACATTAACGTACTTCCTTATTAATGTTAAAAGTGTAGAAACATTTTATAAGGACTATTTCACACGACATGAAGTCAAAGGGAAAGTATCGGAACTGTTGATCCAGTTTTCGTGATATATTTCAGCGAATGAAATTATTGTTATATATTGTCGAATCGATATTTCAGTGTCTTAAATTAAGTTTAGCAATCATATAAAAATAACAAAAAAATAGATAACGAACTACCTACAGTTAAATGATCAAATTGTTACTTCACGTATTAAATATGTATAGGATACTTTTTATTTGTGTATTGCAATAGGGCTAGCAAACACAATTTGTATAAAGCAAGGTTTCAATGTTCCCTTAGAATTAGTGAAGGTAATTCGCAAAGAAAACAAACGCCCCATGTATAGCTTTTAGTTAAATTAAAAAGGCTTATAATAATTACTTTTATGTGCTCATTAAATGCACTTGCCTACATCAAATTTTTGCGTATTCTGTAGGTAACACTTTTTACTGCTCACCAATAAAAACTGTAATTATATACACAATGCAACAGCGCCCAATGAATCGGCATTAACACAATGTAAAACAGTAGCAATACAAAATCAGTAAAATCAAGAAAGTACAATCATCGTGCTCATTGGCTCGGGCAACGGGAATCAGTCCATGAAAGCATACCTCCGTAGAAACTTTCGCTCATGCTAATCATGTAGGTATCAATAATATATGTTTGATTAGAATTATCTGCTCTACCAGTATGCAGCCCCCCCCCCCCTTCCCCTCCCGCCAGGTGGACTGATGACCTGAAAAAGGTCGCTGGAGGGGACTGGATGCGGAGAGCGGAGGACCGGGTGTTGTGGCGCAAATTGGGAGAGGCCTATGTCCAGCAGTGGACTATGATTGGCTGAATGATGATGATACCTGTATACAGATGAAAAGAATTCTCTGATAATGGGCTTTACGAGAGAACTTTTCTGTGGATAATTTTGCCAAGCTATGTTGGGGTCGGTATCCAGTCTTACCGGATTCGGGTGGTGTATTTTCATGGAACGACTACGTATCTGACTTTGATAACTCATTTACTAGGGTAATACAATATCCCTTGGTAAGAGTTTTCAGAATGAAATAGATTGACAGAGACAAAATAATTAAAACATTCATGTTTACTAAACGTTTAATATTAGGAGCCTTATGTAAAAAATCTCGATGTTTTTGACAACATTATCTAGAAGGAAATAAAAATAAAAATCTACTTAACAGTTGCAGATTCTAAACACCCTAGATGTATCTTAGCTTTAAAAATATTGACATTCCTCAATATCGACACTACCAAAAACGCTAAATAATTAAGAAAACAAAATTAATACATTACCGAGATCAACGTAACTCAAAAGTTACATAAACTACGTCACCAAAGTTGACCTCATCATTTTATTTTGATATTCAATTTTAAACCTTATGGCCTTCAGAATAAGAGTTACTTGTATTGTAGCGGTATGTAAGGCGTGGGCGTTCCGAGGCTGTATTTATGATGTCATAGTGTCAGGGTCTTCACTTAGCTTATTTTATTAGCTATTCGTAACTTCAATGGATTTGCGTTTAAAGAACGTTTAAATGCTACGATTCAGTTGGATTTGTTTAGATTTGTGATGCAAGTTTTAAGTAAGTTTTGAAATTGCAATAGGTGTTTACTATACTTTTTAGGTCCTTCCTTAATATTTTTTATAAATCCTATGGTAACTTACTCATCAATAAGAAAGCTATCAGTCGTGGGAATATTTTTTTTAATTGCACAAGTTCTTTCGATGACTCATACTCACAAACACATATAGAATATAAACGTCATCTCTTTACAATCATCAGTGAAGACTAAAAGTGTAGCTCGATACATCAAATTTTTTCTATGTAAGTTTATTTAAAAGTAAATAGAGCAGTATTTACTTTTAAATAAACTTCGACGTTCTGTAAAAAACAAATGACTGCCCCAAATACTCGAAATTTATATCCAGCATATTAAAACCGTGTCCAGACTTTATAACTGGGCCTAGTCATCAATATCGCACACACACATACACACACAGACATACAGACTCATTTCCTCATAGTTCCAGACTGTTATAGACCTGGATGGGAGCCAGACGTCAAGTCTAGCTTTCACTGTAACACTATACGTCTAGATTATGATATCATTGTTAACCGACTTTGAAAAAGGAGGAGATTCTTCAATGTCTATGAATGAATTTTACGCTCTTTTTTAATTTAAATGAGCTTACGTATCAGTACTATGTTTTAATTATACGGCTTGATACTGGAAAAATATGAACAATCTTAGATTAGACTTTTCATGAACTATATCTAGATTAGACTTTTCATGAACTATATAGATTTTTTACTGCAATGTAGTTAAAGAAAATGCAGTTGCAATCCAAATACATGCACCTAAAATATACTATGTGGGACCAACCTCGCCTCGTCATTATGTCTTCCTTAAAAAAGGCTGGTCATCATAAACCATTTAAATAAAAGAAAGTATAGAAACAATCAAGCCTTCTTTATATTATTGTTAAGTGCACTAAATTATTTATATTCGAGAGATGAGATTATAAGATACTTTTTCTCATTATCTATCGATAATCATAAATAAGTTAAGATGTATCCAAAAGGTCAGATACAAGATATTTAAATTATATCTCAGATAAAATCTACTTGCAAGACTGTTCCATCATAGCTCATACTTCCCTATCATACAATAATGAACTCTATGACAAGGGGTTAAAGTAGAAATTGCAAAGAAAGTTTAGGAATTTTAACTGGCTATTGTTTGTAATCGCTTAATTGGGTGTATTCTCACGTCTTGTAAAATTTTCGCGATAACATCGACACAGATACTGCACTATTTTAGTCTCCTTTCATTTTTTATATTACATTCATATCTTATTTTTTTGCTAAGGGATAACCAACCTTATTCATAGGATGTTAAAGTAGTATGTGACTGAGCAAAGCTATGTCGTCTAACAAGTATTGTTTCTGTATATTTTTTTTAATTTAACGACATCTTCTATTTTCTACATTGTATCATAAATGAATTCAATAGAGACATTTTGATTGTTATATCCACTACACGAAGCGAAAAATGAATAAAAAGACATCGAAAAATCATAGGCCAAGTTCAAAAAATTGTATGCTTAATTGTAAAAATTATGTAAAAAAGAATTCTTCCGACTATTTGACAGTTACAATGCGATCCAGTATAATAAGAAAAAACAAAATACATAAATAAATAAAATGTTATGTATTTACAGAAAAGAAAAAAAAAACTTATTCTTCTTGCATTTATTTTATTTTTTTAGTGGCGTTTTAAATTAAATCACATAATTAATAAATCTTAGACCCAATTTAACAACATATTTTTCTCCCCAGATATCGGACATCGTAATCGGCCAAGAAGCGAACGTGACAGCTCGCGAGGCGCTGCTGAGCTGGGCTCGGCGCTCCACAGCCAAGTACCCGGGCGTGCGGGTGGCCGACTTCACCTCGTCGTGGCGGGATGGGCTCGCCTTCAACGCGCTTATACACAGGAACCGCCCTGATTTGATAGACTGGCGTAATATCAGGTGGGTGTTGGAGCTTGTTTCTTTTTATTTTAAGCTACCATATACCATGGAATAGAATACTTTGGGCAGAAAGTGTTACCCAAAATAAATTTTAAATATATTTGGCTGTAATAAAATTTCTGGAAAACTGTAATTATTTTTGTATCCTGTAAGGTTATAGCTTCATGGTATTTAAAAAAAAAACTGTCGAAATTTTACTTCTAACCTATTTAACTTATTAATTTGTTTTTCAAGTACTTTTCTTCCAATTATCTGAAGACATATAAAGACAAAAATAAATATGTATACATTTTATAAATAGAAATAACAAAATTAAAGTTAATTAGCACATATTTATTTCTTATTATTTGTTGCTTTATAGATCAAGGCAGGTCCGTGAGCGCTTGGAGACAGCATTCCACGTGGTCGAGAAGGAGTATGGAGTTACCAGACTATTGGATCCTGAGGGTAAGTTCCAACATAGTTACTTCTTATACTGATGCAATAATACAAAGACAAAAAAAAACATCAGCCATTATTAAAAAAAAAAAACAAAACAATGTCGAACCATGCTAGTCGAACCCGTAAATAAACTTAAAAACCGTTATACAAATATTACTATTACTACGCATAATAATAACCGTAAAATTAACAGTTCCTAAACATAAATATCACTCATAGTAAAAATATTTTTTTTTTGGACTTGGCTGTTTTTTACCGATGCGACTGCAAAGTTTCGTCACGCGCAATAAACTGCACGCTTACCATGAGCTCTTTAAGCAGGACTGTTGCCGTTGAGTAAGCGAGACGGCGCTATGCGCAGTGTAGTGCGCCGTCTCGCTTCCGCAACAATACTGCTTTAACAGTTCATGGTACAGACCCAGCTAATGTTTACGATCGAATCGTTTGCGGCAAGCGTGACGATAGGGTGACTATTGCCTTTAGTACCGTTATATATTCGTTTCTTTATAAACAATGGAATTTAGACAGTTATCCGTTATTTGAATACTGTTAGCAGATCGTCCAAAAAGGTCAAAAGGATCAAGGATGATTTTGATCGAGACGAAAGTGAACGGACCAATTAGACTCCTACAAAAAACGACTGGTATAGGACAGAAATTTGTGGAAAAGAGAGAGAGACCTTTGCTCTACAGTAGGACAATGTGGGCTTAATAGATTAGATTTATGCATGTGTACCAGTGTTGTTATGGATATCCATATCCGTAACCGAAACTATCGGATATCCGAAATAAAAAAATATCCGTAACCGTAACCGAATCCGGAATAAAAGTTTTGGATAGTTTCGGATAGGGCGGAGTCTAACTAAATACTACACTCGTACGAATTAACTGTGCACTCCGCTGGAAATGCTGGAATGCCTCTCCCACTACTTACCATACGCCTTACTTATGGCAACTTCCGTTGCGCCTGCGCCTTATCTAAGCCATCGAACACCTTTGTTCATACCAGTGTTGTTATGGATATCCATATCCGTAACCGAAACTATCGGATAATCCGAAATAATTTAATATCCATAACCGTAACCGAAACCGATATTATATTTTACCAATATCCATATCCATATCCGGATCCGAAATTAAATATCCATAACATCCCTGATGTGTACTTGTGTAGTATGTATTTTTACTAGACAAACCTGTTAATCGAAGCGCAGGGCACTACCTACCTGTTCTCGAAGCGTTTCATCGTTTTTTAGGGTTCCGTACCCAAAGGGTAAAACGGGACCCTATTACTAAGACTCCGCTGTCTGTCTGTCCGTCTGTCAGTCTCCAGGCTGTATCTCATAAACCGTGATAGCTAGAAAGCTGAAATTTTCACAAATGATGTATTTCCGTTGCCGCTATAACAACAAATACTAAAAACCACATAAAATTAATATTTAAGGGGGGCTCTCATACGACGGTGGTACGGAACCCTTCGTGCACGAGTCCGACTCGCACTTGGCCAGTTTTTATATATATTTTGTCCAATAAATGGTTAAATTCAATTACGTAATAAATAGCTGCAATGACTTGATTAGGATAACTGGAAACAGTCTTAAATTCGCGGCACATTCAAAAGATTTAAAAGAAGTTGCGAATAGTTTACATCCATTTTTGGCTTCATTCGTTAACTCCTTGCAGCACATGTATGTAAGTAATGAGTTTCTAACCCATCGTAATTACTTACCCTTATTAGACTACTAGATTCCTACAACAGTTTAAAAGCTGTTTTAAATGTCAACATTTAAACCTGGTTAGTTTCCTATTTGATGATTTGCTATGTGCAAATTACAGATAGGATCAATCTTGCCTTCCTTAAGGCTTACAGCCTTGTATGCCGTTGCAAGCTTAGTTTTTTGTAGTTTCCTTATAACGTAAATAATTAAATACTTGCTCCTAGAAGCCTTGCGGCTAGAAGTTAAAGTAATAACTACAACTGAAGGTTTTCATTCCCCTCTTCGTCAGTAACTATTGCCATTTTGATAACGTTTGAAATTTTGAAAATCGTTGACGTCGTTAAACAACGGGTAACTACGTTATTGAAAAAAAAAACAGCCATTCCTTTTAAAAAAAGTTCCCCTTCAAAACGAGACTGACCGAACAGCCAGACACAAAACATTTTGATTAGCACAAAAAAAACTCAACAAAGCGAAATAGAAAATTATCACTATTATATCAATGAACCCGCGAACCCAAATTTAATAGCTTTCTTGATCCAATCTTCCGGGCATAGTAACAATACCGTATTGTTCCCAAACGGTTTCCATTGGCTGGTATAAGCAGACAATATTAAATTATTAGATACATTGGCAGGTCGTTCAAAGTGCTTTACGATCCATTGTTAGATTTGGTCTTACAAGTGTAGCTTATTAATGACGTAATTATGCTAGTGGCTTTAAATATGATGGTTCGTGAAGCAAGGAGAGCGAAAGTCCAAAATCTTTGTTAGGAGTCCATATTCTACTTGGGTTATAATGTAAATGTTACTTGATCATCATCGTCCACAGCCGTTGTCATCCCACTGCTAGGACTTTCTTTTTATGTGCCTTTTTCTCAAAAGTCACTTACGTATAGCAACAAGCTTCGTTAAAATTTCTGTGAGCATAAAATTGGTTCAATATGAAATTTTGTGAGATTATTTTTCTGTATCGTAGTCCTTTTTGCACAAATCAAAAATGCAATTTTTCAATCCGCACCTAACTCCCATTATATCGAATTTAAACATGGTTGCCTACGAATACATGTAGAACTTTAATAATAATACAAGCGCCTTCGCTCTATACACAGGTACAAACAAAAGAATAATTATATTCCAAAGTCGTTATAAAGTTGGCGTGAATAATCGGTGCAACCTCGGCGTTGCGATTTTATTGTGCGATTGTCGCGATAACTGACTGCAGCGATTTGCGACTAATTGCTATAATTTTCTAAGTGTGTGTCGTTTTAATAATGGGGTCGTCACCTTCGTTCGGTAGGGATTGTATGTCTTTTTAGTTGGTAAATGTCAAAGGACACTACTTTTCTATAAATAAACTTGCAATATCATACATCAATATAAATAATTTTACCTTAATGACCTCAATTTTTCGAGAACTCGAAAATAATACTTTGTATTACGTTCTAGGCTCTAGTTAAATGGTAAAGCAGATAGGATATACCTATGTATAGTAATACAAAAGTTGCTCACTGTGGATCCATCGTAAACAATTAATTGGGTAACTTGGAAGATAGTTGAAACTTTTATCTATCAGATGCAATGACTGACTAGATAATAGAACCAACTTGTTTGTACATAATTGTTGAAACTAATCCCTCTTTTCTTTGCAGACGTGGACACCCACGAGCCGGACGAGAAGTCCCTCATCACGTACATCTCGTCGCTGTACGAGACGTTCCCCGAGCCGCCGGCGGTGCACCCGCTGTTCGACGCCGAGTCGCAGCGCCGCGCCGCCGCCTACACCGAGCAGGCCGCGCAGCACCGAGCCTGGCTGCACGAGAAGTGTGCACTCATGCAGGTCAGTTGCAGTACTGTTTTACACATATAGCGAAAAACTGTTTATACACACGTATAGTGAAATTGGTATGAAGGTAAAACTGACCCTTAGAATGTAGGAAACAGTTGGGATCAGATCGTTCTTTTTAAAATTTGTTGACCTCCTTGGTCGAGTGGCTTACCAGATCTGAAGTCCCGACACGTCCCTTTCGATCCCAAGACAGGTCAATGCAAAAAATCACTTTTCTACATTTTCATGGGTCTGGGTGTTTGTGATATCTTCGTTGTTTCTGATTCCATACTCAAATGCTTTATATTTATATTTGTTTGGGTTCAGAGCTATCATGTATGTGATGTTGTTTATTATTTATTATTTTTCTTAACCCTTCCTTTATTTCCCAGGACCGTGCTTTCCCGTCAACTTTGATCGAGATGAAGAAGCTGCTCAGCGAGAGCACGCGTTTCCGCCAAGAAGAGGTGCCGCTCCGGCAGCGGGAGAAACAGAAGCTCTTCCATCATTACAGGGAATTAGAGGTAAGGATATATCCTTATGTAGGTCACAAGCCATGAAACGATCTTCTTTGTAGATTGGTTGTTTCTTTCTTCATATAAAGGTCCAAAATCCATTTGCCATATGGACGTTTTTTCAAAAATTTAATGGATTTCTGTAGCCAAGTGACATAGAACTAGCTTAAATGACCTTCAATGAATGAAAATAAGATTGGCTAGAGAGGTTGGACTTCTTGTTCATTTTGCAGGATTTTTCTCGTATAAATGAAAACTCAACGTTAACATTCCAAGCCATATAGATAGGTCCCATTCTGAATACTTCTACTATAGTCGCAAGTGCCGTGTTCTAAACCTTATTTGATTTGTTTGTTTATAGACTATGTATACTTCTTTGCCTATTTGTCCATTTATGAGAACCTAAATTTATTGCGTCCAGAGAAATATCAGCACACATTTTTTTTACTTCCACAACAGAAATATTTCGAAACGGTGGGCGAGTGCGACATCGAGCCGACGTTGCGGCCGGACGCGCTGGAGCAGGCGTGGTCGCGGCTGCTGATGGCGCAGCAGGAGCGCGAGCGAGACCTCACCGACGAGATCCGCCGCCTCGAGCGCCTGCAGCGGCTGGCTGAGAAGCTGCACAGGTATACACAACTATCAACCTTACGCGACTATCAATAAAGTTCATTTTAAATCGTACGAGATCCGCCACCTAGAGCGCTTGTAGTGGCTGGCTGAGAAGCTGCATAGGTAAACAAACAATTATCAACCTTATTTGGATGACAATAAAGTTCATTTTACATCGTACTATTAAAGCGGTCATAAGAAATATGAAGTTGTAGTGGAAATTGAACCTTATTTGCAAGCATTGCAGTTAGTTTTCTTCTAACTCGTGTAACGTGTAAACAGATCTGCTTTATGACGTAGCATCGTAAGAAATCTACGAGCACGAAGCACCAAGAAAGAAAGATATCTCATATGTCATTCATTTAAGAAAGAAAGATAAAGCGTTTATTTATTATCACATCGTGGGGAAGATTAGTGTTTTATGTGTAGGATAGTACAAAGAAATTTGATATGCTTTTGCCGATTTCTGTGCTGTTTATGTAATAATCCTCCCTTATATCTTTTATATGAAGAAGTATCTAAACCAAACCTTCTCAACAGGGACATAAAACAAACGGAATCCGGCCTCGAAAGCGTAGAACGTCACATCGAGAGCGAGATCCGTCGCGTGGAGCGCGGCGTGCACCCGGCCGACGCGAAGCTAGCCGCGGAACAGATCGAGCAGGAGCTGCGCGCCATGGAGCACACCATACAGGAGATGTTCCAGGACTCGCACGCGCTCAGGGAGGGACGGTACCCGCAGGCGCAGGACTTGCATCGACGGTTAGTACCTAGATTTACCAATATACCTAGTTTTATTCAATTTTTGGGGGGTTGGTTATAGTAAACTGGTTAGGCTAGTTCTATGTAGGCTTTCTTGCCGGTTGTTCCCCATAGGAATGACATTTTGGAACCGGCAACAAGAGTCATTTAACGTTTTGAAAGAGCTTAAAAGAACAACTTGAAATAAATATAATTATTTTGATCTTGTTTTTGTAGTCTCTAAGGTTATTTTGAGGATTTAGTTAGTCAGTATAGTTATTCATGCTACAATTTTATTGGGGAAGAAAACACTAAGTAGATAAAGCGAATCAAAGATCAGAAGTGGGGACTAAAGGCTTCATGTTTGCACACAAGTTGTACACAATTGTGACGCTATGTGACATTTGAATGATTTTTTTATTGTCCGTTTTCGTTACGAACATATCAATATTTGACATTAATGTTTCTTTCTTCTCATTCAGAGTCCAACAAGTCCAAGACCGCTGGCTGAACGCTCGGCAATCATTCACGGGTCGTCTGCTCCCGCGGCTGTCGTCGGTGCGGCTGCCCGTGCAGCAGACCACCGTCCGCCGCGAGACCCGCACCGTGCTGGAGACCAGGGTGCACGACGCCGACCCCAAGTTCCAGCAGCTGGCTGAGGCCACGCGCTGGTGTAAGGAGAGACTGGTAAGGACATGTTATATCCTGGGACAATTCACACACGGTCATCTGATTTCGAACTACGCACAGCCTGCATAACAACCAGATACAGAAAAAATTATCATGCTTATTACCTAAATATTTGTCCTGGCTGGGAATCTAACCCACGACCTACGGTTCAACAGTCGAGAGTCATTAATTAATAGACCAACAGGCTAGTTTCTCATTTTTTGTTAAGGATTCGGTAAGATCGTGGAAGCTTGGAATAATCCTCCTTCCAGTTGGTAGCTTGGAAATTCCAACAGCTTGCGAAAAGACATAACAAGAAACTTTTATTAAATAAACCAGATTTTACAAAAGCAACTTAATACTAGATGTTTATGTGACACTTAATAATAAAATTATGTTGTTTCCAGAAAAAACTACACGAATCCGACTACGGGTCCGACTTGCCGTCGGTCCAACACGAGCTCAACAAGCACCAGAGGGAACACAAACAAATCGATCAGTTCCATTCAAAGGTAAGTCCTGATTATATCTAATTATTAATTTATTACTTAAATATTTAATAAAAAATTGAGACAGCAACAAAAACCCTGAATAATTTACTCAATATCTAGATAATGAAAAATAAAGTATACTATTATTTATGCAAAAAAAAAAAAACCTAAATAAAACTTAAAGTCTTTCAAGTATGCGTACGGCACAGCGTGAAAACCTGACCTACCTTTGTTGCTTGCTTAAGTTGCCCGTTATTGTAAGGCAAAGATCTAAGGGGAATATTGACAAACGAGCCAAATACAACCTTCTGCACATACACATAAAGTCCTATATCGCATATACTAATCACATTTCGTTCTCAGGTGGAGCAATGCGTATTAAACCGCTCAAACTTTACCGGCGAAGAGCTGAACCTCTACAACCAGCATCTCAGTCAGCTGCAGAAATTGTACGCTGAACTGCTGTCAACCAGCACTAAACGGTCAGTTGAATATAACTTCTATGTCTATAGAAATAAAGTTGGAATTATATTGCATGTTTTTTGTTTGGATGAGTTGAAAAATTTTTCTTTATTACCTCGCCTATCTAGTCCATCCTGTAGAATGGATATAAAAGAACATTGTGAGTTAAAAATTAACTTTGTGCTCTTTGTAATGCAGTCCATTTCATTTTGACCACTCATCGCCATTAGGATGTATATTACTCTCCATATGCCGTTCTATTCAAGATTGTTGCAGACGTTGTTAGTTGAAAATTGACTTTATGTTTATTGCTGTAAAGTCCAATTCTTTTTGACTGAATAATACTTACGTAACTTCTTACCTCTTTTCCCTAGCATGTCGGACCTAGACGCGTTACAAGATTTCCTCCAATCTGCGACCGCCGAGCTGAACTGGCTCAACGAGAAGGAGCAAGTGGAGCTGTCCAGGGATTGGGCGGACCCTCACATTAACTTGCCTGCTGTACAACATTATTATGAGGTATGGAAATTAGATTTTTTGGTATGTGACGTTGTAACAAACTCCTTAATTATCCCTTCGTAGGTTTGAAAATTGAGAAATTTACGACCTGAAAACTGAGTAAAGAATTATGTTCAGTTAATCCCCTAGATTAGTAGAAGTTTATCTTCATCAACTAAATGAAAAGTCTTGAAAACTTTTGGCATGCTATCCTTTTTACACTTTTTTTATCTGATCAAGATAATCGATGGCAGTTCGACAATTAGATAATTCCAGATCAAGAACCAAATAATATGAGAACAGATAACTACCAATATACTAGTCAAAATTCGAGAGTAATTAGTGAAATTTATATTTACATTATAAAGAACACGGTGTGCCTTATCCTTATATCCTTGTATGTATCCGGATCCAGAGAGTTAATCACCCGCCAACTAAAAACCTGTATGCAATACAATATCAATCCTATCCCGACCCATTACAGTCCATTGTCGAGTGAACCTGTTTTATAATTAGTTTAAACGATTCGTTTTGTTACAAGCATTCGTTTGGAGACGATAGAGAGGTTTGTTTTACATCATTATGTTATTCATTGTTCAATTATGTTCTGTTGCTAATTTCAGTTTTTGATGTGCTTTTTATGTTTTTACCGCCAGATGGCGTTGCATGTTGATGTTAGAAGTAATATAATAAAAAACTAAATAGAATCTGTCTACAAAACCAAGTTTTATAAAAGATCGTATTTGCTTAAATAAACTACCAGTCATTCAAATTTGTACCATAACTTCAACTGAGAAAGCACATTTTTCCCTATCAACATAATTATCATGTCGTAATACTAGTGTGTGTTTATATAAACTATACCTTAACATCGTACTGATAGAGGTCATCGCACTGACATGTGTTTATCAAAAATATACCTTATCTCCAAGCTGATAACTCACATTTCTCTCTACCAATATATTATGTCGATCCACTAATCATTTGTTAATCAGAACTGTACCTTAACCACATACTAATAGAACTCATTTCTCCCTAGCAACTGATGTCATCGCTCGAGAAGCGAGAGCTACAGTTCAGCAACGTAATCGACCGCGGAGAAGCGCTCATCGCTCAACACCATCCCGCGACCAAGACTATCGAGTCGCATCTGCAGGTTAGTTGAAAATAAACCTTAAGATTAGCGCAATAAGGCTGATGTTTAGTTGTGTTATAAAGTGGGACTTGTTAAGTAAGTTTATTTGAATGTTAACTAAAATAATCATTTAAAAATGTTTATTGTAATTTACATGTAGGGGTTTTACCCCAATGGTAGGTTGCAGACCAAAAAACAGCTACAATAGTGTCTGCAAACAAAAGTATTTAGAGACGCCTTTATTTCAAAGGAATAAGGTTGTTTTTACAAGTCCTCATAACTCGTATTAATTACCTATCAATTTTCACCAGGTAATGCAGTCGCAATGGGCGTGGGTGTTACAACTGACGTTATGCCTTGAGACGCATCTCAAGCACACCACACAGTACCACAACTTCTTTGACGAGGTCAAGGAAGCAGAGAAATGGATACAGAAGTAAGTTGAGTGGATTTGGGACCTTGTGTCTTAGAGGATAGGGTTGAAAATATAGTGTATATCATCATAATCTTGTTCGTTATACCTTAGTTAACACATCGTATTTCGTCGTAATTGATTTTTTTATTGTGTCTGCTTTGTAAATAATTTGTCGATATGACATGTGATGAACACTCTTCATCAAAAAATTAGCTTATTTTAGTGTAAAGACAACTTTATCTCATAATAGTTCAAATTATGTATATATTTAAACATACAATTTGTTCCACAGACGCGAAGAAGCCTTAAACACAACATTCTCGCAATCCGAATTCACGCTAGACCAAGGAGAACGTCTCCTTAAAGGCATGCAGGAGCTGCGTGAAGAGCTGAACGCTCACGGAGCGCTCGTCTCTCGGCTAGGAGACGAGGCGCAGGCGGTCAGACCGCTCAAGCTGAGGAGGGCTCCTCTCACTCGGCCGCTCAGGGCTGACACCGTCTGTGCTTATAAACACGCTAACGTGAGTATAATACACTATATATAAGGTAACATGACTGTAGCTACAGAGACTAGCTAGCCATAGAAATAGGCAAATACAGAGTGTTACCGAAAGGGTATATCTATCCAATAGTGGTGAAGAGTACATCTGGAATAGAGTCAGTTTACAAAATTTCAGCTCAAAATAAGTTAAATTTTTCATATCAATTATTTTACATATATCAATTATTGACTTTTAACGTGTCTAGTGCACATACCGTGACTGCAATATCCTTCTATCCAAGCAAATGTTCACTGCCTCATAGCAAATAAAAAATGCAGACAAGAATTCATGGAATTTGCAGTGAGCATTTGCAGCGCCGCTGCGAAAAGTAACGCATAAAACCAAAGGAACAAGCACTAAAAAATAAAAAACCAGAACCACAAATTCCCTGACCACGTCAGGGGATTAAAAGTAAGAAAAAGAAAAGATATTTCCTGCTATCCCAAACAGTATTAACGCAGCTATTTCTCACAGGTGGCGATCGAGAAAGGCGCGGCGGTGACGGTAGTAGACAACTCTGGTAGGTCTCGGTGGCGCGTGCGCGTGGGCGGCGCGGGCACGGAGGTGCAGCTGCCGGGCGCCGTGCTGGCGCTGCCGCCGCCCTGCCAGGACGCCGTCGACGCCGCCGCGAGGCTCCGGACCGCGTACGACAGGGTAAGTCATGCTATAAGCTGCCGAGGATCTGTGGGCCTGGGGGGAAGTGGCCAGTTTTCTGGGGTCTGAGGTACCGAGGGTTGTGATGGCCTGGAAGAGAATGGCCAGCTGTCTGACCTGAGTCAAATCGCTATAGCCTACTGAAAGCAGGTCGCGGCTGCAAATTTTGAGACTTTTAAGTGCATATGATCAGAAGGATTGTATACTAAAATGGAATAGCGAAAAGCCGTGGGGTTAGCCACTAGTGCAACTTATTATCTAAGGCAGAAAGAAACCCATGGTTAAGATATTTATGAGAGTGGACGAGAATCGTGATTTTTGCAGAACTATTTAACTCTAAGAGGTAGTTCAGGTCAGTAATTGGCCTTACAAAACGACTCCAAAAGTCATCACCTCATCCTTATGTAATGGGATTAAATTATGTAGCACCATCGTTTTTATTCCATCGAACTTCGAGAGATTTTACAATTTTATCCCTATTCTGATATTAAAAGTAATAAACATTAAATAACTGCATTTAATATCAGCAAAAGATAGTAACATATTATGTCACTACTGTATTTAACACTGACTCACTGAACTGCATCAAAACAAAAATGACATTTGACCCTTTATTTATATTGATCCAATCTCCACAAATATTAATGAATGATCAACAACCATATCTTATATATAATCAGTCTCTTTATAATTACAGTGCAACCTGGTTGAAAAGCAAGCGAATAAATAATGCATTAATTAAAATGCTAAAAAAAACATGAAAATTAGATTTAAAATCAAATAAAAACATCAGATTTTTTTTGACCATTTTTCTGCAATGCATTGTCTAGATTGTGTGTGTGTGTTCATATATAGTGTGTGTGTATTAGTACTGGTGTTGACTGTGTGTGTTTGTCTGAAGGTCATTCAACTATGGCAGAGGAAACAGCTGAGGATGAGACAGAATATGATCTTCGCGACCATTAAGGTGGTGAAAGGATGGGACTTCCCACAAGTGAGTATTCTATTTAGTATCCAACAATTATTATTATAGCTTTTGCAACGTTTTTAACCTAGAATAGAATATTGGATATAACCATAATAGAATATAACTTAGCTGGGCCTTTGCATGTTTACGTTACATTGTCAATGGCAGGCCGATGACTCCCTATTATTTCACTTTCCTCTGTCTTTTACCGTTTTATTACCAAGTAACTTTTCGCAATTTACTGAAGAAATTGAAATTATTATTAAAAATTAAAAAACACGCCTGCCATGTAAAAAAAAATAAAAACAAGTCAAATATTTGCAGTCGGTTACTTGGAACAATTCATTACAGGTCCCCCGACTGCAAATATTTGACTTGTTTTTATTTTTTTTTACATGGCAGGCGTGTTTTTTAATTTTTAATAATAATTATTTTTATTTAATACCTTTTTTTGTGAACAACATAAAAGCATGACACAACACAAAAAAAAATTTCGTTCGGAACCCTTTGCAGGCGATTTCGACTCACACTTGACCATTTTTTAATGTCCACATAGCCTATGTCACTCGGGATAACTCAAAGCTTCTAATGATACCACAAACATTGAAATCGGTCAAGCCTTTTAGAAGTTATGGTGGAATAAAGAAACTCACAAACATACATACATACATACATACATACATACATACCTACATACATACATACATGAACCCTGAAAACATAACACTCCTTTTTGGGCAGTCGTGTATAAAACAACTTTTTTCCTTGCCCCTCTCGCTATTTGTGAGATTTTAGTAGTTTATTCAGAAACGGGCTATAAATAAAGTAAATAAACATGCCAGATTTTTTATGTAAAATTAAGCAGTTGATTGCAATGCTACGTGATAGTAAGCTATTATACAATGTAATCAAAAAGTCTATGTACTACAAATAATGTTAACTTAACGATTTCAACCATGTACTAAATACCCTTTCTTCCTAGTTCGTGGCGATGGGCGCGGAACAGCGTCAAGCCATCCGTCGCGCGCTGAACGAGGACGCTGAGAAGCTCCTAGCTGAAGGCGACCCCGCCGACCCGCAGCTGCGTCGTCTGCGCAGAGAGATCGATGACGTGAACCGCTTGTTCGACGAGTTCGAGCGAAGGGCGCGTGCTGAAGGTAAGGGCATTAGAGAACAAAATAGGTGATTCCAGTATTCTAAAATGCTGATTTTTACAGGTTTTTCTCGAACTTACTTTAGATGTAAGTATGTGTGTTTAGGTCAAATCTTTCTAGCTAAATTAAAACCACTTCTCGACAACTCAACACTAGTGTAATTTAGAGCTGATCTGATGATGGAGCCAGAAGGTATACCAGGATCTCGGAAACTATGCAATCCAATCGTGTTTGGGGTTGTTTGACTTGTCTTTTCTAGTGCTTTGAGCCTAGCAAATTGGAGTTAAGGATGGGTATAAGTTATAGTATGGGTAGTTTGTCATATTATTATGAACGTGTTTAACAAAAAATAGTAGGAAATACAGATTCACTTATACAACTCTTATATACTTCAAATTATTCAGAACAATTTTGGTCCTTCTATTCGCAAGTCTTTCAAAATTTTACAGCTAAAATTTGATCAATTGGTTAATATTTATTATTTAATAGGCACGTCTGAGAAAACAAAACCATATCACACTATACCCCGATCGTAAACAACCTAGTACGTAATTAATCAGTTAGAAAAATAAAACTTTTATTGGTCTAATTGAATAATGGGACTTTGGAACTCGTTTGCTAGAAATTAAGATTTATATGAAACGATTTTTATATCTGCAGTAGGTTACTATACTGACCTTACAATTACGGAACGTGTTATACCTATACTTTGGTATTTTATTTATATGGCCTGTAGACACGGGTTTTTTCTCAAGGTCTCATACGTTACCCTGGCCTGTTGGTCTAGTGGTTGGTAACCCTGACTGCCATACTGGAGGTCGTGGGTTCGATTCCCACCCAGGACAAATCTTTGCCTGATGAGCATGATTATTTATCGGTGTCTGGTTGTATTTATATTATGTATTTATAAATATATAAGTATGTTTATTAGTTGTCTGGTTGCCATAGTACAAGCTATGCTTAGTTTGAGATCAGATGACCGTGTGTGAGTTTGGTCCTTTTGATTAAAAGAGACTAAAAGGACCAAAGTTCCGGTGACTAAACTTTTAGCATATACCTATACTGTTCAATTCTACATAATTGATTGTATTATATACTATCCCTAGATATTGTTACCACACAGTAAGATATTGCAACACCTACATAGGACACAATGGATCATTACAGTCAATATGTCGATGAGCTCTTAAATTTATTAGACAGTGCTCAGCGCATTTTTATTGACTGATATGAATGAAATAGTGACTAAATGGTTCGAATCATGAGCATAATATTTAAATAATTACTGAGTTTAACGCTTTATATCCTACTTCAAAAGAATAATCGCTTTTACTAGTCAACTTTAAAAAAATGTATTTTTCTGGGTCGAGAATAAGAATTTGTGGAGCCTCGAGTTCTATGATCAAGCTTGTATGTAAACATAAGCTCTACTATTTTATCCAGAATTCATATACAAATAAATGTTTTAACTAGTTACCTAATTCAATTACAGTATGAACGAATAGGCACGCATTAGGCAGTGCCCTTAGAATTTCGCTTGATGACCCAACTCCTATAAATAGCACACAACTATCTAGACTGTTTACTACATGTCGTGTGCCTACTAACAGGCGTACGAGATAACACTCTTGAAGTGGTACTTGCATCTTGACACTAGGAGATGGAGGGGTTTTGGTACTTGGTATTTTGATGTCCTGACAATATGTATGAGTGAAATAGGACCAGAGATTGGTCCTTTTTCGTATTACGGAACTAAGTAAAACACAACGCTAATAATAATAACCCAGTTTTTAGTGATTGATAAATCGATTAATTCAATTAATTATAATAATAATATTCCGGGACAACTCACACACGGTTATCTGATCCCAATCTAAGCAGAGCTTGTGTTATGGTAACCAGACAACTGATAAACATACTTATATATTTCTAAATACATAGGTACATATTATAGATAAATTACACCCAGACACAGAACACATGATCGTGCTCATCACACAAAGATTTGTTCTGGGTGAGAATCGAACCCACAACCTCTGGTATAGCAGTAAGGGTCACTTACCACTAGACCAACAGGCCCGTCATAACATCATGATCATTTAACTACTTCTAAAATTCCAACGCAACAGTCATCGTGGTACTTATTTCTTTGCTGTTTCATAAAACAAGCTTTAAGTTATAAGCCCTGTATTGAAAGATAAATAAACTAATAATTCATACAATTAGTTTTGCAAAAGTTCCACACAAACTGAATTACCTACCTCACTTCAACTATCTAACAATAATACCATCGTTTAAGTATCTAAACTCCATATCCCGCGACACTCTTCCAATAGTATCCATCTTCCAAGTATCAAAACTCACATCTTTCTATATCCCACTTCACTACGATAGCTTCGACGTCTTGCGACAAAGGACAAGTCGCGTCGGTCCTACGGGCGCTCGGCAGTCGCAATTAGTTGAGCGTACGACCTGTGTAGTGTTTGTAGTATAATCGAGCTCGTTATACACTTGAAAACGTAATGCGTAAACGTAGTGTATTAAATGGAAAAAAGCGTGAGATTTATTAGGAAGTTTGGGTATTTTTAAATTTATGTAAACAAAAAAAAGAAAATATATGGCAGAAAAGAATAAAAAAAAAAATAATGATATTTGAAGGATGTAACAAGGAGAATTTATATAAAAATTACATAGTTTCTATTTAGCTAAAAAGTAGAGTTGCTAGGAAAAAGATTCAAAGTTCCTATACATACTAATGGCAATTGTTTGAGATACGTCATATTTGTAAACAGTCAACTTTTCTATTATTGTGAGACAGTGTTTGTTTTCTAGTCGTCTGCTCGTGTTGTGTTTCTACACTCTAAAGATACTTCTTTGACCTAAATACCTGTAAAGCATGTTGCTTTAGATAAAAAGGGAAAGTGATAATAAATACAGTGGACGTAAATTCAATAAATCGTTATTTTTAATCATCTTTTTCTACTCAAAAAGCTACATTTAATCAGTATTTTTTTTAGTTTTGATAAAAAATGCGGGTATTTAATATATTACTCAATGAATGCCCGCATTTCATTCAAGGTTCCCATTTTCAAGTCAATATCTTTTGAAAGATAGATTAACAATAAAAAATCCAACTTCTTATATTTTTTATATCTTACTTTGGTCCTTATCTTCTAAAATGTGTAATGTTTATGTTGATATGACCTGATACTATGTAGATCAGTTTTGCAATGTTTATACCTGCCGCGTTTGTTATTAAAATACTTGCAGCCATAGTGTAATTTAGAAACCGTTGCATTCATAGCTCGTTAACCAAAAATAATTGTTTTTCAACCGACTTCAAAAAGAGGAGGTTTTTAATTCGACTCGTTATTTTCTGTATGTTTGTTAGGTGATATTTCCTAAAATTCTGGATCAATTTAAAATAATTTTATTTTCCTTGATAAGGTATAGTTACCTCATATGGTCTCAAATAAATTGCATTGACGTCGTTCTCTTTTACACGTATTGTGTTGTTTAATGAAAACGGAGCAAGAAAACTAACACCTAATTCTATCCCAACTATTATTTCAATTAGTCTATCAATGATAGTCGACCGAGCTCTATTATAAATGAGTCTCATTGCTATAATTACCCTTCCTTTTTTTCATATAAAATCATTTGCGATTCATCTTTAGTGCGTATCGCATTCGTGAAGGTTATTTATTATTGTTATTATTTTTATTTTATTGTCTAACATTAAAATAAAAATCTGGTCCTTTGATATGCAAAGACCATTAATAGAAATACGCAATTCTTTTCAAAGGTATTTATTGTTTATTGACTGTAATAAATAAGTGAAATAGTGTTGTGTATTTGAGTGACTTCCTAAAAGCATATTGTGTGGTTATTAAGAAGAGAAAAATGAAGAAAATTAAACGATTATTTTCGTTCGGGAAAGGAGGTAAAGATTAGTTTTTTGTATATGAACTATTGTTTTTATGATCATGTCAACACATAGTTTTAGTAGAAACAATTACAGTCTGTAAAACCTATTTGCTTCATTCAATCTTCCATTTGAGACTGACTACTGAATACTATAACGCAACTCACTTTTAATACATTCTTAAATGTCTATTTGTCGCTATTCAAAGTGATAACGGCTTTAAACTGATTAACGTTACAGTATTAGGCCCTAAATTTCGCCAAAACTTAAGGTGTATCAGTCCCTTCATCCCGTCATTAAATTTAAGAGCACCTCACATCGCCTACTCCCAATTTATGATGATATCACTCACGCAACTCTCGTCCAATTGTTACAGTTTGAGGTGTCGACCTTGCCCAGCAACATGTTTACTTACGAATTAAAGACCACCCACTTTTCTTGAATTCTCTTTTAAGTATGTTATTTAGTACTGACCTTTTTTGTATTAAGTTCTTTAAGGTAAAAGTGATAGGGACCAAATTCGATGACCTAGGTTTTCGTTTTATTCAAATTTTTCTCGGCTTTATCCTTCGAATTTCTTTTGACCTCTAGACCAATACTGAATATTTCAAGAAACTTCAATCGATTGAAACCTTATTAGCAATCCAAACATTTCGCGCAGTGATCCAGTTTTATAGTATTTTTTGTAAACTAGAGCAATTTAAGCGTTGAACGCATTTCAATTAGATTTTTCTCGTACAATCTTCGTAAAATCACTTAAAATCTAGATGGAATTAGAGTCACATGATAAGTCCTGACCTATTAAGTTAGGTCATTAACCAGAATCAGTCTAAAAAGTTGAGGCAATTAGTTTTAGTGGCTAATGACGTCATGTTATTTTTGAACGGGCGTTCAATTCGATTGACCTTGCGTGCTGAAATACAGGCTGTGACAGTTATCACTGCAGTTCTCAATAGATTCAAGAGTGGGTGGTATACAGAGTACAAGATATCAGTAGGTTAAACTTTTAAATGTGATAAGTAAAATGGTGTATTTCTTCGAGATATAAGGACCAGTTTGACATTTATGATGTCGTACTTAATTTTTCGTGTTATGTCATAATCAAAATCCGAATTATGTTATATTGACTCTTATTTGTGCTTGTGAATATAACCCACTTTGATTTTAACAGGCTGCGCACATTGATTCAATCTACGTCGATTAAAAATATATCTAAATTAACCTCATATTTTGTCTAGACAAGTTATGACTCAGCATATTGTTTACGTAAAACTATTCTCACAAACGGAAATCGTTTCAAACTTCTTTATAACCAACTTAAAAATTGAAACAACACAAAAGTAAAATCAACCATTTATTTTAGATCACTGCGTAATTTTCACAACATTCGTTCTCGTCGCACTGTTTCGGCCATTCTGTTGTGTCATGTCTAGTCTAGATCTTAGCCTCAGTTACTCGATAGCGGCGAACAGTACAACCATCTGATTTTCTGTACTTTTAATAAATATTAAATGTATTTGAGGATATATGTGGTGTATATTGAGCGGTCTGTGGAACGAGTCGAGCGGCGACGGCGGTCCCCAGGTGTGAAGTGAAGCGTAGAATTGGTCTTTTGAGCCGCAAAATTAGTTTTGGTTTGGTTCGCGTGTGAATTTAGCGGTGCTTTTATAACTGTTCAGTTGACGCTGTTTGTAGTTAGTTCAAATGACGCGCGTTTAAATTGAGATGATGAGTGAATTAGTGTTAATAACATACCTATTCATAATAATTTATTTTACCGTTAAATAAATAATTTTAGCTAAAAGAGTAAACCTTCCAAAGTGTGATACCTACTTTTGTTTACTTGTGCAAATGACAACATACCTACTGATATTATTTTTATTTATGCTTCATGTTTTAATGCAGCGCAAATAGACTACTTAGCTGAAAACTGTTTATTAATTGTTCTGATTCAAACTCCAGGCTCCATATTCCATTGCTCATGATACCTATCAACCTTAACTCCTTAATTGTGTGTAACGATGAGGTCAAGATACAATGCCAGATTGTACTATAACGCTGTTTACAATGATTTGAGGCCTTCCGTATGTAGGGATGTGGGTTTGATTCCAAATTCTTGACTCACAGATTGAAATTGACCTTGGTTCTGATTGTCGACAATTTTTTTTGCAGTAATTAACTTAATCTTACTCAAAGTATGTAAACCCTATATCTTATTTCGAAATATATTTCGGAGCCCTATTTTGATCCATGCAGGGTATAGGCCCATAGGCCTCATTGGTCTTCCGTCGTCCTCCAAACTTCCCTATCTTTAAAATGTTGTCGTTTCTGGTAACCTGTACCCACATAAAATACCAAAAGCAATTTATAAACAATAAAAAAAACTTAATTTACCCTTTATTTAATTCCACAGAGGAATCAAAGAACGCCGCCCGCATATTCACGGAGCAATCCTCCAACCTCCTGGAACGTCTGGACGTGCTGGAGAGGCAGCTGCACGAGAGGATCGCCAGCCACATCCCTAGAGACCTGGACTCGCTGGAGCACCTGGTGCTGCAGCATAAGGACTGGGAGACCAGTGTGCATGGGCTGAATACCGATGTCGAGGAGGTGCAGACCACGTTTAGAGGTGAGTTGGTCCTTTGAGATGGATGCTGAAAATATTGTTATTTAAGTGACTATGAAGAAGAAGAAGTCTCTATGGCTTATGTTTGGTATACTTAGTAACTATATTAATAATTATACAAGTATAGCTATCACTACCTCTTTAACGCAGCCTGAAAGTCCTTTAATTAATTTTGAAATGCGATGATACGTAGACTTTTATTTACGAAAATAACAAATATATAATAGTCTTTAATGACAGCCTGCTAGTCTATTATATTTATAAAAAGTTACAATACTCAACCAAACTTTGATTTGCCATAAAAATAAAACAGTCTGCGTTTTTCTAACAATTTACTAAAGCTTACCAAATATAAATAGACTTAATGAACATTATTTATGGTCTCCGTAGGCATCGCCCTCAAGACGCCCGCCATGAAGAAAAGCCTCGACAAGGTCATCGGCAAGTGGAACGACATGCAGTCCAAGAGCCAGCTCTTTGTTGAAAGGTAAACTAATATTTATTTTAAATAAAATAAATGATACTCTGAAGCTTTTCGTTTATGAAGTCGGTTAGTGAAGTTGATGGATATTTAGTGTTACACTGTTATGTTTCGAATAATAAGTTTGGTCCTTTGAGACGAATGTATTTTTTTTTGTACATTATTATGGACAATTAAAAAAAAAAATATATATAAATAATAAGCGAATTCAATTTAATTTATATGGCACCACATCTGATTTGCTACCATAGAAAACTTTTGAAGTTTGTTAAAATGTCCATTTAGCTGTTTTACAAACCAAAACAAATGCTATTTTAGAGCTGTCTTAGAATTATAAAAAAAATAATAAATAGTGACGGTGTGCCAACCGGCTCCGTGTTCGGACCAGTTGGTTATATCATGCATGTAAATAGCGTCGCTAATGTTATTAAAAATTGTCGAGTGTACATGTACGCCGACGATATGTGCTTGTTATACTCGTCCAAAAACATACAAGAGGCCAGAGCTGTAATCCAAGCAGACTTCAATAACATCACCAAATGGGCACACGATAATGGTATTATATTAAATATTAGCAAAACTAAAGTAATGCACATATATTCACCACATAACCTAATAGCAAAACATATCGCCATTTCAGATATCAGTATACAGGGCCACACATATGAGTGCTTGCACGCGACTTACATAAACTGTGTCTGTAAAAATATAGAATACTAGCTGACCCGTGCCCACTTCGTTGGGCATAATGTTCAAAAATATATATCTTTCATAGTTAAGGCAGCGTTCGTAAGAAACGTTTTCATTCGAATGTTTTTTCGCCGATTCACTTTGCAAAACGAACTACCATGTAAAAGCCTTTTTATTTTTCGGTTTTTTATATGTATAACCTATGACACTCAGCAATAATGTGTCTTTCTATTCGTGAAAGAAGATTCCCGAGATTCCGATTAACGAATTCGGAGTTTCCGATTAACGAATTCCATGAAGACCAAGTCTGGGAACGCTCTATGCTCGACTCCCTATCACGTGTATCTGCCATATACTGTCTAGAGTAAGCCAGTCGCTGAGACCTTTCGGTGCTAGACTCTCTATTACGCGCTCGCGATCTATATTCTGTCTCATTCGCAAGGCGCTGTTCATACTCAGAGGAAGTCTCTCCGAGTCTCTGTCTCTGTCTCGCTCGTGTCTGGGATGTATGTCGAGACAGTTGAGATTTTCTTTTAGGCATATTGACAGAAGTTATGATTTCAAAATAACAACCTAACCTAACCTAATTGCAAAAAACTAAATACCTATAACCTAAATTAATATCTACATGAAACTAACTTAATACCTATAACCTAAATTAATATCTACACGAAACAAACTTAATACCTACCTATAACCTAAATTAATATCTACATGAAACTAACTTAATACCTACCTATAACCTAAATTAATATCTACATGAAACTAACTTAATACCTACCTATAACCTAAATTAATATCTACATGAAACTAACTTAATACCTACCTATAACCTAAATTAATATCTACACAAAACAAACTTAATACCTACCTATAACCTAAATTAATATCTACATGAAACTAACTTAATACCTATAACCTAATTTAATATCTAGGTACATGAAACAAACTTAATGCCTATCTATAACCTAAATTAAATGAAAACTATATAAACATAAAATATTTTTTTTTTAATGTACCGAAAATAAAATTAATGAATGTCGAAAGTGTGTTACGAAAAATTCAATTTTGGGGACGTCCGCTGCGTAAGTAGGGAAGGTACGTATTTACGCGACCAGGTTTTTACACCAGGTATTTGCTTCCAAGTACGTACACCAGGTACCGACCCGAAATACTTGCAAGACTTCAAAGTATTTTATACGGCCGGACGACTCGGACTCGCTCCGGTCGGGGCTCGACGCTCGCCCGAGTCCACCCGAGTCTCGCTGGACGCTGATTCGTGACGTGGCGTGGCCGCGCTTCGGTCCACTTCGGCCGCGTTCGGGCCTAGAGAGAGCGGCGCACACTCGTTGCGTTTGCAATATTAATACCTACATCGTTCTCGATTATAAAAGTATGAGCGAGAACGATGATTCATCTTTGTTGGAAAGCCACTGTAAAGATGACTTGCTTTTTATTTTATTTTATTTTATTTAATAATTATTTTATTTCATTTTATTTTATTTTATTTTATTTGGGAAACAAACAGATACAATACCAATTTTAACAATAAAATATAAGAAAAACCTTTTCCAAGGAAGTTTATTCAAATTAATAAGCAAATACAATAATAAATAATGACATCGGATATACGGAAGTAAGGAACAAATTTCCAATTTGATTTTTATTTTTAACCTTGAATTTCGTATGGAAGTCTATTCTACTTTACTGGTTTGTCTTTGCAAGTATTTATTTGTAAACGCGATTGTGCTCCTTATTCATACGAAATCACGGTTCAATTTCCTATGCAAGTATTTTTTCTTCCAAGTTTCCAACAGGGCTTGGATATAAAAGTAAAAACTTTCGTCTTTATGAAGGTATTTATTTGTAAACGCGATTGTGCTCCTTATTCATAGGAAGTCACGGTTCAATTTCCTATGCAAGTATTTTTTCTTCCAAGTTTTCAACAGGGCTCGGATTAAATAAAAGTAAAAACTTCCGTCTATAGGAAGGTATTTATTTGTAAACGCGATTGTGCTCCTTATTCATAGGAAGTCACGGTTCAATTTCCTATGCAAGTATTTTTTCTTCCAAGTTTTCCACAGGGCTCGGATTAAATAGAAGTAAAAACTTCCGTCTTTATGAAGGTATTTATTTGTAAACGCGATTGTGCTCCTTATTCATAGGAAGTCACGGTTCAATTTCCTATGCAAGTATTTTTTCTTCCAAGTTTTCAACAGGGCTCGGATTAAATAAAAGTAAAAACTTCCGTCTTTATGAAGGTATTTATTTGTAAACGCGATTCTGCTCCTTATTCATAGGATGTTACGGTTCAATTTCCTATGCAAGTATTTTTTCTTCCAAGTTTCCAACAGGACTTGGATTAAATAAAAGTAGAAACTTCCGTCTTTATGTAGGTATTTATTTGTAAACGCGATTGTGCTCCTTATTCATAGGAAGTCACGGTTCAATTTCCTATGCAGATAGAAAATACTTGAAAGTATTCTGAACCCTGGTTTTAGGACCTGGTTTCTTATGATAGACTTACTTGAAAGCCCTGGTACTCGATTTTGCAAGTACGACCCATGACTTAAAGAGACGACCGCGCGAATGAGCCGCGCGGGTACCTACCCTCTCAGGTGTAAAAGGAAGGTCACGCCTCCTTCTTCCGAAGTGAGCACGAACGCGAACCGAAATAAGCCGAAACCATCGCGCGCCGCTGCCGCGCTGCTGTGGCCTTCACGTATAACGATGAGTTTTTCTCCGATTCTCTTTACAAAACGGACTACCACGTAAAAACCTTTTAATTTTTCGGCTATATAAAAAAAAAAAAAATTTTTTTTTTTTATATAGCCTATGACACTCAGCGATAATGTGGCTTTCTATTAGTGAAAGAATTTTTAAAATCGGTGCAGTAGATTCCGAGATTACCCCTGACAATTTAACAAACACACAAACTTTACCTCTTTATAATATTATTATAGTATAGATGTTAAAACTTTTAAATACCTAGGTCTGTGGGTGGACTGTAACGCTAACTGGAAGACGCATGTTGACTCAGTGTGCACAAAACTTAGGGCAGTCCTGAGCAAGTTTCATGCATTAAAGGCACCGTTGAGCAGAAAGACATTACGTATTGTTTACTTTGCATTGGTTGAGTCATTAATTAGCTATGGACTGAGCACATATGGCCGGACATTTAAAACTTATTTAGATATTATTAAGTCACTGCAAACCCGCTTTATGAAATTCCTTGTTACCCCTAAAATAAAACGTAAATGTAACCATAATTATGAACAACTGTTTCAAGTGTGTAAAATACTTCCTATTCATGAAAGGGTCAAATACTTGGTGATTTTAGAACAATTTTATAGTGATAAATTTAAAATAAAAATTCAGAATAGTTATAATACAAGACGTGTAAGAGAACAGCAATTGATCCGTCCAACGATAAAAAACTATTATGGTGAAAGAACCAACAAGTATTTGATCCCCTCGATATATAATAAGTATGACTGGCTTAGAAAACTAAATTCTAAAATAAGTAAGCTAACCTTAAAGAATAAAGTTCGCAATATGTTACTTAAAGAATAATTTTATAAGTGGTTCTATGTTCCTTTGTATTTTAATTTTGTATTTTGTATTTGTATGTTTATTTTGTATTTTGAAACTTTAACCGTGTAATATCTATCGAGCGCTATTCCCGCCGACAAACTGTCACACAGTTTGGTGGGTTTAATTATTTTGTTTTATGTTTTTAGAACCAATAAAAGATTTTATTATTATTATTATTATTATTATACAGTAATCCGTGTTAGATTAATTTCTTCCTTATTATAACTCATAATTAACATACGTATGTTAAATATGACTTTACTGTTCAATAACACAATATTCGTTGTCTCCAGGCTGAAGTTCGTGGAGATTGTGGTGAACAGCATGGAGGAGAACCACCAGACGATATCGGAGTTCGAGATCAAGCTCGCACAGTTCAACGACCTTCCCAATGATGTTGAGCTGCTTAAAGATGTAAGTACTTGATTCATAATGTAGAAGCCTACTTCAAAGTAACCATAATGATTAGAAGACAATCGATGAAAAACTTGAAACATGTAATTTGTGCCTATGAGATTGAGCATTGCCTTCGTTTTTCTCGGATACCATAATTTGATCCTGACATAGTGACGATAGGACCACATAAGATGTATACCCCTGCAAGCAAAAATATATCATTCAAAATTGGTCCAAGCGTCGTCGATTAATCGGTGCACTTAAAAAATACAAAACTTTTACGAATTAAGTAAATGAGTAAATGTCACTATTCTTTAAATTGCTTTTTTACTTCTAACTGTAGAATGTTCAACCTGCATACACTTGTACTATATTTTTGACATGGTCATACAGCTTTGTTTTTTATATTTCTTGCCAGTTTAGAATCTGTTTTACCTGACTTTATAAACCACATACCTACTAAATCTAATAATCTTCTCCTCACCAGATGCACGAAGACCTTCTCCGTATGCAAGTAGCGGTGAGCAAGCAGCAGATCCAAGTCGACCAGATGAACGACGACGCGGAGAACTGCCGCCGCCTAGTGGAGACCTCCCGAGCTGGTCTGCCGCACTCCTCGCTGCCGAGGGCTGGCAAGCATATAGATTTGGAGAGGCTGGACAAAGAGGTCTCACAGCTGAACAATAGGTGGAATAATGTGTGCACTCAGCTGGCTGAGAGGTGAGTTAAAAGCGAGAAATGTCGTGGTTGTAGAGTACATTGCGGGGCTGCATAAGTGTTATAAGTAATTGATTATAGACTGCAATGAACTGCAACTTGATCGATAATCTCGCAGTGTTTAAATACATTTTTAATTTTGAAGATGTGGTATTATTCGTGGATTACTAATTTGAAAATTTTAAATAAGCTTTTCATTTTAAAGTATTCTGTTTAGGGGTTAATAATGTAAAGTTTCGTGAGTTTAATGACATATATGTTTGGTACAATTAGAGGAATTTCATTTATAGTTTCCAAAGCTGCTTGATTAAAATAGATTTATGACTGTTTCACATTTCTTGATTTCGTTTATAGTAGGCAATAATTTATTTCTAAATCTTACTAATTTTCAAATAAACATGATCGAAAAAGTTGACGAGCTTAATGATGTATATTTAAAAACATGTAGTTTAGCGACTAATTTACTTCCCGTTTCTTATTTTAATTGTACACATCAATCAACATAAAACTTGATTAAATATTAATTGGTCTACATATATTATAAAACCTGCTGTATCCTATCTATTTACCTTATGAACTATCTTCTCAGACTCCGAAGCTGTGAAGCCGCATATCAACTCCTGCGTAACTACAACGCCGGCCTGGAGAAGGAAGCCGAATGGATCGATGACGCGTACAACAAGTTGCAAGCGCAGCCGCCCATCGAAGTCAGGCCTAAAGAACATTTCGAACCAACTAGGGTAAGATTATCACCAGGACTATAAAACAACTACAAATTGATGGTAGAAAAACCAGGACTTTGAATAAGAGAACAGGTACCAAAATCTTTTAGGATCACTTTTTAGGTGATGTAGGATCCTCATTTCAGCAGTTTTCAACCATATCACCGGGACAATAAAACACAATATTTTTTCGAATGTTGAAAAAACATGTCCTTAGATAGAGGAAAAGGTACCGAAGTTTTTAAGGAGTTTTTAGGGGATGTAGGATCCTTATTTCAGCAGTTTTCAGCCAGTGTCGAAAAGGACCAAAAAAGGAAATTCAGGGTAGAATAAGTTCTCACAAAGTTTGAAGTAATAACTCTTACTATAAGTACACTTATAATAAGGTGACTAATATAGTCTATAATATACTATATCAAGATACTTACATGACAGCATGATAACGAAATATGGAGTAACTGAGTTGGTTTCGAATTTTGGTCCTTCGGTACGGACTAACTTAAACATAAGGATGCATGTTACATATTCAAAGATTTTAAAGGAAATATAAACTGTTATTTAATTTAAGGTTTAAGTAAAATGGTTGGATATTTTTAGTCTAACTAAAAATGTTAACTTCACCAAAAAAAAAAACTATATTTTGCACTGAACTAATTCTAATTTCACGGGGATTGTGGTTATTCACAGAATCTACTCACAAGCGTCGTGGAGAGGACGCCTAAGATAGAGAAAGTTAACGTTGACGGTGGCAGATACATACGCGAGGCGAAGGTAAATATCAGTGCGCTAATAAAGTTGTTGGACATTCAGCTAGGCTGTGGCATTTTGTGGGAAATTCTGAGAGTGGTTTTTGGACCTGGTTGAAATTATTTCATTGCGAACGTCAAACCACCGTAAGTTGAACGGACTTGCCGAAGATTTTAATACAATGGAATCATTTTCAATATGTTTTTCTGAGAATTCTTTCCACAAAGTGTTTTTTGAATGTCAAGGAATCGTCAAGTTGTTTTCATGAGAGGTATTGTGTGAAGTGAAGGGAAGTTGTGAGTTCGGTCCAGCGTTTCGTCCCCACCTGTCTGCTTCGTCCTTGTTTGGGTCTTCTCAAGTCTCTTCGTATGTCAGAGGTGTTTTGGCTCAGTTATCACATTGCACGGTCGCTTCCGCCCTTAAAACGTAATGCTTGCGATTTTAAACTAATCGATGCTTCGCTAACTGATTTTAATCGATTGTTATATCGATTGCTTTACTAAACTTAATCATCTGAATGCGTGATGTTTGTGTGATCGACATTAAATACGAAAAGCTATGTATTACTGCTGATTTTTGCATTGTTGTGTGACTAAATACAGTAGCCTCTATAAGAGTCTACGGTGTGTTAAAAACTATTTGGCACTTCCAGTTTTTTACAACACACTACTGCTTTAAGTGTATTCTTGGAGTAGCCAAAAACGGTTTTGTTTCGGCGAAATAAAAAAGCCGACCCATAATTAAAACCGAATTTGTTATTCAAATATTTTTTTGTAAATAGCTTCCTAAATTCGACAAATGAGTTCATTGTTCTTACAAATGTGAGCTTTGCATGCATTGTTTTGGTGTCTATGTGGCCAGACTACAAAATACTTTATACACAATTTGAACACTTTCTATGGGTTTTCAAGGCACAATCTATGCTTAAATGTGCACGAAAACTGGGTGCTATTCTAGTGTACGCACTTTGGTGTTGCACGCTTTAAAAATACCTGTGTACAGAACAGGCCAATCGTTTCCATCCAGCATGATTTCATCCCTGCGAGCTGGACTAGTGTTGCCAGTAAAAAATATGGAATGAGTGGTTCAGATCTAGATTCATCTGTGTATGGATAATTAATTAATAACCGTTTTTTCTGTAATTATGTATTGCAGTAAAAATGTTATTTAATTATATTATCTGTCAGAGATTGTCTTTGAAAGTGAAGTAAAAATGTATGTGTTTGAGAGAGATGTTATAAAAAAAAACGACTTCTGTATGTGTGACAGGTAATATGAAAGGTTATAAATTAATTCTAATGAATGCCCTTATAAGTAGACTGTTTTTTGTTTACATAATCTGTTATACTCTTATACAGAAGATTTATTCTTCCTGTTAATTTATCTATGAGCCGTAATTTTTTGTTGGAAATTTCTACTATCAGAGTAAGGACTAAAGAACAGTTTGCTTCAAAAACTAACAGCGAAAATAACCCGCTTGACCCTAACCCTACTAGATATACTCGTCGAGATGTCAGAAGTACGCGGAATGGCTCTGCGACGAGGTCCACCCATCGCTGGACATCCGTCAAATGCGGCGGCAAGCGGATGTGGATCTCGCCGAGCGGTACCGGATCCGCGGCCGCACGGATCCCGAGCGAGTGCCGCCGGGGTCGGAGGCTGTGGCTAGGGAGCTGGATGACCTGAACGCGAAGTACCAGAGCCTGATGGATATGCTGTATGAGAGGCTCCGCAGAATTGCTACCGCTAACCCTGGAGATATTGTTACTTTGGTGAGTACATTTTTTATTTTTACAGTTTATATGAAAATAAATTTGAATGGATTACAGTTTGACGCCCTTGTGGCCGGATTTAACTGAATAAACACAATCGGTTTTAAGTCACTGTTAATTTTTGATCGCGTATTGTTTTAATATTTTTTATAGTTAGGTATCTCTGAATTTGCAACTGGACTGTTTAGTATAGTTAGGAAAAATGGCCCTCGGAATTGGAGGCCGTTAAAATAAAATAAATAAATCTTTGTCTAAACTGTTGAAAACAGGTTTTTTTGAGCTGCTGATGATGTCACGAGACAAACGTAATTCCTCGTATTTTGATAATAGACCTCAGTGATCATTGATTGATTCGTTTAAATACCGGAATATTTAATTAGGAATTTAGTTTATAAAAAAGCGGAGGTGTTTATTAACGTGTTTTTGGACCATCAAATTGCATTAGCTTAATTACATAAATTAATCCTTTTATTATTCTAATGAAAACACGTTATTGAATTATGATAAGGATTTTTGATTTATGGAAGAATTAAATTGAAGCAGCAAACGCTTGAAAAACAAGTCAATTGAAAACACTAAAGAGTTTATCATTAGAATTAATACAACCTCTATGAATGTCCGCTAATTAGAATCGTGCATAATGCATTTTAAATAACGGACAAACACGTGTTGTCAGCGTAGGTAATCTATTATTATTACGGGTGATTTGCATGTAGGTAGATGACAGAAAATAAATATATTTTAGAGTGGATTTAAAATTCGTAAAGAACTGAATTTATTGTGTCATGAAAACTGTCTGTTTAATGCTAAATTGCTGTTCATTTAATGTTGGTAACAAAAGGATATTAAACAATTTTTTTATCTATATTAATTAATTCAAACTACATTACATATGTCGTACATACCATGGAATAGATACGACACAAACATTGGACGAAATAAACATAACTTCAAACTTGTTTTTTCAAGCAAGTTAGTCGAACCACATAAATCTTCATAAAATAATATTTTTTACCCTGTTTTGCTATAACAAAAAACGGGTTTGACGAGACATCCTTTTAATAAATGTAGCAAACCAAACCAATGTCATTTCACGATAGAAATGTCAAAATCATTTGACCTCAAACTAACCATAAATAAAAACCGCCCAAATTGCTTCACACATGAAATATGGCCATAATTATATAGTTTGTTTATGTTGCTCTGTATATAAAAATAGATTAGCGTTGCAATAGAATTAGCACAATGATATTTTACCTTTCTGTCTAGGTAGTTTCTTAATAGATAAATGTTTAGGTAAAACGTTAGAATTGATTCGCTATTCATTTAAGTCTAAGTTAAAAATATTATTTTATTAAGTACTAAGACTTTCAAAGAACAATTTCATCATAATTATTTTTAGGACTATCAATAGATATATATCTGAACCATTAGACATATGATGGTCAAATTGCAGTAAGACCATACCAAAAAGACCACTGCGTACTCCTACATACATAACAGTCATTATTTATACTTGTGTAACTAAAAAAATACACCACAAAAACAGTGTCCAAAACTAACAAAACTATTTATTTATTCAAGCGAGCGCCGGCGCTTTTACTAAAACATATAAGCGTGTCACGTAGTTGGAAAACACATCACTAGCGACGTTTACTTAACTCACTAGTGCGTACTGATGTCACCATTAGGTCATCTGACCTCACACAAGGCCGTTCTCAATTTAAAATTTTGACGTTAAGGACTTTTGAATTGAATAACGATTTTTTTCTGTTCGAAATTCGCTGATTGGTTGGTAAGATGTTGTTGCATTGGCTGATTTTTAATTTGTCAGGTTCTGAGAAAATGTGTTACCGATACGCTTTTATTTATTCTTACGCAACCGTTTTATGAGATCATATAAGCAAAAAAATGTCTAGGTCATTGCTAAATCAATTACTTTATATATTTAGAGTACGTATGATAACAAAGGTCATATTAAACTGATTTTTCATAACAAACACTCTCAAAAAAATTGTTATTTCCGTATAAAACGCCCACAGTCCCAAATATTCCGAAAACAAATTGTTACTCTAATGTATCTTCATTGCATCTAACAATTAGTAAAATACCATCTATTACTGCCCACTGCGTATTTATATGGGCACAACGTGGGTATAAGGACCAGTCTTATATGGAAATGGCTTGATTAGACTCTAGACTTTATTACGATGATTTCATCGTAGGTATGTTTGCTATTGGATTTCTAGTGAACTGCTATAACTATCTCACGGTTATTAACACTCCTTGCTAATAATCGTCCAGTTTGCCGCGACATCATGGAAGAAGGTTAGTCGTCATTGTTTTACTGAAAATCTGCCTATACGATATTCATAATATTTTATGTCATTACCAGTAAGACTAAGCTTATTGAGTTTGATTTATCCATAGGTCGAGTATTTAAAATTATCTTTCACAAAGCTCTTAGTCATAGATCAAAGTTTCTAGATAAATATTTAAAAGTTCTTAGCTGAAGCTCTTTTTTAAAAACTCTCAGTCTCTGCAAACTCTATCTTTTCTCTATCTTCTTAGATAATTGTGATATCTTGTCTTATTTCAATATTTCTTATTATATCTTTCATCACATAAAATAAAAAAATATGTGGTAAAATTGTATATATCACCAAACAAACGCATTAAAATAAATTCTGGTCCTTCTATCCGCGGTCTTTTCACCACTCACTCATTATTTATTCGGTAATAAAACCTTACCTTACAAAATTACTGAACACGACTGATAACAAAGTTTGGTTTGGTTAAAAATACGTAAAACAAAAAAGGCTTGTTCACAATAAAACCAGCGAGTCGGCACACGGGTCGTTGACCCGCTTGTTTGGCAAAAAACGATTGCATACATGCCCATTCGCGATAGTTCAATGGAATCTAGAAACAGCCTTGTCCATTTCTCGTAAATGTTTGAACTGATTTAGTTTATTGAATTTAATTTCGACGATAAAATAGACTTTTTATCTAGTTTTATTGATTAAATTAGATTTATTGATCTAGTTAAATAATAAAACTGGTTCGATAATTAGTCTGAAATTAATTACATAAACTACCCTTATTTGGTGTATATAGTTCTTAGAATTTTTAAAGTTTTAAGTTAGGCAACAGAGCCTGTTAATTGGATTTGTTACTGAACTAAGTTTGAGTATTAAAAGCTAATAGGACGATAGTTACTTAAGACAATTAATTGTATCTTGAACTTTTAAAAAGTCTGTTGTATTTTTAAAGTTGTTTATAAACTTTTTTTTAGTGAAATTCAGTTTGGAATAAATGATACTGCAGTTTTGTTTATCAAATCCATCCATTCGGATCTGTTTAGGAATCAATCACGGGTAACGAGGCAATTTGTTGTGGAAGGCAAAATGTTTGGTTAATGCTTAAATATAGAAAAGACTGAAATATTAAATAAAGAAATAATTTGTTATGACAGAGTCTGGCAAAGAAAATTAGCATTTTTGTCGATAGTTCTTTAGATTTCGATATAATTCTTAGTTTGTATAGTCCTTCTTTTCGCTCGTTTCTTGTCGTGGGTTTATCTGCAACAAGCACCATAAATCCTTTTGCAAGTCCCTTTTATGTAACTTTAAATAAAAAATATTTGATGTTTAGACGTGATACCATTGCAAATATCAAGGGCCATTTTGAATTCGTAATATTTCAAATAAATTGTAGGATTATACGAACCCGTAAGCAACTAGTCGAATTACTTGTTTTTATATTTTTAATTAAACAGTCTCAAAACATAATAGTGTTTCTAGATATTATAAAGGCTATCTCGGCAATCGTAGTTGACATTACAATAAACTTCGAACACGCGCTGTGGGCGATAAGCTATTTATAAGTATTACTGAATTTATTGAACCGCTTAATGTAAGCACGGATACTTACGTAACGGTAAAGTTATGTATATATCAACCAATTTTCCTTCAAACTATGTATTTGCGACTTATAATCAGCTCTAAATATAGATGCACTAAGTATTTTCTGATTTGGTAAGCTAGCATGAATGTTTCGACGTACTTTACCTTATAAATGTTATAAATATTTTTACACATACAACTTACATAGGATAGAATAATATGACATAAATAGATGAATACCTGGTGACGTAAATGGGCTAAGAGGCTGGTCCTTATTTGCTACGGATCAAATGTAGAAAAAGAAAATGGAGGTTGTTGCCTTGCCATGAAACAATATGGACAACAACATACTTAGATAGAAATAACAATAATTAAACATGTACAAAATCTGCTTTAAAGTTAATCACGTCAATAAAAACTATGAAAAGTGAAGTCAAATAGACATTAAGAAAAATAAATCCAATTTGCAAATGACGTCACGAGTTACTCATAGAATGCAAAAAGTATAGTTAAAGTATAGTTTCTTTGAAATAGTCGCGTAAGCGTTGAGCAATAGTTTGTGGCGTTAAGATGTTTTTACTAGTGTTATTATGTTAGTCACACTTAAAATATATTAACGTTTAAAATGAGATGTATTTTCTAATTTATTCTGCTTAAAGTTTTGATAGTAACTGCATTTAACTGCGAAGTTTAAAATGCGTTAGTTATGAATTATGGCAGTAACATTAATATACCTTAACTGGGTAGCATTGTCAAATTCTACTAGAATAGTTGTGACGTAAAGATCCAAAGGTCAATGAAGGACCAAATTCTAAGAAAACATATTGGGGTCAGATTTGATGCGACCAGAATCGCACGTAAATTCTCCAAATCTTTGATCCAAGAAGCAAATACCAGTTCTTAAAAAGTACCTGTAATACTTACATTGTGATTGTACATAATATATAGGACATATAGGTACATACATAATAAAAATAATAATTCGCTACATCCAGATTTATACAACACACATGAATCATTTCTTTGTTTTCTTAATTAAAATTTATGCAAAAAGCATATTTCACGCATTTTCACGAGCAATTAAATGTTTACTAAGAACTGTTTTGGGTAAATTAAGTTAACTCACGTTTACTTAAATATTCATTTCTTCGAATTTTACTTTGCTTGCTAATTAAGTAAACTTACTAAGTTAACCCACGCAATATTTATTTTTTCTTCTTCCAAAACAGTATATTTTTTCTTTGATTTTTGCAATGACCTAAAATTTAACCCTTCTATTATAAAGATCAAACGGAACTGACAGGAAACCACATCCGGCCAATATTCATGATTATTACTTGGGGTAGATTTAACCAAAAAATATCATCGTTTATTTTTCGAAAGGGCACGAAAAAATTCGATTTGGGTACGTCCTTTTTAAATCGGTTAAACTGATCCTTCTGGCTCGATCATAGATTAAATACTTATATCTCGATTCAGAAAGTACTTAAAATGTCTATACCTTTTCAATTAGACTACATTATTGATTAAAATCCTTCTTATACCAACGATCTATTCCCAATACTTCTGAGATTGTCAAGTCAACCTGTATCGCCCACACTAAAACGGGTAAAGCTCGCAGCGGTACACATAATTTATACCTGGACCGTTATAAGCCACTTATCGTCTGCTACACCTACGTAATGAAGGTATAATAATAATATTGGATCCTTACTATTGTGTAGAGATGAGTTTAATTATACGAGACGGGACAAAGGATCAGTCAATCCAAAATGCAAAACCTGGTTTAACATAATATATCTAAAGGAAGCATGTATATTAATAAAGTTTTATCCTTGAATGGCTTAGTAGTTTTATAGGCAAAAATGCCATGTCCTAAATTCAACAGAAAAGTTCATCAAAAAAAGTAGAGCAAAAATAGACAAATTTTAAATAATCCGTCTCAAAGGACCAGCTATCAAATAAAATTCGTAGCAAAAGATTGTTTAAAATAAATTCGTCTTGAAGGACCAAGTCTTCATGGATATTTTTTTTGTAAACCTAGCTTCGTTTTCACGTGTTATCGAGCCCACATGTGTACTATCAACATAGGTACATAATATATTAACGTTACTAAAGTTTGTTTGCGTGTGGAATTCATAATTATTACATCTAGGTGACGTAATGCCCGTATGGCATGGTCATGGCAGTATCAAGGTTTCTAGTTGGGTTTAAAATGTATGCTGTTCTATGCATGTCTCATTTTGTTTGATCCACATATATTATATAGTAAAAATTCATTCTGTATGGCTATCAGAATTTATAATAAGCTTCCAAATGATCTAAAGGATCTTAACATAAATTCATTCAGAAGGATGTTATTTGATTTTCTTTTAAATAAATGCTACTATTCTACTAAGGAATTTCTTGATGACAAGAACATTGTTATATAGTATTGTCGTATAGTGCAGTATAATTTATAAGTACCTAGATAATAAGTTAATATTTGTACACCGATTCGGTAGAATGTATGATACTCTGCTAACCATAAAACATCTGTTGTAACTACTCACTACATTCGTGCATTCTAACAAATAAATGTTTTCTTTCTTTCTTTCCAAATACGCCTTCAATATTAGATTGGTTATTGAAATAGTATTGAAACTTAATTGGTAAATTATTTTATCAGCCTCATTAGGCTTAAAAGCCGTTATGTCCTGTTAATCAGAAAACGTCAGTATTTACTTGACAGATTTTCAGTAAAATAATTTAATATCTTCCAAGCGTAGACCCATAGTTTGTGAGTAATATATTACTAGTTGTAATGACCAATTACAATTAATTAAGTACTAGATCGCACTGGATACGCATCATCTTGAACATCCAATAGTAAATAGGCAATGACGTATTACAATAATTGCATGAAGTAAGTCCTAGTGAAGGCAATCGACTTAACGAATGAACAGGGAAATGATAGTGTTATTTCCTTCACAATATATTTTTTGGAACAACATTAATTTCGATACATAAACTAATCAACTTAAATGTATTGTCTAAAGTAAAATAACCCTCAAAAGGTCAGTGGATTTTCATCGCGTTTAACCCGTACAGTAGGTTTGATATCTAAAACAGGGTTGGGTCTGAGGTCGCCGCAATAAATGCCAAGGTCGTATTAGTTAGGCCGATAACGTCTCAAAACAAACTGCCGTGAAACGATAAGAAAGTTACGAGAATTGCCGATATTGAGTATTGAGTTATATGATTTCAGGCGTTTCGATAGATGAGTAATAACTCTAGGGTTACATTTGCTGAGTTTTAATAATAATAATAATAATAATTTATTTAATCAGATAACATTAGATCCATAATGGTTAGTAACAATAAAAACTTATAAACTATGTTAGTAGGTACTTTAAACATAAAAATAAAACAGTTCATTTTATTGTTCCAACAACGATTTTCACCCAGAGCGAGTGTATCGGACAATGATATTTGCTTGCCACTATTCTCAGGATGTCGTTGCTACTACCGCGTACTCTGGCCAGCATCGATGCCACACGCTTGCGTCTTAATGCGTAGAAATCATCTATGCGTGCTTCGGCAAACATCGAGGACGCACTACAGAAACGCGGCAATCTCAACAGCATCCTGAATACGTTATTATATTGTACGCGCAGGGCGCTGTATGCCCTTTGAGTATAATTGACCCACAGGCTGCTGGTGTAAAACGATTGACAATAAGCTTTGAATAGCGCTAACTTGACTTGCACCGTACAACGAGCAAACCTGCGAGCCAACATGTTCCCCCGGACAGCCAGCGCCCTGCGTTCACGTTCGATATCTTCATTGTCCTTAAGGTCATCAGTAACAATATGCCCCAGATATTTAAATTTGTTCACTCGAGTAAGAGGAGAACCATTGAGACAAATAGGTGGAGGTTCATGCAAGATTTTATCTCCTAGGCCGAAAAACATACACTCGCTCTTTGTCACATTGTACATGAGGCCATGACACTCGGCATACCGCTCACAGACTTTTAATAGGTTGCGAAGAGCCCCAATTGATGGGCTCAGCAGCACCATGTCATCGGCATAACTTATATTATTTACTGCCACACCATCAATGTGACAGCCCGCATGCATGCTGCTGAGCTCACCAATCAGGTTGTCCATGTAAATATTGAAAAGAGTGGGTGAGGAAATCCCCCCCTGCCTCACACCACACTCCAGTCTGTACTCTTCAGATAAGCAATTTGCCCATTTCACAGCATTTAATTGATTGCCATACCAGAATTTTAATATCTCCACAAGTTCTGTAGGTACCTTTTGTTCACGAAGTTTATCCCACAGGACCTCATAACAAACTAGATCAAACGCTTTGGACAAATCTAAAAAGCAAGCGTAAACTGGTGTCCTACGATCCAAATAATACCTAACCGTGTGCTTCAAGCAGAGAATAGCACTCTCAGTTGATAAGCCGGGTTGGAAACCGAATTGCGCGTGATGTAGGTTTATCGTCTTTCTTAAATGTATATTAATAATATTATCCAGTACTTTAGCTAGGATCGTAGCCAGAGAGATGGGACGATAATTACTTTTATCACCTATATCTGCGGTTTTACATTTAACGATAGGTACCACTATTGTTCTCATGAGGTCCCGCGGAAGATAACTGTGACTAACACATAGGGAGAAAAACATGGCTAAAACTCTTGGCAAATGGCAGCCCGCATGCCGAAGATGTTCAACACTCAGGCTGTCATGCCCAGGCGATTTACCTCGTGTCATGTTGTCAATAATACTCCTGACATCTTTTGTTCTGACTTGTATAATGGTATCAGTGTCTGTATCTGGCTGATAGCGTTTTGTAATTTTCAAAGAGTCAGGAGGCACACGAGAGCTTACCTTAAAGTGAGCTTTAAATATTTTAGCTATCTTATTAGGATCTCTTTCAGCATTAACACAACCAGCGAGATTCTGTTTTACATTCAACTTATTTGTACACTGCCAGAATTTTTTGAAATCATGTTCTTTACAATGTGATGCTAACAGGTCCATTTTGATTTGCTCGGCATGGTCTTGACACCATTTAAGTCGAGATTTAAAAATTTTCCTACTTATACACATGGCATCATAAACACGGCCAGAAGACGGCTTACCATGCCACACCCAATTTAAATAACTAGTTTTAGCCTTTTCGTGTGCTTCCTTTACATGCTTGTTCCAGCCAGACACGGGTTTTTTACTATTATATTTACGACGTACGACAATATCACAACTTTCAATACTAGCCTCCTGCAGCGTTGTTATTATACTAGTATACATTGTATCTAAGATTCCATGGTGTTCTACATTATTACAATGTTTATCAGCGCAATGTTGGAATTCATTAGGAAAATAAATACTTTTAAAAACATTATTACATATGTCATGATACTTTTGGACTTGTTCTGGTGTCCTATATCCCCAAATTATTTTGTTTGGTATACAATTTGAAGAGACTTTTTTATGCCTTACAATATTATAATTACACTCTATTTCTACAGGAAAATGATCTGACCAGAAAACATCATAATGTATTTTTATGTTAGATATAATTTTATTACCCATTTCAGTACTAATGCAATGATCAAGCCACCGACAAGAACCATGAGCGTCACTTATAAAAGTATAGTCACCTGCACTAAGACCGAGGCGCTCCGTGTCCGCACACACCCATCTTTGCTCACTACAAAAGTTTGTTAGTTCACTGAAGAAAAGGCCACCCGGGTGGGCATTAAAATCACCAAGTACGAACATCGGCTCGACACCACTGCTTTCCACTATTGCACTTATTTCGCTCAAGCATTCCGTGAACTCGATAAGGTTATCACGTGACTCAACAGGCATATATATACAGAATATTAATACCGTACATTCGTTATTCACCGCTACCTTACATGCCGCTAACCGATCACTAGTACAGTTCACGGGAGTAACAGATGCAAAAGCACTTTTTCTCCATAACATTGCTAATCCGCCATAAGGTCTTCCTTTCAGACATCCTGTAGATGTATCCACCGAAGATTTTCCAAAATACGCATATTCGTCACTTATTGTCCCCAATAGTGGTATATCATGTGGAAGTAACCATGTCTCTTGCAATGTTATTATATCTGCTTTGCCACAGAAAGACCTCACACATTCTATTGACCTCTTAAGGCCTTTACAGTTAAATGTTATAATTTTACTAGGTTGTATGTCTTTCATTTAATTTATTATTATTTGAAATCGTATCAGGGCGCTTATCCTCAGCTCGGTACTGATAATGTACAAACCGACGAAAAACGATCCCTTTAGGCCACATAGATTCATTTAAGAACTGATGTAACGTATAACTCGGTACAAAAATTTTATAAGCATTATATTTATTTTCATTCTTGATAGATAATTTTGTCAGTTTCACTTTTTCTCCAGTTTTCTTCAGAATATAATTGATTGATTTTTGGTTAAATAAGAAATACTATCAGGTTAAATATAGCTACAGAAGTGTTTATAAGTTTGGTAACATATTAGATTCTTTAGAAAAAATACTTGAAAGAAAACTTTTTTTTTCTGTAAAATTATGGCAATTCACTTGTTTCTTTACAGTCTTTTGATAGGATTAAAAGTGTCTGTAAATTCTTTGATCGGATGAAGCCTTAGCAAAAATATAGACGTACAGATGTGCTGCCAGTCGGAACGTAGGAAATACCTATTCGTGATAGCAATAATTTGATACGATGACTGTTCGCGTCCGTTTTTTAGTAGCGCGCGAACGACGACCGGCGACCGACGCTCGCCGCGCGGGAATACCGAACGAATTTGGAATACGACTTTGTTTCGAATTTAAAATTCGAAGTGAATTATTGTGTGCCTGTATTTGTGAAGTGTGTTTTGTTTATTGTGCAAAAAGTTTTTATTGTGATTTTTTGTGTTTTTACTTTTAAGATTTTATGCGCGATTCTAGTGTCTCGCTTTATCTTTAATTATGTTTACAATGATTAAGATTTACAACAATGATTATAAGTCAAGATACACGCCATAAAATAGTAGTTAAATGACGTCCTTAACCGACATTTAATGAGTAATGAAACGAGAAAAATATTATTGAAACCAGTTTGAAAGCATTTCGCGTTGACAAATAGGTCTCTATAGCAAAAGGACTAAAAATAAAACGTTAATTCTCTTTAATACTAGTTATAGTCAGTATAGTAGGTATTTTTGTTTTGTTTACAACATGGCTTCAAGGTTGCCTGCCAATAGAAAATTACGTGAATAAAATTTTTGGGATGTTTTCTTTATAAGTGAATTCGTGACCTGATTTCACCGTCAAGAATTAAATAACAAAGTGTAATAGCTAGTTATTTTTATTGACGACCGTAACCTTTATCTTTCTATCTACCTAAATTTCTATAACCTAATCAAATCTGACTATCAAATAAATGAACATCGGTCTTTAGATCTCCCAGTAACAAAGAGATTGACATAAGGCCATAAGCAATTGTTTTAATACTTTATTTTAGGAAAAACAAAATAGCATTAAATACTAAGATGGTAAATAAGAAAATATATGATCTACGAATCATTTAGGGAAGGAAAACACAAAGTGTGACAAAACCGTCAAAATTACAAGGTTGCACTATAGGTACAAGCTAAAAAGTACCATTGAATGAAATTAAGTTAATAAGGTAACAACAAAATCGCAAACATGACAATAAAGTAACAAGATACTATATCATATCGAATGTAGTATAAAGATAATGCACTTGCCATTTATCGAATTGAACCGATAGGTGCAATTCAGAAATATACGTATACTGATAAGATAGAACATTAAGCTAGGCCATAAATAATTTGGACGACATAAAGACAAATTAAAATAAAAGACCGGAACTCGAAATAACTGACGTAAAACAAAATACTTGTAAAAAAGAAGTCATTGAAAGTGGTCCAAAAGTAAACTTGCATCCTTTGCTCCATAATGTACAAACATGTCTGAAGGTACTTAAGCTAGGCAATAAATAATTTGGAACACATAAAGTAAAATAAAAGACCGGAACTCGAAATAACTGACGTAAAACAAAATACTTGTGAAAAACAATTAATTGAAAGTGGTCTAAAAGTAGACTTGCAATCCTTTGCTCCATACAAAAATTCCTGAAGGTACTTTTTTTGATCTCAAAATCAATTATGAAAGTACCATTTAGCATACGATCGATACCCGAAACGTCGTGAATGCTTACCGTTTAAACAACCGTTTAACTTAATTGCTACCAATGAAAATTTTTCGGTAAATTCACCCATCGGTATGCGAAATACGTTTACGACTTGAATTTAGTAATAAATCATTTTAACTGCTCATGAAACTGTAGTATTATGGGTTTTATACTCAAGTTTGTCATCTTGTATTAACTCACTCAACTTTATTCAATGTCAAGGCAATTACTTGTGAACCTTGACATTTGTTTCCATATACTTATCTAGTTGAATCTAATGGTCATACTGAAGGTTATGGGACATTTGTTGTAGTTGATCGTTAGTCTATAAGTACTATTTTCTCTGTCATGTTATCATTTTCCAATTGGACTGGAACTTTCTAAATAATACTATCTTTCCATACATAGATGATTGTTGGATTGACCCCATTTGCTTTCTGTATTTTGGCAATTTGTCTATCGTCACTTATCTGTCATACTTTAAGCGTCGCATCATGAGTATTATCATGAGTATTATTTATACTATAATTCGCAACTATTTCACCTTGTAACTTATTTACTGAAATAGTCATTGCATCACTTGCGTCATTGTCCCCGTGTCCTTATTTGTAACGTTATGTATTGCATTGTTTTCCGTTTTTCCGTCTGCCGAACGTGTTATGTCAATTGTCAAAGTGTTTCCTCTTCTTCGATTCTGCTGTTTGTCTTGAATAGATTTTACTTGTCATGGGCTTAAAGTTTACTTATGTCTAGTTAGTAAATATAATTGAATTTTCCTACTGCTTAATCCGGAAGAAAAATGTAGCGTAAATGTTTTATGTTATTTCCATAATTATGTAGAAAATACCCTGGAATTTATTATTATTACCTGAATACAGTACTATTACCAGAATTTAGAAAAGAATATTAAATAGTAAATATGGTAAAGATACTTAGATAGGCAATGTTTATTTGTATGCCGAGCGACGTAACCTCTGCGTTTAAGAGGTGGGTCATTGAATTAATCAAGGTGACACAATAACTGAGGGGACTCAGCAATGAATAAACCTTTATGGCTCATGCAATAAAGGATATTTCAGAATATTACTCCACCGCCAAAGAGTTAATAGATATTGTTACTTTGAATAATTAATTTATAAGTAAGATTGATTAAAGATATGGATTAAATCCTTTCAGATTATGATTACGCAGGTTATTTTATTTCAAGATATTATTGCACTTTGAAACAGCTTTTGTTTTGTTATTTATCATTGTTTTTTTTTTTAAACAGCCCACTTATATTAATGCTCTTGGAAAATCAAAGAAGCGTCCTTTATGTTGACTTCAAAATAGTTTAAGGAAAGTTCCGTGCAATAAATATATTTTGGTCGCAAAAATAACATCCCATTCAAAATAAAATGAAACTGTGGAGAAGCCCTACCAAGTAGATACGATGAAACATATCATAGACAATGCTTTGAGCTCTTCTGCATTGTCTTAACCATTCATGCCATTTGGCAGCCACCACCAAACGGATTTGGTTCAGAACACGTGCCAATAGTCCAATACCACTATTTTTATACGTACGACATTTGTCGCACCAAAATCGAACGAAACGATATTTGCTGCTTGATAAAACGATAATTACCCCCTTATCTATATATCCAGTGTTATTCAAATAGTATCCGAGCGACTTTCGTCGTTTCTGCTTGTGAAATATGGATTATTTTTGTTTCGTATTCGTGAGTTTTATTATTTATATCTGTGTGATTGAAGTTTCTCGTGGAAAGTCTTGTGTGATTGTCATTTGTTTACGTTTTATAGTTTTTTTAGTAGATTTAACACGTGCTTCTTGTATTAGTTTTGTTTAGCTAATTCCTTATCTGTTATGACGAGATTGTGTTTTATGTTGTGTATGTTTATTGTTTCATTTATACAACGTTATTAGGTCATGAAGCCGGGCGTTTAATTTGTTTACATTGTAAGAAACAATTTTAAGTGCATAATATTTATTTTGAAATTTTGAAGTCGCTCTTAAATCCGAAAATTGTCAAGTCATATATTTGTTTATCACTTAAGCTGTTTGAAAATACTCGATGTCTCTATTTGGAAATCAGTTTCACAGCTAATAGCTAAGTAAACAGTTACAATTAAATGATTAGGTCATATTTTCTTAATAACAAGGTCTTCATCTTATATTATTTTTCAATCGTCATTCAATAGATCTGCAACAGCAATATAAACATCAGTATTATCATTAACAGACCGTTTCACAATCAAGGTTAGCCGAAACATTTCTAATGCCAGAGCTGAAATTGTTTTTACTGCATCAAGGTTGTCGCGTGTATTAGTTTTCATTGTAACGATCACCTAAGCAGCGGGGTTGTTAACTTTCTGTTTTATATCGATTGCTTAGCTAACAATAGATTACGAAACCGTTCGAATGTCTGTTGGAGTTTTATGTATACATATATCATTACCTTCTGACCTAGGCTGTTGTAAACTTTTTGGTTTGGTTTCCAGTCCCATCATTTTAATACCAATATTTGCAGCGTTTATTAGTTAAAATGTACCTGTACATTTCAGAAATGTAATTATGAATTTACCTTACTAGCTTATGAATTTCTTGCGGCGATGCAAACGTTGTCTATTACATCCATTCCTGGCAACTACTAGATTTATCTTTCCAGTCTAGAAATTTTCCGATTTTTACACACAGCAGCGGACTATTGCAACTCTATTTCAGACAACCGTATCATGTGCATTTTTATAATATCTTATACTATCTACTCTAATATTCAGTTTTTCTACTCGAGAATAATATTTTACTCTAATAGTCGTGCATACAATAAATTTTACCACATTTTCCACACCTACGCTCGATTCTGACACATCAACTGTTATAGCGTAAAGTAACGAAACAGTAGATTTATATTGTTTTTAAAAACATTGAATAAACAGCTACTGTTTTAACTGGGTCAACGACCTTAATGTTATAGCTACAGAATTTATATTACGTTGTGCACACGCAACGACAGTCGCTGAAATGAATTATGAGTGATTCAGTGAGCTGAAACTGTTCAAGTATTTAGTTTACTTTCTTTTAATTAGTCTCGCTTTATGTAGGACACATTTTTTTGTATCGATCATGCTCGAGAATGTTTATGTTCATTAAATATCAAAGTGTAGTTATTGAAAACACGCTTGATTGTTGCTCTGTATAAGTTCCTTTATTTTTTATTACTTTAGTAAATGAAATTAGGTTGATGATGATTACAATAGTTTGCATCATCTATAAACTTCTAGATCGATCTTGAAAATGCTATATACCTAACCACTTAACTTAGCAATCTACTGTGAAAATCAAATATTAGTTTTGACAGTAGCATGCTCAGATCCGGAAAACATGAATGAATACAAGAGCATACGACTGATGTAACGTATTTGTCATCAGCAAACATCCAAAGTTATATCTATTGCAATATCACTTCTATTTCAAAGGATTAAGACTTATATTTGAATTGTTGATCTATCGTAGGCGTTTGACTCTGTTGCTAATACTCTGACAAGGTAAACTTCATTTTTTGGCGGTGAAACACTAATATAATATTAGCATTGAGATGTTATACGATTTATTACCAAATATTAAAATAATATCGATCATAGTATATTATTATATTAGTGAATATTTTAAGGGGGTTCCACAAGGCACTGTTTTTGGTGCAAGGATTTATCTGCTTAAATAGATAGATTTAGATATGTATACTTATTGGTAACTGAACCTGTCTAGATTGGAAGCCGATCTAATATACCTTGGGAAATTGCTAGATAGATTATGCCCTATCTTTACAACAGTCTCGTGAAAGAATCTCATAAAAAGAAAGCTTTCTTTTTCCGCTCTGTTTATAAAGAAAATGTTAATGTTTATTCTCATTTTATACATCAATTGATTTTTAGATCGATACTAATTATCTTTTAAAAGCGAAACTTCTTCGAACTCATCGAAGCGAATGTTACACTCATTAATATTAATTAAAGTGTCGAAGGAAGGAAGGGCTTAATAGGGATCCAGTGAAAGACAACAAGTATTTATAGTTGATTGAATACTCTAGTATTTAGTGTGAAATATTCAAAAGTAGTTCTTTATTCTATAACCTGTTTGATTAATTACGGGTACAGCATCATTAAGATGATTTTGTGATGCCCCAGTAAAAGTAAGGCCTTTTCAATATTAACCATTCAACGATAAACGTATATTTTTAGTTTGGTGCAAAGTCGCGAGAAATTTTAGGATATTATAATACCGACTTTAAGTATCTCGCTTTCTGTGTTTACTGTAAAAAGTATGTAAATAGAATAACCAGTTTCAAAAGTAAATATAAAAGAAGTTTTATATTTGAAGATATCTAAGAATATCGATGCCTTGAGCAACATTTCAACGCCAACATCGAATTATTCATTTCCATTGATGAACTCCAAATGTATCAACAAAACATCACTCGTGGTTCATTCACAAACTTGAAGGAAATATAAATAAACACAAGTGAATCCCGATTAATACACTACATTATTAGAATTAAAATCCCGGTATTATTAGTTACTTCATCGTATATCCAATGCAACACACATTCGCACGAAAACGAATGATTGTGGCGATATTTTTCGCAGCGGTATTACCTTAGTGGTCATACCAAAACTGTATTTAGGAAATACCAAATATAGGACTTGACAGCGTAAATTTTACAATAAGTCCTGACAATTTTGTAGGAAAAAATGGCCTTAGTTAATACGAATTATCATTTTGACAGGAATAAATTTTGGCTCCCGTAAATTAGGTAATACAGTAACCTCAGTGTTGATCGTACACTATAAGCTGAGATTCGTGAAGTTTACGAAAGTTTGCGAACACTTTCGGGCAATATACGAATGTTTGTGCACTTGTAACCGAGGCTACTCACAGTACGCCCACGCATTTGCATCAGTTCTGTTTGAAACTATAACTGTGGCTCCCGAAATAGACTTCGTGAAGATAGAGTCTTCCGGTGTCAGCGTTGTTCGTTGCATTCTATTGAAGTTGCTGTCAGTTGAGATTTTAGTTTCTTTACGGTTATCAACAGCAAAGGTCTTGGGCCGTCGATGCCAAAAACTGAGGATAGAGAGAGGTGTTGAAAATATACATCATTCGGCACCATCATATAAGAAATATACCCCTTATATGAATAAGCAGTTTGAGGAAGGAGTGACATTGTAATTATGGTAGTTGTTGTCACTTGTTATTTCCTTAATTACTGCCAAATAAGGTTTTTGTATGTTTCCATAATACCTCATATGTTCTAAATGGGTTTCAATGGTTATGAGATCGTTAGATTCGTCTCTCAAGTGTTTTTGAATAGGTGTTAGGACCAACTTTATTTACCCCAATCAGAAATTATTGTCTTTAGATTTTAATACTTGCTGTTATATTTTATCGCTCATCAGTAGAGTCGTGAATGATCCGTATTGTATTTGATTACCTAACAGCTTAACACTGGTTTATTCCTGTCCCTTACGATGCTTCTTACTCATATAACTATTTATAGTACACACTAAAGTACATACTAGCGTATCGATAAATATTTACATTAATACTGATCTATGAGTTACTGTTAGTACTTAGTACACTCGATTTTAGATAGTTATAGTTTGTTGATTATCGATTTCTTAATATTTTTATCGATATTAGTATATTAGTGCTATGTATCGTTTACTTGTTACAACGTGGTATTAAAATTTTAGTGCTTACATTTAAACTAGAGGGATCTTATATCTGTAAATATTATAAAATATTCTACCATGACCAGGATAATTAGAAATGGTTTGAGGTAGGGATAGATAATAGATACAGAACTATGGTGGGGTTTGCCCAGCAGTGGGACAGTAGGTCAATAAAAAAAGTTACCGCTAAAACATTATAAGAAATACCTTTTCAAAGCAAGTACCAACATTGCAAGTGTTCTCACTTCTATTACAGATTATGATATGTAGTAAGCATGTAGTACATATCGATGCAGCGAATAAGACAGTGTTGGAATGCGTTCCGCACTATTAACTGCAATCGCTTGTAATCCTACGACCGTCTCTCATTTATAGCCTTATTGGAGAGCAATTTCTTTTTATAGTTATTTAAATAACTTGTGTACTTGTGTATTTATAGAAATGATTGAAAAATAGCGGATATACATAGTGACTCCTTTACACATCTACTTTTGCTTTAAAATCAAAGAAAATCCATAAAAAAAGTATCATTGAATTTTGATTCGGTTGAAATATTTCATTTTTGTACGCATGAAAATTCCATTAAATGTTGACAAATAAATAAATGCAACGAATTTTACAGACGATAAGTTTATAGTACAACTGACAAACTAAAAAAAGGTGATTAAATAAATAAACAGTTATCTAAATTCTACTTTATCTCATATACACACGAATCAAATTCGATTTAAAAATAAATTCAAGTATTACACGAAACGGTTATAAATCTTATTTTTCGTAACCCTATAAATACGTCGCGCGCGTACTTAAAGATAGGGATGAAATATTTACGAAGCAAAGGGGAGAGAACAGTCAATGTTTTTGAGAACAATATAAAACGGATTTACATACTATATTATGTTGAGGACCAGTCAAAAAAATATTACTCGCTTTTAAACAAGTATTTGCATTTAAACGAGTATCCCACTTAACAATTATCACAAAATGGGATGCGTGGTCAAACCCTTTATTCTAAAGCAAACTTAATGAGATACGCTACTAGACGATATCCATAGAAAAAGATTTATTTTTTTTATTTTTAACCCCCGACGCAAAAAGAACGGTCCCCAACGCGATGTTTTTTTTAGAATTATGAAAACATACTTAGGTACTTTAAGATTGAGTTTTTATTATTATTTTTTACTTTTTAAAGGGTACTTAGATTTTGTGGCGGGGGTTTTTTAAATTTTTAATTTAATTTTTATTAGGGATTTATTTATTAGCGTAACACGGTGAACTTTTATATCCCTAAAAATATGTTTTATATTGCCACTGCAGTTATTATATATCTTTGCGCCACATTTACTCATCTCTCTCTAAGACCAAAACCGTGTCGTTCAATGTTGAATATAATTATGATTACAGTTCTCCGGACCTAAAAGTAGGTCAATGAAGAGTTAAAAACAAATGAATTAAGTAATAAAGAGTTTTAAAATAATATCCTTTTGTTACCAAAATACGTGTCAGAGTGTCAAGAGTAGCCGGGCGTCGCACCGGGCGGGCGGCGCGGGATGCGCGCGCATCATCCCCACATTTTCCTTCGTAGTATTGAATCGGCCAGTCACTTTTCCTAACCTCAAAACAGAACTACTAAACAGCTGTTTCGTAATTTCTGTTAAAAAATAAACGTAATTCAACAAAATTACCTCACACACAATCGCACGGGACGTCTAGACGCTTCGGATGCCATTACGAAATAGTTTAAATTTAGAATCTGGCGATATTTTTTTTCAATTTACGGTTTTCTTGGCTTTCATTCAGTTTCCAGCCAGCTGGGATCGCGAATAGCTGTATTCTTTGATTAAAAACTTTTTCATTGTTGATGTAATACAAAGTTATCTATTAAACTTATTTTCTTTGCTTATTGTAGGTTATTGTTAGACATGATAATAGTTTACGTACTTATATTATGAAGTGCAGTGTTAATTGTGAGACATGTGTATGTTTGTGAAACTTATGAATAAAATATATTAGTGTTGTGTTTGTGTAAAATGGAGGAAGACTACGAGTATGACTTCGCTTACGAGTGCCGGGTTGGTATATTACTGTTTTTGTTCAAACAATTCACAAATAAAAAATACAAACAATTTAGTATGTATTCAAGGCACGTGACCACTTACCTATGTAAACCGATCTTTAATACATTTAATACAAAATGAAACTCATTTCTTGACCTCTTTTGCTCTTGAGCTCAATAAAGACTGAATACGTTTTCTTTTATTGATAACACTGAAACATGTTGCCAATACTTTAAAACCGGTAAACCGGTAAACCACTTGGCAGTCAATTACAGGTGAAAAAGTAGGTCGACATATTTAATAAAAAAACTTTTTTGATACAAATAGTGTATGAACTTCAAATATGTATTGAGTTATTTAATACCATTCAAGTCATTGAATTAAATACCAGTCCAGTCAGCGCAGCCTTATATGAAAAGGCGAAATTTTGTAATATCTAGTAAGTTGGCCTGCAGCGGTCACTGACCTCGGTCGATGCAAGTTTTTGCGACAAAATGTCTTATAGCCGGCTTCAGCGGCGGAACTGTGTATGAATCTCAATTTACTGCACGATCAAATAGTTTGTTAAATCTAGGTATTTGTATGTTAAGGAAAATGAGAAAATAATAATAGATTTAAATGTAACAATAGACATGTTTATGTCAGAAACTATTAATACAATAGGTACTTTTTTATTGCTGCATTGATTTTTTTTTCTGCATATAAAGTAAATCATTTCTGTCATCGGCATACATTTGATTAACAATGAACTGGAATATTATTATATTGATTTGTTCAAGTTAATATAATATTCCGGGACAACTTACACACGGTTATCTGATCGCAAGCTAAGCAGAGCTTGTGTTATGGTAACCAGACAGCTGATAAACATACTTATATATTCCTAAATACATACATATTATAGATAAATTACACCCAGACACAGAACAAATGATCGTGCTCATAACACAAAGATTTGTCCTGGGTGGGAATCGAACCCACGACCTCCGGTATAGCAGTCAGGATCACTAACCACTAGACTAACAGGCCAGTTAATTAAGTCTCGTAGTAAGAATTGTAGATTATTAATTGTAGCCACATTAAATGTAGAGGTTAAAGTCTACGAGCGTAGCTAATTATCTTAAACCGAGTTTAACATATAATCAATGAGTGTATTTGTTATCTGTTACATGAATAATAGACATTCAAGTAGTTAATATATCAATCATATCAAATAATCATTTAGGTAATGAGTAATATAGTGATGTTTTTGTATCGATATACATATTAATTGTTAATCGATAATTATCTAATATTACACATCGTCTTCTTTTCGTGTCGATACAGCGATGGTAGATAGATATTAAAGTATATGGGACTAATGTTGCGACATGATAGTTGCATCATTAGCGTGCACGAGATTAAATTATTATTTTAATTAAACAGTTTTTGTTTTTTTTTTATCTTCTGATGTCGATGATAACAGCTAAATCCGTCGCTCTTTCATTCCCGATTTTTACTCGTAAATCTTCTGCTATGTAGCTTATTGTGCATCCAGAGATAATGTTTAGTAAAACCTCTTTTGAAAAACCCCTGTATTTTCAAGAGATCTTCATCACCAAATCAAAATATTCTGGCTTTAATCGAATCAATCAGTAAATTAAGCCACCGTGACACAATCCGCGCATGATCATAATAAGTTATTGTTATAAATACTATAGAGAGTACAATAGACAATATGAGTGTACGCAGCTTCGTACACTAGTTTATTTTTATTTACCAACTCACTCGAATCGGTGCAGTAGTTTAAGAGGTACCGCTAAAGGATTGGAATTTGTGCAGTGATTATTATGTTTTTACGTTTGAAAGTATGTGAAACACAAATTAATTGTGTAATAGCTGAATTAATAGGAAACTCCAAATTGTGTCATAACAGTTCTTATTAGTGAAGAGTGAAAAGAAAATGGAATGAATACCACGCTATAGGACAGTACTTACTCCAAAAAATGAGAAATATTAAATTCACAGGGCATTGTTAAACGTTTAAGTGACACTTTTAGTGTGTGACAGTGGATAACGTGTTGTTTTGTTTTAATTACAGCGTCTCGTCGAGGCAATGGCACCTCGTTCGGCGCGGTCGTTCCGCCAAGAGTTCAACATGCAGGACTTGACCACGGAGCACACGTACACTTCGCACTATACCACAGAAAAGTAAGTACTAGATTTAAGTAACTACTTAGTAATAAATGGAAAGATAAAGGCATTATTAAAGCAATATTTAAATAAAAACTCATTATAAAGTAGGTCTATTTAGATAATGTTATTAATCAACACTTGTACTATTTTCTTCCTATAACCAGATACGTCAGAACGTCACAGACGACAGAGTTAGACGGTCAACCAGTTGTAAAATCAATGACCAATGGCAAACTAAACTCACCCAACTATACAACGAAAACAATAATAACAGATGACGACAGACCTGACGTAAGAAAACTTAAACGAGTCCACAGAATGTATGAAGGACCAAACATTATTGAATCTAAAGGTATATTGCATCCCGAGACTAGAGAAATACTCACAGTCGGTCAAGCAATCAGCATGAGGATACTTGACGTACGAACGGGAAGGTTGTTATCTTCGCCTGAAACGAGACAAACTATGACAATCGAACAAGCCGCACAAGAAGGTCTTATAGACCCCAAACTTGCTGCGAGGTTAACAGGACCGTGCGGCATGACTGAAGACGGAAACGAAGTCACATTACTAGAAGCTATACAGAGAGAACTATACGACGCCGAACAGGGACTAGCAGATCCGGCGGAAAAGAGAATCAAGGTAACTGTCGAAGGCGAACGCTCCACACAAGGAATGAGTATCTCGGATGCATTGACTCGCGGACAAGTTGATTTACAAAAAGGTCTATACAGACTACCTAATGGAAGCTACATAACAATAGCTGAAGCCTACCAGAGGGGCTACCTTATTTACAATGAGATTATCAAAATAAAATCAAGTGCGTTGTGTCTGTCGGACGCGATTAGTCAAGATTTAGTTGATAACAGCGGTTGGATTATGGACAGAAATTCTGGCGAAAGGTTCCAAATCAACGTTGCTATCAAAAACGAACTAATCAATCCTAACATTAGGGAAGTTGTTGATCCTAAAAATGATACAAAAATAACGCTTGCTGAAGCGATAGAGAAAAATATAATCAATGTTAAAACCTCTAAATACGTACATAATGTAACTAAAGAAAAACTTTCTTTCAAAGACGCGGCTACGCATCGGTATATTTGCAAACCTATGACGCTCAAAGACGTCTGCGATAATAACCTTATGACTAACGACGGTAAGATTTTGTCACCAGCTAACAAAGCTCCTTTGAACATTCTCGAATCAATATCCGTTGGTGTTCTTGATAGTGATAGCGTTAAATGCATAACTAATACCACAACTGGCGCTCTTCTTACATTGTCGGAAGCTCTAGGCGCCAAAATAATTTTACATGACAACAAATTCCGTGATAATTTAACGGGAGAAATTTGTACTATCCCAGAAGCGGTAGACCGAGGTTTAATTACCTCAGTATCTCAAAGGTCCATTTTTGATATTGACGGCTTCAAAGATCCCAAAACAGGGGAATTTGTATCCTTCAATGTTGCTTTAGGTAAAGGTAATCTCAAGTATGTAAACGGCGAGACGTTTGTTAAGTCGGAAAGTGGAGACTGGGTATATTTAGAAGACTGCACTAAGGTGTCCTTAGTTAGGGCTGAAGTATTAGAAATGTTCAATCGTAAGATAGGTGTATATGATAACGGTAAGGAATTGTCAGTTTTAGACGCTGTATTTAAAAATACTCTCGATCCCAAAACAGGGCATTTATTAGATGCGGCTACCAAGAAGCCTATTCCATTTAATAAAGCTGTAGAAATTAATATGATTACACCGGAAGGCGCGGCCTTATTAAATTCTCTTCTGAATATTACATTGACGTTACAAACCGTAACTAAAACGGTCAAACGGTATGTAACAGTAACTAATACTACCGGTACACAGAGATCTGAAGCTATCATAACGTTTGCTGAGGCAATTCGACGCGGACTTATTGATGAAAATACACAAACATTCACTGACCCAACTACTGGAACCGTGTTCCCCATACAACAAGCCTTAGACGAAGGGCTTTTAGGCGTAGAAAAGAATGAACCTCGCGTAGTACATATTTCTGACCGTATGACAAAGAAAGACTTGGTTCCGGGTCAAATTGTAGAACTTAAAATCACTAAAAAGTCGTTTATCAAGGATTTGCCTGACACTAGTCCTGAGGGTAAAGTTGAAAGAGATAACAGACCCGAAACTCTTAAAAGTCCTGATTATTCAGTTCACCAAACTATGCAACCTCGCGAGGATTTCGTTCAGGAAATTAGATCTGTTACTTCAAAATCGGTTGTAACGGAACCTTCGGTTACTTCTATGACAATTAAAAAGAACACAATTGAATTGCCTCGTGGTGGATGGACATTAAAAGAAGCCATTGAACAAAATCTTTTTGACCCAGCTACGGGTATATTCCTAATTCCAGGAACAGACAGAGTACTAGACCTCGAGGAGGCTTTAAAACTTAACGTGATTAATGGAGATTCTGCTAATGTAGTTGATCCTAAAACTAGAAAAGAAGTTCCACTAAACAAGGCTTTCGATTTGCGTATTATTGATAGCTCAGGTCGCTATAAACACGTCACTGAAATAATAACAATGAAAGAGGCAATCGAACGCCATTATATCGTCTTTATTAAACTTACATCAACAATATCTTCGCAGAAGGTCATAACAATTACCTCTGTAGCCGGTATGCCAGACAAGATGGAAATATCTGAACTGAATAAAGCTTCGCCACATGATATTATTTCAGAAGACCAGTCGGCTCTTGAACCCATTCAAGTGGCGCCTGGAGTCATTTTCGATCCCTCCACAGCTTTAGTAATTTCCACCTCGTCAGGTGTTTCAGAAAATGTTCTGGAAGCAGTCGAGTGCGGAATGTTACCTCCAAATAGTGTAAAAGTTATTGAACCTATATCAGGTAGGCCCATATCTCTAAAACAAGCCGTAGACCAGGGCGTAATTGATACACGTACTGGTGAATACACCAGTAAAACAGGTGCTAAGCTAAGTCTGGTAGATGCCGCTAAAATAGGTCTAGTTGCAGTAGTAGGTGCGCCTTTAGTCGCTGCTTCTAAAGTAATACAGGTTGTTAAAAGTACCATGGTATTAGATCCCCAGACCGGTGAAAGCATACCAATGGAAGTTGCCTACGAACGTGGTTTAGTAGATCCAATTACATACAAAAAATATGAGGAATCCATTCGGGATAGGTCCCCTGAAACTGAAGTAACTCAAGAAATAAAAACTTCAAGCACTAGTAGTGTAACCTATACGCAAGTTACTACTACTAAAACTATTCCCTCAGAAACAACTGTAACTGTTGTTGTAGATCCAAACACAGGAGAAAAATTACCAATAGAAGTAGCATTTGAAAGGGGACTTATTGACCCCGTATCGTACAAAAAGTACGAGCTTTCGATCAAAGAAAAATCTCCGGATTATTCTCAAAGACTAATAAGCTCGCCAGGTAGTCATGAATTTACATTTACTCAAGTTACTAGTACCACGACTCCTGGACAAATGGTTACCATGGTAGTCAATCCAAAAACAAACGAACAGATACCTATCGAAATCGCGTATGAAAGGGGCATAATAGATGGTGTTACTTATAAAATTTATCAGGATGCTCTTGCCATTAAACAACAAGAAGCTCTGTTACAGACAGGAACAACTAAACCTGTTACAGGTACAAGTTCAGTAACAGTCACCCAATCGACTAAACCCATTTCAGTTGGAGCTGCAGTTTCTGAAGGCTTTATTACTGTAGAATCTATCCAAAACAGTCTTTCAGCTGATAACAGAAAAGTTAGGGAAGGTTCTGTTTTATCTGAAAAATCGAAATCACGACCATCTGACGTAGTACAATTAACTAAGTCTTCTAGTTTCAGTGCCAAACCTAAATATAAAGTCAATGTAGGCAGGGAGATTTCTCCTGAGCCCCAAGTTCCGGAATCTAAAGTTATAGTATTACAGAAATTGAGAAAGCATGTCATGTACCCGCAAGAAGCTGTAGAAAAACAATTAATAGATTCAGAAACTGCAAACATTCTAGAAAGAGTTAAAACACTGACAGATGACTCTGGATCGCCTTTTACTCTTGAAAAAGCCATTGAGATGGGTTTGGTTGATGAAAACAAAGGCAAAATTGTCGACCCCGTCCACGGAGATATAGTCAACATCAAAGAAGCTATAAAAAGAGGTATATTAGCAGGCGAAGGTCAAGATGAAGTATTAATCCCATTAGCCAAAAGTCTAACAATTCCTGAAGTCCTAGAACAAGGACTCTTAGATCCGGCTACTGGGAAAATAGTTCATCCCGAGACTGGAAGCCTTTTGACATTAAGAGAAGCTATAATTTGCGATATTGTTGATCCTTTATCAAGCGTGACCATTGCGCCTGGTAAGACAATTACATTAGCTGAAGCCATTGAGAGAAACATTATCGATAACGACAAAAACATTGTTAAAAGTAGTGATGGTCCGCTAGACTTATTATCAGCTGTAAACGCTGATGTATTCCCCGAATCTGAATCTAAGCCATTTATGGAGATACCGCCAGCAGCCATGACTCTTAACATTGCTATTAAAAAGAACCTAATAAACCCACATACTGGGGAAATGCGACATCCTTTAACAGGAGAATTGACGCCGGTTGGGGATGCCGTTAAGAAAGATTGGATTATGTCTATTCCTTACCCGCAATCGTCAGAAGCTATGACACTTGAGGAAGCCCTTGAAAACAGAGCCGTGAACCTTAAACAGGCTACATTTACGGATCCTAAAACTAAAAAAGTAATTCCTTTAGAGGAAGCTTTAGAACAGGGACTTCTTGCTGTCAAGCCAATGAAAGATATGCAAGCAGTTGGTATCGTTACGACGTTCTCCGAAACATTTACATCTCAACACACGGTTACAACTAAAATGATTGAAATTCTTGCTGATTACGTCCTTGTTAGCGCAAATGAGGTGCAAAATGCCAAAACTGGTGAAATAATTTCAATCGAGGAAGCTCGTCGTCAGGGCATCGTTAAAGATGAGCAAACAAGCAAAGAACAATTCATTACTAGCGACACAAATATTACCTTCGAAGATGCACTTAATCTTGGGTATATTAATATTGAAACTGGTACATTCACTCATCCTAAAACTGGAGAGACGCTTACAATTTCAGAAGCCGTAACAAGTGGTCTTTTAAATACAGAGACTCCAACTAAATCAGCTGAACCATCACCTAAAAAACAAACATTAGAAATGTTGGATCTGAATGAAGCCTTTGAACTTCTCTTTGACGAGAAAACTCAAAAGTTCCGAGATCCAAAGTCGCCTAATAAAGTTTTTACTTTCAAAGAAGCTCTTGAAAAGAAAATTATTAATCCAGATTCGACTTTATATGACGTAGCAGCTGGTAAGCCATTGACATTGAAAGAAGCACTAAAAACAGGATTGATCGACAAGAAAACAGGCAAGCTTAAGGAACCTAAGACTGGTAAGTCCGTAGATATTAAAAATGCTGCTAAGATGGGTCTTATTGCTGTAGTTGCTGCACCTGTGTTAGCCGGTATGGCAGTTGTCAAAGGTGCTCAGGCAGTAACAAATAAGATAATGCACCCTAAGGAAAGTCAAGTCACCGATTCAAGCAGTCGTATTATCACGTCTCAAATAACCAAAGTGATTGATCCTTTGGCGCAAGAACAGGCTCAGAAATCTGAAGCGAAAACTACAAGTTCTAAATCGCAACCAGACAAACTTGACGATAAGCCAACAAAATTATCACCAGGAACAAAAACTTCAGAAGATAAAATATCGAAAGCATCAGAACCAATAGCTCTTGTTACAAAAGAAACGAACGTTTCGAAAAAAGAGCCCTTCAGCCAAATTCCTGCAAAGTACGAATCACAAGATGTTTCAACGCCAAAGGATAATTCGATTGTTGAGACTATTGTTACTGAAAATAAAACTGTCGTCACTGAAACATTGACGAAAGACCAGGATAAGGTAAAGCCTAAAGAAATTGGCAAACAAGAACAACGTGAAATTATAAGCGTGACTAGTGAAAATACTAGTGAAGTGCTCGAAAAACCAGATGAAAAATCTGTCGAACAATTTGATTCTGTTCCTACACAGAGCGTTATAGAGAAACCTAGTCCGATTCGAGATATGGAACACGTCGTTTTTGAAGAAAAGCCTGTCATACAGGAATTTAGGCAAACCACTGCCGATGGAGAAGAAATTATAACAGTAACTCAAACGACCGTGACAAAAACCATAATTGACACTGCCGAAGAATCTTTCGTCAGTGACTCGATTGATTTGTCTTCAGTTCCTAAGACTCCGGCGATAAAAGACAAGGCTATCTCTCCTGAGACTAAAGATGGTAAAGCAGCTGTCCAAGACAAAATCCTAGGTGAATCTAAAGACAAACTCGATGATAAAACGAGTGGTCATCAAGTCACTCCAAAAGAAGTAAGTTCATCACTAGATGATGATTTTGAAATCATAGAAGAAATTCCAACAATTGAAGAGATGCGTGATAGCTCTCCATACGGACAACAATCCACAACTGTTGTCAAAACTACGATTTCTAAATCTGAACCTACTGAGATTGTAACTGAGCATAGTAGCACAGTAATAACTACATCTTCATCTACGGTAACTTCGGTTGAAATCACTGAAAACCAATCTTCATCATACCAAGTAATTACGGAGGTAACAAGTGGACCCCAAGACTACAGTGAAACTGTGATACAAGAATATCACGTCACTGAGGCTCCTGATGAAACAGATGAAGTAACAATCCAAGAATATAAATCACCTTCTGAAATCCCTGAAATAATTTCCCACAAAAAAGAACCACAAGGCGAAATACCAGAAACAAGTGCTGTAACTGATACGACACTCGCGACCGACAAACCCTTAGAGGTAGCTCCCGGTGTGATATATGACCCTAATGCTTCAGTTCTTATCTCTGCTAAAGAAGGTATTACTGACAATCTATTAGAAGCTGTCAGTAAAGGCATAATACCTTCCGACACCGTTAAAGTAGTCGAGCCTAAGACAGGTAAAGAAATAACTTTGAAAGAAGCTATCAACAAAGGAGTAGTCGATAGTAAAACAGGAGAAATCAAAGATAAGTCAGGTAAAAAGATCAGTATAGCAGATGCTGCAAAGATAGGTCTTATAGCTGTTGTTGGTGCGCCAATATTAGCGGCAGCTAAAGTAGTTGAAGTTGTTAAGAGCGCTATGGTTGTTGATCCTAAAACAGGAGAAAAGGTACCTTTAGATCAGGCTCGCGAAAGAGGAATTCTTGACCCTGAAACTTATAAAAAGTACGAGGAAGTTATTAAAACTCACGCCCCTGAATCAACAACAACTGAAGTAGTCAGTAAGATCACATCCAAGCCGGTCAAAGATTTACCTCTTTCTGAGCAAGTAGTTGAAAGTTACACATCTACAACTACGACAAAGCCAACTGAAGTAGTAATAACTCAAACAACGGAATCCAGTGGACCTGTTGTGACTGAAGTTACTACTACGACAGTTGAACAGAAATTAATTGAAGTCGGTAAAACAACACCTACGACAGTTAGTGATAGTAAATCAATTTCAGCAATGCTCATCGATGCTGAAAGACAACCTTTGAGAGTTATTGAAGAAATAACCGAACAAAATGTAACTAAGGAAAAGACAGAACTTCCTAAACCTATCTATGAAAATATTCCTTTGATAGACGCGATCGCGAAGGGTAAAATCGAACCTAAAGTTTGTAGAATCATCATTAATGGCGTAGAATCTCCGCTTACAGTTCAGGACTCATTAGAACAAGAACAAATAAGTAGGTTCGCTCCGGTAGACGTTTTATCTAAAAACTGCGTTGTGGTCCGAGAATTCAAACCCAGCTATTCGGTTGCTATTTCCCATAGACTAACTCCTGAAGAACTATCTGAAATGGGTGTGTATGACATTGAAAAGCAAGTATTCCTTAATCCTGAAACCGGTGCTAAAATCTCCTTTGAAGAACTTGTTTACGGCCTTCAGATTTTCGATCCTGAGTCTATTTTAGTTAAAGATTTAGGATCCAAATCTGATGATTACATTTCCTTCGATGAAGCGATTGCCAGACCTATAATAGACAAAACAACAGGTCATATGGTAAATCCCAAGACAGGCAAACGCGTTCCATTCTTAAAATGCATTCAGTTAGGTTGGATAGTCGAAAAGCCTGAGGACGTCTCTATACCTGAACAAGTTACAATAGAATCAGCTTTAGAGCAAGGTCTGTACAATCCAGCGACAGGAGAAATTAAAGACGTAAATACCGGTGCAATAGTACCTATCGGAAAAGCCGTTGAGTCCGGGTTGGTTGATCAGGAATCGTTATTGATTAAGATCCCGCGTACCAACGAGGTTGTTTCATTATCAGATGCTATTGAACGCGGCGTGATTGAAATCCACGAAGGAGTTATAACTATAGTAGAGACTCGCGAAATCATTGAAATATCAGTAGCTATTCAACAGGGATTGATAACTATAATCCGAAGACCCATTTCTATTGCAGCGGTCATTGATAATGATATGTATGAACCAACAACAGGAAAAATAAAGGACAAAGTGACGGAACAGTTAGTAAGTGTAGGTGACGCAGTTGAAAGGAATATCTTACACCCAACTATTTCAGAAATTAAAGATACCGCTTTAGAAAAGTTTGTGCCTCTTTCAGAGGCCATTGAAACTAAACTCATTAATTCAGAAACTGGTAAAATTAAGGATAAAAAGACTGGTAAAGACATTCCATTAGATGATGCTTTGAAAAAGGGATTAGTTGCGACCAAGTCGGTTACATTCTCTCTATTTGATATTATTGAATTAGGTTATTACTCTCCCGAGTCAGGTAAAATAATGAACCCTAAAACTGGAAAATTAATAACATTAAAAGAAGCTATTGAACAAAAGCTTGTAGATCCATCTGACGTTAAAATTAAAGATGACAAATCAGAAGCAGTTGTGCCTTTCGACAACGCAGTTAAAACAGGTCTTATTGACTTAGAAAAGGGTGTCGTTACGTCACCACTTTGTAACTTAAAGGACGCCTGCGATAAAGGCTATTTGCTAAGTGATTCAAAGCCTTGGACTCTGCAAGAAGGCTTGGTCCAAGGGTTCTATGACCCTGAAACGGGACTTCTAACCATTAATGATGTGACTATGACGCTTGAGGAAGCAATCAAGATTGGAAATATTAACCCTGAAGCTCTTACGGTTAGGAACTCCATCACTGGAGAAATAATCTCTCTAGCAGAAGGTATTAAAGCTGGTATTATTGATTCAAAGGAAGGAAAAGTTAGGGACCCGATATACGGTGACAAAATCTCCCTTACAGACGCTTCGGAGCGTGGTCTTATAGTGCCAGCCAAACGTAAGCTAAGCTTACCTGAAGCAGTGTTCAAAGGATTTTACGATCCAAAAACTGGAAAGTTCTCCAACCCGCTAAGTAAAGAAAAGGTACCTACAGATAGGGCGATTAAGAAACGTTTTATTGATCCACAATCTACCTTGGTCCACGCCGCTGGTAAAGTAATTCCATTTGAGTTTGCAGTGGACAGGGGTATTGTAGACAGCAGGACAGGTACAATCAGATTAGGCGATGAAAATATCGATTTCCGTGAAGCTTTCGAAAGAGGTATACTTGTTGAGGTTCGCAAACCAATGTCTCTTATTGAAGCCCTTGAAAAAGGTGTATACAATGAAATTACTGGATTATTCATGGATCCACAGAGTGGCAAAAAGTATACTCTAGCAGAGGCCATTAAAATGAACCTAATCGATGCTCATTCGGTTCACATCTTAGATAACAGATTAGGCAAATGGGACAAGATTACTTTACCAGAATCTCTAGAAACTGGTGTCATTGATGACCAGACGAGCAAAATCAGAAACATTAATAACGATAACGAGGAAATAAGTCTTCGCAAAGCTTTCGAAATAGGTTTGCTGGTTGACAGCAAGGCACCTATAAGCCTTCAACGTGCATTACACCAAGGTCTTTACGATGATAGTACCGGTAAAATAATCGACCCGGCTACAAACCGAAAGATAACTTTACACGAGGCTATCAGGCGATCCATTATTAGTCCAAAATATCTTTGCTATTTCGATAAGAAATCCGAAAAACCTTTATCGTTAGGAGACTGCTGTCGCAGTGAGATTATTGATAGGAGAAGCGGCAAATTCCATGAGCCAGGTTCTGATATCCAGATCTCTCTTTCCGAGGCGATGAGCTTAGGCCTTATCGTCGACATTGAAAGCGCAGGATTTACATTATACGATACTTTAGCCATGAACATGTATTCTATTACTGAATTAGCATTTGTACACCCAGTTTCAGAGACTTTAATCTCACTGAAAACAGCTATAGCTGATGAATTGATTCATCCTGAAACGTCATTAGTTAAACATATACCAAGCAGTAAATACATTCAATTAAGTGAAGCAATCGAAAACGGTGTCATTGATAACGAAAATAATGTTTATGTTTTACCTAACGGTAATCAAATTAACTTGTTAGACGCTAAACATCGCGGTCTTATTGTAACAACCAAGAAAAACCTAAGTCTCGAAGAGATTATTAGAAATGGACTTTTCAGAGCTGATAACGGTAAAATTGTAGATCCAAATACTAATGAGTTCTTAGATATCAACAAAGCAATCGAAATTAATCTTCTCAATCCTAATCTTACCGTCGTTAAAGATAACTTGACTAACAAGTTCAAGCCTTTGCCCGTCGCAATTCAACATGGAGATGTAGACGTAAGCAAAGGTAGGGTTATTGACACTAAAGCTAAGAAAACTTACAGCTTGGACATCGCGTTTGACAAAGGTCTACTAGTCACTGTAATCCAACCTATTACTTCTCAAACGGTTGCAAAGAAATACGTTTCCGATTCATCTACATCAAATGAACCTGTAATTAGGGAATTCACTTTAGATGAAGCCATAAAATACGAATTTATTGACCCCGAAACAGCTGTCATTAAAGACCCTCATAAGAACAAATACATTCCATTAAAATTAGGCATTGCTGAGGGCATTATCGACAAAAATGCAAAGGGTTCATTTGAAACACAAAATAGGTCACGTACACTATGCTTCGTCTTTGAAAATGGTTTAATCGTGTACGTCCGTGAACCACTAACGTTTGAGCAAGCGATCGAAAATGGTCACTTGAATGTAGCTTCCGCTCGATTTACTGATCCACATTCCAACGAAGTACTTACCATTAGAGACGCGGCCTTATTAGGCTACATAGACCCAGACACGGCGCTCATAAAAGATAATCTCAAGAAAAGGTTAGTCAAACTCCCTGAGGCATTCCGTAAAGGCCTTATGGATGCCGAAAAAGGCAATATACTAGATACTGAAACTTCAAAACTTAACACACTAACGGCTGCCATTGAAAGTGGACTTCTTATGACTCCTAAGAAATGCTTCAGCTTAATAGAAACCTTGAACTTCGGCATTTACAACCCGACAACCGGAGCACTGAATGATCCATTTATAACAACGAGTGTAATGGACAGAAAGAGGTTGAACTTAGGCGAAGCTATCCAACAAGGAATAGTAGATCCGTCAAGTACTGTTGTCAAAGAACCAGAAACAGGAAAGATATGGCCATTGGTACAAGCGATAGAACAGAAACTAGTTGATCCCGTCGAAGGCAGGCTCACCATAGATCCAGTCAAATCTATCAGTTTGGACTTAGTCAAAGCTCTGAAGAAGGGATACTTGCTGCCAGCAGAAACGAGGGTAAGTTTATTTCGTTTGGCTTTTGACTTTGTGCTTCTATCGAGCAAAGGTGTTGCTTTACATCTTCCTATTTTCATTCTTAGAAGGTGAACTCTATCTAAAGCGTTTGGCTTAAAACATTGGCATGGCACGACACCTACCGGAATCACTGTGTCGAATTTAGGGCAGTTGAGCAAATTTGGTGACGTCACAGTTTGTACATTGTGGCCTAAACACTAATCAACATAACATTCAAACATTTTACCTAGATTTGAAAATAGATATTTTATCTTTTAGGAGTAGAGACAGCACTTATACATACTATATTATTCACATACATTTTTGATTTCAGTAAGGTTAGCTTTCACTTCTTTAGATGAGAGATTAAGCTTAAATCGTAGTGTAAAACTTCAGTGCCTTGTGTTGTTCTTAAATGCTTATTTTAGGTTAGAGCGCTCATCAATCGCTAGTTTTTCGCGGAAGAACTAGCGATTGTGAAGTGTGCTTACCACCCATTGTACTAAGGCTCGATGTATGTTGTTTTTATTTTCCAGCCGTTGCCTGCGATGCTAAAGAACCCTTTTGAGCTAAATCGTGAATGCTTGCCTGTGAGGGATCATATTAACGACGATAAAAGAACCATCACCGTTATCGCCAAATACCTAACCTCCCATTCACATTGTGCTAAGAACTCGAGGTCGCGAGAGTGGGCCCGCGGGTCCATCCGACCGACCTCCGGCTTTATTATGTTCGCTTCCATTCAAACCAGTGTACTATGACTGCTGGCTCCGATCCGTTTTAGATTTACCTAGAGATTGTTTTTCAAATCTGATACTCATTCCTTGGAACCCGTGCTCACATGTTTTGGAATGCATGAACAACGCTATGCTCTTGTGACGTTGATATAAGGCGGATACTCGCAAACATTCACAATATCCAAATGGTAAAACATTTTCAACACACAAACACGGAAGGTAGTATTTATTCATTATCGTCTTTATTTAAACGATTGAAAGCCGGCGACGTGAAAACTGACGTTATAAGAAATATGTGACGCAGCATTCGAATAAGGCAACGGTTGTTATGCTTTTTATTCTTAAACGCTTTAGCAATACCTTCTTACATTATTGTGAAGTTGTATGTAAATGTAGTGCTAGAAGAGTGTTTATATAATAAAATTCAAATCGCAACCGACTACTTTATCAGATGCGTCATATATTTAGAATAGCGTATGGTAAACGTCTTAACGGCTTATATGTGACTTCATTTCAATAATATTTCAGACACTCAATATATTTAACCATTTAACGGTTGGCCTTTCTTGTACACTTTTATAAAAGCATCTGTAAATATTTTGGTTAAGCTTTAGTAAAATTGTACTCAATGGGATAATACCGACAGTTAAAAGGTTAACTGAAATGAAATCACATTTTATTGTTATTAAAATGTAAAGTACGTCCGAATTTTAATTCTTGACTTAATTATTACTCTTTGTTTACTTCACCAATACTTTTTTTCTAACTTCGTTTTACTGTTCAAAATACTTTTTCAAAGTTTCAGATTTCCGAGAAGGTATTCCTAAACTTATTTTTTATTCCTTTTTAACAAATAAATCTAATACAAACATTAATTATAAGATTTATAATATCGGAAGATGTTTTATACCATAATGCGCAAATGTTACAAGTAGTTGTCAAAAATATTGTGAACATCATTTTAAATAGTTTTAATAACCGTTGCTTTGAAGTTACCAGTTACAAGTCTATTGTTACGATCATATGATTCGAAATTGCTGTTCACAATATTTCCGACATCTACTCCAATATTTTCACTGCTTGCATGCTCAGCTTCGCATGAAACTTTACTGTGTTCGCAAAGTTCCGTTCTGTTGTAAATGTCATTTTCATAATGTTTGTCACTGGCTGTCTGTTGTCGCCTCTTGTTTGATGATTCTTCTCGTCTGTGCTTCCTATCTGCGTAGTTGTTCAATCTAGCTCTCTTACAGGTACTACTGGGTCTGCATGTGCTAATTTGGGCATGTTATCACGTTCTGCAACCCAAAAAACGTTTAAATAAAAAAAAAATGGATACAATTCAGTTAAAAACAAAAAGTTGTATATTTTTTCTCTAGGTTTTTCAACAGCATACAATTACCAAAGAGTTGCAAAACGTTTGTATAAAACTTTTTGTTGTCCTCGTCTAAAGATGTATGTACAGTTAAATATTACACAGTTTTAGTCATTCAGTGGCCGCACAGTGTAGATAGATGCATTGTATAATCGCTGTAGTATAGATGCACTTGAGCGTTACGCTCCATGTTGATGTCCATTGCGTAGTCCATATATACTGATGTGTTATTTTTATGTGTAGCAAGCAGTGGAAGAGAAATACAGGCTTTGCGATGAGACGTTGTCTAAGTTACTCGAATGGATCGGCGTCGTTGAAGAGAGGCTCGCGAACCAAGAAGCCGTTAAAGAAGATATGGATGAGCTACGCAACCAGATTAATATTCTCAAGGTACTTTGAAAATCATTATCCGTAAGATTTTTGCTGTAAATGTTCTGTTCCTCAATGATCGTCCGTAACTTGTGACGTGGCAAAGATATATGGATAAAGAAATTAAATACGCATATATCGCAGCTCCTGCAGTTTATGTGATGATTATCGCCCTAAAAAGTACCCTATATACTTTTCTGGAGTTTCTGCTAATTTCATACCAAATTTCATCAAGTTCGAATCTGTAGTTTAAGTGTGATAGCGGAACAAACACAGATTCGCATAAAAAAATACCTACTATGACTTTAATTTGTCTACTGGATCATTAAGGGTTAATTAGCTAATCATGTATTTCTTCTACAGTTGATCAAGGATGACTTAGAGAGCCACCAGCGCCAGGTGTCCGCGTGCGCCGACCAGGCCAAGCAGCTGCTCGTCTCCGGAGGTGATGTGCTGGCTCCTCATGAGGTAAATACAAGTGGATTTGGATCTTAGCCTTATTGTCAGAGAGCTTTGTTTTAATTGGTCGATTCTTGTAAGTTTTTGTACAAACTTCTGGTCATATTTCGGTTCTACGTTGTAAAGTAACTGTTATAAATTATTGTAAAAAAATCTTTCTACAGTCTTTCTTCTTGTATAATAATTAAACATAGTAAAGCTAAACAGGTTTATACCAAAATATTGAAATCATTTCAAGATCTATTACAAACCTACTTTTTCTTGCACATATGTTGTCTTTCTTATATGTCTTTAAAACTAACTCTATAAATAAAAAGGAAGCAAGTCATTAAAACAATCCTTAATTACTGAACCGTATAACAACTTACAATATAATGTCACTATCGAGTCCACATTGTCTCCCGACACCTGTATACAACCTGTCTTCAAGAACACAGGTTTACAAAGCCATTGTTTAAAACAATCCCACCTGCTCTCACCAGGTGGCAGCACTGGAGCGAGGCGTCCGCCAGCTGAAGCAGCGCTGCGACAAGTGCACGGACAAGTGTGATAAGATGCTAAGGAGGCTGGCCGCCGCTAGGGACGAGCTGGGGAAGTTCGGGTAAGCGGAAAACATTCTTATGTTGAATATTAATTGTAAAGTTGATTTTTGCATGACAAACATAGCCATTGTATATTTAAATATCGTTTCTTTTTGTCACAAAATTAGTAAATGTGGAATTGTATATTAAATAAATAATTTACTGTTTAGTTGTATTAATTTATTGTGGTACCTTATGAGGCTGTCTTGGCGCACCAGCGCAATAAGCCTCATCAAATAAACGATTTAAAAAAAATAAAAAATTAAAATGGATGCTCCTTTTTGTTTGGGATCATAGCAGTATCTATTCCTTCTATTTATTTCATGCTTATGTGATCAGAAGCAGTTTAATAATGCCATGATAATTTTAGTGACATATAGGTACAAATTTCTATATTCAGATAGGACCATTTCTTTAATGCAACATTTCATACTACACCCCAGTATGTATTTTCTATATCTATCCCCCTTTTTTGTATCAAAATTCTTAACCTTTCAATCTTTCCAGCAACGAACTAAACACCTTCAACACCTGGATGGAAGGCGCGTACCGTACGCTAGAAGACAAGGAGGCGGCTCTCTCTAAACTGAACAGCCTGCCCGACCAGAGCGAGGATGTAAGGGAGTTCGTGTCTGACGTCATAGCGCATCAAGCCGACCTGAGGTTCATTACTATGTCGGCGCAGAAGTTTGTCGATGAGAGCAAGGTGGGTGGTTTACTAGTTAAAACTTTTAGGAGGGCTAGAAAAGTCAGTCATTTAGCTGTTGATTTTTGATTGAAATAGGTTAGATATGTAATTTTAAGTTAACAGTATAAGATATACGAATTATTGGAAAATATCCAAGAGTGAGTCAGTTTTTTGCTTCTGTGTACGAGAAGATGCCTTTACGGCTACGATCGGTGGACGAAAAAAAAACATTAACTTTTATCTCATTCTAAAATCGCTCACTCACTATTTCCTTTTAGTGCTATCTGACTTCAAAATTGGGGAGGTTAACAATACGACGGTCTTTTCTTTGCGTTCAGAAAACTTTTTCGTCTTGAAAGTTTCATAAAAGTCGATTTATCTGAAATCAATTATATGTAATAGGTACATATTTACTTCTTCTTGTTTCTATATTTTTTCTTTATCCACAGGAGTTCCTGTCCATCCTCAACGAGTACCGTACCTCGCTCCCGTCCCGTCTCTCGCACGTGCCGGCGCGCGGCGAGAGCGCGGTGCGGGGCGCGGCGGGCGGGGCGCGGCGCCGGCACGCCGAGCTGTGTGCGCGCGCGCAGCGCCTGCAGGAGCGCCTGCGGGGCGCCACTGACGTCACCAGGCTCTACCATGATGCTATACAGAGGGCGCAGCGGTGGATCAGCGATGTGAGTGCTATTACTACTACATACGACGGTATATAGTACAAGATAGCAGTACGGATTATAGACCTTCCATTATCCGTTCTGTTTTTCCAAAAACTGTTTAAAATAACACCTTTTAGATATTTTCAACTGATTTCAGAAAAAAAGACAGGATGTTCAATTAGTCGAAAGCTTCGTTTTAAATTTTTATGTATGTTCCCTTATTCATCTAAGTACACGTGACCAAGTTTTTTTTTGAAGGATATACCTTCCAGATGGCCCCATGGTCATTAAGTCAGTTTGTACTGATAGAAAACACGGCAAATCGTAGGGAAGCTCAATTTTTATTTTCATTGGTTCTCTTCTTACTTGAAATGATTACCTTTTTATTTTTTGAAGCTTTATTGATTTTTGATTATTATTTGAAGCTCTTTTCTTTATATATATATGTCATCAATCATTTATATTCAAACCCTACTATTATATTTATCCCACCAGGTGGAGCCACAAGTCCGCTCGGTACTATCGGAGCCGGTGGGCGGCGAGCCGCGCGCGGTGGAGACGCAGCTGGCGAAGGCCAAGTCGCTGCACAACGAGATCGTCTCGCAGGGACGGCTCATTGATAATGTTAAGGATGTAAGTATTAATGATTCTAAAGATAAATATAGTAGTTAAATACCCACATTAAAGGTGTTTACCTAACATTCCAATATAGCATATTTAAGCTGTGTGCCTATCATTTTAATATAGTCTATTTCGTCATATTTCACTTATGAAAAAAAAAAATTGTCGCAAATGACTTCAAAGTTGCTCCTGAAAATCTTCATCCTTTTCGAGTCATTTTATTTTAGGGCTTAAGTAATAATAATAATGTAACCTAGCAAAATGGGCTGCGAATATTTTATTAGTATATTCGAGTGTTTTGCTACCTAGATATAAAATTTTCACTTAACGTTATACTAATTATAATTTATTACGATCTCTAATCGCAAAGAACACAAATGGATAAATCTGCTCAACTTACTGTATTTATTCAACTTAACATTTCTTACAGGCATGCGAACAACTAGTCAAATCTCTAGAAGGTAATCTCACACCATCTGAGATCCGTCAACTGGAGATCCCCGTACTAGACCTGACGTCACGCTACAAGGACATCACGGATGCCGTCGGGTCGCGGTGCTCGGAGCTGGAAGCGGCCCTGCTGCAGTGCCAGGGTCTGCAGGACGCGGCCGAGACGCAGGCCCACTGGGTGGGGCAGGCTGAGAACCTGTTCAAGTGAGTATAACAATAAATACATTATATTTGTCTTATAATATGGAAATATAGACGATTATCCATATAGGTACACAGTATGAACAAAACAACCCATATAGTTTACTTAAAAAAATAAGTTCTAAATTAAGCTCAATTTATTTTTTTGTGTATACCACAAAACATGAAAATCAAGTAATTGTCATATATTCCATTGAATATTGATTACTTACATCTAGTCTCTTTCAATTTTTCACACATTTTTTGCAGTTTTTGTCTAAGTTTATAAAAAATCATTGAATAAGTTTCTGACGCTCCCAATCATTATTTATGTACAGATGTTTCTATAATTTTTAAAACATAACCTTATTCTTCTTAGGAGTCAACTAAAACCCGCATCTCTAATCCGCGAACGCCTCGACGAGCAAGTTCGCGAGCAACGCATAGCCATCGCCGAGCTAGAAGCTCGCCGGCCCACGCTCGCCAAGCTGCTCGCCAGCGCTCGGGACGCGGCCCTCACGCCCTCCAATGCTCGCATCGCAAAGAAACTGGAGCAGCGAGCTGATGATATCTATACCAGGTTAGTTATACATACCGAGCCCGAGCAAGTCCGCGAGCAACGCATAGCCATTGCCGAGCTAGAAGCTCGCTGGCCACACGCGGCTCGACATTAGCAGTAAAAAGTAGCCTATATATTCTCTGGGTTCAAAGCTTACCCCATAACAAGTTTCAGCGTAACAGACATACTGAGTTACTTTCGTATTTATAATATTGTATGGAAATAATTAATAAAGTGTTAATTCAAGTCTAATAAATTAGGGATGTTTTAATTTTTGACTGCGAGGATAACCGAGTGGTATAGGAAGACTGTTTAATTAAAGCGGGATTTTTTTGAGAAAAATATTTTAATTTTCCATTCTCTTCTTCAGATACGAGAAACTTGTAGAGCGTTCATCGAAACGCAGCGAGTTCTTGGACGAGGTATCTTCCGAGCTGGCGATGTTCTCCGGGCAGGCGGCCTCGCTGGACGCGGCGCACGCGCAGCTGCTGGAGCAGGCGGATGCTAGGGAGCTGGCCAGGCTGTCTGCTGAGGACCTAGGAGCGAGGCTGGCACAGCTAGCTCACTACAGGTAAGATAAAATTGTATTTAGCTGTAAGCTAACAACATAAATAATAAAATAAAATGGCCTCCTGTCTCATTCGAAAGGCAGTTCGGTCTTAAGCCGTTTGGAAGCACCAACTTTTATAAATTACCGTCTACCTATGATTAAGTAACTTACGCTAAAATACGTAGTATCTTTAGACGCTGGTTCTTATCCAATCTACAGACTATGTGCATTGCCTATTGCCACTTCAACTTTGCTACCTAAGCCATATTGGTTACTTTACTAGTTTACCGGAGCCCCCTAATTTCTGTTCCGATCATTTTCTGATGGCAGAGTCTGACCTTTCTTTTAAGCTATTTTAGCGACCATTTCTCGAGCTACAAACACCTTATACAAAGATTTAAATCTTAACTCACTCAGGTTGAGAACATATTTCGATGTTTACCGCGCTTGCTTTAGATTTTTAACTAAATTAAATTGATTACATTTTTAGACTTAAAATAAGACTCACTCTATCTGAAAACTTGTTCTTTATAAACTTGTATTTGTTGTACAGAGACAAACAAATGCCGCTGTTGGAGGAATGCCTGCGCAACGGCAAACAGCTGATCGTCAAAAAGGATGTCACCGACACACATGTTATTCGTGACAGGATGAAGGTATAATAAATGTCTAGTATACAAGTGACGTTCGAATATAGATCTATGTAGATTGGGTTAAAGTTTGTTTTCCAATAGCAGATACAAACTTATCTAATGTCTTAAAGAATTGGAGTCGTTTTTTATTATTATCACGTTTCAAATAAGTTTCTTTAGGTATTAGTAGTTAGTTACTCAAAAGCAGGTACACACATTAATTTAGTGCCTTAACGTACTTAGGTTATGAAATTAAGAAAAGTAGTGAAAATCGTAATTTTTATTTATTTTTTGACTATAAATTTATTTTATTTATAATAAAAGTATTTAATTTCATTAACATAACACCCTATAATGTTTATTTTTATTACCAGGCTTTGGAGAACCAATGGCGTGACTTCAACGCGACTCTTGAAGAGAAACAAAAGCTATCCAAGCAGAGAGCCGACCAGCTCAACCAGTACGAGTCGCTCAAGATACAAGTAAGTTTGATCATTATGTACAGATGATAAGGTTTATTATTGTTTGGAGGATGATATGAGTGGAATCAAATGGTATTGGCTAAATGATAGCGGTATATATGTATGTATATGATCAAAAGGTTGATTCAATTGGAATCATATTAGGCTGCTGGTTCAAATCCAGACACATGTCAATGAGTTTATCAATAGGCAAAAATTACTTTTTGAGTTCATCGAAGTGACTAAATTGTGCCTATTTTTGTGAGACATGCCATCGATGTATTACTTACAAATGCAATGTATTATAAGCTTCGATTAATTCTATAGCATCCCGATAAAATAAATGTTAGATATATTATTTATGCGTGGCAGAAACTGTCTTGTGCATACTAAATAAAAACGGATTATATGTGAAAATCTCAGATGTTTTATAACTTGAAGGTTTAAATCATCCTTCTTTTAAGTATCGTCTTATACCATTATCGATACTTTTACGCCGAGGGTTGTATGTGACAATCTTCGATATCTCCTTTTTGAAAAACCCCCTTTTATAACTTCCTTTTTTTCTCCAGGTGTTAGACTGGCTCCAAGCCATGGAAGGCCGCGTGACCCGCCTGCAGCCGGTGGCTGTGGACCTGGACGTCATCAAGCAGCAGCAGGACGAGCTGCGACCGCTCGCCAAGGACTACAGGGACTTCTCTATCACTATTGATAAGGTATATAGCATACAAGTAAATGTATAGTGAGAATTATAACTATCAAATAGAACAGACGAAATGGGATGGGCGAAGAATTTTCAAAGGAACGTTGTTTGTGTGTAAGTTAGCGAAGTGTAGTGTACTGAAAATCTAAAAAGGTCCTACCATAGTAGTAAATGATGATTCAGTGTACATATAAATTACGTATCTATTGTCCAATGCTGGCCAACTCTTCACGAACTGACTCGATGCTTTTATGTAACTGTAGATCTATCGACATGTGAAAACAATAATCGATTAAAAATATCAGCGTGTATCCACTGCTAAGAAAAGGCCTCCCCTCTTCCCAATCCATGCCTTCAAATCTGGTCAATAAAAAACGAGTTTACAGTAAAGTGTCTATCAAACCAAAGCGCTACTTGAAACGCACATAAGTTTCAACTTTTTCTTAACTTTCTTTAAGCCCTCGATTAACACAATTTCCTTTCTTTACTGTAACATATTATAACGTATGTGTCTATGTGCAGGTGAACGAGGCGGGAGCGGTGTACGAGGCTCTGACCCGCGGCGACCGCGCCGACAGCCCGCACCGCAAGCGACAGATGTACAGCCCTACTAAGCGACAGACGCCCAGTGAGTACTAGTATATGAATACTGTATGTAGCTTTATGTGAAAAATTAAGACGATAGGTACTGTATTTTGCAGTCAAATCTTTAAAGGATTGGAATATTGTAACATGCTTTTTCATTGGAGTTTTCTTTAACTATAAATTATTGAGTACATAAGTGTTATTTACTTAAAAACAATGTACAAAAAATTATGAATTATTATTCTTTGACGCTCTTAATAAGTACTTGATTCCGAACTTTAAATGACACAAACAGTTGAATTACATATTTGTCTATCTTTTTTTAAATGGCATTAATTTCCGTTTGAGCTCCTTTCTTAAACTCGTCTTTTTTTGTAGGCCGTACTTTAGACGGTCGCTCGCCGTCACCCAGCAAGGGCCACGGGCTGGTCAGCCCTGGATCTACTCATTCCACCTCCAGCGGCTTCTCGTCTCGCCGCTCCAGCCAGGACGGCTTCCATCTAGAAGGTATGTCACCTAAGGATCCGTTCATGTCATAGCATTCATCTGTCGTATTTTCTGTCAGTTATGAACCGACCCCAATAAAAATAGATTCTGATACTGGGATCGGTCGATATGAAATAATGTTTCTTATTAACTCATTTAATTCCAAACCATATGTTTATACAATAAAACTAACTTATACGGATTATATCGCGGTTTATTTTAGTTTTTCTTTCCCGACGCTTCGACACCTTTGCAGGTATCATGGTCACAAGCAGACTGTGTAACTGTCAATCTCAAAAAGCCATATATTTATATACTTTTCTCTTACAGAACTGTCTCCGGTCCAGCAACAGCTGGCAGAGATCAACAACCGCTACAGCCTGCTGGGCACGAAGCTGGCGGACCGCACCGCCGAGCTGGACGCCGTCAGGGAGGAGCTGCGCAAGCATCTCGACAGCCTACGGGCTCTCAACACCTTCCTCGACAAGGTAGGCATACATAAATAATATTAGATATATATGGACAACATCACTCTGAACACAAAGTAATTAGCACATGCGCTCGGGTTATGGAACCAGAGACACACCCTGGCCCAATCTAAAAAAGTGGTTTTCTACATCGGCCAGTCCGAAGGTCATAACCGGGACCTCAGAGTTAGTGACACCTTTGACATCCAGTATTTATACCTTAGCAACATCCTCCTTGTATCCGAATAGCAACACGAAATTTTTCGCCGATCGAAAACATGATAATTTTTTTTCGGCTTATATGCTCCTTTTTTTCTGTAGCCAGGACTATCCCACTGACACACCTTAAATACTTGTATATTAACCCTTTACATCATCATGTCAGGTCCAAAGACAGCTGCCTAAGGAGTCGGTGCCGAGCACCAAGGAGGAGGCCGACAAGACCATCAGACAGGCGCGCGCTGTGCTCGAGGAGATGTACGAGAAGCAGAGCATCCTAGATTCTACCAAGACACAGGTAGGCATTACTACAGACAGAAAGAAAATTTTACTAAAGAAAAAAAATATATATTATATTATTATGGTGCAAGTCTTACTACCCGGTTTCTGTAAGGCTGATCTGTCGTCAAATACACTGATCTTGATTAAAATTTGATTTCTTGGTTAAAAGACTAATAACCAATCACAGTGCCTATCATAAGGTTAGACAGACGATTCTTTTTTTTGTGTTGATCATTTTTTAAAAACAAGGGTATATTTCATAGATTCAAATCTGTTTCGAATAAAAAAATATTGGTTTACGAAGAACAGTAAATATCCCTCTAGATTAGGTTGAACACTAACAAAACTCATGATAGTTAACTTGCTAAAATCACATATTTCTTTGTGTTTTAATGTTAAAACAGTTTCAGTTTCTTCCCTTATCTCTTATTTTTCTCATACCTGTACCCACGATAAAAAGCCTTGATTATTGTTAGTTTAAAATCTAATCTAATTTTCTTTTTCTACTAATATTTGTTGTTTTTTTATTAGTCTCCTAGGTCACTTCAATTTCTTGACATCCTTTGGCTCATAGATTATTCTCCCACTTTATTCTGTTCCATATATTCGTGAATAATAACCAATATCCCTTACCCAGGTGCGTGAACTGCTGAAGCGCAAGCAGAGCGTGTTGGGCGCGGACCGCCTGCACGACGAGATGGAGGACGTGTCGTCGCGGTGGAAGGCGCTACACGACGCCTTCAAGGACAAGTTAGTATTGTGCCAGCAGTTGTTGATAGTTTTATGTTGTTGTAGGAAAGTATGAAAATGCTACAATTTACTGTGAAGACAGAACGGAGCCATTGTGCTTCGAATATTAAAGATAGGAAACAAGTGTATAAAACTAATTTTTATTTACTTTTTTTTAACTAAAACTAAAACATCACACCGTAGTGGTAAACTAATAAAGATGATTTTAAATATATTAAATACAGTTTCAGTTAAGTTACTAATTCCTAGTAAATATAAAAAGTATATTAATGACAAACCTAAATAAAAGTAGATTCTTCTTAATTAACCAACCCACTACTTTTATCAAAATATTTTCAAAAGAAAACCACTAAAGATTTTACATTAACCTCTCAGTTCCACATTTTTTATATTCTTTTTAATTAACCTACCCTAACTTTTATCAAAACATATTCAATCCACCAAATCTTACACACTACCTACAGTTATAACTTTGTACTCGTCCCTCCCCCAGAATCCGCCTAATGGAGGAGATGAAGGACTTCCACGACACGCACAGCAACCTCTCGCAGTGGCTGAGCGCTAAAGACCGCATGATGACGGCGCTTGGCCCTATATCTTCGGACTCCAGGATGGTGCAGACTCAAGTGCAGCAGGTAAGGATCGAAATAGAGAGTGGAATGTTTTGGTGTAGGTGATAACCATTGGCAGCGGTTTTATACGCTGATAAGTGGTTCGTGTAACAGAAAACTTGAAAAAAAAACAGGTGAAATAGATACTTCCGTTATTGAAAATTATTGACTAGTCAGGAATACATGTGGTTTATTTAGTGGGATATTTCGATAAATTTTAATGTAACATCTTGGCACAACATGAGGAAAACCAAATTTCATCATCAACTAGTTGTGCCCCGCGGTTTTCCCCGTACCTATTCTCGATCGATCTGTTAAGATCGTATCGGACCACCCGTTCTTGAGTGTGTAACTAACTCGACTTTGTTATATCCAGGTCCAGGTCCTCCGCGAGGAGTTCCGTGGCCAGCAGCCACAACTCGCGCACCTGGAGGAGGTGGGGGCCGCCGTGCTGGAGCGGCTGGAGCCCGCCTCGCCCGACGCCGCCAAGCTCCGCCAGAAGGTCGCCGACCTGCAGGACCGCTGGAACGAGCTGCTCAACAAGTTAGTACAAATAAACATAGTGTATAAGTTTTGTCAAGATTTTTAGGTGCAGGACGCCTTTCAGACACCAACCGTGCTTGAGAATGCGGTAGTTGGTGGCTTTCCCATTCTAAGTTTCAAAATTTATCGCCAAAAGCCTCGCGAGTTTTACGCCAGCCTCAGGCGGTTGGGGAAGCTTCTTATACTTATTTTTACTGAAGTACCTGATGTATAACTTACTAAATCATTATTACCACCATAGTTACCTATATGTATCTACCGCAGACTAGAGAAACGCGCGGAAAGCCTGGGCGCGGCGGCGGACACGTCCCGCGAGTTCGACGCCGGCCTCACGCGGCTTAGAGACGCGCTGCAGACCATCGGAGACAAGCTAGATGATGTCGCTATGGAGAATGAGCCCGAAGAACAGCTTAGGAAGATTGAGGTGAGGATATAACTCTGTCATTTTGTGCTAATATCAAAATATTACCTTTTTCCAAAGTTATTTAAGTTAATCTGCTATAAGGGGTGAAGTAATCTAACAAATCTATGACCATGTAAATTGGTCCACCTTTTCTTGAGTTTACAAACGGTGTAACTAAAGTGACTTTATTTTATATCCGTATGAAAGATAGATTTTAAAGATGTTTGTGTCGATTTAGCAAGACATAAAAAAAAGTAACTTTTAACTTCTTTTATACAGATAAATAGGTCACGGCTTAGTTACAAGATGGATACTACATTACTACACCAGTAAATGAAAATACTTTAAACAAACACCCTTTTTTCATACCGCCTACTGTTGAATTAAATAACAGACTGTGAAATATATTCCTCTTTTTAAAGCTCTTCAAATTTACAACCTCTGAGCTTTGTACCCGGGAAGTCTATTCAGTTTTTATGGCATATATTTTATCTTTTATAAACCTATTTAATCATCCCTTCCTTCCATAGAACTTAGAACGGCAACTGGAAGGCCAGCGTCCACTCCTCGCGGACCTGGAGGGCGCGGGCGCGGCGCTGGCGGCTGTTCTCGCCGACCCCAGCGCGAGGCACGACATACAGGCCAAGCTGGCCGCCCTCGCTAGGCTCTATGACGCGCTGCAGCGGAAACTAGACCATAGGAAGGCGGAGATTGAGGCTGCTCTTAAGTAAGTTAAACATGATTATTGTTACATATGAAAAACTAAAGATTCAGAAAAAATTGCTAAAATTTTTGTAATTGACTAAAAATTTGTCTAATAGAACAAAATCGTTCTATTTCAATGATGCAACCAAGTTACATTGTTAGAAACGTTGGTCATTATTTAAAGATGACACCGCTATTCACTGCCGTAATTCACCGCTTTCTGATTGTTTTATCATATGATATATGATATAAATTCTTAGGATAAATCTTCAATCCGAAAATATAATTTGTCTTTAGATAAAAAGCTGAGTAGATTCGTTGTTAATGCATAAGGACACTTATCATTGACAATACATTCTTAAATACCCTTGAAAAGTTCGCATTAAACATTGTATTTGCCCAGCCTAATCATATGTTTCTCTCCAGGGACGGCCGCAATCTCGAAGAGAACGTAGCCCGCACGCTTGGCTGGCTGCAATCAGAGCTGAACTCCTTACCAGCTCGCCTGCAGGTGTCGGCCGACAGTGTGAAGCTGCAGCAACAGCTGGAGCGCCACGAGCCTCTGTACAGAGACCTCACGCAGCGGGAACACGAGCTCATCATGCTGCTAGACAAAGGTAGGTCTAGAAATGTCTTAAATACCTAACGTACAAAGAGTACTAGGCTCACAGACTGGTAAAGCATTAAAGCAAGTTATTGTTTCGTATTGTACTGTTGTACCTATCCCAGCTGCATCTCCATTTGACCCAAAGGTTGACTGGTAGATAATGCCTTGCGGCATTAAGTCCGCCTTATGTACCACAATTGTACATGGAAGTTTAAATAAATAAATAAATAAAGCAATACATCTTAATAGCGAGAGACATAATAGGATTTTACTCTAGTAGTGAGGTGAAACGTTTGTCGATTTTTGATATCGATGAATAAAATGAAAAAAGAATAAGTATCAATTATTTTTTACCTCATCTTAAACTGCAATTTTGTAAACTGACTCTATACCACGTATATTCTTTACCCCTTTTGGATTTCTATGACCTTTCGGTAACACCATGTTTGGGTATAATCTGAATCTCAATATTACTTTTCGAAATTTTTCAAATCTAAATTCCCACATAATCACTCGAAACTTCAGTGATATAGAGTTTCTTTCAATTCTATTGCCATATTATTATAGCTAATATTTTTGTATAACAGTACTACCAAACATGAAAAGTCTCCTTTCTTCCCCATTTCTATAACATATTATTTCTCCACCAGGTCGCGAGATGGAGAAGAAGCCAGCTCACGCGAGCCTGCGTAAAGACCTAGACAGGATCCAGGCACAGTGGGACAAGCTGAAGCGAGAGACCGTCGACCGGTACACTCGCCTGCAAACTGCTATGGTGAGTTACTTAGCATACTATTGTTTATTCTATGGTATCTAATGCATACTTATTTTGAAGTTAGTCCTATTCCGCGTCTGACTATTTTTCCTCTCATTCCTTTAAAATATTTTTATTTTGTTTGTTTGTTAATTAATTTGTATAGGTCGAACATTTTAAAAATATATTAAAAACAACATTTTTAAATAGATTGATGGGACATTGTTAATCAGCTAGATTTAAATAAAGTCATAAGTCATGTTGCGTAAATACAAATATAATATTTAATTTCTTCAGTAAATACCTTTTGTGGGAAGACTCCAAAGTAACTTCACTTTCATAGCAGATGCCTCTTTTAGACGTCTTTAATTACAATGGAAGCTTATTTTTATAATAAAAGAATGCCCGTATGCCAAGGTAAAATCAGTAAGACGTACGTCTTACTGATCTTTCACAAGTGGCAATATTTAACGTGAATGGACATATAAGCCTAAGATCATTGAAACACATACTGACTCGAAAATTGTTTATCTAACAGGAGCACTGCCGCAAATTCCACAAGGCACAAGAATCCTTCGTGCCCTGGCTTTCGGACCTGGAGGACAGACTGGCCAAGCTGCCCGACACCACCTTCACGAAGAAGGAGGTCGAGAAGCAGCTGCGAGAGCTGCAGCAGATCAGGAACGATATTTGGAAGAGGTGGGTTTGGAAAGATTATAATCGATTAGAAATCGCTTTGATTGTTTTTGTTGAAAGCTTTTTTAAGGTTGTTGTTGAATTAAGTATGTATGTGTAAGCTGATGAATTTAAATAGTGAATAGTTGACCATTGAAATGTAATATGTGATCCAAAGATAAAATAGTCTTACTTGCTTAAAAAATAGCAATTCGTGTTACGTAATTTCCAATAATATAAGTTTTGACTTTTCGGGATAGGCAACAAGATGATTCAATGAGATGTATGTTATCAAAATGTTCGCCGCAAACAATATTGAAATTAATCATTCGAGGCAAAAGATTGCCTAACATTTATATCCTATTCAGGCGGTATGATAGTTTAAGGTCTGTTTATCCATAATCCACAGCCATATTAATCAATGACCATTTCACCCCAGGTCCGGCGAATACGAGAACAACAAGACACTGGGCGAGACGTTCATCTCGTCCTGCGATATAGATCAAGAGATCGTCCGCAAACTGCTCGACAACATCAAAGAGCGGTGGGACAGGATTAACAACGGTAATTTATTGATAACTATGTTTATTAAAGGATTTTATTTTAGTTAGTGATATATAGAATGAATTTTAATTTAGTTAAATGTGCGATTTCTTTTTGTCTTCCATTTTGGGAGTAGAGAAAAACATTTCATAAAATAGAAATTTTGCTATATCTGTTGTCGAATATTTTATAATAATAAGCGCGCTATGCTCGGCATCAAACTTCAAGACCGAGTCCGTAACGGGGATATCCGAAATCGAACCAAAGTTCGAGACGTCTGTACCACAATAATGAGGCTAAAGTAGAGCTGGGCAGGCCACTCGGCCAGACGAAGTGACGGCAGGTGGACTAAGGCGGTTACATAATACATGGCAAAAGACACGTCGGTCGTCCGGGAGCAAGATGGGTCGACGACATAGTTAAAGTCTCGAGTCGAGTCTGGATGAGGCTAGCACAGGCCCGTAGAAAAAGGGGAGGTCTATGCCCATCAGTGGGAGGAAAAGGGCTGTGATGATGACGATAATGATAAAGTTATTTGAAACATTGATGTATACTTGTTTGAAGAGTAACCTAAGGAGTTTTTTGCCGGTCCTTCTCCATAAATATTAGACTACGCAACTCTCTAGTTGCGTTAAGTGACTCTTCACTAAACGTTTTCAAAGTGCTGAAAGGCATACATGAAACAAAAATATTTTGATTTTGAATCTAAAACCCTCTATTTCTCCAACAGAAGTACTCCAACAAGTGGAATTCCTGGAGACCACAGCCCGCAAGCTAGGCGAGTTCTTAGAGAAGGTGCGAGCGGTGGACACGCCGCTGCAGCGCTGCGAGGAGCGGCTGCGGGAAGCGCTGGCCGCGCCGGCCGCGCAGGCCGCCGAGGCTGTGGCCAGGCTCGCAGACCAGATACACGCGCTCAGGGCGCCGCTACAGGTACGAATACGGCTTGGGGACACATGGTTCATGAAAATAAATTTATAATTTTGAAATGTGCCGCAAAATTTTGCGAATAATTATGTATATTTTAATATTGTTAGGCATTTACTGGAGTGTCATATACTAAGCTTTGATTCATGCCAGTTTTCAAACAAAGAAGCGCATTCAAGTCAGTTCATTTGGGAGCTATAATGCTCCCAAATATACCTATCGATACCTAAGTGATTTCTTGTTGAAAATATCAAAAACTTGGCTTTGGACATTTTCGATATTGGTCCTACTAAAAAAAAAAAAGAAAAAGTGAATACTACTGAACTCTTATTAGATCTTCTTTCGGGTCGAAGATTTAAGATTTAGGTGATCCAAAACCAAGCATATTAGGTATTTTTTGGGCGAAATTATAACCACAATTTTTTCTTAACAGAGCATCAACGTAGCCGCCGACGACATCGTGACTCTCGCTCTAGAATGCAACGGTCGCGAGGCAGCTGGACGTGCCAGGAGTGTGCTGGAGGAGCAGGCGCACGCGCTGGCCGAGCGACTGGACGACCTGGAGGCCAGGGCCGGAGACGCTAAGGGCAAGCTGGCCGGAGCTGCGGCTGCTATGACGCACTTCCAGGTAGGATATAGTACAAAGAATAAAATAAAAATTCATCGCACTGTAAGGGTCAACATTTTATTACGTCACTTGGTAAGTGGTAACGTAATGGTAAGGTGCATCGCTTCAGCCGGTCGTGTTATGATTTTTGATGTCAAATAATTGATGCGAAAAATTGTATAACAATTATTTTACTCTCTCAATTTGAGCTGAAATTTTGAAAACTGACCCTATACCAGATGTACTCTTCACCCCTTTTGGATAGATATACCCTTTCGGTAACACCCTGCATATCTAATTACTTCATTAAGCCTTTCCTCTTTTTTCTTACCCCATTCCTTAAAATTGTGACAACTCTGGTCACATCATTATATCACACACTATCATCTGGTCCCGAACTATACAGAACCCGTGCTTTTGATGAAAATTGATCAACATACCCATATATTTCTAAATACATAATATATTTTTAACTTAAACTTTATTTTTCTTCCCAGGACAAAGTAAAGAGCCTATCCCACGACCTATCCGACCTGGAAAAGGAGCTCGACAGCATGAAGCCACCGGGCCGCGACCTGAAGACTGTCCGCCAACAACTGGACGACATCGGCCGGTTCTACAAGCGGCTGGAGAACGCGGACGACCTGGTGGCAGACACCGAGCGGGCGGCTGAGACGATGGTCGATGGAGGGTACACTGTGGATACGGCTAAGACTAGGGATCAGGTGAGAAATTGTGTTGTTTAATACTAAATTTAATTATTATAGATGCACAACATGTGAATGGCACGGTCTCAGTTAAATAATTGATTACACATAAGTATAAAACGGTACCGAGTTCAATGAAATAGGTTCAATGAATAGGTTGCACCTATTGATGACAAAACGTTTTGGAATTGATCCACATTTTTCCTTGATATTGCATGCCATGTATAGAAAAAACTGTAACCGAGTAAATATTATTGCTAAGTTAAGACATACGTATTACACTATTTGTACTTGGTATTGCCGGTTATATCAAATATGTAAAGAAATACAGTTATTGGATATAAATATACTACTTGAGAACTTGCTCTTTTTAAGTCAATCAAAAAGAAAACCCTTCCGAAATAGGATTTTTTATATAATGCAGAATGATGCAGAAATACTCAAGTGACATAAGCTCTGAATGTTAACTGTGAATAAAAACATTTTTCAGTTAATGATATAGAGCGATAGTCTTTTTCAGTCAAACTCCATTTGTTATATCCCACTATACCACCATATTTGGACCACTATTATAACCAATTCTCCTCTCCCAGGTGGAAGGTCTCCGCAAGCAATTAGGCAAGCTGGACGAGCGCGCCCGCTCCAAAGAACAGGACCTGGACGACACGCTCAGCAAGCTGGAAGCCTTCTACAAGGCCTACGACTCCGTTATGGATGATGTCTCTGAGGTAATGAGGGTGTTTAGGTACATTTGCAGGTGTTGAAATTGTTACAAGATGAAAATAAGGAAAATCTACATAAGCCATATTTGTATTGTTTAGAAGGATTGACTTCTGGCTATGGATGTTTAAAAGCATGTAACATAAAAAAAAATCTTTATATTAATCTTAATATTTTGCATATGTGTGAAGACCAAGACAGAAAAATCTGGAGTCAAACATTTGCCCTGCAGTGGGACAATATATAAATACAATAAAAAGCCCATCTATGGTTGGCCTATGCATATCAAAAATTGCTTTACCGACCAAGCTGTCCTTTCTGATATTCCAACAGTCTTGTGATGCACATACTATGTAGCATTTAAACTCTCATTGGACTCATTGGACAATTAATTCAACATAGATCATCTATTTAATATACATACTTACTCACATTCTATATGAAACTTTACTAATAAATTCTCTCTCCCCCAGGCCGCCGAACAAGTCCGTAGCTTAAAACCGGTATCTTCCGAAGTGGAACAGATCAGATCCCAGCAGAAAGACTTCGCGGAACTCAAGAAGCGGACCCTGGAGCCTTTGGGCCAGAACGTGGCCCACTGCAACAAGATAGGCCAGGGGCTGGTCCGGTCGGCGTTACAGGGGGTTAATACGCAAGTGCTGGAGAAGGACTTGGAGAAGATGAATGATAAGTGGAACGCGCTGAAGGAGAAGGTGGGTTTTCGACTTTATTGGTTAATTTGACAGTACTGCTATTTAAGTGTTTCATTTTTCGAAGAGCTTGAATTTTTTTTTTGTAATATTGAAAATATTTTTCCGACAAGCAATAGAAGTATTTGAACTTTATTTAACTGCTTACAACATCCACTGGTTATTAAAGTTTTTTATTCCTTAATTATGACGTTGAAACGATAGTTTTTTATTTATGTTTTATCACTCAGTGATATTCATATTGAAAAGTGTGAAGTTCTCTCAACCGATTCACATAACCATTTATGATACACCGGTTCCTATATTCTAGCAAAGATTCGTTTTGCTTACGAACAGTAGTTTCTTCGATTTTCTTACAAATATCTACTGTTCCTAGTCCATAGTCCACCATAATCAACATAGGTCTAATAATCTCTTGCTTCACAGATGAACGAACGAGAGCGCCGTCTCGACGTAGGCCTGCTGCAATCCGGCAAGTTCGCGGAAGCTCTCGCCGGGCTGGAGAAGTGGCTCGCCGACACCGAGGATATGGTCAACAACCAGAAGCCGCCGTCAGCTGATTACAAGGTGGTGAAGGCGCAGCTGCAGGAACAGAAGGTAATTAAAGACTTTTTTAATAAAATTCTAGTAACTAGTCGCCGTTTCCATATATAGCAATATTTGCGTGACTTTCCGATGTTTTTATAGTTGTTTTGCTATTCAGGTTGATAAACCGCTCAAATCAAAGGTTATGTTAATAGATCTACTTGTTCTTGAGTAAAAAATTGTGGAACTAAACCGCCTTTGTTTTATTAGTATGGTCGGTTGTTTTTTCGCCTTAACAAAACATGTTTTAGAGACAAAATTTAGCACAAAAAAATTTAAAACATGTCATATATGTTGTAACTCCTAAAGTAATTAACAATCCTAATATTTAAAAATACTTGTTTTAAATTTGAACATAGGCATTTAGATGTATATTACTTATACCAGTTTAAAAAACACACTGCACAAAAGTGTGTTTTCCGAAATTTAAAATCTTCATCTTTTTAAAACTCTATTTCCCTCCACAGTTCCTCAAAAAGATGCTGATGGACCGTCAGAACTCCATGTCGTCTCTCTTCGCGATGGGTAACGAGGTCGCTGCAGGCTGTGACACCGCCGAGAGAAAGGCCATTGAGAAACAGCTGAAGGGCCTCATGCAGAGGTTCGACGCGTTGACTAATGGCGCGCAACAGAGAATGCTGGATCTGGAGCAGGCTATGATGGTAAAAAAACTGTATTATTACATAAATACCCTATTACATATGGTTAAATATTTTTGTATTTGAAGAATTAGTCATTGGTAACCTATTTTTTATATTATTAATAGATTGTAAAGTTATATTGCCATTTAAACATCATTCTATTTTATGTGGCCTCGTTATAAACGGATGTTTTATAAGTGTAGCAAAACATAACTTTCAAAAACGGAACGTTTTAGACGTAGAGGTATTGTAGGTATGTTGGAAGAGCTATTCGACGACCTCTGTGGTCGAGTGGCGTACGCACCGGTTTGCAGGTGTCGCTAGCTCTGAGGTCCCGGGTTCGATCCCCGGACGGGTCAATGTAGAAAATCACATTTCTACATTGTCTCGGGTCTGGGTGTTTGTGGTACCTTCGTTGTATCTGAGTTCCATAACACAAGTGCTTTAGCAACTTACTTTGGGTTCAGAACAATGTATGTGATGTTGTCCGCATTTATTTATTTATTTATTATTATTTATTTATTCAACACGACTGGAAATAGACACACAATACAATGAGTTTTTTTTGTACTGTTTGTAGATAAAAGCATAGTCTTCTTTCCATATCTAAGGAAAATGGTAACACGTAAATTGCCCTCAGCCTCAAATTATGCCCTTATGACAATACTAATGTAATTATCTTCTGAACACAGGTGGCGAAGCAGTTCCAAGAGGAACTCCAGCCTTTAGTCGAATGGCTCGGCGTGACGGAGCGCAAGGTGAAGCACCTGCAGCTGGTGCCCACTGACGAGGAGAAGATACAGCACAAGATCAGGGAGCACAAGGTAAGAGAAAGACCTGGTAGCAATACATAATCTTAAAAAATGTGGTTTAGTAGTATTTAAGCTGGGGACCTCGCATACTAAACGGCCAACACTAAAACTAAATAGACTACTGCTGATCGATGCGTCCAACTGCACCACGTTCTTTTGTTTTCTTTAGTTACTTTGCTCGTTACGGCCACTGGTCGTCGCCGAGCGCGTGGTCCCTTAAGGGTAAGGTATGATAGTAGAGCGATGCTAAAAGCTAGCCTACTAACATTGCCAAAAATATCCGGACTATTGGACTTTAGATGATTATGTTGTCGCCGTTAAATTAACAACAAGAACTGTCTACGCTCAAAAACAGGTAATATAGCAATATAAAACGTAAGGAAAATAGTTTATTGCTCTTGCTTATTTACCCTCAGTTTTCATCAGCTCATTACAGTAAAAAAATAATTTTAACTATTTAATCATGTCAAAGTTTCAATCAACACTAACATTACTTTCGTTTCCCCAGAATCTTCACGAGGACATAATCTCAAAGCAGCCGCCGTTCAAGCAGCTGACGGAGACGGCGTCCACGTTACTGGGGCTTGTGGGCGATGATGAGGCCGCGGCGTTAGCTGATAGGCTGCAAGCCGCTACCGATAGGTAAGGATAATAATAACAAAGTCTGCCATCGTACCTCGTAAAATCTCATTTTGTGCAATAAAATTAAAAAGATTATATTAAGTTTCTTTTAATATGACAAATAAGTATTTATTTTATGTGTTTTTGTTTTAAAAGTGTGTTTTAAATCCACCTAATTTTCTGCAAGTAAAATTTAGTTTTGAAGTCAAAATTATGTTTGTTAAAATAAAAATATTCGTACTAATTAAATAGCCTATAAGTTAACTCTTTACTATAAACATATAAACCTTAATTGGCTAAAAATAATGTTGTAACCAAAAACTCCTGTTTGTATTTAAATCTTTCGTTACAGTTTCTTTTATTGCAATGAGCACTTGTCCTCACATTGTTAGATAGGAAACTATTTTTTTTTCTTAACCTATTCTTTCCCACTGCTGGGCAAAGGCCTCCCCCAATTCCTTCCATACTACCTTATCTCGCGCCACCTCAAACCAGCCGTCGCGGTAAGCGACTAAGTCATCCCGCCACCTCTTCCTGGGCCGAATAATTTATTTATTTTTTTCCTCTTCACAAAATCAAGTTACATTCTTAACATGTTTCTTTATATCCTTAGATACCAAGCCCTAGTAGACCACAGCCTGAACATCGGCGACCTACTGGAAAGCTCCCGCAAGGGTCTCCGGCACCTAGTCCTGACGTACCAGGACCTGTCCGCCTGGATGGACAGCATGGAGCAGTTCCTGGCCAAGAGGAAGGTGCTGCCCGTGCATATGGAGAAACTGCTGCGGCAGATGGATGAGTTGGCTGTGAGTATATTACTAGAATACTGGTAGATACCTAGTTATAGATTTAATGTGGTATTAAATGTAACTAACTTGAATTTTGTTCAATCAAAGCAGCTGTGATTATATGATGGTTTCAATAGTGAAAGAGACATTTATTTTGAAATAATTTTGAGATCTAATTATTCTCAAAAAATATATTTTAAAGGTTTTAATTTTTTTATTTAGTGTAATTGTGTGGTCCAAAGTTAATTGATATAAATAATAATAAAACCCTTTTATCTACTCCATTGCTTTACCTATGCGATATTGTACCTGTTGATACATATTGGGTTTTACATACACAAAGTACATCCTTAACTTTTCAGGTATTATCTGAATCATTGATCCCAATAATATTGAAATCCTGAAAAAAAAAAAACTAATTTCAACAACTTTTTTACAACGAGTAAATAACTTAATCTTCCATACAGGAAAAAACCGAAGAAATCGCCTCCAAACAAGAGGCCGTCGACAGCACAGTGGAATCAGGCCTAGAACTCATGAAGCACATATCTGGAGACGAAGCGCTCCAGCTTAAGGACAAGCTGGATGCCCTGCAGCGGCGGTACAACGACCTCACCAGCAAGGGCGCCGAGCTGCTGAGGGTGGCGTCCGAGACCTTGCCGCTGGTGCAGCAGCTGTATAACAGCCATGCTAGGTTTGTTAAACGTATTTATATAAGGTTAAGTTACAAAAGGTGTTCGTATAAGTCAGTTCAAGAATGAAAAGGACTGGATTTTGTTTGGGATTTGAATGATTGTGAAACGTATGCGATACGATTTTTCGTTGTCAATGTCAAGGGCTCGCTACGTCATACTTATGTATGTACAACATTCTGACGTCATGCTACATTTGAAATCAATGTACTTATAATAGGGCTTGAGTACACAAATAAAGAAAGCACACATTCAACATTTTCACCAACCTGAGAGGCCAAAAAGTGGTTTATATTATGCTAAAACCATAAAAAAATACTTCACACTTGTTGACAAACCGTCGTGCCAAAAGTATTGTTCTGTTATTTATCCATACATATTTCCTACAGACTCACCGACTGGATGGCTGGCGCGGAGTCCTGCTTACAATCAGTGGAGCCCCGCGAAGAAGACATCTTGCGGCTGGAGGCCGAAGTGCAGGAGTACAGGCCAGTGCTGGACAACCTCAACCAGATCGGGCCGCAGCTGTGCCAGGTACATACTAGATAGACTGGCCTGCTGATCTAGTGGCTAGTGACCCTGACTGCTATACCGGAGGTCGTGGGTTCGATTCTCACCCAGGACAAATGTTTGTGTGAAAAGCATGATAATTTTTTCTGTGAAATAATAAGTATGTTTATCAGTTGTCTGGTAACCATAGTACAAGCTCTGCTTAGTTTGGGATTTGTCCCAGGATATTATATTACACATTATTTCCCATTCTCCCACTGTTTCTTTACTGAATCATTTGTTTGTTACCAGATCTCCCCTGGAGAAGGCGCTACGTATATTGAAAGCATCGTGATGCGCGACAACCGCCGCTTCGACGCTATTGCTGAGCAGGTGCAGCGGAAGGCGGAGAGGCTGCTGCTTAGCAAGACGGTAAATAACAATATAACATGGTTTATTTTTTGTGTATTTACGACAGCACCGTGCCGCTTCAAGATTGTTCGATATAATCTTTTCATACTGAATTTCAAGTACTGTTGTTGTTTGATCTAAAACCTAGCAACTAACCACAGCACTTGATGTATCACCAATTACTAACTGTTTCTGACATTACGTCTTTCGGAAATTGGGCGGAACTTAAATAAAATTTTGACTACTGTTACGAGGAAAAATACAGTGAAATATTCGAAACTTTTCATTACGTTAAATGTAAAAATATAACTGTCTATAGGTTAACTTAAACTATGTTTCATATAGTAGCTCCTTCCAACATTTTTAGGGCAGTTACACTTTATTTCCTCTAAACTCCTAATCTAACTTAATCTTTCCCCTACAGCGTTCCCTAGAAGTGGTAGGCGACATGGAAGAAGTCCTCGAATGGCTGCGGGGCGTGGACTCCGCGCTGCGGGCGGCCGAGCCTCCCTCGTGCGAGGCCAGTGTAGTCAGAGCACAGCTGCGGGAGCAACGACCGCTCAGTGACGATGTGGCCGCACAGCGCGTGAGGGTCAGGGACCTGCTGTCGCAGGCTAAGAAGGTAAGAATCTAGCGTTATTAATTCAATTCTGTTACCCATTTCAAAAGGAGGTGGTTTTTAATTTAACAGGTTTTTTTTATATTTTACCGATATCGATAGGATAAACTTACCTCAGAGGTGGTCCCATGTAAATTTTATTTAAGTTAGTAATTTCATACGTTCTAGGACATTTTATCGTACAAGTTAGACATACAAAAATACAATGTTAGTGTAACGGCATTTAAGTTCTCTTACAGCTAACCTCTGAGTGACAGAGTAATGACCCTGTCACTCAGAGGTTCGCTGTAATATAGCAATAATCACCATTTTAGGTCAAATCTTTCGCAAAAATCAGTAGTTGGGATACTTGCGAAGTCTATAGGTTATAGAGATTCAAATGTCAGTAATACCAATTTAAATAAGAAACCGCAAATAAAAACGATTTATCCCACCAGGTCCTCCGCGAATGCCAGTCATCAGAAGAGACAGCTGTCATCCGCGACCGCAGTGAGGAGCTGAAGGAGATGATGGAGGAGGTCGGCCACCTCAGCGCCGAGCGACTCGCCGCGCTCGAGCAAGCGTTACCGCTCGCCGAGCACTTCGCTGACACGCATCATGGGTGAGTGGAGAATGAGAGAGAGATGCAGGGTGTTACCGAAAGGGTATATCTATCCAAAACGGGTGAAGAGTACATCTGGTATAGAACCAGTTTACAAAATTTATAGGCCGTAAGCCACATTTTTTTTCTAGCCTGTACTCACCCACTGCTGGGCAAAGGCTTCCCCCAAATACGCCATACAACCTTATCCCTGATTCCTGGATTTGTGGATTCCCTGCCTTGAGAATTAGGCATATTATATCTAGGCTAAAACGGTGTAATTTATTGCTCTTTTTTTTTATATAATATATTATTGTTTCATATTATAAGAGCGTTAATTAACTTGCTAATTATTTGTTTGTGTAGCCTGTCGTCGTGGCTGGATGACATGGAGAAACAGATCCAGATGCTCGCCATGCCCGCTCTGCGACCGGAACAGATCGCTCAGCAGCAAGACAAGAATGAAGTAAGTAAAACTATTGATAAAAGCACTACGCCTCCTGAAATATAGCAATTAATGGTTAATTTAGAAGGTATTTATTACCAAAGGTATCTGAACTTGTTAAATTTGTAACTAAAAGGAGCACAATTGAACCAGAAACTTTTATTATACAGGCATCGCGTATTTTTCATTGATTGGCAATCTTTAAATAACCGTATCAAGACACACTGCAGCGCGTCAAGCCAAGTACAAATTTTAGGGTTACTAAGTTTGGAAGTCGTAGAAACCAACCATATCAATTGAACATAAAATCGACTTGCCTGCACGAACAGTCGAGTATGGTATAGGGTTCACGTACCAACTACTACTGCGAAACGTGCTTCGTTTATCGACATCATCGCGCAAATAAATGTGTAACTTTATAAAGACATTCTTAACCTATTTATCCTCCTCAGATGCTACAACAGTCCATCGGCAACCACAAGCCTCTTGTGGACAAGCTGGTCAAGACGGGCGAGGCTCTAGCCAAGCTCTGCGGCGACGACGACGCGGCCAAGGTGCAGGACATCGTGGACGCCGACTGCGAGAGATACAACGCGCTGAGGGCAGAGCTCCGCCAGCGACAGCAGGAGCTGGAACAGGTAGGGAGCGAGACTCTATGGTACATAGCGAGGCTCTAGCCAAGCTCTGCGGCGACGACGATTCGGCCAAGGTGCAGGACATCGTGGACGCTGACTGCCAATAATAATTCCTTATTTAAACCTATTTTATTTGGCTCTCAAGTTTCTTTGGCTATTATTAATATGTATTCTCTCCTCAGGCTTTACAAGAGTCGTCTCAGTTCTCGGACAAGCTGGAGGGCATGCTCCGCGCGCTCTCGGGAGCCGCCGACCAGCTGCACAGGGCCGAGCCCGTGTCCGCACACCCGCCTAAGATTGAGTGAGTCTTACATATTTTATTTATTTTAATTGTAATAGTTTATAAGTATCAGATCGAACAATAAACCTTAGTAAGTCACTGCTGACTTAAAAATGACGACCACTGTCTTTTTAAGACTTCAAAAGAGGATGTTCTTAACAATTCGACTTCATGTTATTTATGTATTTTTGTTACGCGATATCTCCTGCGGATGTTTAAAAATATATTTTTTACGGGGTCATCATAAGTGTTACTATATAAACTCCATGAAAATCGTTGTAGTACATTTGTTTGTAATCAATTATTTTGACACAAATATTACCAAATGGATAAAAATACCAAGCAACCCTGCTCCGTGAATTCAAAATTATGTTCACAACGACTGACCTCTTACTATCATCAACAGAGACCAAATCGAAGAGAACAACGCTTTAGTAGAAGACCTGGAAAAGCGTCAGGAGGCTTACAACGCGGTACAACGCGCCGCGTCTGACGTCATCAGCAAGGCCAACAAGAGCGACCCTGCCGTCAGGGACATCAGGAACAAGCTCGACAAGCTTAACAAGTAATATATATGCTAAACTAAAAGTTTATGACAAAATACATTTCATGACCTCCGTGGTTTAATAGGTACACACCATTTTTAAGGCTAGCTCTGAGGTCCCAGGATCGATCTCCGGACGACGCGTCTAGGTGTTTATGATACCTCCGTTGTCTCTGAACTCCATAACACAAGTAGCTACTTACTTTAGTTTAGAGTAAAGTACGTAAAAAAGAAAAAAGCAGCACGACTAAATTACTGTACAGCAATTAATCGTGCACAATCTCATTTATTTATATTCCTACCTTATACTACATAACTTTTTAACACACCCACCCAAAATTTTCCCAATTCATCCAACTAATCTAACTCACTCTTCAACAGACTATGGGACGACGTACAAAAATCAAGTTCAGACCGCGGCAACTCCTTAGACAGTACACTAGAGGTCGCTCGCAAGTTCTGGCAGCAACTCAACGCGGTCATGTCCCAGCTGTCGGAGCTGGAAGACACGCTGACAGCGCAGCCGCCGCCGGCCGCGCAGCCGCGAGCGATACAAGCGCAGCAAGTCGCTCTGCAGGAGATCAGACATGAGATTGATCATACTAAGCCGGAGGTGAGTGGTTTGATAGAATTTAGAATAAAATCATTAATTTGCTTTGATGATTTGCTACACTCTGGATATAGTACTTAAGGATAATTTATGATATTGATAACTAGCAACTTTTTCGTGTGATTAAATTTTTCAATACATAAAAACCACCGAATATTTAAACATTCTTAGAAAAAGAATTACACAAATACGTCCTAAACAATCTTTTTTATAATAAATAACATGAGTATTTTAGAACTATGTAGTATATTTTGAAGCAGTTCTCTTGCATTAAAATAGTCATAGAAAAATTAAAAAATTAATTGCAAAAATGATTTATTATCCGTATTATTTACACTCTGCCTCGGACTGCCTCGTTGGCCTAGTGGCGCTAACCGTGACTGCTACGCTAGAGGTCTTGGGTTCGATTCCCAAGTCGACCAAGGTGTTATTGGGTTTTTCTATGAAATTCTCAGTAGCAGGTCGGAGTTTGGATTTGTGCCCGGTTAGTGGCAATAGGCTCGCCCCCTATTACATGGGACCTAAACATACCGGCGAACTGTGGGTGTACATTGGTACACCTCTGCCTAACCCTTCGGGGATACAGGCGTGATGGTATGTTATGTTATTATTTACACCATACTGTATGTACGTGCCAAACAAAATCTAATCCATAACACACTGGTTCTCAAATATATAACTCATATTTCAATAAATAATTAACCCTCAAATGTACAGGTGGAAAAAGTACGTAAGACCGGCTCAACCCTCATGTCGCTATGCGGCGAGCCCGACAAGCCGGAGGTTAAGAAACACATGGAGGACCTCGACAGTGCGTGGGACAATATCACCGCGTTGTATGCGAGGAGAGAGGAGAATCTCATCGACGCTATGGAGAAGGCCATGGAGTTCCATGATACGCTGCAGGTGAGGGGTTATGATTGACGTATTTTGTAATATAGGTTGATTAATAGAAAGAGGAGTTTCTACACGATCAAGTGTTTCCAGTGAGTTGTTGATGTGTTTAAATAGTTTTAAATATAGAACTTTAATTGATAATCTTTTTTAATCGATGATATTTAAATTCATTGAAATGAATATGTTACAAATTTTACGCCGTATTCAAAATATTGTAAATTTTAATGTATAATCTTTTGCAATATTACCAAAACACACAGATCTACTCAGTCTTTTTTCTTACTTTTGCCTTTTTTCAGTATAGCTTTCCAGGGGTTATTTATCCGCAAACGTAAATATTCAGCGTATTTAAAAAGTCTAGTTCATTACTATCTATAAAAAAACAACCTTGATCAAAAAGATACCTTATAACTTAACTATACACCCATCTAACACACCATTTACTTAATATTTTCTATTCCCTAGAACCTGCAAAAATTCCTGGACTCGGCCGAAGACAAGTTCTCCCGCATGGGGGCGCTAGGGTCAGACATCGACGCCGTCAAGCGTCAGATCGCGCAGCTAGCCTCCTTCAAGCAAGAGGTCGACCCCCATATGGTTAAGGTCGAAGCTCTTAATAGGTACGTAAATATCTATGGTAGATAATAGATATTGTGTTATTTTTTAGTGAATGGGTTTTTTTGGACACTTTTGAGAGACTTTTCGAGAGTTTTGTTAAAGTTTTGTGTCTAGAGGATTAGATCGATTTAGACATCTAGCTACAATAACGTGATGTACAATTTTTGAGCAATTTGGCTTTCTTTTGTTATTAAAAGTATTTTCTTATGAAGTGCTTTTTTGTTAAATTTAATCCTGAATATTAAAAGACCATTAGATATTAGGATATATTTTATCTAAGGTAGCATTTTGCGTGTTATTTTAATGATTCCTTGTTTTTTTTCGTTTCAATTATTAATATGGTGTTGGTTTCTATTGTAACAAAGTATAGACCTGTCCTATCATATTCCCTAAATATATTTTATTACTAGATTTAAATTGTCGTTCATTAGACAGTAAATGTTATAAACAAGTAGCTATACGTTCATGTACTTAGATAAATATATAACACCAACTATTTTATTTGTTTATCAAAATTCGAGTTTGCTCTAGAACCCGAGAAATCCTTGCCGCATGATTATGAACCCTATTACTAGAAAGCTAAGTACCAAATTACCGGAGCAACCTCGAATTATGTCTGTGATTAAACTTACAGTAATTTACATAGACTTGCACATATTTTAAGAAGAAAAATCCAAATCTATAAAACTGTGCTTTAAATGAGATTTTTATATAAATCTGCAGTTAAGACTTATACAATACTGTTGACTTATTGCTGAGTTAACGACAAGATTTTACCAAAATCTCATATAAAACACAGTTATCTTTTAAAAAAATCTTTAAAAACTTCTCTTTAATAGCACTGCACTATTTCCCCTTTGTATTCCACATACTAATCGTGTATTTTTCTATGCGTTCCCCGGATTGACCCGACATTGAAAAAGGAGTCTTATGAGGCAAGGAATAACAGTTAATCTTGTGTGAAGCTTCTGTTTGTTCAATGCATTGTAGTGTAGTTCCTTCTGTGTGTGTTTGTCATGTTTATTCATAAGGGTTCGAACGGCTTTTGTTAGCCTGTCATATTTCGTAGAGTATGTGTTTAAAAAAAATATGCTTAAGAAACATTTCATAGCCAAATGTCAATTTATATTTTTACTAAATTCTAAGGAATTTCTAAAATATTCAATTTAGTATCTTATGTTGCTGACACTGTAATAATCATTATTTATTTATAACAAATAGAAATATCTCCTTACTAACTATAAATTCAAACTATTCTGGGGTTAAATATTTTTTTGTGCCTGGTCTAACTGTTAACATAACCTGACAGTGCATGAATAGTCCCATATATTACGAAATACAGGTCTTGGAAAAGCATACATAAAAGTTTAACTTATGATAGTACGATTTATTCTACTTGAGTTGTTTAAGAAAAAAATGTCTTGGCTTCATCTTCCATTTCTATGTTTCACCTTTGTAGTTGTATTCGAATTCTTCTGTGCTTCTCTGTACTTCTGTCTTTGTCTGTCATACTAACATCTCATCTTTCTGTCTCGCGTATGTCATGCAGATGCAAGTTATAAAAGAATCTGTGGTGGCTTTACGATAATAGTTTAAAGAAACGACTGTCTATTGCTATAATTGACTACTACTCGTAGAAGGCCAATTATTACAATCATGGAAATAGTAACATCAGCTATGTTCAGCTTTGAACTATTTTGACTATTTTAATTGCCCTAGATTAAGAGTCTAATCAAACAATTGAAAACAATTTTTATAATATAAAAATAAATAGTTAATTAAATTGAGTTATATTAATTAAAAACTAAAAATAATTAACTACAATCGCAAAGCCACAGCAGCTTCCTCACCCTACAACAACTTTAAACTTCACCCCTTCACAGACAAGCCCAAGAGCTAACGGAACGGACGTCATCCGAACAAGCGGCGGCTATAAAAGCCCCGCTCACCGAAGTCAACTCCCGCTGGTCGGCGTTACTCCGCGGCATGGTGGAGAGACAACAGCAGTTGGAGAGGGCGCTGCTGAGGTTGGGCCAGCTGCAACACGCGCTGCAGGAGCTGCTGTCGTGGATACAGCATACGAGCGATACGCTGGATACTTTGAGGCCGGTGAGTGGAACGATAGCTTAGATATTTGTTATTATATATTAGTAGGATTTGTTAATAAGAGAAGCGATAAAGAAGTGTCCAGAAGTACCAAATACAATACAATGTATTTTAAAGGGCACCCGTGCATAAACTTCTTGCTTTAAGCAGTCCATGTGAACGTGGCATTTGATATGCATTGTATTAAGTGGAACATTGAAGAGCTGCTCGCGACTGCTACGCTAGAGGTCTTGGGTTCGATTCCCAAGTCGACCAAGGTGTTATTGGGATTTTCTATGAAATTCTCAGTAGCAGGTCGGAGTTGCGATTTGTGCCCGGTTAGTGGTAATAGGCTCGCCCCCTATTACATGGGACCTAAACATACCGGCGAACTGTGGGTGTACATTGGTACACCTCTGCCTAATCCACCTCTGCCTAATACCATCACGCCTGTATCCCCTTCGTTCGTGATGGTATGTTATGTTATGTTATTGAAGAGCTTGTAATGTCATAGAACAGTCCACTAAAAAGGAGAAGTCATAAAAAAAAAGTTTTATGCTTAAAAAATAAAAATAAAACATAATATTTAGTCCATATTGTAATGTACCGAGGAATAGATAAAAACAATTCTATTCCCTCGAGTTTTATTATGAGCACAAATACTGTATGATCATACATTAATTTATTTCTAATTAAAGTAACTATTTACCTTATCTGTTTATGACATATTCTAAGTTACAATCTCCCCATAGGTTGCCGGCGACCCACAAATCCTAGAAGTGGAACTCGCCAAGCTAAAGGTCCTCGTCAACGACATCGCGGCCCACCAAGCGAGCGTGGACACGCTCAACGACGCCGGCTCGCAGATCGTTCAACAGGGTACGGGTATGTGCCTGCCGCTTGTGCTTTTGTTCTCATTATATGTTTCATTTTATACATTACATTAACCCCCGGTTTCTGAAAGGCTGATGAAGTTAATCTACCAATCACAGCGCGTTGTGTCTACGTTAGAAACCGAGGGTAAGACGGTCAGGTACAAGCAAAATTGAAGCTTTAGTTGAGACTGATTGAGTTGAGTTTAGTTTGGCACAGTATTTGTGACTGAAATTGTAATGTGGTTTTAGAAATTGAATTTTAAAGTTGAAGAAATTGAGTTAAGTGTTGTTTGACATAGTGATTTGAAGTGTTGACGTTATGCCTGACCGTTGTTTATAATTGCATGTAGATTCCTTAATATTATTTTCTGAATCTAGTATCAAAAAATGTTCCTAACTTTTAAAATATTACTTCAAACTGTCTGTAGATATATCAAAATGCTTTACTAATGTGAACCAATGCTAAAATGTTAAACTTATTCCGAAACAGTTTAATAAGACCTAAACCTTGAGATTTTAAAACCTACTTTGTGGAAGACATAGCATGTATTATACCTACATTAAATCAAGTGAAATACAAAAGATAATCCAAAAAATAATATACTAATTTAGAAACACATATCATTTCTAATAATTCTGACCGTGTGCAATAAGCACTAATGCTTTTAGCTTTATTTGTTTTAGATATACGTTGTGTTAACACCATTTTAATAAGCCAAAATGATTTATTTTTTATTAATATTTAGATATTTTAAGTCCCTCGTGGAATGTTATCAATTTATAACCATCACGCAAAGAAGTAATTACTATTATAGAAATTAAAAAAATCATAGGATTAAAAAACTTACTTGCGAAAAAAACTATAAAAAGTCTTGGAATTGGCAATACCAATAACTAAAATTAAACTAAATTAAACTAACCTTAATCTTCAATAAAACGTACCTTCATCAACATATTATTATAATCATCTAGGTACCGACGAGGCAGGCGAGACCGCTGAGAAGTTGGCAACACTGAACAGAAAATGGCGCGAACTGCAACAGAAGGCGCGAGACCGACAGACCGAGTTGGAGGACGCTCTCAGAGAGGCACAGAGGTTTGTTACACTCTGATATATAAGTAAAATAAACTTCTCCTGAATACTCAAAAGCAAATTAACTGTTATAGAGGACATTTAAATGTGAGTCAGTCGCTATTTGGCACATTAAAGTGACAGAGTTAGCATGAGATTTAACGGCAAGTTAGAATTGAGAATTAGGCCATATACAAATACAGTAATTTAAACTATTACCCCTGCGGATTCCCTTTTGCTTTTAATTCCAATCTGTTAAACCAAAACATTCGTCCATTAACATACTTATAATCAAAATTGTTTCACATTTTGATGGTGTTGTAAAATCACATCAATCACGAAGACTTCTTGTTCACCAATTTCTTGATTTTTACATAAACTAATCTGTTTACCAATTTGTATTTTAACATATAAATAAATTATATTGCTATGTTCAGCTTCAACGCGGAGATCGGCGACCTGCTCAGCTGGCTGTCAGAGGTGGACAGTGTCATCACAGCGTCCAAGCCAGTCGGTGGACTTCCAGAAACCGCCTCCGAACAACTTGAGAGGTTTATGGTAAGTGACTGAACTTGGATATGATTTATGGTTCTAGAAAACATAAAACAGAACGGGAACCCAAAAACAAAAAAAACTAATACATAAATCTCTAAACTGAGTAAAGATTTTGCCTGTTCTAAATATTTATCTTTTTCTGTCGTGGTTGCTGCTTTGACTATTGAAGTAGTATTTTTTTGAAGCCCAATGTATAGAAGCGCTTTACAATATAGTCCAACAACGATAAAAAAGGGAAAAAATATTTTATTTCTTTAATACCAGCATCCTTAATTGAATAAAAAGTATAGTGCTAAATGTCTTTATAAATGGGCAAATTAAATAATTACTCTTCTTGTAAAGAAGTGGAAATCTTCTTATATAAAACTAAGGCTAAACTTTCACATAAATTTTATTAAATCTAATTTCAAATGAATATAAAACACTTTGCTATCAACAGCCAACAGCCACCTACAAAACTTAACCCTAAACCCACTACAATAAAACACAATTTCCCTAACAGGAGGTATACAACGAGATCGAGGCCAACCGCCCGAAGGTGGAAGCTGTCCTGCAGCAGGGCCAGGAGTACCTCAAGCGGCAGGACAAGCCGAACCCCACGTCGCAGCTCCACCATAACCTTAAGAACTTGAAGTCGCGGTGGGATAATGTTACTGCTAGGTGAGTCGCATTTATTTTCAATCATTTTTTTCTAAGAAATATTTAAGGCATATATATATGTTGCTTAGGTATCATAATTTTTTTAATTATTGATTAAAATACGTCAACGTTTTACGTTAGTGGATATTAATAAAAAAAAACGAAAAGCATGTAATATATGCCTATAAAAATAAAAGGAGTTTTTTAACAAACAGGGACGGAGTACATTTTCAAAATCGGTCTAGGCTTCCAGTAATCGGGGAAAATACAGTGAAAGGAAAACCTACGAGGCCTGTTTTTCATCTTATAAAGAGAATCAATTAAAAAGTCCTTAGACTGCATAGTAACATAATAGTTAGAATGTACTTTTTATAAACATAGACTAATCGTCCAGAAAATAAACTCATTATGACGCAAATCATATACAACTAATCAGTGCTATTGCTACATAACATTAACCTTACATTTTCTCAACAGAGCGTCAGACAAGAAGATAAAACTAGAGATAGCTCTAAAGGAAGCTACTGAGTTTCACGACGCGCTCCAAGCGTTCGTAGACTGGCTGACCAGCGCTGAGAAGACGCTGACCTCGGCTAAGCCTGTGTCCAGGGTCATGGAGACGCTGCTTAGTAAGTTTAATGATGTATTGTATGGTGTTAACCGGTAACTGTCCCAGTGTTTTTAATTAAAAAAATAATGATTTATTAAATGAAATTGAAAAATAAATCTGTAAGATTCTTTAACTTTTTTTAATTATTTAATTATTCATTGACGGAATTAAAAAGAAGTCACTTTCTAAAGTTTGTCTTTTAAATAAACAATGATTATTAGACAAATGCAGATATTTTACTACAAAATACTTATTGGTCATTTCTTATTTAAACACCTCATATTTATTGGTGTAACAAATATCAAAAATAAATCTATACAGTATACATCCTAGTAAAACTTTTATAATAATATTCCACACACAAAATTCACCTAGAAAAACCAAAACTAACCGTACCTTCAACCCACAGCCCAAATCGAAGAGCACAAATCCTTCCAAAAGGAGGTAGCGACACACCGCGAGACCATGCTTCACTTGGACAAGAAGGGTACCCACCTGAAGTACTTCAGCCAGAAGCAGGACGTGATCCTCATCAAGAACCTGCTAGTGTCCGTGCAGCATCGCTGGGAGAGAGTGGTCTCGAAGGCGGCTGAGAGGACTAGGGCCTTGGACCACGGGTTCAAGGAGGCGAAGGAGTTTAATGATATGTGGTGAGTGGTTAATTGTAATTTTAATATTTTTTTGTGGGGTTATTTCTTACCTTATATATCTTTTTATTGGACTAAATATTTGACTACTTTGTGAATGAAGGTTATCAATGCAAAATAAAATCTAATAAAATTAAAGGCCGAGTGCACATGGGCTAATGACAACAGCTACTCATGTCAAGCGACAGTGTATAAATGCACCTTTACATATATTTTCCATTTACTACGGCAGACAAGTATATAAAGAAATGTGACATTGACCACCGGTGGCTGTTGTTTGTGGCCTGTTTACGCCAAACCAGTCGTTTCTTAGAAGTCAAGCAAACACCATACAAAAATGCACCAAAATTGGTTGTTTTTTTGTTGTTTTTTTTTTCATATCTCCAATGGATAATTATAAATTATTTGTTTTACATAATTTATAATGAATTCTTGTGTATCATAGGAACAACCTGATGAACTGGCTGAACGACACCGAGGAGCAACTAGACCAGCTCAACTCAGAGGCCACGGTTAACGACCCCGAGAAGATCAAACAGAGGTATATAATCTAATTCTTAGGAAAAAAAAATAAATACTGTAAGACTTAACTGTAAATAATCAAATAATATTGATGGAAAATTATTATTCAATGCTGTACCATTCAATGAATCAGTCAATGCTGAGGTGAACTAAAAATGACTGCGACAAACTTAAAAAAGTAAACAACATTTACCATTGTTATTTTTCACTAATTTCCCCATGAAACGAATGCAGTAGCTTTTCGTTTTAGATTAAAACAGAGACAGGTAACAAAGTGATCCTTTAAGGGTTTCTTTTGCCTTGTAAGTTACATCACCCTAAAAATTATAATTTAACGTCTTTTTATCAACATCACAAAAAACCACTTTAATCTTGCAAATTTATAAAAAAGTGAACCACTATATTTTTTTTAGGAATATATATTAAAATTAATCACCTCCCCACAGGTTAACAAAACACCGCGAGTTCCAAAAGGCTCTGGCGGGCAAGCAGCCGGTCTACGACCAGACCATGAAAACTGGCAAACAACTCAAGGACAAGGCTCCCAAAGGTGACGAGAACACCCTGAAGACCATGCTGCAGGACATGAAGACGAAATGGACGACTATCTGCTCTAAGGCTGTTGACAGGTAAGCGTTAGAATTTGAACTCTAAATTAAAGAAAGTAGAGTTTATTCTTAATTGTTATGTAGAAGGTATATCTCTGGTAGGATAGCATTGGAATTTGAACTTTAAATAAAGCTGTGTAGAGTTTCATTTTTGTATAGTTTATCGGTTAAAAAAATCTGATATTTAGCATTGTCTTGAGCTCTAAATACACCCTATGCTGCAGGATATGAAGACTAAGTAGACGACGATATGCTCTAAGGCTGTTGATATCTAAGCGTTGGAATTTGAGCTTTGAAACTGTTGGGTTACAGTTCATTTTTAAATATTATGTAGATGGTATAGCTGTGATGACGTAACATTGGAATTTGAGCTCTAAAATTGTTTGTGTTCAGTGCATTTAAGAATAGGTTATCGGTTTCAAAAAAAAGTTGTAATTTGAGCTCTGAAAACGTTGGGTAAATTTCATTTTAGGAGTAGACTTATAAGCCCTTTAAAAACTAAACTTCTTATTTATCTACAGACAACGCAAGCTAGAAGAAGCTCTGCTATACTCCGGACAGTTCAAGGACGCGATGTCAGCACTTCTGGAGTGGCTGAAAAAGCAGCAGAAGCAGCTGGCCGGAGACGCGCCAGTTCACGGAGACCTGGACACTGTCATGGCGCTCATAGAGCAACACAAGGTAGGTGCCATAGAGTAAAAGTAAAAACTATAGAGTGCACGTATCGCTAGAAGCCCATTTTACCAAGTGTAAGCAGATTTTAAGCCTTATGTAGTACATTCATTCACTGATTTCAGTTATTGTTCATACAACGACAGATGTTTATGCGAAAATATCGATAGTTCCGATATTATTAGGTTTTGAGTTAGTTTAATACTGTTGTCACAACGAAACTTGTTAATACTCTTGTAAGTTAGTACTCTTGTTGTTTCTTATCTATTCTGTAATGTATAAAAATCTTAAAAGCTGTATTGGTGGTAGAGCGAAAATAGAACTTATGGACTTACAATAAGCACTCTTTTCAAATAAACCTTTTGTTACAGCAATTCGAGGAGGATCTTCACTCGCGCGAACAACAAATGCAGTCTGTTATGAAGACCGGCCAAGACCTGGAAGCTACGGTAAGCATCACACAATTCCAAACCTTATGCTCATCGCTATAAAGTTCAATATCACTTGCCAATTTTTTCATTAACCCAATAAAAATAAATGGAGATTTGCTTTGCAATTTTGAACACTGTATACGTTATTCTAAGGTTGATATTTGTGTGTAGGTACCTCGTGAAGACGCGGCCAGCATTCGCACACAATGCGCTGAGCTGAAGAGCGCTTGGGAATCAGTACAGAGCCTCAGTGAGAAGAAGGCTCATAAACTGGAAGCTGCTCTTAAAGAGGTAAGACTACTAAATACATACCTATTTACTGTGTTCCTAAAGATTTAATGATATTTTTACTTGAGAACTCGCAAATAACAATAGCTAGTATAAAAAATAACATATATTTTTATCTTTTTTTTAATTTTTGTCTGAAATGTCAGCTTAAAACGTATCTGATTTAAGTTAAATAATAAAAATAAATTTGAAGTATTGGTTTCTTAGGTTTTCGCGTGTTAGATATTGAAATAAAACTTTTTTACTTTTTACGAATTATGTCACGTTTTATTTTAGATTTTAGTCGAAACTTCGGGAACTTCTAAAATAAACTGCGACATTTACCGTAAAAAGTAAATTTTATATACATTATCCGTCTCAAAAAGCTAGATATTTTTTAAATATTAGACTGTTGTTATCGGCTTTTAAATTATAGCCATATAAAAAACTGTCATTAAACATAGAACTGTGTGAACACTACAATCTACTCTTTTTATATATAACCGATCTCCAAATATACTAAAATAATGAGATAATCTAACCCAAACTTTTCTCCTAGGCCGAAAAGCTCCACCGCTCAGTAAACATGCTCCTCGAATGGCTATCCGACGCGGAAACCAAGCTCCGTTTCTCCGGCCAACTGCCCGAAGGCGACCATGAAACACAACAACAGATCTTCGACCACGAACGCTTCGTACGAGAACTAAACGAGAAGCAGAAGGACAAGGACGACACGATCACTCTCGCTCACTCTATCCTGAGTAAGGCACATCCCGATGCCGTGACTGTTATTAAACACTGGATCACGATTATACAGAGTCGGTGGGATGAGGTTAGTGACCTTTATATTTTTAATTACTCTTGTTATAAATGTGAGTGTTTGTTACACTTATACCCAAAAACTATGGATATGGATGGATATGTAGGAGCATTATACGTGTGTGTGACAGATACAACAATATTTTGAGTAATTTTAATTCTAAACCGTTTTTAATATAATTATGAAAAATTTACCTGTGGAAAGAAGGAAGGGAGGCCTTTGCCCTGCACTGGAACAGTTCCGGCTTTAAATGAAATGAAGAACGCAAAAAAAAGAGTATTTTTGCAATTATTTATTTATCGTTTGTACCAATTATACTAAATCACCTTTTATATATGGTTCATTAGCTTACCATAGCTACCTTAGTAAAAATCCTTTTTGCATTATCTGGCCTTAATAATGAAGGATTTTCCACAGATTAGATTTTAATTCATTGACGTTAATTTCGCCAAAATATTAAATCAATCGTCTGCAGTTCTTTTTATCTTTAGCATATTTAGATAACATTGATAAAACTTGATTATTATTGATTTCAATTTTAATTCAAAAACATATACCATACTTAATTATTGTCTTACATAATTAAAGTTTGCTGTTTGTGAATAAATTGAAAAAATATATATGTTTAAAATATGTATCGTTTAAAATCAATAAATAAATATTTATAGTAATGAGTGTATTGAGGTAGTGATGTGAAAAGTTTGTTGAGTTTATTTATTAAATACATTATTTATTGTTAAGCGTGTGCACAAAATGAGTGAAAATAATAATAGTGACCAAAGACAAATGGTGACAAAACTGTCGCCATTTCTACAGATATTTAGGAAAGCTACTCCTGGACAGGTATAAATAAATAATAAACCTATATATTAATCAGTACATGATTAATACATACCAATCTTATGCGCATTATTTCATTTTATGTTATTACTAGCTGATCCCCGCGACTTCGTCCGCGTCAATTTCTGTTATTATGACCGCGATTAAGAAGTTTAAAAAAAAAGTATTTCTGCGTAAATTATAATTTTAGTTAATATTATGTTGATAAAACTCTGTAGCAAATAATTGGCAATAATGCATTAATTTCGACCAAATGATTACCTTAAAAAAGGTTATAGTGAGTCAATCTTAAAAGATAGACATATACTGTCGCAGACATTTTTTTAGATCATTTAAAGAGGAACAATTCTTTCATACATATATTTTGGGTAACTCGAACCATTTACGCAGCGCACGCAACGGAAGCTTTCAAGTATGAATATTTTTCCCCGTTTTTGTGACATTTTTACTGCTGCTTAGCTCCTATTGATCGCAGCGTAATGTTATATATCCTAAAGCCTTCCTCGATAAATGGACTATCTAACACAAAAAGATTTTTTCAATTCTAACCAGTAGTTTCTGAGATTAGCGCGTTCAACCAAACAAACAAACAAACAAACTCTTCAGCTTTATAATATTAGTATAGATAACACCCATTTAAATTAGATTTTGTACCTATGTAAACGCAAAACAGTTTTGAATATTTCATTCAAATAATAAACTAGTAAAAATACTAGGTGTGTAAAAGTTTATGTCAAAACAGGTGGATGAATATGAAGATTTTACCAGGGTCATACTTTGCATTTCCGATTATATTGTTAGAGATAACAGCTTTGATAACAATATTGTTACGATAATAATTATAAGATTGAGTTGTACTTGTATATCTGTACTTTCCAATCTCTTTTATTTGCACTAATTGGGCTACTGTTTAGGTTAGGTTTATTATTCGGATGTTTATTGACACCAAACGGTAAATAAAAAACATTAACTGTAATAGTGACAACATATGTAGTTATTTTTTAATACTAACCCTTACGTACTGATCTGCAGCATCGTTCCTTTAAAAACAAATGCGCCGATATTGATGCTGTTTTTTCTTTTTAAAAGCTGATATGATCCGTTTAAGGATTTATCAGCTCATATATTTAGACAATTAATAATTTTTGTTATTAGTATCACGTTTTATATCCAGTAACTTATTTAATCGATTCTTTAAATTGTTTATCTTATTTATTTTTAATAAATGTTTGTGTGTCCTCCAACAAGACACAATATTATAACCAACACATCTTGTTGCATAGGTATGGCAATGGGCAATGCAGCGCGGCACCAAGCTGGAGACTCACATGCAGAGCCTGAAGGACCTGGACTTAGTGCTGGAGGAGCTGCTGCAGTGGCTCATCGGATTGGAGAACACGCTGCTATGTAAGTTTATACTCTATTTGTTTTGGGATAAGGTTTAAAGTTGTAGAGGGAAACTATTTGAGTATCTTATTCAAATGTCTGTCTATATTATGTTGCCGTTTCATTTATTACAACTTTTAGAAGTTAATCAAGTTTGTACTACATAAATAGCTTGATAAAGGGGACGCTAATATGCGTGAAGTACTTTGGGTTTAATCTGCACATGTGTCAAACATGTTTGTATAAAGTCTTGTTGTCACGTATGTGCATCCTCTGAGCTTAAAAAATTAAAATCATAGTGTAGGATTAGTTTTACGAAAGTCCCTTGGGTGCCTTTTTGTCTGCAATAAATAGGTCTCTTCGCTCTAATCGTGACTTCTTCTTACACATATATATATTATATAGTGCTCTTATTTATGTAATATTTTTTGTCCCACTTAGCGCTCGAAGCGGAACCCTTGCCAGAATCCATCGAACTCCTGGAGGGTCTTATCGAAGACCACAAGGAGCTGATGGAGCACACGCAGAAGAGACAGAACGAGGTCGACCGCGTCTGCAAGGCCTACCAGGTATGGACCTTGAACACATACATACATACCATTTACATTCATAAAACACATGCAGACTATTTGTCATGTCTATTTAGAATATGACACGGCGACTGCTACTTATTCAAACATTTACTGAGAATAGAATTTGTATAAAAACCATACTCATCGTTTTCAATTTTAACCGACCTTACTATGACAATTATGGCTAAAAATAAATAATAATTACTATGTATAAAAAAAATCCAACTTACTATAAAGTACATATTTTTTTGTATTCTCATTTATACGTTAAGTTCCGAAAGATTAAAAAAATAATTTTGGATTTAAATCCTCTGAATTAATCGGTTAGCCATATTTGAATAAATATAATGGCAGAAACTATAATCTTAACTCAGTCATTTAAATAAGTTTTTTGCCTTAATATAGATTTAGAAATTAAGCCTTTTACCCACTACAACAAGAAACAAGAAATAAGTCTCTAAAAAAAACATAAATTCATACATTCAAACACACAACCTCCTCCTTTTTCAAAGTCGGTTAAAACGGTTTAATTTTCTTTACCAGGTTAAGAGTCAGAGCCAAGGCCGGGAGAGCACTCCGCGCAAGGTGTCAGCGAAGACAGCCACTAAGGGCGCGCCTGGGTATGTAACTATAACTAACTACCTACTTTGTTCATCCTTTTTGTTATTTAATGTTTTGTTTTTTGTTGTGAATTCAAATTTATGTTTCATTTTAACCTTTTGGACGCCATTTGTGCATACAGGGTGGTAAAAATTGGGAACAAATTTGACATATTGGTCATATTTGATATAAAAATATTGGTTATATACGTATACAGGGTGTTACAATTTGTATAGCAGTTCTATTTTTTTTCTGGATAGACAATTAGTTAAACGCTAGTTAGTTTATCAATACATATATGAACTTATATTATGTTTTGGTACTATGGCGTTTAAAAGGTTAAAAAGCTTCATTCATGTCCTTAATTGTTCAGTTTTTAATTTTCATTTACTTTATGTTATGTGTTCCATTATTTTATGTTCTTTCGTTTTGTCTCCCCCCTCACGATCATGCACGTCGACACCGCGCCGCCATCTTGTGACGTCATTGCATGGTGTTGCCCGCTTGAAATGTTGAAACTGTGTTGCCATGTCACAATATAGCCGTGGTTCTCAGCACGATCTCAATAGAGAGAGATCCGTTTCGCCTGATTACTACGGATCTAGGCGATTCAGGTGTGTTTTTTATTCATTTACATATTTTTTGGGGTTAAATGTTCATTTTTTTATGTTAAATTTTTGGGAGGAGTGTTTATAACATTTTTGTAAAGTCTATTTAGTTTTAGTGCGAATTGATGTTATTTCCACTTAAAAATATACTTTTATGAAAGTAGTAATAAAGTTACTTTAGATAGAGTAGTACTGTTCGAAAAGTTATAAAAAATATGAAGATGTAACGCAAGTTGAACCTTCTGTGTAAGGATTACAGTTGTTTTTGTATTGCGACATATTTTGTAGAATCTAAAATATTGGTTAGTTACAAACATGTTATAAATAAATACTCCTAAACTTTCACATTTTGTGTATGTCCCCTACAATTGAATGAATTTAACAAGACTGAAAAAAAAGGTAAAAATATTTTAGATTACATTTACTCTAACCCTACATCAAAGAAAAGTGAGTTAAGTTATTAAGTTAAAATACTAGTCATTGTTTTATACTTTTTTAAATATTCATATTAATATTGTAGTTTTTTTTTTCTGTACTCTCAATTACTATCCTTTGAAAAATACAATTATCAATTGTATTTAGTATTTATTTTATTTATAGTCTTGTTAATGTAATTCAAGTTACATTTTGGTTACATTCATGTGCTTTATGTGTCCGTCCATTTTTGTAACTGTTGGTACGTTATCATAGAAATAAACTATTAAATAAAACATAAGCATACAAAAACATGCTTTTAAAATAAAGAATAACCAGCTGCAGTGAAAGGGTTATTTTAAAAGTATTTTTTTGCTTGGCTATACTTTCCCACTGCTGGGCAAAGGTCGCCCTCGACGAGGGATTAAAAAAAAAATTCCATGACTTACTGCCATGAAAAGAAAAATAATAGCTTCAAAACTATTTCATTCAAAGACATTCAAAAGAATTATAGTAAAAAGACAACAATAATAAAAAAAATAGTTCATTCCTATGGCAACGCTACCCACCATAGCTTCGTCCCGCTCTAACACTTGTAAACGTTGCTTTCTGTCTCGCTCGCTCGCACGGCAGGTCCCGGATTCACACTCGCAATAGGAGAGGAAGGTTTGATCGTCTATTGTTTATTATGTGTGCGTAGTTAGTGAATGGTTTTTGTAGCTAGGTATTACAGCATGTTGTGTGTCTTAGAATAATTTTATGTACCTAGATGGATGTTGGTCTTTGACAGAAGATATTTCATTATAATAGGGTTATGTGCCTAGTGAGTCAATTAGATCAAAAACTGGCCGAGTGCGAGTCGGACTCGCGCACGAAGGGTTCCGTACCACCGTCGTATGAGAGCCCCCCTTAAATATTAATTTTATGTGGTTTTTAGTATTTGTTGTTCTAGCGGCAACGGAAATACATCATTTGTGAAAATTTCAGCTTTCTAGCTATCGGTTTATGAGATACAGCCTGGAGACAGACGGACGGACAGACAGACAGCGGAGTCTAATGGCTCCTACACACAGTGCCGGCGGCAGTGCCGCCGGGCGAGCCGCCGCCGGCCAAGCCGTCGCGCTTCGTCACACAAACAAATGCCGGCGGCTCCTTTGTGCGGTTTTGAATGCCGCCGGGCGCACGGCGGCTTGGCCGGCGGCTCGCCCGGCGGCACTGCCGCCGGCACTGTGTGTAGGAGCCATTAGTAATAGGGTCCCGTTTTACCCTTTGGGTACGGAACCCTAAAAATGAATCTATCTGATGGAAATAAAAAAAAGACATATCCAATTCTGAAAACCAGTTGTATCAATGCTAGACCCCAGCTGATAGGTTTTGGGGTCAGTTATATGGTCAGTCCACATAAAATTATGGGGTTGAGCTAAAGCTAATGAGCCTAGTAGTTAATTGAAACATTCTTCGTAGTTCTTATAGATCCTACATAACTAATGCTATCTCCCTACAGTAATTTTCAATGCTAAACTCAGACTTATTCACTTCCAAAATTTACTCAATCCTTAACAAAATATTTAGTATTATTTTACCCGTTATTCCCCTTTTTCTTCCCAGACCCCCAGTAATAGTAAAACCATTTAGACCACAGTTGGTACACAATTGTATTATGTATAATAGTATTTAGCTTGGAATGAAGAGTGTAATCTTATTTACTTTTTAAACTAGACATTTTTATTTCTTGCATCCCTGGAATGCAGTTGTATATAATTGGAGGTTTAGGCAGTGAAAATGATTAAAAATCCAAGAACTGTTTTAAAATGATGTATTCCGTAACAAAGACAGACAAGAAGAAAAAATTATTAAAACAAGTAGGTACATTTAAAATTTCATTCATAAACGCCTGATAAGAAAAGTTAAGCAATTTATAAGGTTCTTGCGTAAAGTATGCGTATGTTGGTAGGAGCAATCTACGAGATCTAAACAGCAGTCGATACGGATTTTACTTTAGGTAACTATGACATGCAATATACAATGTAGTAGAGGAGTATATAGTATTATAGAAACTGCTTGACATGCTGTTTTGAACCTTATGTACATGCATTAAAAGTTCAAAGTTAATGTAATGTAGTTTGAGACGTAGAGCAATGTATCATTAAAATAGAATGTGCTTTTGCTTGAATTTTAATAGACTTAAACAATGCATGACCTAGGGTTGTCAGCCACAAACACTAACCAGAAGAAAAACAGACACGTAGACGCTAAAACTGCAAATAAACAAAACTAATCTAAAACAAACTTTATATCGTTCAAATAAAGTTGAATTTTCGAAACGAAAAATCCTCTGCACTCTGTTGTTTAAAAACACACTTTATCGCTTAACATACACGGTTCACTTTACTTAGCCGCCTTATCAAAAATCACCGGTAGTAACTAACAAACTAATAAAAAAATCTAATAACACCTGTTGTTGAAAAACGCACCTTATTACCTAACAGTTACGGTCCACTTTAGTGTGCAACAACACAACTAACAGGGATGTCAAAAATCGGCTACTAATTTCACGTTTGACGTCGGGGGCCTACTAACGGTTTGGTGTTGATTCCCTGTGTTTATAATAATGCGTGTGCTTTAGTCGCGTGAGTCCCGGCCGAGAGACGCCTGACCGCAATCTGCCGCACTACGGCCCGAGGTTCCCACCTAAGGGAAGGTAAGGCATCGATATTTACAGGAAACTAAAGAAAATAATTGAAATAATCTAATCAGGAACATCAAGAATCAAGATGTCAAAGTTTCAGAAAATAAAAAGTTTAAATTATGAATAGCAGGATAGGAAAATCAAAGATTTATTAGGCGTAGGGAACAAAATATATACCAAAAACTCTATTTTGTAGACATATCTACTGTTAGATTTCTAATTCAAAAGTTAGGTTTCAATTTAAATTGAAATTCTATGAAACTTTCAATAAAACTTGTACATAACTTTAAATCCAATGAAAAAGAACAACACAAAAAATCGACGTTAAATTCTTTTTAAACCAATTTTGAGCAGCAAACGATAACAAAAAACCTTCGCTCATTTAAGGGTTGTCAACCATGTGGGAATCATTTGATCGTTCACAATGGGGTAACGCTTTTTAAAAAGTATAATTTTTTGCTTTTTGTTTGTGACAGCCCTATTGCTGTATACTTTTGTTTTATCAGCATGGCCAGTTATTTGAATGTTCGCAGAGTTTATTTATTTTGCCACTGTATATGTATAGATATGCATATTAATTTTTTATTAGTATCTGAAAATAGTTCATGGACGGTTCAAAATTAAATGAGGTTTGTTTTTGTAATCTCCATTTTATAGCAGTAAGTAAATCGTATTTTTGATTGTAATAACAGTATTCCATTAATTTCATTTGTTTTATTTAATTATAGTCAGTTAATAACTTTAACTTTTTTTCATATTAATGACGTCATTTTCGTTTTGTTTTCAATTTTAATTTTGTTTTTTATTTTATACCTTAAGTCTTTCAACCTTATTTAGCAAATATTTCTTTATCTCTGTCTGATAATGTCAAAAGTAAGCTACATAATTTTTTCAAAATAGATACCATTCTTTTTACCAAGATTTTATTTCAAGTAAATCTTTTCAATATTCTTGTAAAACGTCCCATATTGACTATCAAAAGCAACAAAAAAAAACTATTATCGTAAATTTCAAATTATAAAAATTACAAGTCTCCAAAGTATATCTCAAAAATAAAAATCAAAGATCCATTACCCAAAAATCCAGTTCCAAAACCAATTTCCCTTCAAAACTAATTTAAATTTTACCCTTAGCAGCAAGGGCGCTGAACCAGAGTTCAGGTCACCGCGCGTCAAGCAGCTGTGGGACAAGTGGCGCACAGTATGGCTGCTGGCGTGGGAGCGACAGCGGAGGCTGCACGAGAGATTGGTGCATCTCAAGGAGCTGCAGAGGGTGTCCAACTTCAGTTGGGATGATTGGAGGAAGAGGGTGAGTTCGTCTCTATATTCAAAACAAATCAAATACGTAGTACGTACATAGTACGTAGAAATATCGTACCAATAAGGTACAATATTTCTTAACATACAGATTTCAGCAAATTCTGTCATAATATGGCGTACAAAGCTTGTTTTGGAGTTCATAGTTTAATATAAGAGCCCCGCAGTAATTTACTTAGTCCGTGTGTCGTGAAAGATTTTATAAATATTTGTATGACATACAAAGACCGCATACAAACTTATTTATTTGTGTAATTTTTTTTTATATGAAGGGATGATCCCTAATTGTTCACAATCCAATCGGGGCTGTTGAGAGTACAGTCAGACTATTTCGCATCAGGTTTATCTGTCAATTTGCACAATCACAGGCCGTTAGCTGGTCTCTCATTGGTGGAGAAAGACAGATACAGCTGCTAGCGAAATTCTATTCCCGGTAGCCCACATTAAACTCACTAAAAAAAGTGTATTTTTCAAATAGGCCCTTTCAAGCACGCTTCCCCGTGCATAATGTAGGTTCAAATTCAAAATCTGTATAGAACTAATTAAATCCTCTCTCCGTAGTTCCTGAAGTTCATGAACCACAAGAAGTCTCGTCTGACGGACCTGTTCCGTAAGATGGACAAGGACAACAACGGAATGATCGCACGACACGAGTTCATCGACGGAATTATCAACACCAGTGAGTATTCATATTAAACCTTATTCTAATGTCATGGTGGCCTAGCGGTTCAATGAACGTATTTGTATGCATGAGGTTGCTGGTTCGAACCCAGGCAATTACCAATGTGGCTTTTTTAAAGTTATATGTACTTTCTTAATTATTCTAAGACACTTCTGACAAACGGTGAAGGAAAACATCTAAAATCGCCAATCCGCGGAGAGCAAGCGTGCTGATCAACACTCGTGCCTCCTCTATATGGGAAGAGGCCTGTGCCCAACAGTGGGACGTTTTAGGCTGAATTATTATTATTATCTACTATCTGTCATGAATGTCATATGTGCTGTGCCCTGTCTGATATAAATCAAGTTTATTGGCACTCAGAATGCTCGCAAAATTCTTCACTTAAAAAAAAAACCTTTCAGTACTTACTCAAGATTAGATTAATTAAAAATTCAGTATTATGATCTTGTAAAAGTTAGGTTTTTGAAATAATGATCAACACAAAATTCAGTCAAAGAAATGGCAAATCACAGCGCTTACATGTTAAGGTTAAGCGTAGTATGCCCATGGTATAGGCATTTACGGATGCACAAGTATGTATAAAAGTATTTCCTATATTTAAGTAGTATGTAAAAACCTTATATGGTACCTATATGTATTATGTTTTCTTCCATACAGAATTCGACACATCCCGTCTTGAGATGGGCGCCGTCGCCGACCTGTTCGACAGGAACGGCAGCGGTCTCATCGACTGGGAGGAATTCATTGCCGCGCTCAGACCCGACTGGGTAAGTCCTACTCAAATACAACAGTATTCAGTAAAAGCTGTCTTACATTGATTTTTGGCAGTCTTCAAGTCAATTCAGACAACCAGACTTATTATGGGATACTATACCCAGTAAAATGGGTTGTGGACGGCTACGACGGATAGGCAGTCGCTCTATGTAAATAATGGTATTGAGCTAAATCCGATACTAGAAGCCGATCCCAATATAATAGGCTGGCAACATAATATAATGTTTAGTTAAAATTCCAATTACGGTCGTCAATTAATTAATTATTTGACGACCTCCGTGGTCGAGTGGCGTACGCACCGGTTTCAAGGTGTCGCTAGCTCTGAGGTCCCGGGTTCGATCCCCGGTCGGGTCAATGTAGAAACCAACTTTTCTACATTGTCCCGGGTCTGGATGTTTGTGGTACCTTCGTTGTTTCTGAATTCCATAACATAAGTGCTTTAGCTACTTACTTTGGGTTCAGAGCAATGTATGTGATGTTGTCCGCATTTATTTATTATTAATTACTAGGAAAAACATACTTTATTAAAAACCTAACTATAAATTATATTCGGTTATATTTTGGTTCGCTCTATAGGTATTTGACATGAATAGCATCCGTGTTAGAATGCAATACTCACCTATCTTTGTATGATAATCTTATCTAAAACCGATAGTGACATGAGAGAAATTGGGCTTTCGCATTCATTTTTGGGTATAGATACCAGTATGTATTTTGTATTGTTTGCAGTACAATAGTGTCTATATTTGGTGATTGTTTATTATTGTTTAACAGCAGGTTTTCTTAATTGTTATTTTTCTAGTATTTTTTTTATTGTGCCCTATATTTTTCTTACCCATGGCTCGTGCTTTAAGCGATGTTGACAATCAGTTTCACAAACATTCGTGATACAAATTACATGCACAGAGAAGACCCAGACTTGGAACAAGCATTGAAATTTGTAAAATATTTTTCCCATGCCGGGATTGAACCTTGTCACTTGTGTATCCTGCAAAGCGTGCATTTAGCATGGTGACCTATACCACTAGGTTATCCGGGCATTCGATATTTATTCTACCACATATTCCTATAATAAATATAATATAATTATGTGTAATATAATCTACTCTCAGTTCCTATGTAGCTAACTGTATTTATTGTGCCAGGTGGAACGCCGCGGCCCGCCTACGGACGCCGACAAGATCCACGATGAGGTGAAGCGCCTCGTCATGCTGTGCACCTGCCGACAGAAGTTCAGGGTGTTCCAAGTTGGCGAGGGCAAGTACAGGGTGAGTCATTATGTTTATTTGTATTTTGTTGATATTCTGTGATAGACGTGGTGTGGCAGTTAGTAATTAAGTAGGTACACTTATGAAATAATTTAAGTATCTAGGTGCAAATTAATAATACCTACCAACTTATTAGGTACCTATTATATCTTTACTCTCTCTTGTTATTTATTTTACAAAATAGGTAAATATTTGATCTTATAATGAAATCATTTCTATATATGTAGGTAAATTAATTTAAAACTAGATCTAAGACAAAGAATAGCAAAAATTACCTATAAACCTACCAAAAATTAAAACATTTGACTTTTGACATATATAGCCACTAGTGCTGTTCTTTAATGAGAACAGCCACTTCAACAGTATTTTTTTGTCAGAATAGCCACTAGTACATTTAGTCAGAACAGCCACACGAATATTTCTTTAGCCAGAATAGCCACTAGTACGGTTCTTTAGAATAGCCACTAGGATATTTTCTTAGCCACAACAGCCACTAGACCACCCTCTCCCCCACAGTTCGGCGACTCTCAAAAACTCCGTCTCGTCCGCATCCTCCGCTCGACGGTGATGGTGCGCGTCGGCGGCGGCTGGGTCGCCCTCGACGAGTTCCTTGTCAAGAACGACCCGTGCAGAGGTATGTACTGTGATGTTATGGGTGTCGGGTAGGGAGTGTGGTGTTTTATTGTCCATTGGTAACAAAAAAAGTATTTATTATGAAGAGGTAATGACTATTAGTATCCAAGTAAAGACTCTTTTGTTAATATGGAGACGTTGAGACAAAGAATGAAAGCGTCAAGTGTTTCACTCGTAGTTTTATATCGATATACACTTCAAGGAAGTTAAGTATAACGAATTTTTAAATATCACTAGATGCTAGGGAGATTTTAGTCATTACCAGCTAAAATAATGTCTGCCTGTTATTGTACCCTCATACAAAAAGAAGAGAGGAGACAAAAATTTATAATTTAAAATGCGAAATAATGTTACATTATGAGTAGATGTTATCAAAAATAGGTCCCCAAATCAGCATAATGCTGTTACTGGATAGCTGAAATTCTGATTTAGTAATGCGATAATTATATTCTAGAATTTTGCATGTGCATGAAAACAGGCAATAGGGTTTTGTTACTATTACAAAGATTTAAAAAAATAACTCGTTAGTATAATGGACAATAAAACATAAGCGATTGTATTCCAGGTTCTGAATACGTGTCTAGATTACTAAGGGAAATTATAGTTTATGACTAAGTTGATTGTTGATTTTCAGTGGTAGGTACCACTATTTACTTACCATATTTATTTAAAAATATATTTTAGGTACTTTAAAATCCGTTCAAATATTATTATGATATCAGTAGGTACATTTAAGATTTTTCAAGAGTTAAATACTAATGTAATGTTTGTAAAAGTATTTAAGCACCTTGGTAATCTTGACGCGTTCAATAATGTGTCGATCTTACTGCATAAAATAATAATCCCTTATTATACAACACCAAATATCCAAATGCAGTTTGATCGAAAATAATATTATAAGGAGACTTTTTTTTGCCTTAAAAATAAAAATCCGTAAAATACCCAACATTTTATAATTTTTTCGGGCTTCGGAAACTTGCGTCGCCTCGGCTTCATCTCAGTTACTACTTTAATAGTATATGGCTCTGTATTTTAAAAGAATATCTGTAACGGAACATGTATGATGTGTAGATATTACAACTGTTGAATCATAAAAAAGTCTCCTAACAAAAACACCATTTTCCTCAAAAGATAAAGATCGAGAAAAATGATGTTTCTTAAAACTGTGATGAATATAAAATGCAATATGGATGACATAAGAATTAACTTTGCAGATATTTGTTACTTTTCCATTTCCATGTAATAAAATTATTTTTGACACCCATATTACATTTGACCTTATGAAGCCAATATACTATAATAAATGCCAAATAATCAATATTTATTGCAGCCATAATAGTCTAACAAAATATTAAAAACAGCAAATATTGGCTTTATAAAATCTATACTAATGATTTTCAACTTCTACAATGCTTTTAAATTGAAAGCGCTGTAAAAGTTGTTTCGAGTATTAGGCACCACACAATTATGTTTAAAATAGCTTAAAGCTACTTATAAAAATCTTGTTTAAAAGTGCCTTCTAGTCGAATTTTCTTTTTAATATTAGGTTTTTTGGTGATATTCAAAGTGTCAATCAAACGTCTCGGTACTTCGTATACAATACCAGTGTGTTAACATCCTAATCAGGGATATTTTGACTAATATGTGACCGTCCTAACTTTACCGGCAAGTATTTCTGTAAGATCTCTACGTGTTCGACCGAAATATTTGTAAAAAGCACTTTGATTCTTACGAAAATATCATTAATTTTATCTGCAATTAGTTTTTACTACCAGTTTCGATAATTTTGCCTTTTACAAAATATTTCTCCAACACATTCAGGTTTTCAAGGAAATATTTGTCATATAGCGTTTTAAATAACAAAATAACACTTTTTTTAATACAATTTTATTACGGGTACAAATATTAACTACAGATTACAAAATTAATTTCACATTAAACTTACATTACATTTATAAATATTAAGTAGCTGGCAACTTAGTTAATAATTAATCTAGCAATACTGTTTAGAAATGCAAAATAATAATCACAGAAAATAAGTTAGACTAAAAATACTTTTTGAAGGTCGTTACAAAACTGGAAAGATCAAGGGCAAACTGCCTGTTTGATCTAAAAAAATATTTTTAGAATGACTCGATACAAATCTTAGCTGCCTAACGCGCTGAGTAATACACGACATAGAGACCGAATAAAGACTTCGTAAATAATTCGAAAAATAAGTAAATAATCAGTTCAAATAATTTTAGTATAAAAATAATAAAATTAGTCTTAAAAATCTAAATACATAATTGAGAACAGGCATCTTAAAAAAAATCTTAAGCTAATGGTTACTGCTCGCCTAAGTAAATCCTACGTACGAGCGATAAGACTAAATAAATATGGACTACAGTTCCGGTTAAATATTTGAGTACAAAATTGTTCGTCGAGACTATATGGCTAATGCCTATTCCGAGATATTCTCTCATACTAACTAATTAACGCCTACGGTAAGCGGCGCAGACGACCACTCAACCGAACTACACGACGATTGATGGCCATAATTATCGTAAAGACGTTTCGAAGCGAATTTCAACGACCGATGACGTCATTTTACACACCAGATCTTACATTAAGGCTATATATTTAGCCGAATATCCATATAAAGGCAAGAAACAAGACGATTTTACTTCCAATAAGTGGAACAATAAATTCATCAAAAAGCTGGAAGAGCAGACATCTTAATTACTAGTTGAACTAACATGAAATACTAAATTGGCACAGATTAGTCGATGGTTGTCTTCCTAATGAAGGATGTTAGAGCAGAGATCTCACTGCTTCCTCTCTCACTAGGAAGAGGGCTAAATTCAATCTCCTCACTCAGGTTTTGTGTGTCCGATGTGTTTTCAACAGCCGGCCAGCGCTTGTGGCTTGGGGCATACAAGACCAACAAAGCAAAAATGTAGATATTCCACATTCCATACACACCAGTAAAGAATGCTGAAGTGTATTCAAGTTCAATGTTCTCATCCCACTTCCATTGCCCTTCAGCAACTTGGCCTAAGATAAATCCTATCACGGTCAAGGCGGCACAAAGTAAAGTAGCCAACATGAGAAATTTGAAGCGGTAGATAATTCCCTCATAATGCAGACGTCGGACAGAGCACATAGTCGGTAGTGACTGCCTCTTGTGAGAAATGTTAATAAAAACCTGCCATATCATATAACATAAGAACAGGAAATAGACCCCAGTTGATATTCCAGCCAAAATAATGAAAGTCAAAGCCAAGTTAGTGCCTATATCAGTCACCCAGATAGAGTAGAAAGGATTACGGAGCTGTACGCCTCTCTCACACATATCAAATATAAACAGAGAGATACATCCCATAGCAACGGCACTTAAATGCCGCCAGTACTGTTTCACCGAGCTCTGAGCCGAGGCGTCTTGTATCAACATATGTTCTCCAGCAAATACAAGCCAGAAGGAAAACAATGTAGCATAGAACACACCTTGACGGATATCTCCTAGTAACAACATAAATGGCAAGTCAAAATGGAGGGTGAAGTACTCAATTGGCATGTTCAAAAGACAAAGAGTCAAACCTAAACTCAGTAGCATTTTCTCAAGTAATACAGGCTTTCTTTGTAACATATGTATGCGCCTCCAAAACCAAACAAGTATAGCTATTATACAGGGGAAAAATACAGTCTTTAGAGACAGCCACACCTTAGTAAAACCACCATTTTGGTTAATAACTGTTAACCACATGTCCTGTATATGCCCTATATGTGTGTTCATTGTCGGCGTATCGACTGGGAGTCTAACATTGAGTAAATAGAAGTCATGGAACAAAGAACCTAGCTCAAACAATGGTATGGCTGAACAGTTATACAGATATTCCTCACTTTTCACGTCAATATCGCAGTCTAGGTGTCGTTTTTCTATGGATTGCGTGTACAGCTTCCATTCGTCCTCGGGATCGCCTTTATTCCGGTACGCTAGGCGCGCGTCTATTGTTATTGTGCTGCGCGGCTGCACCTCTAGCTGCGAGTGGTACTTTATGTCGACTTGCAGCACTCCAATCAAGTTTTGTTGCCATCGTGAGTAGTCTAGAATCTTGCTCTCTCGTGGAACCGGCATTTGAAAGGCGAATACAATGTCGGTCTCCGACAAGTCATGATGCGTCTCGCCGAGGTCGACGGTCTTGCAGGAACCCTTGCCGCGGTTATAATACCACTTTGTCGTGTCATTTTTCACCGTAGATGTATCTCGACACACGGTCGCGAGTATGTTTTGAACGTTTGCGGGCATGGGTGCGACCAGCCCACCGATTAAGAAACATGTTACTTGACATAACAATAGGAAACTCACTAAAATGGCGAGCTTACGGCCACTTAAGTTCTCAATTATAGTCCCCGTCATGTTTCAGACGTTTAACACACGGATCACATTTATAAACTGAGTCAACACGCGTTAACATCGACCGGTGGTGAATTCCATTGTTCTTGTTTTCTTTTCCGACGCGATGTATCTGACATGCGCAGAAGCGGTGTTGCCAGCTCTTAACGGAACGCGTTTATAACGTAGTCGTCGTCGCGCGCTATAACAAATAACTCCTATAAAATAACATTAAAAATAACGGCTTATATTTTTGTTTAGGTTATCGAGTAAATAATTAACATTGAAATTAACTAAACTTAAACAAAATAAAAGTAAACTTGTTTACATTAATCCTCACATAGCTACATTATTCACTTCACTCCATTGTGAAGCATTTATCAACAAACAGCTAGTACAGCAACAATTTATACGCTAAAGTAAGCATTGAAGATGTCCACCAAAATTTTGATGTTGCTACTAATTTACTAATTCGTATTCGCTTTGCCCGATCCATTCCCGTTGTCCTTTAAAATCGTTATTTTTACTTTTTTTATCTTTTATTTGAATCCCTATGGAATCCCTTTACATAAGTAGTATCATTAGTGCTACCGCTGCCTGATCCGAGTAAGCCGGAGCAGCATGAAGCTTGTTGCCCGCTCGGTAAGAGATACGACCTGCTTTGGAACCTTTCAAAATTATTTAAACCACAATTTTTGGCTTTTTAAAAACACAATATTGTAAAATAACGGTTCCATTGCAAGTCCGTCTAATTGGTGTGGCTTAGATTTTTAATTTCGCAATGTTGTAGAATTATTTTGCTCTATTAAATACATTTTACACGTTTGGTGCTTTATACAGCTTTTTATTCATCAAAGGTGTAGAATATTATAGTAGTTTGGAATATTAATATGTTACTAAATACCTATATGATGTAGTGGTTGGTTATATGCGGTGTAATAAAAATTGCTTTTTATACGTAATGGCATGACTAATGGTTCTTTATTTGCATAAAATATTTTTTATGGATTTTATTTTATTTGGTAGCTATATACCTACTAATTGTATATAATTCAAGCGCAAGATATCAGTGTTAATAAATTCATTTTAATGTAATTATAATATTCAAGTGTTGCACCTTGTGGGTATTGATTTACCTAATTATATTTTCATGTAAATATTTTATATGAGTCATCGCACTTTATTTATTGTAACTTAGATTTCAACATTTATATCTTATATCTTTATAACTTCACTTTTCCTCTATATATTTTATGAATCTTGCTCTTGACTTATATCTATTGCATAACATTTGGTGAGAGAATAAACTAATCGTATTTTACTATCCCTATTCCTAACTGCACACAATTCAAATCCCCCCCATTTTTTTTTTTACAACTGTTATGTTTGTTTTATGTTTGACATGTTCTGATTTGTTTGTTGTTTTTTTTTTCTTTTCCTCACTACCGATGCACGCTATCCCGTTTTTTTAACACTTTGCGGTGTTATTTTCTGCCTTTCCTGTTACCGAACGGTTTTCTTTGGCCCCGTCCCGTCCTCTCCCGTTTGTGATCCCGCGCACCGGACGCCGCCCGCATGCAGCCAAGGGACGCACCAACATCGAACTGCGAGAGCAATTCATTCTGGCTGATGGGGTGTCACAGAGCATGGCAGCGTTTAGACCGCGTACGCCCCGCTCTAACACAAACACACCACCGTCCACTGGACCTATCACAAAGGTAAGTGCTCAAACCGCTATACTTAATTAAGTCTTCTCTCCTACAGGATAGAACTTAGTTTTAATTTCGCACAAGTAAAAAAGCGCACAGTAGTTGTTGGAGGGAGCAATCGGTTTGGGACTCAATTTTTCGCTTTTGTTTTTCCATTTGAACTTTGCACATGGATTTTGTACATCCATATGCAAGGTGCATTGTCGTGAGTGCAGCATGTGTTGAGCTCGTAGAGTTTGGTCGTATTGCATTAGTGTTCAAGCTATGCATTGACGCACAGGCCCGTGTAGTGTGTTGGTATTGTTTGTTAGTGTATTTCATTGGATCCACTGCATTGGAGAGGTGGCACGTCAGCGCCTATGGATGTTTTGGTAATGTATTTTCGTTCACCCATCCCGCTAGTCCCCAATCATACCCGCATCAGCAAAATTCACTTCGCGTTCGACTAAACGTGTGGACTAATAGTAACAACGTGAAAATTCGACGTAAACAAACGCGTTCCGGCAAAAACGATTGGCACTATGAAGACAAAACGAGTTTCGTTTTATACGGTTCCTTCCTTAATGAGCATCGCGGTTTTGTATTGATGCGTTTAGCTGAGGAGTTTATGGAGCAGCTGAGGCCTATATTTGAGGCTCTACGGCAGCGGGAGGAGCTTCCGTGTTCGTATCCTCTGCACGTCGGTTCAACACATGGCACTAAGCAGGCGTTCATATATGGCCACTCAAGATCTCAGGGCTCCACCACGCCGGGCCCGCACCACTATAGCCACCACCATGGCTATCAGCCATCTCCAGGATACCATTGGGTAATGCTACGTAGGCAGTGTGAAAGTGTCGCAGTTGATTGCACTCTCTTTTCATTAAAACTTGAGGATTTTGTTTTATTATTTGTTAATTTGTTGATTGTGTAAGTCCATCGTATATGTCATAGTAAAGTAGTTTATATCGTCAAGTCTGCTAGAGTAGCATGATTCTAGTTAATTGTCTATCGATTTATTTGTCAAAATTGCTTTTATTTCATTTAACTTATCACTTTTACGAGATCATTAACACTTAACTTTTCTAGTAGTTCAATGCAAAGTGTGAATCAATTTAAGAAAGCTAGCGTTGCACATGTAAAATAATGTTTTCTGAATAGGTAAGGGAACGTACGGTTCGCTCTGTACCTATGTCCGCGGGAGGAGTGGCGGGCAGAGCATCAAGATCATCTCTGAGCGCTGGCACGCCTGACTCTTTGAGCGACAACGAAGCGGCAAGCGGACTTGGAGCGAGATATAGGAAACCCAGTGTGCCACGGTAAGCTTTTGAGTCATATTTTTTTTAAACTTAGGACATCTAGTTGTTATTCATATAGAATAGATGTATGTAACGATGCATTTATCAACAGGTCTACCTTAACACCTGGAGGATCTCGGCCAGGTTCCAGGCCCGGCTCAAGAGCCGGATCAAAACCCCCGTCAAGGCACGGATCAAATCTCTCTCTAGATAGTACAGGTCAGTGCACTATGAACTTTAATTATTTACAAAACAACAATAAAGTAGTACATATTTATTCAGCCGAAATGACGCTGCTTCAGTTCTTCTGTTTACGTAAATGTTTTGTTTTGATCCGGATATATATAGATGACGTATCCACACCTTCTCGCATCCCGATGCGTAAGGTGACGAACACTCGGACGTCTATAGCTCGCGCGGCCGCCAACGCCAGCAAGCTCGGCGTCACCACACCCAACGGTGGATCCCGGCCTCGCACACCAACCGGATTCCTTACTCCCGCTAGCGGAAGGTACGTTTATTAAAAGTTATTTTTTTATGATTATTATTATAAAAAAAATATATATATCTAGTTTCGTGAATATAGATATGGCCTGTTTTTCTTTTAGGTATTAAGGTGTTTGGTATGATTTAAAGTAATCATTACTGACACTTAGAGTAATAGAGTAATTTTATCATTCAATATATGATTAGAGAAATTGAGGTTTCTGATTATGAATTTCTACGAAATTGTAAAAGTTAGTTTTTTGTCTTTTATTTAGGATATAACACTTTTTTTATGAAGGTCCATCTGGCACCAAGTATAAATTAATTATTTCCACGTTAGCAATGTCCTTTATTTCTCGAACAAAAGTACTACAAACTGTAAAATAACCGGTGTACTGCGCACGGACAGGTATCCTACAGGCGGCATGTACCGCACATCCAGTATACCGACACTGTCACCGGTGCCGGCGCTAGTGAGGTACACAACCAGAGTTCGCCCTTGACTTGTTTGTCCAACGTGTATCTTACTTTACAAACGCAATCTAATTAACATTCTTTAAGCTTTAGACGAGACAGTTAAACATAAATGTGGATTTAAAATAGGAATTGTAAGAATTAGAATTACATTGCGATCGTAAATGGGTTGTCGAAGATACACGAGTTTTGAGCACGTCACGCTTGTTGAGGGTTTTTAGGTGTAGTGACGTCAAGGGTATGTCTAGACATGTTGGGTGCACCTGTATGGGCCAGATCACAGATTGTTCTCTTGTTATTGATCGTATGAATATGTATGTAAAATATGTAAAGATGGTGGTGGAACTTCATTCAAGGTTTGGCTACAAGGAGTTGGGGCGGCATGTTTAAGTAGACAGCTAAAAAGCTTCACAGTGTGGTTTACTAACAATCAATCGATAGGAATATAAAGTGCGTTGAAACTAAATGATTATATTTTTTTTCTTCCCGCATGCGAATACGAAAATGGAAAACAAATAAAACAGCTCGACACATTCCCAGCCATCGTCAATGGCGTCCGAACATCCCAAATCCATTTCCCATACTCATCCAGCATTCCAAACGCAAGGTTCCACTAAAATTCCAGTTTACGTCGGCAACCGTTCCCACCGATCCCCGTCCGTTGAGAGGCGATTAAAAATATCCAGAAAATCGCACTCTAGGGAAACCTCCCAAGAACCCAGTCCCACTTCCCAAGGCCCCTCGAGGAAGTCTGAGCAGAGAAGTCCCGAAGACGACTCCTCGCTGTTCAGCATATCGGGAATGACGAGCGACAATGAATATGAGAGTAATATAAGCGAATCGAGCGGCGAAGCTTCAAAGCCAACCCAGCGCGACGTCAAAGGGTACAAGCTTGTAGAATGCTAGCTTCGGTTTTTGCCCGATTATTTTTGATTGATGCTCTTTGACTTTTGGAATTTGTTTTCATACGTACATTTCATCGCCGCAAAATTTCATTCTTACATCTGACAGTTCATTGCTTGTCAAGCCATCAGTCCGTTTCATCTAAGTCGTTTATCGCACTGGAAACACGTCATCTGTTTATAATATCACTATGCATTAGCTAATACTAACATCGCCTGAAGCACTAACGGCTACCTAAAGCTTTGCACCGTTCAAGGGTTGAGTGACCAAAAAAGTTGATGGACATTGACTAATTTGATATCTTGATCTCACATTCACCATTCCAGCATTCATATAACATGCCTTGTTTTGTCCAGCACTGTGTGGGAATTTGCATTTGTATTGTCATATCCAAGTAACATTATATTGAGAAACATCAAACATGTTTTGTTAAAACGCACGTTCTGCAGCTAAATATCGTGTTTGTAATTTACATGGACATTACATTCTTTTCTTGGTTTTACATAACTTAGAGTTCAAAGGTTTTCTGTTAGTGGAACTTTTAACAAAAGCATGTTTGGTGTAAAGCAATAATCATAACACCTTTATTGATATGTAATTTTTCTATTTATGTCGTATCTTTTATACTATTTCTCTATTTGTCTTTGCACTTGCATTTGTCCTTAAATCATGAGCGGTAAATGCTGCGAAATGAATGCAGGTGCAGTCACTATTTAACGAAATTCCTTTTCTATATTCCTGACTAATTTTCTGTATGTCTGTCTGTGCTCGCTAACACCTAGGAGTGGCTCGTTTGCCTCCACTGATGGACAAACGCCCGGCAGAAGTCGCATCCCAGTACTAAAGGATCACCATACTAACTCTAATATGAATAGGTAACTACTAAACTTATGTAGTGTGCTTTTTCTTTTATTTATTTTGTTTTTCGTAGTCAAAATTTTGTTTTTAGGTATTTTCTTAAATGTAGACAATTAATTGGCGGTAATTTTGGGGTTTATGTTTTGTTTTTCTGTTATTTAGTGTTGACTAGTGCTTTGCATGTTCCGGGAATTTTAAAAGAGTGTTTCTAATGTATGTTATGTTACAACAGGCAAAGGACGCCGTCGGGGAGCACAACGCCGGTGCGGTCGGGTCAGCAGACCGCCGTGACTCGGCTGCTGCGGAAGCCCTCGGACGCGTCCGACGCGGGCACACCCACCACGCCCGCCTCACGACGCGCCACTCCGGCCTCATCTCGAACTACGGAGAAACGCGAACCATTCCGACTTTAGACGATTAAATATAACGCTAATCCCTCGAACTACGTAATTCTGAACACTCAAAATTATGAGTCGAGGACAACACCTACGCTTTGGAAGCCGCTCTGACGTTTTGCTATACAATCAAAATCATGTTTAATCAATTGCCAAAATTTATTATATACCCACCTTTAATCTTTTACTGCGTCCGAGCGGCTTGCAAGTGGAGGCAAGTGCTGACATAACATTTAATAACTAACATAAATATAACCAACGCGCGAATTAAGCCAAGCTTAATAAAAAAATATGCCAATATGGCTTTTAATTTAAGTGAGAACAATTTATAGATAATGGTATTAGTAAAACTTAAAGTCTGCACTTGTTGCCTTGTATTTTTTTCTAAAATCCGCGCCAGTTTTTGCAATTCGTAATTACTTGTCTTATTTATTTGTGCTGTCAAGTTATACAGGACATGTATGTTCATTAGTCGATGTGAATAAAATACTTTCTCTTATTTATTGTCAACGTTGCCATAATTGTTAGTGTACCTATGTTTTTGTATGTAAAATGCGTATTAATGTCTCTTTACAGAGACCGGAAAGTGTGATGACGATTATAATATTGTTTTCTTTAGGGACCATTTGGTTTAACGGAATAATGAAGATAGGTGATTGTCGGCAAACGCTTCCTAACTGTCGTCTCGCGTGTGTATTCGCCAGATACACGTCCAGACAGACAGTTTTGAAACAGTCGCTCATAATCTGTTAAGGTGATAATAGAATACTTTTTCTTTTGTAATGCACAATTATGTGTTTCCCTTAATATTTTTAAGCCTTATTTGTCATTAGACATGATAACGATTTGATAATTACTCTGTTTTATACACTTCTGTATATAATTTATATATTTATCACAGCAGCACAAGCTCGTCTAGAGAATATAAATCAGATACGTTATACACCGAACGGAAAACACTCGAGACTATCGCCAGAGTCGAGAATGTTTTACGTTTTTATAATAATCGAAAATCAAATCATGTTGACCGATATTTTGTTTAAGTACATCAAGTACATGTCGCAAAAGACATTGTTTTATAAATCGCTAAGAATTTTTTGATATTTATTGCAATAATTGCTTTAAAATGTAACCTCTTTCAAAATGTTAACCATCGCTCACCATTTATTTCTAAGTTTTTAATATAAATCTGTCTCTGTTATTAAGCTTAATTATTATTATTACGAAAATTATTAATCTGGTCATTTTTATTTAAATCATTGTTATATTTGTTATGTAAAATCGTGGCAAATCTACTAAAAGGCTTATGATACTTTTTGTATAAAAGGATATCGTTGCATTACATCCGTTTAAAATCTCATAACAAAACCTATCAAATAAATGAAAAGTAACAATTTATGTGTTGTTTTAATTTTCCTTCTATTGTTTAGGTGAACTGTTGAGTGAGTGTGTAATAATCCTCAGATGAACATAATATGCTCGCTTAACGACTTATGAGGAACCTATAAACAAATCCGTCCTAAAATCAGAACGAAAATGATGATATTCGTAAGCATATAAATATTGGTAATTAAAAAAGTAACTTATGTAGGTACACTGTGCACGGATAGCCAACTGAGGTCAATGAGTTCCAGTGAGTGACCAGCTCCGTAGCTGAATCGAACCCCTGTTCGATCCCAGCCTGCGACTGTATTTGTGGGAAGCACTAATGTTTGTTCTGAGTTTTAAGTCTGAGAATGATTTGTGTGTGTGGATAAAATCCTCCGTAAGATGGATATTAAATAAGCGCTGATCATAGGATCGGAGGTCCATAGGGACTCGGTTACGATGATAATTAACGACCAATGGTTCAAATCCTATACCCGCTTAATCCTGTTTACGAAGTAGATTAGATATTAAACGAGTCAAAGCATTATTATAGATGAAAATAAAGTAACTAAAAAAATTTGCTAAGTTTACTTTCCCTAAACCAAATCCTGGACCTGCGACTAAATGCGGAAGACATTGTTCTAAACAATGTTTAAAAATATAATTATCCTAATCCTGGCTGAAACTGGTTTGTAAACAATATATCTCTCAGATTGTTAGATAATTGTGTCAGTCGCTATTGAACTCATATAAAAATGTTATGCGCTTGTTGTATGGAAATGATATATTACTCCGAATCCTCTTAGTCAGACCTAACTAAAATAGTAGAGGTAACGTATTCCGCTGTTTTGTACATAATTTATAAATATGTTATATTTATTCAACTATTGTATGTGTAAATAAATTATTTAATAAATAAATAAAATATTGTAACTGCGAACATTATCTTTGAATTAAATAAAATTGCAAAACAATAAGAACTTTCTGCTCAAGATATATTATAGCTTTAAAAACCTTTGAGTTATTAACCGTTTAAAATAGCAGTAAACTGTTATCGTTCCTAATGTATATGGCAACATCGATTCAAGTGGTGAGGTATCGATGAGATCCGCTAAATGTCAAAATGTAAAAATATAAACGTCAAAAGTTGTTTTGTGTATCAGCCAAAATAACAAACAAGAGTTCTAAATTCCACGATAAAAAGTATAAAAAATGGTAGGAATCAACATGAATAGTGCCGCTAGAGATCGTGTGATGAAATTAATTCAAGATAAAGATAGAATAGAGAGTGAAATTAGGGAACATACTTCTGTACTGGAGACCAATAATATTGGCATGCACGACGCTCTTGTGGATGCCGATGGCTTTCCACGCAATGATATAGACGTATATAAAGTCCGACATGCCAGACATCGTATAATATGTAAGTATTAGTACTTCCTTTATATATATTTTTAAGACTTTCATAGGGGACCTTACAATGAGTTAGCAATTTTGATAAGTAGAAGTAGCATTAGTCTCAAAGAGCCCAGGTATAGGAGCTGCTGTCAGATGATGTAATATGAGAAATCGTGACTGCTACACATGGCGGCAATTTTCTTCCTGTTTAAATCTAATGTACTTTGTTCACATATATAACCTATGCTATACACATGTAAATTACGTAGTTCTCAAGGTCTGAATAACTTTAACATAAATGAAATGTGTAATGTAACTAAATATTACTTCAGATTATAATCCGTACATTTGTCCTTAACACCACAAGCAATAAAATTGAAAAAAATATAAATTGCATGTTAAATAAATTAACTTACACAGTATTATTTAATAATTGTCTTTATAACAATTTCAGGCCTACAAAATGACCACAAAAACCTAATGAAGATGATTGAAAGAGGCCTTGCAGAAGTACATGCCGATTTACTTGGATCTAACGGAGAAGGGCCTTCCGTCACTGCCCCCTCTTCAAGTCACGGACACATGAACGGTACAAGCAGTGGTAACGGACACATGAATGGTACCAGTAATGGGGACACCGGTAATGGTGCTGTTGACGAAGGCCAGGCGTTTGCAGTTGTTGGTTGTGTTCATAATGGATCGCCAGCAGATGTGGCTGTAAGTTCTACATACATAAATAATTCTTGACTTGAGTTAATTTCACTGATGGATACATGTGTGTGAGTGGTTTTATTACCACACCCATTATTACTGTGTGCCATGCTGCAGGTTCCAACCCCACATGGGTCAAAACCTTCTTCCAAGTCTGGGTGTTCTTTTAGTTTGAGAAAACCCTCACATAATTTATTTAAAGTTTATTTTCTTTCTGTTTTGGGTTTTCTATCATGGTTACATGAATGTGTCATGCAACCTTCATGTGAAATTATATGTATTCTTTAGTTTATTATGATGATTAGTTTTTTATTTTGTACATTTCAGTTTTGTTTCTTTTAATTTTTTTTTTTTTTATTATTTTACTATACTTTGGTATCCCAAGGGAGAGGTTGCCTGGAAGAGATTGCCAGCTGCAATAAGGCTGCCTTTTGAAAAAAGAGAATAAAAACAAGTTTTCTTAGAATATTTTTTGTTGTTTATGATTGAGTTTGTATGTTGTTAATGCTATTCTTGAGAAATATTACAAATAATATCTTAATTTCAGGGCCTACAAGAGTACGATGAAATTCTGCAATTTGGTTCTGTGAACCACCAGAACTTCCAAGACATGAGCCAGATAAACGACATTGTAGCTCACTCTGTCGGCCAACGAGTGAACGTCAAAGTCAAACGAGACCATAACATTATGAACTTGACAGTTGTTCCTAGACCCTGGCAACAACCAGGCTTATTGGGTTGCCATATTCAAAGAAAATCCTAACATGTTCATTTCGCCGTTGAAAAGATTTGTGATATTCATGTATTACTTTTCAAAATTGGCACAACTATTTAGTTATATTTTTTAATAACTTAAAATACTGATTAGTTGTGATTTCAAGAAAAAAAAATCTTGATTTAAGTTAATATTTTTGCTATATGAGCTAGTAAAACTAGAAATAAAAAAGGTATTATACTAAAAGTATACTTAAAAACAAAATCTTTTATTATCCATTACATTTGTGTGTGTTTATAATACTTACATAATCATTATTTTCTTTTATTGTCTACCTGAAGAATGGGACAATGGGCTATTGAGCCACCTTATTTCTTTTTATGTAATATCTTAGACAAATAAACCAGTGTGTAAAGATGGGGAGTTGACCTATTTTTCGAGTATCCTAGGAAATAAAATGTTTTTGTTACATGACTTTTATTGTGTAATTATAACTTTCATTTTCATCTCTTATTTAGAAATACTTATGTTCCTGAAGGTTCCTGATTTTATTGGTCAGTTTAAGTTTTTTAATTAACTCATGTTTTCGCATGTTTGAATAATCTCTATAACTTAATAAATATAACCAAAAAGAACATGTAAATAAACAGACTTAAAAATAAATCTTATGATTAATAACCATAGCGTTTGTTTTTTTTCGCGGTAATTTTATTTTGACATGTTTCTCGTCGCTGTTTCCTAATTTGACAATTTTAAGGTCGCCATCTTGTTCAGCGGGTTCATCGACCTCTTGTTTTTCCTTTCTACGGAATGGTTCGTCGTCGAACATATATTTCATGGAAAAATCGAAGTAAACTTTATCTTCTACTAGGCGGTAATCGGGTTTTTCTATAGTACCCCGAACACAGTCGTGGTAGTGGCACACTAGCTTCTCTTGCTCATAAGTCTCGCAGGACCCTGTAAAAACATAATAAGCTTAATCCAACTCATATTTTATGTATTGTGTCTTCGTAGAAAAAGGTACCAAGTTCTTTTTCTTTTCTAGTTAAATATTAGATTTCGAAAACGTGTTTGGAAATTTATGGATTTCTATTGGACTTCCAAGACGGCTTTCCATCGTGGTATCCAGTGATTCGTTTCACATAACCGCGCTTTTCTCCGAAGCCAAGTAGTGTGTAGGGTACTTAAAGAACAGGGGGTAGATGAAAAATCATATAGGTAGGTACTTCGTGCACGGACCCGGTCGAAACGACAAAGAAGGTATTTATGAATGTACGCGCTTATTCCCGTTGAATAATATTACTGTAAACATGCAGCGCGATAGTTTAAAAGTTAGTGTTATGTGTTAGTGTTATCTGAAAATGTGCAGAAGGCGGAGGTCCAAGTGGTACTTAAATGGTGTGGCTGCATCTTGGGATAAGTTGATTGTTTATTGCGTTCTTGATAGATCGAAACTACGAATGAATGATGTGTGTATAGATCGTGTATGGAACTTTAACTTACCCGGTCTCTGAAGTCTAACTGTAAGGACGGCTCGCTCTGGCGCCATGTTTTTAAAATGAACTAAATAACACGCGAGCATAGTGCCTGTTCGACCTCGACCCTGCCTGCAGTGGACCCCCACTATCTGTAAGTTAATACACAATTACCATTTCTATCCACTTTCTACATTTTGTTTAAATATCAGTAAAATATAATATCTATGTTTGTTTATGTGTCTCCTAACGCCATCTAGTGGTTGAAGCTGCTAATAATAATCCTGACGCACGTTAACGCCATCTAGTGGAAGTAATTGCTACTAAATATACTTAAGATATTGTTCTAAAGTTTGTCGTACTCATAGGTTACACTAATGATAAAATAAATAGGTTTAAAATACATTTTTACAGGTCGTTTTCCAAAACATATCAAATAAAATCTATTCTAAACTAACCTCTCCCCTCATTTCTGCTCTCTCGCATAGCTCAATGAACTTCAGAACTTGTTTTAAAGTTGGAACACCAAACTCCTTAATCCTGATCTCAGTCCATTTCAGTTTCTTCTCACATTCCAAAATTGGCGGGATTCTCTCCGGCGAGAGAGTTATCAAATGGTTGATTCCCACATCAGTTAAATAATTCAGATTGGCCACAGTTTGAGGGAATCCCATGGCCGCGATTTTGTTTTCAATAAACCAGGAAAAGTTGTACGGCGGATAAGATTCATATTCTTTCGGTTCTTGTGGAACTTCTGCTGCAACTTCTGGCTGCTTCTCTGGTGCTTCTCTAGCCTTCTTAGCATCTTCTTCTTGTGGTATCACTCTGTATTTGTACCAAAGTTTGGCTAACTTCACGTTAGGCCGATTGGGCACTGTACTCATATTCACAAACACTAATCTTAAAACACAACTCGAAACGGAATCAGTAAAGTTTATTTATAACGTTGTACACCGCAGTTGGTAATTCGCCAGACTACATTGGCAGCAGGATTGGCACAGGGAGAATCGACATTTTAATGTTGTATTTATAGTGAAATGTCAATTACAAATAATAATGCTTATTTTAGATGCAGCTTTAATTGTGTTACGGAGTGTGATGAACTTCACACTGTATCGAATTATCGTCTTGTTTCATTCGGTTGAATGCGAATTGCGATTGTCAAAGAATATTGTGGAACTACTCAGATCGGTGTTATCTATTGAAAGGTTGTCTTATTTTATCGTAATCAACTTATTATTTATTAATCCTAGCGAGTAAGGGAACGTATTTCTTATGGCTCCTACACACAGTGCCGCCGGGCGAGCCGCCGCCGGCCAAGCCGCCCGTGCGCCCGGCGGCATTCAAAGCCGCCGGCTTTGCCGCACAAAGGAGCCGCCGGCATGGCCGCCGGGCTGTGCCGGCGGGTTACGCGGCTTGCCGGCGTCATTTCATTTGTCATTGTCACCACTACTGCGGTTTGTTTGTGTGACGTCTGTGTAAATATGAATGATGCTTGGCGGCTTTGCGCGGCTTGTGCCGGCGGCTCGTATTGCCGGCGGCATAGCCACTCGGCATAAACCCGGCGGTATTGCCGCCGGCACTGTGTGTAGGAGCCATTAGTAAACAATAGTCCAGAATAAGCTATACGAAAATCTCTCTGTTTGTCTTTCTAGCTCAAACAAACATTCATTGCGCTTGTTATTCAATACTTATTCCCGTAGTGGTTTCCATTTTAGGCAGAAACACAATATTTGTACAGATGCTTACCTTACAAGGAAATTGATCTCACTTAGAGGAGAATGTTTCCTTCGAAAACAAGGAAGTTAATGTTTCTTAATGATACGAAAGAATTCTTTATTTGGTTAGGAAAGTTTGTATTGTTACTGCTTATGTTATGTATTATTGGTCTATTGAGGAACATAAATATACGGAAATGACTCTGTTAAATAATGTAACAGAGCTGGTACGAACCTAAATTAAAAACAAGAGAATAGAAAGTAATAAAGAACCACACATAAGAAACTCAGTAGGTATACCTACACATATATATGTACACATAATATATGTACACACATATATGTTAAACATAATTGATTGCAATTCTGTTTAACAAATATACTGAGTTATAAGTAAAGAATCATGCTGAAAATTTCAATAAATAACATTAAACAAGTTAAGGTCGTTCAAAAAATATTATAATGTAATTTAATATTGTTATGTTATAAAAAATTCAATTAAAAATTTAAAAAACCCCCGCCACAAAATCTAAGTACCCTTTAAAAAGTAAAAAATAATAATATAAACTCAAAGTACCTAAGTATGTTTTCATAATTCTAAAAAAAACATCGCGTTGGGGGACCGCTCCAAACTTAACAATTTAATTGCAAATAGTCTATTACCTAACTTAGCAGCATAGATGAATTTAAAAACAAAATTAAGATCGGTCCCCCAACGCGACGTTTTTTTTAGAATTATAAAAACATACTTAGGTACTTTAAGATTGAGTTATTATTATTATTTTTTACTTTTTAAAGGGTACTTAGATTTTGTGGCGGGGGTTTTTTAATTTAATTTTTTATTTTAAACTTTTTATAGGTACGTATCCACCACCAATTTTCTCAGCAAACGAAGCTAAGAGCACTCTCGATTAAGTTATCAATACTCCCTTTCAGTGCGCTTTCATTTGAGACCCCACTCGAGTATATTTGCAGACATTCGATCATCTTCCCCCTCTTTTACCCCCATAACTTTTAAACGGCTCAAGCGATTTTCATCAAACATGTCTAAGTAATATAAAAAAAAAACTAAATTGAAATCGCTTCATCCGTTCGGGAGCTACGATGCCACAGACAGACAGACACACACACCCACACATACACACACACACAGACACGTCAAACTTATAACACCCCTCTTTTTGCGTCGGGGGTTAAAAATAAAATGATACATATAAAAGTACCATCGTACCTAAATCAATTTACGTGATGATAATCTCGATCACTTTAGATTTATAGACATACCAGTTGTGCCTGCGGTTCCGCCCGCGTCTGCCTTTTCGCCTATATCCTTTCTTATGATATAAAGTTACCCTGTAAAAAGGTTTATCAAAATTGGTTCTCCAGTTTAGTGAAAGCGTAATAAACATAAGAGTTACTGTCGTATTCATAATATAGTGTGGAACATAGATCTGAATAAATGACGACCTCCGTGGTCGAGTGGCGTACGCACCGGTTTTCAAGGTGTCGCTAGCTTAGAGGTCCCGGGTTCGATCCCCGGACAGGTCAATGTAGAAACCAACTTTTCTACATTGTCTCGGGTCTGGGTGTTTGTGGTACTGATTGTTTCTGAATTACATAACACAAGTGCTTTAGCAATGTAGGTATGTGATGTTGTCCGCATTTATTTATTATATTATTTGACTGGTAGATAACATAATTAACTTAATTGTGGTACATAAGTCCGCCTTATGTACATTGTACATGAAAGGTTAAATAAATAAATAAAATATTATTTAAATAAATACACCTATCTTATACAGGGTGTCCGGTAAATAGTCCGACAAACTGTGGTGGCTGATACCTTAGGTCAGGTCCTATCCAATGAACACAACATATGTTCCCCGAAAAGTTACAGGTTTCGAGTTACAATCGATTTTCGGAAATTTTAGAATTTTCTACCTTGCATCAGACTTTTCCATTTTTCTTGCTGATTAATAGCCTTCGTAATACTTTTTGTACATCAAATTAATCTTGAATAGTTACTCTACGCTTTAGTAAGTCTCATATTTATCTAAAAGAAGAATGTATTGACAAAAAAGCCATTCGGTTAACAATTTTCACTTTTCGTTTTTCTTACTGCTCAACTTTGAACTGCAGTGGTGAAAAATAAATGTATCTAGGAATTTTGTACAACAATCTTAAAAACTTGCTTGAATATTGGTGATTTTGAGAAGGTACAATACTTGCGTATTTTCCTTACAAAATTTGACAAAACAAGCTGCTGAAGTACACACATAGGCTTATTTGTTGAAATATTACTAATGTAAATCTGAGGAAAAATGAGACGTAACTTAACGCGGATCGTCATTGTACAATGAAATTAGGTATTTTCTTCTCGCCATTAACTCTCTATGCCAGATTAAAACATGTTTTAGTGTAAAGTTACCTTTTCCTTCAGTACTTTCTTACTAGATGAATAGATTTTATAACACTTTATGTTTCATGCAACATCAATGAAATAGCTGGTTTTGGACGCCCTATCCATATGCCCTGGTATCCATCATTAGAGGAGGCTCTTACTTCAGGCCCATACTTACACACTTAGCACCCATTTTCACCCAAACCATATTGTATCGTTCAACTTGCCTAAAATGTATTTACGAAGAGTTGGTCTTCTAAGAAACCGGTCAAGTTGGAGATGGACATGCTAACGAAGGGTTCCGTAACTTTGCAAAAAATTCAACAGAGCATTTTTTTTTTCATTCCATATTTTCCAAATTGAAATTGGCCACAATTATTTTGTGTACCTAGTTAGTCGCTAGAAGAAAATACCTAATTTCATTTTACAATGACGATCCGCGTTAAGTTACGTCTCATTTTTCCTCAGATTTACATTAGTAATATTTCAACAAATAAGCCCATGTGTGTACTTCAGCAGCTTGTTTTGACAAATTTTGTAAGGAAAATACGCAAGTATTGTACCTTCCCAAAATCACCAATACACAAGCAAGTTTTTAAAATTTTTGTACAAAATTCCTACATACATTTATTTTTCACCACTGCAGTTCAAAGTTGAGCAGTAAGAAAAACGAAAAGTGAAAATTGTTAAGCGAATGGCTTTTTTGTCAATACATTCTTCTTTTAGATAAATATGAGACTTACTAAAGCGTAGAGTAACTATTCAAGATTAATTTGATGTACAAAAAGTATTACGAAGGCTATTAATCAGCAAGAAAAATGGAAAAGTCTGATGCAAGGTAGAAAATTCTAAAATTTCCGAAAATCGATTGTAACTCGAAACCTGTAACTTTTCGGGGAACATATGTTGTGTTCATTGGATAGGACCTGACCTAAGGTATCAGCCACCACAGTTTGTCGGACTATTTACCGGACACCCTGTATTTAATATTTTAATGACTTACTTAGTTATATTACGGAGTATTTAAATTCACTCAGAACGTCATAGTTTATTAAAAAGATGTGAACGTAAATAAATGAACTCCAACGCAAATGATTAATGTGCGTTCTCTCTTAATGAAAATAGGACTTTGACCTGCAATGATTTACAGGTTACATATTTATAGACTAGACTGGATGAATCTAATACTTATCCTAATTACAGAACCTAAGTAATAAGTAGATATGTATGTATATTGCCCTCGTAAAGGAGGAATATAACATTTATTTTTACAAATTGTTAACGCTGATCGAATCGCTCAAATGTATGGAAGTGACAAGTCTAATTTAGTCTAAGTCACGTAACTTGCAGAAAAGGAATGTCCTTAGAGTATAGATAAGAAACTAAAGAGTGAGCCTATCAGTGTATGAACCGTGAGCACTAGTATGAACTAGTTTTATCGTAAATATTGTATCAAGACGGAGCGCGCCGTTTTAATAAAACTATCTAAAACCCTAATATTAGCCTAACAATGTCGAAACCATCGATATTTTCGCATATAAGTCTGTCGTTGCGCGAAAAATAACTTTAAATCAGTAAACGAATGTACTAGATACAGACAAAAAGTGCTTTCGCTTGGCACGAAGGAAAACTAGCGATACTAGCGGTCTATAGTTATCTATAGTCTAAGGGAATGTCAATTCCATACATTTAATGTCTTTTAAAAGTAGGATCCCATGGTGTGTTTTTTAATTAAACATGGAGATTTGACATTTCGAGTGACACAAGTTTTTTCCATGTTATAAAAGTTTCACGACCGAAATTTACTGAAAGACCGGTAAATATTAGTAAAACTAGTCATAAAATAAATAAAATCAAACTCAGAAACGGCACTTTGCTTAAAATACCGGCCACATTATTTTGTAGTTTGACATTTTGTAGGTAGTTGACACATCTACGTCTCTGATTAAAAAACTGGCCAAGTGCGAGTCGGACTCGCGCACGAAGGGTTCCGTACCACCGTCGTATGAGAGCCCCCTTAAATATTCATTTTATGTGGTTTTTAGTATTTGTTGTTATAGCGGCAACGGAAATACATCATTTGTGAAAATTTCAGCTTTCTAGCTATCACGGTTTATGAGATACAGCCTGGAGACAGACAGACGGACAGACATCGAAGTCTTAGTAATAGGGTCCCGTTTTACCCTTTGGGTACGGAACCCTAAAAAACAGCAAAATATCTAGGTATAACTATTAAAATATATATTCGCGCGTGAGCAGCCGAGCCGAACACACGTTTGGACCGCATATTATTATCGCGCATTTATCTTTCGTCTACCTACATATTAACTATGTTAATTTCAAATGGATGAACAAAATGATAATTTGGACTTGTGTGACTTAAGTGGCAGTGAAGTGATGGAGCAGGAATTAGTGATAGAATGTGAGCAACAACTTAATTCAACTTTAGTTGAGAAGATGGAGAAGAATGAACAGGGCGAGCAACGACTTCCGGAGAAAAGAGGACGGCAGGATGATGATGAGGAAATAATTGAAGAAGAAGAATTTGTGACAGTACGAGGGCCTAAGCGGTTAAATAGGAAAAAATCAAGTGATAAGTTGATAAATGAGGGTAATGAGAATTTTGTTACAATATGTGTGACTGGAAAAGAATCTTTGCCGAAGCAATTTGGTATGGCTAAACTTTTGCGGTCATTTAATATTCAAAGTATTGTGAAGATGTCATATAAAAGCGCGTTTAAAGTCCTGATTCAATTTGAAAACAGACAAAGTGCAATGAAATTACTAAATTGTGAAAATTTTATTAATTCAGGATACAGAGTACAGATGACTGATGAATTAAACTTATGTTATGGAATTCTTAGGCAGGTAGATTTAGAAGCTGAAGAAAAAGAAATTCTAGAAAATATTACTTGCGACTATGAAATACTATCTATAAAAAGGCTGAGGAGACTATCTGATACTGGAGAATGGATAGATTCAGAAACAATTAGAATATGCTTTAAAAGTACCACTTTACCGCCGTATGTTAATGGGTACGGTTGCAGGTTTAAAGTGGAACCTTATACTTTTCCAGTTTCACAATGCTCGGGATGTTGGAGATTTGGTCATCTCTCGAGGTCGTGTCCAACTAAGAAAGTTATATGTCCTAAGTGTGGTAACCAGCACGCAAACTGCGATACTCTTAAATATATATGTGTAAATTGTAAGGGGCCGCATATGGCTATGTATAAAAAGTGCCCGATTTTCTTAAAAGAAAAGGAAATCAGAGATATAATGACCAAACAAAACTGTACCTACCGAAAAGGATTAGAAATATACTTAAAAAACAAAGAGCTCCAGCATACTAGTATTATAAGTACGGACATTGGAGGTGATAAGAACATTAATAACCCACAGAACACTTCACAAAATGCCGAGAAAACAACGTATAGAGATATAGTCGTAACTGAAGCAGTCATTCATAATGAAAAAAAATTATCAACCTATAACGAAATGGAAGTAGAGTGCTCGAATAAAAAGCATAGTGAAGCAGTACGTGCATCCGAAAAGAAAGGTGCGGAGACTAGTAAACAGATCAGGAATAAAGTTGGAGAATATTGCAAGAATCAGTCAGGAAACGGTTTTATGGAGGAAGAAAAGACTGAGGAATCCGAGAAGACTAGTGAGAGTATTAAAATGGATCTGTACAGTATTTATCAAAAAGCCAAGGACATATGTTTTTCTGACAATCATTGGAATATTAAACTACAACAGATAGGTAAATTATTGATTGATATTGTTAGTAAGTTAATAGTTAAGTTTGTTAATAGTGAAAATATTTGTTTAAAAATTATATCTATGTTCAATAATGGCTAAAGATAGTACAAATATGTTTTCGCTTCATATTATTCAGTGGAATGCACGGAGTTTGCGACCTAAACGTAACGAGTTGGAACTTTTATTGGCACAAGAAAAGATACATATTGCGTTAATTTCTGAAACTTGGTTGGAACCTAATTCACAGCTCAATATAAACGGTTATAATATCTTTAGACAGGATAGGATAGATGGATATGGAGGAGTAGCTATAATAAGCCATAAATCAATTAATGCACAACAATGTTTTATAAATATTAACAATGTAGGTATAGAAATTGTTTCAGTTAAACTTTTGAACTGTAATCGAGTTCAATATATAACATTAGTATACTGTCCCTCTTCGGTCCGTACAAGTGTATCTGATTGGGAACAATTATTTTCACTTTTTCCAAATAAATGTATTATGGCAGGAGACTTTAATGGTCATCATTCGACCTGGTCATCCAAAACCGATGGACGAGGAGTTCAAATTTATGATGCGGCCTTAGATGCTGGTTTTATTTCCATTAATGACGGCAGTATAACAAGAATAAGTTTGGTTGATAACACGGTTCAGAAAACAACTCCCGATGTGACATTTGTTTCGACTGACTTATCTGTTTTATTAAATTGGAGTGTTATGAACGAGAGCTTACGAAGTGATCACCTGTTTATTAAAATTGCATACAGATTTAATGATAACTTAAATTCTGTTTTTATGGCGAAAAAACGTAATTTTAAGCAAGCTAAATGGTCAGAGTATAGTAAATCTTTAGAACAATATTTATTAAAACCTATTGATGTAGTTAACGTACAATCTTTATATGATAATTTCATTAAACAGGTGAATAAAGCTGCTGATGAACATATACCGTTTATAAAAAGTTATGATAAACGCAAAACATGTTTTCGCCCCAAACCTTACTGGTCTCCTACATTGTCTCACCTAGTAGCACAACGTAGGTTGGCCTTAAAGGTTTTTAGAAGAAATCCTACTCCAGATAATTTAACTGCGTTTGAACGCCGAGCTGAAGCTGCTGAAAAAGCCATTAGCCAAGCTAGGAGAAGAGACTGGCAAGGTTACTGTAGCAGCATTGATGAACGCACGTCCAGTTCCGATATGTGGAAACGTATGGGCTGGACAAAGGGTTTTAATTCGTCAAAGCCATATGTTTCGAATGATCAAAAATTTGAACTCCTCTGCAATCTCGCTCCCGACTATGTTTTACGAAAGCCTCAATATTTTAAATCAAATAATACGGTACTAGAGGATAGCTTTACGCTACAAGAAATGTGCAACTGCCTTAAACGAAAAGATACAGCGCCTGGTAACGACGGAATAACATATTCATTAATATATCATTTATCCCCTGCCAGTAAATTATATTTGTTAGAGTTGTATAATCATATTTTTAATACTGGGATTATCCCAACGCAATGGCGCGATATATTGGTGACGCCGATTCCAAAAACTTTACCTGATAACACTATTAAACTGAGGCCGATTTCATTAATTTCTTGTGTATGCAAAATTTTTCATTCAATGTTGACTAAACGACTAGAGTGGTATATTGAAAGAAATAAACTACTATCTCCATATACATCTGGTTTTAGACGAGGTCAGTCGTGTCAGGATTGTCTAGTTAAATTGGTAAACCAAATATATTTAGGATTTTCGCATAAAATTCCAACCATAGCTTGTTTTTTAGATGTAACAAATGCTTACAATAATGTATTAATAGATAAACTTATAAATACTCTAGATGAAATGAGGATTGGGAAAAAAATATGTCAATATTTATGGAGTTTTTTAAGAGAAAGGCACCTTATGATCAAAGATGAAGATAATCATAATAATTATTTTATAAGGTATACAGATCGTGGTCTAGCACAAGGTGACCCGATATCTCCAATCCTTTTTAATATAATCACTATAATATGTTTTCAGAAAATTAAAAATGTTACTCTATGTCAATATGCGGATGATTTCGTGCTATTCAGTTCTTCTAGAAATTTGCGGGAAAGTCAAAATGAATTTCAAATAGCTTTAAATAATTTTTGTGATATCTTGGACGAGGTGGGATTAGAATTATCGGCAACAAAGTCCAAGGTTTGTATTTATAGTAGAGGGTTTAGAAGATTAGAAATAGATCTAAGATTAAAAAGTGATAAATTAGAGATAGTAGATAATTACAAATATTTAGGTTTATGGTTGGATAGATCGTTGCGTTGGAGTAAACACATCAACATGACGGTAGAAAAAGTGCAAAGGAGTCTTAATCTACTAAAAGTTCTGGCTGGTACTTCCTGGGGATTACACCCTAAGCATTTAAGAAATATTTATTTATCATTAATTAGAAGCCGCATAGATTATAGTTGCTATTTATATGATTCGAGTGCAAGATGTCATCTAGATAAACTGAATAAAATTCAGAATCAGGCTATGAGGATAATTGGCGGATTTATAAAAACAACTCCAATTCACGTTATGGAGAGCGAGCTCTGTGTATCTCCACTGTATTTACGGCGTAAATATCTAGGTTACAAATTTTGTTTAAAATCAAAATCTTTAGGAAATAATATAACTAATAGTTTGTTAGAGGAGCTCTACGCTCTTCGACACAATAGCTATTGGAGGAATAAAACTATGCCTTTACTGGTCTCCTCATATAATGAACTTAAAGAAGTTCAAATAGCATCAGCTAGTCCTTTGTTAATGTTTAGTTTAAGGACGTGGGTGACTAATATTAATGTAAAGGAAATAATTGTAGCGGATTTAAAGATAATGAAGCATTCAAAAAGTACATATGATAAAAATTTACTAAAATTAGAATGTATTAGGCATTTGAATACAAATTATAATGGTTGGCTTACTATATTTACCGATGGGTCGAAGAGTGTAGAGGGTCATGGGGCTGCATATTATGTAGGTAATGTTGAAACAAATAATCAATATAACTGTTTTAAAATAAGTCAACACACATCTATTATGACGTTGGAGCTCATTGCGGTCTCGGAAGCTTTATCGTATGCTATTAATAGTCAGTACAAAAATATTGTCATTTGCACAGATAGTAAAAGTTCATTACAACATATAGCTCGATGCGCCTCTGGGTATAGAGGTGCATCGATAGCTTATGTTATCATATCTAAGATAGATGAATTATGCCTAAAGGGTATTCAACTGAGATTGCAATGGGTTCCATCACATATTGGATTACAAGGAAACGAAAAGGCTGACATTTTGGCGAAATATGCTGTTAAGAATGGGACAGAAATTGATATCATACAGGATTATTCGGATTTTCTGCCTAAATACAAAAACATATGTTATGATCTCTGGAATGAATATTTTGATAAGCGATCCGTGGAAAAAGGGATATGGTACAAAACCATTCAATGTCAGCCTTGCCGTATGCCTTGGTTTATAAATAGTAATCTTTGTAGAAAATTAGTTGTTACAGCTCACAGACTCAGATCCGGACACATTCCATGTAAAAAATTTGGTTTTATGATGAGGAAAGTATCTTCACCTAACTGTGAGGAGTGTGGAGTTATTGAAGACCTACACCATTTGTTGATGGAATGTGTCCTACATGAGTCAAATAGAGATAATTTATTAAGAGCCCTGAATTTGAACAGGACTGATGTTGGAACATTCCACCAAATTTTACATAAGCCAAATTGTGACGATGCAAAAGCTCTGTTCCAATTCATGGCCCTGATTATATAGTGTCATATTATTAATATAGTTTAAATAGGTGTCGCTTTACTTCTGTTTAGGGTACGATGGGACTGTCATACGTTATACGGAAAAGTCCCTAAAATAATAAGATTAAAAAAAAAAAAAAAAAAAAACTATTAAAATATAAAGAGAAAATGTATGTTGGCTTGAGTGTATAATGAAAAACTTAAATAAAAAACAAATAACATTTAATGTCAGGTACACAATAAAATAGAATCACAGTAGTCTAACTCAGTTCCTTCTTGTTGAACTCCTTGGCGGCTTGAATGAACTCCTCCATGACTTCGACGCTGACCCCGAACTTCAGAGGGTTGTCCTCTGTGAGGTACTCGAAGTACCTCCCCACTGCTTCCTCATGCTCGTCAGAATCTAAGGATGCTGGGAAACAAGAAAAAAAGGAACTTTATGTCAGAAACAAGAAAAAATTACAAACTTGATTGACGTGTGATTTTGTTTTGTACTTAAACACAGAGCCAGGTACGATAATATACCTATCCTGGAAAAGTGGAATTCCACCTAATTATATTTTTGTTCATTGGCCTTCGACAAATAAAATCTACTCTCTTAACCTCATGTGCTCGTACATATAAGGGTCTCTAACATTTAAAAGCCTTTATTGGTTAACAAGCTCTTAAAATTAATTAATTTTTAATTACGGAAAATTCTGCTTCACAAAAAGTAACTAGGTAGGTATTTATATTTTTTATTTAAATTCATTTAGCAATAAGTTTGACCCACACACACGTCAAACATTTAAGAATAGAATATAAAGTGACGTCAACCGGATCTTTAGATTCTAAATCTAGAATATTTTGTAAGTTCTAAATTTGAAAATATGATCACTGCACAGTTTTGATAAATAAAACTTCATCGATGTGAAATTTAAAATGCGAACAATAAAAGTGTTGCAATGTAGGTACAAAATTTACGATGTTTTCCGCAATGAACGCTTTCGTGATGTAATGAAGTTTTATCGTAAAATATAATAATAGAGTTTGTGCAGAAAGAGAAACGTCGAGTCGTGGCGTAGAATGGAACTGAGTAACAAAATGATGAATACAGTCGAATTGATAACATCCTCCTTTTTTGAAGTTGGTTAAAAATAACATTATGTTCCAATCCCACATAATAAATAGGTAATCTTTGTTTATAGGTATCCCAGTCCCACTGCTGGGGAAAGGTCTCTTTGCATATTGATATACCTACCTACATAGACCCTTGTCTACGAGCATAGATCAACTGTTTTTAGTAAAGATTGAGATTTATATTTCCCCAATGGATTAATCTAATGGGCATTGTTTTTAAATCATCTTATGGTTGAATTAAAAACAATGCCCATTAGAATATTACAAGTTGAATTGGACCATAACTAGATCAGTACCAATAGTAATCTTCAAAACTTGATTTGTTGACTATAATATGTGTACACAACACAGACCTAATAAAAAAAGAGACCATCGTTAAATATAAAGCAGGCAAAAAGTACTACAATATTGGAAGAGGAATCCTATTGCGTCGAGATTTCAAATTGAACGATACAAAGTAATTTCATTATTTGAATATTTTTGTACTTTTTCTTGAAATAGTGGTCTCTGCCAACTTATACGGAAAAAAGGCGTGATTATATGTATGTATGTATTTATACTTTTGTACGCACGGATGTTTCGTTTTTTCACAAGCTTTTATTTACCTTGCAATGTTTACCTTTGCTTGGTGAGGCATAGTTTAACTAACAGCACAAGGTTAAGGTCAAATCTTGCAAGCGAAATTAAAGCCTTTTTTTGCCATCCGGTAGAGATTAAATGTTGAAGACAAAATAGCGACTGCTACGCTAGAGGTCTTGGGTTCGATTCCCAAGTCGACCAAGGTGTTATCGGGTTTTTCTATGAAATTCTCAGTAGCAGGACGGAGTTTGGATTTGTGCCCGGTTAGTGGCAATAGGCTCACCCCCTATTACATGGGACCTAAACATACCGGCGAACAGCTCTGCCTAACCCTTCGGGGATACAGGCGTGATGGCATGTTATGTGACTAAATGATACCATTTTATGGCATTTTTGAGCTGGTGTGATGATGGAGCCAAACGATTGTCACAGGAAATACGTTCTAGAAAATTTCGTGAGGAAATCCTGGATTTCAAATGGAATCTAGCATCTATAAGCTCTTTCTTTCTAATTATTATTGAAAACGCCCTTCGGAAATGTATGGGAAATTTACAGGCAGGCTAAATTTACAGACTACGGATATTGTTTTTATTTTTTTTCTGTACAAATTGAAGTAATAAACAATTTATTATTATTGTATTAGTAATTCCTATTACGTGTCGCGGCATCGTAATGAATGCATATTACTTATTCGACAGCAATAATTGAACTAATGTTGTACATCGTCAAATAAAGAGGGATTTGGAAGACGGAAGGTTAGACCTTTGCCCAGCAGTGGGATCCAATATAAGCTAATAATACTAAGAAAAAAGTCAAGTCTACTTGTATGAAAGAAAAAGAAAATGTGAGGAAACCTGGATTCCAAACATTGGAGTCTGAAATCACCAATCCGCAAGCGACAACCAATGAGCAAGCGTGGTAATCAATGCTCGTTCCTTCACTATATAGGAAGATCCCTGTGCCCAGCAGTGGGACGTTTAAAGGCCGGTGTTATTATATGTAAGCTTACCTGGCCGTATCATCCTGATAACATTCATGGCCTGGTCGGGCAGGAAGCGATGGAAGTGTACGAGGTAACACGCGAGCATCACAGCTGACCGGCCGCGACCTTGCCGGCAGTGGACGCCCATCACCTGGTAAAATAAAACTTGGTCAAATTCTACTCAAATAAAAGCGGACAACATCACATACATTGCTCTAAACCCAAAGTAAGTAGCTTAAGCACTTGTGTTGTGGAATTCAGAAACAACGAAGGCACCACAAACACCCAGACCCGAGACAATGTAGAAAAGTTGGTTTCTACATTGACTCGAACCCGGAACCTCAAAGCTAGGACACCTTGAAAACCAGTGCGTACGCCACTCGACCACGGAGGTCGTCAAATTACGTGTACCTTCTTAAATAACAAATAAAAGAACTGGGTAACAATTAACAAGGTATCACATAGACTTGTTGTCAGAATAGCAATGACTTAATGACTATCAAAGACTGTAAAAAACATTCAGGAGTAGATTTTCTTTTCTGATTTAGATTTAGAGATTAGAAAAGTAAGTATGATATAAGCATCCTATATTTATGTCACATGAATCTTAATCATCAGCAAAACTAAGCCTACGTTCTTGTTTGGAGTTCGAACTAAGTAACTCTTATATTCCAAAAATCATCAAAGTCAGCAGTATCGTTAGAGCGCCACAGACTATCGTAGACAAAAGTTGGTTCATAAATAAAATAAACAGGGACAAGTTTAAAATAATAAAATTGTAACGCCAACTACTGAACACAAACTCGTTTATTACAGTTTACTAACAACAAATTTAAATTATGCCCATTAAAGTTGTTTTATTAAACAAGGTTGCCAAATTCAATTTTGGTCATGTGGGTTTTGTCCTAGAAATTTCATTCAAAATTTTTGATAATTCTATTAACCCTTTTTACTTTGACTTTATTCCACAGAATTATATTAAAATTAGCTTTACAAGATGATTATTTTAAGGTTATAAAAACGAAAAGTCTCTATCTATATCTAAACGAAGGGTATTAAAATTTAGACGAACAATAAAAAAAAAAATTGAAGTCACAACTATTGCCGCGAAACTCTTACGGTTTTGAATTGAATTTTTAATACAATAATATTAATTAATTTGCATAATAATTGGCTATCCGAAAAAGCTGATTTTCTGATGTTTTTTAATTTCCTATACTAACCAATCATTTTATAGCCGATATCATAGTCTCCGTTTGTACAACGATAAAATAAATAACTTTGTATTAATCGGGAATGTTTTCTACTTCTGTAAAGCGTGTAAATATTTAGATCCACGAATCAAACATTTTTTTTGTAAAGACACTGTGGAAACGCAATAAAGAATATTCATGAATATCCACAAATATCAGTTCCAAGACTGGATATTTTTTGGCGCGTAAATTAAATGTTTTACACAGGAATAAAATTCTCTATGTTTTAATATTTCAACGTATTTTCATATTTCATTTTTTTTTATAATTCAAGGTGTTTATCGAGTGAACTTGTTTTGGCGTTAATACTTTTGTTTCGTGTGAGAGAGTCAGCTGTTAATTTGTAAAGCTCATAATTTCCCTGTTCTGTTTAATTATGGCAGCAAGCCATACAATTTTAATGATTCTCTTCATTTGCTTGGCACTTATAAGCAGCAATTTAAATTGGCTCAGGTAAATACCTCGTCAACTATAAATAATTTGTTTATTTATATAACAAGCTATTAAAACATGATTCCGAGCATTTCTTGGTAAATTCAGCGGTGCTGGGACCTGGTGACCTGTAACACAGGTATTTTAATACCTATCTCAGGCACCAGTCTCTCACAAAAGGTAGTAACCTAATGTATTGGATTAAAATTAAACACTAGATGCAATCAACCATTTGTGAAGAGAAAATAAATATTATTATTATTATTCCAACTAAGATTAACTAAGAAAGTATGGCTGGAATTAATATTTTAAATCTTAAATTATAAGCTAAAAAATAATAAAAGAAGTAACATCAAGACTTCACAAAAGCTATCAGAAGGCAGAGGTTCATACAATAAGTTTACATTCACGTAACAAAACCGATTTCAATGAAAACCTCCTTTTAGAGTCGGTTAAAAGCAGCGTGAAGTACGGTCTATTTGGTGTAACTGACATTACCCGTTTTATAAGCTAATTCTCTTAGTCGAAAAAATAATGTTTTTTTTTAAGCTAAAATGTTTTTATCGTACCAAATAAAAAAAAAAAACTTCATATGACATTTACAAGTTAGGAACAAACTTCATCATAACCTCTTTTTTACGCAGATAATAAGATTTTCCGTCGTGTTCTTTGAATTAAAATAAATAGATTATCTTACCTCACCATTCTTGTCCGATTTCTTACACACGTCAATGAATTTCTTCACTTGTTCCACGTTCGGTGTTTCAAATTCTTCAACGGGTACTTCTGTCCATCTTAACCTAGAAATATCATCCACAGGGGGCTTTTTTCCCGCCGTCAGTGTTACCAGATGTGTAATACCTTGGTTAACTAAAAACTTCAAATTCTCCTTATTCCTAGGGTAAGCCATAGCCGCAATTTTTTTCGGAATCACCCATGAGAATTTTAATGGTGGATACGCATCAACCTCAATATCAGGAAACGGGTTTTCTGGTATAATAACCGTTAAGTCATTTCTTATTTCTTTTCTGGCACCAGCAAGATTTTTGTCATCCTGTTCCGTGATGTCTTCCATTCTTGAAAATACTTGGTACTCTTCATCCATGGCTGTATGGTAGTTGTCACTGCACGAAAAAAAAACTATTTAGCGCGGGATTATGATATGTCAAATTGACGATTGATTTATTCAACACGTTTTTTCGTTTTGTTTTCGGTTGACCACCTGCCGCGAATTTTCCGTTTATACTGACGACGTAAGGGCGACAAAAGTTGGCACTGGCTTCACTGGAGAGGATGTAACATTTATTTCTGGAGTCTCTAATGTTTACATCAATTTCTAACGCGCGGGATTTATTTTTCGAATCTTGACCTCGTGTCGACGGAAAGAATGATGGCGGCTGTCAATGCGCGGAAATTTCTATTGTTCCAACATAATTTCGAAATTAGTGGTTATGGACGATAAAGTTTAATTTTCCTATTTAATTTTTACTGTCTGTGATTTAATAGGATTGTTGAGAACATAAGCTATAACTAGAAGTAATTATGAACGCTCTAAAACAGATGTAGGTCATGAGATCGAATGCGTTTAAACTTTGAAGATTCCGTTTGTGTTCAAAATAGCTTTCTACGTGTTTCCTAATAATGTAATTTGTCTATTTGTAGCTATCACTCGAGAACCAATAATTTATTTAAAAGTTAATTTAATGTATATTTATCTAAAGTGGGTGGACCCAGAAAGGCTAATTTAACAAATAAGTAATTATTCCGCAATGGATGAATAAAAAAATGTATGGTAAATAATATTTTGGAGACTAAAGCATTCTAAATATTTATAAAAAATTACTTCAGCATAATGTAGCTCAAATGCGTTATGAATGATTTAGAAAAAGCGTGTTCGAGGATAAGTTCGACTGATCTCTACCAAAAAACTTTAATATATAATGAAACTTTCATTAAATACTTTGTTAAATAGTTCATTAGTATTTTTTTCACGTATAGGTTACACAAATTTAAAAATATTAAAAATGCAATTGGTATAATCTCTTTTGAAAGTATGCTCTTTTCGGACTTATTAAATCATTTTAACATGCTTTTATTACTTTTACTAGTGACTACATATACCTATTTTGGAACTTAATAATAATTCTTATTTTAGTTTAGTAGTCAAAAATAAATATGTAATTTTCGTTTCCCGGTGCCCCCCATCGTTCTTTACTTAAAAAATATATTAGGAAAAAAAGGAAATATTTTTATATCTTAGTGCCATACCAAAAAATTCGTATTTTATTTTTATTAATATTATAGAATATATTAATAAAAAAAAATTCGAGTTTTCTGGTATGTATGAATTAAATAGGGTTATAAATAAAACACTTACATTATTAGCCTTTGTGCCTCTGCAATATCAACAAGACTGATCAACGCCAAATATAATGAAATCTTAACATGGACTCAGCTATGCATCTGACAATTAATCATGTTTAATTAAATTACATCAAACATTATCAAACTAAAGTCTTAGAACATAGAGTTCATTTTCCCTTGACAAATTACTAGGTAAATTTGGTGTGATAGTTCAAGGGATTTTAACACTTATGATACATGATAATATGGTTTATTATAGCTTGAATGGGATTGGTGTTGATGACCGTTGACACCATTATTAGAGTGGGAGTGCTCAGCTAGACATTTTGACGTCTTTTAAGACAACTGCCAAAAGAATATGTCAGTGGCTTAGCGGTTCAATAACCGGATATGTATGCACGTGCTTCTAGGTACGAATCCAGGTGGTACCAATGGCGTTTTCTTGACCTTCGTGGTCGAGTAGTGTACACGTCGGTTTTCAAGGTATTGCCACCTCTGAGGTCCTGGGATCGAACCCAGGAACTCAGAGATAGCGACCCCGGACGGGTCGATGTAGAATAATCGCTTTTCTACATTGTCTCGGGTTGTGTTTATGGTACCTTCGTTGTCTCTGATTCCATAAAACACCGCTTTCAGCTGCGTACTTTGGTTTACGAGCAATATATGTAATGATGTTCGCTTTGGTTTAGGTATTTTTTTTAAGGGTGCTTCCACGTCTGCTACGACGAACGAGAATTACACGAGTAGATCGCGAGCTTGGCGCGAGCGGCGCGCCCACGTTTGGTGGACGGCGTTATTGACACTAGTGCGTTCGCGGCATGCTCTCGAGCTGCTCGTGTAATGCTCGTTCGTCAGTTGTGGACGCACCCTAAGAGAAACTTATTTATGTAGATTGTGATGACATAAATTGTGTAGGTATAACTTATATTAACACATGGGATACTTTTTATTTTTGTAAATAAGACGTTACTATGCGTGTGTAATCGCGGGGCATAGCTAGTAATATTATTATTATAATTATATGTATTACTTCCTGTAACTTTCTTTATAGTCCAAGGCTACCTATCATATAAATTTATATCACACTGACGTCAAACGAAAACTAAAGGGAACGATGACAAAATTTTATTTTTTTCTTTACGTAAGATCTATAATTCTCAACTTTATGCCATTACAGTAAGGTTCAGATTTCTATAGCATGGTAAGGTGTTAATTTTACACGACGTTCATAAGTTTTGTTTAGGATACTCAATTTTTAGCTTTATTGCAAAGGTGCTAAGGTTCATTTTTGTATTTCGCAAATTTTACCTGACTCAATCTAAGATTAGATGAAGATTTTAGAACGTGAACTTGACAACAGTTTTGATTTTACGAAACTTTTATAGGTATAAAAAATCCGCTAGGATCGCTAGTTTCTCAAAACCTATCTGTTAATTTCTACCAATCAAAGGCCAGTAGCTTGTCTCTCATTGGTGGAGAATGACAGGTACACCTGAAGAGGTACGAGACCAGCGATCTTAGCCTTTTTCCGCTTCTCTTCAAACATGAGCTTTTTAATATTACTCTTTTTTACCTAAATGGTTTTTTTTTTAGTGGTATAAATTTCAGCCTGTTAATTTTAAGGCTTCTTTTCATAAAAAGAAGGAACGATGTTTATAAGCACGATCATATCTGATCACGATCATATCTGAACATTTACATATCTAAAAAAAAACGGCCAAGTGCGAGTCGGACCCGCGCACCGAGGGTTCCGTACAAACCTGTAGGTATATATGTGATGTAACTAAAAAATTAAGGTTTTCGGAATTTTTCCTTTTTAAGTGCTATTAAACATTGCTTCATGCCAAATTTCAAGATTCTAGATCGACTGGAAGTACCCTTTAGGTTTTGATTCCCTCGCGAGTAGTTGCGAGTTTGAAAATATGCGGCTTAATTGCTATTTCTTTTGATTGCGTTGACATAAAAAAATGATTTTGTTACAGCTTAAAGGTATTATAGACCTGAGTATTTGATATGAATTTCAATTAATTACCTCTACGCGTTCATGAGAAAAGAAGTAGTAACTTTAAAATTTTCAAAAATATTTTTTTTATATGGTGTAACTTAAAATTTCAATTTTTGCTTTCTCTGTACTATAAGACGTTACTTCGTACCAAATTTCAAGATTCTAACTTCACGGGAAGTACCCTGTAGGTTTTGATTCCCATGTGAGTTTCGAAAATGTGCGGAAATTTGCGGCATAAACGGCTGTATCTTTTGTTTGAAGTGAAGTGAAGTTAGATTTTTTCACAGCTCCAAGGGACAGTTCACTTGAGTATTACATTGAGTATTTACTTGTTTGACACCTCCACGCGCTCCTGAGAAAAACGGTCCTGACAGACGGACGGGCGGACGGACGGACAACGAAGTGATCCTATAAGGGTTCCGTTTTTTCCTTTTGAGGTACGGAACCCTAAAAACAAACGGTATTGATGTTTTTTTTCTGTATTTTTACGGGGAACTAACCCATTTCACATGTTTTTGCAAGAGTCTTGCGTCACAATTTTTGCTTTGTAAATAAAACTTGTGAATTAAATAGAAAAGTTAAAACTAATCTATACTAATATTATAAAGCTGAAGAGTTTGTTTGTTTGTTTGGTTGAACGCGCTAATCTCAGGAACTACTGGTTCGATTTGAAAAAATCTTTTTGTGTTGGATAGTCCATTTATCGAGGAAGGCTTTAGGGTATATAACATCACGCTACAACTAATAGGAGCGAAGCAGCAGTGAAAAATGTTGCAAAAACTGGGAAAACGATTCATTTTTGAAGGCTTCCGATGCGTGCGCTACGTAAACGGTTAGAGTTACCTAAAAAATATGTAAGAATGAATTGTTCCTCTTTAAATGATCTAAAAAAATGTCCGCGACGGTATATGTCTATCTTTTAAGATTGACTCACTATAAACTTTTTTAAGGTAATCAATTTTGGTCGAAATTAATGCATGATTACCAATTATTGGCTAGAGTTTTATCAACATAATATTAACTAAAATTATAATCTACGCAGAAATACTTTTTTTTTGTTTTTAGACTTCATCATCGCGATCATAATAACAGAAATTAAGGCGGACGAAGTCGCGGGCAACAGCTAGTCTTATCATATTTATTGTTAGTTCCGTTTCACACCACGACCGTTCTCTTTTCACACAGATTATACATAATAAAATCTTTAATAGTACCTACCTAAGGATATAGTTAGAAAACATAAAGAATAATTCTAACAAAAAAAATCGGCTTCAAAATAAGTCTTATATTTATTTCTTATGGATCCCACTGTCAAAACTGGACCAAAATAAAAAAAAAATGGTCAAAATCGGTTCACCCATTCAAAAGTTGTGTGGTAACAAACATAAAAATAAAATACAGTCGAATTGAGTACCTACTCCTTTTTTGAAGTCGGCCTCAATCTATTGTAGCTATTACTAAAAACCTCAGCATCAAAAATAGGTACCTTACTTAGGTAAATCATCTCCGCAGCCTTTTCCTAACTTTGTTGGGGTCGGCTACCAGTCTTACCGGATTCAGCTGAATACCGTATTTTACATGGAGCGACTGCCTATCTGAGATCCACAACCCATTTTAGGCAGTTGTCCGACTTAGAGCGAGAAGCGAGTAGCGAGTAGAACGATAAACTTAAAACGAGTCGGCGAGCAGCAAGTAGCGAGTATGTAGTTTTGATAGTTTTGTCGCCGAGCGATAAGCGAGTGAGCGAGTGCGACAGGCGATACTCGCTCAATTCGCTCGGGTCATTCTATACTACTGTAAAGGAAGGGAGGGCAAAATGGAACATGCCTTTTAAACCCGGATCATATAACGTGCGCGCGATTTGAAATGCACACAGTATCAGGCGGTTTTGCTAGTAAAACAAAAAAAAAATGGTTAATGGTTTTTAGAAACTTCAATATAAAATTGACGGCGAGCTTTTGGGCAAGATGGAGTTTTGTATTTAAGGGCAAGTTCTCTTGTAAAACCATGAACATCGTTAATTAAATGTCAAGCTTAAAAACTTTAATTTCCCAAAAGTAACACCATAGGTACAAAAAATATCAGGCATCATCATAGTAAAAGTCTAAAATAATTAAATGTTTTTGTTTTATTATATCGTGAGGTTAAGCCTTCCACCTTGCCCTCCCTTCCCCTACTAAAAATTGTTCTAAATTTGAAACCGCACTTTTATGCAGAATAACACTGGTTGGTCTTCGGCGAGTGTTTTGATCACAAAGCGAGTATCGCTCAGCGAATCTCGCTCAGCGGGTGTATTTTTATAGTTCTACTCGCCGCAAAAAACAAATGCTGAGAGAGTTCTCTCCGGTAATGTGAACGGTCAGCGAGTAACTATTTCTATATGCATCTCCTTCATTTACACGGGATCTATATCTTGTTGTATGTTTCTTGAGCGATTTTATAGTTGATAGTTACTCGCTTCTCGCCCGTAAGTCGGACAACTCCCTTACTGGGAAACACAGTATCCCATAGTAAGACTGGATTACCTTACTTAGGTAAATAAAAAACATATTTATTAATAACTTTATATTTATAACAAATCGTCAATTGGCAATAGAATAATGCAATCATTCACACTGTAACAGTCAAATTGCGCAATTTACAAAATACATTTAATTTACGTTCTTACAAAACTAGAGAGTTAAGATTATGCTTATATTAATGACGAGATTTAAATAAATATAGGCTGGTTTTTCCAAAACCAAATAATTTTTATTTGAGATAATAAACTGCCTCGTTGGCCTAGTGGGTCTAAGCGCGAGTGCTAGAGGTCTTGGTTTCGATTCCCAAGTCGACCAAGTTGTTATTGGGTTTTCTATGAAATTCTCAGTAGCAGGTCGGAGTTTGGATTTGTGCCCGGTTAGTGGCAATAGGCTCGCCCCCTATTACATGGGACCTAAACATACCGGCGAACTGTGGGTGTACATTGGTACACCTCTGCCTAAACCTTCGGGGATACTGGCGTGATGGTATGTTTTGTGATGTATAAAATTCCCGTCGAACATATGTTGTATTGAAGAACTGTCAATAATTTAAAATTAGTCCTGAGATAACATTATGTATCTGGCGTTGGATAAACCGACCCTTAAACAAAATTAATTTAATTTTAGATTTTCGATAATTACTAATTTATATACTTTGGCTCATTTGTTCGAAAAATACTAAAGTACTATAATAATATAATGACATTAATAAACAAAAACGAGGTAGGTATCGCACTAAGCTTCAAAATTCGGCCAATTAGTGCAATTCAACTATTCCTCTCTCTTTCCGTCTCGTACATTTTATAATGATCTCTTTCATTCACTCACATAACGACAGACATTTAAACCGGTTGACTTTTTAAACGTCTCTTAGTATTGATATGCGTTTTAATGATAGAACCAAATGGGAATGAATGAATTTTGAATTTACGCTGGCCACATATCCAAAATAAAGAAGTTTTGCTACGTAACCAGCGTGGTAGCTAGCGGCGTAGCCAGCACCGTAGCCGGCTCCGTAGCCAACGTCGTAGCCAGCAATGTAGCTAGCGGCGTAGCCCGCATCGTAGCCAGCGAAGTAGGCGTCCTATTAACGCGACCCCTGCCCAAATAGAACGCCAAGACTTTCTCAGCACCGATGATAGAATTCACTCAAATAAGTGTATGGAAATAACATTTTATTTTCGATAAGTCACTTGAAGACTTCACTTCCATACATTTGAGCGATTCGATCATCGTTAACGATTGTAGAAATGGCACTTGTCTACATTTGTGATATTATGTGCGTCGGCACATAGAAAGTTAAGCTGTATGAAAACAATAGCGTAATAAGAGGTCAACAATATTTACGATTTTTTTTAATATTTTAATGGTAGAGGACCAATGATTTAATGCCCAGATTCGCGTGACAAGATACATGTTCGAACCCAGGCTAGCACCAATGTGACTTTAAATTTATATGAACTTTCGTAACAGTGAAATCGCAACAGATGGACAGAATTATTTTTAAAGGTGCGGACAGACTAAATAACATAACATGTTATACAAATTGCGATATAACATGTTTCAGATAATGTGGACACTGAATGTTATAAAACATTTGATTCTTGTGTACAATATTGTTTTATGTTACAAGGTTACGTAATAAGGACGTGTTTTAAAACACAAGTTATATTACGTGTTACATAGTCTGTACGCACCTCAATATGATTTTTGGCACGAAGTTGACCGAGACAGCTAGTATTGAAATATGTATGTATAGAGTAAAATATTTATAAGAAAAACCCGAGCGCTGAAATACATCAAAGACAAATACTGAATTGTAACAATATACAAATATAAGAAAAATATAAAATTTAAAAGTATAACAAAACTTTTATTTCAGACTAGCTGACCCGGCAGATTTCGTACTGCCTCAATCGATAAATAAAAGCCTAGACTTTTGTATTTGTTTTTTTTTTATTTACTTCCGAGAATTTTCATATTTATTCACCTTTTAAACCTTCCCTGGGCTTCCACAAATAATTCAATACCAAAATTAGCCAAATCGGTCCAGCCGTTCTCGAGTTTTAGCGAGACTAACGAACAGCAATTCATTTTTATAATATATACAGGGTGTTAAGAAACCCCTGTCCGACCCGAAAGGGTCATAGAGGGTTGACAATCACATGCCCAAATAAAATATCAAATTTGCAAAATTCATGACAGAAACAATAATAATGGATTTTGAAATAACCATTTTTTGCCCCGAAATTCCCTAAATTTGAGAATAAAACAAAAACTACAACACCAATTTCGTCGGTATTTTTGAGGCCTTTTGTTTGGTAATTAGGTATCATTTGTGACAACGCCGACACTCTCTCTCGACTTTTGAGAAAAAAAATTTTTTAGGTTATATTTTTTTTTCTTTTTTTTCCATTTTATTTCCACATTTTTGTAATCAGATATTGATACCTAACAACACCTTAACGGATCGGACAGGGGTTTCGTAACACCCTGTATAAACTACTACCTTACTAATTACATAAAATAATACAAAACTGTACAATTCGTACAGTACAATCATATTGTATTGTCTCCGAATTTATGTTAGTACGCAATCAGATGTCAAAAAATTGTTCTAATAAAGTTTGCGAGACTTCTCCCAAACAAATGTAGGTCAGTATTAAATACATACATTGAAAGATAAATAAATAAATGCGGACAACATCACATACATTGCTCTGAACCCAAAGTAAGTAGCTAAAGCACTTGTGTTATGGAATTCAGAAACAACGAAGGTACCACAAACACCCAGACCCGGGGCAATGTAGAAAAGTTTGTTTCTACATTGATCCATCCGGGGATCGCACCCGGGACCTCAGAGCTAGCGACACCTTTAAACCGGTGCGTACGCCACTCGACCACGGAGGTCGTCGAAGAAGAGATAAGAAAAAGCTTGTAATAAATATACAAAATATTACATCACGGTATTTTACCGTCCATTTTCATATACAACACGACGTTTCTTAAACTAGAACATAAAGACAGGTTTACGTCAAACCATGTTTGTCCTTATTACAACTTTCGATGAAGGTCGTCCTGCAAATGTTTCGACCACGAGGCTTGTTCTCAAAGGTCATGAGTTCACTTGATCTTTTTTTAGATGTCGTGATGCGGCTCATAGTCAGGATGTTTTCTGCATTACGCGCTGTTGCACAGCAGAATGCTCGGCGAAATTCGCGGCGAAATTTACCTGGAAAATGTAAAAAAATGGTTTAGATCAGCTTTTGCAAAACAAAAAGAACGAAATTAAAGTGAAATTTGTTTTTAGGGTTAAAGTTCTTGTGAAGACGAATCATACAAGCCCAAACATGATGGGATTGCGTTGCTTCGTTATAAAGACATTGCGAACAATTTAAAACATTTTTTTTAAATGTGTTAAATTTCATCTAATGGTTCTAAATAAGCTTGCAAGATTTGAATTACTTAGTACTTACCACTCATAAAGTTATAGATGACTGGGTTGATAGCAGAGTTAGCATAGCACATCACATGTGAGATCAGAGCGAGAGCGGTGATCGCGTCGCTCTGTTCCATGTCTAGCGTCAACCTGCAAGAGAGAAAAGGATAGCTATATTGTTAAAGCTACGTAGCTATGTAGAGACCATCGTCATCTCCCTACCCGGTTCCCAATAATTAGTGATCGGCTCAATCATCTCTACTACTCGTCATCTCAGCATTCACTCCTTTCTTTCTCATATCATCTTTCACAAATTCCTTCTCTTTTTCGTTTTTTTTTACTTGTATACTCAGTAAACTTAAATTACAATTTAAGAGTCCTTAAGACACTTTAGGTAGCTACTTTGTATGAAGTATTGATGTATATCAAAGATTTAAAAATGAATTGTATTGGGTTATAGAAATTTTTGATTTCCAGTCTCACAGAATACGACTTTAAAAAAGCCTTTTTTTATAAAGCAATATCGTATCTAACCTATCGATGGGTCCTATGTATAAGGGCCAGACTGCAAAATCACAACTTTACAGGAGGGGCCCACAAAGTATCAATATGGTATAACTTAATAATCCAGCCTATAATCGTCCCACTGCTGGGCACAGGCCTCTTCCCATATAGAGAAGGCACGAGCATTGATCACCACGCTTGGTCTCTGCGGATTGGAGATTTCAGATCCCAAATTTTTGGAATCCAGGTTTCCTCACGATGTTTTCCTTCACCGTTTGTCAGAAATGTCTTAGAATAATTAAGAAAGTACATATAACTTTGAAAAAGCCACATTGGTACTTGCCTGGGTTCGAACCTGCAACCTTGTGCATACAATTCCGTTCATTGAACCACTAGGCCACCACGACATTCTAACTAAAGATGATAGTATATATGATGGTATAACTTAAAGATGGTAAAACCAAGTTTAATGAAACTTTGCAGGCTTACTTTGCAAGCTATTCTCTTTATGTAAAACAAAGTCATTATTTTTTTATGTTTAAGTTTTTATTTTACTACATTTTGACCCTTTTACGTGAGTTTCAGTCTGAATTTATTTTACGCAAAACTACGTATAAGTCTCAATGTGACATACTTAATTACAATGTCTAGATATTTTGGATAATAACCAGTTAGTTATAAATATTGTTTAACTGTCTATGAACTTAACGAGTAAAAATAAAAAAAACATAAATTTAAAGAAATGTAAATATATTTGTAGGCCCTTATACGCGTCGAATGCTAACTAACAATGTTTTGAGTTTCAAGCGTATAACGGCCATTTAACATATTGGCCTTTTTACGTCGTTAAAATCACGCTACATAGGCCTTTCTACTATAGAAAAAAATACTATTTCCGTGTACAAATTGTACATTTTTTTAGCTCACATTATGAACCATACTAATAACATGCGTTTTCCATAAAAAAAAGTAAAAATGGCCAAATTGTTAGTTTGGCCCTTTTACATAGGACCCATCGCTACACTGTTGTTGAATTGAAAGGGACTAAAATAGAACGGGATACGATGCAATGAAATGCATTTTCGCTGCCTCGTATGAAACAGTCTATATACAGGGTGTTACCAAAAGTTCAAGTCTATATACAGGGTGTTACCAAAAGGGTATATCTATCCAAAAGGGATTAAGAGTACTTTTGGCATATAGTGAATATACAAAAAACAGCTCAAAAAGAGATAGTAAAATATTGTATAGCCATTTTTGGCATATATTTTTTGACACAAAACATCATAAACAGACCGCTGAAGCGGAAAGTGCGAATAAGAAAGAGTGCGGTGACACGGTTGTTATTATTTTTGGTGTTAAATAATTGATGAGACACATTGGATATCAATAAATTATTTAATAAACTCATTTTAAGCCGATTTTTTGTAAACTAACTCCATACAAGATGTACTCTTCACCCCTTTTGGATAGATATACCCTTTCGGTAACACCTTCTATACGTAGCCATATACAGCGTGTTACAACCCTGTACGTCCTTGTAGCAGCCTATATACATACCTGTAGGCTTACCATTAATTAAGTTATAATTAAACCAAAACCAGGTTTTGGTTTAGTTTATAGTTATAGTTTCTTGTTGTATATTTTACTATGTGTATATATTGTTAAGTTTGTATATTGTTGTTATTACTAGAATAGAATAATTAATTATATTATTATAATAAATATTTACTACTTGATTTTATATCCTTAATTCTCGCAATATGATAAGAACATACAACTTTTAATATCGAATTTAATTTCATTATTGAGATTTTTGAAAAAATTAAACTCATGTAAATATCAATTTTAACCACGATTTTAACCACGTTCCCGGAACACACTGTATATTGTAGGGTTTTTGTAACACACTGTATATTTTTGAATTCTCCATCCTCCATACTCGCCTAGACAGTCTAAACCACCTTATTATTACGAGAAACGTGAGCCTTCTACATTATTTCAGAATAATCAAAACCCTGCGAAAATGAAAACGAAAATGTTGGTTTGTTCTATTTTGATTAAGTTACTTTGTTATTCTGCTGCTTTATAAACGTTTCATTTTGAATATTCAAAAGCTAGCCAAGGTTTTACTTAAAAAAATAAGAATATTTTGTTTTGATAGACTTTTACACCACAGGATTTGACAAGGGTCACTCGGAAAAGTGATGTTCTTTTGTTTTTATTGTTATTGTTCATTATTGAAAACTTGTTATCATACAGGCTGCTAAATTAGATATTCATTTATAAATTTACTCATTTGGAGCTGAAATTTTGTAAACTGACTCTATACCAGATGTACTCTTCAACCCTTTTGGATAGATATACCCTTTCGGTAACAATCTGTATAAGGCACTCTCTCTCGTCACTCACTTCTCATTCTTCACACACCCATGATGCGTGTTACTTCACCCCTTTTGGTAACTTTCGGTAACACCTTGTATCTTAGTTAATCAAATATCGGTAATTTTCACTCTTAAAATAGGTGCAATGTTACACTTCAAAATGTGTACTTAGTTCATGACACTTGTGTTACACTAAACATATAAGTTTGAGGCATTAAATATGTACTTTATAGTATGTTTATTTTGTCTATCTGCCTACCCTTTTTCCCAAGCTTCGTTGGATAATAAATATTTACATTATTTTAGTAAAAGAAAATATAAGATTCTTTTTTGTTCCAATGTTAAACACACGCAGACATAATCAATGGAAATAGCAAGTATCTAATAGTAGACAACAAAATCACTAGATGTTAAATTAATTCTAGGAAAATAGAATAACTTATTTGATGAAAGATAACCTTGTTAAGGACATAGAGGTACTGTTAAGACTTTAGTAGATTATAATAGATTTTTCCCTGACACCCCGAATGGCTTGACTTTGTCCCTATACCACTGACTATTCATCTAACTACTGTCGAACTCAGAAACGGTAATTTAAACGTTAATTAAGGAATTTTCCACTATCGATTTAAGTAAGCCAGACGTCTGACAGTTGTCTCACTTATATAGTAAGTAAACCTCTTAAAAATAAACGAATAAAATACTTATAGGGACCAAATTGTGTAAGGAACATCTTAAATCGATTTGAATAAGCCAACTCTCACCCCCGGTTTCTATAACGTTGATCAACATATACTTAGTTAATATGCAATTTATTTACAATTCAATACTTAAATCTAATACAAGAACAAACACTTACAACTATACAAATACAAATACAAATACAAAAACTAAAACTAAATCTTATATAAATAAATAAAACTAACACGCGTCAAAAATTCATCGTCATCCTTGTCAAGTGCGGGAAACCTGCCCAGAAGGCTGGCAGCATTGCCAGTATTGCCACGTTGAATGGCTATGCTGATTCTCTGTGCAAGGAACAAACCAGCCCTCTGATCACGAGTAGAGTCTACCAAACGTATTGACAGTTCTTTGAAAAGAATTCGTGCACTCGGACCCCATAACCCGAGCGTTTCAAGTCCAAACGGCTCGAAAATATAATTACCCATTAGGTTATTATACTTTCGCCGCTTAAGGGTCTCCGCAGCCAGGAGAGGCCGCCACTTGTCAAATCTTATTTAAATCGTTGTGATTGGTTGTATGTCTTCTGTTCAACCAATCACAGTCGTGATCATCTGATTTGACAACAGATTAAGTTGCCTCAGAAACCAGAAATGTACGACAGACGGAAATTGAGGTCAGACTTCTAATAGTTGGATTACTTAAATCGCTAATGTGAGATTTCTTAAGTAACCATTAATGTCTCTGAGTACGCCAGTAAGTATTATTTACGTATTCTAATCGCTTATGTATGTCAGTCCCTGACCAACATTGAGACATCCTTGACAATTTATAGTATAAATCTATTATTCGTCTACATTTACAATTTAATTGAGAAAGTCTGTCTAGACTCGAACTAAATCCGTCCCTTATTCAATATTTATTCATGATTAGTTCTTAGTCTTACTAAATTTAGACTAAAAATGGACGTATAACATAAGAGCAGATGACGACAATGAATCTTATTTCTTAGCTCATAGGGTGAGAGTACAATGCCAAAGTGACACTGATTTGCCGTCAAACGCAGTTAAAGTTTACTTGTTACTGAAAAAAAAAATAGCTAGAAGTTTAACCAACTTCATAAAGGAAGAAGTTCTCAATTCGGTTCTCAAAAAAGGGGGTTTCAAGTTTTCCGAAGCCGTCTATGTATCTTTGTGTCTGTTTGTGGTATCGTAGCTCCTACACAAATTGACCGATTATGATGTGTTTCCGAAAATCTGAACAGATTTTCATAATATATAGCTTTTAGCTAGAAACCATATCCGCATCTATTTCCTCCAACAAAAATACATCATTATCGGTCCATTCGTTTAGTAGCTACGATGCCAAAGGCAGACACACGGAAACACAAACCCACTGATACACTGACACACTGACAGGTACCTACATCAATCTTATAATACCCCTCTTTTTCCGACAATGGTTAACAACCTATATCTGTTATTATATGACCTTCAGCCTACCTTCTGCCTCGTTGGCCTAGTGGTTCTAAGCGCGCCTGCTACGCTAGAGGTCTTGGGTTCGATTCCCAAGTCGACCAAGGTGTTATTGGGTTTTTCTATGAAATTCTCAGTAGCAGGTCGGAGTTTGGATTTGTACCCGGTTAGTGGCAAGAGGTTCGCCCTCTATTACATGGGACCTAAACATACCGGCGAACTGTACATTGGTACACCTCTGCCAAACCCTTCGGGGATACTATATATGTAGAAAAGTTGGATTCTACATTGACCCGTCCGGGGATCGAACCCGGGACCTCAGAGCTAGCGACACCTTGAAACCGGTGCGTACGCCACTCGACCACGGAGGTCGTCATATATACCGATGTGTATACAGGGTAGACCAGATAGTCGCGTCAATAAAGGTTTTTTGATGCCCTATATTTATTGACGCGATTATATGATCCACCTTGTATCTATGTCGGTATGTTAAGTCATATTTTGAACGAGAATATGTTTTCGTACCTGTGATCTTTACCAAGAATACGTTTACCTCATCATTTACATGTGATTTGAATATTTGTGACCCCCTTCCCTCTTCTCCCTCTCCCCCCTTCAACACTAGGGCTGCCTTAATGCGGGAGAGAATAAATAAAAAAAAGATGATTGATTACCCATACATTAACGTAAAAAAAAACATGATTTCAATGTTTATATGGGAACACCTCTGAGGTAAAAGGTCTGAAATCGATCCACCATTATTGCCGAAGGTATCGGTAACAAACGTAAAAAACTATACCCTCTAATTGAGAACATCCTCCGTTTTGGAAGTCGGTTAAAAGTAAGTTGTAATTTCTAGTAACACTTAGGTATATCGCGTAGCAAACATACAAAGAAACATACTCTCCAATCCTAGACGAAACCTAAATCTATTCTGAAACCTAACCTTCTTTTTGGAAGTCGGTTAAAAATTACATACATAGAAAATTACATACATACAAAGAAACATACTCTCCAATCCTAGACGAAACCTAATTCTATTCTGAAACCTAACCTCCTTTTTGGAAGTCGGTTAAAAATTAAGTTGAATTTTCTAGTAAGGTTCAGGCATATCGCGTAGCAACCACATACTAAAAGATACGCTCGAATTGAGACCCTCCTCCGTTTTAAAGGTTAGTTAAAAAGCTGTATCTTCTAGTAAGATAAGACTTACCTCAGTACGGATAGTAAGTGCACAGGGAAGTAGCACACAGCAAACATGATCACCACAGCCACCAACATCTTAGCTGCCTTACGCCGGGAACGCAGCTGAGCTGGAATACATAAAAATATAAATAACTAGCTGTACCCGGCGTTGCAGTGCAATTTTTCCTACCTAGCACCTGCCTACTACCTACCTGCCTACTACCTACCTACTACCACTTAGGGGTATGATAAATAGATAGTAGCCGATTCTCAGACCTATTGAATATGCATATAAAATTTCATAAAAATCGGTCAAGCCGTTTCGGAGGAGAATGGTAACTAACATTGTGACACCAGAATTTTATATATAAGATTATTATAATTGTTAATAAACATTAGGTACACTAGTTTTCTACCTGATACAGATGGCCGGTTACATTACCGGCATTATATGTATACCTTATTCGGTATTTTATACAAACGTAGGCAAATTCTATACAAAGGTATTGCGTAGGAGTTTTATGCTTTTAGGTAATGTGTGAAATTAATAATTTTCGAATACTTTGCAGGGGTATTTCATTCTTAATCAAATGAGCATTTGTCATTAGGCCGTATTGCGAAAATAGAAAAACAATACAGTTATTTTCATTTTAGATGATTTATTTACTGAACGTTATATTAAAATAGAACATTAATTAGTTTAAAGTGATTGGTAATTTTATTGTTTATTGTTTATTTTGTCCTTTAAAATAAAATTAAAGAATAGGTATAATACCTATATGTATAGCAAGTAGACTATAAAAGCAAAGAAAATAAGGATTTATTTGCGGTTTATATTTAGTTTTTAAGTAACGACGTTTCGACACCTTTGCAGGTATCATGGTCACGGGCAGACTGAGATGGCGTTCGTCTTGACAGTAGATGTTGCTCGTTCTACCTTCATATTTTAACTAATTATTTGAGTTCCGACCTACGCAATATGAGCTCACTGTGTCTTGATGTCTTGCAGCGCTGCTCTTGGGTTTGGCCTTGAGTGGCTTGAGTTTATGTATTACTGGGTCCCAAGTAGGTGATATCTTCCAGCCATCTTCTCTATTGAAATTAGGGTGTTTTTTAATCTCAATAGCCTCGCTAAACATCCTAGGTAGGAATTTGGGTTCTTTAGCGAGGATCTGTCGTTGGTCAAATCTAATATAATGGCTGGAGCCTTCAGCATGCTCGGCGACTGCAGACTTCGTTGAGCGGCGGTGTTTCACATCAGCTATGTGATCATCTGCAAAGGTGTCGAAATGTCGGGACCTAAAAACTAAATATAAACCGCGAAGAAATCCGTAAAAAGTAGTTTTATTCCAATGTCTAACATTCGCGTAAACCTAAGAAACCAATAAAATAAAAAAAACTACATCTCCAAGAGTGCGTAAAATGTAAGTAATCTTTGCAGAAAATCGTGTTAGAATAATATAATAATAATGCAGCCTATAATGGGCAGAGGCCTCTTCCCATATAGAGAAGGCACGAGCATTGATCACCACGCTTGCTCTCTGCGGATTGGCGATTTCAGATACCAAATTTTAGAATCCAGGTATCCCCACGATGTTTTCCTTCACCGTTTGTCAGAAGTGTCTTAGAATAATTAACAAAGTACATATAACTTTGAAAAAGCCACATTGGTACTTGCCTGGGTTCAAACCTGCAACCTTGTGCATACAAATCCGTTCATTGAACCGCTAGGCCACCACGACATTGTGATAGCTAAACCCATTTTCTAAGAAAACGACATGAAAATGGAAAACCATTTGTTTTTAGCCTTAAGAAACCGGTTGGGTAAACAAAGGACGGAGTAATTATTTATTTCTGTCTGAGGTCTCATTAAGAAGAATTACTCAGTGTTTTTCTTCACTAGAAAATAGGGCCTTCATTTGTACGTTTATAAAGATAAAAAATCTCCTTTAACTTAAGGCGATAAAAGTCCCCTTGAAATTGTTAATTGGAAGATAAGGATGACGATGAATTTTTTGACGATTGTAAGTTTTATAACACATTTCGACGACCTCCGTGGTCCAGTGGCGTACACACATTGGTTTTCGAGGTGTCGCTTGCTCTGAGGTCCCGGGTTTGATCCCCGGACGGGATAACGTTGAAATTCACTTTTCTACGTTGTCTCGGGTCTGGGTGTATGTGGTACCTTCGTTGTTTCTGAATTCCATAACGCAAGTGTCTTAGCTTCTTACACTGGGTTCAGAGCAATGTATGTGATGTTGTCCATATTTATTTATTATTATTATTTATATTATACGTTTTAACTTTAGTATGTAGATGTAAGTTTTTGTTTTTGTAAACTTATGTAATGGGAAGATTTAAGTGTTATATACAGAACATATAGTTTAAAATAATGTTATTAAAATGAAAAATCGGACTACTCTGTAAAAATTTATGCGTGGTCTCACATAAAAAACACTGCACTTTAGTGCAGTACCTTTGAACCTTTTTATCTGTATATATTAATTATTGTTTGTCCATTGTGTGTACATAAATAAATAAATAAAAAATATATAAACGCGTCGAATTGAGAACCTCCTCCGTTTTTTTCGTCGGTTAATAAAAAGCGTTCAACCTGCGTCGATTTGAATTGTAATAAAAGAACAGAAAACAATTGAAATATGTCAATTTTTATTAGTTAATCCATAAAAATATAATAAAGGTGAAAGTAGAAAGCTGGCCGCTTATCTAGAACTTTTGTACTATTTAGTTTGGATTCGTAGAGCTGGAGTAGTAGCTGCCTTACAAATCTTATTGTCTTTGTTATATTAGTAAATAATAAGTACTGACTTCTGCCCCTGTTTGTTTGTATTGCAATTTGTTTGTATTTTATTCCGCTTATTAGAGTTAGCTATAATTCCCGGAAAGGACTACGGAAGGCTACATAGGGCGGAGCCTCGGGCGCCAGCTTGTACCAAAAACAACTGTAAAACATTAGCTTATGTAATATATCTACTCTTGTAAATATAAACGCAAAATGCATTGCAAAAAAAAAACGGGTGAAAAAAATGATTATGGATGGTAGCCCATCTATTGACTAACCGTGGTAAGCACGGCTTAACCTCAATTAACTCCCAAAATATCAGCCGCAAGTCCCTTCTCAGATAATTGTGAAAATTATTTTCTATACTAAGAAATGCTTGACCTAGACTGGCTGAGTTAAGAACTTATTACATAACCCAATTTGTAAAAAAAACATTAAGTCAAATTGAGAACTCTCCTCTTTCCAAGTCGGTTAATTATGTAGAATGCAGGCACTCCAAGGACGGAAGGAGACGGACAACTACCTTGTTCTTGTTAGTCAAGCGCGGACATTTCTGCCCCCGGACATTTTCCTTACTTAGTAACAACATTAACCCCTCAGTTAACTGTAATTTTATAATGTTATGAGCCGCTTTGAGATATTTATTTAGGAGGATAACAGCTAAGGTCAACAATACAAGAACTGCTCTCACAGTCAGTGATCACCGCACACGGACTGCGCGAGCTATCGACCGCTCTCACGCGACACGTGCGCCTCCTGCCCGCTCGCTTTTTGTCAACAGTCGAAACAAAGTCGAACTGCTTTAAGCAGTCCGTATGCATGGCTTCAGTGACCTGTCATACCTACCTATAGTTCTCAAACCCAGTATCTACAAAAATCAGTTCTTACAAAGGGTCTAAATTAAGTCGCAAACGGTATCCTGTAAATAACATTTAACATAAAACCTTAATGAATAAATTATGATTGTATATTAAATACCTCAGTACAAGATACAAGGTAATTATAAAAACAGGTTCTTCATTTTATTCTAAACTAGCGTTGCCCGTGGCTGCGTTAGTGACTTCGTGTAGATGTCATTTAGGTAAACGTAGCCTAAGTAGTTTCTTGGGATCCAAGTTCATTAAAATCGGTTTAGCGGATTAGCCGTAAAACCGTTATAAACATACTAATTTACTTTCGCTTGATTAATATTAGTATGGATGAATAAGCACTCAATACAGACTATTACAGACATATAAGATAATAAAGATATAAAAAAAAAAAACAAATATTCCAAAAACTTAAAAAAAAAAGAGAACCGCCTTCAAAAATCCGATTCACTGAAAAGTATTAAATAATTTTAAATGTACTGCTTATCAAATAACCAAAATATTAGGATAATAAGTATAATTATACTTCAAGCACAATTATTGTTATTTTTGGAGTCGGTGTCAGCCGATAATAGCAAATTTTAGTACTATATTATAAGGACAGACACCGAATTTAAAATTATTTAATACTTTTCAGTGAATCGGATTTTTGAAGGCGGTTCTCTTTTTTTTAAAAAGTTTTTTTTTTATTTAATACTTTTTAGTGTTTGATACTTTGTTTACAAGACTTACTTAAAATGGGTTTAGTCAAGTCGATATAATCGCGTTTAAACATACACACATACATACAAGTCAATCTGAGAACCTCCTTTTTTTCAAGTCGGTTAAATAAAACATACTAAAACCTTCTCCTTGAACTAACAAATTATTTTCTGAAAACCGCATCAACATCGGTTCAGCCAAACGCGAGATAATCGCGGACATACATACGTACAAACATACATACATACAGGTCAAACTGAGAACCTTCTTTTTTTTGAAGTCGGTTAAAAAAACAAATCTGATCATAAATATTTACATACAAAACAACCTCATTTTCAGTACGTCTTTATAACGTAACACCTGTCAAATATTTTCGTGTAAACAATTTCCACACATTATTATGAAAATAAACAAGATTGATATGTTGCCTTGTTTTCGGGAAACCCTTTTACAACACATAAATGTAAAAACCGACTTCAAAGTGGGCATAAGCAATTCAAATTGGGAGATACGCAATTTCGTTTACCGAAATGACGTTCTCGGTAAATTATTCCAGTTATTTGGATTTAATGACCAAACTACAGAATCGATTTAGTAAGAATTTATATCGGAAAACTTGAGGGGCTCGTGGCTAAGTGTAAGCCGTACGGTTTGACCGATAATACAGGTTAAGCCGCGCTCGCCGCGGTTGGTCCGTGGATGGGTGACCATTTGTGAACATACCGAGACCCCTCCGTGCCTCGGAAAGCATACCTACATCTTTGGCAGTCGTTAAGTCAATTCTGACAACCAGTCTTACCATGGGATACTGTGTTACTCAGTAAAATGGGTTATGGAGGTCAGATAGGCAGTCGCTCCATGTGAAATACGGTATTCAGCTGAATCCGGTTAGACTGGTAGCCGACCCCAACATAGTTGGGAAAAGCCTCGGGAGATGATGATGATATCGGAAAACTTCGGAGGACACGCTAACAAAAAAAGACTTAGACAATTTGAAAGCCTCCTTCTTTTGAAGTTGGTTAAAAATTCTGTTTAAAGAGTGTGCGGCACAGCTCAACAAATTAAATTGGTTAAAGATTAAGCGTTTCTGTTTAAGTATCTTTATCAATTAAACTTTTTGATGTGAAACATCTATAGCCGCACGTAAAACCGATTTCAGGTGTGGAGAGGCATGCGCGAAAAAAAAATCGTAATATTTTATTTTATCATTATGACATAGGTATATAATTCCTATCGCAATCTGTTCTTTTCTGCATATTACTTTTACAAAATAATGTCGATGTTTCACATCTGCCAGGCGTCCCGTGACGGCTCATTTTTTTGTTTATTTATTTTTAGGTGTCATACAACAGTATATTATGTGTTGATATTTTTTTCTTTATAATAATAATATGTGTTGTATTACAACACTTTAGTGCAAACTATTATGTTTTGCATGTCATTTGATAATAACTTATTTATTTATATATGTGACAGTACTTTTCAGAAAGGAGAATGACCATTTCCAGTATCGCTTCAATCCAAATTGTGCCATAAGTTGGTGATAACAATAATTCCTTTTTTTAATTTAAAAGCTTAGATCAATTAGTAGATAACCATAACTTCCCCGGACAAAAACTGATAAAAATAAAAGTTGTTTTGTATGTAGTTACCTCTATAACAACTTTCCGTACATTCCTACCTACACTCGAATTAAATGTCAATCATTGACATCTCAAACATGTCAATCAATATGTTTAGTTGCTATGTCATATTTTTCTTTGTGGTTATTACTTATCGACTACGATATAAGGTGATCGTGAGACAGAGACTCCATATTACTATCATTGTAATTTATATTATTGTGAGATATAGACTCTATTACTTAATTTCATTATGGAAAGTTCAGTTCGCCGGTGTATTCATTGTTCACTTCGACTGCCGCATTTGAGCTGGCAGTCGTTGAGAGAAGTCAGTGACGAAATCTACAATATTCTGGCCTCTTGGATTTCACCCACAGCAGTAAGTTATAATAATAATAATATACAATTTTACGCGAATATTTTGAGCAAAAAATAAAAGTGACGGTTACCCACTGCATTTAGCCGCACTTAGTCATACTTATTAGGTAAACTACGGCAAAACGCGGGGAATTATTAAAAAAAAAATTACTACATTTCAAAGTACCTTAATTATACTTTATATTAAGATATATTACATTGTGGCACAATATATTTGATAGTGATACTAAGTGCCATAGTCACTTGGTCATTCTCCTTTACTGCGTGTGCACTGTCAGTAGTCTTCATAAGAGTCTTTCGTAGTACAGGCATAAAAGTCAAATCAGTCAGTGGGACAAACAAAGCATATTATGCCTAGGTACATAAAAACAGGATAAGATATAATATTAAGGCGAGAACAATTATTATATACTAGCTGACCCGGCAGACTTCGTACTGCCTCAATCGATTAATAAAAGCCTAAACTTTTGTATAAAATAAAATTAAAACATATTGGTTTTTTTTTTATTTGATTTCGAACTTTTTCTTATTTATTCACCTTTTAAACCTTCCCTGGGCTTCCACAAATAATTCAATACCAAAATTAGCCAAATCGGTCCAGCCGTTCTCGAATTTTAGCGAGACTAACGAACAGCAATTTATATATTATTATATAGATAGATTCCATGATATTAAAAACCAGTTAATAAACAATTACAAAAGAAACATGATGACTTACCTACACTACCTACTTAATTTATATTGATTTAAAACCACATTATAATAATAATAATATTCCGGGACAACTCACACACGGTTATCTGATCCCAAGCTAAGCAGAGCTTGTGTTATGGTAACCAGACAACTGATAAACATACTTATATATTTCTAAATACATACATATTATAGATAAATTACACCCAGACAACCAGAACAAATGATCGTGCTCATCACACAAACATTTGTCCCGGGTGGGAATCGAAACCACGACCTCCGGTATAGCAGTCAGGGTCACTAACCACTAGACCAACAGGCCCGTCAACATTGATAATTGTCCGCTAATTTATGCAATAGACTTAAACTCGGGGAAAACGTTTATAAATAGTTATGTAGTCATTTTTATTGGATTTTTTAAATCCGGATTTATTTTACAAATCCCAATTGGCAATTTAGAATGCAAAAGATTGCAGGTTTTTTAATTTAAAATGATCAAGTGCGAGTCTGACTCGCACACGAAGTAAAATGAAATAAATAAATGCGGACAACATCACATACATTGCTCTGAACCCAAAGTAAGTAGCTAAAGTACTTGTGTTATGGAATTCAGAAACAACGAAGGTACCACAAACAACCAGACCCGAGACAATGTAGAAAAGTTTGTTTCTACATTGACCCGTCCGGGGATCGAACCCGGGACCTCAGAGCTAGCGACACCTTGAAACCGGTGCGTACGCCACTCGACCACGGAGGTCGTCAATTGTTAGTTGTTGTAATTGTTATTGAAGTGTTCCGTACATACAAAGTGTTAAGAAAACCCTGTTCCATCCGTGAGGGTATTGTTAGGTATCGATATCTGATTCCATTTCGCGGCAAAAAAAGGTTATTTAAAACTCATTATTGTGGTTACTATCAAAAATATTCCAAATTTAATATTTTATTTGGGCATGTGATTGTGAAACCTATATTACACTTTCGGTTCGGACAGGATTTTCTTAACACCCTGTAGATGTAAAAAAAAATGTTGTTAATTTTTCTGAGGTTCTGTACTCATCTTACGTGAATAAAAGTAAACTTTAAATGTAGGTTTTTATTATTAACTAGCTGTGCCTGCGACTTCGTTCGCGTGGATGACGAAACTTATCAATGAGTTTTTAACCGCAAAATTAAGTTTGATCGGTCGGGATAAAAACTACCCAGTGTTGTGCCCAGGATAATAAAGAATAATTATACCAAGTTTCATCGTAATCGAACCGGCAGTTTTTGCGTGATACCTGAACAAACAGACAGACAGACAGACAAAAATTTTTTTTTTCACACTTTTGGGTTCGGTGTCGGTCTAGTAACACCCCTCGCCATTTATTTTTTTGATATTTTCAATGTACAGAATTTTCACTTCTACAGATTTATTATAAGTATAGATAGTGGCAATAGAAATTACACATCATAATATTTTTACTCTATTTCTCAATTATAATCAGATAAAGTCCGCTGACAAACAGACGGACAACAGAGGCTTATTAATTATTTCCGTTAAACATAATCCTAAAAATAAAAGAATGTTTGTAAGAGGATAACGAAAAAATCCGTAATGAGAAGGAAAAAGGACAAAACAACCTTAATTAAAGATATTATTAGTCCGCAGATCAGCAAAGCTTGTCATTTATATATAAAACGTATAATAAATATAAATGAAAAACCCCCGACAATACTTAAATATTTGCTGACAACTTTCTAAATGCTAAACTTCACAAATAATAATAAAAATAATAGTAAATAATCCAGCCTATAAACGTCCCACTGCTGGGCACAGGCCTCTTATAGAGAACAGGCTCCATATAGAGAAGGCACGAGCATTGATCACCACGCTGCACACGATTTCAGATACCAAATTTTGGAATCCAGAAACTTCACAAATAATAGCCGAAAACCTAGATTAGGTGTTGTCAGCTTTCTAAAAAAAATCACATCTAAATCGGTCCATTCGTTTAGGAGCTACGATGACACAGACGGACCGACAAACACATAACACCCCTCTTTTTGCGTCGGGAGTTAATAAATAAGTGCGTCTAGCTGTGTATTTTGCGATATATTTTTACATAAATGACAAGTTGAGCACTTGAACCGGCCTAAGGTCTTGTTCCAAGTCGTAGGCGGACATAATGAGGGCAAATATTACGAAGAAAGGCTCTTATTGCCTTTAATCATTTTAGAAGCTTAAATATCAAAACTGAAATATCTTAATAAAATCTTGGATCGCCCTTAAGGGTTGATTTCTTAATTCATGTTGAAATATAATAATGATTAAATATGCGACAACCTTTTAGGTAGTTAAGACAAATGCAAAAAGTCCAAACACGATGTGACTGCGACGTTTCGTTACAGAGTTCCTATGACAAGCTCAAAAGTACCATAATATTGTATTGCCATTATTATTATTAAATTAAATTATTAAATGCGGACAACATCACATACATTGCTCTGAACCCAAAGTAAGTTGCTAAAGCACTTGTGTTATGGAATTTAGATACAACGAAGGTACCACATACACCCAGACCCGAGACAACGTAGAAAAGTGAATTTCAACGTTATCCCGTCCGGGGATCGAACCTGGGACCTCAGAGCTGGCGACACCTTGAAAACCGGTGCGTACGCCACTCGACCACGGAACCACGGAGGTCGTCCAAGTATTATATCAATCGAAGGTCAGAAGACGTTTTTAATTAGCTTTTAAGATTTAACGTAAACAAAATCTCTAAAAAATGGTTCCGCACCTACAGACCAACCGTTTATATGGTTTTTTGTAATTGTATTTTATTTTAATTATTTTCAATAAAGACCATACCATACCAAACATACGTACGTTAAATAAAAGATTATGTAAAGGTTATAAAAAGGGTGTAAAAAAGATCTTAGTCCATATTTCTATGGACACGAATTTTAACTAGACAAGCACTCAACCGGGTCCATATTGGCTCACCTAAAGTTCTTTTCCCGAAAATGTTCTTACTAACGATTTTTAATCCGAATGATCACTCTTCCTAAAATTTTTCATCCTAAAGTTTTCATTCATACTAAGTATTTGTAGTGCTACCGACGATGTTGTATTAATAAAATCCTTATCTACGAAAGAAAGCGGAAACAGGTGTATCCGTGAATGCACTGAAAAATCCATTTCCATTTTTCTTTATTAACGGAAACAAAATGTAGAACTTATCTGCAATGTTTTATTATTTATTTAATGCATTGCAATGCTTTTGTTTTGTTTACAATTTTTTACGCTTCCGTGATCACGGATATTAGATGTGACGGGAAAATGATTTTCCCTTTTTTGACATAACATAACATAACATACCATCACGCCTGTATCCCCGAAGGGTTAGGCAGAGGTGTACCTATGTACACCCACAGTTCGCCGGTATGTTTAGGTCCCATGTAATAGGGGGCGAGCCTATTGCCACCTATATACCTGCATAGGGGTCAGTCGCCTCGAGGGAAGCCAGTTGCCACCAAGCTGGTCTGAATTGGTAACCACTCAGATGTACTGCCTCTGGCAGTAACCAGCAGAAGCAATGTTGAACTGAATAATTAAGTAAAACTCAAACTGTCGTACTCAAACTAATTATACCTTCGAGGAGGGCACACCACCTTACGGTTAACTCGACCCTTTTTTGCCACTTATTTTTTTGCTTTTCTTGTTTTTATTAGATTTAAACATCCTGTTGTATACAGGGTGTTAAGAAAACCCTGTCCGATCCGTGAAGGTGTTGTTAGGTATTGATATCAGATTACAAAAAAAGTAAAAAAATAAATAAGAAAAAACAAAAATATTTTTTTACTCTAAAGGCGAGAGAGAGATTTGGCGTCGTCACAGATGCTGCCAAATGATCAAACAAAAGTCTTGCAAAAATACCGACGAAAATAGTGGTTGTAATCTTTGATTTAATCTCAAATTTATGGCAAAAAATGGTTATTTCATAATACATTATTATTGTTACTATCAAGAATTTTCCAAAGGACGTCATCCACTCTCTATACATTTTTGGTCCAAATTCGAAAGTGCCGGCCAACCAAAAAAAATGTTATATTCTGATAGAGCTTGTCCTCCTAAGCATTTCTTAATATGGTACTAAAGCTGTAGCACCGCTGCACGTGATTTTATCCAGGGTTAAAAATTCTGAAATTTCATACATTTTTCGATCACATACCACGATATTATCGATTAAATGAATTTCTAAGAGGGCAGAGCTTGTACTCCTAAGCATTTCTCAATATGGCACCAAAGCTGTGGCACCGCTGCACGTGATTTTATCCAGGGTTAAAAATTCTGAATTCTCATACAATTTTTCGATCACATACCACGATATTATCGATAAAATGAATTACTAGGAGGACAGGGCTTGTCCTCCTAAGCATTTCTTAATATGGCACCAAAGCTGTACTACCACTGCACTTGATTTTATCCAGGGTTAAAAATTCTGAATTTTCATACATTTTTCGACTAAATACCATGATATTATCCATTAAATGAATTACTAAACACAAATGAAATGCTCTGTTATGTATACTAATTGAAATCCGACTAAACGACAGTTCGCCCCGTTCTATTACGGCCAAGTTTTGTAATCCGGCGAACCATTTTGTAAAACGGCGCGTTATAGAATATGGCTGCGAATTATATATCGTGGTGGTACAAACTTTTGTCGAAAAGACTAGCTATCGCTCACTACTAATGCACTTGCGTCACAGAAAAAAGACTAATAGGGTGCTTCTCTCACATAATGTGCGTATTATTATCTGAGCTATGGACTACATTTACAAAATATAACCACCAGCTTTAGGATTAGAGTATATAATTTTTACGCAAGACGTTTTCGACGATAAAATACATTAAACATCTTTAAAAAGAAAATCTCTGAATTTATTACAACCCCCCATCATTAACTATGAGCTAGCATCCATAACAGAACATTTCATTTGTGTTTAGTAATTCATTTAATGGATAATATCATGGTATTTGATCAAAAAATGTATGAAAATTCAGAATTTTTAACCCTGGATAAATCAAGTGCAGCGGTAGTACAGCTTTGGTGCCATATTAAGAAATGCTTAGGAGGACAAGCCCTGTCCTCCTAGTAATTCATTTTATCGATAATATCGTGGTATGTGATCGAAAAATTGTATGAGAATTCAGAATTTTTAACCCTGGATAAAATCACGTGCAGCGGTGCCACAGCTTTGGTGCAATATTAAGAAATGCTTAGGAGGACAAGCTCTGCCCTCTTAGAAATTCATTTAATCGATAATATCGTGGTATGTGATCGAAAAATGTATGAAAATTCAGAATTTTTAACCCTGGATAAAATCACGTGCAGCGGTGCTACAGCTTTGGTGCCATGTTAAGAAATGCTTAGGAGGACAAGCTCTATCAGAATATAACATTTTTTTTGGTTGGCCGGCACTTTCGAATTTGGACCAAAATGGATGATGTCCTTTATTATTTTATTTGGACATGGTATTGTTAAGCCCATATCACCCTTTCGGGTCGGACAGGGTTTTCTTAACACCCAGTATACCCTGTCGTCATGCTAAAGAGCGACTGCTTATCTGACCTCTACAGCTCATTTTACTAGGTTCCACAGTATCCCATAGTAGGTAAGACTACTTGTCAAACTTGTAATGACTAAACGACTGTCGAAGATCAACGTATGACAGTCGAGAACTACGGTTAAACGTGCTTTCCGAGACACGGATGTGTCTAAGCATGTTTATAATTGGTCACCCATCCACGCATCAACCGCGACGAGCGCGGCTTAATCTTTATTGTGCAGTCATGAGTTGAATGTTAAAGTTTACATGTTACATGGCAGGAAGTCTCTAATAGTTTGTATAGTAATTCATAGATTTACTAAAATTAATAAAATCTTAAACTATCTCAATAACTTATTCTTAAGCCATAAACGTCAGTGAATAATTATAAACAGGATATTAGTTCAAAAGAACGCCTTCGCACAAGAAAACCAGTTTTTAGTAATACTTATAATTTATTGCACATTGCATTTTTACATGCCGCGAATGTGGCATGTGTATCGTATAACACAATATATATATATAATTATATATAAATTTATAATAAATATATATATAAATTTTAAGTTTTATCTTTTATTTCTATGTTTAAAGTCATCATCATCTCCCGAGCCTTTTCCCAACTATGTTGGGGTCGGCAACCAGTCATACCGGATTCAGCTGAATACCGTATTTTACATGGAGCGACTGCCTATCTGACCTCCACAACCCATTTTACTGGGTATTAACACAGTATCCCATGGTAAGACTGGTTGTCAAAATTGACTTAACGACTGCCAAAGATGTATGACAGTCGGGACCTACTACTACTAATTTACGATAAAATTTTAAATACAACTTATTACTTAACTTATGGTTCTACTTGGTACGTAAAATGTTAAGTAGTCGTACACTTACGTGAAACTACATAAAAGCTTGTAAATCTCTTACTTTGTTCGGCTGGAGCCAGCTTCATGGTTTCTGCTTGTCCCGGGATCTTGTTAGACCGCCAGAGGACCTTCACTATCTGGTGGTAAGCCACCGTCATCAGGAGCAGTGGAAGCCTGTGAAAAAAAAGTCCATGTTAAAAGTAATTGTGAAATATGTCTGTCGAAAGCTCTAACCTAGTTAAAAAAGTAACATAACATAACATACCATCACGCCTGTATCCCCGGAGGGTTAGGCAGAGGTGTACCAATGTACACCCTCAGTTCGCCGGTATGTTTAGGTCCCATGTAACAGGGGGCGAGCCTATTGCCACTAACCGGGCACTAATCCAAAGTCCGACCTGCTACTGAGAATTTCGTAGAAAAACCCAATAACACCTTGGTCGACTTGGGAATCGAACCCAAGACCTCTAGCGAAGCAGTCGCGCTTAGAACCACTAGGCCAACGAGGCAGTACATGTCCATGTTAAAGTTAAAAGTAATTGTGAAATATGTCTGTCGAAAGTTCTAACCGACTTAAAAAAAGTGGAGGTTCGTTTATGCGATACGGCAATTGTGAATCGATTTCAAGATCGACAATGTATATCCCGGAGGAGTTCCCATTATGAATTTTATCCAAATTGAACCAGTTTTGTTTTTTTATAATTGATTTCGGTTTTTTTATTTATGTGTGCAATCAAGACAGTATCTTTAAAGTAATTTATATGTTTACGGTTAGTCGTGAGCATTTATTTTGGATTGACCTAGTTTTAGACCTGAAATCATGTATAGTGTCAATTCGAACTGGCACATAAATAATTACGAGTTGATTCAGTGGTCCGACTTACGGGCGAGAAGCGAGTAACTATCGACTATTTAATCGCTCAAGAAACGTACAACAAGATATAGATCCGATGTAAATGAAGGAGATACATATATATGTAGGCGCTTCGCTATTTCTAGTGTTAAGAAACGTGAAAAGGAACTGCTGAAACATGACAAGCGGGTTGACGTTTCTTGACACTGACGCAACTCCGGGCTCTTTTGCTCGCGGCCGTCGGATGAAGAGGAATCTGGTCGCTCCGCATTGAAGCAAAACGTGTTCGGTGGAGTGTCGCTGTTCTTAATTCTCGTCGCCCGCCTACCCACGATAACTCGGCAATCGCAATGAACGATGATGATAACCAAGTTTCTACATGTTAAAAACTAAACGGATCTTAATTACTTTGTCAAATGGATCAAAATTAAATAGAAATAAATCAGCTAACAAAATTAAGAAAAAAGTAATTACAAAACTAAATCTGATTTGGCTTTCCTTTTTACTGTTGTTTTTCATAACTGAGCTAAAAGCGCCATTTGAGACTTAGTAGAGAACGTAATACTTGATATCAATCAACTAATTCGTTTTTAGATTAGCCTTTTAAATTATTAATCATCTGTTTCTATAAAACTGGAGTGTTTACTTTATAACACAACCAAACAGGGCCTCAATTCAGCTATTTAAGAGTTGCTTGAATTGACCGAATGATCTGCTTCATTTGGAAATTTTTACGATAATTGGCATTCTGCTAACTGTCATTGCGATCGTTAATTATTGGTCATAACGATAATTCTTTTCGAGAGTTCAATGAGATGTGGATTTTATTGTAGGCTTATCTGAATACGAAAATTAGGCACAATGACAAGTACACTGACCGACGACTGACATGCATAAAATAGCTGAATCGAGGCCCAGGTAATGCGTGAACAACGAATTCTCATTGTTTGTACTAATCAATGGCCAAAATGTAGTCTTCAATACCATTGTTGCTTAGAGCCTTTAAAACCTTCCTTCAAAACAAAATTTTCTTCTAAAAACACTTCACACAAAAAGTGCTTACGCCGATAATTATTAATTGAAAATAAAGTAGGTACTAGGCCACAAAAGCCCTTTCATATTATTATTTTCTCAATTATTATAAGCAACCGCTATTAAAATTTGGTAAGCAAATTAAACCCAATTCATACTTCATTTTTTAATTTTCTGTACTGGCATTGAAAAATACGTGGCCATTTAGAATTCCAAATATTTGGAGTATTTTGTTTTTTTTTTTTATTATTATAATTATTTCTCTCATGGCCAGGAAACCCGTTTAACACGTTCACTGCGTTACGGGAAGTATTTGGTTGTAATTGAATTTCGCTCTGTGCGGCAGCTAGTTGTCCTTGTTTTGCGCTCCGTGCGGAGGTGATTTTTTTAGGTTTTCGTAGTAGTAAAAAAGAGACACCTATATTGCCGGATTCCTTGCTTGAAGTGTATTGAAATTTACGAATAAAAATGTACGGGAATTATTTTATCGTAACGCACAGGAAGGTAATTATTTTACAATAGTGCGATACGGGAACTATTTAGCCGTATCCTAAACCCCGTACCGCACAGAACGTGAGCGCGCGCGGAGCTACAGTTAGCCGTAGTGCTGTGCACAGTTAATACGATTATACAGAACGCGATATAAATAGCGCGGTATGGTACCTGTACTGTTACTTTCTTAAGTATTTTTTTTCTGTTGATTAAATTATCGAATAAAATAAATAATTTTAAAACGTAAATCAGGGTTTTTTTTTGTAATTTAGCTTTTATAAGTACTTAAAAATGTTAATAATACAAAATAAGAATTTACTGTTTTTGTTAAAAAGTTGACATTAGCGTAGTTAATTACTTATTATTTTTGTTAAAAATAGTTTCCGTTAATTTTGTACGACCTGAATAAACAATAATAAATTTAAAACAGCAAAATATTTTACTTATTACATCCCATCCCTAGCAATAAGACTGTTGTATGCGGCACGACAACTATTTTCCCGTAAAATCAACCATTTCCAAAAATACCTGTAACTTATAAGATATTACTTAGATCCCCGTGCGACGGCAGCTGTGTATACACAAGGATGTAAGCTATTGATTGGTACAACAAAAAAACCCTGCTGTGGACTTTCCATGTTTCTGTGGAGGTTTGAAGTAAGGACTACGTACGGGAAAATAGACGTCGTAACGCATATCAGGCAATCTTGATACGGGAAGTATGTGACTTGTACAGCACTGGTAGCAAGTCTTAATCTAGAGCAGCCGCAGCGAACGTGTTAATTAACTTGTATTTGTTCTGGAAATACGCGACATTGGGATCGGGACTTTTTTTTGAAAGTAGGTATTTTTTAATATATATTTCGTTACTTCTTGGTATGTTGTTGAATCAAATTCTTTTAATGCTATTAAGGTCACTTAATCTGAGATGAAGGATGGTGTCAAGAGATTAAATAATAATAATATCTCGAAACAACTCACACACGGTCATCCGATCGCAAATTAGATACATCTTATACTGTGGTAACCAGACTGAAATTGAAGTATAACAACAAGTATACGTCTAAAATAAGAGATAAAGGGGCCTCCCTTCAAGAAACATTTTTGTAATTACACGTAGTTACAAGTAACTAGCCAAACTATTTCAAGAAAAACGTGTGAGCAAACAGGTAAAAATAAATATCTGAAAAATATCAACATCTACGAATTTACACTTAATGACAAGTGTAAGTACAGTATAAGTAGATAGTACCGCACATCACAAAGCGTAACTCAACCTAAAAAAAAAACAGTTCGCTCTTGCAACTTTGGTATCAAAGGTAAAAACTTACGTGTAAATGAATAAGACCTTTATGATGTGCCACACAAGGTCGCTATTTGAGGACCACGTCGCGATGCATTGAACTAGGTATTCCAACTCGAACCGCAGCGGTACTGACTTCTCCGTAGTTAAGACAATCAGCTCCGGTGAATCTGTAATTAAGGAATCTTTTAGTTTATATAGCTTAATTAGCAGTTATTTACAATTCAATATGTTAGTTTGACGGGCCTATTGGTCTAGTGGTTAGTGAACCTGACTGCTATACCGGAGGTCGTGGGTTAGAATCCCACCCAAGACAAATCATTGTGTGATGAGCACGATCATTTGTTCTGTGTCTGGTCCGTGTAATTTTATCTATAATATGTACCTATTTATTTAGAAATGTATAAGTATGATCGTGAATACCCACCCACCGTTTTAAGATTTGTTTTAAGCCAATCAAGTTCACTTTTAAAAGATTAAAAAATGAGTATGATTTTTACGTTTAGTATTAAATATAGAAGTTTTCCATGGGCCCACGCACACGATAAGTACTAAGGGCCGATTTTGCGGATAAATATGAACGCGATCAGTTAAGCTAATTCCAGTTCTCGAGAAACTAAGTTCAATGCTTAAATTTGCATCGCACTAACGTAAACGAATGCTTCGACGATTCAAAATTTGAACTCGTTTACAGAGAAAGCATTTAAGTTTAATTTGACTGTAAACATTTATATGGAAGTCGTTATAGATGATATAAATAGACTAGTGTTAATAACCTATCTTACATTTTGAATTTATAGCAAAAATAAAAACATGCTGGTTAATTGATATTATAATTTATACAATTAGAATGTCGTAAAAGTACACGATCTTTAGGATGCCTAATAACATACTAACTGGCGATAAGCTTATTTAATTCTTAACTTCAGTGGGTCCCTAGGCGGTGGCGCACACGTCGCCGCCACCGCACGTCGTTTGCAATTGCCGGCATTTGTTTTAATCAATTACATTACGGCTTGTAATAAATAGACAGCCACGCTCGTTTGTGGCCGGTAATGGAATAACAAACATAATCAAAAACAAATGAAGGTGGCGAGGTTTCGGAATCATGTGCACGAGCTTTTAGTGCTCCATACAATGCTGAAATATCGACGTTAGGACATACTTACTGAATAACAGCGAGACCGACCATATGACAATGATGGCGGTCTTTGCCCGTCCCGTTGTGGACTTGAACTTCAGTGGGAAGCAGATGGCGTACCAGCGGTCCACCGAGATGAACGTCAGCGTCAGAACTGACACCGTCACCGATACCGACTGTAAGGAAATATAATATTAGTATACAATGATTGTCTTTTACAGACTAAGATAAACGATTCTTCTGAACATCCTCCGATGAATTTATAAATAGCATGTTGTGCTGGTTAAGTTTTTTAGATTTCTGAACTCAACATTTAAAAACCATGACATATTAGTAGGCCATTCACGTCATCAAATTTTGGCTTGATACCACGCCATTTGGCAAGATGACGTGTTATGAATAACAAGGACTTTAAAAACAGCTGTCAGTGGTTTATAAGTTTAATCTACATCGGTATTGTCAAACTGTAGGCTAAAAGCCTCTACCAATAGGACTAGGTTATCCTACTAGCCACCGGACAAGTGCGTGGAAAAAGGAAGAGGTAGGCCATTCCCTTGTAATATTATACAGAGTGGATATGACAGAGGGGCATTAAATTACACTACGTATACTATACGTGTTTAGTATTAATTCGATAAGGTATAAAAATAAAAAGCGCCAAAAATGAAAAAAAAAAAATTTTTTAAACAATCTAAATAGCTTACAATTTAGAATAAAACGCAACCACCCTGTGTAAATAAATTTGACTGACTTACTTACTTACTTGTGACATGCGTCAATGCTTAGACATAATCAGCTGTTAGGAAAGATACATCGTGTTGAAACGGAGCAAAATCTTAAAAAATCATTTGCGACTGAACTACTGCTCCTATTTAATTGATTTTTGGTACAGAGCTTGAAAATGGTATCTAGTATAGGCAGTTTAAAGAAAAGCCCCTCTGTCGTATTCACATTGTATAATTCATAAGTAATAATTAAGTCTTTATTTTACCTGAAAGTAAAGCAGTGTCTTGCAGAGCGCGTCCCCCAGAAACCAGGTCTCGGTAACATCCCACAACACAGTTGGAGGCAAACAAAACAGGATCACCATAAAATCTGCCACAGCCAAGTTGACGATAAAAAAGTTCGTCACAGTCCTCATGGAATGGTTTTTGTATACCGCCACACACACTAACGCATTCCCAACCAATCCGATGACGAATACCACTGTGTGTGTACCTATCAATATCCATTCGTACGTGTGTGGGTATATGTAGGCGTTTAACATTGACACGTATTCTTCTCTTGAGAGATTACAGAATTCTCTCTGTCCTACACAATCGTCTGTTAAATTGTGATCTGTCTCTTTCTTTTCTGTTATATTTGCTATTTCTATCTCAACATCTTCAGCTGTTCTTTTATGTCTGGTGTTATTGAAATTAAGATTAATGTTTCCTTCTTCATCATACTTATCGGCGTTGGCATTAGCTATAGTAATTACTATACTTAGTATAAAAATTGGAGATTTCTCGATGAAATACATGATTACATAAGTATTCCGCTGTTTTCCTGGTAATTCATTTCAAATCTGTAACAAAGAAATATAATTCATTCAATCTATGATAAAAGAATTTTCCTTCATTATCATTGAAGTTTTATAAATAACAACAGTTCGCTCCGTTTTTGTAGTAGGTTGATTGAAACATAATGAAATTCGTTTTGACAAGGTCAGATGGAAATCGAACTGTTCCTCTTTTTACGAGTGTTTTTCTTTTCTAGCCAACAATTTCCTAAGTGGAAATTCTTAGTATTGTTGTGTTTTATCTTAAATTAAGCTTAGCTTTTTAGTACGTAACGAGCTACATCTTATGGCTCCTACACACAGTGCCGGCGGCAGTGCCGCCGGGCGAGCCGCCGCCGGCCAAGCCGTCGCGCGTCGTCACACAAACAAATGCCGGCGGCTCCTTTGTGCGGCTTTGAATGCCGCCGGGCGCACGGCGGCTTGGCCGGCGGCTCGCCCGGCGGCACTGCCGCCGGCACTGTGTGTAGGAGCCATTATATATAAAATTCTCGTGTCACAATGTTAGTTACCATACTCCTCCGAAACGGCTTGACCGATTTTTATGAAATTTTATATGCATATTCAGTAGGTCTGAGAATCGGCTTCTATCTATTTTTCATACCGCCTAAGTGGTAGTATGTAGGTTGTAGGCAGGTGCTAGGTAGAAGAAATTGCATTGCAACGCATGCCATGCGGTACAGCTAGTAATTATATAATATAGATAACTTCTCTTCCTTTCGGGGGTCTGCTGGCAGATATTTCTTATGACATAAGCGGCACCTTTGTACATCTTCTAAATATATAAAAATTAATTGCTGTTCGTTAGTCTTGCTAAAACTCAAGAACGACTGGACCGATTTGGCTAATTTTGGTATTGAATTATTTGTGGAAGTCCAGAGAAGGTTTAAAAGGTGAATTAATTTGAGATGCTCGGAATTAAATAATAAAAAAAAAAAACAAATACAAAAGTTTAGGCTTTTATTTATAGACTAGCTGACCCGTGCCCACTTCGTTGGGCATAATGTTCAAAAATATATATCTTTCATAGTTAAGGCAGCGTTCGTAAGAAACGTTTTCATTCGAATGTTTTTTCGCCGATTCACTTTGCAAAACGAACTACCATGTAAAAGCCTTTTTATTTTTCGGTTTTTTATATGTATAACCTATGACACTCAGCAACAATGTGTCTTTCTATTCGTGAAAGAAGATTCCCGAGATTCCGATTAACGAATTCGGAGTTTCCGATTAACGAATCGAATTCCATGAAGACCAAGTCTGAGAACGCTCTATGCTCGACTCCCTATCACGTGTATCTGCCATATGGCATATACTGTCTAGAGTAAGCCAGTCGCTGAGACCTTTCGGTGCTAGACTCTCTATTACGCGCTCGCGATCTATATTCTGTCTCATTCGCAAGGCGCTGTTCATACTCAGAGGAAGTCTCTCCGAGTCTCTGTCTCTGTCTCGCTCGTGTCTGGGATGTATGTCGAGACAGTTGAGATTTTCTTTTAGGCATATTGACAGAAGTTATGATTTCAAAATAACAACCTAACCTAACCTAATTGCAAAAAACTAAATACCTATAACCTAAATTAATATCTACATGAAACTAACTTAATACCTATAACCTAAATTAATATCTACACGAAACAAACTTAATACCTACCTATAACCTAAATTAATATCTACATGAAACTAACTTAATACCTACCTATAACCTAAATTAATATCTACATGAAACTAACTTAATACCTACCTATAACCTAAATTAATATCTACACAAAACAAACTTAATACCTACCTATAACCTAAATTAATATCTACATGAAACTAACTTAATACCTACCTATAACCTAAATTAATATCTACATGAAACTAACTTAATACCTATAACCTAATTTAATATCTAGGTACATGAAACAAACTTAATGCCTATCTATAACCTAAATTAAATGAAAACTATATAAACATAAAAGATTTTTTTTTTAATGTACCGAAAATAAAATTAATGAATGTCGAAAGTGTGTTACGAAAAATTCAATTTTGGGGACGTCCGCTGCGTAAAGACTGGGAAGGTACGTATTTACGCGACCAGGTTTTTACACCAGGTATTTGCTTCCAAGTACGTACACCAGGTACCGACCCGAAATACTTGCAAGACTTCAAAGTATTTTATACGGCCGGACGACTCGGACTCGCTCCGGTCGGGGCTCGACGCTCGCCCGAGTCCACCCGAGTCTCGCTGGACGCTGATTCGTGACGTGGCGTGGCCGCGCTTCGGTCCACTTCGGCCGCGTTCGGGCCTAGAGAGAGCGGCGCACACTCGTTGCGTTTGCAATATTAATACATCGCGTCGTTCTCGATTATAAAAGTATGAGCGAGAACGATGATTCATCTTTGTTGGAAAGCCACTGTAAAGATGACTTGCTTTTTATTTAATTTTATTTAATTTTATTTAATTTTATTTAATTTTATTTTATTTAATAATTATTTTATTTCATTTTATTTTATTTGGGAAACAAACAGATACAATACCAATTTTAACAATAAAATATAAGAAAAACATTTTCCAAGGAAGTTTATTCAAATTAATAAGCAAATACAATAATAAATAATGACATCGGATATACGGAAGTAAGGAACAAATTTCCAATTTGATTTTTATTTTTAACCTTGAATTTCGTATGGAAGTCTATTCTACTTTACTGGTTTGTCTTTGCAAGTATTTATTGACCCTCTACCTCTCTACGATTGAATCCTATGAGTAATTCGAATGATATAATACGTGGATCGAAGAAATCTATTCTATATATTTACTAGAACAAACAAAGACTAAAATTAAATCTTATATAGATAAATAAAACTAACACGCGTCAAAATACTCATCGTCATCCCTGTCAATGGCGGGAAACGTGCCCAGAAGGCTGGCAGCATTGCCACGTTGAATGGCTATGCCGATTCTCTGTGCAAGGAACAAACCAGCTCTCTGATCACGAGTAGAGTCTACCAAACGTTTTGACAGTTCTTTAAAAAGATTTCGTGCACTCGGACCCCATGACCCGAGCGTTTCAACCCCAAACGGCTCGAAAATATAATTACCCATTAGGTTATTATACTTTCGCCGTTTAAGGGTCTCCGCTGCTCCAGCAGCAGCTCCAGGAGAGGCCGCCGAACTTAGAACGTGGGATGGCGCAAGGGTGTCGACGCACGTTGCGTCCCACACCAAAGGCCGACCCAATTTCCAAGGCAACAATGACATACCGTCAGGTCTCTTACCATCGCTGCGCACCAAACCATTGGGTTCCAAAACAGCTGGTACACCGGCAATGACAAGAGCACGACGAATAATGTCATTAATATTTGCGTGACGGGATATACGTCCTGCGCTCCTGCTGCAGGACAGGCCATGGTGACCGAGGCAATCGACTGTTTCACCGCATTGACACCGATGACATGCGACACAAGGTATACCTAAACGTAAACTGATGGCGAGCCGGAAAGTATTGTCATCCAAAATCGTACCAAGAGTGGTTGACGGAAGTGCCTGTAACCAGAGGCCCGATTCCCATTCTCCCACAGCCAGGAGACGCGCGCGCTCTGCAGTGTTGATTGACGTATTAATTAATTCTTTCCGTATCAAACTGCAAAGCGGCTCGTCCCACTGCCTCTGAGAAGAACGTTGCTCGGGTAGATCTGTGCCCGGGCAGGACAATTCCCAACTATTTACTGCCTCAGTCATGCACAGAATCTGAAAATCAACCAGAGAAGACCCTAAGATTTGCCTGGTTAATTTTTCAGTGCTGTGGACCGAAGACAAAAATGCTGGTAAGCCTAGACTGGAAACTTTACGTACACCAAGCCCACCAAATCGGATCGGCAGCGTGGCTTGGGTCCAAGCTCGGTCATCCAACGTTACGTTAAAAATTGACGTTAACGTGGACCGAATAATTTTATCGACTTTTTCCAAAAGCGGCAAATGTTTCCATAGTCGTGAAGAACGAAGAAAATATGTAAATTTTGGACCAAAACAACAAAAACGAATTAAAGTAATAGCAGAATGTAAAGAGATTTTGAAAAGTCTATTCGAAATTGACTGAAAATTTTCAATTTTATCATCTATAAAATTTTCATATGATTCTTCTAAAATTGGGGACCCTAGAAGGCGAAGAGAGGAGTTATTGACTATGTTAATTTCAGGGGCTATTGTTTGGATTTTTTGTAAAGCTAATTTTTTATCTAAATGTGTATCTGGAATATATATTTCACACTTACTTGTGTTTAAATCAAGACCAATTTTTTGTAAATTTGTTTTAAGGGATATATAATCATCTGCTACAGTGTTGACATCGCCTCCTAGAGTTCCGTCATCCAGATACCAAACATTAAATTTTGATTTCAATTCCTTAATAATGGGATGGATGGCTAAACTGAATATGACCGGCCCGAGAGGATCTCCTTGTTGGCAACCTACAGCCGAATTTAAAACATTGTCTTTATAGACTAATTTTGAAGGGTTTCGGTAGCATTGCCAAAGGAAACTGTAAATTTTGGGGGTTTCACTTTTGACTTCTGCCAACAAGGTGTCTCTGTTCACTGAGTTGAACGCATTTCTTATGTCAACTTTTAGAATAACCTCACTTTTCCTGTGGGCCAAATATGTGGACAGTGCGTGTACGGCAGCTTCACAGCCCCCTTTTGAGCCAAAGCCTAACTGAAGGGGCTGGAATTTATCAGACAAAACGTTGCTGTACAACTTACAACAAATTTTGGCTGCCGTACGTCTGTAGGTGGTGCCAACAGCAATGGGGCGAATACCACCATCCTTTTTGCTAAGGGCACACAGGTTGGCTCCATAAAGGGTGTCGATGATCCCCTCATGGACCCCACCTGCGAGCATTAAATTTGTCAAAGCCGTAAGCTCCCTCAGAAGCGACTCACCAGCTTCACCGGCAGTGGGGCCTGTGAGGTCCTTTAGGTGCTGGGGAGTCAGGCCATCCAGACCGCCAGCGGAGCCGCTCCGGAAAGAACCTATGGCTTAGTATTTATTTGTAAACGCGATTGTGCTCCTTATTCATACTAAGTCACGGTTCAATTTCCTATGCAAGTATTTTTTCTTCCAAGTTTCCAACAGGGCTTGGATATAAAAGTAAAAACTTTCGTCTTTATGAAGGTATTTATTTGTAAACGCGATTGTGCTCCTTATTCATAGGAAGTCACAGTTCAATTTCCTATGCAAGTATTTTTTCTTCCAAGTTTTCAACAGGGCTCGGATTAAATAAAAGTAAAAACTTCCGTCTTTATGAAGGTATTTATTTGTAAACGCGATTGTGCTCCTTATTCATAGGAAGTCACGGTTCAATTTCCTATTCAAGTATTTTTTCTTCCAAGTTTTCCACAGGGCTCGGATTAAATAGAAGTAAAAACTTCCGTCTTTATGAAGGTATTTATTTGTAAACGCGATTGTGCTCCTTATTCATAGGAAGTCACGGTTCAATTTCCTATGCAAGTATTTTTTCTTCCAAGTTTTCCACAGGGCTCGGATTAAATAGAAGTAAAACCTTCCGTCTTTATGAAGGTATTTATTTGTAATCGCGATTGTGCTCCTTATTCATAGGAAGTCACGGTTCAATTTCCTATGCAAGTATTTTTTCTTCCAAGTTTTCAACAGGGCTCGGATTAAATAAAAGTAAAAACTTCCGTCTTTATGAAGGTATTTATTTGTAAACGCGATTCTGCTCCTTATTCATAGGAAGTTACGGTTCAATTTCCTATGCAAGTATTTTTTCTTCCAAGTTTCCAACAGGACTTGGATTAAATAAAAGTAGAAACTTCCGTCTTTATGTAGGTATTTATTTGTAAACGCGATTGTGCTCCTTATTCATAGGAAGTCACGGTTCAATTTCCTATGCAGATAGAAAATACTTGAAAGTATTCTGAACCCTGGTTTTAGGACCTGGTTTCTTATGATAGACTTACTTGAAAGCCCTGGTACTCGATTTTGCAAGTACGACCCATGACTTAAAGAGCCGACCGCGCGAATGAGCCGCGCGGGTACCTACCCTCTCAGGTGTAAAAGGAAGGTCACGCCTCCTTCTTCCGAAGTGAGCACGAACGCGAACCGAAATAAGCCGAAACCATCGCGCGCCGCTGCCGCGCTGCTGTGGCCTTCACGTATAACGATGAGTTTTTCTCCGATTCTCTTTACAAAACGGACTACCACGTAAAAACCTTTTAATTTTTCGGCTATATAAAAAAAAAAAAATTTTTTTTTTTTTATATAGCCTATGACACTCAGCGATAATGTGGCTTTCTATTAGTGAAAGAATTTTTAAAATCGGTGCAGTAGATTCCGAGATTACCCCTGACAATTTAACAAACACACAAACTTTACCTCTTTATAATATTATTAGTATAGATTGAGGCAGTACGAAGACTGCCTCAATCGAAAGAAAATTATACCGTGCGTAGGCTGAACGATCATTTCTTGAATAGGAACCGGGTATTACTCGTAAATGAATGATCATTTCGTCGGCGTTAGATTTAGTTATTAAATTGCTATCTATGTCTAGACTACTCCCCCTGGAATCATAAAGTATGAACAAAGCAATAAACTCCAAATTGAAAACTATTTTTGTTCTTTTTTTAGGGTTCCGTACCCAAAGAGTAAAAACGGGACCCTATTACTAAGACTTCGTCTCGTCGTGTCTGTCCGTCTGTCTGTCACCAGACTGTATCTCAAGTACTGCAATAGATAGACCGTAGAATTTTTCTCAAAATGCCTTATTGTATATTTTTTTTTTACTTTAATAATAAACAATGGAAAGAAAATAAAAAAAAAAAGATTTAACGGTTCTCTCATAAAAGTGATTCGTTTATCTAGTCAATGGTACGGAACCCTTCGTGCGCGAGTCCGACTCGCACTTGGCCGGTTTTTTTGATAAAGGCTATCAATAAACAAGTATTGGCAAATAATCACCAGCACTCCACATTATCAGAGATAAAGTAACTTAATTAAATTAGGTGCTTTAGGAAAAATAATCCAGAGATAGGTTATCTTTTTGATACGATATACATATTTGAAATTCGATACACTATGGACGGAACAGTCATAAACAGAAAAATAGTTTTAATTAAAAATATTGACGTACAAAATAGATCAAATAAATAAAACCGGCCTAAGTTTGTACGTCCCACAGCTGGGCACAGCCCCCTTCCCCTATAAAGAAGGAATGAGCATTGATCACCACGCTTGCTCAATTGCGTATTGGTGATTTCAGACTCCAATTTTTGGAATCCAGGTTTCCTCTCAATGTTTTCCTTCACCGTTTGTCAGTAGTGTCTTAGAATAATAAAGAAAGTACATATAGCTTTGAAAAAGCCAAAATGCAATATGATGCTTCTAACGATATACTTAAACAATTATTATATTATTTATTAATTACGCAGCTAAACATGTATTGTCATTCGAACTAAAAGTTATATTATACACTTTTAGTTCGAATGAACATAATGTCAGATATGACTATAATACTATTAACAGACGATCGAACTTGGTTCGGGCCGGACAGCGGACTTAGTACGGCGTACAGATCCGCTAGTCACAACAGACGGCCGGATCTCGCACTAACCGCGTGGCGTACACACAGGTCAGACGTCATGCCTCCGACGTTATCCAAGCGCGCTAAAATTGCGATTGTTGTTTAATGCCGCCACAAACATCACGAAAAAAAAGAAAGGAGTAGGCAAAAATATATTTGAAAAATCGTGATGAATTTAGTACTAAAGTACTTAAAGCCTACACATCAACCTTATAATTTTCGTTATAGTATATTATTAGTTATTAGAGTGATAGGAATAGGTAGGGCTTATTAACCTAAACTTCGATTAATATAGAGAAGGAAGAGACTTCCTTACGACACTATTTTTTTCCGGGACTTCTGCCCCAAGATTCAGGACATCACTTACTTAAGTACCTACATTAAAAATTAATGCTATTCGGAATAAGTAATTGGTCTGTTTACTAAAGTTTAAGACTAGACATAACTGTGTTACTCAAAAATGTGATCCGGCCATTATTTTAATAATAACATTACGCACATTTTGAAATAAACTTTTGTATCTTGATCTTTTAGTAAGATAAAAGTGCAAAATGTGATAATGTGAAAATTTTCCAAATGTGCTTAATGTTACCTCCAGAAGGTTTCGATCGCGACTGCCGTGCGTTTGTCCGGTCCGAGCTTACACACCGGCGGATTTGGTACGGAGCCGACCAAATTCGACGCGCAAACCATCGAACCGACCGGACACGAAATAATAATAATAATGTTCGGCGGACAACTCTCCAGACGACCGGATATGGTACGGAGCGTACCAAATCCGCTGTCCGGCCCGAACCAAGTTCGATCGTCTGTTAATAGTATAAATGTTTGAAACTATATTATATTATATTGTAACCAAAAATCTTATGTGTACAACATTTTAAGCAAATAAATCTGAATCTGAATATGATATGTAAAATTTCAGCCTAATCAGAAACCGGAAACTGGGAAAAAATCCAGTATTTTTACATACAAGTGAAGGGCTGTGGCTCGAGTGATAATGATGAAAGATCACAAACGACGCAAGGGACAAATATTGTAACGTTTTCCCAACGGAACCCTTTGCCTAAATATTCACTTACTTTCGTCTGATTACTGTATTTCATTTCCAAATATAAATCAAATTAAATATTGTTTGATTGAAATATTAAATAACACAGTTCATTAGGTTGACGGTTGAAAACACAGAAAATGTATTTCCAATTTCCAACGTAAATGGTGATTCGAGAAACGCTCTCTCATTAGGCCATTTATCACGATATTATTGTTTATCTGTAACTTTGAGAAAATTTCATTGGGCATAATAAAATGACCCGGTTTGGGAAAACTTGTGTACATAAACCAAAGTAGATTTAAATTGTTAAGTTATACCCCACTTTTAATTTCATGTAGGTACTTTTTTTATTCTTATTGCGGTTAAACATTAGTTGGTCAAAGAACAATGTCACAATGCTGGGCAAAGGCCTTCCCCATATCCTTCCAGACACTCTTCTCTTGCGTAACTTCAGGCTATACCCACAGTAATGCGACCCATACATAAACTAGAGACATTAATCCGTCTATTTCATCTTATTTTTTTTCTGTACAGCGTGGGTAGTTTCCATACTAAGGTGTCCGTTGACCTTTGGTGTTGAAATTAATCTTGTACGAAAATAGTATCTGTTCCTATATTTTATAGGTTTGGAATATCAGGTATTGACGACCTTCGTGGCCGAGTGGCGTACGCACCGGTTTCAAGGTGTCGCTAGCTCTGAGGTCCCGGGTTCGATCCCCGGACGGGTCAATGTAGAAATCAACTTTCCTGCATTGTCTCGGGTCTGGGTTTTTGTGGTACCTTCGTTGTTTCTGAATTCCATAACACAAGTGCTTTAGCTACTTAATTTGGGTTCAGAGCAATGTATGTGATGTTGTCCGCATTTATTTATTTTATTAAGTTTTAACACATTCAGTACATACTAGAATGGTTTTAACGTAACGTTATATATCCATAATGAGTGAAGGGTACATTTTTAGTGTTGAATAATTGATACTGCAAATGAATATCAATTATTTAATTACCACATTTTGAGCTGAAATTTTGTAAACTGACCCTATATCAGATGTACTTTCCACCACTTTTGGATAGATATACCCTTTCGGTAACACCCTGTATATTGAAAAATAATTATATTTTTATTCTACACTACATATTACGAAGTTAATTAATAAGGTTTTAATCTAAGTACGTAAGTACTAAGTTCATACTCAAGGGCGAGCTTAACGCCAACTGAGTTTCGTTCCAACATTACCTTTGTAGAATAGAGAAAAGATAAAAAGGGCAAGTCTAAGTGCTGAACATAAATGCTACCTACTAATAATAATATATTAGATAATAATGTGAAAATTTAAAGTGAAAAATGGTGTGTGCCTCTCTCATGCAAAAACTACTCTGATAAATTTAAGCGAAAGTCGCGAAATTATTAGTTTCTAACCTAATCTTTAAGCCGGAAACTGGTTTAGTTATATTTTTAATTTTAATCCGAACTCAATTAAAACACATTGGATGCATTATTTTCCGTGAGCGACATCGGGGCAAATATTATTATTTTTTACACTTTCTCAGCTAAACTAGCTAGTAATGGCGTAAGCTTGGATTCCTAGAAGATAGGTTTCTCTTTGCCGCGATAACCGTCACCCACGCGGATGAAACTGCGGGCAAAAGCTAGTTGGAAATTAAACACGCATAATGTTATATATGCATATAACAGTCCAGTTTTGACAGTAGGATCCATAAGAAGAATATAAGACTTATTTTGAAGTCGGTTTTTTTTTTGTTAGAATTATGTTTGATCATTTGGCAGTACCTGTGACGACACCGACACTCTCTCTCTCTCATCTTATTAAAAAAAAATTGGGTTATAATTTTGTTTCTATTTTATCCAATTATTTTTTTCATTTTTGGAGATAGGGTTTTCTTAACACCATGTATACATATACCTACATATATATATCTTTACTACTATTTATAAGATTTCGGTGGTAACGACAGGTGGCATACATCTGTATACCAATTACAAGGTTTATTGGTTTTTCTTCCTGCTTGATAACATACTTATCGTTATTTTGTGTTGGTATTACATTTGAAAGATTTTTATATTGTTTCAGTAATGTTACATGTAGAATGAAGATGCATGTACCCAGCAGTTCGACATTTAAGTGCAACACACCGCCAGCTAGCGAGTAAGTGAGCCATATTTTATTGAAATATGTTAAAATATATTAGCTATCTAACACGGAATGTCGTGGTGGCCTAGCGGTCCAATTAACGGATTTGTATGCACAAGGTTGCAGGTTCGAACCCAGGCGAGTACCAATGTGGCTTTTTCAAAGTTATATGTACTTTCTTAATAATTCTAAGACACTACTGAAAAACGGTGAAGGAAAACATCGTGAGGAAACCTGAATTCCAAAATTTGGGATCTGAAATCGCCAATCCGCAGAGAGCAAGCGTGGTGGTGATCAATGCTCGTACCTTCGGGGAGCTTATAGGCTGGATTATTATTATTTTAAAATATATATGAAGTATACCTAGATTATTGAAATTACCAAGAGATTTAAACTTCTTTAATATCCCTTCTAATCATCATGTACTAAATTTTACTACATGAAATAGGAAATGAATCAACCAAACCTAATTATAAGTTATTTAATTTAACAGAAAACGAAAACATGGAAGCGTCAATCACCGGAACGATTTGTTATAATTATAGAACATGAATTGGATCATCAAAGAACTGGTTAAATAAATGTTTATAATACCTCTATTACTCATTAGGCGGGTAGGCTTGTGGCAACACTGAAAAAAGTACGAACATTAATGATTACACTAAATTTAAAAAGGTACGGAATTTTCTGAAATCGATATGGGATCACCTCTGAGGTATTCTACTAGCTACTCTGAGATATTGGTGATAACAAGAATGTTTGCAATCGTTCCTCAATTCAAATTCACTTATCCTCAAAAAACATAGTAAACAGCATCGTGGTCGCTTAGAATGGGACTATCATTAAGGAAATATTAAGTAAAATGATTTCTTAATTCCTTTGAAAAGGACAATGGCGATCCCACACAAATTTTTGTTGACATAATTTTGTTGCGTCTACTAATAAAAAAAAATCTAAAAGAATAGAGTTTGAATTTCTGAACAATATTGTCTTAAGGTTTACTGATGAACGAAGTCACGAATTAAAGATATTTAAGTTTTAAACACTTTGAAGTTAGGTGTCTTGTCATTTAAAATTCGTTCTAACTAAAAGAAATTCATTTATTTATAAGTGAAATTAATGGGCTCCTGTAAGCAATAAATTACTTTTGCTCGACCGATTTTTTATGACAGAAATTCATAGGAAATATTTTGAAAAAGTAAACCTAGTGAAATAGTCACTAACTTTTCAAAAGATTTAATGCGGTTATTTCTATAGATATAATAAAACTAGGTTTTCCCTGGTATCGCTTTGATAATATAGAGAGTAATAATCAGAGGATTTTTTTTTAAATATAATCCTGACAAAATATGTTAATGTTTTCTTATAGACTTTCTTGGTATATTGTTAAATGCACAAAAATCGTCTATAAAATAGATTGACATTGGACAGGGAAGAATTAAATTGCTCGGATGAGCGATAGAGATTCCAAATAACCCCTTGTTTTTCAAAAAGGAATAGAGGCAGTTTTGAAACTACCGTTCCTGTAGTGTTTGTCATCCCAGCGGGCTATTCGAGCACGGAAACACGCAAATGTTTAAATCTAAAAATCTGCTGTTTGATACATAACTACAAAGACATCATCTCCCTAGCCTTTTCCCAACTATGTTGGGGTCGGCTATCAGTGATACCGGATTCAGCTGAATACCGTATTTTACATGGAGCGACTGCCTATCTGACCTCCACAACCCATTTAACTGGGAAACACAGTATCTCATAGTAAGACTGGTTGTCGGAATTGACTTAACGACTGCCAAAGATCTATGTATGACAGCCGGGACCTACTGTTTAACGTGCTTTCCGAAACACGGAGGGTCTCGGTATGTTATAAATGGTCACCCATCCACGGATCAATCGCGGCGAGCGCGGCTTAACCTGTATTATCGGTCAAGCCGTACGGCTTACACTTAGCCACGAGCCCCTCCAGTTATAGATTATAAACTATATGCGTGCCAAATTCCTTCCAAATTGTGAGTACACTTTTTGTGAAAGATGCGGATGGATTGACAGATGATTGTGGCTATCATTCATCTATCTATCCATCCATCTATCAACACAAACTTTTTTGTTTGTATTATCTTGAGATTATTAAAAATTGTTTTCGATAAACCTACGTAGTTGGTCAAAGCCCTTTTTCGTAGTAAGAAGAAACGACCAATGATGACCATGACTTTTCACTTGCATATTGATCATTTCAGATTCTTATATAGAAGCCCTGGTTACCCTAAGATGTTTTTCTTGAAACAAAAGAAAGTACCTACCTACATAATGGGCCTGTTGGTCTAGTGGTTAGTGACCCTGACTGCTATACCGGAGGTCGTGGGTTCGATTCCCACCCAGGACAAATGTTTGTGTGATGAGCACGATCATTTGTTCTGGTTGTCTGGGTGTAATTTATCTATAATACGTATGTATTTAGAAATATATAAGTATGTTTATCAGTTGTCTGGTTACCATAACACAAGCTCTGCTTAGCTTGGGATCAGATAACCGTGTGTGAGTTGTCCCAGAATATTATTATATTATTAAATAATAAAATTTACTTTTTTCATAGACTGGATTTGACCTTACATTTATATATCTGTTCCAGTTAATTAACCGCTATTCAAAACGAGACGAATTTGTCAAGCTCCTCCTTATATCTTAGTCTGGTCCCGCTGAGATCTCGCATGCCAGTTATCGAGACCTATTGGGTCATGAGATTGGCATTCATCGGTTGGCACGTGCCAGTTGTCTCCAGCTCAGTTTAATTTAATGTGGCAGCTTTCCGATTGAAATGCGTTAACTGTGTGTTTTTTGTGCCTTTTGAAGAGCACACCGAGGGAGCGTTTGGCACTGTCAAATATTTCTTTATACAAATAGTGCAGAAAGCTAATATTATTTGTATGCTTTTATAATACATAAAATTAATGAAAAACACATTACGCACACTAACTAAATGTGTTCACCACACATTTTTATTTACAACTCGTCAATTGACACATTTGTCTCCTTTTTCTCGCTTCCTCCTGAACTCATCATCAAGTCATCATCTCCCGAGCCTTTTCCCAACTATGTTGGGGTCGACTAACAGTGTTACCGGATTCAACTGAATACCATATTTTACATGGAGCGACTGCCTATCTGACCACCACAACCCATTTTTACTGGGAAACACAGTATCCCTTAGTAAGCTTGGTTGTCAGAATTGACTTAACGACTGCCAAAGATCAACGTATGACAGTCGGAACCTACGCGATCGGTCAAACCGTACTTACACTTAGCCACGAGCCCCTGAACTCTAAAGTAATTATCAGTCCTTGAATCTTGTTTAAATTCGTATTGTGGTTGATTTTTGACAGCTAGTGGGACATTACTAGCTGTTCTGACAAACATTTGTTCCGAAGCTTTAAATTAACGAGGTACATTTTCGCTTGTTGTCACCATTGTCGTGTTAACTGCAGCCAGATATGTGATTTTGACTGTATTTGCGGAGTACCGAGCCGTGTTGTTATGGATATTCATATCCGTAACCGAAACTATCGGATATCCGAAATAAAAAAATATCCGTAACCGTAACCGAATCCGAAATAAAAGTTTTGGATAGTTTCGGATAGGGTGGAGTCTAACTAAATACTACATTCGTACGAATTAACTGTGCACTCCGCTGGAATGCGACACCTCTCCCGCTACCTAATGACGTCACAGTGCGAGGTGCACAGCTATTCGTACTTACAGTTCCTTAAAAAATTTATATCCGTAACCGAAACTGTCGGATAATCCGAAATAATTTAATATCCATAACCGTAACCGAAACCGATATCATATTTTACCAATATCCATATCCATATCCGGATCCGAAATTATATATCCATAACATCCCTGGTACCAAGTAATAAACTAAATTAACTACCTGGAAAATTTCGATTACACGTAAATGAACTCACTCAACTTCTTTTTTGTTTCGGGCAGTCGTGTTCATAATATTTGTTATAATACTAGCCTTTCTAAGCTTTCAAAAATACATTGAATGCCAAAGTTTGTTAAACTTAATGTTTCACTGAGTTACGTTTTGTATGATTTTACTTTGTCAAAGTGTTTAAGGTGAATGGCCAGTGTTGTGTTTAAGTTAATACCTCATAATATTTAACAAAGAAACGATTAGAAACCGAAGTATATAAATAACACTTGCTTATTTTATTAATAAACTAGCTGTGCCTGCGATTTCGTTCGCGTGGATGACGAAACTTATCAATGAGTTTTTAACTGCAAAATTAAGTTTGTTTTTTATTGTTTATACTTTTCCGGTATAAAAACTACCCAGTGTGGTGCCCAGGATAATATACCAAGTTTCATCGTAATCGAACCATTAGTTTTTGCGTGATACCTGAACAAACAGAGAGACAGACAGACAATTTTTTTTTTCACTCTTTTGGGTTTGGTGTCGGTCTAGTAACACCCCCCGCCATTTATTTTTTTTATATTTTCAATGTACAGAATTTTCACTTTTACAGATTTATTATTTATAGGTTTTTGATAAAGTGTAGAATAAGACTGAAAAAAAGATAGATCGATTGTGTAAAAGATGATATGTGAAAGAAAGGAGAGAATGCTAAGATGCCGAGTAGTACAGATGAATGGAAACTGAATTGCAGCATTGAGCCGCCCACAAGACACGGATGATATTAATTAGAGTTTTTGGTTGCAACTTTTTGGTCAGACAGAATTTGAAAGTTGGATCTTTGACTCGATGAGAAGAAGAATTAGAGTTTTTAAAAGTCATACATGAGGACATAAGATTTTCTACAAATTTTATTTTCTCCTAATTTTATGAGCGCTGTACGAGATCTACGTGTCGGTCAAGTTGCTCTGTATGCCACAGAGCTATCTTAACACTATATGAGATCTTCTGATGATTTATTTAGAGCCGTTTATGTTCAAGTTTAGCACATAAATTAATATAAAAATTACACGACCTAGGGTGGAGAAATACTAAGATTATTAGGTACCTAATTTATTATAATTATATTTATTAGAGGTTGATGTATTTAACCCTTTATATTAATCTTGTTATATTAATGTATTAAACCTACTTTAATTGACGACCTCCGTGGTCGAGTGGCGTACGCACCGGTTTCAAGGTGTCGCTAGCTCTGAGGTCCCGGGTTCGATCCCCGGACGAGTCAGTGTAGAAACGAACTTTTCTACATTGCCTCGGGTCTTGGTGTTTGTGGTACCTTCGTTGTTTCTGAATTCCATAACACAAGTGCTTTAGCTACTTACTTTGGGTTCAGAGCAATGTATGTGATGTTGTCCGCATTTATTAAAAAAAAAAAAAAAAACACTAAGGTCGCGCAAACTGCGACTGCTTTTGTTTCGACTGCTTTCAGAAAGCGAGCGGGCGGGAGGCACACGAGACGCGCGAGAGCGGTCGACAGCTCGCGCAGTCCGTGTGCGGGGATCACTGACTGTGAGAGCAGTATGTATACAGGCCTTATACTTTAATTAACGCTATAAAAAGGTCTTATACACGGCGATTTCAGATCCCAATTTTAGAATACAGGTTTCCTCACTATGTTTTCCTTTGCCGTTAGTCAGAAGTGTCTTAGAATAATTAAGAAAGTACATATAACTTTGAAAAGTTACATTGGTACTTGCCCGGGTTTGAACCTGCAACCTCGTGCATACAAATCCGTTCATTGAACGGCTAGGCCACCACGACTTGTAATATACTTATAACATACTTATTTGAAAAACTATCGCTATCGCAGGGCGTTCGGCCTATGTATATCTAAACTTTGTCTTAAATCACTCTATCCATAGGTGAAACCATATGAAAATCTCTTCGGTAGTTTTTATACTAGAGTTCAGACAGACAGACAGAGCGCGGTGGGGAGTCTTTGTTTTATAATATAATATGTATTTAGATTTTATATGGATTAACATTTGAATGATTTATTTCCATGAATAGTTTCTGAATGTATACCATTTCGTTTGTAAAACTTTTGGCATTGCTAATCACGTATTGTTTAAGCTTATTATGATGTAACGTGTATCATTTTCCGTCCTTATCTTGTGCTTATGTTAGAAAGAGAGAGACTAATCAATTATTATTGAACAATAGATAAGTTATAATAATCACTAAAACGTTCACCATATTCTCTAATTTATATTGGTAATAAGTTCTCCATTGTATTCTAAAACTAGACTGCGTACACATATATTAGATTTGGCCTTAACAAAAATACGTACATTGCTTGTTAAATAAAAGATTATAACGATAACTTAAAAATAAGAAACTCCCGATTTTTGATAAGTTACTAAAGTTATCACAAATAATAGCTTAGAACCATCTCGATCAGGACACTTTCAAACAAAAAACACCGCCTCACAATGGGTCCATTCTTTTAGGAGCCACGATGCCACACACAGACGGCAAGCCAAGTTATACCTAACACACCCCTATTTACGTCGGGTAAAAAAACAACAATTAAAAGATAATAAATAAAAATTATTTTTACGCCGTTCGACAATGTTAATTTATTGTAATTGACAATACAGTGACAATTAATCAATTAGGATAGAACCGCTATTGGACGTAGAACGAAAATTAATTGTTGCTTGAGGCTACAAAAACAATCATTGTTCGCGTTTATAGGTACTATTTACTTGGTTTTCTTCAACGATTTAAAATAAATAACGGGCACGTATTTAATAATAAATATTATATTGGTGCATATAGCATGTATGAAGGGAATAATGAAAGTGGACGAAGCGAAACAAGTGTGTAAGGATCGTAGCAAGTGGAAAGAAGTGGTCTCTGCCTACCCCTACAAGGGAAAGAGGCGTGATTATATTTATGTATGTTGGTATATAATTAAGATTTTGATTGAAACAGTCGTCATTGACTGCTCTTTATGTAATCAATAGGGTATATGGCTTATGTACCTCCCATAGACGAGGCGATGAGACGGTCTAGTGGTTAGTGACCCTGACTGCTATACCGGAGGCCGTGGGTTCGATTCCCACCCAGGACAAATGTTTGTGTGATGAGCACGATCTTTTGTTCTGGTCTGGGTGTAATTTATCTATAACATGTATGTATATAGAAATATATAAGTAAGTTTATCAGTTGTCTGGTTACCATAACACAAGCTCTGCTTAGCTTGGGATCAGATAACCGTGTGTGAGATGTCCCGGAATATTATTATTATTATATATTTTTCATCATCAAATAACTAAAGTTGTACCAGGAATTGCTTAACCAAATGGCAGTATAATACTTTCCTTTACTAATTGATGGCTGTATTTTGAATTATTGGTTATAATTAATGCTTCTAATGCGTAATTAAAAATTAACCTTATGAGCTTAAATATGTCGCCTTTTCATATTTGTTTAGATTTATTAACCAACTTCAAAAAGGAGGAGGTACTCAATTCGATTGTTTTTTTTTTACGTTTGTTACCTCAGAACTTCTAATTGGGTGAACTGATTTTGATGATTCTTTTCGTATTCAGATAATTTTAGTGTAATGACAAATGTACACCTACTTGCCACTGTTGTCATTGTAGGATTGCAAGTGACTGTTCTTATCTGAATACGAAAATTAGGCACAATAACAAGTTCACTGGAACGTTTATTAACCCGCCACTCACTGACTTAAAATAGCGGCATCGGGCCCCTGCTGGTCCTGTATTGAGAAAAGTGGTATATTCTTTATAGAAGTGGTGACTGGTGATTTGGCTATCATACCTACTGCAAAATAATCATCTATATCTTACAGAGTTTAATGGGTTTTGTAGGTCAGATAGGCAGTGGTCTGTCAAATATGGTATTCAACTAAAGTACCTAAGTAAGACTGGAAGCCGACCCCGAAATAGTTCGAAAAATGGATTTTTCTAACTTGATAAAAATTAATAAACAAGTTGTCATGGTAATGATAATTTGATAAATAATGATAGTTAACAGATTTTCGTCTTACTATTTATTTATTCATATTGTAAGTAAGCTTAGCATACATTAAGTTTTAATTAAATATCAAGTAGTTAATTAAAAATATCATTTTTTTTTATTTAAGTTTTAATTTTATTATGTCGCTAAGTGTAAGCCGGGCGGTTTGACCGATAATACAGTTTAAGCGGCGCGGCGCTCGCCGCGGTTGGTCCGTGGATGGGTGACTATTTCCAAACATATCGAGACCCGTCCGTGCCTCGGATAGCACGTTAAGCCGTAGGTCCCGACAGTCATACTATGATCTTTGGCAGTCGTTAAAGTCAATTCTGACAACCAGTCTTACCATGGGATACTGTGTTAATACGCAGTAAAAAATGGGTTTTGGAGGTCAGATAGGCAGTCGCTCCATGTAAAATACAGTATTCAGCTAAATCCGGTAAGACTGGAAGCCGACCCCAACATAGTTGGAAAAGGCTCGGGAGATGATGATGATGAGTTGTATATGTTTGTTGTTCTATTATAATTAAGTATTGAATGGAAAAAAATGAAGTAGTTAATATTGATTGTAAACAGAATTAATACATGAATAGCAACTTCAATATTCCAATTAGTTAAGTAATAAATTAGTCTCAAGAACTCTGAAATATAGCACAAAATGGGCTGAGAAAATCTAATAAACTGACCTAATAAGAAAATGATAGCTTTGACGTTCTACCACAGTTTCCACTTAATTATAATATACCTGTGGGTGTTTTACGAGCCATTTACGATGCTATTGTTTTATAACTATAATGAATTAGTTTGTACAGCCAAAGTAAGTTGACCTTTGGAATTTTGCCGATTTGGGACAATCAACTATAAAAATTTTCTTTTATACAAACCTCTTAGATAATATTGATTTTGAATTGTAATTAATAATACTGATATAAAAAAAATCTTCATATTATTTCTTTATAATATATCTAAACTGCATCATAATCAGTCCTATCGTTAAGGAGCTACGGTGCCACAGACAAACTCGTTAAACTTATAACACCCCTTTCTTTAAGAGTTTAAAATAAGATAAGTATCTAGTAGTCATTCAATTACAATGTGAAACGTATTGGTATTTGAAGAATTTTAGTTTTCGTGCAATGTTCGTGTTTTTTAACGCGGTAATCTGTAATTTACGTAAATATATACAACGCGATATATCTGTAGATTTCTGTGTACTCAGATGTTAAATAAACTATTCTCATTCATTGTGGTAACTGCTTCGTTGGCCTAGTGGTGCTAAGCGCGACTGCTACGCTAGAGGTCTTGGGTTCGATTCCCAAGTCGACCAAGGTGTTATTGGGTTTTTCTATGAAATTCTCAGTAGCAGGTCGAGTTTGGATTTGAGCCCGGTTAGTTGCATTAGGCTCGCCCCTTATATGGGACCTAAAACATACCGGCGAACTGTGGGTGTACATTGGTACACCTCTGCCTAACCCTTCGGAGATACAGGCGTGATGGTATGTTATGTTATGATAACAGTATTTTTTTTTCCAAATAAATGTGTAATGAAATTATTTTATCGAAATACATAGGTAGGTACTCCATAGGTAGAGTTTCATTCACTAGGAAAACTCGACTATTTAAATATCTTACAAGAATATAACAAAGATAATAATATTATACAGGATGTTAAGAAAGGGTGATATAGGTTTCACAATCAATTGCTCAAAAAAAACATTTTTGGAATATTCATGATAGTATCAATAATAATGAACTTTGAAATAACGATTTTTTGTCACGAAATTCCCTAAATTTGAGATTAAAACAATAATTTGACGCCATTTTCGTCGATATTATTCGGCGGCTTTTTGTTTGATCATTTGGCAGCACCTGTGACACTCTCTCTCGCCTTTTGAGAAAAAAAAAATAGTTTTATATTTTTTTTCTATTTTCAATTTTTGTTTACATTGCTGGTATCAGTTATCGATACCTAACAACACCTTAACGGATCGGACAGGGTTATCTTAACACCCTGTACAGGGTGTTACCAAAAGGGTATATCTATCCAAAAGGGGTGAAGAGTATTTCTGGTATAGAGTCAGTTTACATTATTTTCATCTAAAAAATGAGTTAATTTAATAATATATATAATTTTCGCACATTTTAAGTGGAAAACTTGTCGTTTAATTTCATTATTTTCATCGTAGGTAGCATCTAACTAACGTCCGGTGTATATTTTCCTCTCTGCCCTTTTACTTGATTCTGTATTGTTATTTATCTCAATTTATGTATTACATCCATTTTGTATATTCAATATCCTCTATATTCCCGGTCACTTATTGAATCTGTATTTACATAACAGAACGACTTAATAAAAGTTCACCTGTTCTGTGACATAATTAATGGTTTAGCCACTATTTCTAGATATTTTATGAACACCGACTGATTGAAGCGGTCGGTATTAACTACATCAAGCTATAACTATAGACTTCTATTGCCGCCCAGAACTGTAAAGCAGTTTGTTTTCTTCGAGCGGTCGACCAAACAAAAAGCGAGCGGGCGGGAGGCGCACGTGACGCGCGAGAGCGGTCGACAGCTCGCGCAGTCCGTGTGCGGGGATCACTGACTGTGAGAGCTGTTCGTGTACGGCCTAATTATATTGGCTCTACTCTAACATAAAAACTATCGACAAAGTGAGTATCATTAACACAATTTGTAGACAGAATTGCTACCGAGAATATAATTATACCGTTCCAAGTACATCATAGTACGTAATTGTCATGTAGATTAAAGTATTGATTGGAACCCTAGAACCTAAGTACCTATTGTATGAACTCAGACAAACAAATCAAGCATTTGATTATCTGTTAGGTATGACTATTGGCTCGACGTTCAACATGTTAACATACTCTCATAATACGAGTATCATCAATATAAATACATTTTATTATGAAACAAAGTACCCCGCCGCGCGCCGCCTCTCTCTGTCTGCCTGAATGCAATAACCTCAAAAATACCAAGCGGATTTTCATATGGTTTCACCAATGGATAGACTGTTTGTGAAGGAAGGTTTGTGTTGTCAACCTCTGCGAAACCGGGGCGAATACAATACAAACATATATTTCGGATTTGTATATAAATTATTTTGTTTTGCATAAACTGTGAAATTCCACCGTCTTATCTCCGCCGTTTGAGTTTCCACTTCGCCGACGTTTACAGACATATAATTTAACACAAAAGCAGTGCCTAGATCTATAAAGGGTAACCGAGTGTTTTAGGGCTGATAACTTAAGTCTGGCTGCATTTAAAGTTGCTTTGAAGCCTATGAAGTAGGTCATAAAAGACTTTAAGGACTTTTTGAAGGTCCTTGTTAAAAGGAAACCACTGATTCTTTAAACTTTACAATATATTATCATTAGAATGGATTCAACGTTACAAGTACAATACTTTTAAAGGCCAGCGACGCCATAATGATTATTAATAATTTTAAATAGAATGCAAGAGACTACTACAATATAAAATAATAAAAATAATAATATTCCAAGCATGGAGAAATAATTTTATTAAATAAAAGACCAATACTACAAACAAACAAAATATTATAATTTAAAAACACTAGAAATCGCCACGGGAACATTTAATAATATGGTGTGATACATTGAGTATAATTACAATATTAAATTAATAAACAAAAATATAAGTGATTACAAATAAAAGACAGTTATAATGTGATAATTCTTTTTCAGTAATTTTATAAAATAAATAAATAAATAAATGCAGACAACATCACATACATTGCTCTGAACCCAAAGTAAGTAGCTGAAGCACTTGTGTTATGGAATTCAGAAACAACGAAGGTACCATTAACAAAAACTAACATTATTTTGATAAAATTTATATGGGATCCCTGAAGAATACCATAAAAGGCTTGTTTCTATATAAAATCAGAACAAAAAGAATAATGCAAAAATAAAAGGGTTTCAAATAAATATAACGCAGACTGTAATATAGCACAAAGACAAATAAAAATGTAACTCGACTATGCAAAAATATTAGACGAGTTCTATTTCAATTTTACCCCAGAATTTCCCGGAAATGTCCTATTTCAATTTTGTCCTATAAAAGTTTTAATTGACATACAGTATTTATTTATGAAGTTAATTTTTAAAGCTAATACAAAGTTCTTCGCGGTATACACTGTTACAAGTTTTTGAAAAAACCAATAGTGTCCTTATTTATCTAACATTAATGTTTAAAAACTAAAATAGTAGCCCCATAAAAGAAAATAGTATTTAGAATCGAACTTAGTAACCTGCAACAAAATATATGCCTTCGACATGAACCTTTCGTTTTCTTTATGTCGGTTAAACGTAATTATCGAGAAAATTAATATAAAAATTCGGTTGTTCGGTGTAGAGATTTGGCTGGTGTGACAATGTGGAAAAAAAATCCACATAAGTAGTCACACCAGTGTGTCTAGCTGGTGTGACTATATGGAAGTCGTCAAAATTGCTGTACAAACACAAAATAATGCATCTTACAATTTTGCTGGACGATAGTTGCATTTTGGTACATTTTATGTTTAACACCAGTTATCATGCGTAAAATATACACGAAATGAAAGCTTAGCAAATAAGCATCTCATTCCGAACTCACATGGAAAGCAATTATGTTCACAAACATGAGTAATTAAATATCCAAGGCTTCATTAGAATTTGTAGATTCTAATTATGTATCTCTGGTAGGTTTATGTGTTGTTACTAGTAGAAGAATGTATACATAGTGCTAAGGTGCGATCGTATTTTAAATATTGTTTTTGTCCATAGAAATTAACAGATATCTTCAACAAAGTCATAGTCATAGTATTTGATAAAAAAAGTGAGCAAGTGATAGTATTTGACAAAATCATCAGCTGATCAAATTAGGTCGGGAGATTGTTAATTTAAATAAATTGCGTATTTTTTTCAGGTGTTATTTTTTAAATTGAATTTAAGTCGGGGCTTTTACATTTATGTGTAATCAAAATCAATTACATTATTGGCTGCTTGTTACACACTCTAGGAATTTCGATAATTAGTCTATTACTGTCAAATACTTTTTGATGAAAGTCTTTTTGAATAGACCTTGCTTCGCTGAAAAACTTCACACGATAATTTCTCAAAAATCTTTATTTATTACATTTTGGAATTTATGTTTATTGCTAACACGAAATATATTTAATGCTCTGTGGGTGTCACAAATGTGTCAACACTGAGAAGAAATATATAAACTAAGTAGGTAGGTCATCTCCCGAGCCTTTTCCCAACTATGTTGGTGTCGGCTACCAGCCATACCGGATTCAGCTGAATACCTACCGTATTTTACACGGAGCGACTGCCTATCTGACCTCCACAACCCTTTTTACTGGGAAACACAGTATCCCATAGTAAGACTGGTTGTCAGAATTGACTTAACGACTGCCAAAGATCTATGTATGACAGCCGGGACATACTGTTTAACGTGCTTTCCGAAACACGGAAGGGTCTCGGTATGTTATAAATGGTCACCCATCCACGGACCAACCGCGGCGAGCGGCTTACACTTAGCTACGAGCCCCTCACTCTAAACTAAGTAGGTAGGTATGTGTCGTTATTGCAAAGTACTAAACGAAAGTTTCATGACAGTTAATTATAGCCTTTAAGAATATTTATTAAATCTTCAAACCAACAATAACAAACATGATACGTAATATGGAAAACAAAACTCTTTTTTTTAACCGACTTCAAAAAAAAGGAGGTTCTCAGTTTCACCTGTATGTATGTATGTATTTATGTTTGTCCGCGATTATCTCGCGTTTGGTTGAACTGATTTTGATGCGGTTTTCAGAAATTAATTTGTTAAATCAAGGAGAAGGTTTTAGTATTAATTTAAGAACTTTTCTTCTCACGACCTGGTCTCAGGCTGACCGATTTCAGTATTATTTAAGAACGTATTTATTTTTCTTATCCGACTAAATGAAAAGCATTTTCCCGCATAGGTCAGTAACAGCAAAGTACTAATTATATAAAATACACACATAGCTGAAAATACAAATATATTTTGGTGACCGTTTTCTCATTAAATGACAAGCGAACACCGTTACTTATGTATTATTCTTTAACCGATTTCAAAAAGGAGGAGGTACTCAATTCGACTGTTTTTTTTAATGTTTGTTTCCGCAGAACATTTGGCTGGTTAAACCGATTTTGATGATTCATTTTTTATTTGGAAGTTTTTGCATCCCGTGTGGTCCCATTTTTGGTCCAGTTTTGACAGTGGGATCGATAAGATAAAAATAAGGCTTTTTTTGAAGTCGGTTTTTTTTTGTATTATTAATTCATGGTGTAGGATAATAATAATGTAATTTATAGCAGATGACTTGAGCCTACAAAATAAAATAATAATGTTATTACAATATTTATGAATCAATTTTCTTTTTCCTGGTACCTCTTTCGGCGCTGGATAAAAAAGGTAGGTAATTTGATATTTCTGTAAAAATAACATAACATAACATACCATCACGCCTGTATCCCCGAAGTTAGGCAGAGGTGTACCAATCAATGTACACCCACAGTTCGCCGGTATGTTTAGGTCCCATGTATTAGGGGGCGAGCCTATTGCCACTAACCGGGCACAAATCCAAACTTCAACCTGCTACTGAGAATTTCATAAAAAAACCCAATAACACCTTGGTCGACTTGGGAATCGAACCCAAGACCTCTAGCGTAGCAGTCGCGCTTAGAACCACTAGGCCAACGAGGCTGTAAAAATAATTAAATAAATTATCCCGCTTAAATAAATTATGTTCTCAGATTAAGTAATTGATTCTGCAGTTTATCTTAATCGATAACAATTACGTTTAAATACAGGCTGTTAAGGAAATACGTGGTCGTATTGGATACAGCTTCAGCCCATACAAATAAGTTAAACAATTTTCTACAAGAAATAGTATAAGATACTGAAAAACAAATTGAATCACGTGTAGTAAGTTTCATGACCTGAAAATCATGTTGTATGGTATGGTTATTTTTCTTCAAGCTATTTATATCTTCTTATATATATAATTCTCGTGTCACAATGTTAGTTACCATACTCCTCCGAAACGGCTTGACCGATTTTTATGAAATTTTATATGCATATTCAGTAGGTCTGAGAATCGGCTACTATCTATTTTTCATACCCCTAAGTGGTAGTAGGTAGGTAGTAGGCAGGTAGGTAGTAGGCAGGTGCTAGGTAGAAAAAATTGCATTGCAACGCATGCCGGGTACAGCTAGTCATATTATATAAGAACCAAATTATTTCAGAATGATGAAAGTTTTTCATTTTAAATGGTAGAAAAAAATATATTTTTAAATCATGTAATTATAGTCAGGTGAAGCAGTCAAAACCTGAGCTCAGGCTAACTGCAGTAGACCACTTACCAAAGAAAACCGATCCACGGAACAACCGCGGCAACACGGCTCAACCTTCAATTATCATCTTACACTTAGCGAGCCTCAAATAATAATGATTCATGCTATCAATACAGGGTGGTCGTAAATAATTCTATTCGCTCTCCTAACAGTCGAAAGACAACAGATTACGTCATAGTATCATTTAATACCACCCTGTTGATAGGTTAATGATCATAGTCATTAAAATCGTGCCGGGAACCATTTAGGTATTGTTTAGGGGTATCCAGTTACTCTATCATACTGTTTTGTGATACGTAGGTCAATGCCAACGATATTCTTGTTCATAAATATAATGAAAGAATAGATGGATAGAAAAAAAAAGAATCGAAAAATAGATGGAATGTGATATGAGAAAGAATTGAGTGAAAACTGAGATAACGAGTAGTAGAGACGAATGGGAGCTAAGTACGGATTGCGTCGAACACAAATAATTGGGAACAGGGCAGGGAGATGAGGTACCTTACATAAGAATTATTTATCAGCCTCTTTGGTCGAAGTCGAGCTGGTTTTCAAGGTATCGCCAACTCTGAGGTCTCGGTTTCGATCCCCGAAAGGGTTAATGTAGAAAACCACTTTTCCACATTCTCTCGGGTCTGGGTGTTTGTGGTAACTGGTAGGTACCTAAATTGTCACTGATTGGATAGCACAAGTCCTTTAGCTACTTACTTTGGGTTTAGACCTATGGTGAGGTTGTCCAAAATTTTCACATGAAAATGCAAATGATTAGAGTCTTTCAACGGATAATCAGACCCATATAAATTAACAATATCTTGGTATAATAACGGAACAATTAATAACTTCGTAGACTAGGAAAATGATTAAGCTTTGTAAACCTAAATGTTTAAGATGGCTACTTCCAAAGATTACCGAAGATATTTCGGGCTCCTTAAGAGCCTCTTGTTTTCAAAACTTCACAAAGAGACCATTCACAAATTATATTTCAAGGATTTAAGTACTCTAAAGCTTTTGTTTATATTCACTGGATATTGTTTAAGTTAAAATTAATGTTATTGATAGTTCGTAGGTACAAACAAGGTCGAAATATCAAGTTTATTCAGAACTTAATTTCCGAAATTAAAGGTAAATACTTCATTTACACTGCTGTATTTCATATTTTAAATTGAAAAATCAACATGACAGACATAGATAACCCTATTACATATAATTAAAATAAATATAAGGGAAGGGAGAAGCACTTAGGTTGTTTTAGCCGGTAACAGTCCGGTACACCCCTCCACCTTCCCCAAGACGGAGAAAGTCAGTGCCCAATATTAGAATAATATAATACTAATATCAATATAATTGTATCTTATTGTATGACCCGTAAAAATATTCTATTCTATTCTATTTTATTAAATACAATCTCTTAACACTACCATCCATATACATCCATATACATCTATGAGATATGCAAGTTTGTATTCAAAAATAAAGATAATTTTACGAAAGTAAAAGACACTGTAAATACCCGACACAAAAATAGACTGTACCTACCACCATCTAGAATTAAAATGCTTAACCAAAGTCCTTACTACATGGCAGTCAAATTATTCAATAGATTAACTAAAGACCTACAAAACGAAACCAAAGAAATAATATTTGAGAGAAAATTAAAAAAGTTCCTTATACAAAAATGCTTTTACTCGATAAAAGAATTCTCCGAAGAAAAAACAGAACACCAAAATTAAACGTTAAAAAACCTACCCCATAGATAACCCCTCACACCCACAAGCACCTACCAACTAAATACTACATTTTAAGAATACCTACTTACATTTTGCACTAACCCACATAGTATATTATATACTTACCTTTATTCCGAACAAATCAACAAATACTTATATTAAAAAATAAATGTATAAGTTATGCTAAGTCCTAATTAATGTAATTTATAAGTTTAGTAGCTAACTAGCCCTCATATTTGCTACACTGTATTTGCTACGCCTGAAAAAGGCCGTTAAACTGTGCCTGTTATTTCATTAAGACCTGTAAGACCTTAACATGCAAATAAAGATTTTGAGTTTAAGTTTGAGTTTGAATATGATGATATGTTTTATTGCGGCCGTCACGAACTTTTCGCGAGCTGCGATCGAACGGCGCGCAAGGCATTCGTAGATCAGTGGCCGTACCATGATCTCTATCTATCAGTATCTATCAGTACTGTTGCGGTTGTAGAAGCGAGACGGCAACCTACACTGCGCATAACGCTGTCCTGCTTACTCAACCGCAACATTCCTGCTTTAAGAGCACATGGTACGGCCTCTGGTCACACCCTAAGAATAAGCAAAATTGCTTGAAGAAAATAAATCCTTCTCCGTTTAAAATTGTTTATTTATATTTGATTTATATATATAAGACATCACACCTGCTCTCACTTGAACATGAAGGCGATATGTACATAACCATGTTATTGTTACCCCACAAATCATCGCAAAAATATTTTTTTTGGAAACAATAATAATATATCACAATTAAAGGTAAACAAATGAAAATATAACTGGTGAAGTGCGAGTCGGACTCGCGTACGATGGGTTCCGTAACATCGTACAGGATATATATAAAATCAGGCAAAAAAAACATTTCTAGCAGATAAAAATAAAATAAATTAAAAACGAAAGGCTTTTAATTTACTAACGTTAATGAGATGTAGCCTGCCTACAGACAGACAGTGAAAGCTTAAAAGGATCTTGTTGGCAGCCTTTGGTTACGGAACCCAAAAAAAAACATTGAAATGTACGCAGTAAAGATGTCGAAGAAAAACAAATTGACCTATTAATAATTCGTTTACAAAACACACAAACACACAAATTGGTTTTGTTCGTCGTTCAATGTCGGTTTAGTATGATTTAAAGTTCTGAGTCATTGCTAGTACAGAAATAGATTGGAAAATATTGATGTTTACACAGGCAATTGTGATTTTTACGCTTACCATTGTCTGAACTAAAAAAAAAACAGGTTTTTTGGAATTTGCTTTGATGTTTATACAGGCTGTTATGAAAACCCTGTCCGACCCGAAAGGGTGATATAGGTTCCACAATCACATGCCCAAATTAAATATTAAATTTGAATTATTCATGATAGTATCAAAAATAAAAAAAATTACAAATAAAGATTTTTGGCCGCGACATACCCTAAATTTGAGATTAAAATAATAATTAAAGCACTATTTTCGTCGGTTTTATTGGTCTTTTGTTTGATCATTTGGCAGTACTTGCGACGACGCTGACTCTCTCACTCTAGCCTTTTGAAAAAAAAAAAAAAAAAATTTTTTTTTTTTTCTTTTTTTTCTTATTTATGGTATCAGTTACCGATACCTAACAACACCTTAACGGATCGGACAGGGTTTTCTTAACACCCTGTATTTTCAACTAGACTTTGCCCTTAGCGGTAGAGTTGTCGGTTATGGCGGCAAAAACAGGCTATGTCCTTTCTTGGAATACGAACTGAGTTAAATTGTATCGGTAAATCAGTTTATCCGGGACAGTGTAACAGACAGAGATACTTGCACATTTATAATATTAAGTGCTGAATGCTCGAAGTATCGTGGACTGAATTCCGTACCAACGAGTCTATACTTCGAGAACTTGGCATCAAGCAGCGTCTATCATCTTTGGTACAGTCTCGTATCCTCACCTTTTTTGGTCACGTATGCCGCCGAGGTGAGGTGGCTATTGAGCGACCTGTGGTCCAGGGAAAGGTTGAGGGTACCAGGCCACGAGGAAGATTGCCTATGAGGTGGACTGAACAAATAAAAGCGGTAGTAAATGGCTCATCATCACTACATAAATGCACGAGGAAGGCGGCCATCAGAGAAGAGTGGCGTGTTGTGAACCTTGCCACCAACACCTGAAGTGATGACCATGGCACGACCACTCTGTCAAGAGTGATCTTGACAAGGAAGAAGAATATTAAATGTGGAATACGGATTTATAGTATAAATTAAAAACCTTTGGTGATTATTATAAATTTAAGTTTTATCTATTTATAAAAATATTAATCGAAGAAAAAATTGAAATTATAATCTTTTGGCAAGTTTGTAGAACTTTTAACAATCCAATGTTAAAGTAATTAGTTAGACTTTTACAAGGGATAACTAGACGTACTAGACCGTAGTTACAAGGGTTGTTACATAAATGTTAACCCCTTAGGAATGTTATCAGGGGTTCAAAGTTTGGAACACAAGCTATTTATAAAGTTAGATCTACGAAGTTTCTAGTTTTATAAAGTCATTACACATTTTCGTAAAAACAATTGCAAGATAAAGTACGAATTTTTATTTTATTAAAAAAATATATATATAATATAAATATGTGACCACAGGCTTATTATATGTTTTATAGTAGGTAGGTATACCTATTAAAAAAATAATTTATTGTAATATTTACAAGATTATAAAATAGAAAAAAAAAACAGTTTAATTATTAAGAAGCTTTATAAAATCATATCCCGAGCCTTTTCCCAACTATGTTGGGGTCGGCTACCAGTCTTACCGGATTCAGCAGAATACCGTATTTTACATGGGGCGACTGCCTATCTGACCTCCACAACCCACTTTACTGGGAAACACAGTATCCCCATAGTAAGACTGGTTGTCAGAATTGACTTAAAGACTGCCAACGATCTATGTATGACAGCCGGGACCTACTGTTTAACGTGCTTTCCGAAACACGGAGGGGTCTCGGTATGTCATAAATGGTCACCCATCCACGGAGCAACCGCGGCGAGCGCGGCTTAACCTGTATTATCGGTCAAACCGTATGGCTTACACTTAGCCACGAGCCCCTCGTCGAAGAAGCTTTATAAAAATCGATTAAAAAAAGCATTTAGTCGTCTTAATGTTTTAGATGCTGTCGAAAAGACATAGGTACATGAAGAATACAAGAAGACAGATTGTTACCAAATCCTATTAAAAAGGTCTCGTTTGTGTAAACAAAGTGGATTTTTGTTTTGCCTCATTTCACGTCGGACACAATTCACCCAAGTTATATCCCCTGGGTGAATTGTGGGTGATATCAAATGGCTGAATTGAATAGAATAGATCTTTATTTGCTTAGAATGTAGGTACATAAAAATAAGTTGTTAATTCTAAATAGAATCCATGTACATTCTGCCAGCATAGCATGCAAATTCAATACAAAACAAAAATAGAGGATAATAAAGATAATATTACAACGAGTCATCATTTAAGAAATCCTGCACAGAATAATAACATTTATTTACAAGAAATTCAGTGAAATGTTTTTTAAATTTTTGCAACGGCAACTTTTTAATTTGGTCAGGAATTTTATTAAATACTTACTACAGGAGCCATACATATCACATTTCTTTTTAGTAAGCTAGTCTCGAATGCGCCCGTGCTTAACAAATTTTGATATTGAGATCTCATAGCTGTACTTCGTTTTCTGGTTTCCAATTTGAATTAACTTTTTTGTGTATTTTGTTCACCTTGGAACTGTATCACCCAGGTGAACAAACGCGACCTTTTCATTATTTTCAAGTGGACTTTTATCAACCTTATACACAAAGTGGAATAAGCCATGAAAACAAACAGTGCTTAGGCAAACTAAATTGAAATATTTTTGGGTAGTTCCATACTTCGGCCAATTGATTGTTTTTCTTTTAAATTGAAATTCCAGTAACTTTTATGTATCCAATTTGAAATGAGAAACTTTTATCAAAATTTGACCGTTTTATTAGTAAAATAATTGCCGCACTCAAAGACGTTTAATGGTTACTTACTTAAGGGATTTCCAAGAAATCCCAAGTTACCATTTAGTTTCTTGAGCTGGGCAGTAAAATAATGATGTAGGGAGATAATGTAAATCATGATGGAATTTCTTTAAGTGAAATAATAGGTGATTGAACAATACCTAAACCTAAATAGGGACCGACCTCCATGAAGTTTATGTGGGACCACCTCTGTGGTGAATCCTATCGATGACGAAATTATATTTTGACATAGATCCAAAATTGCCAAACAGAATATCATTGAGGATTTCCTCCTTTTGAAGACGGTTAACAAGTAAAACACAATACAATTGTTGTAACATGTTGTTACATATCGAGAGATAAGTTATTTATCGTAGAAGCCAGGATGCTAGGTATTTTCTAAAGCAATTTCGAGAACATTGGGATTCAAAATAAACTTTACGGTCACAAGGGGACCAATTCTCCCAGAAATGTATTTGACGAATTCTGTATATTCTTTGAACCAATCTGAGATATCTTATCGTATTAAGGCCGATTTACACCGAACGAGCAAATGGTCATACTATGGGGTCATACAGGTCATACTACAGGTCAGCAAATTGTCATACCCCATGAAATTATTTCAAATGCCAAAATAATTTGTTACCGTGGGGCATAGAATGAGAATTCATTCGTTTGGTGTAAATCGGCCTTTATGAGGATTCGATATCTAAAGTGTAACATGATGTAACGACTTTCCTTCTAGTTAATGAAACGGAAGTATTTCTGATATCACAACAAGTTGTCGAATTCTTAGAAGTTACAAGACCATTCTATTTTAACTACGTTATAACACGAATAGTTTAATTCTCGGTATTATTATTGTTGTTTCTGAGTGTTTACCATTATCCACACCAATGGGTTTATTGGTTTTTTTACGGTTGAGAATTCAACCCATAATTTCTGCAGACAAAACTACGTAAACACGACATCGCAAGATGTTAGCCAATAAGCCAATTCCATACAAATTATGTTCCACAAGGATCAGTTTTGGGGCCCTTGTTCTGCATCAGTTTGACCTTTTAAGGTTTTACATCCATATTTCTAACTTTATTTTTTTATTATATACATTCATGTAGAGCTTAATAGGGAGCATCATTAATTTACATGTTTCATCAGTCTTTTACATTTCTTAATATTATCCTTGAAGGTGTGCAACTAATCACATGTGACAATTCCATGGCGTTGTTAGCAGAAGGCTATTATTCTAAGTACCTCAATGTACTTCAATATTATGTAAAGAAGAACACGCTATATCTATGTGGAATATCATCAAACTTCGTAATAATATTATACACTGAAAGCAATAAGGTGCGGCCTAATGCCTACCAAATACTTAATACAAGCCAATAACACAAATATCGTAAAATACATAATAACTAGACACGATCTAGACTCTGTATCAATATTTTATAACAATACAGACGTTACAAATAACAACTGGAATGAAGAGACTACCGACGCTCTGACAGCAAATACAAGATGGCCGACCGTAAATATATTTAGTATTTCGACATTACAATAAATACTTTTGCGTTGGATGTTATAAATTCTTTGGAAGCAAAACAAATGCTTTAGATTTAACTCGAACTTTCAATTGACGTGGGCAATGTGTTACTGAGTCATAGGAGAACAAACATACGGATATTAGGAGGTGTTATCGAGATAATTGCCATTAATATTTCACCTGAGTGGGTTAAAACTTTAAATAAAATTGTTTTTACAAGCTTTTATTTAAGTTTCGATGTATATTAGTTACATCAAAACATGCAAGCGGAATTAGAAATATTTTCAGGCATCTGATAGTTACAATGCAATCATTTGGTAATATCAAGCTGGTCCGATGATTCAGAAGGTCAAGGTGGCCATAGGAACTCTGTAACGAAACCATGTAATACCGTCGTTTTGTGGCTCGTTTGATTTGTCGTCACAAATACTGTGAGGCTAGATAATTTAAATATTGGCTTGAACATAAGTTATAATTATAATACCTCTATGCGCCGTATGAAACTTGTTCTGTGGTTGTATTCATTTATCTAAGTGTAACACTTAGCTAAGCATCATTTAAATTAAAATAACACGACATTGTGTTTACCTTTCTATGTATTTATAATTGTGCTTATGAGGCATTCTAGAGACTAAACGCGTGGGCCGAAATTGATGATGGTTACGTCAATCGATTAGCGATTTTGCGAGTGTCAGTTAAGTCATAACGTTGGGGAATATAGGTATAGATTTTAAATGTAAGGGTACTTATATTTGTAGGTATTTTGACGCTTATAAACTTTTGTATTATATTGTAGACTAGCTGTGCCTGCGACTTCGTTCGCGTGGATGACGAAACTTATCAATGAGTTTTTAACCGCAAAATTAAGTTTGTTTTTTATTGTTTATACTTTTCCGGGATAAAAACTACCCAATGTGGTGCCCAGGATAATAAAGAATAATTATACCAAGTTTCATCGTAATCGAACCGGTAGTTTTTGCGTGATACCTGAACAAACAAACAGACAGACAAAATTATTTTTTTTCACTCTTTTGGGTTCGGTGTCGGTCTAGTAACATCCCCCGCCATTTATTATTTTTATATTTTCAATGTACAGAATTTTCACTTCTACAGATTTATTATAAGTATAGATAAGTTGTCCAATTAATTATGGCCTTTATCCAGGTAGAGTTAATAGTCATTATGAATCTCGCACGGTCTAATACATTTGTTATTTTCCTGTACGTTAGAATCGTGAATGTCCCTTGAGTGCTAACCAATTTCACAACTCTGATTACTTTCGTTATATAATCGATAAAAGATGTTGTTTTTTGACAGTCATTACAATTCTGACAACCACTACGGGATTCTGTTAACTTGCAAAAAGGGTTGTGGAGACCAGAGAGGCAGTTGTTCCATGGAAAATACGGTATTCAGTTGAATCCGGTGAGACTGGAAGCAGACCCTAACATAGCTTGAGTAAAGGCTAGGCAGAAGAAGTAGTCAAAAAGTATATCGTTCAACTGATTTATGTTACAGTTTTTGGACTCACAAATCATATTAATAGTACAGTAACATCAGTGCTATAGGTATAATTTTTATAATAACCCATTTTGAACTGAAATTTTGTAAATTGACTCTATACCAGATGTACTCTCCACCCCTTTTGGATAGATATACCCTTAAGGTAACACCCTGTATATACATTATGTTGCTTTACGAGTGGAAATAGAATATTGAATAGCCTTCATTTATATTTCGCGAGAGGAAACAGGTGTTTCGACGAATTCGCTGTAAATAGTAGATGGAGATAGGGAATGGGTGGTGCTTGAATCGTTTATCCTTATACTAGCTTCGCAGGTACTACTTCATTTGCTATAGTGAAGCGATAGGGATCGACGGCGAAAATGCTTCAATTAGGCCTGTCAAGCAATTAGTGTGTTGTGGCGATAACGTAAAAGAGATTAACATGAAACACAAAAATTAACAAAATCTTTTATATTGATAGACAATGAAATATTAATAATAATAATATAATAATATCCTGGGACAACTCACGCACGGTTATCTGATCCCAAGCTAAGCAGAGCTTGTGTTATGGTAACCAGACAACTGATAAACTTACTTATATATTTCTAAATACATACATATTATAGATAAATTACACCCAGACACCAGAACAAATGATCATGCTCATCACACAACATTTGTCCACGACCTCCGGTATAGCAGTCAGGGTCACTAACCACTAAACCAACAGGCCCGTCAGATAATATCCTAGGACAACTCATACACGGTCATCTTATCCCTAAATAAAGCGCTTGTACTATGGTAACTAAACATCTGATGAACATACTTAAATATTTCTTTATACATACCTACATATTATAGATACAGAAAATGATCACGCTAACCACACAAACATGGAATAACAATCTAACTATAATTGCGAAAGGTCGTAATGTCATTCTGAACAGGTAAAACTCGTTCTCATTCCATTACTAGCTTAGGTTCAAATTCAAAATCAGTAACCAGTAATTCGGTAACACAAGAAAGCTACCACCACAGACAGCATGCATAAATAAAATAATCAAATACTCAATCAACGGGTACAGCTTCGATTTCAACAGTTCAGTGTTATTCTATTGCGATTTGAAGTATGTGCTAAAAATAAGGATAGTAATAAACATAAACTACAAAATCGGTAAGCCGTTGAGTTAAAAATCTCTTGCAGAAATACACGGGAAATAATAATAATATCCTGGGACAATTTACACACGGTTATCTGATCCCAAGCTAAGCAGAGCTTGTGTTATGGTAACCAGACAACTGATAAACTTACTTATATATTTCTAAATACATACATATTATAGATAAATTACACCCAGACACCAGAACAAATGATCATGCTCATCACACAACATTTGTCCTGGGCGGGAATCGAACCCACGACCTCTGGTATAGCAGTCAGGGTCACTAACCACTAGACCAACAGGCCCGTCAAACTAGTGATGATGACAATTTTTTATTTTTATGACCATCTTTTAGATAATAAAAAAATATTAGACACGTATTTTTTCGTTTGCTCCATGAACAAATAATTATGAAGATACAGTAAGTACAAATCTTGCGTGACGTCACGTCTAAGCAAAAATTGTACCAAGCCGTGACAAGCCCCCACTCCTGAACTTCAAAGCGGTTTATCTTCGTATTTTGTAATTGATTTGATAAAAGAAATACGTGTCTATTATATTTTGATTGTCTAAATGGCGGACTAAATTGATTTTGACTTTTCATACCCAGTCATTTACCCTATTATAAAAGCTGTGTTTAAGCATTTTAAAGATAAAAAGCAATAAACAAGTTTAAATAGGAGGAAAATTGTACGAAAGATGCACTTTGTGAGGAAAGTCACTCAAGTTGCAGTTTTATTGTTTCAAGAGAATGCTGAACTTTGAATTATATTCAAGATTCGTTTATTTTTTTATTTTATTCAATTAAGAAAAAAACTTCTTTAAGGAAATCGCTTTTAAATGAGAAATATCTCGTCTCCCAACTGTCACTGTGATCTCATTCTCCCCAAACCATGCATCAAAACGTGGTTTGGTATTTAGAAGTTATTGTGTATTAAACAAACTCACAAGTACATAAACTACATTTTTCTGGCAGTAGCTTAAAAATTGCCATTATCTATACAAACATTTGATATAGCTTCATGAAATATACAGATTATTGACGGTAAAGTAAGTTCAAGACGAAGACTGCCTCGTTGGCCTAGTGGTTCTAAGAGGGACTGCTACGCTAGAGGTCTTGGGTTCGATTCCCAAGTCGACCAAGGTGTTATTGGGTTTTTCTATGAAATTCTCAGTAGCAGGTCGGAGTTTGGATTTGTGCCCGGTTAGTGGCTATAGGCTCGCCCCCTATTACATGGGACCTAAACGTACCGGCGAACTGTGGGTGTACATTGGTACACCTCTGCCTAACCCTTCGGGGATACAGGCGTGATGGTATGTTATGTTATGTTAAGTAAGTTCAAAACGAGATCTAAAATTGTCAACACCCAAATTACATACTTCCAACATTTTGCCAAATTGTTCACTCGAGCATATTGCTCGTGTGAGCAATTTGGCTATGTTGGCTTTTGTCGTCCTTTTGCCTATGTGTTTGTTACGGCTAATCTTCGAAACGGCAGAATTGTTTTTTTCGAAACTTTTAGACATCTAATAATATGCATAAGAAGTATTGAGAGTTCCGTGCCAAAATCTTAAATCCCATGAAAACGTTCAACAAGTATCTTTTTCTGTTCCACACAAGGAAAGTCACAGCTAGTGAAAAATAAAAGAACACTAAACGAAACTTCTAGGAAGTTTGACAATGGCTTCGAAATTCGTTTTATCCTATTAGGCGGTAATATGATTGACCTTACAAGTGAATAGATGATCTCTCTGAGAAACTCTAGATTCTCCTCCACTTATAAATAACACCGGAAGCCTAAGTACAATAGATATAATACAAAGGATCGTAGTATCTACAGGGTGTTGAGAATGCGTGGTCCTGACATTTTTAAAATATTTATTTTGTCCTTCAGTAATTAAACATTTTCTCTAGTGTCAATTCGAAAAAAACAGTCTTCCCGTGTAATCAGCCGATGATAATTTTGTGTTTCTAATCATGTTATTTGGGTAATGACTATGGTTTTACTGGAGTATGTTGTTAATTGCTATGTGCAGAATCGATATTTAATATACATATATAAAAATATGATTACGCATTTTTGTAACACCCTGTATAGTAAATATTTCACTCACTGATAATCAAGAAATCTCAAACAGGATTGTTATTTGGTAACTGTCTATGTTTCCTTGTAAAAAGTTGTTCATTTCTAGACGCAGTATTTTAAATATGACCACATCCTTATATATCAGCCTGTATAGTACATACTATTTTGTTTTCGCAGTCAAAATTAGGAAACGTTAAACGATATTTCAAAATTCCACGCCTATGAGTTTAAAAAAAAATCGACATTTCTTCCTTCGCCATATTTTAAAGTGTATGGAAATTTGTATTTACCTTCATATTTTAAAACAAAGTTAAAACGTTTTCCAGCCAAAGTGATAATAGGGAATTAAGGTTTCTCTGAAGCCTGATTTTACTTAAATTAAATACTGGATCAAGGTATTGATGAATTGTGTCATTTTTTTAAAGGTCTGCTGCCTGCTTACCTGGTTAAGAGGTACAAAGTTATGCCTAAGCGGTGTAGGTGAATTTTCAATCTTACCTAGCCTGTTTGTTTTATTTATTAGGTAGAGACCCTGGTGGTTGAATTTGTTTGCCAAAATGTCACGAGTATTATCTAATGATAAAAATAAATCGAAGTACTCTATAAAATGGTATAAATAAAAAATACACGTGGAATTGAAAGAACCTACTTTTATCATCAATTAAAACATTCCTATTACCGTTTGATCTATTTAAATCTATTTAATTCTGAAATAGTAGTTTCCTTAACGCTCGTATACACGACGACACAGGCGCGCCGCCACCGCGCAACCACTGCGCAGTGCATAAAACATATAGTGCTCTCCCAATGTATGTTTTACCTACTTTTTCTTACGGTCATCTGATCCCCAACTAAGCAGACCTTGTGCTATGGTAACCAGATAACTGATAAACATACGTTATAAACATATAATAAATAAAGTGTGTAGGTGTTGACCTATCTCGAATTTCCACAACTCAACTCAATAATAAATTAAAACCACAATCTTATCATATCTAATATATTTTTGTCCATTTTTATTTTTGTCAATTTTTGTTTTTGATTATATTTAATTTAATTATATAATTTTAATTTAATTATATATAATGAGGGGCTCGTGGCTAAGTGTAAGCCGTACGGTTTGACCGATAATACAGGTTAAGCCGCGCTCGCCGCGATTGGTCCGTGGATGGGTGACCATTTATAACATACCGAGATCCCTCCGTGTTTCGGAAAGCACGTTAAACAGTAGGTCCCGGCTGTCATACATAGATCTTTGGCAGTCGTTAAGTCAATTCTGACAACCCGTCTTACCATGGAATACGGTGTTTCCCAGTAAAATGGGTTGTGGAGGTCAGATAGGCAGTTGCTCCATGTAAAATACGGTATTCAGCTGAATCCGGTAAGACTGGTAGCCGACCCGAACATAGTTGGGAAAAGGCTTGGGAGATGATGATCTTCTCGTATAGGGCCGGCGCTGACTGACGGCACGGCTTAAAACATTATTAAAATAAGGTATATAGGAAATAACTTGAATTATTAGGAGTTCAAACAGCCAAGTTGAAGTGGAGCTGGGCTGGACACGTGTGCCGTATGACTCCGGACAGATGGGCAAAAATAGCTACCGAGTGGGTCCCTAATGCCGGAACTCGCAGACGAAGCAGGCCGAGGAGACAGTGGCGGGATGACATCGATCGCTTCTTAAGTGATTTATGTCATGTGGCTCGAGACAGGAATGTCAGTCAGACGAGGGAGACCTTTGCCCAGCAGTGGGACACTTAACTTAAGAGCCGGCTCTAAATGCTAGTCTTTTATTTTAGCTGTAAGACAATAAAATTACAGGTTCTATTGTAATACATTATTGTAACCTTTCAGCTCCTCTAAGGCTTCTCATTCCATTGTTATTTCCAGACGATTAAGTTTAGTAGCGCACTGACTTTGAAACGATCGTATATTTAAGGTTCAACACTTTTCTAGTTTATTTAATTATGCATGATGCAAGCTAAACTAACTCTACAAATGTGCGCTTAAAATTCAAATTTGGTCAAGTAGGTTAGATATAGATAATTTCGAAAATAACAATAGGTACCTGACATGGTATGAAATGGCAAAATCTATTTAATTCTTCATATAATTTAATAATAAATAACAGGTACATACTCTTTGCTTTTTTAAAAATATGTTATTAAAACTAAGTACCTAGGTAAAGTTCATTGGCTAATGACGTCACGATTTCGTACCAAATGTTCAAAATCGTGACGTTACATAAGACAACAGAATGATGGGTCCAATATTTTTTATTAGTTTATATAAAATAAAAAAACATTCCTCTACCCCATTCCAATACATTGTTCAGTATCATTGTATACATTGTTCAATACAGTGCGTGAAATTCCACATTTTATTTAATTTTTTTATTTCTAAAACATAGTTTTGCGATTTTTATTTAAATTAACACAGAACCGTAATTTCAATAAAAACTAATAATAGCGCCTCCACTCTAACAATCAATGTTAACGAATAACCATTTTAAAAATTCAATGAAGAAGATAGGAACGTAAATTCCGATGTTTAAAAATAGAGTTTTGATTCGAGATTTAAAATGGTATGTCAGTCTTCGATCCGTCAATAACTCAACGGATAAGTGTATTATTGGCTTGGTCAATATTTCTGAGAAAAGCCGAGCACACACTGACTGGTTAAAGATTTAGATATATATCAAAAGTTGCGACTGCATGTCAAACTATGCAGGGTGTTTCCAAAAGGGTATATCTATCCAAAAGGGGTGATGAGTACTCATGGTATAGAGTCAGTTTACAAAATTTCAGCTCGAAATGAGTTAGTTAAATAATATATAAAAAAAATTGTATCAATTTTATATGATACCAAGAATCATTAACATGTCACTAAGCCGAGGTATCGTTAACATTTAGCAAGTTACGTAATAAAATATTGACCCTTTATTATGATTTCAGGTGACACGTTTATTAGATTTTCGGTTTTATAATTTGTAAGATATGGAGACATAGTCCAGTCAAATAGACATTTCAGTTTGCATAAATTCGCAAAGAGGCAAAAATTGGCGGAGGTCTCAAGTACACCATTATAAAATAAATATCAAAAGTCCCCACTCATACGACTTGTGCAAAAAAAATACACAAGTTTCAGTGTCATAAATTATTTTTAACCGACTTTAAAAAAAAGGAGGAGGTTCTCAATTCGGATGTTTGTATGTTTTTTTTTTTTTATGTTTGTTCGCGCATATCTCCGTTGCTTTTCAACCGATTTGTAATATTTTTTCTTTGTTGGAAAGGGTATACTGCCCAAATGGTCCCATAGTCACCAAGTCGGGATCTGATGATGGAATCTTGGTGAAATCTAGGGAACTCTTCAAATTTTATAGGAAAACGTACAGCGATTTTGATCCAAGATGACTTCGTAAATGTAGCGGGAATTCGTTGGATGTGAGATGCGTGGCACTGGATTTCGTTTGATGGAAATTATCATGAGGACATGAGGATGATGAAAGGGTGTCAGCTGATGGCCTACCCATATTATCTAAGATTAAAAATATGTCACTAAAAATAACAAATATTTTTTTTTTTTGCAAAAAAAAAACCGACTTCAAAAATCGATTATAGGTTAATCGTAGTTTAGGTTAGGTTTATTATTATAGGTAGGTTATAGAATTATTTTTAACTTTTTAGTGCTTTTATCGATTTTTGAAGTCGGTTTTTTTTATTGCAAAAAAAAAATTATTACGATCACATGTATTGGTGTCACATGTCGGTTTGATTAACACACAGGTATTCCGAAAGTTGATATTACTTGGTATATGTTTAACTAGCTTTTGCCCGTGGCTCTGCCTGCGTGAATGTCGGCCATCGCGGCAAATAGTAGCTTATTTGTTTAAATTAATTATGTTATTTTAATAAATGGGCTACATTTCATGCCTATATTTCTTAAAATCTTAGCTTATCTCATACCAAGTTCCATCTAAATCGGATCAGGGATTTAGCCGTGAAAGAGTAACAGACAGGCAGAATTACTTTCGCATTTCTAGTTATTAGTTTGTACTATAAATTATTTGTAAAAGAGTTCCGCGCCACTAGAAAACTGCCTCGTTGGCCTAGTGGCGCTAAGCGCGACTGCTACGGTCTTGGGTTCGATTCCCAAGTCGACCAAGGTGTTATTGGGTTTTTCTAAGAAATTCTCAGTAGCAGGTCGGAGTTTGGATTTGTGCCCGGTTAGTGGCAATAGGCTCACCCCCTATTACATGGGACCTAAAAACATACCAGCGAACTGTGGGTGTACATTTGTACACTTCTGCCTAACCCTTCGGGGATACGGGCGTGATGGTATGTTATGTATGTTATGTTATGTAAAATAGTTTGTGAAAGCAAAGCTTAATAAAAAGGAAAAAGTTGATCACAGTTACTTTCCAAGATTTTTTCAGTTTCAAGAGTACAGCTACCTTTATTATCGGTGAAAAAGTACGGCTGACACATACCTTACAAAATATAACATTAGCTCCCTCTTTTATTTAATATTTGTAAAGTATAAAATTAAGATACATTGTATCTTTGGTGAAAAATATAAATATTAGACTAATAATTTTAATTTTGTTTAAATAGTTATTTATTATTTTATTATCATAATATATTATGTCGAAGCAATGTTAAAAACCAACTTGGGTTTAGACCAAAGTATTTTCCGTATAATAATTTAAATTAAATATATTTTCTGTATGATCTTATTTAATAATTATAATTCGGGCTACGAGCAAAGTTTCCTCTGCAATGTATTGCTCAGAAATAAAGAAACGACGAAAACATTAACACAAATATTTTGTAGCTGACGTTTCTACATAAGTCTATTTTTCTGCTAAATTTCAGCTTCGATTCGGGTTAAGCCGTTTTAGAGATTTCATGTTCAATAAGCGAATGACTAGATCCTACATTCTCGCTTTGTCCAATATTTACTATCCCGAGCGCAATAAAAATGGCCGTACAAAGAACGAACTATACAAAAATTTATGGATGATAAATTTTCAGGAAATTTTACGAACAGGAATACAAAGCTCAAAAGTTTTCAAAGGGTGAACTTTTTACTTTAAGGCTCGGCGCAAACGGGCCACCGACCACAGCCACCGGTGGCCAGCGACAGCCACTTAACATTTTTTTTCATATATTTTATTGCTGTAGCGCGTGGCCGCCACCGGCTACACGTGTGCGGCGTTTGCGCCGAGCCTAAAGCAAAATAAACTCTTGAAACAAGAAACCTAAAAAAGTCATCTATCCAGATATAGACAAAAAAAGTTTAAAACTCAATTTTGACCTGACTGTAAGGAAAATACAAAGCACTGAAAACATCCTGAATCGTTCGTAAAATGCGTAGCCTTTTCCCAAGCTATGTTGGGGTCGGCTACCAGTCTTACCGGATTCAGCTGAATACCGTATTTTACATGGAGCGACTGCCCATCTGACATCAACAACCCATTTAACTGGGAAACACAGTATCCTATAGTAAGACTGGTTGTCAAAATTGACTTAACGACTGCCAAAGATGTGCGTATGACAGTCGGGACCTACGGCTTAACGTGCTTTCAGAAACACGGAGGGGTCTCGGTATGTTATAAATGGTCACCTATCCATGGACCAACCGCGGCGAGCGCGGCTTAACCTGTATTATCGGTCAAGACTGGTACATAATATATTGAATAAAAAAAAGTACCTACAACGGTATAGTGAAAACTCTAAAACACAAATGATTAAGCATTAGTCAAGTCAATAGTCATAAATCTTAAAAAATATACATCTTTGTTGTTTCATAAGCAGTAAGTGGTAATTTGCTGTTATCGTACGGTAAGCATGCATTGTAAATTAATTTCTAACCGAAGACCAAAATATATGAACAAATTGAGTAGTGGCTTTATGAAATTGCTTACAAATCAAAACGTTTGTACCTCTTTCATAATGTTCGGTCAGTGGGTCATCTTAGTTCTTCTTAACTGTGTATTTCCTAGGTATATACTTCTTGAATATGTTTTTCTTTATATTTTGCTAATAAAACGTAACAATTTAATTTAAAAAAAAGTAACCTATGGAGTTTCTTGCCGGCTCTTCTCCATAGGAAGGACACTTTGGAACCGAGCAACTAGAGTCAGTAGATTTAACGTAACGTTTCTTAAGCGCCTTTTTTTGGTTTATAAGAAATAAAAACATTTTGATTTGATTTTATCTACCTTAGTTTCCTCATCGTCTTACCCTTATATTATAACTAGCTGTGCCCCGCGGTTTCACCCGCGTGAATACCTAGGTCCCGTTTCCGGTGCCTTTATATCATTGGGGCGGAGATGAATCCAACAAATCACTATCGTAACAAAAGTCAGGATTACTTAATATGGTGGTTAAGTATTATTAAATTTTCAAATTTTCCGTACAATTTTCCAATTTTATCTTTCATAAAAACCTTCTACTGACAATAACAAAAACAACAAAAAAAGAATTAGCAAAATCGGTCCAGCCGTTCACGCGTGATGCCGTGACCAAGGGAAAAAGGGATTCATTTTTATATTATTGTCTAGCTGTACCCGGCATGCGTTGCAATGCAATTTTTTCTACCTAGCACCTGCCTACTACCTACCTACCCCACTTAGGGGTATGAAAAATAGATAGTAGCAGATTCTCAGACCTACTGAATATGCAAATAAAATTTCATAAAAATCGTTCAAGCCGTTTCGGAGGAGTATGGTAACTAACATTGTGACACGAGAATTTTATATATAAGATATAGATATGTTACCATCATCGTTACATCGTTACCTACGATCTACGTACATAGTAATATTTTACTGATGTAACGTACCTAATTATTCTGAAAACACGAAAATGTACAAAAGCTCCGATTTTCTTCTATATATTGCGCCCTAAGACCTTAGAAAAGTAAACATTTTCTCTACTTATAATCGTAAATAAAAAAAAAATGAGGACAAAAGTTTACAAGAACTCACCAAAATATTAATTTGAAAACACAAATAATCACAACACGAAACAAACACACAACAAAATTTGACACTAGTTCAATTTTCGAACACTGATTTCGACTTTCCCGCTCAAAGTCATATAGCGAACCAGGACAACCGCTCCATTCGACGGCCGCTTACTGACTGGCGATTCCAAGAACGTTGAAAAATAAAAGCGCGGTGCGATACAATAAAGGAAGGGCGGATTAATTACATCTGACTTAGCACAAAGAAAAATAGAAAAATAAACATTTTCTGTACTAGAACCCATAAGAAATAATAAAGCTGAATTAAGGAAAAAAAACATTGCTCTTTTGACAGCTGTTGCTCTCTTGTCGTGTTTGAATCTTGATTATTCAATCATCGAGTTATTTGGTTAGGGTTGAATCTCATTGAAATTGTTGAACCTTCGTAGAGAGGGCAAATATTTTCTTTAAGTCGTCGAAGGCTCATTATCGTTGGTCGTTTAACCGTATTCGGGTTGCGGGAGATTTTGTTAAAGGACTAAGCAATGACTGATTGACTGCTAATTACCCGTGCTTTACCGTTATTCGGTATATTCCACTTTGTTCACCTGAGGGATACCACCTTTTTTTTTTTTGGCAGGTGAAACTCATTTATTAGCCAGCCTTGCATCCCCAGGGGGTTGAGGATGCAAGAGTCCGGGCTTCCAGAGCCTTGAGAAAGGCTCCGACTACTCCGGCAAAACACCTGGTGCCATCATTCGCTTTAGTGGCGCCGTTACGGGTCCAACCGAAGTCTTAGCACCATAACGCCCCCGGCGACTGCCCGCTTAGTGGCGGGCCCGACATCGCGACATGACCTCCGTCCTTAAACGTATAAACAAATAAATTGAAGTATTTTTTTAGGAATGAGTTAATTGTAAATCAGGCATATATACTATAAGTAAAAGCAGTAATAATTTTAAGTAAAATACTTAAATTTCCATTTTCATATAATTTTGTACAAGGGTGATATAATTCTACTCGAATAATACAAAAGGTCGCATTTGTTTACCCAGGTGATATCCCTCAGGTGAACAGAGTGGAATATACCGTTGTTGGGTAGCCTGCTGTTGTTGCTATGTTGCTGTTGCTCCTGCTTTACAACGATAAATAAACATGACCCTTATTCAGGATTCTTGGAACTTTATTTTGTTTGAGTTGAATTGCCGTGTAAAACATTGGAGTATTGTCTTTACCACAATAACGCCTACTCGAATTTTTTCCTTACATTCAATTCTGTTTTCATACTTTTGTTGTAGATTTTAATTTCTATTTATTATTACAGATAGCTTATTTTACATGATACTTTTACTCACGTACGTTCGACAAATTGCTGTTTAAAATAATTTTATGGACCTGCCTCGTTGGCCTAGTGGTTCTAAGCGCGACTGCTACGCTAGAGGTCTTGGTTTCGATTCCCAAGTCGACCAAGGTGTTATTGGGTTTTTCTATGAAATTCTCAGTAGCAGGTCGGAGTTTGGATTTGTGCCCGGTTAGTGGCAATAGGCTCGCCCCCTATTACATGGGAACTGGGAGCTCGCCCCCTATTACATACCGGCGAACTGTGGGTGTACATTGGTGCACCTCTGCCTAACCCTTCGGGGATACAGGCGTGATGGTATGGGAGGATGGGGGGATGGGACCTTTTGTTTGATCATTTGGCAGCACCTGTGACGATGGCGACTGTCTCTCTCGCCTTTTAGAGATTTTTTTTTAGGTTATAATTTTTTTTTCAATTTTTTTTTACATTAATGGAAACAGATATCGATACCTAACAATACCTTCACGTATCGGAAAGGGTTTTTTTAACACCCTGTAGTGCAGAACACGGTACGAATTGTGACAAAAAAAAGTGTGAAATTCCTCTTATTAAGACCCTAACAAGCGGTCTACATTTATTAATCACTAGCTGTACCCGCGACGATGTTCGCGTTCATATCAGTCATCTGTGCGAATAAATATAAATTAGACTGTGGTATAGAGGGTCACCATCACGAACTACCTAGACACCGGCTTCAGAATGTTCTTTTTATATATTTAAAAATTTACAAAACACATGAACACTTCAATATTATCTTGTTTCGCTAGATGAATGTTTCTAAGTAGTCTGCTATACGCAAAATGTATCAGATGTGGAACCTAGAGTTTTGTCACAAATATTGCTTGACACGTGCCAAAAAAAACAATTTACCGCTTTTTTTCTTTTGCAATAGTATTTCGTTGGTACAGCAGTCCCTAGTAAGACTACCGAGATCGGGGTTTTGGTTCGAAACCCCGAAATTCGAAATACTGAACTACGCAGTAAAATTGAAAGTAGATATCAATATTATTTACGCTCCGCTCTTCTCATCTCTGGTTTGGTGAAGTCCGGTTTTAAGACTAAGGTAGTGTTCTCATCTTAGTTAATAGCTACCAGATGTCAGTGCGGTGCCTAAGCCTAGAGTATATGTGGAAATAAGTTAAGGAACTTAGCAGCTAGGAACTATGTGGTCTGGTAATGGTGGCTGCTAATGAAAGGCAAAAGAGTGTGCGAGTGTGTTGTTTTTAAAGGGATGAACGACTGAGATAAGCAGGCTCCATTTTAATAAGGTATTTACCTGAGACCCGTGAAACTGAAAGAAAACGTTGACAATAGAGAGGCGCAGGATCAGAACTACCAAAACTGTGGTTAAAATTATTTATGACTGGAAACTAAGTAATAGACCAAGGACAACCGCATTCTACCCTGATCAAAGCCTTGGACTGGGGCTGTATCCTTAACAATAAAGTCGCTTTATGCTGCCCAGACGAAATGACGGCAGGTGGACTAAGACGGTGACAGAATGGTGGCCAAGGCATGGCAAAAGAAGCGTCGGTCGTCCGGGAGCAAGATGGGTCGATGACATAGTTAAAGTCTCGGGTCGAGTTTGAATGAGGCTGGCACAGGACCGTAGAAAATGGCACGAAAAAGGGGAGAACTATGCCCAACAGTGGGAGGAAAAGTTCTGTGGATGATGATGATGATGATGCTTAGCATAAGGTGCTGAGCTCAAATGATGCAATATTAATTTTAAGATGTAGAGAATGCGATAGAAAGTTTATTTTATTTTAGTTTTTGGGCCAAACTTCCAGTAAATAGGTACACAAACAAAATGAAATTTGTAAACGAAAAAATAGAAGATTTATCTGGATCAACGCATTAAAACCCGTGTAGCAAGCTACCTTAAAATGAATATTAAAGTTTAAGTACTTACTAAAAAATTATATCATAAAAGATCATTGAGTTTTGAGTTAAAACAATAAAAATTTACAAATACAAAAAAAAACTTGTCCATGGAATTCTATAGATGACCAACAGAAAACATTACACATTACTTTGATGAAATAATTTAAAAAAGTTACTCCTGAATTGAAAAATAAGATTCCTCATACATTACAACTAAAAAATGATCTATGAGGAATCTTATTTTTCAATTCAGGAGTAAATGTCGGTGCCATAGATTTATATCTATGGTCAGGGCATTTACGCCAGACGTTCTTTACAGCATATGACATGCTTGATCTGCAATGAGCAACACACTTAAAATTTAAAATACAAACATAATAATTTTGAGCTTATGCATCGGTCTAGTAAAAAATGCACGACATAAAGTTGTTGCTTGCGAAATTGCGAAAGAAACAACAAAATGATACAAAGATTTAAACTAATAAAAGTTAACCTAATAGAACACAAAAAGTGTTAGCTCGACTGAGACTTGAACTTGAGTAACAAAACATTCAAACGTATGTAACAAAAAGGACTCAAGAACAAAAATACAATCATTAACAACTGGATTTGAACCTGCAGCATGGACATCCATTTCCAATCCTACAACCACCAAGCTGTTTACTACGACAGCTAGTTTTCCAAAAAGTATACTTCAATCACAATGAAGAATGGTCGCTATGGCTACCGTAGCCTGCCATAGTTACCTCTTGTTTATATGTCAATAATGCCAATTTACGTGTGCAGATGAGAAAATGAATTTGGAAATTTAAAGCTCCACCCCGTATTACCTAGATATAGTAGCGTGTTTAAAAATAGCTAACAACCGTCTACGATTTACCAAAAACATTCTCTCAATTTTTTACTGCTATCAATTCAGTAGTTCATAATTGATACTGTAACATGAAATCTGACCCCCGGCAAAAGAATGTTGTAATTTACTGTTTTATTAGATGTATAGAAGAAAATGCGCAACTCCATCTATGAATTTTAAAAACAACTATTAACCTCTATTAACCTCGCCAACATGATCAAATTTAAATTATTTATATCCAAAAAGTAGTACTAATAGAATTATCTATACTCCGTTAGAGCATTTTCATTGTACTAAAACTTGTATTATATTATATTTTCATACCTTTTTACTATTTATTTACATTTTTCCGATGAATTTTCAGTACTGAATTGATGCCGACGCTTGACCAATAGATGGCGCTGTATGTCCGGAATAAATTTTATTTTTTATTTTATTTTTTGTAATAAAAACTATCCTATGTCCTTTCTCTAGTTCCAAACTATGTCTGTACCAAATTTCACACAAATCGGTTCAGTAGTTTAGGCGTGAAGCAAAGACAGACAGACAGACAGACAGACAGAAAGACAGACAGACAGACAGACAGAGTTACTTTCGCATTTATAATATTAGTTTGGATTTACATATATGTCAGAGATGAGGAGATGGTAATTTAATAAGTTTAGCCGTTGGCCCTGTCAAGTGCTTTCGTAGAACGGTTTGCAGTACGAATTATAAGACCTTCTTGCCAGACGACCTCCGTGGTCGAGTGGCGTACGCACCGGTTTCAAGGTGTCGCTATCTCTGAGGTCCCGGGTTCGATCCCCGGACGGGTCAATGTAGAAACAAACTTTTCTACATCGTCTTGGGTCTGGGTGTTTGTGGTACCTTCGTTGTATCTGAATTCCATAACACAAGTGCTTTAGCAACTTACTTTGGGTTCAGAACAATGTATGTGATGTTGTCCGCATTTTTTTTTCTTACTCTCTATGCCCTTCAGTTTCACTCGTGATAGTACCTAGTAATACCTTCTAAAATAAAAGTATTCTGTATGTATACTGTTATTTTTATATTAAGTCACTTCTTATTAGCAAAATCATAGCCAAAATCGGTCCAGCCGGAATAAAGTCGGAACAAAAAGACAGACCGAGTGAAAAATACTAATTTAAATTTTTTATTTATTTGTTTGTATATTATGTACAGTGAGTAGGGTATATTCTAGGTATAGTAAAGGTTAAGTATATAGTTATGTTTCCTAAAAATAACTTTTAAGATAGCTTACAGTGTCGTCTCAGCTTTCAACATGCTGAAACTTCAATCAGCTTGAAGTTGCCGTTAAGTCTCATGCTGTCCTTGTCACTTGAAGGTGTTCAATAGAGACTGATAAATATTTAAGAAGACATCCTTACTAATATTATAAATGAGAATGTTTTTTTGGATGTATGGATGTTTGTTACTCTTTCACGCAAAAACTACTGAATGGATTTTAATGAAACTTTACATTAATGTAGCTTATACATCGGAATAACACATAGGCTATAATTTATAATGATAGTGTATGAATTGTCATTCGCGCGGGTGAAACCGTGGGCACAGCTAGTTTAAGATAAAGTTAGTGTTTCAGTATTCAGCGGTTAGTGTCAAACTCAAATCAAAGTAGGCTTATCATTTTTCTTGTGACATATTAAATAAAATGAAATTTTGTGAAATGTTTTAGTGAAATGATTAAACAATGACACGAATAAGTTCAAAGGACATCATTTATTATCTCATTTTCCTCTTTTTTTTAAATTACTTCAAACCCAAAAATGGGTTAAGTCAACTGGCAAAGCCTTGACCTGTCAAAAATAACCACTTACCTTACTTTTAACTGGCAAAATAAAAATAAATCAATCTAAAGTAACTATGAGTGCTTTTAACCGCAATCTTTTTCTTCTTCAATTTCTATTCCATGCCACTTAAACGGTTTTGAGATTTAATAAAATACTCGTTTTTATCGTTTTCTGGGGACAATATATAAAATAACAAGAGATTCCGGGGTACCTACTTATTTCTAAAGATACATAGTAAAATATTTATTTTGTAATATGGGTCATAAAAGTTAGTCGCCAGAATACAAGGTGTTAAGAAAACCCAGTCCCACCCGGAAGGGCTTGTGATTATGAACTATATCATAGTTGGGTAGTTCTCACGAAATTTCGAAATTACTGTCCTTCATGTTTTTACAAAAAAATTGTAAATATATAGTGGCAAGTGTAATTTCCCTGCAATAAACATCACTGTAGGTATGCGTTTTAGTTAAAACTTCTGTGTCATATGTGTAAATAAAAAAAACACAGTGTATGTAATGCCGTTAAAATCATTCCCTTACTATGTCCCAACATCCATTTTCAATTACTTTTAATTTTTTTAATAAAAAGATGATCAAGTAAAAGCGATGAAATTGTCATTAACCTATTCTAAAACACTGAAATTATGAATGTATTCTTTATTAGGATGAAAAAACTAAAAATGAATTTTAAACAAATTTAAAACTCCGTGTCCAATGAAATTAAATCATTCCCTCATGACATTACTAACAGTTAATTTATAAACGCTGTTTCTATCAAAAGTTAACGCTTCCGTTTGTTTTTGATAGCTGGCAGCACTGACATTTTGTCAATAAGGCGAATTGATTGTGTACGCGTTCGAGGTTTTGTAGAAAAAAGGTAGAATACATAATTTCTTACAATTACATTTGTGTTCGTCATTACATCACGTCCTAAAAAAAAGGAAGGTTAGTACTTTAACAATAATTAATTGCGTGATGAAGTAGGGTATTGGGAGTAGTTTACTTCCGCAAAAAACCTTGTTTAAAGCATGGCCGTGTCACTAGTTTTTTAAGATTATGTCTTGTTTCGTCATTCCCTCATCGACATTCCCTCATATTATCACAGTACACAGTACAGTGAGGTAATGATGATTAGGAGGTAATGATTTTGACTGGGTTGGAATTCTTTTTTACTGTCGCTTGCTGTAGCAAGCACTTTAATTTAACTCTAACATTTTGTTTCAGGGCACAATAATGGCAAAAAAATAGAAAATCAGTGAAGAGGAAGCAAAATAAAAAAAGTTAATAAAATTATTCGTAGCAGTCTCAGACCGCAATAAATTGTGATTTTCTGGACTATAGTTCCTAATAATGTTAATTAATATATTTCATATTTATATGCAAAAGATTTAACCAAATAATTAAGCATTTTTATTTAAAAATGTTCATCATTGCTTATAAAAATCATTCCATCACCTAAGTAATCATTCCCATATTTTATCTTTTTTAAGAAGCCTTATAATTCATAAAAAACGCTTATTCTGGGGACCACTATTTAATCAAAATTTAATATTATGACTACTACAAAATACATATTAAAAAAAATCGAAATCATCATACTATTTTTAATTTTATCGTCAGAACCGAATTTCGATATTTCGTGAGAACTACCAGTTTTAACAATCACATGCCCAAATAAAATATAAAATTTTCATCATAGTAACGATAATAATGAAGTTTGAAATAACCATATTTTTTTAATTACAACACCATTTTCGTCGGTATAATTGTCGGCCTTTTGTTTGATCATTTGGCAGAACCACGGCAGCACCTGTAACACTCTCTTTCGTCTTTTGAGAAATATATTCTTTTTGGTTATATTTTTTTTGCATTTTTGAATCAGATATCGATACCTAACAATACCTTCACGGATCAGACAGGGTTTTTAACACCCTGTATACATCAGCTTAAAAATAAATAGTTGAATAGAGCATCTATTCAACTATTTATTTTTTCAGAAAATGATATCAGAATTTTTCGGCAAGGAAAACTTGTTGAAAATGTCGTGAGCTACAGCTACGGCTACGGCTTATATATACATATTTACGCCGTATTTAAATAAATAGCTAGAGTACATCGTGTAGTCACCTAATGTATGGTTTAGCAACGATTTCTTTGTTTCTACTTTCATGACTTTAAGATATAGTATAACTATATATATAGAATAATTTTTGATTTTGATTTTTGATCATACTTATTGATGTTGTACAATTAATAAAAAAAGTTTTATTGTTTTATTTAATAAAACGCAACATGTTAGTTATTTTTTTTTTCGGTAATTTAAAAAAAAAATTTTAGCAGGTTAAAATGTTTCATTCTGTGACAGTAAACAGAACAAAGCGCCTGTTGAAAACTAATTTCCTTGACACACGCACATTGCTATTACATTCTTTGCAGGCGCTTTAGTTCATACATTGTATTCCGTCTTCTGGCTGGAATTTTTCAGTAGCACCTCGAGGGATATTACTTTGAATACTGGAGAAAGTACATTAAACTTAAAGGAGACATTAATAAGATATCACACTAAGTTATAGGACTGCGCTTCCCTTTGTCTATTGGCATAGTTTTATGTTTTATACGTAAGCTTACTAAATTATTTTAAAAAGTACTTATGAGGCTTTTCTGTACTATTTTCTTGTATATATTAGGTAGGTATATAAATATAATCAAGATAAAAAAAAGTTTATTTTTTCATTTGATAGTTATAGTTGCATTGTATGTTTATTTGTCTGTGTATCAGCGTGTAGTATCGTAGTTCCTAAACGCATTTACTGCTTTTGATCCGATTTTTAATTATTGAAAGGACAATGTCAGATCTCCATAGTAACTTAGGCCCAATATTATTTTTTTCACGGGCAGTGAAAATTCTCACGTTCTTTTGTGTAGTTTAATGTCAGAAGCTTTTCTGTGTGTTTCCACTTTTGCATAGAACTTCTCAAAAATAAATTATTCAGACTTTTAAAAGCCGGAAACAAAATAATATAATAATAATATAATAATATTCCGGGACAACTCACACACGGTTATCTGATCCCAAGCTAAGCAGAGCTTGTGTTATGGTAACCAGACCACTGATAAACATACTTATATATTTCTAAATACATACATATTATATATAAATTACACCCAGACACAGAACACATGATCGTGCTCATCACACAAACATTTGTCCTGGGTGGGAATCGAACCCACGACCTCCGGTATAGCTATAAATGATTACCTATTATTTTTTTTTTGTGAAGTTCTAGATAATAACTAAACATTTTTTAAGAAGTTAGAAATGTATACTTAAATTGTTGAAGGTAAAAGCTGTCTGCGTGAATTTATTGAGTGGGCCGAAATCTGACATTGTCCTTTGATGTGATCGAAATGTATCTAAATGAAAACTAAGCTCTATTGTATATTTTAAGAAAAGCTTATACACACTTTTTCATGGGATACTTAGTTACCAATCGTATAAAATCTGTCTATCTGTGTATTAAGCCCGTGTTGTCCCGCTGCAGGGCAAAGGTCTCCCTCTCCCTCTCCCATGCACTTCTGTCTTGAGCTGGGGTGGGCCTGTCCCTTCGGTAGAAGTCTAGTTGGTCTCTCCACCTTCTTCTTGGTCTGCCACGATGACGTTTAGCATTTTGTGGGACCCACTAAAATACTAATTTAATACAATATTAATCTTTATTAACTGCTTAAATGTCCCAAGTTTTAAGGGCGGTTAAGACTTCAAAGGAAAAGCCAACATTTGCCAAACTGCCAATCTTGGTTACAGATAACGGCACCAAAATGGCAAAATTTTCAATGTAATACCACCTTTATGTTAAAGCAGTAAGGTTCATTATCTTACTTCGTTGTTACCAGATGAGCTAAAATGTGTTAATCGTTTAAACCAATATTCTGGGAACAAGTTGTTTAACCCCTAGATTAAATACGAATCCCTTTACGAAATCAAGATTACGAGGTATGTCAGTCATCAGAATAGTTATACTTTCCCCCGGTTTCGAAACCGTTGATCAACAAAAACACGTGTCTAAGGACAGTGATTGGTTGTCAGTCTTTCGGACGACGAATGTTGGGTCAGTTTCTAATTTTTCACTCGACCGACTTCAATACAAGAGCGACTGCTTAGGTATTTATTAACCTTCACTACCCTTTTTACAAAGTCCCTTATTTTTATGTTCGTCAATGTTTGTTTGATGTATAGGAATTTACATTTTGCCTTTGTATCAGCGAAGCACTGTTATTAACTATCGTAAGGTCTGGGCTTCGATTCAGCTATTTAAGAGTTGCTTGAATTGACCGAATGACCTGCTTCATTTGGTAATTTTTAAGATAATTGGCATTCTGCTAACTGTCATTACGATCATTTTCTTCGAGAGTAGGCTTATCTGAATACGAAAATTAGGCACAATGACAAGTACACTGACCAGCATTTATAATAGCTGAATCCAGGCCCTGTTACGTACATATTGTCATTCAATATTGCCTAAAATGACAAATAACTGAAAATCAATTCTTTATGGTAATTTTCTATCAATTTATTCAGTACGGTATAAATATTCATTCTTTTTTAAATAATTTCCATAGGAATTACCATTTTAATTATTAGGCTAAACGTTTGGAACTTGGTCGTAGACAGACAGACAGACAGAATTGTGTAACGTAAGCTATGTTTATAAACGTTACTGCTATTTAACCGACTTTAAAAGAAGAAGGCGCAAAATTATTATTTACTTTATTATATGAACTTTATTTACAATTCAATACTTAAATCTAATACAAGAACAAACACTTACAACTATACTAAAATTAAATCTTATATAAATACTTAAATAAAACAAACACGCGTCAAAAGATTCCTTCGAGCCGGATTATATTATGTTTCTTACGCGACGCTTCCGGCGATTGTGGATCACATTTAAAATAAAAACAAACAAACGATCAGTTTTCATTTTTCTTAGTCATTTTTTTGTATGTAATGGCTGTATATCTTACCTTCACAACTCATTTACTTTGCCTTACAATATGTCTTAATAAGCAAAATGGTTATGATAGTTAGTAGATAAGAACCACGAGAAAAAACCAAAGAGTCTACACCATAATAATAATATCTGACTCCTAATAAGTGTGTGTTTCAGCACAAACAGATTACAAGGCCGAGCGAAGTACGTCACAAGGCAATTGATACGATCAATCAATATTTGACATGTTGTGTTTGGTATCGCGAAATATGTTGAGTTTATAGGTCAATGGTCACTGGTCACTGGTCAGTATATATTATAGGTAATTACCTAGTAAGTAACCCAGAGAAGTACTAATAATATGAAATACTATACAGGGTGTTAAGAAAACCCTGTCCGATCCGTAAAGGTGTTGTTAGGTATCGATATCTGATTACAAAAAAGTGAAAAAAAATGGAAAAAAAGAAAAAAAAAAATATAACTTAAAAAAATATTTTTTTCTCAAAAGTCGAGACAGAGAGTCGGCGTCATCACGGATGCTACCTAATGAGGAAGATGAGCATGTTTTTTTTATCATCTAGAAAAATCAAACTAAAAATTAGAAAAACAATGGTGAAAAACTTTTAGCGATATCTCAAAAACTCTATTTTTTACGAATTTTTAAAGTCGGGCATTCTTAAATTTAGTTTTGGTTCGCCCGATCAACGCGTGACGTCACAACGCCCGTCCGCCGCTCCCGTACATACGATCTCGTGCAGTATTTTTATGTTACTCGCATATTTTTCTAGATTTTGCTAAATATGGAAAAAAGAGTAGCGTAAAGTTACTGAATAGGTTTCTTTGTACTAATACAACAGTTAGCACGCCAAAAAATATATCTTTACAAGCTTTTATTTAACATTCAATGTATACGTTTGTACCTACAGCTACGAGTGGAATCTTGCAACTTAATTTTGAAACAGATATCTTTAACTGATTGAGCTGAAATTTTGTATATCTGTTAAGTTTGGATGACAATATAATTTTATAGTACTTTCGAGCTGATCTGATGATGGCGCCAGAAGGTGGCCCGAGGAACTCTCTAACTAAATGACGTAATCGCATCGCGTTTGGGCTTGTTTGATAAGTCTACACTATTGCTGTGAGCTTAGTTAAATTTGAAGCTTGTGTTTAAAATTAATTTATATTAGAAACTGAAAACTGATTTGTGCCCGAAATGACAAAAAAAAGTATGCGCTCGTGTATTATATTGTCGTAAATTAATGAAAAGGAAGAACAAGTCGTCATTCTTGAAAAGATCGTTTCAATGTGAAAAATAATGCTAAAACTTTATTTCTATCCATAGCGGCCCGTCCCGGCTTCGCACGAGTATTTAACAAACATTTTAAAATATATTAATTTTAATAAACACTCACACAAACACGTTTTTGAATGGGGTTCAAAAAAAGAGTAGGTACATTAAATTTCATTATAAAGAAAATTGGATTGTTATTTCTTTTTTTATTATTGTTTATGAATCTTTCTATTACATTTTATATTTTATTTTAGTTTACTCCCCTCCCGTACTCCAGTGACGTCTACATCGCATAGTTAGCCGAGCGGAGAGAGCGGCCACCATTAACCAAGCGACTTTTTTCTAATATTTACACTTTTGAACTCGTGTTATGTTTCGAATGTAATGTCCAAATTGAAAAATTCAAGTTATATAATGGTATTATATAACTTGAATTAATATAATGTATTAATATAATAATAATATATAATATAATGTATTATATTACGAGCAGGACAGATAACAATAGCAGAAAAAAGGGGAGGCCTATACCCAGCAGTAGGTGATTCCGGGCTGATATGATGATGATGATATAATGGTATTAAAGCAGTCTTAAATATAAAGCAAATTATTTTGATAAGGATTACTACCAAGGTCAAACACAAGGTCGCCATTTCCAGCGACGTCATTGTATTTTTTTTAATGAAAGAACACTTGTTGCATTATTGGAGTTTTAGTAAGGATCCCTATTATTATTTTAATATAATATAGGCTACTTCACGCAACGAAAGTGTAGCTAATCAACAATGAAAGATTTTTTTAAATAGGTATAATAATTTCGTAGCCTATTCAAAATGCAACCAAAGAAACAATCAATCAAATCTTGCCTCTTTCTTATATTATCATAGATATCTTAATATGAAATTACAAACACACTTTAGGTTAACAGCATTACACTAACTACAAATACGGTACATACTTACGTAAAAAAACATGTTTTAATTTTTTTGTTTGGCTCTGAAACGAAATCTCTGAAACGGCTGGACCGATTTTGACAGAACTTTCAGTCACAGATAGATAATGCAATAGGAAGTTTAAACTTTATTTATTTTAAAAGGGGATTTTGTGAAACATTGGGGCACATATACTACTGAATATTTAGCATTCCGCTGCTTTTCATGTTCTCGAACATGAGTAAAATGTTCAACATAGAAATCTACCTATCTATACTGATATTATAAAGCTAAAGAGTATGTTTGTTTGCTTGAACTTGCTAATCTTAGGAACTACTGATTCAGACTTTATAACACTACGCTGCACCCAATAGGGCGAAGCATCAATGGAAAATGTAACAAAAACGGAAAAATATCCCTATTTGTGAACTTCCGTTGCGTGCGCAGCGTAAACGGTTGAAGTTAGGCAAAATTCATGTATGACGAAATTGTTCCTCTTTAAAAGTTCTAAAAAAAAGTCAGCGACAACATATGGCTATCTTTCAAGATTTAATACTATAACCGCATTTTTATGGAAATCAACTTTGTTTTAAATTATGAATTATTTGCGAAGGCGTTTTGTCAAAATTATACTAATCCTTATCTAAATAAATGTGATATTAATCACAAGTATTTAATTGTGAACAAAATTGTCTTTGACATTACTTGATTTCCATCAACATCTTAGGAGGTATCATAATTTTAAAATAACCACCGGCCGGCCCGAGCGCCCGTCGCCTGCGGTACTGCGGCGTGACGTCACGACAGGTTCTCGGCCAGCTCAAAAAGTTATCGGGGGATACGAAATTGAAAAATTTATAAAAAATTAACTACTGGAGATATCGACATAATTTTTTCGCAGTTATTTTTTTATTCACCTAAATTTTTTGATAAGCCAATAAAAATGCGTTTTTTTTTTATTTACATCTTCCTCATTACCTAACAAAAGGCCCCCAAAAATACCAACAAAATTGGTGTTGTAAGTAGTTTTTGTTTTAATCTCAGGGAATTTCGGGGCGAAAAATGGTTGTTTCAAAATTCATTATTATTGTTTCTATCATGAATTTTCCAAATTTGATATTTTATTTGGGCATGTGATTGTGAACCCTATATCACCCTTTCAGGTCGGACAGGGTTTTCTTAACACCCTGTATAGGTTAGTGCCTACGGATGTAACTTTGAAGAAGTTTTGTATGATTATTTTGCTTAGATACCACTAGTAGAAAATCGGTCAGGGAAAATATGGATATCAAAGGTTTTAGTTTCATTATATTTGTTTTTTTTTTAATATTCTAAGGGTGCGTCCACATCTGACGAACGAGCATTATACGAGCAGCTCGCGAGCATGCCGCGAATGCACTAGTGTCAATAACGCTGTCTGACAGCGTGGAAGCCGACAGACTGGAAGCCAACCCCAACAATGTAGGAAAAGGCTTGCCAGCATATCAAGACCGCAATCGAAACAAATACATGTAAAATAATACGAACAGTAGAAAGGATAAAGAATTAACAGTAACAGTAATTATTTTCTGAAAACCGCATCAAAATCGGTTCAGCCAAACGCGGGATAATCGCGGACAAACATACATACATACATACAGGTCAAACTGAGAACCTCCTGTTTTTTGAAGTCGGTTAAAATGGATAAAAACTAATGCAGGATTTGAACCCGCGACGGTGTGCTTGTGATCGTATATGAATTATGATAAAGGTTTATTTTGACCCGACTGCTCCCTATAGACCCTATAGACCCCTTAGTAGCCAAACAAAACAAAAGCAGGTCAAAACATGGGCACCGCTAGAAAGTCATAAAAAATCTGCTCTCGTGCAAAACTTTGATAATTTTCTCAACAAAATTAAGCAATCACTTTTAAAGTTTGCCTCTTATCTCTCTCTGACATCCCTATTTTTCTTTACGACTTTCTTAGTGACTTAATAAAATAAAGAAGTACAATACTATTGCGGATAAAAGAGTACTTAAGTCAATATTTCTACTATAAGGTTTTTTTAGCTGTAAGGCTCGAATTCAGAACAGTTCTTAACGAGCTTGCAACAAAATTCAGGATTTCAAGTCATAGAATTTTAAAATGTATACTGTTACTTAAAATTCCAAAAACTTGGTAATTAATTTAAAATGATGTTTTCTTTTGTGTAACACGCGTTAAATCTATGGAAATCACATTTACTTTCCATAAGTGATGTGACTAAGTTTTGTCACTTCAAATAATGGATGCGAGAGATATCAATTATTTAAGTAAATAATTTTGAGCTGAAATTTTGTAAACTGACTCTATACCAGATGTACTCTTCACCCCTTTTGGATGGATATACCCTTTCGGTAACACCCTGTATATGATTGTTTTTAAAAATAGGAAATACATTTCAGGCGACCTTACTATCAGATTAGGTTTTAAATCAAAACCTAAAATGACAGTCGTAAGGGAGACAAAAAAAAATGATTTTATTTACTTTAAGTGATATCATTATAACTCGAAACACGTGTTTGTTTTGGAACTTAAGTTTGTTTTCTAATTATCGGTATTAGATCACAAAATCATGTGTATATGGTAATTTACCGTAGTAAACATTGCACCATATATTTATTTTTACAATTTATTATAAAGACTTTATTGGTATAAGGCACCAGAAAACCATGTGACGTAATTTCCCCTTGTAAATATTGCGAAATAATTTTTCACCATGTAATAGATGTGTCACCCCGTCTGACACATACTGTACATACAATAAGATTATTTAGCACCTACTTATTTTTATTTGAATTTTCTATTAAAGGTTTTCATGTCTCACCTTTATTTTCAAATAATTATTATTTTCTTTTTTTCATCATCACACATCTCACAGGCACAATTTATTAAGTGTCCACTTAAACTTTGTGAAGTAACGTCACAAAATAATTGTAGAATGATTTCCTTTTTCAATATTTTACATTAGTTAATTTCCGTGTAAATAAAAAAAAAATGTACCCTATTGTTAAAAAAATAATAATTTCGATCACAGAAAAAAGTTGCCCACGGTCCCGGAAAACAGCACCAAATTTCATCAAAATTGATCACGCGGTTTACTCTCCCATTTATAACATAAATCTGGATTGTCGTTACTTGTGTAATCTATAAGTATTACTAACTTGACCCCATGATATGTTATCATAAGTATTAGGGGACGAACCGTAAAGCTATTGAAAATAATTATTAAGATTAATTTGCCAATTAATGTTGTCAATAAAACATAATTATGTCGATAACTAGGGATGTACAAGTTTTCCTTATTGATTTAAATTCATGCTGTATAGATATTCTTGCTGTATAATCACTTTTGCGATACATTGTACTAGTACACCTAATTCCGGGAAAACACGATCACATGGAAAAAACGACTCCTCCTAAAACACGATATTCCGGGAAAAAGTAGCCAAGTCCTTTTTACAGATTTAAATCAAATGAATACCAAGTTTAACAAATATTCCTTGTCCCAGTGATCCCATTATTTGTGTATCTCGAATTTACATTTTCTAAGCATAATCCTGATATTTTTCAGGGATTATTTTGACAAATTAAAAATGGTCTACACCAAGGCCGAAACTGTAGTGTCGCGTCTTAACTTTTTAGGTAATAACTTACACTAATTACTGAGAAAAATAATCATGAAATTCAGACATAATTTGACAGTTCTTTACATGTGTGGGTTTGTTTTGACAAGCAAACTTTAGAAAATAGCCTATTTTCTTTTCTTTTTCTTTCTTCCTTGAGCTTGTATTCATTTAAGATTGAAAACTAAATTGAGTCTAAGCGCCATTATTACCGTCTTTACAAGAGAAACTGTATGGACAAACATAGGTTTAAATTATGTGTTGTATAAATTACATACCAATAAAAAAAATATAGATATTTTTTCACAAATTAGCCTAACCTAAGTAATTATAAAAACTTATAAAAAAAATAGCACAAATATGAGGCATTATAAATTTATTTCAGCTGCATTCCCGTTAGATAATTCATACTTTCTAATAATACTCGTAAAACTGGTATATTTTCAGAAAATATTTTTAATTTTTGCTGACGCACTACTAACAGATCCTATACTGTTCGCGAACACATCTGATTATAACGACATAAACAAAATATTTGCTCATATTAAACGTGTAGAGTTTGCAACGAAAGCTATAAAATATAAAAAAATATTAGACATTAAAATACATAAATTACTAAAAAAATACGATTCTAATGTTAGTAAAAAGCAAGTTTTTGTATACGACATGACCAAAATAAACAAAATAAAAAGTTTTATACAGGGTGTTAAGAAAACCCTGTCCGACCCGAAAGGAATAGAGAATAGAGTTCACAATCACATGCCCAAATTAAATATAAAATTTGGAAAATTCATGATAGAAACAATAACAATGGATTTCTAAATAACCATTTTTTGCCCCAAAATTTTCTAAATTTGAGATTAAAACAAAAACTACAACACTAATTTCGTCGGTATTTTTGGAGGCCTTTTGTTTGGTAATTAGATAGAATTTGTGACGACACCAACTCTCTCTAAAAAAATCTTTTTTTTTCATTTTTTTCCACATTTTTGTAATCAGATATCGATACCTAACAACACCTTCACTGATCGGACAGGGTTTTCTTAACAGCCTGTATCATAATTTGATATTATTATTAATATAAATGAATATTTAATAATTTAAAAATGCTTTCTTAAATAGATTTGATATTTACCCAATAGCTGATTACATATGGACCTAATGTTAATAATGTGTATTAAGTTTATGTAGTATTTTTAAATGTTTATTTGTGTTTAATAAAGAATTACTAGTATTAATAATGAAAAAAAATCAAAGTGAGCAGAATAAGTATCTACAAAAAGATTTTTTTTACATGGAACTTCGATCACACTTATTTTTTCTCGCTGTAAATGCTATTCAGGCATTCCTACAAAATAAAATCCTTCTGATTATATATACAGTTTTTTAATATTCTTTTTAATATTCCGGGACAACTCACACACGGTTATCTGATCCCAAGCTAAGCAGAGCTTGTGTTATGGTAACCAGACAACTGATAAACATACTAATATATTTTTAAATACATACATATTATAGATAAATTACACCCAGACAACCAGAACAAATGATCGTGCTCATCACATAAACATTTTTCCTGGGTGGGAATCGAACCCACGACCTCCGGTATAGCAGTCAGGGTCACTAACCACTAGACCAACAGGCCCGTCAGTTGAACTGATAACACCCTACTTTTTGTGCCGTCGGTTAAAAATAACTTATGTTTCCAACAGTACTCGTGCCATGATTGACCTGTACATGTGTTTTAATAAAACACAACAACAGCAATTGCTTAAATTAGCCACAATTAATTGTATTAGGAGAGATCGGAGGTCGATTTATAGAGTTCCTTGTTGACATACGAAAAACGAAATAGTATAAATAGTACTTTATGAAGTATAGTCATCTATGTTCCATCTAGTTACCTATCCCGCGGCTGGGCTAACGTCTCTTCATATATAGAAAAAGAACGAGCATTGGTCACCACGCTTACTCGCGGGCTGGCGATTTCAGATTACATTTCGAAATCCCGGTTACCTCACGATGTTATCCTTCACCGATAATTGTATCATAAAATAATTAAAAAGTAGGAATTATAATTTCTCAAAGCAGTCGAACTAAGAGCAATAGAGATAGCAATTGATTCAAACGAATGCATGTGCCCATCTGCCTAGCCTTTTTTCTCAAACTATATCTGCCTCATTGGCCTAGTGGGTTTAAGTGCGACTGCTACGCTAGAGGTCTTGGGTTCGATTCCCCAAGTCGACCAAAGTGTTATTGGGTTTTCTATGAAATTCTCAGTAGCAGGTCGAAGTTTGGATTTGTGCCCGGTTAGTGGCAATAGGCTCGCCCCCTATTACATGGGACCTAATCATACCGGCGAACTGTGGGTAATCCCACAGCCTAACACCTCTGCCTAACCCTTCGGGGATACAGGCGTGATGGTATGTTATGTTTTATATTGGGGTCGGCTTCCAGTGTCACATCCAGTTCAACTAAAAACCGTATTTTACTAGGAGCAGTCGACTGCTTATCTGACCTCCAAAACCCATTTCCTGGGTATCACAGTAGTACATAGTAAGCAACGTAGGACAGTCGGGACCAATAGCTTAACGTGCTTTCCGAGGCACGGAAAACAGATTCTCACCATTCTAATTAAAGGAGCATTAGGTATATTGATTCTCACATTTGATCCCTTGTGATATACAAAACTAGCATTTTCATTCAATACAACGATCATAAGAACTTGACTCCTATACTTTGGAGAATAAAGTCAATTTTCGTAAAACAATCGACGAGCTTTAAACTATTAGGCCGTGGTTGGCGTAAAACTTATTGTATTGTTTTTATCTAAAATGAACTGTATACTGCTAGATATAAAGTTCATATTACATTGCATCCTCAAAATTCTAATTTTCTAGTTCTTCAAGACGTATTTTCAATCCCAAACTAGATCGACCATAAGACCACTTAAAAAAATATACCGTTACGAACAAAAAAAGAACTTCTTTTATTAAGTCAGTTAAGAAACAGTCGTTATCGACGGCTTAAAATAATATATATATGGTCTTTTCACCGATCCACAAACTTATCAATAGTTATTATTTCATTTGATTAAGACTAATTAATAATGAGGTCTGTCAACCCACTTATAATATGATATTGTTTGGCAACCTGTTACTTACCGAGACACTTAGCAACGGGACCAAAATAGACAATTCTAACTATGGCGTTATTTACGTGGAGATTTTCCTCCAAATATGGGAACATACAGGAAAGTCAGCTTAGTAAGGTACTTACAACTTTTACATAAATATTTATTTTTCCCAAATAACGTATGAAAGATAAAGAGTTTTGGAAGACGTAAGTAAGACTTTTGCCCAGAAGTGAAATCCAATAGTAATCCAAGGGTAATAAAATAGTAAACATTAGCGTTTAGTTTTTATAACCAATGCTATGAAAGTAATATTAAGAGCTGATTAATCGTTCGCTTAATTGCTTTTCATAAATTTTTCATGAGTTTACCTTAGGGAGCGTCGGCTCGTGTAATGCTCGTTCGTCAGATGTGGACGCACCCTTAGGAATTAGCAAGATAATCGAGACTAGAATCCGAAATTATTACTTTTTGTATGTTAAATAAAATAAATTATTATAAATAAAACGATATAGCCGACAGTCCCATATAGACTGTTGTTATAGACTCGACCAGACATTTGCAATTATAACTACGCGACGGGGGAGCCCCTTATTCATCGTTCAAGTTAAAGTACCTGCCGTGACGTAATGAACAGTAACTGTGAGAAATAATTCATAGAATGACGTCATCAAAAGTTGTGTTTATAGGCCTTGATTGGAATAGGCAGAAACCAGAAAATGTATACGTGTTAACTAAGCCAGTACATGTAATCGCTTTTGGCATCGGCTCCGCCCGGCCCCCCGGGTGTTTGTTATAGGGACCAAAATAGTATATATATGTCCTTTCTTGGGAGCCAAGCTTAAATCATACCAAGTTTCATCAAATTCGGCTCGGCCTTTTAGCCGTGAAAGCGTAACAAATAGACAAAAATACAGATTTACTTATGAATTTAATTTGATATTGGATTGATTTGGATATTTATAGGTAACTCACACAAGATCTCGCCTTTATACAATCTGTTCAGTATGTCTATTCTGTAAATAATTTCGGTATCGAGCTTCACCTGAGTGACAATAAAGCTCACTTCAAAAGTGAACCCAATTAGCCTTGATTTAGAATTCAAATTCGAGAATACGTATTTCACATCTCACCGCGGATTCCGCTGTCGAGACATGAAAATAATCTTACAGAATAGCACTACAGGCTTAAAAAATTATAATAATCTTAATTTTTTGTTAAATGTAATAGTAAGATATCTTATCTTTATATATATAAAATTCTCGTGTCACAATGTTAGTTACCATACTCCTCCGAAACGGCTTGACCGATTTTTATGAAATTTTATATGCATATTCAGTAGGTCTGAGAATCGGCTACTATTTATTTAAACTTTCATGTACAATTGTGGTACATAAGGCTATCTATCTATTTTTCATACCCCTAAGTGGTAGTAGGTAGGTAGTAGGCAGGTGCTGGGTAGAAAAAATTGCATTGCAACGCATGACGGGTACAGCTAGTAGGTATATATATTTTTATTATGAAGTTCTGTTACCATTGCATTACTAAACACTTTTGTTTCCGCATATATTTTTCTTAGCATTATAGTTACAGTACTACAAAATGGAGACAATGATGGGTAAGGGACAAGTCTACGAAAAACAACAAGTTATTGTGTTATTGTTTAACCAGTATACCTTCAATAACACAATACGTTCTGATGATGACAATAATAATATTCCGGGACTCCTCACACACGGTTATCTGATCTAAGCAGAGCTTGTGTTATGGTAACCAGACAACTGATAAACATACTTATATATTTCTGAAAACATACATCATCATCATCAGCCGGAAGACGTCCACTGCTGAACAAAGGCCTCCCCCGTGGAACGCCACAATGAACGACAACTCGCCAATTGCATCCACCGGGTGCCCGCAACTTTGACGATATCCAAAAACATACATATTATAGATAAATTACACCTAAACACAGAACAAACGATCGTACTCATCATACAAAGATTTGTCCTGAGTGGGAATCGAACCCACGGCCTCCGGTATAGCAGTCAGGGTCTCTAACCACTAGACCAACAGGCCCGTCAAATAGATTTGATTTATAAATAGATATACTTATAAATTGTACTCACGCACAGTCGTTTTAAAAATACGTTGATAAGACAGATTCCTTGCCAAATTATAACCGCACATTTTTCTGTCAGAATTCCTCAGGATGCACTCCTTTTTAGACGACCTCCGTGGTCGTGTGGCGTAAATACCGGTTTTCAAGACGTCGCTATCTCTACGGGCCCCGGTTCGATCCCCAGACGGGTGTAGAAAATCCTTATTCTACATTGTCTCGGTACTGGGTGTTTGTGTGTGATACCTTCGTCGTATCCGAATTTCATAACACAAGTGGTTTAGCTACTTAGTACTTACTTTAGGTTAAGAGCAATGTATGTGATGTTGTCCACAATGTTTTCATTTATTTAATTGATTTTTCACATAGATATTTATCTATCTATCTGTAGGTACACAAATAAAGAAATGTTTTAATAATAAGACTTATTAGACTTGTCTATTTTTAGCTTTACAACATTGTTTGAAATTCTGTTGTCTGCTATTTAAATCTCATATAATACCAAAAACCTTACAACTATACTAAAATAAAAACTTATATATAAATAAATAAAACTAACACGCGTCAAAAAATTCATCGTCATCTTTGTCAATGGCGGGAAACGAGGCAGCATTGCCACGTCGAATGGCAATGCCGATTCTCTGTGCAAGGAACAAACCAGCCCTCTGATCACGAGTAGAGTCGACCAAACGTTTTGAGAGTTCCTTAAAAAGAATTCGTGCACTTAGTCCCCATGTCTTAAGAATGGCTAGACCGAATTTTCAGTATTTTTTTTTTGTTTTTCTTTCTATTATTGTCAGTGCAAAGTTTGTATGAACGAACATTAACGAAGAATCTACAGGATATGTCAAAAATGTTTGATCATACCACGAATCACGTAATATATAACGAATGCGCTCTACCACGAAATACAATAAAATGGGATGGCGTGTATAAGGGTGCGTCCAGGGGCCCGATGCCGTTATTTTAAGTCAGTGAGTGGTGGGTTAATAAACGTTCCAGTGTACTTGTTATTGTGCCTAATTTTCGTATTCAGATAATTTTAGTTTAATGACAAATGTACACCTGCTTGCCACTGTTGTCATTGTAGGATTGTAAGTGACTGTTCTTATCCATGACGAACGAGCAATACACGAGCAGCTCGCGAGCATGCCGCGAACGCACTAGTCTCAATAACGCCGTCCGCCAGAGCCCAGAGGGCGCGCGCCGCTCGTGAGCTGCTCGTGTATTGCTCGTTCGTCAGATCTGGACGCACCCTAATATTATTTCATATCGTCACTTTTCCTTTATCAGTTTTCGTTAAGATAGAATACGTTTTCTTTCGGCGAAATGTTGATATTTGAGGAAACTGTTTGCGGAAACGCGTGTTCTTCTTTGAAATATCGCTTCTGCCCATAGACATGAACAAATTTCTTCAAGAATGTAATGTATTTATTATTTATTTATTGTTATTATTTTATTTTTGGCCATTTCGTCCCACAGTACTAACCGAAAAAATATTTAACCTTCCCTTGTACGTAATTTTGATCAGCTGATAATAATTTATTTTATCTTTCCAATTTATTTATCTCTTAAAACAGCTTCAATATAAAAAATTTCGTAGCAAGTTCGACATCAAAAGCCTTATAATCCAGCCTTTAAACATCCCACTGCTGGGCACAGGCCTCTTCCCATTTTCAGTGAAGACACGAGCATTGATACCCACGCTTGCTTCATGCGGGTTGGCGATTTCAGATCCCAAATTTTGGAAACAGATATTTTCCAATACACAATGTATTTTTCGCAACAATTACTTGGCTACATAATAATATAAACGGAATGTTTATTAAAATTATCTATTGTTTTCACTTACCCATAATAGCCTTTGGGGAAGACATGTCGAGACATGGAATAATTTGATTTAATTCTAGAAATTACTTAACTTCAAACAGTTTTAATACCAAAACATGTCTAAGATTTTTTTTCAAGTTTTTTTTTTGTTTTGACCTATTTTACAGAGCGTCTGTATGGGCTATAGTCCAATATTTTTTTCAGCCTACGTAGGATCCCACTGCTGGGCAAAGGCCTCCCTCTCTGTCCAATATATGGCACGATTATTAATTATCTTTATATACTTCACTAAGAATAAAATCAAACCATGTATTTCAAACAAACAAAAAAAATATATTTTTGGTTAACTATACAATTTAAATACTTTGAACTGGCATAAAACAATCTTGTTCACAATTTTTAGATAAATTTGTTTAAATAAAAACAAAAGATTTTCGGTCCTATTCAAAATGTTTACATTAAAAAACATGGTACGGTAAATCTTTTGAAAATGTTTGAATAAGCTTTATAAGAGGAAATAATGAAAATGTCGACAAAAAAATTAGAATTAAATCGGAGATTTTGTAGGTATAAATCTCCCTGCCCTGTTCCTAATTAAATTATTAGGGACTTCGCAATGCGTATTTAGCTTCCTTTCATCTCTACTACTCGTCATCTCGGCATTCACTGCTTTCTTTCTTATGTCATCTTTCACACAATCCATCCATCTCTTTTTCGGTCTTCCTCTTCATAATATATGTATCCAAAGAAGGCTATTTAATTAAATTTACTAAATTCTTAGAAACGATGAATTGTAACCATTTTGTAGAGATGACAGTAAATAGGTAGATTAAAGATTTTGTATGTTAACTACATTTGTAAGGAATCCCCCATACCACATTTCTTTATCAAGAGATACACTGCTGACCTACTGGTTTCGTTTCTTATAAACCCCCGATGAAAGACGAGTGTTATAAGTTTTACGTGCCTATCTGTATATGAGTGGCATTACAACTCGAAAACGAATTGACCGATTATGATGCGGTTTTTTGTTTACAAAATGTTTTTATTTCAAGTAAGCCTTTTAGGCACTTATGTAAGGTAATTACTCTAGTTACTCTGTTCCGAAATGCCAATACAGACAGATAGACATATGGAAGAGAGCCGACAAGAGACTCCATAGGCTACTCTTTTAAAAGAAATACAATAATTATTCAAGTTTGAAAACAACTGTTATCGAGATTGTGACAGCTCGCGAGCAGCTTGCGAGCTGTTACTGTATTGCTCGCGACCAGCTCGCGAGTGGCGCGCGCACGTCTGGCGGGCGGCGTTATTGACACTAGCGCGTTCGCGGCATGCTCGCGAGCTGTCACTGTAATCCTCGTTCGGTCCTCGTTCGTCAGATGTGGACGCACCTCCAGCTTTTCAAGGCGTGTCGAGTTTTTAAATCTTTCAATTATCTGCTTACTTCTTTCTTATTAAAAGAGAGGACATTATCGTCGTATCTTTGTTACTTATAAAAAAAGAAATATATCATTCTAAACATAATAGTCTTTGCATGCTATTCATTATGTTAAATATTTATATAGCTTTCTGCAGCTATGTAAATATTTAATAATATGGGTAATTATAAACACTAGTTCCGTGTTTCTTCTCTGATTAAGAAGGTGTAATATTTCCTGCGGTAGGTTCACTTCATTTATTAGAATATTCTCCAAAACATAACATACCATCACGCCTGTATCCCCGAAGGGTTAGGCAGAGGTGTACCAATGTACATTCATAGTTCGCCGGTATGTTTAGGTCCCATGTAATAGGGGGCGAGCCTATTGCCACTAACCGGGCACAAATCCAAACTCCGACCTGCTACTGAGAATTTCATAGAAAAACCCAATAACATCTTGATCGACTTGGGAATCGAACCCAAGACCTCTAGCGTAGCAGTCGCGCTTAGCGCCACTAGGCCAACGAGGCAGTTCAACAAAACAACTATACTAATTAATTTAATTATTGTATGAGGGATTCACAAACATTCAATTCACTTGAACAAAGGGCACCCCGACTTGGAACATGCTTTGTGGATTATGCGAATTTTTAAACTATACGGGGATCGAACCCGCAGCATGTCGCACACATTATGACCTATTAATTCTTGACTATTCGTCTAAAGTCGAACTATAATTTCATATGCACACTTATTTTATACATGCAGAAGAATCTTTGTCTGTTTAGCTGTGAAAGCCTAAAATTTCACAGCCAAACCACTGTAAAGATATTGATGAAATTAATTACGGACGGCTTAAATCCCTATAAAGGTCCTGAAATACTTTTATTGCGACAAATGACAACCTTGCAGGTGGAACCGCGGGAAAAAACTAGTTGATACATAAGCTTACACGGATATACGGAAACCTCGCTTTTTATACATCATTAAAGCTTCTGACACATTTTCATACAGGTTGTCGGTCGGAAAGGTTTTATCAAAAGATGCTTACAAGAAAAACTCAAAATATCTTGAGGAAAACCTGGTCCATTTCTTTCACTGGTTTTCTTGAATACAATAACTATGTTATATTCACGAGTTAACTACTATATGGAAACCTAATAAAAATAGAATTTCGCTAAAGAATAAAATCTAAAAATAGTGGGAAATTCAAGAATAATTTTCTGAGAATGACCTTTTAATAGGTATTCTTAGATGGCATCGTTGGTTGAAAGTGGCTTTAGAAAAAATGTGGGTAACTTGTCTGATATGGTAGCAACTTCGGCGAGGCGAATTTAATATTACATTGACACCGTGTAATCTCATTAAATACATCTAAATTAGTGTTTCTACATAAAAAGAACACGAAAAGAACTCAAACAGTAAAGTCGACCAGTAAAATTTGACGATCTCCGTGGTCGAGTGGCGTTCGCACCGGTTTCAAGGTGTCGCTCTGAGGTCCCGGGTTCGATCCCCGGACGGGTCAATGTTGAAACCAACTTTTCTACATTGCCTCGGGTCTGGGTGTTTGTGGTACTTTCGTTATTTCTGGATTCCAGAACACAAGTGCTTCAGCTACTTACTTTGGGTTCAGAGCAATGTATGTGAGGTTGTCCGCATTTATTTATTTATTTAAATATAAACATGAAAATAAGTACCTACTTGTACTTTGATGAATGAAGTCTGCCTTTACTGTGCCATATCTTTTTTCATACAATATTTGGGTACTTTTTGCAATAACAAAAGATAAAGTATCTTTTTTAACCTTTTGAACGCCACGGTCGTGTATAGACGACAGAAGAAAACGTGCCTAAAACACACCACGGTCGGGTATAGACGACAAGAATACGAATTTTTTTAAGTACAAAATAAATAATATACTCGTACTTGTATATTTATTTTGTATTTTTGTTTTGTGTTTTTGTTTGTCGTCTATACACGACCGTGGCGTTCAAAAGGTTAAAAATTGTACAATGGTATATCGTACGTTGTTATTGGTTCCTAGTCCATACCTACATTTCTGCCCGTTCTCCTTTCTACAAAAATTTAGAAATCGATTGTATTTTTCATCACGTTCAGTATTTTTGGCTGAATAAACTGTAATTATACTTTAGCTATCTGAAAACATTTATCTAAATAAGTACAAGTATACAAGCATCTGCGTTTTAAGATATTTCACGATAATGTTAGAAATACTATTATTATTTATTTAACCATTAGCAATCTCTCATGGTTTCTATGCCCTGTAAGATACTCATGTTTCATTACAAATAAAAAAAAAATATCAGAAAATAAATCCCGATGTTCTTGAGTTTGAAATAGTTTACACCATTAATAACTGAAGTTCAGACAAATTTCTTCGTTTTATATAAATTAATAAAACTATCTTTTACGGATTTTGTCGCGGTTTGCATTGATTTTAGGTCCCGACGTCTCAGCACCTTTGCAGGTAACCTGGAGACGGGCATAATCCGTACAAAAATAGTTTTATTTCAATGTCTAACATTCGCGTTAACCCAAGAAAGCAGTTTTATATAATATTAAATTGGGAGCCTAAACTACTCTACTACAGGGCTTTCCTTACTTTTCTCTTATCACTCATTCACAGGTACTTTGCATCCATTTTACATCCAACTCTACTTACCTCTCAATTAAATAGTAATAGACATGTTACGTCTTCATCTGCCTTATATATAAGCAAGCTATAATGACAACACGCTACAGTGCGCAAGCGCAGTTCTCAACGTGGGACGAGTATCAATCAACTACTCATCGCGACATCAAATCAATTCAAAATTCGAACGTCTATTTAACCGTTTTATTAAATTCAATATTCTAAATAAAAAATTTGAATTTATCGGTAAAATAAAATTTAAATTTAAATTCAGTGTTTAGGGATTTTAATTTTGTGTTATAAATAAATAAGTGGTGTTTAAAATACAAAATGGTGAATAAAGTGTATAAAGTTAGTTCGGGAAAGGAGAAGATTGGAAGCAAACACAATCAGATTTTAATGTCTATTGTCGGTGAGTTAATTGCAAAGTGACAATTGCGTATATTATAGAGATCTAATAGACGATAGACAATGTAAATTGTTTTTTATTATTGCGAACAAAATGATTTATTATTCCTAGACAAACTGTTAAGTGTTTTTCTTTTTAATTAAATGGAAAACTGTACCTATCGATAATGCTGGCCACGTAGCTTAGTACTAGGCCGAAAAAATTACTTTAGTGACATTGATCGACAAGCTAAGAAGAATTTAAGTAAATTAATAAAATAGTGCTTTAAAAGATAACAAAAAATAGTTAAATTTTAATTACGCTTACTTAATTATACACTTCACTTAACTAATTTTAAGTTGTAGGTTTATTAATATTTTAGGAGAGATTATGAGAATTAGAAAACCGAGTGACTAAAGATAACTAAAATATACTAAAAACTGAGAACCTCCTTTTTTTTTGAAGTCGGTTAAAAATAATGTAAAATGTATAAAAAAAAAAGTACAGAAAAGACAATAAATAATTTATTAAATGCGCTAATACGTAAAGTAAATAATATGATGACTAGGTATGAAAAACCAATATCTGTTTGGTCTGTCTGATAATAAAAATATTGGACTTCGATGTATAAGCTACATTATTGTAAAGTTTCATTAAAATCCATTTAGTAGTTTTTGCGTGAAAGAGTAACAAACATCCATTCAAACAAACAAACTTTCGCATTTATAGATAATATTAGTAAGATTTCTTTTGTGTATGTTTTTGGGTTTAGAGAACGATCTGTAAAAGAATAGGGGATAGTATGCGTTAGTGTGGCCAACTACTGGGCGAAGCGTATTTAAACTTTAATATACAAGATTACCATCGACTCGAAAAGAAGAAGAAGAAGGGGATAGTATTACTGGAATCTTTGTGTTGAATTGTTGATAGACTGACTTTACGTAAACCGTGTTCATTGTTCACACTCGATTTCAATCCCTCATTCTCATCTTTAATTCATTACCTATTATTGACCTATACCTAAGGTGGCTAGTACAAGGTCAACAATTGAAGATTAGAACCTTCAAATTTTAGGATAGATTAGTTAATACCCAACGAAGGTGCGCGGTGCGATTTCCGCTGGACGTGAACCGACGTTAGCGTGCCGTCCATTTTGTATTATTGTGTATGACGTTTGATAAGAGCTACTGTGTAGCCTACATTGAATAAAATAATTATTTTTGAACTAAACTAAATTAATTTCAACGAAGTTAGGTAAACTTGTAAGTCATATTTAAATAAGGTAGACAAGAAAGTCAAAACTATCTTAAACATAGTTAAAGAACTATAAACTTATTACGAAGTTGTGCAAAAGGCTACTAAGTCGCAATTGCTCCTAAATCTCGTTGTTAGGTCCTTCTTACACATTCCCCCGTCCCTAGACCAAGCTGCCCCGAACCGGCGAAACTAGCAATAAAAATATGTCCCTAAATAATTAAAACTCAGATCCAGCCAACCCTTGTTGTTTTGCCTTATTAAGATTGTTAGCAACGCACTAAGTCGAGGTCCGAACCCCGCAGGGGTGCAAAAACCCAGACCCAAGGCAATGTAGAAAAGTTGCTTTCTACATCGACCCATCCGGGGATCGAACCCGGGACCTCAGAGCTAGCGACACTTTGAAAACCAGTGAATACGCCACTCGACCACGGAGGTCGTCAATGAAAACCTTTATGAGTTTGTATGACGATAGTCGCTTGGATACTAAACTCGTCGGGTACTTATACATCAGCCACTTTAAAGAAATAATGAACGTGCCTTGAGATTATGAACCTTAATTCAATGACTTATAGTTCAGTTTCCATCACATTCAAATTACTTTTAGGCCCTTTCAGTAATATTTGTCATTCTAAAATGAACTTAAACACATGTTGTCAAAGTTGATAATTGCGTAATTAGTAATAACGTTTAATTCTCTTTCCATATTGGCTTTATTATAGGTATCAGTGACTTGCTTTGCCTCATGTACGAGACCCTAAGACATTATTTAAGAAAATTGGTACAATAGGAATAACGTATTTGGCGATATGCTTTACTCACATTGTTATGTTCTCACTTCCTGTAAATAATTATCACCTGATATTTAAACATAGATTTACGTAGAAGCAAGAATGATAGAAAATTATGGATGCGGTAAAATGTAGGTAATGTTTTGTAACACCGCGAAACTTCCATTACCTAACTGTAACTTCAGTAGGTAGATATTGGTTACTCACAAGAAAAAAAAAAAAAACGTATCTAATATTTTTAACCGGTTTCAAAAGGAGTAGGTTCTCAATTTGACTAAGTATATCGTTTTTGTATGTTTACTACGCAGTATCTCGGGCAATTGTAGATTTGTTTGCAAAAAAATAATTTATTTGTCAACGATAACGACTCTTAGAGGTAGGGCCTTCATTATAAATCATAAAGAATATAATCTCGCTGTTACATTTTGAATGTAAAATCGATAACGAAGGTACGTCATAACCGAAGGTACATAATAAACAATAAAAAAAACCCTTTAGTGTACTTTAGTAACAAAAACTATAAACAATATGTAGGTACAACAATAGTCTGAACAATTTCTTACATCATTGCTAATTTGTTCAGCAACAGTCGCTGCCAAACTATTCCGAGCCACGTGTCAATTGCAATGTCACACAAAACATATGATGCATATGATGCATTTGCAAATTATTACCAGTAAGATTAAAACACACTTACCTTGTTGCAACCAACAACCACGGCAATCGGGAGCATAATCCACTAGTAAATGTAAGTAATACATATAGTACGAGGGCGATGACCTCGGGTAAATTTATTGTGCCTAGAGTAACTAACGTGTATGGTGATAGGACTCTGAGGAAACGTATTCCATACATTCTCAACAGTTTACCCGCGATCATCCGAGATGAACGAGATAAAAACAAATTTAAATGTAAACTTAAAAAATATTTAATAGATTCCCTACCATAAAAACGATATATATATATAAGCACAATATAAATAATTATGTCTAATAAAATGTTATAATATATTATATTCTATGTTAAATGTAAAACAAATGTTCAAATTGTTTAAAATTGATCTCACAGTCAAACAGTTTGTACTGTTTTGTGGGACACTGTTAGCTCATAAGAATACCATGTACCTTTGTAACTAAATAAATAAATAATAAATAAGCATATGCACCGGAACAAAATACAGGATGTTCCAAAAGTGGAGATAATCCGGTGCCCAGAGCCGTCCAGAGGTAGAAAATCAAAATTAATTATTTAAAATAGGCTTTATATAAATAATATTTTATGGAAATATTATGTCTTGCAAACATTAATTTAAACAAAAATTTATTTAGCGTCAAAAATTGAGACAAATCAAATAGAAAAAAAATACATACATACATGATATAATCACGGCTCTTTCTCTTATAGGGGTAGGCAGAGACCACTTCTTTCCACTTGCTACGATCCTTACACATTTGTTTCGCTTCGTCCACTTTCATTTTTTCTTTCATACATGCTCTTCGGTTTAGGATACTCTTGATCTGGCCTTTTTTCATTCACACTCGATTTATACACTTTTTTCGTCACTCGTTCTTCATTCATTCTCTCGGCATGGCCAAACCATCTCAGCATACCTTTCTTAATTTTTGTCACTACATCCATCATCTGACATACTTCATCCACCTTACCATCCATTCCTCCTCTTACATTCAACGTAGCCAAGCGGCTCACCGTGGTCCGCTTTTCGCCCCCGCGAGAAACGAGACGTAATGGGTGGCGAATGTCATCGCCGCCATTTTGGATAATTAAATTATTTTTATGATTATCCATTGCGTTCCTGCGGGATTAAAATACTACTACAGCGTGGTAAAAAAAAAATTAGGAAACTAGAAATATAAAGTTTTTTTTTCTAAATTCGTTTTTGTTACAATTATGACATCAATAATTATATTATTTCGACCTTTTTAGCTCGACTACTGAATGGAGACTACATTTTTCTATTCTATCATTTTCTATAATATAACATTCCTTTTTGATGGGGACTAATAAACTTGCATTACATAATCAAAATCAAAATATTTTTATTTCTCATAAACCAAAAAAAGGTGCTTAAGAAACGTTACGTTAAATCTACTGACTCTAGTTGCTCGGTTCCAAAGTGTCCTTCTTATGGAGAAGAGCCGGCAAGAAACTCCATAGGTTACTCTTTAAAAAAAAGGTTAACATCGATGTTAATATTACACTTATTTTAAAATATGCGACAACAACGTAAACAGCTGAATGTTTAGATAAATGTAAACTAACACATCCAAAATGGAAGAAAAAATAAAAATAAAAATAGAAATCGAACATTCAACTTAATTTACATTGTCGTCACATTTACAAAGGACGAACATATAAAGGAAAAAGAAAAAAAATAAATATAGTTTAAAAAAACTTTAAAAGCGTGTTTTTTAGTTTTTTTAAACTATATTTATTTTTCACTTTTTAGTCCTAGCAGCAATACGTGTTGTCTGAATTCAAACGTATTGCTTTGTGGACCTAAAAAAAAAACATTGTTTTTTTTATTTATTTAATCCTGGTGATCCTAATCAGGATAATGAGATAAACCTATGAAATTATTATATTGTCGCTGATTCTTGATAAGTGTACAAAGTTTGAATTAAATCAGTCCGTTTAAAGTGGGTCAAAATCGAGTCCAAAGGAGTCGGTTACATACATACATACATACAAGTGAAGCTATTATTAGCCTAACACGCTTTTATAAGCGTGTTAATAAATTATAGAAGAAGGCTAGGCATAGGCTTCTTAAGTACCATTCTTCATTGATTCAAAGTAAATCAGAGCAAGTCAATGACCTGTACTATCAACTCTTAAAGAAAGACTGTTGCCATTGTGGAAACGAGACAGCGCTATACACGCGGGTAGCGCCGTCTCGCTTACGCATACGCATTGATTTTTACACTTATTAGTTCAAAGATTCTATTTATTATAGATGTAATCAAAAGGTGTATAGATTAGAATAGAATAGAATATCGTTTATTTCTTAGTATATGGTAGTTACAGATGTTACAATATAATGTTTCACATATACTACCGTATCCGGTGTAGAAATATTATACATTTTTAAATAATATTGATGAATGAAACATTTTATGAGCTTATTAGATTAGAACTTAGATAAATTTATACATTTCAAAATTACATTTAGATATGATTAATTTATGTTTAATTAGCTACAAAATTACTAATTTTACAAATTATTAGTTATTAATTATTATCTATTTATTCATATTACGAAAATAAACCTTACTAACGTGTAACCTTTACTATTTCGAGTTCTTAAAGAATAATTTGTAGGCACAGAAGAATAAAGCCTTGAACTTGGTTATAATATATTATTATTAAAAGTTTCCTTTTGCTACAAACTTTGGTGCCAGTCATCCTAGATAGACTAGTGACATTTCTAGTCGTAAACTCTAATTATGGACTGACGTCACAAGCCACGTGACTTACCCAAATGTATAATTTCCATTCGTTTTGACTGGCCTGTTGGTCTAGTGGTAAGTGACCCTGACTGCTATACCAAAGGTCGTAGGTCACCCACTCAGGACAAATCTTAGTAAAGTAGGTAAAATGTGAAAAGGTAAAAAAAAATAGTAATGAGCAGTGATCACTTGTTCTATGTCTGGGTGTAATTTGTCTCTAATATTTATAATGTATTTATAGAAATATAAGTATGTTTACCAGTTCAGATGACCGCGAGTAAGTCGTCCCAGGATATTATTATAGGTATTATTATTAGAGCGATGTTTTCTATCGCAAATGTCACTTGTCTACGGGGCGGGTATTATTCTTAGGTATTATTAAAAAAACTTACTTTTCATCAATATTTATAACTCGAATCGAATACCATACATCCTTTGCTCAAAATTATCTTCACGCATAATATAACAACTTAAAGGCCTCTACTTCTTTCTTAAACACATTACCAAGATGCATCAAAATCGGTTCAGCCGTTTACGTGAGGTAGAAGATAAAAATAACACGTCAGAAATCATAGAATCTAGTACCTCAGAAAAAAACTCATTATTTTACTTTCATTTACTTAAAGTGTCTTAAAGGTATGTTATTGGCCAAAAATAATTATAATCATATGGTGTACGGCAACTTGATGAAGAAAGAAAAAGGGAAATAGCGTCTTATCACAAAGCAGTAAGGTTTAATATATGTTTTCGTTGTTACAACTGGCCAGCCGTACTAAACATATACTTACTATTCTAGTACCTACTTATCTATGTAAGACCTAGGCTAGTATATATTTACTATGGATATTCTTAGCTTCTCTTGTTAGATTATAAGGGTATCTACCGTAGTCTAAAAGAGCCAGTCTCATTTAAAGTTCATCGAAAGGGCATAATCTGACCCGGTTTGTGAAAACTAGATTTAAATTGTTAATTTATACCCCACGTTTAATTAAAATTTCATGTACCTACTTTTTTATTTTTATTGCGGTATTAAACATTAGTAGGTCAAAGAAAAATGTCGCAAAGCTGGCAAAGGCCTTTCCCATATCCTTCCAGACATTCTTCTCTTGCGTAACTTCAGACTATACCCACAGTAATGCAACCCATACTATCGTAAACTAGAGACATTAATCTGTCTACTTCACCTTTAAATTTGTTTCTGTACAGTGTGGGTATAGTTTCCATAATAAGGTGCCCTTTATTCTTAAAATACAGAAGCATGTAGGATTGTAGGTACTTTCTTCGATATTTTAAGAAAACCCTTCTCTTATGAATAATTTTGTTGCGCTCGCGCCGTTTGTTGCGTATACGGGGTGTTAAGAAAACCCTGTCCTATCCGAAAGGGTTCATAATCACATGCCTTAATAAAATATTAAATTTGGAATATTCATGATACTTAGTAACAATAATAATGAAGTTTGAAATAACCATTTTTTTCTGCCTTAATTCCCTAAATTTGAGGTTTGATCAAAAGTTACAGCACCATTTTCGTCGGTATTATTGGCAGCCTTTTGTTTGATCATTTGGCAGCACCTGTGACGACAACGACACACACTCTTGCCCTTTGCGAAAAAAAATTTTTTGGTTATATTTTTTTTTTAATTTATTCTATTTTTTTTACTTTAATGGTGTCAGTTATCGATAACTAACAACACCTTAACGGATCGGACAGGGTTTTCTTAACAACCTGTATGTGTTTCATCAAGCAGAAATTTTTAAACGGAAAATTAAATCCTTGTGAATCAACTACATAACGTAATTTATTTTGGTTATTAAAAATTCGGAACGTCATTATCAAAGTGATATATTTTAGCTTAAATTTATTGTTGTATTGTAGTTTTCGACCTGCATATTAACAAGTAAAATTACAAACAGGTAACAAAACAACAATGTTATATAAGAAAACAATGTTTTGTTAGATGAATGTACATAAACTACAGAAATAATCTTGATTAATTCTATGAAAATAAATAAATATTTTATTCTTAATGCTCGTTTCTTCTCTATATGGGAAGAGGCCTGTGCCCAGCAGTGGGACGTATGTAGGCCGGTTTATTATTATTATTACATATATTCTTAATAACTTTAATCCAGTATATGGGTGATATAAGTCTACTAGAATAATCCAAAAAGTCGCATTTGTTCACCTATTTGATATCCACAAAAAAGGGGAATATACCTGGTCTACCTCTAAAACCCAGTTTCTGTTACAGTTTGCATGCCGATCCTTGCCTATGGAACTGCTATGGGCTGGATCTCCCCCAACAAGGCTCTCCTGATGGGTGACTCCTCGCCTTCCAACTCTCCCCTATCAGAAGAAGATGTCTCCTGGATGGCGTCCATCATGTTCATCTTCGCGCCAATAGCAGTCTTCGTGTATGGAGTGGCTGCGGATAAATTTGGACGGAAGAATGCGTTGCTGTTTGCTACTTTACCTATTTCTGTAAGTTTTGCTACTAGTATTTTAATGTTTTTGCGAATTTTGAACCTAAGATTCTTTTTTGGGCCCAGAAGAGGCCTTTGCCCTGCAGTGCGATAAAGTATAAACTCAAAAAATACTGTCATAAATGGTCTTTCACTGTGCCGATAAAATGAAAATACGGTTGTTACACGATTATAGTACCTACTGTAGTAATTATATGACAATAGTATCGTAGAATCCAATTTTACAGTTTTTTTTTTAAATAATGTAAGAAGTCTTGGACGATTTTGAAACGCACATTTCAAAAGTTCTATACCTACTCTTTTAGTTTTTAGATCATTACATAGCTAAGTTAATTATTAATTTAACAATTGAATATGTTATTTATAATTAAAAAAGGGTGTTTTATGGTTTTTTTTAATTATTTTTTTATTACCCCACAGTTAGGCTGGGCAGTAAAGTTAATTTGTGCCCATCCAATCGCTCTGATCGGAGCCCGCGCTCTCATCGGCTTCGGGTCGGGCGGCGGTTTCGTGGTGTGCCCGCTCTACGTCAAGGAGATCAGTGAGGACAGCATCAGAGGGATGACGGGGACCTTCGTCATATTCTCACAGGTTAGTAATACGAATTTGACGACCTCCGTGGTGAAGTGGCGTACCGGTTTCATTTCAAGGTGTCGCTAGCTCTGAGATCTCAGGTTCGATCCCCGGACGGGTCAATGTAGAAACCAACTTTTCTAGTTGGGAAGAGGTTTGGGAGATGATGACTACAAGAAGTATTATAAATAAAAATACTGTGAAATCATTGCAAGGCAAGCACAGTAGCCACCTAAGTGTCGTGGGAACTAATTTTATGCTTGTTCAGACATTAATTATACGAGTACGACGCGCTCGCGAGGCGCCTGTTAGATTTATTCTGCTCACAATCTGCTTAATGATTCATTGATTACTAACTAAATACATTCTATTCTAATGTTCCTACTGTGCTTTATTGATAGGCGCGATTTTTTTTTTGCCGGGATCCTAATCCAAATCTATGTTGGGGTCTGCTTTCAGTATCACCAGAATCAGCTGAATACCATATTTTATATAGAGCGATTGTCTGATGCCTATCTGCCCTCCATAACCAATGTTACTTGATAAAATATAATCCCTTAAGGCGCTGCCCCGAGCAAATGACCTTCGGTTAGTCGCTTTAACCTTTTTTTGTTTTTCTTTTTTTTTCTTAAATTGTAAGTGACATTTAAAAGGAAAATGAGACGTGCTCTCACGTACAGAGCCTACGGCGGCCTGCAGCCTCGCCTCCGCAAGTGTATTTCTGTAGTGAATTTGATCATTTTTATGAATAAATTGAATTGTAAAATAAATCTTTGGTCTTTTTTAAAAACAAAAACGTATAAAATGTTTAGATTTAAATTCTCCATCAGTTGGTATAAGTTACATTAAAAAAACACGTGTACTTCACGAGGATATGCAAGGAATAAATTTTGATAGTCCATTTTTAAAATGAGTACTACTTAATTATATGCTGCATTAAAAAAAAAACCGGATAAATTAAAGTCAAATATATAATTTTAATTAGAGAATGATTTGGTAGAACCAGTGCATTTCATATGTGTTTTAAATATCGAGTTTATAGCTTAGTAAAACAGGGCTTTTGCGCATTTTGCCCGGGGGAGCGCCTAAATAAGAAAATATACAACGTAAACTATGAAAGGAGCGACCAGGTGTATTCGTCGCACTGAAAATTTCCTAGTAATAATAAATAAATAATTATTATTAATTAATTAGAATTAAGGTACGGTTATGTAAATCTTACAGTCATTTCTGAAACAAGAATAAATTAAGCTGATGAATTATGTAAAAGATAAGATTTGAAAAATAAATTGTAAGAAGCATCCTTACTCAGAATTTTAACTTAAAAAGGTAAAAATAAATATCGTTGTTTTAATTAGCCTTAAACCTATCTTTTGATTATTCTAGTCACACGTCTCTCTGCTAATTACCATTGCAAATTAACTTTAAGGTACTGTAAATGAACTTTCATGTTTAAAACATGGCGCCAATGAATCATGTCGGAAATAAGGCCGTTTATACACGAGGCCACGCAAGTCTCAGATACCAGCAACAAGCACAGGATGCTTTAGATTCTACGCGGGTAAAGCCGGGGCGCATACCTAGTCAATAAATTGTATAGGTATAAATAAGACACAACGTCGATTTTCTAAAATCGCTTAGATTTTTCAAAGTAATAGAAATTATCCATTATTACAGTATATCCTCGGTCAAGTAGTGGCTCTATCAGGTCGAATACAATTTTAGCGGTTGCGTTGGTGGGTCGTGCAAAAATGTAATCTGGTCGATGAACAGTCTCGTCCTGTGGTTGGTCAATTGTCTCGTCCTCGGGTTCGTCAACCGTCTCGTCATGGGTTGGGTCAATCGTCTCGTCCTCGGGTTCGTCAACCGTCTCGTCATGGGGTTGGTCCATCGTCTCGTCCTCAGTAGGTAGATAATTGGTCGGGGCAGCCTGCGTATTTTTCTCAACATTCACAAAGAACTTCCAGAGATAGCCAGTGCGAGACTCACAAAGCTCGTAAGTTTTTACGCCAACTTGGGCGGCTTTAAGAAAATATTTGCATGCCTTTGTTATGGCGGAATGTGCCGAACCATGTATTAATATTACCACCAATATTGTAAACCATGTTTCACGCAAATAAAGATTCTTATTCTTATTCTTTAGTGGCAATTTTTTGAGCAAAGCTCAATTGCCCGTGCCACTTGAGGAGAGACTCGTCAATGGCTATCTCTTGGGCAGGCATGTACAAAATAGAAAAAAATTGGTTTAGGTAGTCTATCACCGGTTGTATTTTGGAAAGTTTAGTCTTGTCCGTCAAATTCTCGTTGTCGACGAAATGATATAATGATTTTAGCAGTGAGAAACGATTAAAAGACATGATGCGTGAAAAATACGGCATGGTCCCGAACCCGTTAAAAGAAAAGTATTTTTCCTCCTCTGGTAACGGATGCAGGCCTTGCAGAATCAACACTGCTAAAAACGTAATCATTTCGTTGCAGTCAGTCGGAGTCCATCTATGCAGACGCGATGTTGGAAGCAGCTTGTTCTCCGCTTTTAAGCGAGCTATCTTCTGCTCTGCATAGCGGTTCGTTTCTGTGCAAAGTCAGTCAATAAAATGAGTGTCGAACATTTTGTAAAAAATGTCAACAGGAGTCTTGTCTTTTATGTCAAATGTCGTTCCCGATAACCGTCGGTCCCGTAAAGTTCGCCCTGTCCTTTTTCCAGTCAAAACTGTAGTAGTCATTGTTAGGCACTATGTCGCGTAAAAGTCGGTCATTTAATTCGTCCTCAGCCTGTAACACTTCAGTCTCTAGTTCAGTCATGTCAGCGTCACATGCTGGTTCAGTTGCTGCGTTACGCATAACCGGAAGAAAACCGTCGTTGTCATCAAAGTTAAGGTCTAAGTCAACGTCACTGTCATCATCTTGTAGCCAGTTGTCTACAATATTTTCATAATTTTTGTCTGTTATATCTGAAACAAATAAAATACGTATTAGTTAATGCGAACAAATAGACAAGTTGTGCCATGGCAGTCCTACTGCTATTATTAGCTCGAAAGTTTGTGAGGATGTATGGATGGATGTTTGTTACTTTTTCACACATAGACTCCTGGAATAACACGTAGGCTACTCGTTATCCCAGTATTACTACGGGAACGAGATTTATGTGTGTAACACCACGGGGTGCATTAAGTACTTACTAGTTGAAGTTCTGTGTGAGGTGCTCGGTTGGGTCTCCACTTCGACTTCTTCTACCAGGATGATGACATTTATTAGAAAAGAATAAGGCGTTTTAATATCATCAGCGTAAGTCGCCTCTTCTAAGATGTCCGTGAAGCCCAATCTAAAGTTAGCGCCGTTGAGAGTCGGCTAGGCGAACTATAGGGGCAGTATCTGCTTGCTTCTGGCGTTCCCATTTGTTCGTAGTCGGGTATAATCTCGAGCTTCAGGTTCAAGTTCAGGTCCGGGTTCGAGTTCAGGCTCAGGCTCGGGTGCGGACTCGTCATCTGCTGCAGTAGGAGAGTTTGTTTCCACCACTAAAGGGCAAACCTCACGCTCCGGGGATGGCCTCCTGCAAGATAATTTTATCATATAAATCTCATTCACTGAAAAAGAATATTGAACGCATTGATATCATTGTGAAGTAATAACCATATTTGTTTTTTTCGCGGGGGCGCATCAGGCAGGAGAACCCGCTGAAGTTCAGCTTGTCGCTTGCGACATACGAACTCCTTTCGAACTTCAGCGGACATGGCGTTCATTCGGCGCTTAGTGAGCGCTTTTTCCGCCCTCATATTAATTAACTCTAGACTGCAAAAATAATCTACTATATAGATTCAATCTAGACAAAAACACATCTTCATTTACTGCTCTTGTTGAACTAAGATAAAAAACAATAAATACCGTGTTACCAGTTATGTAACATAAAATGAAACTTAAAAAAGCACAATTATATTTACGGCAGGGGTTCCTCCGGCCTATTACACCCACGTCCGCATCCGCGTCCACGTCCCCGTCCTCTAGCGCGTCTATTTCCTCGACTTGTCGAACTAAAATCAATATTTTAAATGTATTTCATTGCAATACATTGTATTGAATGGAAGTGAAAGTTAATAAAACAGTATATACAATGTGTACTTACGGCTGCGGCTCTATTTGGTCACATGGCAGAGACTCCTCTGGCCTATTGGACCCTTGTCCGCGTCCGCGTCCACGTCCCCGTCCTCTAGCGCGTCCACATCCTCGACTTGCAGATCTTAAATCAATGTTTCTAATGTATTTCGTTGCAATACATTATATCTAATGGAGGTGAAAGTAAATACAACGTGTACTTACTGCTGCGGCGCTACTTCGTCTATTTGGTCACTGTAAAGTAAGTCATTTTCACGTTATTACATATACTTAATATACTTTACATGCATAATATATAACACACACCAAAAAGAAATGACGGTCAACCGCTTTTCACCTTTATGTCACACTAGCAATAGCAAACCAAGCATGGCGGACATGCGATTTGAGCGAAATTTTATTATTAATATTGGTATTCCTATTTTTCGTTCGTCTTTCAATATTAATATAATAAATAATAATTATTATTGTTTCATTATAAAAGTTAATAATTGTATATTATTATTTTTTTCATAATGAAAAACGAAAATATAAACACCACACCTATTGCAGATACATTTAAACAAAGCCAAAAACCACAAAACATTCCCAAACTTATCATCAAACGCATAGTGTATACAAACGATACAAACCCTTATACAAACCATTATTTACGTTGATATTTTATCTGTCCATGGGGACTCCAGTCACCAACACTAAAATCATGAATATCGAGTTGCATTTCAATCATTTCTAGACCCCATCTCAATATATTTCGTTTGTAAATGGCAATTAACGTGCTAATAGTGAATAATTATCTTATTTTTAGCGTTTATTTAACACAAACAACCAAATAAAATACATTGTAAACAATATAGAATCATCAAACGATGATCGCGTAGTGATCATATAACTTTTCCAGCTAAATTATTCTATGTACCTAACCGTTTTGAAATTGACGTAGTAATGCATATTTCGGAAAGAAAATATCTTCACATTTAATTTGATGTACAATAACAATAGAAATAAGGTACAAAAACAGAAAACTTACCACATTTTGCTTATAGCTTTATACTTAATATTCGCTTGTTGACAAAAAAGACGAACTGTCAATTTAAATATTTTTTTTCTAAAAATTTTGTTTCCATTCCACAGATTAAATTCGTTCTCACGGACGACAAACTTAGTTAAGCGCCATCTAGTATTTTTTTACTGTACGACTACCACTTGACTTTAGCGCTGTACACGTTTAAACCAAAAGATGTCGTTTGGTGACTACAGTCACCATGGACACTGGACAGTTTAGGCAATTAGCTTCACTTGTATGTATGTATGTATGTAACCGACTCCTTTGGACTCGATTTTGACCCACTTCAAACGGACAGATTTAATTCAAACTTTGTACACTTATCAAGAATCAGCGACAATATAATAATTTCATAGGTTTATCTCATTATCCTGATTAGGATCACCAGGATTAAATAAATAAAAAAAAACAATAAACAAAAATTTAAGTCCACAAAGCAATACGTTTGAATACAGACAACATTCTTTTTTCACTTTTTAGTACTAGCAGTATCGCTGCTAGAACTAAAAAGTGAAAAATAAATATAGTTTAAAAAAACTAAAAAACACGCTTTTAAAGTAGGTAGGTACTTCTAACTAAAAAAGTGAAAAATAATAATTGGTAATGAACAAAATACACTAGTATTATTGTGAAAAAGCGTGGGGCGCTCTGTGCAATATTTTTCGTCTATCGAGCAACCCACGCTTTTTTAGTTAGAAGTACTTTAAAAGCATGTTTTTTAGTTTTTTTAAACTATATTTATTTGTGACTGTAGTCACCGGGACGCTTGAGTGGCTAAAAAGATTTTGATAAATTCGGTATAGCTAAGAACCGCATCAAAAATTTTTCATTCGTTTAGGAGCTATGATGCCACAGAGAGACTGACAGACCAACACATCAAACTTATAACACCCCTCTTTTTAGATCGGGGGTTAAAAATATAAGCAATAAAGAAATATGTCTCTACAATGTTACGAGACGATAACAATAATTAATAAGGTTCCATCATTTATAATTACTGTCTTTGTAATAAGTATAAAAAGTGATATAAATGGTTGATAATCTGCTATACCTAATTAATACAATTATTGCATGACAAGTGCTATTATACATATGTATAATCACGGCTCTTTCCCTTAGGGGTAGGCAGATGCCACTTCATAAATAATTTATATGCAATTAGAAATGTTAAAACTTTGAAATTGTATACAATTTCTAGAAAATGTAGATATCATGATGCCAAGCAAGGACCTTTTTGGTAGCACAGGTACATTTTTAACCGACTTCAAAAAAAGGAAGTTAAATCAACCATGTTTTCTTTTTACGTTTTGTATAATAATAATAATAATCCAGCCTATAAGCGTCCCACTGCTGGGCACAGGCCTCTTCCCATATAGAGAAGGCACGAGCATTGATCACCACGCTTGCTCACTGCGGATTGGCGATTTCAGATCCCAATTTTGGAATCCAGGTTTCCTCACGATGTTTTCCTTCACCGTTTGTCAGAAGTGTCTTAGAATAATTAAAAAAGTACATATAACTTTGAAAAAGCCACATTGGTACTTGCCTGGGTTCGAACCTGCAACCTTGTGCATACAAATCTGTTCATTGAATCGCTAGGCCACCACTACATTATGTTTTGTATGTTTGTTACTAATTGTGGATCGATTTCAAGAAATCTTACCTCACCACCTGCCATACCTCAGGCACAGAGCTGTCGTCCTGAAATTTCATCATAAGCTAGTGGTTTTATATTTAAATCAAAACAATAGGAAAAACAATACACTAGTAATAATCAAAATAATTGCGTATTTTGTACTTCCCCTCATTTTTTTTTCTATTTGATGTCGTTTTTTAGGGTTCCGCACCCAAAGGGTAAAACGGGACCCTATTACTAAGACTCCGCTGTCTGTCTGTCCGTCTGTCTGTCTCCAGGCTGTATCTCATAAACCGTGATAGCTAGAAAGCTGAAATTTTTACAAATGATGTATTTCCGTTGCCTACAACAAATACAACAAATACTAAAAACCACATAAAATGAATATTTAAGGGGGGCTCTCATACGACGGTGGTACGGAACCCTTCGTGCGCAAGTCCGACTCGCACTTGGCCAGTTTTTTTGTACCTTAACTTATAATTAGTAGTATTAAGTTACATCACAATATTCACAATACATAACCTATTCTTCATGAAACTTTAATAAAACCACAATATCTTATCTTAATTTCACGATCCAATAAATCGTGACAAGTAAAGCACGCAACAGGAAAAACTATCGCTTTTTTATTAAATATTATTGTTTTGATTCTTGGAAAAACTAAGTGCCTTTACATAATCTATTTTTTTACAAACTAGCTGTCCTGACAAAAACATTGATATTTCCCACGGACTTTTCACAAATTTTCATTTATAAAAACATTTTCCCGACAATTACATAATAATAATAATCCAGCCTGTAAACGTCCCACTGCTGGACACAGGCTTCTTCCCATATAGAGAAGGCGCGACAATTACATACACAATAAAAAATAAAACGGTCGAACGTTTCCCGTCATCATTAAATGTGGCAATTAATTTATTTATACTAGGACAGAGGAGTATTATGCATTTATCTATACGGGGTGTTAAGAAAACCCTGTCCGACCCAAAAGGGTGATATATAGGTTTCGCATTGACATGCCAAAATAAAATATTATTCATGATAGTAACATAAAAAATACATGAATGTAACAACACCGTTTTCTTCGATATTATTGGTTGCTTTTATTCGACCATTTGGCCGCACCTGAGACGACTCTCTCTTTCGCCTTTTTAGATTTTTTTAATTTTTTCTATTTCTTTTTTTACATTAGTGCGATCAGATATAGATACCTTACAATACCTTCACGGATCAGACAGGGTTTTCTTAACACCCTGTATAGATTGATAGATAATACTCTGCTTTAAGAAAATTAATTTATTTTGCCGCGATCGTTGAATTTAGAACACTCACACAAGATATTTTGTCAAAAGGGTAATAAATACCTACGTATCTTCAAATTGACTTTCAGAATTATTTAATAAAGTTTTAATCTTAATATACCTAATTCTTTTTTTTCTTAACCTATACTGTCCCACTGCTGGGCAAAGGCCTCCCCCAATTCCTTCCATACTACCTTATCCCGCGCCACCTCAAACCAGCCCTCGCGGTATGCGACTAAGTCATCCCGCCACCTCTTCCTGGGCCGGCCTCGGCGACGCGCGACGCCGTCATCTGTTGGCTCCCATTGTGTACAGACCCTTGCCCATATAATTCTTATGTTAATTAATTTTCTTAAGACGTGTTTCCGGTTAAAAGCACGGTATTTATAACCTACGATTAGCTTATTGTTTCAGTTGTCTGAATATGCTAAGTATAATTATTTCGTTAATATTTAGAGTGATTAGAACTTACTAACAAGATTTTGCCTTCGTACCCAGTTCAAGCCATTTATTATTTGAAATCCTAACTGTCTTTGTTATTTATTTCTCAAAGGAACAATAGCCCTAGGCTTCTTCAAACTTTGAATATAATCGAATAATGTGGTATAACGACTCTGACGACCTCCGTGGTCGAGTGGCGTACGCACCGGTTTTCAAGGTGTCGCCAGCTCTGAGGTCCCGGGTTCGATCCCCGGACGGGTCAATGTAGAAAACCACTTTTCTACATTGTCCCGGGTCTGGGTGTTTGTGGTACCTTCGTTGTTTCTGAATTCCATAACACAAGTGCTTTAGCAACTTACTTTGGGTTCAGAGCAATGTATGTGATATTGTCCGCATTTATTTATTTATTTATTAAAAACAAAAAAAAAGAAAAACGACTGGGAATATAAAAATACGTTCATTAGTAGGTAATTACAATGAGTCTTAAAACACGCTCCGATTATTTACCTATCTCATCTACTTACTTATTACGTGAAGTTTCGTTAAGTATATTTAATAAGTAAGGCAATCTTAAATTTATTTTTCCCTGTTGCATTAACTATTCTCAAAACTATGCGTCGGTAATCCCCGAGTTTTAAGAAACACTAATGCATATGCATATTTACCTTCATGAAAAACTATCGACTTTAGATTATATGTAAATACAGGACAAAAAATGTTAAGTACTGAACCGTGTACGATGACAAACAGTTTTTAATAGAAATTACGAAAATTAAAATCAAATAGAAAAAATCAATCCTGTTGTGCCAAAGGATAATTTCGCTTGATATTTTAATGACCACATACTTCTGTTTATTTTAAGGAAAGGACAAATTCCAGCGGACCAATAATTTACTAAAATAGGCTATTATTAGTTCGCATTTTTTATTTGGCTGCCTCGTTGGCCTAGTGGTTCTAAGCGCGACTACTACGCTAGAGGTCTTGGGTTCGATTCCCAAGTCGACCAAGGTGTTATTGGGTTTTTTTCAATGAAATTCTCAGTAGCAGGTCGGAGTTTGGATTTGTGCCCGGTTAGTGGCAATAGGCTCGCCCCCTATTACATGGGACCTAAACATACCGGCGAACTGTGGGTGTACATTGGGATACCTCTGCCTAACCCTTCGGGGATACAGGCGTGAAAGTATGTTATGTTATTTTTAATTTTTGGTTCGCGCTCCATTTTTCTTATTTAATTTGCTTGTCATTGGCCTCCCACGTCTCACAACCCGAGTCCTTTGTTAGACCCTTACACCTTATTGTTGGCTTTCAATAACTTTCTTGACACCTTTAAAAATCTAGCAACTTTGGTACAGAAAAGTCCAATTTATATGAATTTGTGTTTTTCCTGTTAGGCCCAAGGCTGTATCAGGCTCGTGCTACCTTTTTACTCTACCAAACAATGGATTACATCCATGTATATGATTGTTCCTTCTTGCCGCTTTATACAGGGTGTTAAGAAACCCCTGTCCGACCCGAAAGGGTGATATAGGGTTCACAATCACATGCCCAAATAAAATATTAAATTTAGAATATTAATGATAATAACAATAATAATGATCTTTGAAATAGCCGCCAATATCCCTAAATTTGAAGATAAATCAAAAAATACACCACCATTTTCGTCGGTGTTAATGGTGGCCTTTTGTATCATCATTTGGCAGAACCTGTGACGTCGCCGTCAATCTCACTCGCGATTTAAGAAATAAAAAAATCGGTTATAATTTATTTTTTCCGTTTATTTTTTACATTAATGTAATCAGATATCGATACCTAACAACCTCGACTTAACGACTTCTCCTTTCGCGGGTCTGCTGGCAGAAATTTCTATAGAAATAAGCAGCACCTTTGTACATCAGTTTTAAATATGTAATATTATTTGTTAATGTGTTGTGTGTACATAAATGATTAAATAAATAAATAAATAAAAAACCCCTTAACGGATCGGACAGGGGTTTCTTAACACCCTGTATACAAAAATGTCATACTTCATTATTGTACCGAGTTTGGACTACTTTCGGCCGTCCACGTAACAACAGGAAGACCAAATTAAAATTTTGTAAAACAACAAAAATTAGTGAAAATTTAAATATGATCTGTAACGAAGTTGTTTGAAAGGCATCTTTAGGTTTGTTTTATCAATTTCATTTTGCATAACTATTTAACATTACAGGGAAATTATGAAAACGGGAGTTCCATAAAAAAAAAAACAAAACTATTAAACCAATTTTGATTTAACTTATCTTATTATGAGACCACATTGGACCACCTTTAAGAATCCAATTACCACAAATATCACGTAGAAAACATACAAAAAAAAAGTACCTTTGAATTGAAAACCTCATGTCTTTGTCCGCAGACCGTTGGGAACCTGCTAGTCTTCGTTCTTGGCGATCTTCTGCCATTCAACACGGTGCTATGGATTCTTCTGGCCATCCCTCTAATCCACTTCTGCATTCTTCTGCGGTTGCCAGAGACACCGTCTTACCTCGTCAAGTGTGGGAAGAATGAGGTAAGAGAAATATCTTGTTACGGTTTTACCAGTAGCGGCGTTAGGGCAGGGCGCGGTTGGGCGACCGCCCGGGGCGCCGGCAAGAAAGGGGCGCCGCAGGCGCCCTTTTCTTGCCCATCTCTCAAAGATCCAGGTCTAGTTACTCTTAAAAACCCTGTGCACAGTTATTATCTATAATAAAAGGGCGCCGCAAGCGCCCCTTTCTTGCCCATCTCTCAAAGTTCCAGGTCTAGTTACTCTTAAAAACCCTGTGCACAATTATTATCTATAATAAAAGGGCGCCGCAAGCGCCCCTTTCTTGCCCATCTCTCAAAGTTCCAGGTCTAGTTACTCTTAAAAACCCTGTGCACAATTATTATCTATAATAAAAGGGCGCCGCAAGCGTCCCTTTCTTGCCCATCTCTCAAAGTTCCAGGTCTAGTTACTCTTAAAAACCCTGTGCACAATTATTATCTATAATAAAAGGGCGCCGCAAGCGCCCCTTTTTTCCCATCTCTCAAAGTTCGAGGTCTACTCGTAGTAACTCTTAAAAACCCTGTGCACAATTATTATCTAAATATATGTATAAAAGGCAAACCTAACTGACTCATCTATCAACGCACAGCCAAAGCTACTCAACGGATTTTGCTGTAAATTAGCATACAGCCAGTAGTGACGAGAATTATTTTTGAACATTCACTCCATAAGGGGGTGAAAAAGGGGTTAAAATTTTGAATGTAAGTCCGTCATTTTTAGAGCTAGAAGCCTGAAACTTGGATTTTCGGTAAAAAATTTGAAATAAAAAATTACGTATCCTAGGGTTTTTCAAAATTCACACCATATATGAGCGACTTCACACATGGCACAGTATTCTGTATACAGTAAAAAATATCGTTCCGTAAAAAAATGTAAAAAAAACGTACACGATAAAACGGAACAGTAAAACGGAGACTTGTGTGAACCGGCCGTAAGTGGGTGAAAAAGGGGTTGAAAGTTTGTATGGGGAAACAAGATTAGTCAAACTATTTTATTTGATTCTTCACAGTAGTACTCCTATCAATAAATGAGTAAACAACTGTTTCAAGCTCTTTCAGATATTAACCCCCTAAAAGGTAGAAAAGGGGTGGCAATAAAATTCTAAAAATCAAAATGAGTATCGTTTTTATGGTTTATCGGCTCGCTGATTACGAAAAACAACAACTATTTCACAAACAATGTACAAAAACATAAAACAAATCAGACAAGATTAATTAATTAAAAATTTGCACAAAATTACAGCTGATCAAAAAATATTAATTTAAAAATTAAAGATATCGGGAACGTGAACTAAGTATTCACGCGGGTGAAACCGCGGGGCATAGCTAGTTCATTATAATCAAAGATCTGCTCGGACTAGATACAAGGAATTAGATAAGCGGCGGTACTGGATGCAAGTAAACCCCAACGCAAAAGTCACCGGGTGATTATTCCACTACCAGCGGTCAATATGGATTAAGGATAAAGAAATGGCACTGACCACATCTTGAGAAAATAGACCTCGCCTCGGACATATTCCGAATCGTGGCGACGGGCGTTGTTACCTCTCCTTTCTCCTCTCCCAAAGAAATATTTTTTGAGGGATGGGAGATGCGGGCTTGTCGGGCAAGAGTTCGGTCACCGTCGGCCGAACCGGTAACTCTGTCGATTTCAGGACGGGACCGGTGGCCACCTTCTTTTACAGAAGTGAACATAGAAAAATTGAATTCTTTTAGATTTTTCTAATAAAGGGTTGTTTTTTATCATAAATATATATTTTTTTAATAATTGGGTATTGTTATACATAAAATCCTTTCCCTTTTTTTTGTATGGAGTTGAATTGCAGTTGAGGGCGCCGTAGAAATCTCGCCCAGGGCGCTGGTAGTGTTAAAACCGGCACTGGGTTTTACATTGTTTCATTTATATTATAAGTTTTAATTCTAGTATGGGTACTTTATTTGGTATATAAACTTTTCAGGCTTTTGTCTTGCAGTGGGACAGAAATGGCTGAAGAAAAAAGCTTTTGTTATTTATAGATAGCGTTAATGCGATTATACAATTTAATGCTAGTAAGTTAAGTTTATTAAAAAATAAACTTTACACTGTTGGAAAAAACTGGCTCGAAAATTTTCGTGAGCAAATTTTTGCGGCAGTCAGTATCAATTGACACTATGGCAGTATTAAGTCAGGAGTCAGGAGTAACTTGACTTGACAGTTTTTCCGGCTTTATTTTTAACTAAACCCGACAGCCGTTGTCCTTTTTGTACAAAAAAAATATATCTGACATTTTCTGCAGATTTTTCGATTTTCGAAGTTTTCTCCATAAAAACCTTGTTCAAGACTTCAAGACAATGTTTGTAAAAGTTTCGTCTGCTATTATTATAAGTATGATAATCTACCAAAAGGTGGACAAAAGGGGAAAGATGCTTTTATAAATAAAAATAGATTGTCTCGTGTATGACAAAGCATCACTTAAAACGCCTCGAGTAGTTTTTTTTATGTTGACGGCAAAAAAAACCGCTGAAAATTTCGGTTACTGACACAAGAACGAAAGCTAGCTTATAATTAAAGTATGTTTGTTTCAGGAAACAGCAAAGGTTCTTGCTTGGCTTCGGTCCTTACCAGTCGACGACAAGTCGATTACAGAAGAAGTAGACAGATTAATTATAGAGCAGACAACATGCGAACCAAAGTTCTCCCCTAAGTTGCTATGTAAGTATTCAACAATTATTATTGTAATCTATACAGTATCTATTTCTCTTATTTCTCACGGGTTATCCTCAGACCCGAGAATACCTTCCTTTGAAAGGCTTACGTGGGGACACAGGTCCAACAAGCAGCGGCCTTATTGAGAAATTAACTCTAATATGGGATTTTATTATAGTTATCTACAGATATTGAGAAAGATATTGCAAAATAAAGTCCCACGCCGTGTCTATACACGATAAACTCTAAAACTAGCAAACGGATTCTCATATGGTTTTCCACCAAACCTGGATTCGAACCTGCAACTTTGTGCACACAAATCGAGCCACTATGACGAAACAGGCTACAAACAGAAAAAAGTATTTTCCCGGCTATTTCAGGATTATAAACTAATGACGTCACAATTGCGTGCCGGAAATAACTAAGCGAGGCGTTGTGCGTCATAATTGTTAAACCATTTTAATGTCACCGAAATTGTACAACAATTCACTTAAACCACGAAATTACAATTTAGAACCAAAATTGAGACCATTATATTCAAATCAGAGCAAAACATAAACACTTAGTTATAGTAATAATTACAGCTTTTAGGTATCTGTCATACTGCAGAGTAAAGGTTTTTTATACTGAAAAACTTTTCAAAGTGCGAGTCGGACTCATAAATAAAGCGGTTTGTAGGTTACAGCATCGTACAAAATAATATCAATTACGATGTGTTTTATTTGCATCGGCAAAATTTTTGAAAATGTCAACTCTATAAATTTCAGTTTATAAGCATACAGCACGTTGAAAAACTGACTACCAATATAATAATAATAGGTTCCCCTTTGGGTACGGAACCCTAAAAAAGAGCATTTATTGCCACGCTAACTAAATGCACTTGACGTTTTATTTACTCACTAATGTATGAACACATTTATGTAAAAAATTTCGACATATACAAAAAACTAGTAATAAATGATGTAGATAAAAAAGGTGCAAATTCAGGTTTCAGTTTTAACAACCATGAATTTTTCTAACTAGTCTGCGACTTCTACTTAATTACATCTATCATACGTTCTTAAAATGTCCTCTACCAACCAAATACGCTGCCAAACAAATATACATCGAAAAACATCTATTTATTAATACATATTTCAATTGGACGACCTCCTTATAAGCGTGTAACAGAATGTCCTTGATTCTTGACCAGCCACCATCATTCATAATTCCCTGGTACATTTAATTCGTTTCTGACAGTTTGCATATGTCAAAAGTCAATTGGTAACGTTTTGTTTAGGGTCAAACATTCGAGCGATGTCAATACAGACTGTTATGTGTTCCTGGTATGTTTTTATAATGGCTGCGCAGTTCAGTTGTTTTGTTTAGAGCATAGAAAACCACCGGCGCTAAAGAAAAGAGGACCGTTTTATAACGTATCGGTCTGTCTGTCCGTGACTATGGCCTTATAGCTCCTAAACCAATCTTGATGCAGAACTTTTTCTGTTTGAAAGCAGACGTGATTGAGGTGGTTCTTCGCTATAATTAATTTACGAAAATCTCTCTCTCACTCACAAACAAAAAAAAACTCACAAGTTTTCTGTAGGTACATTTTGAAATCATATTGCTATCATAGTTAGATTGAGTTAAAGTGTACGTCTTCTGTAAGTCCTGCAGTTATTACCTAATTTGCGAAAGCCGTGCGATAGCAAAGCGATTTGGTAAGAGACAATTTAAATTAGGCGAAAATTTAATTAAGTACCTAAACATATAAAATACAAGTAACTTATGTGAATCCGTTCTTCGGAAGTTATAGAGATAGTTAAACTGTAATTAGGAAGTGTTTTCGGCGAACAGTCACACTGCGAACTGGGTGTTTGTAAAACCTACTGTACTTAGGTAGTATTAAGGTGTTTCGGCGAACAATTGTGGCTGAAACCGAAACTGAAATTTGTGGAACAGATAGACGTAGCATGGTGGAAGGTGTTTTCAATAGGGATGATTACTAATTTTTATTTTTGTGTCCATCTTTTCGATGATCTAAAAATATTAGACACGTATTTTTGGTTGGACCCGTAAACAAAGAATTATGAAGATACAGCGAGTATTGTACTCGCTGTATCTTGCAAAAATTGTACCTACCCGTGACGTCGAGTTAAACTTGTGTAGATTATGCTTGCGGCAATAAGTATATCTCTCAACGAATGGGCCAATTTAATGCGGTTTATTTTTTGAAAACTAAAGTAACCCAGATGGTTTTAAACTAAGTATAATTCAACTGTTGCAACCGTTTGCAAAATCATCTTCCTTTTTTCAATTGTGTATACCTACCATTTGTTTTTCTTCTTTTAGTCTCCGACAAAACTGCAGTGAAAGCCTTCTGGGTGGCCCTCATAGTAAACCTGACGAGGGAGTTCTGCGGCTGCATCGCTGTCCTGGTCTACGCCAGCCACATCTTCGCGGAAGCCGGCAAAGACCCTGGCACCAGCATCGCCTTAACGCCCAACAAGCAATCCATTCTGCTAGCTGCTGTTCAGATCATAGGGTCCTTTTTGGCGTGCCAGCTTGTGGATAGAGCTGGTAGAAAGGTGAGATTCTACTTATATTAACTTCAATACGCTTCACCTGTTATGTAGGTACTAATACACTATGAGGGATCACAACTAGAAGTGTCCTATTATAAGTAGTTATCTAATAGATAGGCATGTAGTGTTTTGTTTTTCTAAACCCATATAACTCCCGGCACGTAAGTTGGCAAGATTTTGACGCAGTGGGGGTAAATACGCGCAAATTCGACCTAACTCACCAATCTCTAATCGACTCGGTCGACCAACGCACCAATCGCGCGCTTGGATCGGCGACTCGATTGACTAACGCACCAACCGCGCGCTCGGATTGGCGCTACCGCATAAGTACCCCGCGTCCCGCTTGACCACCAAATAGACCTAAAAAACGATTTCTGCGCATCTAACGACTCTTGCCAACTTACTTAAGTGCCGGGAGTTATACCTATGGCTGTATTTTTAATTGCGATGAAATAGAATCTTGTTTTTTTACCAACATAAAGATTGATATTCATTTCAACATAATGCCAACACACGACTAAGGGTGACAGATCTGACGAACGAGCATTACACGAGCAGCTCGCGAGCATGCCGCGAACGCACTAGTGTCAATAACGCCATCCGCCAGTGCGCACGTGCGCGCGCCGCTCACGGCATGCTTGCGAGCGGCTGGCGAGCTGCTCGTGTAATGCTCGTTCGTCAAATCTGGTTGCACCCTAAAAGAATTTTTTTTTTTGACAGACAGACGGACATCCAAGTGATTTTATAAATTTTCGTATTGATCCCTTTCGAGGTAGGTGAGTGCCTACGGAACCCTTGAAACAACAGTGCCTAGATATAATTTGTAGAGAGACTATAAATTCTCGTCACTAAATATTTAATCATCTTTGTAGACGTACCGTCTCGTGCGCTATAATTAGATTTACTTGGTATTTGCCTCGCCTAATCATAGAAACGGTTATTTACACACAATGATTAAATTGTTAGGTGTTATATTTGACAAATTCATTTATTACTTATAGGAAGGTAGGAAGGTATGCACATTTTGAATACATAGGTACATCCTACCTTTTCACCTTAGGTATACCACCTACTTAGCCCTTAGTGTTCATACGCACCATGCGGTTACCCGCAATGCGGTTAGCCGTCCGGCTGACCGCAGGATGCGGTTGCGAATGCGGCCAGCCGGACGGCTAGCCGCATTGCGGGTAACCGCAACTTGCGGTTGAAGAACCGCAGATTGAGCCGCATAGTGCGTATAGCAACCGTCCGGGTGGCCGCTCGGGCCGCAGCCGTCCGAGCGACCGGAGCGGTCTGCGGGTAGCCGCATCGCAGTGCGCATAGAAATGAATATTACTTACGTACATAATTGTGCTTGCGGTCAGCCGGACGGCTAGCCGCATTGCGGGTAACCGCATAGTGCGTATGAGCGCTTAGCCAAGTGACATTTGTATCGGAAAATACCTACTCAAATGTTTGGAAATCGAAACCACGTGACTTACTTAAGTTTCTGAAAGACTCGTGATTGGTTGACCAAAAGACTAACAGCCAATCACCATAACATGAGATTTGACAGTTGATTAACAATTTTTTGTGTTGATCAACGATTCAGAAACCGGGGGCTATCGTAACGAAATGTCACTTCCAAGAATTTGAGCATGTTTATATTTGGGGCTGGACTTTCTACTAACCTTTAGTAGAAACTTATTAATAAAGTAATATGTCAAGCGTGCAATCTTCCTAAATGGGAATAATTTGGCATCCAAATCATTCACGTGGGCTTCAGCAATAGTTTGGTAGCTATATCCGGATGATTGTGTATTTTATTAGATTTTACTTATTGCTCTCGGCATATTATAAACAGTTGACAAATTGTGATTTCTAACTAGGTATTTCATAGGGTATAAAATTACTATCCTATACTTACATCTTACTAGCAGTTGCCCAAGGACCCGCCCGCGTGGGTGTTTCCTATACTTTCATCTAACTAGCTTTTGCCCAACCCGCCCGCGTGGGTGTTGTTATCACGTCTAAAAGTAGCCTATGTCGTTTCTTAGTTTCCAAGCTCACTCCTTTCTAAGTTTCGTCAAAATCGGTTCAGCAGTTTAGCCGTAAAAATGTACCAGAAAGACAGTGTTCATCATAATAATTTGTATAGAGTATGGATAACATGCCTACCTTGCCTACATGCACCTAATCTCTATCAGACTATATTTAATTCAGCGCCAATTGCTACAGGCCACATACATACTTACCTACTAGCCAATCAAATCACAACATACACTTACCTACCTAAGTGCCTAATCACCGTCAAATCATGAAGTACGTCCACTAAGGGCTCCTACACAAAATTGCGATGCGATGCGTCGCCGCGTAGGAACTTCTAGTTAAATAAAGTTCAAAATGGAACGCGAGCTCGCAGATAATGAGGGTTTTCACGATTTAAAAATCCGCTAGGTTCGCTAGTCTAGTTTTCACCAATCACGGGCCTGTAGCTCGTTTCATTGGTGGAAATTGTCACAAGGACCTCATGCGACGCGAAAACTCTCATTGCGATGCGATGCAAATTCGCAGTTATGTGTGAAAGCCCTAAACCCGTAGAAACAGAACAACATAATAATACGTAATTATTGAAGATGATACCTCAAATACATTATGTCAGAGCCTGGTACGTCTTGTAACACATAATTTGTTTAATAACTTAAGTTGGTTTTTTGCAAACGTCAGCGGTTATTTAGCGAGAATCTTGTTAAGGTCTTAATATGGTTTGATTTAAAACACGTATTAGTAGGTAAATACTTAGGTATCTTTAATAGGGTCGTTGACAGGGTATGATTATAAAAAATACCTAACTACTTACCTATTAATGGGTAGGTGACCATGATCACGTAGTGTGTAATTTCTGAAAAGTCACATGTAAACAGCGCACGGCTTGTATAGGTACCTACCTACTTACTGTAAGCCAGTGTAAGGAACCAGTAGGTGCTGTAGGTTGCTACCTTTTTTTTTCTAGCGGGAATACCCTCATGGTCTTTCTCCGACTTGGGAAAGGCGGGATATGCCACACTCCTACCAGCTAAAACCACAGGAATTTTCTTTTTCCCCTTATACTGGGAAAGCGTTGCAAAGTACCGCGATAGTAGGCGAACCTACCTTAAGCCACATTCTGGAATTAGTTTAGTGTTATCCTCCTTTAAGCTACCTACGTTATTAGGTAGGTTACTCCATACATACCTACTTACCTAACTACGAATGTTTTTGTTTCCAGCCCCTTCTAGCCGTCACAAGCGTGGTAGCCGGCTTCAGCATGTGTCTCCTCGGAGTATGGTTCTATCTGCAAAGCATCGGAGTCTTCATGCCTGGTTGGGTGCCAATCGTAGCGCTGTGCTTCTGCATATTTGCCGATGCCTCCGGACTGCAGCCTTTGCCGTTTGTTATAATGACTGAGATGTTCAACTTCCAGGTAAGCTCTTCATTTAATTAGTAATAATTAATGAAGAATTAATTATACATATTGTTGGAAATAGGTAAAATGGGTTCAGGAAAAAGTAAAACAGCAACTCGCGTCAACCATATTTTATTTCAAGTGAAGCATAGTAATACGTTTTTAAGAACGTTTGAACAATGAAGTATTGGCTGATTATTGACTGCCAGTAAGAAGTCAATGTAATGAGGTTTTATATGTTGAATGAATATTTGTATATTCCAACAGTCGCCCTCAAATATTTATTTAATATTTATAATTAGCTATATCCATTTAGAAATATATAATTTAATCATGACTATACCATTACTGTTTTGGTATTGACATTTTAAATTTAAATGGATTGATAATAAAACTTTTGAGTAAGAAATACAATCGTCTTATAAAATTATACAGTAAGAATTATAATTATTACAAAGAAAAACACTTAAAATTATAAAGTCTTATAACACTTAAATAATTAAATTAACTTTATCTTATTCTATATCCAGGAACTTAAGTTCTAAATATTAACTATTTTCGTGAAATATCCAATAGATTTCCTATGGAAATATGTTTTGGGTTTATTGCTTTATTATTACATAATTTGTCCTCCTAAAATTGTACTTGATATCCATCAATAGTTATGAAACTATTGTGATTTGTGGGGTTATTTATAAAACTAATGCAACTGATATTGTCACCAAAAATTACAATTTGCAGTGCAATTGGAATTAAAACGCAGTGACTTTATGCAGATTGCTTTCTTCGTTGAAAATGCAACGATATTGTACAATTATCAAAACGCTTTAAATATGCGCAGTTCTGTACTTTTTCTATATATTATACCACTAGCTGTGTCCCGCGGTTTCACCCGCGTGAATACCTAGGTCCCGTTCCCGGTGCCTTTGTATATAATAACAGACAAAAAATTAGCAATAAATTAAAATTGCGACTATGATTTGAGATTTAAACTATCCTATCTCTCAAGTTGGATCGAACTGCACATGGTGTGCGAATTTTATTATAATCGGTTAAGTGGTTTAGGAGTCCATTGAGGACAAACATTGTGACACGAGATTTATATATATTAAGATTATTGAACAATGAGTATGTGCCCCTTTCTAATTATTTTGTCAATTAGTTTACCCCCTCAATCAGAAAATGCGTAGCCAACTATACCTTCTACTAAATACACTATCACATTTTAATCAATTTAATTAACACGGTTCAGAGATTATTTTTAAGCTAAGCGTACTTTTGATGCAGTTATTTCATAAAAGAAAAGAAGCATTTTCTCGATTGTACGTTGTTTTCACTCTGTTATCGACTTAGTATTTAGTACAGTATAGTATCCGGTCGCTTACAAAACATTATACCTGACAATTGTCAGAGTTTAACAATAAACATATAATCAATTTCGAATAAAATGTTGATTTGTAAGATTCAGTAATTATTTACAGAATTTGTGTAAAAAATTAAAATTTAATACGAAGATCTTATACGAAGATCTTCTATTTTAAGTAGCTATATCTAAGTTAATTTTGAAGTTCAATAAATTACCACCGCTTCCTAAGTGCTGTAGCTGTGGAGAAGAAACGGCGCAACAAACTCCCCAGCAGCACCCTATCGCCAAGTTGAATATGAAGGTTCTTGATTGAATATCAATTTACCATCACTTCTATTTCATTTAAAACTATCATATTCAAATGCTTTATTAAACCTTTTCCATAAAATTGTAAAATTAATCTCTGGTACAAAAACGTTAACGTTGACATATAGGACAATATAATATAAACTTTCCGTAGAAAATTAAATACATATTTCTTAAATAAAAAATACAGAAAAATTACATGTATTTTATGTAATTAAATTAAATATCTTATGTAGAACTTTTTAGACATAAATCAACTTTGAAGTTCTTGCTTCAATAATTTAAATATTTTTTGACTTTTTATATTTTGAAATTTATTTATTAGTACATATATACTAATATTAAAATCAAAATTAATATTCCGACCAACTAGTGCAAACTTTTATAAATAAGACTTCAAGTTTGATTTTCATGCTATACTGTGTTGTATGGCTTTTAATTTTAACCATTTATAAGAATCAGTTCTATTATAATCGTTAGTATGTTTGAATTTAGTATTTATTCAAAAATGCAATTAATAAAATAAAATCTTGATCAATATTTTGTTTATAATCTCTTTATAAACTATTTGTATCCTTTCTCTTCTAAATTTAGTAAATAAATCTGAATCTCAGTTTACTAGACAATGGTCCAACATCTGAGATTTCAGCAAGGTTCTCGTGTTCGTTGCCTTTTAACATTGCCTATTAACATTGCCGATTTATAATCGGACTTGCTAATTTCGGCGGGAATTCGAACATCTACAGACCTACAAGAATCATAAGTAATGATTCGTCAAAATATCTTGAGCAACAAGAAATATATAACCATTTGTCTCGTTACTAACGATGTTTTGGTCAAATTTCTATCGACAGACAAATAAAACTAGGAGGGTTTTGTTTGTCTGCTATTTCACATTTTGCATGGTGTTTTATTATATTCTGGCGCTTTTGTGGAATGTATGTTTTTAAAATACGTTGCCGTATTATAAACAGCTTCATCAACTAAAGATTTCGCACTTGTTACCAATGCTTGAATCATTTTGGTTAACGTACGATTTATGCACTCAGCGACACCATTTTGCTGTGGACTATATGGTACCATCAATTGATACTTTTCCCTTTATTAAAGTTATAGTAATATAACTATGATGTATAGAATTGTATTTAATAGCAATGTTTACATCTTCGGTTGTGAATGTAATCAAATCAAAAACATCAAAATGAATAAGAAGTAACGTTCGATTGGTATTTTAAATTATCTTTAAAATAAATTGTGATTGTTTACCAAATATACAACACATTTCTTACACATAACTTAATAAGTAGTAATGTATATATTACCAATCATTTTACCATCATACTTGTCAATAACATTTTTTTGAGAAAAATTATTTATTTATTCTTGTAGAATAAATAAATAATTTATTTAAAATTTAATAAATTATGTATGTACTCACAATAGTTTAATTAAATGTCGCATAAAATTAGTTTATAATTTAAAACATCTTGGTCTTCGCAACTGTTTTAAATAATGTTTAAATATCGTCACGACTCATCTACCTCAAAAATGATACTGAAAAAGCTGTTAGTTTTATCATTGGTCATATAGCATTTAGTTATTTTTATTAAATTTTATATTTGATAACCATTATTACAAAAATAACCGACGTACCTGTCTGTTAAATGCTATTTATTAATAACAAATTTTACCGTATTTCGGATGAATATGAAACGTCTTCAATCATTCTTAAAATGCCGTCGTGGTCGCAGCGCTCCTCTCTCTTTGAGTAGCTTAACGTAAGATGCGAACGCCTCACAACTGATTAGCGACATCAGAATCTAAAAGAAAACATATTTCATTATCAGTTTACCGATCAGCGGCAGTATTGGGTAACTTTGGAGAACATAGAAACGATACTGTCCTTGTCAGCATTTCAGGGTTAAACATTGTTTGTCGTCTTCTCATAGCTGGTAGATTCACAATTTTCCTGCATCGTCTTGACTAAAACGGTAGTTCTTTTTAACACGGTTTCAAAGTCCATCATAGTAACTCTATATTTAGCAAATGTCTGAGTATTTCTGGGCTGAAATATTCTCTCTTCTTTGAGTAGTTTGGTTTTTCTTAGAAGGTGGGTTGTGAGTTGAGATTGAGAACCGTTTGCTGTTAGTTTAGGCGTAGGTTTAGCTTTCATGATATACATCAAGCGTGTTTTAATAAGCTGAGGTGTTGTTCGCCGAGTATTTATGAGTTATGACATCGTCGCACATCGTAAGCCTTTTGCAATCTTGTTGTTCTTCATTTGGGAAATCTTCATTTCCTTCATTCTTCGTGTGGGGAATTGTAATCTAGTAGTATATGTAGCTAAATATTTATTTTATTCCAGAACAAATCCTTGTGTCATGTGCATGTTCATTTGTTTTGTCTAGATGTAATTTTATCTATATATGTATGTATTGAAAAAATATATTAGTATACATATCTGTTGTCTGGTCCCCATAGCACAGACTCCGCCGTAGTTCAGGATCTGATGGCCGTGTGAATTTTCACAAAATATTTTTATTTCGTAGAAATATTATCACAACACTTACATTTAATTTTGAACTAATTAATTCGCGCAGTTACTAAAACGGTCTGGGCCCATAACCTGTTGGAAATAGGTAAAATGGGTTCAGGAAAAAGTAAAACAGCAACTCGCGTCAACCATATTTTATTTCAAGTGAAGCATAGTAATACGTTTTTAAGAACGTTTGAACAATGAAGTATTGGCTGATTATTGACTGCCAGTAAGAAGTCAATGTAATGAGGTTTTATATGTTGAATGAATATTTGTATATTCCAACACATATATTTGGTACAAAATTAAAAGAATGCCTAAATAACATCAATTCTTATATGTATGCCTTATATAGTACACACAGCATTTGCAGTATACCTCCTCTTTGAAGATAAGCAAACCAGTCTAAGCCCACTCAAGTGACATCACAATAAGCAAACGCTGATAACTCAAATGTATGGACAATGACATGATGCCTTAGTCAATTGACTTCTGAATATGTCATTTCCATTCTTTTAATTTTATCTAAACGATTTCCATTATAGTTGACGCTTGTAGCAATGTCATTTGGCTACAAAGGCCAGTATCTTATTCATAGGAATGTTGAACGTTTTGAGACCACGCAACTAGGATCATTGATGGTTAAAAAGTGCCGGAAAAGCCTTAGGTACTTAAATCTTTAAATATTTTTTAATCACATTTTTCTATTTATTACAGCTGCGAGGAACAGTCGCGACTCTCATCATGGCGATATCCCTGGGCACAGATTTCGCACTCCTGAAACTCTTCGCGCCGCTCAACGCATGGATAGGCTACCACTACACATTCTGGATGTTCAGTTTCATCTGCCTATCAAACGTGTTCTACCTCATCTTCTGCGTACCAGAGACAAAAATGAGGAACCTAGAAGACATTTACGCGGACTTAGAAGGAAAGAAGAGAAGACAGAAAAATGATGAGCAGGTTGTGGAGACTAACCATGTTTGATACGTAGATAATGTTACATAAGACAAGATTTGATATAAAGCTTTTAGGTACTAAAGTATCTACTCCATTTTGGTGTACAACTGTATCGCCATTAAGAGCCATAGAGAAATAAACATGGCGTCGACATGTCAAAATAAGTTTGGTAGCTATTTTCTAATTATTTAGGTAGGCACCTTTAAATATTTAAGGTAGGTTTTTTAGATATTATATGCGGTCTGTGCTTTTTGTTTCATAGCTCATTTTGTTGATAAGATTGATCTACAAAATGTAGTTTCAGTATTAATTATTGGTAAATAAGTACCTACCTATCTATAGGCATTTTAGTTAGTTACCGTATCAAATGGTTAAAAATCTCTTTGAATAAGGTCATATTCATTCCACGATGCCATATTATGTTTTATTGGTCACATTGTCTATTTCTAGTCACCGTTACGTCTGATCAAATAGCTTTCCGTAAATTAAATTAAATGTTTAAACCATTCACAAAATAGACAATGTTGCCTTGAAGGTATTTTTGTAATTAAGTTTTTTATGTAAGTAGATTTATTGGTGCTTTAAGCAATTTCTCTTTATGCTTACCCAAACACGGGGACCAAATAAACAAAGTAGACATAGCGTGAAACAGGATTAAGGAAATAGGAGAGAAATAAAAGGAAAATCATCGTTACAGACCGTTGCGCGTCCGGCAGGCAATAGTAACTAACGGACACACACTTCAAAAAACATGAGTTTTCTGAGATAAAATGTTTCTTTTTTGCGAATAACATTGTACCTTTTAATTAAATACAAATAGTAGAGGAAATCACACTATCACAGTTTCCTTTACGTAACTAGGAAAAAGCACACTTGCATACGTTGTGTTTACGTTTGTACTTACTTCTCATCTACCTTTGTTGGTCTATGCGTTGCAGTTAGTGAAAAAACTAAGTTGGTAAGAAGTTAGTTAGGTTGAATTATAAGGCTGCGTTTCCACCAGAGATGTGCGATGGAAATGTGTCGTGCGCGGATGTCTAGCTGTGCTGTGAAAATGTGTGGGGGTTTCCACAAAAGCTGTGCGATGAAAATGTGCCTACGAGGATGTGTAGCGGAGCTGTGAAAATGCGCATTAATGTGTGGTGCGAGGATGCGTTGCGAAGCTGTGAAATTTGTCGACGGGGGTGCGGTGTAGTGCAAACCTCGCAACACATCCTTCTCAACACACATTCCTCGCAACACATGCCTCGCTTGTTTTGTATGAGAAAAAATCTAGCTCCGCTGAGCCGTTTCCACCAGAGCTGTGCTGACCGAGGCGAGGTAAATGAAGCGATTCTATTGGTTTTTTACAAACACATCCCTTGCTACGCATCCTCGCACATCTCTGGTGGAAACGCAGCCTTAATCGATCTTATTTAGGTAACGATATTTTGTCGTTGTCGGTTTCGATAAACTTAAATAAGTAATTATGTAAACAATCATGACTTTCTCAAAATACTTAATCGATTAAAACAAACTGCTTTACTTTCATATAAATTTCGTAAGCGATTCGTGGATTTAGAGCAACATTTTGGATAGGTATGTTTAGTTTTAAACACGTATAATTATAGACGAAGATTGTACCAATTAAATAAGTTATGTACCTAAGCCGACACCGTAAATATTGGTAATTCTTCAACTTATTTTAGTACAATTATTTATACCTACTTTTAAAATATGTAACTAGCTACTTACGTGTATATGTGAATGTGCAGTGTTGATATTTGCAACGCTATTTCCTTAGACTTAACAAACAAATACAGCACATTTCAAAGACGATTAATTTTAAGACTCGTTCTGATAATTTTTTAATGAATTTGTGTTTTTGTTGCGTTTTTATAACAGCTTATTGGCACTGATACTGTCAAAAACGAACTAGCTTTATTTTTGACTACTTATCGGTTTTGGTTAAAGGGCTCCTGGCTAAGTGAAAGCCGACGGTTTGACCGATAATACAGGTACCACGCTCGCCACGGTTGGTTCGTGGATGGGTGACCAGTTATAAGTTTATAACATACCGAGACCCGTCCGTGTTTCGGAAAGCACCTTAAGCCGTAGGTCCCAATTACTGTCATACGTACATCTTTGGCAGTCGTTAAGTCAATTCTGACAATCTTACTATGGGATACTGTGTTTCCCAGTAAAATGGGTTGTGGAGGTCCGATAGGCAGTCGCTCCATGTAAAATACGGTATTCAGCTGAATCCGGTAAGACTGGTAGCCGACCCCAACGTAGCTTGGGAAAAGGCTCGGCAGATGATGATTATCAGTTTTGGTTTAGTTAGTGATCAACAGAATAAGCGCCAGTTTTGTGTTTGTGTAGGTGATATATCCGTCATGGTTGGTTATAATAATATAATTCACGGGAATAAGCGCGTAGGTACGCATAAATATCGTAGGTATGCATAAATACCGGCCGTGGTCGCAAGCCGACTGAAACAGTCTGCTTGCGACCACGGCCGGTGTAACCTAGTCGAAACGTCAAGCCCCAAAAAAGGTATTTATGCATGTACGCGCTTATTCCCGTGAATTATATTATTATAAACATGCAGCGCGATAGTTTAAAATTTAATATGGTTGGTTATTCCAAAAGGTTAGGTACCAATAAGTTTACATTTTTCATAATTGTAATACTGCGGTTAGTGTTGAGAGTTTACTATTATTGCACCACATAGTAACATAAATAATATTTTTTATAAAAGTGTAAAAGACAATATTATGTAATAACAAATAATATATATATATAAGGTGCTATAAAAACATCTGCCACGGCTTTAATGGGAGGTAGTATTGTGTTTATAGATTACAATAGTGAAGATAAATTATTCATTATTTATAAAATTTTTTATCATACAAAAAAAATAACGTATAAATTTGAATTGATTTATTAGTATAAAACCATCCCGTGTAAGTAGTTGCACTTTTAAAACACTTGTATGCCTGCGTATTATTGCGTACCTAGTAGATTATGTAGTGACGAACTAGTCAGCTGATTACAGTTTTCATTCACAGAAAAGATGGAAAGAGATAGCAGTTGTTTTCATTGACGAAGCGTCACATTGCGCGTAATTCGTGAACCACGTTACGCAGAATAGAGTCAACGTTAATTTAACTATTTTAGTCTCTCAAATTTAATTAACTGTTCCGGGGTACGAAAGTTCTTCACTATTGTAATCTATAAACACAATACTACCTCCCATTAAAGCCGTGGCAGATATTTTTATAGCACCTTATATATACATATTAAATTACTTTCTTTTCTTGCTGTGAAATATGGTCATAAAATCGAAATGGGTTTTATTTCTAGAACCTACTTATCAACTATAACAAATAATGTATATATAAATATTAAATTACTTTCTTTTCTTGCTGTGAAATATGGTCATAAAATCGAAATGGGTTTTATTTCTAGAACCTACTTATCAACTATAACAAATAATGTATATATACATATTAAATTACTTTCTTTTCTTGCTGTAAAATATGGTCATAAAATCGAAATGGGTTTTATTTCTAGAACTTACTTATCAACTATAAGAACACTGCAAAAATTTTACTTTTAATTTCGGAGAAATATTTTTATTCTTTGTTTTTGGTTTTTATTAATAGAAAAGAGTTGATTTTTACGTTAAGAACAAAGAAGATATTTACAAAAAAAGTTTTATAGTTAGGTAGGTAATTACTTTATGCTCAAACAAGGTGGACTTACTGGCTGAGCATTATTTATACCCCTTAGCGTAGAGGATCCACATACAGAGACAAAATAAAACAAAACACACCAGTTTAAGAAGATTTACTTATCATAATAAATAACCAGCTTAGTTTATAAAAGCATTTTTTTTTCAATTTTCCCTTCCTTTTATTATAAAATATCGTTTAGAATCAATTGTAACGTTATTGCCCATTTTTAGGTACCTGTCACTGATTTTTATTTAAAAATAATTTTCATTTCGAAAAGGTTCCAACTTATGTCATAGCTTTCAGTTTTGTGTACATCGATGACTTTTAACCGAATACTGAAACGCAAATTATATCTAAGAAATTTTTTAACATCTATCTGTCTCAACTTTATGTCTTAAACCGGTAGAGACAACATGACAATGAAAGGTGTAGCGATAAAAAAATCCGCTAGGTTCGCTAGTCTAGCGAGTGGTCGAGCAGATAATTTCCACAAATCACGAGGCAGTAAGTTGTCTTTCATTGGTGGAGATCGGCAGTTAGACCATACGCTGGACTAGCAAACCTAACAGATTTTTTTTTTTTATAGCGAAAACCCTCATTAACGGCGACTTAAAACTGATTGGCGTTCCAGTATTCGGTTTTTGTCTTACTCTTCTGTATATGTTGAACAAAACTGTTATTATACCAAGTTGGAACATAGTCTTACTTAGGTAATCGCTCGATACTTATAAAAAAAGACTAGTGGCATACAACATTGTTTATGACTACATCTATACATGCGGTAATAGACTCCGTTCATTAAGACATAACGAGACACGTTCAGTAAAAACTATAGATTTAATTCTTTCAATTTATCTTTACTTCTTTGATTTTATGATAAACAAATTTTGTCAAAAAATAATATTAACACAAAAATTATGAAAACTACGTCATGTTACGTCATAATGTAGGGAAACCGTAAAATTAAAATATTGGGTTACAAAGGCTTAGATAACTTAGCGAGTAGTTGGAAATTGAAACCCATACACAACAATTCGAATAATTCAAGAATTTTTTAAGAACATACATACATACATTCAATTCGAGATTGCCAGTGGTAAATTACTTCAAAATTTAGTTTAGTTAGTTTAGAAAAAAAATTGGAAGACGCCAAAGATTTAACTTTTTTTATTGACACAAATATTTTGATACTATATAAAAAAACTTCTTGTCTTGCGACTCTGTCATCTTACAAAAATTAATACCAAATAAGTTTTTTCGTTTTCATAACAAATATATATACCAGACCAAGGACAAGCTACTCTTTTTTTATTGAACATAGAATATTGTATGGTTTACACACTAAATTAAAATTTTAAGTCCGACTTGTAGCCAGAACAAAATAAGACCAGAAAATTAAAATCCAAATAATTCAAAACATAAATATTATCATGTCTATATAATTTTTGTTTACAGCTCACTTTTACCTTATTTTTGAACCGAGATGGTTTGAGAGAACCCTGAATTTCTATGAAATAATAGTTTTTAAATAAAAATATTTAATACGATTATCCTGTAATTTATTATTTTAAGTATTTAAACATTTATTACATACAAAATATGCAAATTTAACATTACAATAGCTTTTTTAGAATATACGACAATTATTTCTTCTATATCGACATAAAATTGTGGGATTTGAATTTGAAAATATCTACTAAATGTGTACAGTGCTGCAGTACAAAAATCGGTGTTGTAATTTTTAGACTAAATTGCGAAAAAAAAATCGGTGATTTAAATGATTGACAAAAACCCCGAAGCGTCTAACGCAAAAGAAAACATGGCGTATAATAATTAATAAAAATAATAACAAGATGCGATTACAACAAACAAAGCACTGAGATCGCTATAAAAAAAAAAAAAAACAAAATAAATCCTTATTCACGTTATAATGATTAACCCGAATGCAACAAAGTCCGAGTCTCTTTATCTGAGGCCATGGCCTAGCGAGTTGTGGCCTGAATCGATGCATAATTATAAACTTCAAAAATGATCTTTATTAAATTTAGAGGCAAAAAATTTCTGGTAAATAGGGCCAAAAATACCTACACAGAACCAAACCACGACCTCAACAAAAACAAAAATATCAACGTACAATTTCCGACATACATTTTCTGAAATAAATATTTCAAAGTCGTTTACAAATAATTTATTCCACTTAATTACACGCCTTCACTATATAGATAGTTTCACTCATTACAAGACACAACTAGAGGAAAGATGAATTATCTACACACCCTTCTAAAATATTAAAATTGAACAATATTAAAATATTTAACAGATGTGATAGTATTTTTATATTATAATAATGATTTAGAATTCATTCTTATTGTTTAAGAGTACTCTGTTAGGTTGTAAAATACTAACCACTAGTTTCTAAATGGCTGATCAATTTAATCTATTGTCAAATTTACTGGGGCCCGAGTCCGCTATTTTAAAGGCACAATAAAAGTACACTGGAACGTTCATTAACCTGCCACCCACTGACCTTAAAATAGCGGACTCGGGCACGACTATGATTGGTTGAAGAAAAGACTAACAGCCAATCACATCGCTTGACTTGAGATTTGACAACTGATGTAGTATTTACGTTGAACAGTCATTCAGAAACCAGGGGTAAATGTGTCAAAGAATAGATTTAGTTTGATTCAAACATAAAGCTGACCGCCTACCGCCAGCTAAACTAAATTAATTTAGTTAGTTGACTGAGTTTTTCATACCATGTGCGACGTGTGTCGACCGCAAAGTATGCATCTGAAGCTAACATCAGCCTGAAAAACTGACACAACTATGTGAACTAAACTAACTTGAATTTTAGTTGACTAAATTATGGAAAATACTTTCGCCAAGTACTTTGCAATTTGTGTTCTGAGCCGCCATTAAGTTTGTGTCAAACTAAATCAATTCTCTGAGCTTACCTTCTATTAATCGTAATAAGATATCAGTTATAAGTTAATCTTTATAGTTTTAAGCCCTAAATTCAAAGAATTCAAGGCCACAAAATAAAAGTCTTACACTATTCGCCGAATCTCGCTGCAAGCGGTGACATACCATACTATCGTAATCTGTACACAAGTAGGCTTGCTAATTATTTTAAAAGTTGATTATCAACTAATTAGGTGATTTATCTCTGGATTTATAGATTTGGCATTTGTTTATTATTCCACGACATTTATTTACTTGGCCATAGATTAAGGACACCCTTACATCACCTGTCTTAACATTTCATTAGGTAATTTTCGTCTCGCGATTTAAATAGTCGTGTGTACGAGCCTTACGGTACCACATACTCGTAAATTGTGGTACCTACTTTAGTATTGAAGACGTGCGATGCCACGTGTATGAAAAGCCTTAGAGTACATAACACCACGTGAGCTCAAAATAAGCCAATGTGGGCATTTTTACCGCGCCTGCATCGAGATATAGCGAATCGTGTAAAACTAGAGTCCTGATTAACTATTTTTACAACCGTACAGATCCTAACACAGCCAAAGTAGTATACAGGACGATTCGTTGAACGAGAGACGCATTGACTAATGTAGTATATCTACACCTATCTGAAACGGAATATTCTGGGCCGACGCAATATGAGTGCCATTTAAACGTTAAGAAAAAAAAGTATGTATAGTTTTAGAGCCAGGTTTCTGTACCCAAAGGACAACGGAACCCTATTAAAGTGTCTACGCTGTCCGTCCGTCTGTCAAAAGGTTGTGTCTCATGAACCGTAATAGATAACGAATTGAAATTTTCAGTCTGTATTTCTATTGCGACTATAACAATAATAAAACAGGGCAGTGACAAAAAACTAATTAATTTTATTATAGGTGATATTTATTACAATTTTGACTCGTTTTTTTAAAGAGTTAATTTATGAAGTCTTGAATACATCCCTCGTTCAAAAAATCGTCTTGTATAATTCGAAAACTACACATAATTTATATTGTCGGACGATCACGCCAAAATTTATTTATCTAATCGCTACAAGATATATTTTCTAGGCCAATTTACAGACATGGAATACTTAAAGATATTAGAATCATTGACATGGAACCATCAAATCGAGATATGTATATTTATAAAAATACTAAATTATTTTGATTTTCGTGTTTTATCGGTAATTACTTATATAATCTATATTATTATTACGTATAACTTTACACGGACTAATAAATTTACGAATAATTTACACAATTTAATTAATTTAAAAATTTTGATTTACACTAAAATATCGAACTCGACGTATGATTGTAAATTATTGCGTCAAGGAATTAACGTTGATTATAATTATTATATCTTAAAACGATTTATTTGATACTTAATTTAATTATTCTAGTAGTGTGATTGGAGTCATGAGTAATACCTAACTAGAAAACTTAGAATGTGGTTTATCTATATTGGGCCTGATTTGGCGTGACCGTCCTTTAGATAAAAGATTATCTCCTGGTGAAGTACTTGGCTTGGTAGCACTCGTACAGCCTGATCCTTACCAGTCAGGCATCCGTAGATATACTATCCTGTGGGACAATCTCCTCTGACTCCTGCTTGACTTCCTTCTTCTCTACCTCCTTGACTTCTTCCACCTTCTCTTCTCTGCTCTCCGAGGGTTTGGAGTCGGTGGATATGGAGCTGGATGTTAAGCTGTCAGGCTGCGAGGATTCCTTGCTGGCTGGTTCTTGAGAACTGCGGTTTTCGGGCTGTTTGTCCTTTGAATCTGTAAATATGATGAGTTAGTGTAACTAATTCACATCAATATGGTGAATTCTAACTAAAATGAGGTATATAACTAAGGTTTGATGAAATGAATAAGCTAAAAAATAGGCCGCACATACACGAGCTACTCGAGCAGTTCGTGTATGGGCGGCCTAAGATGTTCTTTAAGTAAAATCTACCAGTTTGTAAGCTACATTATTACTCACTGTATCGTCTGAGTATTCAGTTATAAATCTTGTAGGATTTATAACTGAACACGATTATGTATAATATTTACCAGAAGCTACAATAACTTGACACAGATTATGGCACAATAACCTCCGATTTCTAAAAGCTTGATCAATATAATCTGTCAGCAAATCAACTGATCACGACTGCGGTTGGTTGACCTAAAGACTAATAACCAATCACACCGCTTGACAGGTTTAATTAAATAATTTTAGTTTTGCCTTTGAGAAACGGGGGTGAATGTGCCAATGTATCCTACATTACAACTACAATTTTAAATGAAATAATTTATAAAATACTAACACTAAAATAAAAAATTGGTTTAACTTAAAATGGGATCTTCTATCCCTGCGTAAAATCCTTCCGTATGCAGTTGGCTTGGATACTTCTATTGCATACGAGAATGCAGCCATGCTTGCAACGACAGTTTCGCCCAGAGCAAATCTTTATTGATAAATAATAATTAATATTTTTCTATTTTTTGTACCTTATTGCGTGGCAATCAATGAATATTTCTCCCTTTATTTTTTCTTCTAATATTGTAAATTATAAAAATACCTTTAGGAGCTCTAGAAAAATTTTTTTTGCATTGATAGAAATGTTATAATGAATGGACAAAGTGGTTTCCTAGCCGAGGAGAGAAAGCATGATAAAACAAGCCATACTAGTTAGGACTATGTAAGTGCACACTATGATGCATTGCGATATCTCCTGCGCAGATAACTACTTTAAACCCACAGTGAACGATATTTTTTTTTAAGTAACTTAATATTGGTCTCTATGTTTAATAATGTCTGTGAGGACATGCCGTCAATGTGTTGTCATACAAATTATATATTTATACACCAGAGAAAGAATACAGCATAATTACATTTTAAGTTAAATTGTGGTAAAAGGGGCCGGCACACGGCAATTTCTTTCAGTCGCACCTAAGCACGGAACATTGTAAAATATTAAATATTTATATTATGTATTATGACATAAACTTACCAGCTCCATGTGTCGCGGGCCAGGGTTTCCTCACAAACATATTTTCGACGATCCTGTCGATGTTGTCCTTTTCAGAAGAGTTCGCTGCCCTGTAGGATAATAAGTAGTATAGCGAATCATTTTGATTGGCTTGTTGGACTAGTGGTGAGTGACTCTTACTGCTAAATCAGACGTCAAGGGTTCGACTATCTACCCAGGACTTAAATTTGTGTGATGAGCAATTGAGCATGATAATTTGTTTTATGTGTGGGTGTAACTTACCTATAATGTATTTGGACATTTATAAGGTTGATCAGTTATTTGGCTGCCATAATACAGGCTCAATCTAGTAGATCATATGGCCGTGTGTGAGTTATCCCAATGTATTTTTGTTATTTGTATTGATCTTCTAATTCGTTTATTCACGGAAGAACCTCGGTTTACTGAAAGGCTTATATTGCAACACAGGTTTATCACGCAGCGGCCTTATTGAGAAGTACACTACTAAAATATAAATAAACGGTTTCTGAAAACGAGACGGCCATCTTATATAACGCGAATTAGCGAGAACTTGAATAAATACCGTTTTGGGCTTGACGTTTCGACCAGGTTTCACCGGCCGTGGTCGCAAGCACAGTCTGCTTATAATTCCCGTTATATAATGTTACTATAAACATGCAGTGTGATCGTTTAAAAGAAAGTTTGTATCTCTTGTCACACTCGCCAAGTTAGATCAGCTGTGCGATACTCGAGGCCAATCACGTTTTCACGTTTTGTCATCGGTTGAAATCCTCCATGGACTACCTCCGCCCTGGGGAAGACGGAGGGGCGTGCCGGACTCCTACCGGGTAAAACCACCGGAGTGCTCCGTTCCCTTTTGCCGGGAACCAGGCGGGAACGCATTTTGCAATACTACCGCGACGAGGTCATTGCCCCCTGTCCTATAGGAGAGTATGATGCTTACCTCTCAGAGTGGTGCGGGCTGACGATGGGTATGGCGGCGGTGGGGCGACGCTGCGGCCGCGGCTGCGGTGCCGGCGGCTCCTGCTCCACGCAGTTGTAGTACGTCACGCCACCCGCCTGCGATACACACGATGTTACTACGTTATGGTACCCAAGGGAAGGAAGTTTCGTGACCAAATCGGGGACGTCTTGAACAAAGGCCAGGTCAAGAGTAACCTAAACCGAAGAGCATGTATGAAGGAAATAATGAAAGTGGACGGAGCGAAAAAAGTGTGTAAGGATCGTAGCAAGTGGAAAGAAGTGATCTCTGCCTACACCACAATGGAAATGTATGTGTATGTCATATACAATGTGTAATTGAAATCGCGAATAATAATTTAGGGGTAGATTCTGCACATTAATATGAGCGTAATCTACTATGAGAGCAGTATCGAAAACGGCAATAAAAATACTTCTCCATACACAAGTGATCACACTCGTTTGTTACAACTACCCTAAGCTTCCTATAATGATTTACAGCGTGTAACAAAAATAGCAAATAAATCTTTGGGAGTTGATTCTACTCATTATTATAAGTGATATTTAACATATTATTATGACGAATATCGAAATCCCCATAAAAATATTCCTATATAAATATGCACCTTGTACGAAACTACGATCGAAGTACTCGTCTTTAACTTATCAAGCTTCATAAAATTATTTACAATATGTAAGAAAAACCACTAATAATACTTTAAGCATAGATTATACTGATTAATATGAGCGACATTTACTATGGAACCAATATCAGAAATCTCCAAAAAACATGAATTCACCTCATACCATATGCGAGTATAATCGCATATGTATGGCGATGTCATGTTTGTTACTCGTTTATTTACTACTAGCTGATCCCCGCGACTTCGTCCGCGTCAATTTCTGTTATTATGACCGCGATTAAGAAGTTAAAAAAAAAAGTATTTCTGCGTAAATGATAATTTTAGTTAATATTATGTTGATAAAACTCTGTAGCAAATAATTGGCAATAATGCATTAATTTCGACCAAATGATTACCTTAAAAAAGGTTATAGTGAGTTAATCGTAAAAGATAGACATATACTGTCGCAGACATTTTTTTAGATCATTTAAAGAGGAACAATTCTTTCATACATATATTTTGGGTAGCTCGAACCGTTTACGCAGCGCACGCAACGGAAGCTTTCAAGTATGAATATTTTTCCCCGTTTTTGTGACATTTTTCACTGCTGCTTAGCTCCTATTGGTCGCAGCGTAATGTTATATATCCTAAAGCCTTCCTCGATAAATGGACTATCTAACACAAAAAGATTTTTTCAATTCTAACCAGTAGTTCCTGAGATTAGCGCGTTCAACCAAAGAAACAAACAAACAAACTCTTCAGCTTTATAATCTATATATATAAAAGAAAGTCGTGTTAGTTACACCATTTATAACTAAAGAACGGCTGGACCGATATGGCTGAAAATTGGTGGGGAGGTAGCTTAGAGCCAGGAGACGGACATAGGATACTTTTGTACATTTAAAAAAAAAAAAACAATTAGGTAGTAGGTAGGTAGGTAGTAGGTAGGTAGGTAGTAGGTAGGTAGGTAGGTAGGTAGTAGGTAGGTAGGTAGGTAGTAGGTAGGTAGGTAGGTAGTAGGTAGGTAGGTAGTAGGTAGGTAGGTAGTAGGTAGGTAGGTAGTAGGTAGGTAGGTAGTAGGTAGGTAGTAGGTAGGTAGGTAGTAGGTAGGTAGTAGGTAGGTAGTAGGTAGGTAGTAGGTAGGTAGTAGGTAGGTAGTAGGTAGGTAGTAGGTAGGTAGGTAGTAGGTAGGTAGTAGGTAGGTAGTAGGTAGGTAGTAGGTAGGTAGTAGGTAGGTAGTAGGTAGGTAGTAGGTAGGTAGTAGGTAGGTAGTAGGTAGGTAGTAGGTAGGTAGTAGGTAGGTAGTAGGTAGGTAGTAGGTAGGTAGTAGGTAGGTAGTAGGTAGGTAGTAGGTAGGTAGTAGGTAGGTAGTAGGTAGGTAGTAGGTAGGTAGTAGGTAGGTAGTAGGTAGGTAGTAGGTAGGTAGTAGGTAGGTAGTAGGTAGGTAGTAGGTAGAAAAAATTGCATTGCAACGCATGCCGGGTACAGCTAGTATTAGTATAGATGGGACCAGTAATCAAATACACTTCTCATCAAAAAAATCGAAACACTTTCGTTTTTATTGTTTTTGTCCTAATTTTTTACAAAAGAGAATTAATTCCATGAAAAAAAAAACATTATTGTGTAGCTGGCAGTTTGGTCATTACAGTAAGAAGAAAAAAAACAAAATTCGAAATTAGAATTTCATTTGTTTATCCTATAAATGAAATTAATCACTGTTTTGAGACAAATGTGTATTTAGGGTTGGAGTACGTTTCTCGTTTAAAAACTAAAAATTAGCGCTTGTCTTTAAACTTTTTGTTTCTTATTTCATTTACTGTGACTTTGGGACGTCTGAAAAACTTTTTTTTCTAAAACATATGGATACTTCGCCCGCAGAAGCCGCCCAAGTGGTGGCATTGCTGGATTCTGGACTTAGTCAGCGTGTTGTGGCTGCAAGATTGCATCTAAGCTTATCATCTGTTCATAGAGTCTACAAACGCTATCGGGAGACTGGTTCGTTCACGCGCCGTTCAGGATCTGGCAGGAATCGGGTCACTTCTGAGCGAGATGATCGATTTATTGTAACAACTTCTTTACGAAATCGACGCCTTAACGCTTTTCAACTGCAGCAGCAGCTTCGCGTTGTACGAAGAGTAGCTGTAAGTGACTCTACAATAAGAAGAAGGTTGAAGGAACGCGGATTGGCACCGCATAAGCCAGCGAATGGGCCGAAATTAACTGCAGACCATCGAAGAGCGCGCCTTAACTTTGCACGCGAGCACCTAACTTGGTCATACCTTCAGTGGAGCAAAGTACTGTTTTCTGATGAGTGTAAAATTATGCTGTATGGTAACGACGGAAGGAACAAGGTCTACAGAAGAGATGGAGAACGCTTTGCACAATGCTGCATTGAAGAAAAGGTCAGCTATGGTGGCGGTTCGTGGACGGTTTGGGGAGGAATCAGCGCCGACGGTAAGACAGAACTTGCCTTTGTGCTGGGCCACGGCTGCCTGCACTAAACTCTCATCGGTACATCGAACAGTGTCTTGAACCTCATGTGATGCCCTATGCACATTTTATTGGCAACGACTTCATATTCATGCACGACAATGCTAGAGCTCACACCGCGGGCGTCGTACGAGATTATCTTACCGAAGTCGGTATCTCCATTATGGTATGGCCAGCAAGAAGCCCGGACATGAATCCCATTGAACATCTATGGGATGAATTAAAGAGACGAATTCGAGCAAGAGATCCAGCCCCAGAAACACTTAGCCAGCTGCAAAATGCAATCCAAGAGGAATGGGATAATATACCACAACATGTGATCGTGACTCTCATCCGATCGATGAAGAACCGTATGGAAGCAGTAATAAGAATTCGCGGAGGGAATACAAGTTATTAAATAAACGTTTCTTACATTTTTTTTTCATTTACGCGTGTTGTTTTACCCATTTCCTTCATATTCCATACAGGGTAAAAATTACTCATTATACAAAATACGAAACCTATGAAGACTTAATTTGAATTTAGAACATTAACATTAGGATTTAAAAACCTCATACTACTCACTATTAAATGACATTTTACATTTATTCCTTAATATACACATTTTTCTGATAATCCTTATCAAATCATAAACTGCGAGGTGTTTCGATTTTTTTGATGAGAAGTGTATATAAATTAAATATACATTTCCATTGATAAGTGAAGAGGTGATGATTGGACAGTTTCAACAAGAGATAGCTTTTAAAAGTTTTTTTTTTGATACACTATGAAATGCAAACGCTATACGAACACAAATATGTTACAAGAGCGAAAAAAGTTGTTCATCTAGAATACAAGGCTTATTATATGACACTTCCAGCTGGGAACGCTACAAGACAATAAAATAAGGAAGTACTCACGTAATTATGATGCGGCGCGTAGATCTGGTGTGGGTATGTAGGGTGTGGCGGTGCGTGCGGCGGAGCGTGGCCCGCGTGTGCAGCGTGTGGCGGGGCGTGCGCAGCGTGCGGGGGCGCGTGGCCGGCGTGCGGGGGCGCGTGCGGGGGCGCGTGGCCAGCGTGCGGGGGCGCGTGCGGGGGCGCGTGCGGCGGCGGAGCGTGCCCGCCCGCCGGGAATAGCGCGCCGCTAAACACTGCACCGCTGCTGCTTTGCTGTACGAGAAACAACCCATTAACCCTGATACCATAAAACACTATTATGTCTCGCAACCGAGAACAAAAGTAGAGTAGATAAATAAACGTGTAAGAATCCTACGTGCTCATTTAATTTTTGGAATTGCGGTGGAATTGACGTCAAATATGTATAAGCAATTCATGACAATGCTGCGTCAACTAGTGGTTAAGAACCTCGGTCATTCACCCTTGCATTGCGGTAACAACTTAACAAGTTATAAATTTTAGTGTGAAATAATTTTAACTTATTTTGAGCTAAAATTTTGTAAAATGAATTTATACCAGATGTACGCTACAGCCCTTTTGGATAAATATAACCTTTTGGTTACATCTTGTATGCTAAAAATCAATCCCGATTTCCCTTAGTCACGCTATAACTTCCGAATGACTGCACCAAATCAGATTTTTTTTTTTTTTTTTTTCCCTACTTTAAGAGCGTTAACGCCAAATCCGCGGCACCAAGATTAGGTAATTGCAGCGCTCTTTGCACTCACACAGATGCGCGTCAGACGCACGCGCATGTGCGTAGAGTTGCTGCGTTCTGTCCTTATAGTCAAACTAACCCATGTTGATCCGTTGAGTTATGTTTACTGATACTTAGGCTAAGAACTCACGGAGCGATTTTCACCCGCGACCGCCGCGGTGGCGGAACTGCGGTTTTATTTCAAAACTCACGAGACCGGCTATTTGCGCGGTAACGCAGCCGTCGCGGTTGCGATCATCACCCGCAGAGGTGGCGGGCGATGATCGCAAGACGCAAGACGGGCAGTTAACGATCAGCCAATCGACCGCAGAGCGCGCGGGTGCAACCCGCCGAGGCTGCCGAGGGTGACCGCGGCCCCCGCGATTCTACTAGTTGCCCGCCGTTGCTGCGGGACCCGCAAACAAACGCGCAGACTGCGGGCGTAAAACGCGTCGTGAAATGTGCTTTAATTTTTTACATGTATATCTGCACTCTACAGAAGCTGCGGGCCCGCAACCGCGGCGGTCGCGGGTGAAAATCGCTCCGTGAGTTCTTAGCGTTATTTAATCGTCAGTTAATTTTTATTTACTATTAATATTTTTATAAGGGGAGAACGGGAAGGGGGTAAGGGGAGAACGGAACTAACATCCTATCCGGCCCTACTGTCAACCTCACCTGCACGCGCCGGATGGCGGCGGCGTGGCATATACCGCGCCGCGGTGCTCCCTGCTAGATAACGGACGAGGCTCTGGCGACCGAGCAATGGCGGTATAACCATATTCCTAGCCGGGCAACCAGCTAGAAGAGGCTACGGCGGCCTTAGGGACTAAATCCCCCTAGAAAGGCTCAACTCGCCAACACGCAATGGCCAGCGCGGCGTTTTAAGGCCACTTAAACCTTCATGAAAGTCAAAAAATCAAATCGGCCCTCAGTCCCCAGCGGTCCTGTTCGGGTCGGCTACGGCAGCGGTCGGGAAACCGGCAGGACAGAGGGTGCTAAGAATCTCTGGAAGACGTACGGCTGCTCAACAACGATTAACCTGGCTACGTTTAATGTTACAACCCTTTTGCATGACGACAAACTTCGCGACTTGGAAACAAGTGTATTAGAAAAGATAAACTGGACCATCATGGGACTGAGCGAGACCCGAAGACACGGGGAAGAACTCACAAAGCTACGATCGGGACACCTGCTGTACCACAAAGGAGATGATAATTCGCAAGGCGGAGTGGGCTTACTCGTGCACAAGTCATTTAGTGATAAGCTGAAGAGCATAACTGCAATATCGACCAGAGTCATCTACAGTATATTTAACATCAGCGATAGATACAAAATGAAAGTAATTCAGGTATACGCACCTACAAGCAGAAGCAGCGAGGACGTCCTAGAAGAATTTTATAGTGATGTTGAAAAAGCGCTGAGTGAGAATCCATGCTATTGTAGTGTGTAGTCACGACATCACGTACTTATCTTGATGTAGATTAGGTTAGTTTTAGATTTAAGTAAGATAAGATATGTACCATGTTAGATACTAAGATTGTTATAAGGCACGTATTATATTGTATATATACGCGCCTCTTTAACTGGGAGACACATCATCGTGCTAGTACTAAACAGTATTCAATATACTTGTACAACCTACAGTGAGTCCGTGTTTATTCGTAAACCCTCATCACCTGGATACCCATAACCCCCCACACACCACATGGCGACCCTGCCAGTCGGCTGGACGGCGTTACAGCTGCCTAATCGGGGGCTAGTCAGAGTCGCAGTTTAGTCGACCTACGTCATCTTCACGTCACGTCGGGTCACGGGCCATGAGGAGCACGACATCCAAGGAAGAGGTGATCATCGCTCAGACGGCAGCGGGTGGCACAAATACCGCAGCGGTTACGCAAGAGCAGCTGACAGCTATTAAGACGGCGCTGTTGGTTTTTGCTGTGTTTACTATTGTGTATCGTTGGTGAGGCAGCCTGGATGTACAGAAGATGTCACCAGAATTGGATCGAAGAGAAGATCAATCAGCGGGAGGTTCATAAAGCTGTGCAGATCGCCTGACCAGAATGGACGGAGTGACAGAAGTAAGTGATTCCAAAATAAAATAGAAGACTTGTACGTGAAAACTATTAAGTTTGAGCACGAAGGCAAGATACAGGCAAAGATGGAGTCGCAAAATTCGGAGAGGTTTTCGTTAAAAACGGCAGCTAGTTTGCTTCCGAAAATGAACGGTGATGAAAGTGTTACCCAGGATTTAATAGAAGCCATAGGTTTATATAGTTCCATGTTAGGGGAGCTCGATAGCGGGCTCTTAATAAAGTTCGTACTCGCCACGCGTTTAACCCAAGAATAATTATGAACTACAAAAATCAGCTGTTGAACGTACATTCCAGAGGGGCAAAAATGCGAACGTATGTAACAACAAAGCGCAAGGTCGTAACGTGAGGAGCAATACATATCGCGGTCGGCATAGTCAGCAAAATCATAGGCATGTAGCGTGTTTTGAACATACGTCAGACGGCCATGACTCAGGCGCAATATCAAGGTCACAGTATAGCGACGATGAGCAGCCTAATAGAAATCAGTTTTTTCGGGATTAAGCATATTTTAGCTTGTAATAGTATTAACTGGGTTAATTTTGTAGTTGGTAGAATAGATACAGAATGGTTAGTTGACACGGGAGCGTCACTATCAGCCATCAAAAAGGGTTTCTTGAAATCAAGCGCGATGTGTTATAAGATTGTTAAGGACGAGTTAATAATTAATGGTGTAGGTGGTAATTTAAGGTCTATTGGTTATGTTAATTTAAAATTAGGATGCGGAAAATATTCCTTCTTGCATAAATTTTATGTTTTTGATGATTTGCCGTGTAAATCAGTTGGCATAGTAGGTCAAGACTTTTTACAAAAATATAGTGGTATTGTAAATTTTTCGGACAACGAGTTAACACTTAGGGAACGTGAAGGGAACATGATTTCAATTCCTCTTAAGTTTTATAGTTATTCATTGAATATACCTCCGCGATGTGAAGTAATAAAGTATTTTCCAGTCAATAGAGCGGACGATTGTGTAGTCATTAGGAAAGAGGTGCAGAAGGGTGTTTTTTTGGCTAATGTAATAGCTACACCTAGGAATGGGATAATACCCATTAGGATATTAAATACAACTTCCTCAGAAGTTGTTTGCAATATGACGGATGTGGATGTATATTCGTTACAAGATTACGATTATTGTAGTTTTGCGGAACCGGAAGTGAGTGTGGCGCGTGTTAAGGAGATATTTTCTTTGCTTAAACTCGATTATTTGAATAATGAGGAGCGGTTGAGCATTGAACAGATATGTGCAAAGTATCCAGATATATTTCATGTACCAGGGGATAGGTTGACTGTCACAAACGTGTATGAACAGTCAATACGATTGAAGGAAAATGTCACGCCAGTCTATAGGAAGCAGTATAGAATACCATATGCGCAGAAAAAGGAAGTTGACAGGCAGGTGCAGGAGATGCTAGGGAATGGGATAATTGAAGAAACAGTTAGTGAGTGGTCTAGTCCTGTGTTGATCGTTCCAAAGAAAGCGGATCGTAGGGGTGAAAAGAAGTGGCGTGTAGTTATAGACTATAGGCAATTAAATGAGAAGATACAAGATGATAAGTTTCCTTTGCCCAATATAACTGAAATTTTAGATTCTTTATCAGGTGCAGTATATTTCAGTCATTGTGATTTATCTCAATCTTATTATCAATGCACTCTCAATAAAGACAGTAGAAAGTACACAGCCTTCACAACAGACAAAGGACAGTATCAGATGTGTAGATTACCGATGGGGCTAAAGATTAGTCCAAGTTCTTTCAGCCGAATGATGACTGTAGCCATGTCTGGGTTGAATTATGATAGATGTTTGATTTATTTGGATGATTTGATAATATTTGGACGAAATTTGGATGAGCATAACAGGAATCTTATGTCTGTCTTTTCGCGATTGAGGAAAGTGAACCTTAAGTTAAATCCTTCAAAGTGTGAGTTTTTGAAAAAGCAAATACTGTATTTGGGACACGTCATTTCATCAGAAGGTATTTCACCAGATCCAGAAAAGGTTTTAGTGATAAAAGACTACCCGCGTCCCAAAACTAGTGATGAGGTGAAGCGGTTTGTGGCGTTTGCAAATTATTATAGGAAATTCATTCCAAACTTTGCTAGGATAGTTCTGCCAATGAATAAGCTGTGTGGGAGGTATGTGACGTTTGATTGGACGGATGAATGCGAGGAGTCATTTTTATTGCTAAAGAGAGCATTGATGAATCCTCCAGTGTTGGATTATCCAGATTTTTCTGATAGCAACACTTTTATATTACAAACAGATAGCTCAGGATTTGCTGTAGGTAGTGTTTTGTGCAATAGAAACGGAAAGCCTGTTGCATATGCTAGTAGAGCTTTGAATAAGAGTGAATTAAATTATCCTATAATAGAGAAGGAGTTGTTGGCTATTGTTTGGTCAGTTAAATATTTTAGGCCGTATTTATATGGGAGAAAGTTCATCGTAAAAACGGATCACCGACCACTTTTGTATTTATTTAACATGACGGATCCATCGAGTAGATTAACTAAGTTTCGATTATGTTTAGAAGAGTACGATTTTGATGTGGAATATGTGAAAGGGAAGGAAAATGTGTTAGCAGATGCATTATCTAGGATTATAATTTCAAGTGAAGATTTAAAGACCATGCATGAGAAAACCATATCTGTGATGACGAGAGCGCAGTGCAAACGGTTAGAAGGTTCAAGTATTTGTAATAAAGACTCTGCGATTAGTAGGACTGATCACCCTACTATCGTAGAAGTTCTTAAGAAACAAGGAAATGACGTTGAAGTACTTCAAATAGGTGTGAATACGTGGAAAAAGTTAATGAAGAGTTCTCGTACGAAAATAATTTCAAAGTCGCGCAATTTAATGTATATGCCAGAAAACTCGAGTATTTATATAAACTATGAATCTTTATCGGCATCATCGCGAGACGAGTTGTCGAAAGATATAGTTACATTTTGTTTAGAAAATGGCATAAAAGAAGTAGTTATTTTGAAGAATTGTTATAACAATCGTATTATAAAGGAGATGGCAAAATATTTAAAGGAAAACGGTAAATCGATATGTGAGAGTTTTAAATTTTGTGTAATAGCGGATGTGCGGAGAATAGAAGACAACGATGAAAAGAGGGTTATTATGAATGATTTTCATGTTCTACCTACGAGTGGGCATGCAGGGATACGTAGAATGGTGAATAATATAAAAAAGTATTTCTACTGGCCATCAATTTGTTAAGTCAAAGTCAAAGTCATTTATTATTTGTAAAACATAGGTATAAAAAAATGTAGATCTTATAAATAAATACAGTGCGCTATCATATATCAATTGAACATGATGTCATTAAATATGTTCGTAGGTGTGAAAAGTGCCAAAAGCAAAAGTATCACAGGAATGTTAGGGAACCGATGACCATAACAACCACCGCATCTTCGTCTTTTGAAAAAGTTTATTTAGATTTAGTAGGACCTCTTGATAGGGATGAGTATGGCAACGTATACATATTGACTTTGCAATGTGAGCTTACGAAGTTTGTGGAAGCTTATCCATTAAAAAATAAATCTGCAAATGAGGTAGCGAGGGCGTTAGCAGAAAATTTTATTTTAAGATATGGGATACCAAAAGTCATTGCTACGGATAGGGGTTCTGAGTTTATTTCGAAAGTTATGGTGGAGCTATGTAATATTATAGGAAGTAGTAAAATGGTATCAACAGCGTATCATCACGAAAGTATAGGATCGTTAGAGAATGTTCATAAAACTTTAGGTGCATATTTGCGAATACAGACGAATAATAATACATCACCATGGAGTTCTTGGATTCCGTATTGGTGTTTTTCATATAATACAACTGTAAATACCGTAACCAAGTATACGCCTTATGAATTAGTTTTTGGGAAAATATGCAACTTACCAAGTAACTTACAAGGTGAAACTATTGAACCATTGTATAATTTTGATAATTATCCTTTAGAATTTAAGTATCGGTTGCAAAGGGCGCAAGCCGACGCAAAACAAAATGTAATAGCTAGTAAAATAAAAAGGAAAGATTGTTACGATATAAATATAAATCCAATAAATTATAAGAAAGGTGATTTAGTTCTTGTAAGAAATGAGACTGGTAGTAAACTCGATTGTATATACGATGGACCATTTGTGGTTGTAAAAGATGAATCACCAAATGTTATTATTCAATGTAAGGGTAAAGTAGATGTTATTCATAAAAATAGGACTAAATTGTATTGTAACAGTTAAAAAAAAAAAAAAAAAAAAACTTAATTATATATATATTTTTTTTTTTTTTTCCTTAAGAAGGGTGATGTAGTGTGTAGTCACGACATCACGTACTTATCTTGATGTAGATTAGGTTAGTTTTAGATTTAAGTAAGATAAGATATGTACCATGTTAGATACTAAGATTGTTATAAGGCACGTATTATATTGTATATATACGCGCCTCTTTAACTGGGAGACACATCATCGTGCTAGTACTAAACAGTATTCAATATACTTGTACAACCTACAGTGAGTCCGTGTTTATTCGTAAACCCTCATCACCTGGATACCCATAACCCCCCACACACCACACTATTATACAGTGGTAATGGGCGACTTTAATGCCAAGATTGGCCAGAAAGCTCCAAAAAGTAGCGAAGACTATGTAGGTAAATTTGGTCTGGGCATACGAAATAAAAGGGGGAAAAGACTGGTGAACTTCCTAACTAAACACAAATTGTATGCTATGAATACGTTCTTTCAGAAAAAAGACAACCGTAAGTGGACTTGGGTAAGCCCTGGTGGAACAACCAAAAACCAGATAGACTACATACTGGTAAACAAGAAACACATAATTACTGATGTTAGCGTTCTCAATAAAGTAAACATTGGCAGTAACCACAGATTGGTTCGAGCAAGAATCAGCATTAACGTTAAAAAGGAACGCAAGAAGATGCTCCGAGCTCGCCAATGTAGATTGGACTATACGACCATTGAGATACAAAAAGAGCACTATCAGAAACGTATCGAACAAATTACCAAAAATCAACCTGCAGACACGGTACACCAGATGAGCGAACGCCTCAGTAGTGCTATCAAACAAGCCGCCGAGGAAATCGGTACAAATACGAACCCGCGCGAGTCGGTACTTACTGAAGACACTAAGCAGTTAATGGCCAAAAGACAAGAACAGTTATCCTCATCACCTGATAATCTTAACGTGATTAACAAACTTGTTAAATGTGCTATCAGAAGAGACCTAAGGAATCACACCTATAAGACTGTGATGGATACAATAGAAAAACATAGAGGCCCTAAAGTGTTTAGGAAAAAACTGCAAAATGGACGACAACAGATTTGCAAGCTAAAAGTGAACGGTCAAAGTGAAACTACGGATCTAGAGAAGATACTGGACATCGTGGAACTATTTTACAGGGAGCTCTATAGTTCCAAAAATGTTGAACAACCGCAACAAGCCACCGATTCCAGAGCGAAACTGACCCGACATATCACTGAAGACCTTCCAGATATAAGCTTGTATGAAATCAAAACGGCCATTAAGCAGATGAAAAATGGAAAAGCACCTGGCGAGGATAACATCCCTGTGGAGCTGCTTAAAGCTGGAGGCAGGCCTGTGTTGAAGTACCTACAAGAACTGTTCAACGAAGTGCTCATGAAAGGAATAAGCCCAAGAGAATGGAGGAATGCCATAGTTACACTTATCTTTAAGAAAGGTGACAAAGCAAACCTGGCTAACTATCGGCCAATATCGATACTCCTCCACACATACAAGCTTTTTACTAAAGTTCTAACCAACAGGCTTGCTAACAGATTTGATGCCGCCCAGCCAGTTGAACAGGCGGGATTCAGGAAAGGTTTCTCAACAGTGGATCACATGTTCGTCGTTAAGCAAGTCATCGAGAAGAGCGTGGAATACTGCCAGGATTTATGCGTGGCCTTCGTCGACTATGAGAAGGCATTTGACACGGTAGAACACTGGTCAGTGTTCCACGCACTCCAAAGGTGTCAAGTCGACAGTAGATACGTGGAGGTCCTCCAAGAAATCTACAGGGGTGCTACCCTACAAGTCAGGTTACACCAGCTCACCCAACCAGTCGAAGTCAGAAGAGGCGTACGACAGGGGGACACAATTTCTCCCAAACTGTTCACTGCAGTCCTTGAAGATATATTTAAAACATTAGACTGGACAGAAAAGGGCGTGAATGTTCACGGAGAAATGCTATCCCATTTGCGCTTTGCAGATGACATTATCCTCTTTGCCAGAACACCAGTAGAAATCACAACAATGCTTGAGCAACTCTACGATGCCTCTATTATTGTTGGGCTGAAGATGAATATGGACAAGACGAAAATCATGTGCAAAGATGACGACATTACCACACACATCTTAGTCCATGGGCAACGCGTGGAAAGAGTTGCCAAATACGTCTACTTGGGACAAATTACAACTTTAGATGGGAACGGACAGGAGCTGGAAATTGATAGGCGGATCCAACTGGGATGGGCTGCTTTCAGCAAGCTTTCGGATGTCCTGAAACATAAGAAAATTCCCTTATTTCTCAAGAGACGTATGTTCGAGCAGTGTATAATCCCTGTTATGACCTACGGAGCCGAAACCTGGACACTTACGAAGAAGTACGTTAGTCAACTTCAAGTAGCGCAGAGAGCTATGGAACGTGCTATGTTGGGCATATCACTCTTGGACCGCGTACGAAACACAACCATCCGGGAACGAACCAAAGTGATCGACATAGCCCTAAAAGTGTCCAGATTGAAGTGGAGATGGGCTGGCCATATTGCTCGCAGAACAGATGGCAGGTGGACCTCTAAGGTTGCTGAGTGGAGTGGACCCTGGATGGGACGTCGGAAAGTCGGGAGACAACCCACCCGTTGGGTCGATGACATCGCCAAAGTGGCAGGAAAGGGCTGGATGCGATTGGCACGGAACCGCAATACTTGGCGTGCTCATGAAGAGGCCTATACCCGACTATGGGTGACTACAGGCTGAAGAAGAAGAAGAAGAATATTTTTATTACTACCTTGTGAAATAAAGAGGAAATTTTGGATACTTTATAAGATATAGTACAAATCAGGGGAGAAAAGTTAGAATTGTAATACAAATGTAAAATCGTACAAAGATTATTGTAAATACGAAAATTTTTGACTATGTATGGATGGATGTTTTTAACTCTTTCCCTTAAGAACTACTGAATGGATTTTGACGAAACTATAAATTAATTAATATAGAGTATACATCAAAATAGCATAGAGACCACATTTTCAAGTAATAATTATAAACGTGAAAGATTGAGAGTTTAAACGGATAAGTATTATCTGTTTCACAAAAACTACTGAACGAAACTTGGTAAAAATTTGGCCATTTGATAAAAAAGTAAATAAAAAAATCATTAATGATTTGTATCATTGTTTTTTTATTGGCTATAATTTAAAAAGACATTTTGAAGTTGTACGAAGTCGCGATCATCATCTAGCAAATTATAAAGTACTATCTTTTGCCCGCGGCTTCACCCGCGTGGAGGTTGGAAATTATTGCACGGGAACGTACTTCCGGGATAAAAAGAATCCTATGTCCTGATCCACATCATGGTCTACCCACGTATCAAATTTCATCCAAATCCGTTCGGCCATTTTAGCATAGAAGCGTAAAAAACAAGCAAACTCACTTCCGCATTTATAATATTAGTTTATTAGTGAGGATTCTTGTTTATAAAATTTAAGTACACTTGTATGTAGATTTAAAAAAAATGTGTCCCTTTACTGACTTTGAAAGATAACCGACATAATGTGTGTGCCACACATCGGCAACCCTTAAAAAAAATCAGTTAGTTTATAATAGAAAAAGAAATCAATAATAGGAAAATCCCTAATTCTAAACATGAAATCAATTCACGTTTAAATGCAAAAACAACAAATAAAAACGTTATTTATAGTAACAAGAATCTTTAATAATAAATATGACTAAAAGGTAGTGCTCCATAGTGATCAAGATCGTTAGGTTGCACGATAAACTCGCTCGACGCCGACTCGACGCCAAGGGTCAGGAGAGGTCACGCGTAGATAGCGAGCGATACGTCCACTCGCTAAAAGGCCTCGCGGCGGACTGATTTGAAACGAATTATGCCCGCAGTTTTATAGTAGTTTTAAAAAATTTGTAGTAAATTAAATTAATTTAAATAAGCTGAATGCTGTTTCGTATTTTGTAGAGAAGATATTGTTCTTTTACGATACACCTTTATTTTGTAAAATTAAGTAAGATTTATTGGGGAAAATAATGAATTTAGCAACCGCTTTTTTTTGTTAATTTCACTTTGTTTATTGTTTAATTTATCATTGTTAGAAGCTGAAAATCAAAAAAATCTCTGACAAAGTTTTGCTCAAGGATATGAACAATTAAATAAGCTTGTTTGTTTGTAAATTTTATGTCAGTTTTCGGATATTTCAAGCTTCGAAATGACCACTGTAAAGGAAATTTAGAAAACACTGTTTGTTTATCTGGTTACAATTCACGCATACTTTATTAATGTTAAAATGTTCTCACCTAACTTTTTAGAACAAAATATTTCCTACAATAATTGGTAATTCACACTTTCGTTAAATACGTTTTATGAGGAGATTAAATGGTTTGAAAAGTACGCTTTTTGGGTCAAACAGCCAAAATCGGCGTTAACGCTCTTAAAGACAGGATTTTTATAAAAGAAATAAAAAAATAGACATGTTTTGAAATACCCACACCACCCGTGCGAAACCGAGGCTGCTAGTTAATTAATGATAAATACCTGCATATATTGAGCCGGCATCATTGCTGGAGGTGCGTATCCTTGAGCTGGCTGTATTTGACCTGAAATACATTTACGATTAGATTGTCTTTTTACAAAAAAAAACACCGTCATAGTGTACGCCCATTGCACGTAGATAGTGAGTAGAAGTTATTTTATTTGCCGCTAAAACAACACATAATAAGAAAGAAACCAGTGAGTCATACGAAAGAAACCAGTGAGTGCAAAATTCATATGCAAACGTCGCAGATTTAATATCCATCGTAGTAGGAATTTGAAAACTTTTTTTATTCATTTATTTAGCATCAATTCAAGCCTCATTACATCACATGATGGTAGAAAACTGATAGTGTACGAGTCCGTCTCGAAATTGGCCGGTTTTTGTATAATGTAGTAGGTATATAATATACCCAGGTATCAGTTACCCATATTATGTGGCTGTGGGATGTTGTGTATGGTGTGGTGGGGATGCTGTACGGCCGCCATCTGCTGCTGATCCAGCATGTTGAGCCGCACCTGTATGTATAAAGTTAATTGTCAAATTACAAATGATAGTGTTGTTACATAATGATTCAATGAGGGTTTTCGCGAACCAATCCGCTAGTCTGTCAATTTCTAGCAATGGGAGACAGGGTACTGGCTCATGACAAACTAGCCTGGTTAACTAATCGCGTAAACCTTCAATCAAGCCTTATAAGAGGTATTTGATCCCGTAGCTAGTGGGACACCTTCGATATCTTCGCGTCAGAACTGTCGGTTTACTAAGTTTTAATGGTTAAATATGTCAAATAAAAGATGCTATACATAAATGTACAGGCTGGTATTATATACAAGGCATTACCGAAGTATACATGAGCTTAGTGGTACAGGGTACATCAGGTAATTATTGATACGAAAAAATGGATTTCCGTTATTTATTTAACTCATTTTGAGCTGAAATTTTGTAAACTGACTCTATACCATAACTACTCTTCACCCCTTTTGTATAGCTATACCCTTTCTATAACACCTTGCATAGTATATATGTTAGTATAACATGTTAGGAGTGTTGGTCACCTGTGTGGCGTGCGGCTGCGGCGGCGAGGGCGCGTGCGGGGCCGCGGTGGCGTTGGCCCGTGTCTGCTGCTGATACAACATACGTCAGAATTGATACACACAAGTGTGGCCCGACATTTATAGGCACAATAGAATAAGATGAATGTTCAGAGAAAATGCGCTGGGATTTCGCTAGACCACCCTAATGAGGGCTAAAGCGTGTGAATTCGCCGCTAGAGGCGCTAGTGTAGCGTGAGGTCTCCAAAACGCCACTTGTCACTTAAATGGGTGGGCTGCGCGGTTTTATTTATTTAATTTAATTTTAATTTTGAGGTATTACAAAATATTTAATTTAAAACATCCTTATTATGGCAAATACGAGTTACGGGTCAATGAATGTCAGTGCTTTAAAAGTGGAACTCAGAAAAAGAGGTGCAAAGTTAAGCGGACTGAAAGAACAGTTAATTCAGAGGTTTGTTTACTGTTTACAAACAAAATATTTTGTCGAAATTAAGCTTCTTTACCGAGTTTACAGCTATGTTTTTCTTTTTTTACAGACTTTAGATCTTTAGATCGGGACCTCACTCGCCAGTGGCGCCAACTGGTGGGCACAAAAACGGTAGCCCTCATTGGCACCAGTCAAATATTGCCGACCATATTTCAGCAGTCAATACGGGTCGGTATTGTCGTTCCATCACCTACTGCCGACAAATACCGCCCTCAGACACTATTATTATGGAGTGTTTGTGAATCAACAGGGGACGAGAACAGGTGTTTTAAACGTGGTATGGCCGGAGCCAAGTATCAACAGTGATTAAATAAGTGATAGCCGTACCTACTTTTATTTTTTGTTAGATTCTAACGCAGTTTGCCTCGGCTTGAGGAGATATTTACCTGATGTATGATGTGTTGTGGATGCGCGTGTTGCTGCGGAGCTGCGTGCGCGCCGGCTACGAACTCACCCGGACCTGACACATGACACACACAAGGTTAGGTTAGGAAAATACTTTAGGCAGGACAAGTAAGAATGAAATGAAACACACCGAAAAAGTACCTATCGTCCTGTATAATATCGAGTTAACTTTAAGAGACTTCAAAAGGAAAAAGATTTTACCACAGATTTATTTGATTGATACGCGATATTTCCGGCATATAGATTTAAAAAAAGAATTGTTCAATACAAATTTCAACTAAATAGTTTTAGGATATTTTTTAATTTTAAATCTAGTTAAAGCTTTAATATTCAAATACAAAATGGTCACACTAGTTTTAAGGTTTTTTTTTTCACTTTTTACGTGTTTAATAATATAATAATTCCAGCCTATAAACGTCCCACTGCTGAGCACAGGCCTCTTCCCATATAGAGAAGGCACGAGCATTGATCACCACGCTTGCTCAATTGCGGATTGGCGATTTCAGATCCCAATTTTTGAATCCAGGTTTCCTCACGATGTTTTCCATCACCGTTAGTCAGAAGTGTCTTAGAATAATTAAGAAAGTACATATAACTTTGAAAAGTTACATTGGTACTTACCCAGGTTCGAACCTGCAACCTCGTGCATACAAATCCGTTCATTAAGCCGCTGGGCCACCACATCCACCTTTTTAAGTGTAAAAAATAATAATAATAATATACTTACCAGCAATATATCTATGTTGTTGTTGCAGCTGTTGTTGTTGTTGTTGTTGCGCTGGCTGTTGTTGTTGTTGGGCAGGCTGCTTCTGTTGTTGGGCGGGCTGCTTCTGTTGTTGAGCTGGCTGTTGCGGAGTGTACGACTCGGCGAGCGGCCGCTGGCGCAAGCTGCTGTAGCGCTTGCTGCCGCCACCTGCTATTACATTAGTGTTAAATAAATATAGACATTTTGGTTCGTTCTTTTTTAGATTTTGTTATCATACTTTTACATTTTATCACATATTCCCACACAGGACAAATCTTTGTGTGATGAGCACGATCATATGTTCTGTGTCTAGGTGTTATTTATCTATAATACTGATTTAGAATAATGTATTTATAAATATATAAGTATGTTTATCAGTTGTCTGGTTACCATAACACAAGCTCTGCTTAGCTTGGGATCAGATAACCGTGTGCGAGTTGTCAAAAAAAAATAAAAATAGTGTAATATTGTTGTATCGTAAATAAACGCACGCACGGAGCGCACAGAGCAGACGTGTTACTGTTTATTTTAAATAATACAAAAAAGGTGATTAAGTAATTACGAACCTTACGACACCTAATTAAAAGTTCTTCTGCAATAATCAACGCCGAGAGACATTCGCCTTTATTATTTGGAGCTTCAAGTGAAGATCGCGAAACTGTCGCGGTAACCGCTCCTCACCCCCTCGAGGAACAAGGACGGAATATCGACCGCTGTATCTCCGCACCGTACGCACCTGACAACGGCGTACACGCAACTCTCACGTGAGTCAATTTGTACATAGATATACAATGAGCATACCACGCTCACCGCCTGGAGGTGGCATGGGTGCGGTACGTAGTGGATCATATCCAAATTTGTCTGAACCAAATATAGAAATTACACCACAGATTACTCTTCGTAATAAACGAAAATTACCAGACGATAATGACGCGATTAAGTCTGATATTGCTGAAATAAAAAAACAAATGTTCGAAATGATGGAATTGTTAAAATCCTCTAAAATTGAACACACTCAAAGTATAAATAAGCTCTCTCTTGATGTGGCTACCATCAAAGCTGAAGTCAGTAATATTAGCTGCACTATGCAAAATATTATCTCAGAAAATAAAAATTTAAAAGATCAACTCTCAAAATTATCTATTGCTGCCGAAAATACACAGAAAAAAGTGAAAGATCTAGAAACCGATGTTGACCACTTAAAAAATAATATGTCAGCTTCATCTCCCGTCCAAAATAATAACACTCATCATGAAATTTTCACCGAAATCGAGGAACGAATCTTCCGAGCCAAAAATGTTATAGTTGTTGGAATTCCAGAATCCCAGAATAGCACCCCGAGCAGTCGGCAAGATTTCGATAGAAAAGAAATACTGCGAATAACTGGGCTAATACATAATGGCTGCCCTCAGCCAACTAACATATTTCGCCTTGGAAAGTATAAACCAGAGCAAAGTCGTGCAATAAAAGTATGTTTCTCGTCTGAAGAGACAGCAAAAACTATACTGCGTAATAGGAACACAATTGACACGTGTATCAAAATATTTTCGGATCAAACCCCATATCAACGGAAATATCTCCAAAATTTGAAAGCGGAGCTTCAGCAGCGCACCTCAAATGGAGAATTGGGTCTTAACATAAAGTATATCAAAGGCATACCAAAAATAGTCATACCTAAAGAACCACAAGCTGAAGCTGCAACACAGAAAACTGCAAAAAACTAACGTCGCCCAAAGAGAAAATTACATACCAAATAACCAACAATTACTCAGATATTGTTTTCACAAAAAAATCCCTGAAATGTTTTTATGCCAACGCTCGTAGTATCGTCAAACCAGGAAAATTTGATGAACTTAGATGTATTATTGCTTCCCTACAAGTAACTATACATATTATTATATTAACAGAAACCTGGATCAAGAGTGAAGACGAGGCAAAACTGCTCCAGATACCCTCTTACAGCCATTACTACAACTTTAGACATAATAAAAGGGGAGGTGGAGTATCAATATTTGTTCACAACAATCTGAAACATCACCTAATTGAAGAACAGTGCGTTGATGATACTCATTACCTCTGGGTTTTCGTGAAAAAATTCTCTCTTAATGTTGGCGCTATCTATAAACCAAATAAAATTAATATGGAAAACTTTCTCGACATATATTCGCAACAGTTACATAAATTCAGAAGAACAATAGTATTTGGTGATTATAACTTAGACCTACTCAATCCGGATTTAGCGACACGCACTTACCGGAACACTTTAAAGGAAAACAACTACAAAATCTTAAACAAAATAAGTCCAAAACACTGTACCCGGGAAACAAGCACAACTAGGACGATTTTAGATCATGTTTCATGTAATTTAAATGAAAATGATTATCATTTTATCACTGTTGAATCATCAATGTCTGATCACAAGCAGATACTTTTAGAGATAAAGCAATATCAACCACCACCTATTATAAAAAAGAAGTACAGTGCAGTAGACTACAATAAACTTTATCAATGCCTAGATGATTTTCCAAGTCCAAAATCCTATGAAGAACCTGAGTATGAGAAATTAGCAGATAAACTGCAGTCTTGTTTAAATAAGAGCAGTATTGCAAAAATTAAACTTCTAAATCCTCCACGACAAGATTGGATAAACAAAGAACTGTTAGATGAGATAAATAGCAAGAATATATTATGGCAAAAATCTAAAACAAATCCCACAGATTCACTATTAAAGGCAGAGTATGAGCATATGAAATCCAAATTATCACGAAACATAAGAAAAGCAAAAAGAGACTACTATTTAAAAAGATTTGAAGAAAATTCAAGTAAGCCACGAAAATTGTGGCAACTCATAAACGATTTGTCAAAAAACAAACTACATGACAGAACTGGACCGGACAAACTTGAAACAGAAGCTGGTGTAATTACAGATCAGAAACAAATATGTGAATGTTTTAACTCCTACTTCTCGACTATTGGCTCATCCTTAGCAAATATGATTTCTGAAAAATCAAAAGGACGCCCTATTGTAGATGAGTGTAGACTAACTGATAAAACGGAATTAAAATTTCTAAAACCAGCAACTACGAAGGAAGTAATCACCATAATAAAACATTTGGATTGTAATACTGCATCTGGCATTGATGGTATTAGTACTAAATCTGTTAAATGCGTAAAAGACATTATAGCAACTGAACTTACAGCCTGCATTAACTACTGTATGGCTCGAGGTTATTTCCCTAATGACTTAAAAGTAGCAAAAGTTGTTCCAATTTATAAATCCGGAAGTAAATCTGACCCGTGCAATTACCGCCCCATATCGGTTCTCCCGGTTATATCTAAAGTTTTTGAAAAGATTCTTTATAATAGATTACAAACCTTCCTCAATTCGAAAAACTTCTTTTACCTCAAACAATATGGTTTTAGACCGCGATCAAATACACTTACTGCAACGATTGATCTCGTAACAAAAATTAAAAATAAAATCGATCAAAAGCAAGTCGTCCTCGGTATATTTATTGACCTAAGAAAAGCTTTTGACACAATCAGTCATAATTTACTATTAAAAAAACTAGAACTCAATGGCGTTACTAGCAAAGCCCTCGAAATTTTTAAATCATATATGGAGAACCGTAAACAAATAGTAAAAATAGGTGAACATGAAAGCAATCCCAGTGTCCTCAATTTTGGCGTTCCCCAGGGATCAATATTAGGACCCCTCATGTTTCTTATATATATAAACAATATCAGTGAATTGGGTCTCAAAGGAGACATCTCCCTCTACGCAGATGACACAAGTCTCTTTTACTTTGGACACTCAGTCGAAGCCATAGTACATGATGCCCAGAATGACCTTTATCTACTGAATGAGTGGTTTCAGTCAAATCTTTTAACTATCAATATCACGAAAACAAATTATGTAATTTTTGCAGCAAAAAATAAAAAAATAAATGAACATTTTGAACTTAAAATAGACGGTCAACCACTCGAACGAAAAACTAAAGAAAAATATCTCGGACTTGTCTTGGATGGTAACTTAACTTGGAAGCCACACCTAGAAAAAATTAAATTCAAACTAATTCCTCTCATAGGGGTACTACGCAATATAACAAGTTGTCTTCCAGGAAAAGTGCGACATCTTATTTACAACTCTCTGGTTAAGCCCCATATCGACTACCTCATTGAAATCTGGGGTACCGCAGCAAAGACTAATATAAATCCAATTCAACGAGTTCAGAATAGATTAATTAAAATTTTATTTAACTATAAATTACGAACAGCTACTAATAAGATATACGAGGAAACCAAAATCATGAATATCAAACAAACTTATGTATACTACACTTGTATTCTAATACGGAAAATATTAAATAAAGATATTCATTCTAATTTAAAGTTTGTAAAAAAGGCAAATAGTCAAAACATGAATTTAAGACGTGCTAGTTGTCTAGTGACCCGCCACCCCAGAACTAACTATGGAAAAAGAAATCTGGAGTTTGAGGGTGTTAAAATTTACAATAAGTTACCATCTAAAATAAAAAAGGAAAAATGTTATGCCACTTTCAAAAAACAGCTTAAAATTCACACAATTAACACATACAAATAATCAATATATAATTACATGTATATTCAATACTTACACTTGAAAATAACAAATAACACACACAATATTATTTAAAAATGAACAAAAGTATTTAAGTAAACTAAAAAAAAAAAATTGTTTAACTAAAACAGTAAAAACTAAATATACAAAGTATAATAATAATATAATACAAAAAAAAAAATAAAAATAAAAACAAACAAAAAAAAAAAACCCGCGCTCTCAATGCCACATCTAGTAAAAAACACTTCTTACATCCATGTTGTTTGCTTGCTTGGCTACGATCGAGTGCATTACCGTTTATGTTATTTTACTGTTTACCCACATATTTTGTTGTTTGTATTGTTTTGTTATTATTTATATGCCTGTGTGTGCTCTTGTTAATTTTAGTTTTAAAAATTGTTTCTCAGTAAGTGAATTATGTATGCAATTCTTATGAGAAATAAAGTTGTTCTTAACCTTAAAAATATAATTAAAAACAACTTACTGGCTGGTTGTTGTTGGTTTTGTTGCGACTTCTGCGACTGTTGTTGCGGCGGAGACTTGTTCGGCTGCGGATTCGTTTGTGGTGAAGGCTGGTCAAATGGTAACAATATGGTAAAATACATACAGTATAATGTCATCATTGCTTTGGAAATTTATTGAAAAACATGATATCTTCATAGTTATAAAAACGACTATACTATACCGTAAAACTCGAAAATATCAACAGCTAAAATGGTCATATTTGAAAATTTGTCAAATAATATAATTAATAAAAGCCGGATGATTCTTTTCAGAATATTCTATTACAATTTATTTAAAGTTGTTATTTTTTATATCCAAATCGGTACCTTTTAAAAACATGCATGACCAGGATTTTTTGTATGTATGTTATAATATAATTATAAGTCTGTTCACCTGTGCATTAGTGTTAGGCTTCCTCCTCCCCTGGTCAGTGGGCACGGGTCTCTGCTGAGCCACCGCGTTCACCTTGCGCTGGGCCTGACCTTGACTGGAAATTACAACTTGACTTTATATCTGTTAATGCTATATTTGAAACTCATCATCTCCCGAGCCTTTTCCCAACTATGTTGGGGTCGGCTACCAGTCTTACCGGATTTAGCTGAATACCGTATTTTATACATGGAGCGACTGCCTATCTGACCTCCACAACCCATTTTACTGGGAAACACAATATCCCATAGTTAGACTGGTTGTCAGAATTGACTTAACGACTGCCAAAGATCTATGTATGACAGCCGGGACCTACTGTTTAACGTGCTTTCCGAAACACGGAGGGGTCTCGGTATGTTATAAATGGTCACCCATCCACAGACCAACCGCGGCGAGCGCGGCTTAACCTGTATTATCGGTCAAACCGTACGGCTTACACTTAGCCACAAGCCCCTCTGCTATATTTGAAACTGTACGTTATATATAATTGTTATATTTATTAAGTTCTGAGGTTTACGCGAATGTTAGACATTGAATTAATGTTTAGATTTTAGTTCCCGACGTTTCGACATCTTTGCAGGTATCATGGTCACGGGTCACGTCGGGAACTAAAATCTAAATACAAAACGCGATAAAATCCGTAAAATTAGTTTTATTTCAATTGTTATATTTAATCATTTGAAGATAAAACTCTTAGTAAGTTTTCTATAAAATATTAATGTTTTGAAGCTTAAACTCTTAGTAAATTATTGAAACAAACAAAATCCCGATAGCGTGAAATGTAGTTAAACTTCAAACAAATTTTTATATAAACTGAACAAAAAAATGATACAGCCAGTGTTAGGCTGGTTTTATAGCTACGCTGTTAGACGCGCAGTTGAGCAGCGCCGCTGTTTATTCAACGTTTCGGCGTTTACTCAACAGCGCTGCTCAAGCGCGTGACTATAAAACGCAACTACTACCCCCAACAAATCCAAACGCGCGCGCTTCAGCCGCGCTGTCGAAACTCGTAGCTATAAAACCAGCCTTACGCTTACAATTGAGACGCATCTAACGACACCTTTTAAGTTAAAATCCACCAAGCCACATTTATACCAAATATACATTTATAACATACCTACATTTGTGCAGTCGGATAAAAACAAAAACCTCACTTGTTATTATTAACACTGGCAGTAATAGTCAGGTTCTCCAACGCCGGCAGATCAACGCGGTCTGCTCGCTCCAGCCTGATGTCCTGCCTCTCTGGCCTATCCTGCCGGTCTTGCCGCTCAGGCCTATCTTGCCGGTCTTGCCGGTCCTGTCGGTCTTGCCGCTCGGGCCGGTCGGGCCGGTCGAGGCGAGCGCGGCGGGGCGTGGTGCGAGTGTTGCGCGGCAGACGCTTGGAGCGACGTAACTCGCTGCTGTCGGGAGACTCGCCCGGTGATGGTTGAGACTTGGAGCGAGGGCGTGGGGCGCGCGGTTTGCTATAGAAAAATAACAAATTAGAATTTTTTTTTGTGTCTTTCAGGGAGATACATAACAAAAAATTTGGAAATCTTCACTATTCTTCTTATCATACCCAATAAAATAAAATGACAATAAAATGACAGTTTTTTTTCCTGACCACACATCTCTATATTTTTGTAAGGAGTTGTGAATGTTGCCTCCTCTGCTATATAAACTGCTGCCATAGTGCCGTCCTGGTGTAGTTTGAACAGTACATAGTTTTTTTGTTTTGGAAGAGATCTGTGCAGTTAGTCTGAGCGCAGGCTATGACTGCTTCACCGGACCTTCAGTACATAGTGTAGTGTATAAAGTACATAGCGTTGTGTAACATACGTCTGTCGCTTGGCGGGGTCGAGTTCTGGGAAGTCTTCGGGTCCGAGCGGCTTGCGGGGCGCGGCGGGCGCGGCTGCCTGGCGTCGGTACGCTTCCTCATCCTCCCAGGTTCGCGTGTACTTGTTGGGGCCGCGGCTACACGATAACACAACAAATCGTCGGATTAAAAACAAAAAAAAAATTGCATTATAATCGGTTCTTAATGAACCGGTAGCGTATAACGGACGAAAAGCAAATTTCTTATCGGTAGGGGCCTGGCCACATGACCACAATTTAATACATCGCGACTCTGTACCGCGCATCTGCCTGCTGCATGAAGCGACGAATCGCGGACCGGTGCTGCGTGCAGTCTTGTGACCTGACCCTAACGTCGCTTACCCATTGGTAAGCGACGACTCCTCATTAGGAACACTAGATCTACAGAAATAAGCCATGCAGGTCCTGGTCAGGTCGAAAATAGGTCGAACATCCCCAAAACGAGAGTTTGTTTAACAGAAACAGTATGTAAAAACTAGTTTTTTTTTTATTTACGAAGCAGATTGAATGCACAGAGTAACATGAAGGCAGCGCAAAATAAGAAGACTATAATTTATCATTCTCAAAACCAAAATTACTTTTGCATGCATCATGAAACAAGAACCAAATAAAGAAGCACTTTAAATACAAAAATTTAATATACAAAGATAGTTTCTCAATACTCGCAACATTTAAAGCATATGTAACTGACATTTAATATATACTATAAAATTTTACAGCATGCTTAGACATTAACATCACTAACCGCCATTGTCGGAACCTCCAAATCGAATAGCATGATAGAAACAGTCATGTAGTTATACCATTACAATAAATAATTCAAATTAAATTAGTTAATCATCAGTCAAATCTGCAATCAAGTGCTGTGATTGGCTGCTAAACTATTGGTCAACCAGTCACAGCGGAACTTGACATAAGATTAACAAGATGTGTCTTAGTAGGGAAAACCATCTATGGATATATTAAAATGTTTTACTATGTCGTATAATACGCACAAGTACTGCTTGAAGTGGTCGACTGAACAAAAAGCGAGCGATCGGGAGTTGAACTTGACTTGCGAGAGCTGTCGACAGCTCGCGCTGTCCGTGTGCGGTAATCACTTACTGCTCGCTCAGTCCGTGTGCGTTGATCCCTGACTAACTCGAGCAGTTCGAGTACGGTGATCACTGATCACTGACTGCCTCGAGCAGCTCGTGTATGTTGATCACTGACTGACTCAAGCAGTTCGTGTATGGTAATCACTTACTGCTCGCTCAGTCCGTGTACGTTGATCGCTGACTGACTCGAGCAGTTCGTGTAGGAGCAGCCCAACATATTTACCCATATCGCCTGTTGCGCCTAGCGTGCGGTGGCGCGTCTTCATTCCTGATGTCGTATCCATAGATTGATACTAGTTCGTCGCGAGATTTTGGCATCTGTAACAACAAAGAAATAGAATAAAAAAAAATCTTTACGTGACAACTTTTTCTTAGGAGTGTCTCTATACGGATATATGTGCAGCAGTAGGCCGTAAAAGAGATATCTGGATTGTGTGAAAAATTATATGGGAAAGAAAGCAGTGAATTCTGAGATGATGAGTAGTCAAGTTTTTATAGGATATCCCGAAACAAACAACGTCATAGTATCAAAAATTTAAAAAAGAGGCTGTAGCCTCAAAAAAAGTACTCAAAACCGGAATTTCAACCTGAATAAAAAAAAAACTATGATTAAGTAAGTCGTTTTATTTAAGTATATCAACAACTTTACATTTACACGAAATTAAAGTATAAGTAATGTGCGTACAAATAAATAAATAACGCCATTTCTTAAATGCATGCCTATTGTAGGTTTTTTTTGTGGGTATAGTATATATACGTAACTAAAAAACGTAATTTCTTATATGCATGCTTATTAAAGGTTTTATAAACATTAATACCTCGTTCAATGAACTGACCTGTTCGTTCTCGTTAAACTTGTCGTGGGACCACTTGTTCACGATCTCGGACTTGCGCGGCGGGCGGCGGCGCTCCGCGGCCGGCGTGCCGTCCGTCCCCTCCTTCTTCTCCGAAGCGGCTTCCGAAGTTGCATTGCTGGACTCTTCGCCACTGGAATAAGGATAAATGGTAAAGGCTGGTGTTGAGCTCAATAGGTGGCGCCACTGGCGAGTCAGCTGTCGATGCCAAAAATCTATGATTTGTTTTAAATTTCGGACATCTTGTGTGACTAGCCCCTCTAGCGGTAAAATAGCTGACGATAGCCCTCTTTCGTTCTAATATCATTCGACTGCGAAAGTGCTGTTAATACCATCTAACAAAATTGCGGATTACCAGTCCTTTTGATACCAAATGCAAGTGCGTCGCATCCAATCAGACCATATACATTCTGGGTATTATAATATATCTTATTATTGATACCACACGAAGTAGCATAATGTTTCGACATTTACTAGCGTTGACTAACCTTGACTACCAGCGTTGACGAAATATCGAAACAAACTAGGGTATAACAAAACAAACATAGTGGTTAAAATAATGCTCCTCTTTTAGGAAGAAAATTGTATTACATTTACTACAAACTTTAATATAAAAACGAGTTAGCCGTTGTCGATATTTAACAGATAAAATATCCCCACAAAATAAATAAATAATATATATTTCGCCCAATAAATTATTTGTGAAGTTTCTAAATGAGATAAACAAGTGATTAAATTCATTTAATTTATTTTCATGTCAGGTATCAACCCAGTGGATTTTAGCTGTCAGTTTTTAAGAGGCCTCATCCATACAAAAATTAAAGATTATTACTTCAAAATAAAACCACGCTAAACCAACAAATATTTAGGTAAACACCGCTAATTACATAACAAAAAATGCGTGTACGAATACACAATTACAATCAGTGAAGCGGTAATGACCGGACTGCTCATTGGTGCGGCAATAGAAAGCTGGGATTCACCGAAACTGAACCAGCAAGGTCTGAGTGTGTTGAGGAGTGAAAATCACACGAGTTTTGACGCCGGAAATCTGTGTACTAAACGTTATAGATTCGTTGGCCTGGTGTTTCTAAGCGCGACTGCTACGCTAAAAGTCTTGGGTTCGATTCCCAAGTGGACAAAGGTGTTATTGGGTTTTTCTATGAAATTCTCAGTAGCAGGTCGGAGTTTAGATTTGTGCCCGGTTAGTGGCAATAGGCTTGCCCCCTATTACATGGGACCTAAACATACCGACGAACTGTGGGTGTACATTGGTACACCTCTGCCTAACCCTTTGGGGATACAGGCGTGATAGTATGTATGTATGTATGTAAAATAAAATTAGCCTTTATTGCTGTTAGAGTCTAACTTATTTGACAAAACTTTTTTTTTTAGTTAAAATGATAATCATGAAGTGAAACTATAAATTAACTTAAACTAAAATATATTCTCAGCATTCAGCTTATGTGTCCTCCTAACAGATTGTCAATATAACAAAGGCCTCTAACAATCACATCTTTATAATAAATCTGTAGAGAGGTCAATTCTGTACATAAAATATATTTTCAAAATAACTATCAGGGGGTGATTAGTGATCGATACTGATGCCAAAAATGCAATCAGTAAAATTTTTGTCTGTCTGTTTGTCTGTCTGTCTGTCTGTATGTTCCTTATAGAAACAAAAACTACTCGACGGATTTTAACGACATTTGGTACAATTATTCTTCATACTCCTGGGCAGGTTATAGTATACTTTTCATCACGCTACAATCAATAATAATAAGTTCGTCATTCATTGATAAGTTTCGCCATCCACGCGAACGAAGTCGCTGGCACAGCTAGTTATATAATATAACTAGCTGTACCCGGCATGCGTTGCAATGCAATTTTTTCTACCTAGCCTACTACCTACCTACTACCACTTAGGGGTATGAAAAATAGATAGTAGCCGATTCTCAGACCTACTGAATATGCATATAAATTTTTTCGGAGGAGTATGGTAACTAACATTGTGACACGAGAATTTTATATATACCTAAGATTAATAGATAACAAACTATATGACGTAATAAATAGATATATTTAGAGCTTTTTTTCGCGAATGGTGCATCCAGTTACCTTTGGTTTTTTAATGGCAATTTAGTCAACTGATGAGTTCTATACAATCACAGCACTTGACATAAGGTTTGAGAAATGATTAACTAATTTACTTCGTTTTGTGTCATTGACACTTAAATTCATTTTAATTAAAAGATCGCCACCTGGATTGCTAGGTCGTTGGCCTCTACTATCTCTTCACCACAATAATCCTAACTCAAATGAACTAATAAATTATGTGCTGTTCAGATGATATACTATGAGTCATTACTAATTACTGTATTTAAATCTGTTCAATTTGTTTTCAATTATTACTTGTTAAATTTTTTGAAAGCGTGCGTTCTTACTTATGATCATTCTGCCCAAGTGTCATTGTAACGTCAAACTGACTTTTTAACATCTGCAGACAGTTTCAGTTTCTGTATTTACTGAGTAAAATAAATTGGTATATTTCGGTGCTTTCACCAATTATGTCGTCTATCAAGCACGCAAGGCAATGTACAGGCGATAATAGATTATAAACTTTTGCGGATTTATGTAGAAACCAGCGATTGTTATACATAATTTATGTCGTTTTTTGCATATTTAAACTTAAATAGTAAGGGCTACCGTTATTGAGCTCACCAGTTGGCGCCACTGGCGCGCCGGCTGTCAAAGCCCACCAACAAACAATGGAATTTGACAGATTTTTTAAGGACTTCACGTGCGACTATACTGGCTGTTTCTAATAGTCAAGAGGTGATAAAATATTAGTAATGGTTACCTTCCAGCAGTTCGGTCGTCGTGTTCGTAGAACGTACCCTTCTTGGGTATGTACTGAGGGTTGCTCCTGTCCTCGTCATCGTCCACTCGTCGCTCGCCCTCCTGCAATGACACAATAACATTAACCGGTTAAAGCTAAACATTCCTTTTTTAACTAAACGATAGGACAAAGTTGTAACACGTTTTTTAACCGACTTCAAAAAGGAGGAGGTACTCAATTCGACTGTATTTTTTTTTTGTTTTTTACCTCTGAACTTTCGACTGGGTGAACTGATTTTGATGATTCTTTTTTTATTTGAAAGGTGGTGCTTCCCGTGTGGTCCCATTTATTTTTGGTCCAGTTATGACAGTGGGATCCATAAGAAAACCATATAAGAGTTATTTTGAAGTCAGTTTTTTTATAGTAAGAATTACTTAAGCCTATTTAGTTGTTGAAGACAACAACAAATAAATAAACACTAACATCTGAGTTTGCTTGGTATATTAGGTTTAGAATGTGGTTAATTTTTGACAGTATTGTATAACGTGGCGACGATGAGGGTAGAAAACATGACTATCAAAATACATACTCCATAACTTCACAATATAAAATTAATTAATTTTATATATGGAGCCTGAATCTGTTGCTATACTGCACAGACGATGGAATGGCGACAAAAAGTATGATAATTGACCATGACTTTTCTTAGAATCCAATCCCCTTACCAAAAATCATCAAACTAACCGACAGAAGAACAGTAATTCTCACTTACAATGTTAGTATGGATTGGATGTCATTTTTTAATGAGATTTTCGAGATTTGCAATATTTTTTAATGATGGATTTATAAAAATATGTCATGATAGTATTATCAGTGATTATGTCACTTCCTGATAAAATTAAGTTGTACAATACATAACGGACAGAAGGGCTTGCTAATTAATTATCATAATATTATGCTATTTTATGTCAATGCAATATATGTTAAATAGGGGTAATCTACACTAATATTATAAATAATTAATAATTAAAAAAATTAAAAAACACGCCTGCCATGTCAAAAAAAAATTAAAAACAAGTCAAATATTTGCAGTCGGGGTTCCTGTAATGAATTGTTCCAAGTAACCGACCCCGACTGCAAATATTTGACTTGTTTTTAATTTTTTTTTGACATGGCAGGCGTGTTTTTTAATTTTTTTAATTATTAATTTTTTATTTAATACCTTTTAGTGAACAACAAAAAAACATGACACAACACAAAAAAAAATATCGTTCGGAACCCTTTGCAGGCGATTTCGACTCACGCTTGACCATTTTTTAATGTCCACATAGCCTATGTCACTCGGGATAACTCAAAGCTTCTAACGATACCACAAACATTGAAATCGGTCAAGCCTTTTAGAAGTTATGGTGGAATAAAGAAACTCACAAACATACATACATACATACATAATACATACATACATACATACATACATACATGAACCCTGAAAACATAACACTCCTTTTTGGGCAGTCGTCGTGTAATAAAGAGGAAAGATTTGATTGTTTGTTTGTTTGTTTGAATTGAATAGGCTCCGAAACTACTTGACCGATTTGAAAAATTCTTTCACTGTTGGGAAGCTACACTATCGCAGGTGAACATAGCTATAATAAATTTTCCAAAAAGTTAGGGATCCATACTAAAACTCCAATAATGTAACCCAAGGTGTGAAAAAATTACCAAAAAACTTTCTTACATCGCGTGCGCTGCGAAAACTATTGATTATAGAACAAAATAATGTACTACGTCTTTGTAGAACATATAATTATCTACAAAAAATATCAATGTAATTAACTTTATAGGTATTAACGCGGGTGAAACCGCAGGGCACAGCTAGTACAACATCAAGTGGTTAGTAGGTGAGGAAACCTGGATTCCAGAAATTGGGATCTGAAATCGCCAATCCGTAATGAGCAAGCGTGGTGATCAAGGCTCGTGCCTTCTCTATATGGGAAGATATATTATATATTTCTAAATACATACATATTATAGATAAATTACACCCAGACACATAACAAATGATCGTGCTTATCACACAAAGATTTGTTCTGGGTGGGAATCGAACCCACGACATCCGGTATAGCAGTCAGGGTCACTAACCACTAGACCAACAGGCCCGTCATTTAAGCGAACTTTAGAAGTTTAAAACAATAATCATATTACCTAACATGAAGTGCTTTAGCTTCAACCTATCGGTTTCCAAACTTCCGGGCCTCAGTAAACAAATCAATACGAGAAACTGATTAGTATTTACAGCACGAACCATAGTATTAACATAATATTATTATTAAGTAGGCATACCTACTAACTGTGTTGTTTGACCTTGGTCTTGAACTCAAGATTTCTCATTCATCTTTAGTGCACAAGTTCATGGGAAAAAACAGTAGTTCATGAAGTCTAAATTATCAATAAATTATTACAATGTTAAATTAACTTATTCATAAATTTCTTTTTTTTTTATATTTATTTGTTGTTAAATTGAAGGACAGCGATCTACTAAGGAATTTGTCGCGCCATTTCTTCTCAATACTCATTTAGGAAGCTGTGAATAGGGGCAAATCTGGGTGCCATCCATTTATTAACCTTCAAAATGTGCTACTTGTTAGCCGAATCTGAATAAACGGATTTTCAATTGTTATTTATAGTCGGATCCCCATTTATGTAGCACAAAAGGACCGGTTCCGTGTTGTTTGGTATAGATATAATAGGTAGGTAGGTAGAATAATAGTTGGGGTAAGGATAACTGGCCTACATCCCTCATACATTTGTACCCCAGGCATCTACTCAATTCATCTCTATTATAAATAAGTATATCGGTGATTTGGCCGACCCGCTTAAAAAGACGTAGGTACAGTCACGATCAAAACTAAGTATACACTCTCCAATTTTTTATTGAGTACATCTTCAATCCTAGATTTGTATTATAAAATGTGTAATGAAGGAATGATTAAAAACAGTTCATCAATAATGTACAAATTTTTCTTATTGAGAATAATTGAGATTAAATAGAAAAAATCTCGGATTGCTTAACAATTTTGCTATGTTTTTATTGACATACTAGCTGTGCCTGCGACTTCGTTCGCGTGGATTACGAAACTTATCAATGAGTTTTTAACCGCAAAATTAAGTTTGTTTTTTATTGTTTATACTTTTCCGGGATAAAAACTACCCAGTGTGGTGCCCAGGATAATAAAGAATAATTATACCAAGTTTATAATAATAATAATATTCCGGGACAACTCACACACGGTTATCTGATCCCAAGCTAAGCAGAGCTTGTGTTATGGTAACCAGACAACTGATAAACATACTTATATATTTCTAAATACATACATATTATAGATAAATTACACCCAGACAACCAGAACAAATGATCGTGCTCATCACACAAACATTTGTCCTGGGTGGGAATCGAACCCACGACCTCCGGTACAGCAGTCAGGGTCACTAACCACTAGACCAACAGGCCCGTCATTTTCATGACAGTTTCATCGTAATCGAACCGGTAGTTTTCGCGTGATACCTGAACAGACAGACAATTTTTTTTTTTTTCACACTTTTGGGTTCGGTTTTCGGTCTAGTATCACCCCTCGCCATTTATTTTTTTGATATTTTCAATGTTCAGAATTTTCACTTCTACAGATTTATTATAAGTATAGATTTTTATTGACATATTTTTATTAGTGACTGTACCTTCAGCTACAACCAAATATTCGTTTTATTACATGGCATTATCACATGAGTAGATAAACGGAACAGAGGCAAAGCTTCTTAAGAACGTGCAAAATTGTTACCTATTTTGTTAGGGTTGTCACAATAGGTGAAGACAAATCAAACAAAACGTTTTTTAAATAGTTTTAATAGTCAGTATGATAGAACAGTTTACAAATTACTTACTCTAAGAATTTTCTTTTTATAATTTTTGTTTTTTAAAAATAAAAAATACCTACCGTGTTGTACAAATTACTCTCTTCTTATTATAAAAAGGATCATACAATAAAATAAAGGTACTTGCTTGAAAAAGTAATAACCAAATATTTACTTACCTATTGTACTCCTTGGGATAGTTAAAGTATGATATATTTTTGTTTTCTCTATTATTATTCATACACACGGTACAATAAACAACCATTATTATTAATATAATATCACGTTTTAACAACTAAACTTATAAAAACTTAAACTTGCAACTAACAAAACAAACAGCGTGCGTTGGACTGACCCTTAGATTGTACACTGGCTGTGCCAACGTAAACTGGTTTTTTCCAGTCTCGCCGCGTATGTGACAAGCGGCCAGTGGTCACGCACACATGCCCCGCGCGCTTGTGTGCGTGCAACCGATTCGAGCGGTTGTTCGAAGCTTTGCCTCTGTTCCGTTTATCTACTCATGTGGCATTATTGCTAGTCAGACAAAGACATTAAAATAGCAAAAAAACGTAAACAATAGTAATAAACCAATAAAGAACAGTTAGTAAAATGTAGAACAGATTCTCCGGCAAGAAAGATAATGATCTAAAAGGCCGTCGTAGAATACGGTTAAACATTTATTTTTGGCAAGAGTTTGAGCTATCCATAATATTCTGAGCTATTCACGCTGGATTTAAAACATTTGTAGATGACTTTCACTAATATAATATTAATTACTGTATATAATTTCTAGGCGGTAACAATGTAGAATATGTATAAATCAGGCTGTTAGGTAGACGACCTGAAGAAGGTGCCTACAGATTACAAATGGTCACCCATCCATGGACCAACCGCAACTTAACCTTTACTATCGGTCAAACGATATACGATAACTATATACGTCCCACTGCTGGGCACAGGCCTCTTCCCATATAGAAGGGACGAGCATTGATCACCACGCTTGCTCACTTGCGGATTGGCGGATTTCAAACTCCAATGTGTGGATAGGGGTGAAAATTTTTTTTTTTTAAATGAACGTAACTGCCTTAGATGTCGCGTAACAAACTGACAAAATGAGAACCTTCTTTTGAAGTCGGTTAAAAATATTACATACACAACACTTTCTAGCTTACCTAAAATAGCCGTTATTTTGACCATTAAAAGAGAAATACAATGTTTCGTCAAATATAACTTCACGGACAATTTAATCTGTTTTGTTACAGTATTTCATGCATCCGACAGACTTTATACTTTCTGAATCATTAAATTAATAGTTTTGATATCAAAGTGCATTTTAATTGTAATCGCAATTACGTGGTATATGATTAAAAACGGGCACGGGTCATTATTATAGAAAGATAGTTAAAATGTATTTTATAACACAAGTTATTTTTAAGAGATAAAGTTGTATTTAAACTTTTTTAATATGATCCGGAATCCGAATATAATCTGGCTAACTATGACAATAAAATTTAATTACCAATTTTGAATATTTTCATCAATATACGCCCACCATATTGGCGCTAAATTTGTTTAGCATAAAATAAAAGTTATATGGGTAAGTTTAATTAAGTACGAATAACTTCAAGGTATATTTTAACGACACAGAAACTTGTTCACTAAAGACATAAAAGATAGCGATGGTCCAGTTTTAATTTATGTTTGTAGAAAACAAAATCAATGCTATTATTTTTGGAATCCATAAAACTGTACTAGATGTATCCCGTGTATCGGCCCGTGCGAGTGTCGGTTTTTGCGGCAAAAACTGGTTTATGTCATATCTTGGAATCTAACTCTCAAACCAATTTTTGTCAAATTTGGTTCAGGGGTTAAGCCGTCAAAGCATAACAGACAGACATAATTATTTTCGCATTTATAATATTAATGTGGACAGGGATTAATATGCATGTCATACCCTTTAGATATAACTACGACATAAGTCTCATAATGTCTCTAAGGATTTATATCATTATTTTATTTGCAACACAAATCCTATAGCAAGTAACAAACACATACTCGTATACGTCACAATATACAACCCACAACACAGTTGCAGCAATACATTGTACCTAATAAACGACTCTATTGCAAAGGCGGAAGGTTCAATTTCGTAACACAGTTGTTACCACAGATGCGCGATCCATACTACAACCGGATGTGTTGTTTATGTTTTTTTATGTATCAAGTAAATTGACCCCTTGGCTTCATAATGCACTTTTTATCTCAATGAGACATTGCTTGATAATTGTAAAGGTGATAATTGCATATATTAATTCTTTAGTGGTTTTTGGTAGAGATCTTTGCAGTTTGCCTGAGCGCAGGCTTTGACTGCTGCACCGGACTTTAGTTCTTTAGTGGAATTAGCATCATTGACATGGCACCTATGGGCTACAACGAAAGGATATATGTATTGAAAAAAGGGGGAAAGAACGTCTAGTATAGAGACAATATACGATATTTCAGCTCCAAATGAATTATTATTTAAATAATAGACATCCAATTTTTCGCGTCAATTATTCAGAAATAGGAAATTATTAATTTTGAGCCGAAATACTGTCAACTGCACTCTATACCAGTTGTGTGTTCTTCACCTTTGAATAGACATCTTGAATAGACATTACCTTTTGGTAACACCCTGTATATGGCAAAACAAGAAAGTCTGCAAACAGCTGTATTCCAGCCACAAAAAGTCTTACATTTAAGAAACTACTGTACACTAATACTTACCTTAATTAATTACAATTACTCAAATGTAAAATTTTAAGTGCATAAATAATTATATTTTAAGCATCATTATGTGTAATCACTTAATTATTCAGTCTCAGAGATATCTAGACCGTAAAAAATTACCAAAAACCTAGACTATTACTTTTACTTTTAATAAATTAAGTTAGAATGTAGTAATGTAGGTCAGTCTAACATTTCTTACTAGTAAACAGCCGGGGTTGCACACATTTAACTGCTGTTATTAAATAGTATTTAACTTAAAGGATAGATAAGAAGCTATAGAGTGCGCATATCAGGGTATGAATTGTGAGCACTAGTGTGAACTAGTTCTGTCATAAAAATTGTATCAAAAAAGAACGCGCCATTATAATCTAATTATCTCAAAAAAAAAAAACTTATATCTGAACCATCAATATTTTTACACGACAAATAACTTAAATCAGTAAAATCATGAACTACATACAGCCAAAAATGTGCTTACGCTTGGCACAAGTATTAACTTTTTTTAACACTGGTATTTACAAAACACATAGTTAGGTCAGTTACTCCAATCACATCATAAGAATGTGGTATGATCTTAGATGTGTTCTGTTTGTTTTCCATCCAGAAAAGCATAAAGCAGATTTGTTTGGGAATATTAAATAAAGAATAAAAGTTGTGTGGACATCCAACACAACTAGTTATGTTTAAATGAACCTTCCTCATGTATTACTTTTTCTTTAAGTGAAAACCAAATCAAAGTCTGTTGCATGGTTTAGGAGACCGATAACCAATACACAGACAATTGTGAAAAGGGACCTTATTTTGTTCTATTCAGTTTTTTATATTTTATTCTTAGGGTTTAGTATATTACACTCTTCAAGGATGTATATTGTTTTGAAGATTATCTGCTTTTACAACTTATTAGATGCCTTAAAAGTGCTAAGTTCTCAGGTGTAGCGGTGACCTAGTTTCGATTCATTGTTGTCAATGCATAACATACCATAATAAACATTATATAACAAGTGTTAAAGAAAGGTCAGGTCAAGAGCATAACTATCAAGGTATATGTAGATATTGCAAATATTTGACAGTTTTTTTTTTTACATCAATTATTATTGAATTTTGAAAACAGCACTGGAGGTGTGTATTTTGTTATTTTTTACAAATACTTTGGAGATGGTTTATTAGTAAAAAAACATAAGCATAGGCAGTTAGGTAGAAATACTGATACACAACATATACTGACAATATTAAGAAAATTATACAATTTGTTCTCATAAATACCTTGTTTGTTAATATCTCAATTAAGAGTATAATTTAAAAAAATATCAATTATAGTAAAACAAAATGTTCTACTTGTATTTTTAGTTTTGATGTATAAATAATTTAATTGAATAAAATATGGTAGGTATCTTAAAAAGTTTAGTTTGTACAAGTCATTAAAGTTCAGCTTAAATTGTTTATGCAAATATAGGTAACTGTTTTCACACTTAAAAAACAAGTTTATTGATAAATGTAAATTGTCTAACTAATAAATCTGAGTATAATAAAAAAATAACATACCAAAATTTATATTTTGCATTTAAAGTAAATTACAATGAAAATTTGCAGAATAGAAAAGTAGGTAGGTTAGGTATTTATTATATTTTGTAATGTAGGGTACAAACTTTTTTAATAGTAAGAGAAAATATGTTATATGTTATATGTATTTACCTTATTTTCAGTATCCTGGTCGGTATGTTCGGAGTCGCTGCCCTGCGAGTCGTAATCAGACTCCTGCTGCACTCCATCCTGCAAACACCCTTCCACTTTGAGCAACTGCATTTTTCACACAACAAAACTCTTTTGTTTACAACTACGTGGCGGTAACGTTTCTAAAATTAAAGTCTAAACACATCGGCGGCGTTTCAGTGAGTGGTGCCCAATTCGTGACCTCAATATAACTAAAAGAAATGGACATTCCGTCACGCGAACGCCCGAGAGAAAGTGAGCCGTAATACTTTTTAGCGCCAAAACGAAAGTTCACTCTATTGTGGTTAGTCTCTGTACTTACGTTCACGGAGTTGTTGAGCTCGATATCCTGCGATGCATCCGAATATTCTGCGGATTCTTCATGTTCTCGTCTCCTAACCACGGACGTCATATCGGCGTCCTCTCTCGTTACCTGAAGTACTTCCAGTTTGACGGCTTAATTGTATTCTTAACGGATAAAATGCAGCGTAATCGCGCTCGTTATAACGTTGCTAATAAGAAATCCCCTCTCGATTTACGAAAAATGAAATGAAAGAACGTCAAAACAAGGGGAATCTAGCGGCCATAAAAAAGCAACGTTTCGTTGTGTAATGCGGTAATTCCGGTAACCGACGTATTAATACAATAAAACTTCAATTAGAAACATAGTTTCATATTAAAAATATATAAATATTTAGATTGATGCCTCACTATTACTTTTACTTTAAAGCTTATATTCTACATATACAATAATGATTTAAAATTAATAAAAATTATTGTACATTTTTGGAAGCATGTTTTATGACTGCGACAAAACGCATTGGAAATTGATGGTAACATTGCCCAGTAAACGTCAAGAATAAGAAATTCTCGATAAGATTGACAAAGTGAAATTGTACCCAATTAAATGTCATTAGAGTTCAACTTAGAGTATTTAGCTATATTTTAAAGTATTAAGATTTTTAAGTCTATTATGTCTATATCTAACTAAATTAATCGAATGATTGGAATCAATCAAAAAAATCAAAAATCAAAATATTTTTATTTTTCATAAACCAAAAAAGGCGCGAAACGTTACGTTAAATCTTAGCTATAACTTCATGGTTAAATCTACTGACTCTAGTTGCTCGGTGTGTTGCAAAGTGTCCTTCCTATGGAGAAGAGCCGGCAGGAAATCATAGTGATTCGAATAAAAAGTTTTTTATTAATATGGTAATCTAATTTGGTATTGACAACGAGAATACCTTGTTCTGCATTATTGGACATCAGTATTGTATGGAGTCTGTGGTGTTTTGATTTGTTGTCATCTTGAACTTAGTTGTCGTAAGATGCTATTGAATTTTGCTCTTTATTTGTACAAATTAATATTATAATCCAGTTAGAAAACACTTTTCGATATAAATTGAGCAGGAACACAAAATGGAAAGGTACTTTTTTTGTTATGTACAAAAGCAATTATAACCTTCATAGTTATTATGTTTACTATTTTTAACTTATTTTTCAGCACAAGTACTTCACGTTCTGATGATGCAAAAGTTGTACAATTACTTGCGAAAGGTATAATGGAGATGTATGAGCCGCCTTTAACAACAATAAATGCTCATTTGAAGGAATTAACGTAAGTTCTTCAACATTAATTTGGGTCACTGATAGTCAATCATGCAGAACTTCTAACAAGAAACCAATAATACTTTAAACTTGCTGGGAAAGTGAGTTAAAGTTTATGTAGAAGGAGTTACTGCTTAGAGGAATATGTAGTTCAAGAAATAACTTTTTACTTCATACTTTTAAATAAATGGCTTTAATCATGATGATTAAAGAATAAGATATATTATTTGTATAATATAAATAAATATTTGTAGTATTGTATTTGTTATTTCAAATATTTGTAGTATTATTTGTACCAATGTGGACAGAAAAAATAAAAAGTAAACTAATAAATAGATTCCTATAGTTTAATTTTTTTTTTTAGAATTTAGAATTAAATACAAAATCCTATAGTTGATAATGAAAAATAAATAATATATACTTTGATAAAAACACTTCTAACTTCATGTATTTACTTACTATCTTAATTATAATCTTATCTACTTTATGTTACAGGGAAAAACAAGATGCTGTCCAAGGCATGTTAACATCGGAAAAAAGAAGGCTAGAAGACTTACAAAATGATGTCATGCTTGATGCTCTGGTAATCTATCCTTACTAATATTATTAATGCGAAAGTTTGTTTGGATGTATTTATGTTTGTTACTCTTTCACGCTAAAACTACTGAACAGATTTTAATAAAACTTTACAATAAAGTATCTTATACATCGGAGTAACACTTAGGCTATAATTTTTAAAGATAGTGTATCAATTGCCATTCACGAGGGTGAAACCGCAGGCACAGCTAGTATTTATACAGGGTGTCCGGTAAATAGTCCGACAAACTGTGGTGGCTGATACCTTAGGTCAGGTCCTATCAAATGAACACAACATATGTTCCCCGAAAAGTTACAGGTTTCGAGTTACAATCGATTTTCGGAAATTTTAGAATTGTCTACCTTGCATCAGACTTTTCCATTTTTCTTGCTGATTAATAGCTTTCGTAATACTTTTTGTACATCAAATTAATCTTGAATAGTTACTCTATGCTTTAGTAAGTCTCATATTTATCTAAAAGAAGAATGTATTGACAAAAAAGCCATTCGCTTAACAATTTTCACTTTTCGTTTTTCTTATTGCTCAACTTTGAACTGTAGTGGTGAAAAATAAATGTATGTAGGAGTTTTGTACAACAATCTTAAAAACTTGCTTGAATATTGGTGATTTTGGGAAGGTACAATACTTGCGTATTTTCTTTACAAAATTTGACAAAACAAGTTGCTGAAGTACAAATGGGCTTTTTTGTTGAAATATTACTAATGTAAATCTGAGGAAAAATGAGACGTAACTTAACGAGGATCGTCAATGTCCAGTGAAATAAGGTATTTTCTTCTAACGACTAACTAGTTACACAAAATATTTGTGGCCAATTTTAATTTGGAAAATATGGAAATGAAAAAAAAAATGCTCTGTAAATTTTTTTGTAAAGTTACGGAACCTTTCGTTAGGATGTCCATCTCCAACTTGACCGGTTTCTTAGAAGACCCACTCTTTGTAAATACATTCTAGGCAAGTTGAACGATACAACATGGTTTGGGAAAATGGGTGCTAAGTGCAGTATGGGCCTGAAGTAAGAGCCTCCTTTAATGAGGGATACCAGGGCAGATGGATTTGGCGTCCAAAACCAGCAAGTTCATTGTTGTTGCATGAAAAATAAAGTGTTATAAAATCGATTCATCTAGTAAGAAAGTACTGAAGGAAGAGGTAACTTTACACTAAAACATGTTTTAATCTGGCATAGAGAGTTAATGGCGAGAAGAAAATACCTAATTTCATTGTACAATGACGATCTGCGTTAAGTTACGTCTCATTTTTCCTCAGATTTACATTAGTAATATTTCAACAAATTAGCCCATGTGTACTTCAGCAGCTTGTTTTGTCAAATTTTGTAAAGAAAATACGCAAGTGTTGTACTTTCCCAAAATCACCAATATTCAGGCAAGTTTTTAAAATTGTTGTACAAAACTCCTGCATACATTTATTTTTCACCACTACAGTTCAAAGTTGAGCAATAAGAAAAACGAAAAGTGAAAATTGTTAAGCGAATGGCTTTTTTGTCAATACATTCTTCTTTCAGATAAATATGAGACTTACTAAAGCGTAGAGTAACTATACAAGATTAATTTGATGTACAAAAAGTTTTACGAAAGCTATTAATCAGCAAGAAAAATGGAAAAGTCTGATGCAAGGTAGAAAATTCTAAAATTTCCGAAAATCGATTGTAACTCGAAACCTGTAACTTTTCGGGGAACATATGTTGTGTTCATTTGATAGGACCTGACCTAAGGTATCAGCCACCACAGTTTGTCGGACTATTTACCGGACACCCTGTATAAATAAAAGTCAATTGCCACTTATATGATAATGTATCACTTGAGAATGACTTGTCAGATTTGGCTGGTTGTTTTTGTTATTTGCTACAGTCTCTAGTCTGAACAAGGATTAAAAGAAAAAAAAAATAGGGTAAAGCCTTAAAAAAATGACGAATATTAATATTGTTATATAGAAAGTAATTCAATGTTTTGCAGTAGTCACATACATTCGTAACAAAAAAATGTGAACTTGTCTTTTGATTTAGAATTTAGATCTATGCATAAATAAAGAACAAGACTGCCTCGTTGGCCTAGTGGTTCTAAGCGCGACTGCTACGCTAGAGGTCTTGGGTTCGATTCCCAAGTCGACCAAGGTGTTATTGGGTTTTTCTATGCAATTCTCACTAGCAGGTCGGAGTTTGGATTTGTGCCCGGTTTGTGGCAATAGGTTCGCCCCCTATTACATGGGACCTAAACAGACCGGCGAACTGTGGGTGTACATTGGTACACCTCTGCCTAACCTTTCGGGGAATACAGGCGTGATGGTCTGTTATAAATAAAGAAGGCCTAAAAACTCGGACTCCCAATTTTTTTTGTTTAACTGCACAATATACATATTTAGCAATTGTTGACATACATTTATATTTTTTCAGTTGGCAGACATAGCTACTAACAGAGAGAAATTAGTGACTATATCTAATTCAATGATGACGCTACACAAGAGGGTGCAGAATTTACAGGTAATTATATGAATTTGTATACTTTTAATTATACAATCTCCTATTTAATCTCGAAACCTTTAAAGTGGAAATACTTTGTTGAGAATCGGCAACAGAAACAATTACAATATTTTTATTACATTCTGTATTTTATTCAAAATATGCCTTTGAATTAGTAACTGCCAAACTAAGAGGCACACAAAAAGCATGTAACATTGTTATTCTTGTATTTATAATTAAGTGCAAGGCAATAAGGTCCATATTTCACTGGTAGTTTGCTATAGTCGGATTTAGGCTGTGCAGTATGTCTATTCTGTAAATAATTTCGATATCGAGCTTCACCTGAGTGACAATAAAGCTCACTTCAAAAGTGAACCCAATTGTCCTTGATTTAGAATTCAAATTCGAGAATATGTATTTATCTCACCGCTGATTCCGCTGTCGAGACATGAAAATAATGTTACAGAATAGCACTACTGGTTTGCGCATTCGAATATTGCCAATGGGATTTATAAATGTATCTAAAACTTTCTGAGCCGCGAAGATTCAGTTTTCAAGTTTTGTATTTAGAGTCACATTAAAATATAACTGTCACTGTTATTTAGAAATGAAACTTGTCTCTCATGAGTTTATTTATTTATCTACAGACTAGAGCAGCTAATATAGAAAAGACAGCTAAAACTAAAGCGGCAAGCAGACCCGGATCATCAAGCAGTTAGTACTAAATAAAACTTTTCTCATGACTCATGAACTAAGGAATTTAAACCCTGTATCACAAGGGCTTTCACAAACATTCAAATCCTTAGAGTATAGATAAGAAATTATAGAGTGCGCGCATCGTTAGTATCCCATTGTGAAGAGCGTGAAGATGTATGCCTGCAACAATTAAAATTTTTGGCTGTATGAACTACGCTCGTTTACTGATCTAATTGATTTTTCGTGCGACGACAGACGTTTAAGCGAAAATATCGCGGTTTTGATATTATCTAGCATAATTAAAAGTTATATAAAACGGCTCGCTCTGTTTTGGCACTAATTTTATTGCGACGCTTGTTCATACTGGCGCTCACAGTTCATACTGTAGTATGCGCACTCTATAGTTTACTTTTCTATACTCTATGTTCAAATTACATACACAAAAAACACATTGCGTGCACAGTGGTATCGGCCGATGTGACTTGACAAGTCTAACAAGAGATACAAGATATCGCGGTCTCTTTTGCACCCACCGTTTATGTGTACTTGCATCTCACTTATACTGTCTTGTTGCTCTTTCTACACTACCCAAGTTACATAGTCATACTGTAATTTGCGTGGTGAGTCACTTGGCTATCTGTTCCTTTATGTATTATTGCAGACTTGTTATACTTTTTAAAGTTGTTATCTTGTTGAATATTATGTTATTTCTTCTAAGTTTATTGTATTGTTCTTAATGATAAGTGTAGATCTGTAAGAGTGTTTCTAGCATATAAACTATACTACTCAAGGTATTTTATCCAAGATAGAGCCTTTTTGCCTTTTTTTCATTTCAATATCTAGTTTTAATTTTGAAACAAATAACATTAACTTCTCGATAAAATTTTTGTTTTTTATCGCTCTATTTAGCGCGATGGAATTACCGTAAATAGTCAGCTCTATAAAAATTATAATATCCTGGGACAACTGACACATGTTCATCTGATCCCAAACTAAGCAGAGCTTGTACTGTGGTAACCAGACAACTGATAAACATACTTATATATTTCTAAATACGTAAAGTATTATAGATAAATTACACCCATACATAGAACAAATGATCATGCTCATCACACAAAAAATTGTCCTGGGTGGGAATTGAACCCACGACCTCCGGTATAGCAGTCAGGGTCGCTAACCACAGGACCACCACTTATACGTACTAATTGATGTTATCCATATTTATAATTATTATATTGCATTTCCAGACATTTTATAGCCACCTGGTATAATTGTATTTTTTTAAACTTAGCCACCAGTCTTTCCAAGGATTACTGTTACCCAGTGTAATGGGTTGTGGAAGTCAGATAGGTAGTCGCTCCATGTAAAATACGGTATTTAACTGAATCCGGTGTGTTAATAGTTTTCAGGTAGGCTCAATTTAGTTGTTTTTTTTATATGTATAAAAAGTACCTGTGTAAAAAGAAAAGGGCAAGAAACAAATAAAAACACATAATTAATATTTATTTTTATTTACTTAAATTACAGTAATAAGTACTATCAGATAATAAATATTATATTTTACTTAATTAATTATAACAACTTAATATTACTCAATATTGTACGGCTAGAACCATTTGGCAACTGATATTTTTATAGATGGCAGCACTATTGATTTTAAAACTTATTGTAATTACATTGTTACGTATTTCCTACTCTTATTGTTGATATTATTTTATATGGTAACACTACTGATTTTTACTGTTGGGGCTAAGATATATATAGCTTATTGCATTGTCAAAAAAAAATACTAATTAATAAGAATCTGACATTTACAAATGCTTCAAATACATTTATCATTTATCTGTAAATGTTATGAATTTTCACTAATCAAGTAATTTGTGAATAAAATAAATTAATATATATAAGTTCCTTTTGACATTCTTTTTGAATGCTATGTTATAGAGCATTGAATTTATACCGAATTTTGAGGCTAAGAACAAATTAAAACCTTATTTCTAAGCGCATAAATTGCAAAATAGATTGGTAATTGTTATGAAATAGCAGGTTTGCTTGAGAATATTGATACCTATTTGAATTGGATTTTAAACTTAATGTGTTTAGAAATAGAGCCTATTCTCTTCAAATCTCACAATCAATGCTTAAAAACACAGCGGCATCTACTACATTGTCGTTATTAAAGATAACTTTATTGTTACTATGTAATTATTGTCTATAAGCATACACTGAGATGAGCACTTAACCTAAAGTTTAAATGTGCCTAAGACTAGTTAGATTTCTTTAAGTAACTTATTTAAGTGTCCACATCTAGCATGGCAGTAAAGATTCACAAAAATGTATTTACTGTACAATAAATATGAATATATGAAAATAAAAGCATTATTTTTTTGGAATTTTAGTTTTTTTTTCGTACGCCACTTTTTATGTATGACAACACTGGGTTGACAGATATTCTGACAGGTGCTGTCAAAATTGATTTTGTTTTTTTTTCTTTAACAGCAGCCATATCGATATGTTGTATTTTTAATATTTACTTTTATTTTTATGTAAAGACTATAATTATACAAAAATATAATTTTAATCTCTTAATACCTAATCGGTCGGAGATCGTACTCTAAGTAATTTATTAAAATCCTTCGATTTTCATTAAAGAAGACATTTTATTTACAACTCTCTAAATTTTAGGCAGACTTAAGTTAAACATATTTCTATAGATCTATCAAAAGTGTGGATCATTGTACTTCATAATCGTATTTTCAGTTTTGGTACCATCTTAAAAAAGTACCTACATCTGCATAGTTGAAATTTAAAATTTACCATAATTCTACTTCTGTGGTTCTATTTACTTAAGTTAAAATGTAACTATTAATGTTACCATCCCCATCGACACGTGACCTTACTACAACCGTTGACGCTGAACCGCTCAAATGTATGAAAATAACTAAGTCACGTGACTTACCGGATAGAATTGTCAATTCCATACATTCACGCGATATCTAATCGTTAACGCTTGTAATAGTGTCACTCATCTACAGGGGTATGTCGGTACAAATTTCAACCAAAGAAAAACAGCTAGTAAAATATCTTCTCTAACCAAAATCCCTGGTACTATTCAGCAACAGAAACCCCCTATTCGTGTTTACTCGTCTAGTTGTAACACACAGCGGGGAGACCAGGTGGGTCCTATGTTATTTGCGGAGGTAGGCCTCGGTGACGTCACTGAGGACGGTGACGACGAACCGCTCGATATCGGACTCGTTCTCACCGCGTGCGATGCGGAAGTAGCCATCCTCGCCCCATGCTGTGCCCCAACTGTTGGCTACGATCTGGAAAAATATCAAAAGGTTTAGTAAAAAAAGAAAAAAAAGTTGTGGTGGTCAAAAGTCCAGTGAAGCACTCAAAGCCAGCGATCTGGCTTACAGACTAGAACTGTTAAAATGACCTTGGGGTTCAATTATCGGATTTCTTTGCACAATCATGGTAGCAGTTTCGATTCCAGACAAACACTAATGTGAAATGTGTGGTGTATGCAAGAAAACGTGAGGAAACCTGGATTACGAAATGGAGACTGAAATCGCCAAAAATTGAAATCGCCTGAAATTGCAATAGGCAAGCATGATGATCAATGCTCGTCCCTCCTTTTTATGCAAAGAGGCTTTTGACCTATATGGACCACCGGCCTGTTAATGTGCTGCAGAATCCACTTGATTATATAAAGGATTCCAGCGATTCCAGGTCCATTTGCAAACTTCCTTACCCAACATTCGACAACTCGAAAGTAAGCAAGCGTGATGATCTATGCTCGTTCCTTTTCTTTACGGGAACAAGCCTTTGTTCTCATACTACGGGCCTGTAAATGTCCCACTGGAAGGCCTCTTCATTAAAAAGGATGCCAACATGTCCTGATCCATATGGAAGGTAACAGGGAAGGGTTTCTTACCCAATATTTGTTTCCATTCTCCTCTCCCCAGCCGACAATCCTAACGCTGTGTAGACCCTTCAGCTCGTTGTTCCCGAACCTCGAGCGGCGGTAGATACCATCTTGATAGTGGAAGAAGTCCTGGTATACTGTCATTACGGCTAGAAAAGAAAATATTTCGTTAGGACATATTATCGAGAGCGTTATAACTTAAACAGATTCGTATAGAAAATCAATCTCAAAATTGTAATTGCCTAGAGCTTACTTAGTTTTAAAGTCAGGCAATGCTATGTGTAGTGATCGAATAGGGAAGTAAGTAGACTGTTGTTACTACTTAGATAAATACTCATATTTAAACTCCTTGTAGCTCGATAGATAGATGGTAATTCAGAATATTTTTTACACGAGGTCTAAAAAACTAACACGAAGAGAATTAAGTTCAAAGAAGTTAAGCAAAAATATAAACTTGCTCATAATGTTATTATGAGTGGCCCATACTGTCCTACTGCTGGGCGGTCTCAGTGCGGTCTCAGTCAAATTTAAATCTCATGCTTGACGGCGAAAAACTCGATTTTATTAACGATACTGTATTTCTTGGTATTACAATAGACTCTAAGTTACAGTGGGGTGCACACATAACAACTTTATCTAAAAGGCTTAGTTCGGCTGCATTTGCAGTTCGGAAAATTAGGCAATTAACAGACGTTGCCACTGCTAAATTAGTTTATTACGCGTATTTTCACAGCATAATGTCATACGGCATTCTGCTGTGGGGCTCTGCAGCGGATGTGGAGTCTATATTTATTTTGCAAAAACGAGCAATTCGTGCAATCTACTGCATGAGCCCTCGCGAGTCTCTAAGGAATACATTTAAGGAGATCAATATCCTAACGCTGCCAGCTCTCTATATCTTAGAAAATATAATGTACATTCGTAAAAATATACAGAGTTTTAGTATTAATAGTGATCACCACAATATAAATACCAGAAATAAAAATAAACTAGTAGTCCCAAGATTTAGACTAACTAAAACTAATACTAAATCTTTCCTAGGGAATTCTATTCGATTTTATAATAAGTTACCGGAAGAGATAACAAGTTTGCCTAATAAAAAGTTTAAAACGTGCATTAAGTCAAAACTAATAAAGAAGGCGTATTATACGGTTAGGGACTACGTAGAGGATAAGCGCGCGTGGAATTAGTATCATCTGCATATGTGGCCTCCCTGGCGGTCTGCTAATAATATTGTTTTACCTTATTTACTTCAGTTAGCTGCCCCATAGCCTCTATTCTCAGAAGGCTTTTGACATGCCTTGACATTCCTGTTAGGGATTTGATTAGGACTGCATATTGATTGTATGTAAAGTTATATTTTTATTTTTTTTCCTTCTTCTATAATTTCTTTTTCCTTTGTATGTTCGTCCTTTGTAAATGTGACGACAATGTAAACTAAGTTGAATGTTCGATTTCTATTTTTTATTTTTTTTTTATTTCTTCCATTTTGGATGTGTTAGTTTACATTTATCTAAACATTTAGCTGTTTACGTTGTTGTCGCATATTTTAAAATCATTGTAATCTTAACATCGATGTTAACCTTTTTTTTTAAAGAGTAACCTATGGAGTTTCTTGCCGGCTCTTCTCCATAGGAAGGACACTTTGGAACCGAGCAACTAGAGTCAGTAGATTTAAAGTAACGTTTCTTAAGCGCCTTTTTTTGGTTTATGAGAAATAAAAATATTTTGATTTTGATTTTTGATTTTGGGCAAAGTCCTGACCTTAGAGTATAGATAAAAAACTAAAGAGTGAGCCTATCAGTGTATGAACCGTGAGCTTTAGTATGAACTAGTTTTATCGTAAATTTTGTATCAAGACGGAGCGCGCCGTTTTAATAAAACTATCTAAAACCCTAATATTATCCTAACAATGTCGAAATCATCGATATTTTCGCATATAAGTCTGTCGTTGCGCGAAAAATAATTTTAATTCAGTAAACGAATGTACTAGATACAGACAAAAAGTGCTCTCGCTTGGCACGAAGGAAAACTAGCGGTACTAGCGGTCTATAGTATATCTAAAGTCTATGGTCCTAACTCTACAGACTACTTTTTCCACTCGTTCTTACGACTTGCGACATAAGTATGTAAGATCTACTACGTCTTGTTTATAGCGTAGTTATGAGTAATGTTATTGCAATAAAGAATGCCAAATATTTGTCGCATTCCTTACGTACTAAGAATTGACAGCTTTTATCAGCATGAATTGCTAGTTTAAAGAGGCTTTATACCTCCATATCTTATGTATCCTAGACTTTGATTGTTTATACGAATAATAAAGATGAAGAATATACTCGTAGGTCGAGATTTAATGACAAACTAAGTAGGGTATTAAATCTAATCAACATTGTAAAGCCTATAATTGTTCAGAAATTGAAAATGTAGCTGAGTAAGAAAAAAAGTGAGTTTGTGAAATATAAAACCACAGACTTAGGTATGTACTCCTATGTGGTTTGTGCGATTTCAGTTTGAGTCATTCTAACTATACCAGACTAGCGGTCGCCCGCGGCTCCGCCCGCGTGGACCATTGGATTTATTTTGGATTTTTCCAAAATAAAATTTAGCCTATGTTACTCGTGGATAATGTAGCTTTCGAATGGTGAAAGAATTTTTAAAATCGGTCCAGTAGTTTTTGAGCCTATTCATTACAAACAAACAAAGTTTTCCTCTTTATAATATTAGTGTAGATTTATTCAAGAGAAGAAAGATCATTGTCTTGGCAACACAAACAATGTACGTTACTAATCTCCCCATTCCCCAATCCCCATTATTGATCTCAATCTTGTTTTATTTAAGAAGCACCTCAAATCGTTCTTGATTAATAGAGCATTCTATAATATCTCTGAATTTATAACAGAAAAAATATAATATGCCTAATTTTAAGTTTGATTTATATTGAGTCCATAATATTAAGTTTAGTTTATTTGTTATCTCTTGTTTCACAATTAAGAGAAATTTGTTTAATTTTATTATGTATAAAAAACATTTAGCTGTAACCTCAATTTTTTTTCTCTTTTTATTTAAATTTTGTACACCATTCTCTGGTCAATGATGACGGACAACTTTTTATTTATACCATCTTTATGTACTCATTGTTATACAAAATAAATATTTCTTATTCTTATTCTTATTCTAATGTTTTACACATAGGTACCATACTACAAGAACAATTCACAAATAAAACAGACATTAAAAATAATTTTACATTAGGGCACGCAAATATCTGCGAGCAAGCGTTCCATTTTGAACTTTATTTAACTAGAAGTGCCTGCTATGCGGCGTTACATCGCATTGCATCGCATCGTAGTTTTGTCTGAGCTCTTAGTCAGGCACTCGTCAATGAGTACTTAAATTATCTCTAAGGGCCCAGCGTTGTGAATCTGTTATCATAGCACACAAGGATCTTTTATTTATTTAAGTAGGCATTGATAACGCCGACAAGGTTATCACCTGATAAAAATAGTTTATAATCTGTTATGATTTAAATCAGTGTCACGATTAAATTCGTCGTGGACAGCAGTTTGTTTACATTTTGAAACTATTTTACTATGAAGTATTTTTGCGTCCTATCAAATATTATCCTATAAGTAATCTTTGTATGTACCTTCACTTTTCTTTCTCTTAACTTTTAAGTAAAGGACATCGAGACACCTTGCGTGCTTAAGTAGGTTCGAGCTTACCCGGGGTATTTAACTTTGTCTAGTTTATCTCTAAATTAGGTACCTACTGATAACCGAAATTAGAATCGACTAATGCGTCGCGTCACTATTACCGGAATAACGAACATCACTAGTTAGCAATATGTCATGGCGGCGCGTGCGATTCTCGTTGTAGTAGTCTCTTGCATTATATAAATTAATAATAATCATTATGGCGTCGCTGGCCTCTTATAGTATTGTAATTGTAACGTTGTATCCATTCTTATGATAATATATTAAAGTTTAAAGCATCAGTGGTTTCCCTTTAATACTACTTATAACATGGCCTAAGCTTCGTAAAGAAAATTCTAAATAATTAGATGGCTGCAGACATGGCCATTTTTACAGACAGCATCTATTTTATAGAGTCGGTGAAATAAATCAGAAACCGTTCCTGTAGCTAATGTATTTTTGCAACTCATTTTTCCTGCTTCTCTGATTTACCCATTAATTCTGATTAATTTCGTTGCGGGTTCTAAGACAGTCAATCGCTTTCCTCTGACTCTCCAACCTTAGGCGACTCTGAGAGACTAGGCGAGATCCTGGCCTACATACAGAAGAAGCATGTGTGGGGGGCTTGTCCCTAAAGAAGGAAGATTACACTAACCTTGCACCGGTCCCGACTGCATAATATCATACATGACATCGTGTTCCTTGATCAGCCTGCCGGGGGGCCCGACCTTGTACCTCGAGGTCCTCTGGGGCACCACCGGCCGGCAGCCGTCAGTGAAGAGGTCACCTCGCTTTTTGAAGGGACAGCGAGTGATCTTCGCTTCGTAGGGGAAGCACTCCTCGTCTACCAAACTGGTGAAAATAAAATAATAATTGATTACACATCAGTTTTATGTAAAAAGGGTAAACTAAATAAAATTTATATGGGATAATGAACAACCTCTGAGGTATATCCCAACCATAACAAAAAAAAATTGAAGTCGATCCATTATTGCTATGGATATCGCGTAAGAAAAATACAAAACAAAAAACAACAGACGAATAGAAAAGTCGGTAAAACCGAGATTATAACTAGCGTTTCCTATTTTATAAGACTTGATTTTTATCTTGTGAATTTCTTGCGATCAACTCGGATACCGATGTTTTTGTCAAATACCTACAACTAAAACAATTCGTACGTCACATATTGCACTATACGTGCATGTCCAAGCACTTATTATTTGACCTCCAAAAGAAACAAAAAAAACCTTAGAGGAATTTAATACTAGCTGTTTCTTTTGTACATGAAATACGACGAAAAAGCTACAAGCATTTGAAGCTCGAGTTTAAAAAATAACAGTGTAAAACAGAAATCTTTTGTCTTGTCTTATGTCCCACACATTTCTAAACTGGTTTGTTTTAGAAATTCTTTTTAACATACTTTTATTAAATAAACCTGTAACTATGTAAGGGAGTGTCCACATCTGACAGCAGCTCGCGAGCTGCTCGTGTAATGCTCGTTCGTCAGATGTGGACGCACCCTAAAGATCTCGGGAGTTTTAGACACTCTTCGCGGTTTCTGATTAAACTGAAATTTTGCATACTCAATGTTGACAATGCACATAAGAATACGCAAACAATAATTGAGATAAGCGTATATTTTCTTTTTTACTACGGCTATACGTTTGTTGTCAGTCTGCTTTTTATGTCGGACATTTCCATATAGACCATTGAGTTCTAAAGTAACTTACCCATGGTTCTTGGCGAAGATCCAGGCTGTGTCAATGTTACCACCTCGACATCCTTGCTGGTATCTCACGTTGCAGGATAAAAGTGTTTGAGGACTTAGAATCACCTTCTCTGCGCCGTTCGACTGAATTGCAAATCTGGTGACAAAAATATTAGGGTTAATAAAAGGTAATAAAAAAATAATAACAGGTTGTTACCGAAAGGGTATATCTATCGAAAAGAGGTGAACAGTACTCCTGGTATAGAGTCAGTTTACAAACTTTCAGCTCAAAATGAGTTAGTTAAATATTTGATACCCAATTTTTAGCTTCAATATTTCACTAAAAATCATAAATAAGTTGAAATATTGTAAACAGACTCTTTAACACATGTACCTTCTCTCCATACCTTTCGGTATCACCTGTATAAATAAAATTACACAAGCTACCTGCAAAAAAACTATTGTACTTGGAAAAAAATATATTAAAACATACATAGGTACCTTGGCAATCAGTTAAAACACTTCCCCAAATATGCGTCAAAAATCTCAACAAGAATGTCCAAGTGAAATATAGGGACCTTATTGCCATTTATCAGATGATTCTAAACCCAGACGCTTACTAAGAATGACGTAACAAGATATGACAAAACAACAAACAAAATAACACACACTTAGTTATGCTAAGTTATATTACAGACAGGAGAGTGTTTCTCAAAGTTTCAAAGAATAGAATAATACTAAAAAGCAATTTGATTTTATTCCCTACAAAAAAAATAACATTACACTTTTCTTTCGCCGTTTGGCAGGTGCTTTTAAAAAAACTACTTAGGTACTCGTATTTTGAAATAAAATAAAAGCATTTTTTTACATAAGTCAGAAACGTGAAAATGTAAGGGTGCTCTTGCCATGCAATTTGACCATTGTGGGCTCATAAGTTTAGGTTATTTTTTATTATTAATTACCAATCATCTCTTAAAATTGTTTTAAAAGTTGATTGGTATCCACTGTATCCACTGTGCATATACTTATTGAGTATTTTGTTCCCGAGAAATGGTTTGACTTCCTTAATCTTTGAGAAACGCTAGCCTAAGCTCAGTCAAGGGACCACATTCTACAAGAATTCGCCACGCATGCACTTTGTGGCATCACTGCTTATACATGCAATCAAACTGCAAATTGGATTGCAAATCAACCATAAGTTACCTACGTTAATTACTTGTTTTCCACTACATAATTACTGGTAATTAAATGGATTAGATAAGTAGGTATTTATTTATTCCATTACAATGTTAAACGCTCAACATATTTTTTCGAGTTCATTAGTATTTGAAAGTTTAAATAAACATACAGATTTTTTAAGGATTTTTGGAGTACCGTTGCCCAGTATTGGGACAGTCTAAAGAACTGTATAAAAAGTTCAAGAGTTAGCACAGGCAGAGACAAATGGAAGGAGCTGCACCGACAAGAGCATGGGATTAAATAAACAACTCTTAAATACAGGGATGGGACAGTCGAAGCAACAAAAAATATGGAGAATACATTTTATATATTATATACGTAACATTTCTGTTTTTTTTAGCATGAAAATAGGCTACTTAAATGACTAGATTTTTTTTTGTCAAAACGTTTTCTGCCCCTTTTGCTCGATCAATGACCAACTTCTCGAGCAGTCGTTATAAGGACGTAACTATCTTTTGTATCGACCAGATAAATGTAAAATACTTAAGCATTTGCTCCGTGATTAACTGATTAACAGAACTTTTATATCGAACCAAATAATATATCAAACAAAAATAGGACGATTTTTCTTATATAATCACAATTGGCTTTCGACCTACAATGTCTCTCATTCTAAACAAAACATGCTTGAGATTTAATCAGATATTATCAGAGATGCCTATCTCAGACTACGTCACCACGAACCGCTTTGTTTTTGTTTACTTTTTAAGGCTTCAGAGAACGCTACCTGTCTGACAAACATTTAGCAAAATATTTTGTGCCTAAACCGGTTTTCGTTAAGACCAAAACTCGACAGCATTTTTATAAGTTGTCATTTCAACAATCGTGGCAATTAGATTATTTTTTTAGATAAATTACGGGTTAAAACCTGTCTTGAGTTACTCTGATCCAGTTAAGCTTATGAACACAATTATTAGGTATTATACAAGATGTGAAATTCAGTAAAATGGAACACTACCTACAAGTAAAATCTATTAAGCCACTTCAAAATAGGTGCATGGTATTTATTTAAGCTTAGCTATTTTAGATACCGTCGATCCAATAGCTACCTAATATCTAACGATTGCATCAGTAAATCTGGATTAGGTACAGACGATTTCCGTAGTACATTTATAGGAACTAAAAGCACGTCTATTTTCTCTTAAACACCCACGATTACTATCAATGTTTTCGAACTTTAAAATACTGCCCGTAATGTATTTAACCTATACCTGCTGATAAATTGGATATGTCATATACTACTAAGTTAAAATCTCTAATTATAAATATATCCGCACCTACAGACAAATCGTTTATACCTAGGCCTATTTTTGTAACCGTACACTATTCAATTGTTTTCAATAAAAACCATACAATATCGTGCTTTACAAGTTTGCCATTACACCACATAAAAATTAACACTCAAATCAAGTAATTTCTCGATATTAGGTATTCGGGATTAGGTAGTACAAAAAAAAATCATCGTCTACATAATTTCGAATTGCATAACCTTAAGGTAAAAACAAAAGACAAACAACAAGCTCTTGTTTCTCATGTTACGTCTACCTGGTAACAGCGTGGAGTGCCCCCGAGGGCCCTCGACTTTATTTTTACTCCGTCTCAGGTTTGCATAAAGGAACAAGAATCAAGTATCATTCTCAGCGTTACTGGTCGTGTCAACATTCTTGAGGTAGGTTTTAATTTAATTGGATGTGTCAATCTTGGAATTAAGTTGTTATTTGATTAGGTGCTCGTTTTTAAATATCTTTAACGTTAAAGTTATCTATCTGGTTGATTATGGTCTAAAATGTTATATTGTATGTCTATATTGTATATAGTAATCTCTTTTGTAAAAGCTTGACGTAACAACTATTTTTCGTCATGTTTAAAATCTGCTTAGTTGACTATGTTTAAGAATTTTCTTTAGGTAACAAACATAAGACACCCTAATTACAAATTTTTTTCTTCTTGAAATCCCTTATTTTTAAAATGATATATAAGCTCAGGTAAACTTAGATTGCATAGATGAACTGAGACTGAACGGATAGCCAAGTGGTACGGCCCGTTCTAAGGGCTCGATCCCCGCATACGACAAACTTTTATGTATTCCTCACTTGTTCCAAGTCTGGGTGTCCTTTGTGAAACCGCGATACTGTGATAAAATTCCCTAGGTAGGGAAGTCGTTTTAAAAAGTCTTACCTATCAGAAACGATAGTAGCCAGCGAAACGGCCCAGTCGGAGCCGCACCAGCCCTGATCAACGATTGGAGAGATGTAGCTCTTCCAGTGGGTCCTGGCGTCGAACTGTGGTGGGTAGGCGATCTCCTTGTCAAGGTTGATGGGTCCAAGACGAGCAGTCTCACGGCTGAGGGGCAGAGTACCTGGGAACAGAGAATACCGTCAATGATTGTCATAATAATCACTCTTCAGGACGTAATGGCCAGAAGGCCAACGAGGTGGCAATTTGGTGTGGACAGAATTTGAAATTTTGAAAAGAAGTTGGATCATTGTCACGACTATTATATGATTAGGTATATGAATATTATTTACTATTGTATAATATATCTCTATTTTTTACATTTAAACCTTTCTGCAAATAGTTGTACACTTTTGTCTTTCTCAATTCATATCAAATCTCTATTCCAAAAAAACTGGCCAAGTGCGAGTCGGACTCGCGCACGAAGGGTTCCGTAGGTACCACCGTCGTATGAGAGCCCCCCTTAAATATTCATTTTATGTGGTTTTTAGTATTTGTTGTTATAGCGGCAACGGAAATAGGTACATCATTTGTGAAAATTTCAGCTTTCAGCCTGGAGACAGACAGACGGACAGACAGACAGCGGAGTCTTAGTAATAGGGTCCCGTTTTACCCTTTGGGTACGGAACCCTAAAAAGAGGGAACGGATTAATCGCCTCGCTTGCTCACTTGAGTTGGTAATTTTAGATTTCGTTTAAAAACACTGTTAAGAGCTCTTGTTTCTTCTCAAAATCTTAGAATGAGATACATATTATTTATTATACACAAATGATATGCAGTTTGGTCGAATATTATTTACTGTCTTCGTCATAACCATTACTTACGAAAATACATACGTAAATAACAATTTGGAACCTGCATACAATGTGCAATAAGATACTGTAAACCATTTTGTTATATTTGTATTCAGAATCCGAAGCTAAATAAATCTTAAGGCTGTCGCTTTAAATAAATTTGGTTCAGTAATCAGACAATACGTTTTACGTGACTTAATTTTTAAACTTTAATTGCCCCACCTGTTGTTCTAAGACTGGTTGCCAGAAATAACGAAGACTTAACGACTGCCAAAAATCATCGTAAGACAGTCGGGACCAACGGCTTAACGTGATTTCCGATGCACGGAGGAGTCTCGGTATGTTCACAAATGGTCACCCATCCTCGGACCAACCGCGGCAAGCGCGGATTAACCTGTATTATCGGTCAAACCGTCTTACACTTAGCCACGAGCCCTTCTAAATTTAAACTTAAATATTCTTTTCATGTTCCTCTATAAATTTCTTATCCTTGTTAAATTTGACTTGTTTTTAATTTTTTTTGACATGGCAGGCGTTGTTTTTATTTTTTTTTATTATATTTTTTTTATTTAATACCTTTTAGTGAACAACAAAAAAATATGACAACACAAAAAAAAAATATCGTTCGGAACCCTTTGCAGGCGATTTCGACTCACACTTGACCATTTTTTAATGTCCACACCCTATGTCACTCGGGATAACTCAAAGCTTCTAATGATACCACAAACATTGAAATCGGTCAAGCCTTTTAGAAGTTATGGTGGAATAAAGAAACTCACAAACATACATACATACATACATGAACCCTGAAAACATAACACTCCTTTTTGAGCAGTCGTGTAATAAATCTAAAGAAAGCGCTATATCCAACAGTCACGGATCCCATTTCACTGCGAATTGCACAGACTTCGTACTTTCGCCTTTGTTCTAGCCACAATAGCGGTCTAGATTGGGCCACTTTCACAGACAGTTGAATGGGCTATAACACTATATCTTTGTTTATATTGTACAGTTTAAACATTGGTATTAACTGGATTAGCGGTATTTAGCGCCCACTTAACAGTTAAAGTAAATCTCGAAATTAGAGCTGCGTTTTTTGTCCTCACGTTAGAATTTTTGTAATATTATTTATGGGTGATTTTAATTTCTGAAAGTATTAATAACTAAGTCTACACTGCGTCACCGCTTGCGTGAGTGTCAGTTATTGCGGCAAAAATATGTCTTTTCTTGCTATTTAAGCTTAAACCATACCAAGTTTCATCAAAGTCTGTTCAGCAGTTAAGTAGTGAAAAATTAACAGACAGACAAAGTTACATCTACATACTTTTTCACATTGTATATATATACTTTTAAAAGGATTTTCCTCTCCAAAATATTGATAAATTGTGTAATGTCAGTTAATATAAGTGCATCATGATAGATGTTAAAATAATTGGACAATTTATATCGAGATTAAGTAGCCTCAACACTGATTCACGATCGAACCATAAATCTTTGAGACAGGGGTCCTTAACCGTTTTTATGAGAGACCATTTAATACTTTTTGTTTTGTCATTTATAACAAAGGCTACACCCACATTTAAATGCAAATTGATGATAAAAGTGTTACTGATACCTTTTTTGTTATATTGAAAATGAAGTATAATTTTTAACTGATTGTGATCGTGAATGTTTGTTGGTCTGTCACAAGTTTTGTCGACAACTTCTTACTGCAGCATTTAACTATTTAAGTGTGATTTATTATATTAAAGTAGGTAATTTAAACCTTATTAATATGAAAATAAGCATTCAATGAATGACGATTATTTTCGTTTGAAACAGTCTGTTTTTTTAATGAAACTTCATTGTATACTGTCGCATCTTTAATTGAGACGTAAATAATCCTTTATAAACGTCAAGTGTGTCCTATATTTATAGTCCTAAGATATAAATAGCCTGTTTTAAATACTATGGTACCTAACCTAATAGATGTGTGTGACTGCCTCGTTGGTCTAGTGGTAAGCGCGACTGCTGAACATGAGGCCTTGCATTTGATTCTCGGGTCGGGTCAAAAATTTATAATTATTATGTCGCGCTAAATTATTTTACATTATTATTTTTGTATGCTTTTTATGCGACATATACGGCATTTGTTACCTACCTTAGAGGTGGTCCTATATAAATTTCATCAATATCGATCCAGTTTTTTCTTTTTAATTGCTGCTGTATTTTTTTTTGACCTTTATGTGCAATGAATCGTTACCTAATTTATAAATAAGTCCATCCTTTAGCTTCTTGCCGTGAAACTGCGAGTAGTTAGCAGCTCTCCAGCCGAGGCGCGCCTGTCTGACGCCGCGCAGCACATCCTCGCTCATGATGCACGGGTCCTGGTCGCACTGCCAGTAGTCGGGACCCTGGGAGGGGTGGATGCATTCACTGTGGAAGAAAGAAATGGTCAGAGATGGAGTTTCTAGGATGATTCCGTGATTTTCAAAAATAATAATCGGTATTTCGTCAGTTAGTTAGTTAAAATAATTCACATGCATTGTACACAAGGTTTATTGAAATAAGACAAAAAATACTCAGAAAAAACGATTAGAATTTACTTGGTACAAAAGGTAGCTCAGAGAGAAACGTCATGAGACATTTCATTTTGATTTTTTTATGTTTTTTTTTATGTAACCTTTTTAGTTTCACACTGCTGGGCAAAGGTCTCCCCCGTCTGACCCCAAACTTTTCGGTTTCGAGCCACATGACACCAATCACTTAAGAAGCGATCGATGTCATCCCGCGTCCGTCTCCTCGGCCTGCCTCATCTGCGAGTTCCGGCGTTAGGGACCCACTCGGTTTTTTTATGAATATATCTAAATGGACACGGACATCCCTATTGATCCATTGATAGACTATTGGTGTACGTCACTACCAATTTCTACAGCGCGAGTGAGTTCGATCCCCGCACGTTACAAACATTCGTGTGATCCACAAATGTTTGTTCCAAGTTTGGGTGTTATTTGTATATGAGAATTTAATGTTTGTGATACCCCTGCGATATACGGATTAGATTCTCTTGCGCTAGTTTCCCTATTGCAAGATCAGTATTGCTAGTTCTAGTTCTATTGATTCCTCTTTCGTCCAAACCATTTACGAGGATAGACGTGTTACACTTTTGCTCCGCAAACATCGACTGACGGTACCACACCATAACAGTACATATTCCTGCGTGTGAGACGCGAGTGTTGCGTGTACTCAACTGCCTATCGGAGGTGCGCCCCCGGCCGCCCGCACGACGAGAGGGAAAAAGACAGCCTACATAATTGCCGTCCTGCTCCCGCGACGCTGCCATCGTGACCTTCAACACGGAGACCGAAGACAAGATAAGGTGATCCTTACTATATTGCTATCTCAGTCCCGTTCCGCTGTCCGCAGACTTAACGCAGAGTGCCTGTGTGAAGAGTGCGGGCGCGATAATTGCTATCTCGTTTGCGCTCAGCATTGTAACATCCGCGAGAGCTACGGTCCGTTTAAGCCGCTGTAAGCGCTGCGTTAGTCATCATACGTCACTGGATAGAAGCTACTAAGTTGCTACACTTTCTTGACTGGCGCGCGATTTACCGTTCTATTACCATAACAAACATTAAATCAAATATGGACAAATCGCTCTCGGAAACTGACATCAACCAGGCAGATCTGAATACACCCCCCAACTATGTATTCCAACGAATTAAGCGAAGTAGAGAAGATATGGAAGGCTCAATTGTCAAGGAATTTGCTGAGTTCAAGGAGGAAGTAAGAATAATGCTGAGTGGCTTCGCTGAAAAGCAAGGGCAAGAAATTCAGCGGATAATTGATTCGTCTTTGAAAGAAATTCAGCAAAGTAATATCAAGCTCGTGGGTTCAATCGAGTTTCTCACTGGCCAATATGATGATCTAAAAAAGAAACATGATGCTTTGGAGAACCAGGTTAAAGAGGACAGGTCCTATATAAAAATTTTAGAGGATAAGATAGAATCCTTTCAAACCAGCAATCAAAAGACCAATTTTGTTATAAAGAATGTGCCTAGAAAGCCAAGGGAAGCAAAGGAGGATCTTGTTGACATGGTTATGTGTCTTACCAAACAGCTAGACTGTGCCATAACCAAGCATGATATAAAAGACATATATAGAGTACGTGGGAAAAAAGGTGAGAACCTTAATACACCTATAATAGTGGAGACCGGCTCAACCTTGCTAAAAACGGACATCATGAAAATGGGTAAGGCTTTGGCTATAAAAACAAATTCCAAGTTATGTTGTAAACATCTAGGCCTCAAGTCAGATGAAGATATTCCCATATTTCTATCTGACCACCTAACTCCGAAGAGTTCCCGTCTTCACTTTTTGGCGCGCGACCTCGTCAAGTCTGGAGAGTTTAAATTCTGTTGGACTGCATATGGCAAGGTTTTAATTAAAAAAGACGATCAGTCCCCAACCATACATGTCACGAGCGAACAGCAGGTACATCAACTTAAACTAAACAAATGACTAGTTACTTCTTCTCATATTATATTACGTATCAGTAACATTGGGAAGTCAAACGTAGCTATGTTATCGGGATTTCTTGTTACCTCTTGTTATTTTATTGTGTTCTCTTTAAAAGTATATTTATTTGTGATTATTTTGTACGCCAACACTACAATGCTACACATAGCCAACCAGTACTCACCTACACATAACACACTAACTTATTTTTCACTAAATTCACACAGAAATTACTCACACACAGTCAATTATACTAACCATTCATTTATTCTGATATATTCCGTAAATGCCCTTTCATTCCACACCTGTATAACAAAACTAAATATTAAAATTATAATTCTCTTCTGCAAAAACCTCCACCAAATATCACGTCATTTCTATTATTTCCAATTTATATATAATGAATAATCAACTACAAACCCTAGAAGATATTGATGATCTTCAAATTGCGCGTAGTATTAAATGTGATTGCATGGATTTCAATAGGCTGATGAACATCAAAAGAACTGATTTTACTGTCATCTCTCAAAACATAAGAAGCATTTCGTGCAACTTTGACAACTTTATAATTACTCTATCGACTTTTAATTTTGAAACTGATGTCATTATTTTAACGGAATGCAGATTGAGTTCTGAAAAACCAATACCACATCTATATAATTATTCCTCCTACGTTACCACACACCACCAAAACCAGAATGACGGCGTTGTGGTATACATAAAAAATAATTTAAAATCTAAAGTTACGGAAATTAAACTAACGCATGCGTCTTGCCTTCAACTTGAAATATTTAATAACACTGTTTTGTGCATCTATCGATCGCCAGCAAACGCGAACTCGGAGAGTTTTATAAATTCTCTAAGTACTCATCTCGATACTATAAACCCCCAGAAAAATATAATTATAGCGGGTGATATAAATATTAATATTAAACAAAAGGATACTGCATCGACTCACGACCAAAAAACCAGACTTAATTACCTCAATACACTATCCCAGTATGGTATACTGCCTGGTCATACATTACCTACTAGAAATGAAAACTGTTTGGACCATTTTATGCTAAAGTTAAACAAACGTAAGATATCCGCCTGCATTGCCATTCTGCAAACAAGCATTACAGATCACTTTACCACCTTTCTGTCCCTTTCAAAAATAAAAGATTCTCCAATCGTGAACAAAACCAAATCCTCAATTGACTTTGAGAAAGCATATAAGTATCTACTCGAAAATAAATTAGCTGATTTACTTTTTTGCAACGATCCGGAATCCCTGACAAACCTTCTTATATTTAAACTATCAGAATCGATTAATAAAAATACTACCCTTGTAAAAATTCCAAATAGTAAGCGCATTATCAAGCCATGGATTACCCCAGGCATTTTAAGATGTATCAGGAACCGCAACAAATTGCAAAAAGATAGTAAAAAAGAACCTTACAATGAAATATTAAAAATAACGTTTATAAGATACAGGAACTATATCAATAACTTAATAAAAAAAGTAAAAAGAAAGTACGAAAGAGAATTAATAACTAAATCAACTAATAATAATAAATTACTTTGGAAGAATATAAAAACTATTACCTACTCTAATAAATGTAAAAGTGACAACACAGAATTATTAAATATTAAATCATCTCCATTAGAATCAGTTAACTATATAAATAATTATTTTGCCAATATTGGTAAAAACCTTGCACTAAAAATCCAAACACGTATAAGACGTAATCAACAGGATCGACATCACTCTCCAACCCGCCAACCTAACTCATTTGTACTGCTGGACACGGATATAAGTGAAGTTAACCGTATCCTCGTGAGTCTTAAGACCAGCAGTGCACCTGGATGGGACAACGTTTCAACTTGTTTTTTGAAGCACATACGCAAGGATGTTGTTCCCATTATTACTCATCTCGCCAACCTTTGCTTTAGTCAAGGAATCTTTCCAACTGCATTAAAACAGGCTATCATTACGCCAGTTTATAAGTCTGGAGACAGAGACGATGTCGGCAACTATAGGCCTATATCTGTCCTACCTGCAATTTCCAAATTAATTGAAAAACTTATTAACATAAGGTTACTTAAATATCTAAAAGATTTTGATATATTATCGGACTCTCAATTTGGCTTCCGGCAAGGTATGTCTACCGAGAATGCAGTTGCGGCGCTTAGTGCGCTAATTACCGAACAACTTGATAGCGGCAAAAAATGTGTAACTGCTTTCCTAGATTTAAAAAAGGCCTTCGACACCGTTTCTGTCCCACTCTTAGCAAATAAGTTGGAAGCTATTGGGGTTCGTGGGCTGATGTTAAATCTTCTCAAAGATTATCTCAGCAATCGAAAGCAAAGGGTTAGAGTGGGTCAGTATATTAGTGGGGACACGGCAGTGTCTTACGGAGTCCCCCAAGGGAGTGTATTGGGGCCCACTTTGTTCCTTATTTATGTGAACGAACTCTGCAACATGCGTATTACAAACGCAAGAATTTTTTCGTACGCTGACGACACTGCAGTAGTGTTCACGGGTAACTCTTGGCGAGACGTTCAGCTTAGCGCAGAATTGGGATTATCTGAGATTGCTGGATGGCTGGGACGAAATTTGCTCACACTGAACATATCTAAAACTAACTACATATGTTTTAGTGTGTGCAATCGTACACAACCCGATACTGACTTTAATCTTAAAGTTCACCTATGCGATGCTGGAAGTCACTCACACTGCAGCTGCTCAACTATAAACAGAGTACCTCATATCAAATATTTGGGTATTATCGTCGACCAGAGACTATCTTGGCATCCCCACATTGATCAAGTTGCAAACAGAATCAGAAAACTAAGTTGGATTTTCAGGACACTCAGACATGTAATACCTAGAAATGTATGTACTCCCTCAGGCAGAAACAAAAACTTCCTGAATATTATATATTTAGCACTTGCACAATCAGTATTGCTATACTGCATCCCTATTTGGGGGGGGGCCTCTAAAACAAAATTTTTAGAATTAGAGCGAGCACAACGGTCTCTCATCAAGTGCATGTATTTAAAAAAACGGAGATATTGTACTGAAAAACTTTACCAAATCAGTAACCTTTTAACGGTCAGAAAGCTTTACATTACTCAAGTTGTTCTCACAACTCATAAAGCACTAACCTATGATCACCGAATATTGGCTAGAAGAAGAAAAGACATTATATTAAAAATACCACAAACAAAAACACTATTTGCTAGTATTCAACTTTATAAACGATCTGCTCAGCTTTATAATACTATTAATAAACACATTTACATCTACCCTAAGAATTGTTATGAATGCAAAAAAACACTAACGGAATGGATAGGAAACCTAACCTATAGTGAGACTGAATTACTTCTACAACAGACACACTAACACTATACTAACACAATACTCCACCCAAACACAAACACCCTCACAGTCACACACACACACACACCCCCACACACACACACACACACACACCCCCACACACACACACACACACACGCACACACACCCTCACCCTCATTACACACACACATCCTCATTCACTCAAATCACCTTGTTTTTTTTTATTGTGTACTCGTATTGTATAGTTTACACTTCTTGTTTTTGAAAGAGCGGAGTCTCCTAATACAGGCATCTTTTGCTTAAAAGGAGGCTCCAATCTCAAATTTGTTGTACGTTTAAGGTTATCAAATAAACTTTTTATTTATTATTATTATTATTATTGATGATAGTAGGTTTTTTACATAAAGTAGGTATGATTTAGTCGTCAGCCATAAAACTTATTCACCAGTTGTTTTCACTGATGTCATTCAATCAATGAAACATGTAACAGGGAGGTGGGAGTAATTATGGTATGGTATAAAAATAAAAGTTGTGTAATTAACACATTTTTAACACCAAAATATATGTTTTACTTATTAAAAATTTAAGTAATAACAAAACTCAGGTTTAATTGCCATACATATTACATTGGTATATTTTAACTTAAAAAAAAAAATGGAAGATTCTCTTTGGACACGTACAGACAACAAAGGGGGATAATAAAACAGAAAATACAAAATATACTTACAATTAAACATACATACATAACTACTTTACTACAATGTATGGGTATGAATGGACGAACATGCGCTGGCACAATTTAGAGTCATGACAATAAATGCTATATTTATCCTAATGTTATTCAATACTGGTGACATCATTAGGTAAGTCAGGGTCTAACGAACCAAGAAGCTACAGTAAGTCCACTTTATGAAGATAAATCTTCTTATATATAAAATTCTCGTGTCACAATGTTAGTTACCATACTCCTCCGAAACGGCTTGACCGATTTTTATGAAATTTTATATGCATATTCAGTAGGTCTGAGAATCGGCTACTATCTATTTTTCATACCCTTAAGTGGTAGTAGGTAGGTAGTAGGCAGGTGCTAGGTAAAAAAAAATGCATTGCAACGCATGCCGGGTACAGCTAGTATAATATAATATCTTTAGACAACATTAAAAGACAGCCATCTGATCCCAAAGAAGGCAGTACACTGTTCACTAGCTTATAGCATCCAATCACATTGAGCATACAGATAGTGCAAATTAAAGTAAAATAAGGTGTCGTGGTGGCCTAGCGGTTCAATGAACGGATTTGTATGCACAAGGTTGCAGGTTCGCACCCAGGCAAGTACCAATGTGGCTTTTTCAAAGTTATATGTACTTTCTTAATTATTCTAAGACACTTCTGACAAACGGTGAAGGAAAACATCATGAGGAAACCTGGGTTCCAAAATTTGAGATCTGGAATCGCCAATCCGCAGAGAGCAAGCGTGGTGATCAATGCTCGTGCCTTCTCTATATGGGAAGAGGCCTGTGCCCAGCAGTGGGACGTTTAAAGGCTGGATTATTAAGCTATTACTCCAAAAATATCAATAAAACAAGCTTTTAAATAAACTAGAATTTCAGGACTAGTAAGAAATTATCAAACTACTTAGCCCAAACTCGATAGGCTTGTGTTGTTTCAGTACACTGTTAATATGGCAACATTCTGGCTTCAACGTCAGACTAAATACCATCACCTAACTCGGCTACATAATGAAAATTTCTCTCGCTTTCGCTCAATCGCATTTCAAGAATTGGTTCTGGTTGATCTTAAAAAAATATTTTTACTTCATCCATACATCATCATCATCATTCAGCCAATCATAGTCCACTGCTGGACATAGGCCTCTCCCAATTTGCGCCACAACATCCGGTCCTCCGCCCTCCATCCATACATTGCAAGTTAAATAAAAGCTTATAATGTAATAAACCTTCTGCTTCAATTAACAAGTGCTAACACCTAGGGACGCGACATATCGAGGTCGATACTCGATAATGACATTGTTTATCGATAGTAGGCGTCTGTTTATCGATACATCAGCATCATAGTTCCATATGGCGACAATTGAACGAATGATGAATTATGTTCAATGATACTTGCGATGATATTATTGTTTTGTTTTATTAATGGAGTGCACTACTAGTGTTGTTTTAAGATTTTAATCATAGAGTAGGCAGAGTTTTACAGCCTACGGATATCCATACACGGTAACCCCTTTATAATCTAGTTTTGCGCTATTAGTCACTATCACAACAATAATCTTATTAGGTTAGGAAAGAAAAATTGGAATAATATTTGTTTGTCGCGATAAAACGTTTTGCCCATAGCTTTTTTCATTATTGTTCTAATGTTTTTTTTTTAATTCTTAGGAGTTGTTTTTTTTTTCTATTTTTTGCTTTTAATTCTCTTTTTTATATTATCTGTGTGTTGCCTCACTTTAGGCCTAATTAATGATAATTTGTTTCTTCCATTTATCAAAATCCTAAAGTAAGGTAAGATAAGCCTAGCTTTATATCACTATTAGGTATCCTTGAAGACTTCGATCAGGCGCCTTGTTGCTAACCCGTCTCAGTCATTGACATGTTTCTCAATAATTTACGATGCATTTAAATGTCATAGTAATGAGTTTATTGCTATAATGTATTGTTTTCTAAACGGCTACGTTTTGTCGTTACGTAACTTATGTAGAATTTATGGTTTGTCGTAAATGGTGTATTATGATTTATATTTATTATGTGGCGGCTCTTGACAGTTGTATCATGGATACATAATATACAATATGATCATCTGCCTAGCCTTCATAAGTTCCTTAAAAGGAACCTGCTGTGGCTTATCCGTATGTTTCCAGGGGCCCGAGTATGCTATTTAGCGCCGCCGGACGAGCCAACTATGAGCACACTGACACGGAGTGTAAATAGCAGACTCGGGCCCCTGTAGGTTTATGCCATCGCATACTAGTAACCCATATAGATGATTACTGCCTAGCTTACCTATAACATCGCGAGTATCATACCCTGAACGATTAAGCTTACTACTACTGTCCTAAATATTATGTAGCTTTTTGTTACATCAATAAATGGAAGATTGCAATAAATTGGTAGAAGCAAATGTATGGGTACGCCAAAAGCATGCAAATATGCATGCAGGTAATGTTAAAATGTTGTTATTTACCGCTTTACTTTAGTAAATAAGTAGGTGTTTAATGCGGTCGGTTTACCTATTTATTGTTTTAATTTTGTTCAGCGTGGCCTTTTGTCAAATCATTTTTAGCCGGGACGTTAACTCTTAACTTCTGCGTTATCAAGATTTTATTCAGAATCCTAGTGGGTATTATCGAGTGTGACCAATGCACATACAAATTGATGTAATTTAGGTCTTAAACAATTTGACATCATCTCTGTGTTATTTGATCTACACTTAAAGTATCCTTGAGCCTACTTAGAAGAACTGGAAACTGATCGCGATTCTCAGAAATATTAATGGAAGTTTTATTAAGTGTGATATTACAAAAGCAACCTTATTCCTTTGCAATAAAGGCTATATTAAGGTCACAGTAAATACAAATACAAAAAACATTTATTTATTGTGTTTTAACAATTTTAAACGGTGCTTCGAAAAATACACATATTTACGCATTTTTTTAAAACATAATAACTTATCAAGAGATTACTGAAAACGCTGTCATGACTTAGGCCTGAAACCATACTATTATATTATCTTAGTTAACAACAATACATACTAATTAAATATAACAAGATATTTTATACTGCTATTTAAAAACTCAACTTTAAACTTGTAGTAGGCACACATAACCATAAGCAATAAACAAAAACAGCATAATTTTCTCGTGTATAAAACTTGTTTCTTTTTTTAACAATTCTGTGCAATACATAAATAAATTAGAACAGCCAAAACCTTTCTTAGTACCATATCACCAAAACTTATTTCTATATTATTGTTTTGTATTTTTATATCACCCCTACGAAAACCAGGATTACTGACAAAAACAAATGCAAATATTTTACAAAATAGCTGGCATAGGCCTCTATTTTCGTGCCACAAGAGCAGAATTTTTTATTATGTAGTCGACCCCTCTTGCTCTGGGACGGCCGACGCTTCTTTTGCAATAACTATAGTTTTTTTTTATGAATATCCTTTCCCTAATCCGGTTAACATCGTGCCAAGATACAAACAACTATACAAACCTCTTTATATGTATATAACTAACATTCTTCTAACTTCTCACTCTCCCAGTTCACGATCTTAGAGTTGTACCAGACGTACTGTCCCCTGACTGAGTCCGGGGCATCTAGCGCCAGGTACAGAGGGGCTGCGGCCCCCTCGTCGATGGTCAGGGGCCCCTTGTGTGACGTCATGTCAGTGTCCACGTACCCAGGGTGGACGGAGTTCACTTTTATATCTCTGTCACTCAGCATTCTCTGTTGAATATTACTCAAAGCGGTCACTCCAACTTTGGACACCACATACGAGGAGTTGCCCCACTCTGCAGCATGTGTTCCCTGCTTAGCAGCCTCCACATACTGCTGCATCAGGCTCGACAGCTCAGGAATAGTCAGCTTCTCATCTTTAAGACGGTCCCTCAAAGTACAGTAGCATTGATGTGCAGTCCATTGTAACATATTTAAATAAATAAATAAATACGGACAACATCACATACATTGCTCTGAACTCAAAGTAAGTAGCTGAAGCACTTGTGTTATGGAATTCAGAAACAACGAAGGTACCACAAACACCCAGACCCGGGACATTGTAGAAAAGTTGGTTTCTGCATTGACCCGTCCGGGGATCGAACCCGGGACCTTAGAGCTATCGACACCTTGAAACCGGTGCGTACGCCACTCGACCACGGAGGTCGTCAAATATTTGAAACCTACAATGGTTTTTCTGCTCAAATTGTCAAAGTTATGGGAGTAGATCAAGTGCCGATAAAATTGTATTATTCGTGTATTTTATAGATATATAATTGTAGGTATGTGTATTCTACAGATATATAATTCTAAAAATAATACACTTAATTATACAGAAAAACATTTATGCGCTAAATAAATAACTATTTCTGAACTAAATTACCAATAATTACTGAATGAGGAAGCCGTACTGCATCTATGTGCAATTTAATGTTAACTAGTAATCATTATTAGAATTGTTTGTTTATTTTATTGTAACTACTACAAGTATTGCAACGCAGTTTCACTCACTAAAGTTCAGTTTACGTAGTAACTATTTAGTAATCTGTGGTACAGTGCAGAAAAATCTAAGAAATCAAACGTACAAATGTATTTTCATTTCGACCTATTCGTTTAGTTCAGAAAAAAATCGACTTCAAAATAAGTCTTATATGGTTTTCTTATGGATCCCTCAGTCAGAATGGGACCAGACCGGAATCACCAGCTTTCAAATTAAAAGTAATCAACAAAATTGGTCCAGTCAAAGTTCTGTGGTAACAAAAATACAAAAAAAAATACAGTCGAATTGAGTACCTCCCCCTTTTTTTGCAGTCGGTTAAAAATAATGGTGTGTCTCACCAAACTTTGTGTGTGTAACCAATTATACTCACAATTACATAACAACGGGTGCAAGGAATAGGGGCTGTGATGGTTATGATTATGATTTGTGGTATAGAACCATCCAACAGAAGCTGCCTCGAATTCCTTGGTTTGACCTAGTTAGCTGTTCAAGAGAACTTTTAGTTTTAGCATTTAGAATACGGTCTGGACATGTGCCTACTAACAGTTTTTTACATTTGATGGGTGTAAGTCCATCCCCTCTTTGTCATTTTTGTATAAATGAATTGGATGATTTGTATCACATTTTGTTGGAGTGTAGCGCTTTCGATGATTCGAGGCCATTCTTGGGGGAGATGCTCCGTGGCGATGTGTATAGTGGTGGGATTAATATTTTGCTTGGGAGGCCTTTTTCGGAACAGAGTATTGAAATTTATAAATTTGTAGGGGGGGTGTTTTCAAGGAGGAATACGTAATTTTTTTCTTTTTTTTTCTTTTTATTTGGACGTAGGGTCTGTAGTTTTCTAGCCTGTGACCTGTAGAAGGCGCTACATTCCAACGGGGTGTCTAGTTTTAGGTTATATTTAAGTCTTAGGATTAGATTATTTTTACTTTTGTTAATTTATTATTTAATTTATTGCGGTACCTTACTAGGCTGTCTTGGCGCACCAGCGCAAAAAGCCTCATCAAATAAATGTTTAAAAAAAAAAAAAAAAACTCGAGGCTTCACTGGTTTCCCTTGCCTGCTTTACCTCGTAATAAAGCGATATTTAAAAACTATGTAGATAGATTAACTTGACAACTTCCTACTAGTAAGAATGTAAAACTAATTAAAAAGCGTTTACTTATTTATACTCATTGGAAACTGTAATAAGAGAATGGCGCCTAGTCTATAATGTATAATTAACATTTTTTCCTGTATTTAAACACAAACATATAAAATAGTTTGTTTGAACGTGTTAGCTCTGAAACTATCAGATGAATTTAAAATAAACATTGAGAAAGAAGCAAAACTATAAGCTTTAGGAGAGGATAAAATAAAATAAAATAATAAAAAAATAAAAATCTGGAATTAAAATTGTTCGTACACTTAAGGCCAAATAAATGCAGCAGCTACTTTTATTTAATATTTATTTTTATTATTTATGGTGTCACTAAAATCATTATCTAAAAACAGATTTATATAAATAAGTTTCACAATAGCATTGTTGTTTTGTTTTTATTACTTTTTATGTTACAACCATTTTAACTAAAATATTAATTAAACTCTAACTAGCACTGTATGTAGCACAAAAAAAAAATACCTAAATCGTTAAGTTATTTTAAACTAACAGTTCAAGGCTAAAAACTTTGAAGTAAAACTAAATTTCGTTCAGTTTAGTTACAAAAACCTAGGTCATTGACCGATGGTAGACGTAGTAGACTGTGGATGGGTCTAGACTTTAACGAATTAGAATCTAGAATTTTACGGTGTGTCATGGTGTCAATCTTTTATAAAATAGACAGATAATAGTGGCTAGATAAGAATGGTGGATTGACGTCGCGTTATTAAGATTGTATTGTATATTTTTACGTTTTTTTACGAATAGTTTTCTAGAAATTCGTTTCGCTGGTTACGAGTCGCTTTTGCTTAAATGTCTTAATTTGCGTATAGATGGTTTAAACACATTGGAAATATATAATGAATGTTAATAGATGATTAGTTCTAGTAACATTGATTGAATAATTATGTTTTGACTCAAGACAGTTATATTATATAGATAAATATAAGATAAAAGTAATATTTTTTCTAATGTACATAAATTATTATAAAAAAAACATTACCTAATACATTTTTAAGGTGTGACCAAAATGCATAATTCTGGAAAATTATACAAGAAATAAAAACTGAATTCATAATTACTTATAGATAAAGTTAAACATTCAAAGAATATCGATCTTGTTTTTGTAAGACATTAATGAGTTATTCTAAAAGTAATTTATGATTCGCTATTCAGACTAATCGTTTTTAACAGGTGTACTAAACGGGATCCAAATACGTGTTTATTAAAAGATAAATATATAAAAATTATCTTATAAATGTCTAGTAAACTAATGAGTTATATACTAAATATATTTAATATAGGTATTACCTAAATTCGGATAAAAAATAAACACTGCTTTCTGAGATAAGTGCGACTGTTAATTAACTGACTTCAAAAAAGGAGGAGGTATTCAATTCGACTGTATTTTTTTTTAATGTTTTTACCTCGTGAACTGATTTTGATGATTCTTTTTTTATTTGAAAGGTGGTGCTTCCCATGTGGTCAAGTTTTGACAACGGCATCCATAAGAAATAAATATAAGACTTATTTTGAAGTCGGTTTTTTTGTTAGTATTATTTATTGAATTTAATTTCTAAAATAAACACGATGTATTCCGTTAAAAAGTATAAAAAAAACCTGTTTTGTAGCAAGGTCATTGCCAAAACTCTAACATTCGCTAATTGCATGGTACCATTGTATTTTAAGCATGAGTTCATCACTGTATTTAGGTTTCAATGCAATTATTTTTTAAAGCCTAACCCAGTCTAGATGTTAGCTCTTTTATAGTAGTCAATTATTGAAGACTGCACAAAAAGTCAATCATAGTGAGCTAGTTAATTTCCGGTAACTAATGACGTTGGTAATTGTCAACTAAATTGGCTGCAAATGTTATGACAAGTTAGGAGTTGGCCGAAGAAGCGCAGAAATATAATTAGTCTGGTACATCTAACTATAGCTTATATCTTCGCGTAAGTGGATTGTAACTACAATAAACCGATTTTTGTTCAAACTCCCAATTTCCTATCTAAATCAACATCCGGTAAAGCAGTAAGCCTTCATGAGGCTAACTGCGGCAACTCTCCACATTTAAAAACAAAAACAAAATACGTAGTATATTATTATAAGACCAGTGTATTTTATTCTTATTATTTTGTAGGTAAGTTGGTTTAATTGTAACCAAAGTCTGGCGAACATTGGCCAATTTTTAACTAGAGACGATGCCATTAAAGATTTGCCAAAGTTTGTGGCCAACATTCGACGAACATTGTATTTGTTAAGTATCATGACAGCTGATGTCACATGTCAATCAGCTGACATAGTAACTGTTGACTGTTGATAGTAATAACGTTATTGTTAGTTTATTAAACAGATTCAAATAAATACTAAATATTCACAATGGTAATATTGTATGGTATAGAAGCTGTAAGTGGTACCTACAGCTCCTATACAATATACAATATATATAGAGGTATCTCGTTTCGTATGTAAGAAGTTTTTATTTATTTGTATACAGGGTGCTACGGAAATTCGTGGTCATATTTGTTATACTGGTTTTGACTGGAAAAAGGGACAACTTAATTCAAGGAAAAAGTATATTTAAAACCAGCTTTCCGTACCAGCTGATAATGATTTTGTATGTAAAACCAATTTTTGAGGATTGACCATGGTTTCCTCAGTCAAAGTATTCATTTCCATGGGTAGAAGCAGTATTTCAAATATCAAGCATTTTCGTAACACCTGTATTTAGTTTTTTAAAACCTAGACGTACAATCAATTATATAAAAAATAAATACTTAATAAACGAAATACCTTAAAAATGGCTCATTATGTAGTCGTTATGATTTTTATTGTAATTAAAATAAGAATATTTATGTCGACACTCAGATCGTCTAATAATATTTAAATCGCCTGTCATTAGGTTATAAACAAATATTTATTTACAAACATGACGTATCCTATAATTTATGGAAGTCCTTCAAAATAATTTTAATCAAAGCTTGATTAGAAATGATGTCACGCTCTGTGACATTAATAAACTTGATCATCAAGACAATCTTTTGTGTGTATTATTGATTAATATCAAGACTTCAATAATAAATCTAATAAAAAAAACCGACTTCAAAATAAGTCTTATATTTATTTCTTATGGATCCCACTGTCAAAATGGGTCCACACTGGAAGCACCAGTTTTCAAAAAGAATCATCAAAATCGGTTCACCCAGTCAAAAGTTCTGTGGTAACAAACATAAAAAAAATACAGTCGAATTGAGAACCTCCTCCTTTTCTGAAGTCGGTTAAAAAACATCATGTATCAATTAGCATATGCTGTCAAGAAAACGAAAAAAATTATGCAGCTGTTAGTTTCCAAAGAAAACAAATATTGTAATCCCACCACACGTGTTTTTATTATTATTACCTTCGTAAACAAGAGTGTTAAATAAAAAAATATATTATATATAAGACTGAAAAATATATAAGTTAATTGTTTCATATCGACTTAGTCCATATGAAACTTACAACTGATACAAAATAATATCAGTAAAATAAAATAGGAAAGTGGGCTAAACTGACCATAAAATAATCTATATCTGCGAGAGTTCTGACACTGCACATTTGTTCTTGAGACAATTTTTTTCTATAATGAGGATATACGCTACTCCTCCTCTTATTTATTTGTACTAAAATCTAGTATAAAAAAATGGAGTTGACAGGATAAATAGCACATGTGGGCGATCAAACAGCAAACACAAAGCTACAGAAATAATAGGATTATAGATAATACCATTGCCCTACATTTTATATTTTAAAAAAATATCATAAAACACTAACAAAATATTTAAATTCAGAATTTAAAGTAAAAAGTCCGAATTTTAAAATTAACGGTGAAAAAAAACCAAGATGTTCCTAAATTGAAATGAGCAAAAACTTGCACTTTAGATAAATGTGGAAAAACACGATTCTGGACAAAAGTAGCCATTAAAAAGAAAATAATACAAAAGATAACTGACATTTTAAGCTCACAAAAACTTAACGAGGCTTGCAGGGTTGTCACGCTTTATTATTTATTTAGCTTTATTTATTTTCTATACAGTGAAATCATTCTGTAAATATAACTAAATAATTATTTTATTTTCCGAAGATTTGTGCAATTTTTCTAAGGTAATTAAAAAATTACATGTTTTTTTTGTTACTTTATTCTTTAACAGACATGTAACATAAAAATTAAAATTTATTTAATATTTTACAAAAAAAAACTTTCTTAGTAGTGCAACCCTAACATACAATAAAAGAGACAAAAAAAATATAATATAAAAATTACATTTTTCTAGAACACCGTCCAATTTATATTGCTCGACAGTGTATTTATAATAAAAAGAGCAATGACTCTTGATGACAACGACAATACGAAAATAGCGTATTATTTAAACGTTTCGAATTCAAATGGCCAGGTGTGTATTTATTAGCTTATTCCACTTTTGCATGACACATTTAAATAATGTAAATAAATAAGCGATAATTTACATGGGAATAGAGTTGTAAGACTGCAAATGATTCAGAAAGTCATTCATTATTATTTTAGGTTGACATCATTCTGGTAAATAGACTCATTCAATGTTGAATAATATTGACGGGCCTGTTGGTCTGGAGGGGCCTGTTGGTCTAGTGGTTAGTGCACCTGACTGCTATACCGAAGGTCGTGGGTTCGATTCCCACCCAGGACAAATCTTTGTGTGATGAGCACAATCATTTGTTCCGTGTCTGGGTGTAATTTCTACATAATATGTATGTATTTAGAAATAAATAAGTATGTTTATCAGTTGTCTAGTTATCATAACACAAGCTCTGCTTAGCTTGGGATCAGATAACCGTGTGTGAGTTATCCCGGAATATTATAGAGTATGCTAGCGGCGTTTTCAATGTAGAAGTCTTTGAATAAGAGCTTTTCTAATTATTATGTTGACTTACAAATATAAGTATTCTATGTAAGTAGATTGAAAATAAAATATTAATTAACATAGAGTTAATATAAGATGTCATGGTCCGAAAGCTATCGCAATGTTTTCAATACAAAGGATATTATCTATATCTATACTTATAATAAATCTGTAGAAGTGAAAATTCTGTACATTGGTGTTACCAGAAAGACACTGAACCGAAAAGGGTGAAAAAAAAAATTTTTGTCTATCTGTTTGTTCAGGTATCACGTAAAAACTACCGTTTCGATTACGATGAAACTTGGTATAATTATTCTTTATTATCCTGGGCACCACACTGGGTAGTTTTTCTCCCGGAAAAGTATAAACAATAAAAAACAAACTTAATTTTGCGGTTAAAAACTCATTGATAAGTTTCGTCATCCACGCGAACGAAGTCGCAGGCACAGCTAGTTCAAAATAATATTATTATGATTATTTGAATTGATGGTTTAATTATTTTGAATAGCAAAGACAATTATCGCTATTATGTATTTTAATCTTCAAACCAAAAAGATGGATGTTATAAGATATTTTAAATTATACCTTATTCAGAAAAAATTATTTTAGATCATTTTCTAGGGTTTAATAACTTATTTAACTAATATATTCTTTATATGTATCTTGTTAAGGTGGGCCTACTAGGTCATAAATTTAACCAATAGAGGAAGCATTGGCAAAAAATCGGTTTAAAGCTCCGTACTCACATTTGGTATTACTCGATAGTTTTACTCCAAAACGAGTAAATATTAACGTGTGGACCGCAAAACTCACAGCTCGAAGGCTCGTATCGAGCCGGCTCGATGGAATTAACCTAACCTAACCAATCTTTAACCCAGTACCTCCGTTTATGTTTCTTCTTTTCATTTTCTTTTATTCTTTTATAATTAAGAACTGCGAGACTTGCTAAATGTAGCCACCGTCTCCTTTGTTGAACAGACATGTTGTGGCTCGAACGGTTCGGTGAATAACCGAACGGTGTGCGTCACTCGATAGATTAATGCTGAATGTGTGGACGAAAGCCCATGCCATAGTTTTTACTCGACATGATAGCTCGATCGAGCAAAACCGTATGTGAGTACGGAGCATTAGAGATTAGCTGATGACAAACAATAATTTGTCAAATTGGTATGACTAACAACGAAAACGCAATAGGTAATCCGTCTTTATACGTCATAGAAGTGACGTCATAATTACGTAACGATGATTAGTGTTGCGCAAGCGGTCGACAGTTTAGTGACGAACGCTGAATGTCACTGTTACTTTCGTATAGTGATGGGACGTTCAAGGTTACAAGTATCGATAGTTATTTTTTTAAGCTAAAGAACTGCTTCAAATTTTATATTTTACTAACGGTTTTTTGACATTCGATTGATCTGAAATTTATTTTACTATTTAGTAATACAGATTGTTTTTAAGCATATTTTATTCTAGATGTTGAACTCGCGTTTCCTCTTGGTCTCTCCTATATCTTTTCTTGGCATCCAAGACCATACCAAGTTTTATTAAAGTCGTTCCAGCACTTTAGCCGTGAAAGCGTAACAGAGTACTAAGAATTATTTTGTGGTAACAGACAGACGGAAAGACTGACAGTGTTTTATATTTATAATATTAACGGTATAGATTAGTTAGTGACGGCACTAACTTTGACAGTTAGCCAACTATCTCTCGTTAACGTAAATTACTGACACAAGGTGTTGACACATATTAATAGTGTGTGCTATGTATGTTTTATGGGCATTTAGCAGTAAATTGCTATGTGTAACTGTCGATTATAAAAGATAACATAACATACCATCACGCCCGTATCCCCGAAGGGTTAGGCAGAGGTGTACCAATGAACACCCACAGTTCGCCGGTATGCTTAGGTCCCATGTAATAGGGGGCGAGCCTATTGCCACTAACCGGGCACAAATCCAAACTCCGACCTGCTACTGAGAATTTCATAGAAAAACCCAATAACACCTTGGTCGACTTGGGAATCGAACCCAAGACCTCTAGCGTAGCAGTCGCGCTTAGCACCACTAGGCCAGTGAGGCAGTTTAAGCAAGATAAACTTAATTAGTAAATCATTATTTTGAATATGCTTTTATTTAAAATATGTCTAAGTATAACCGAAAACTTATATTACGTAGATTTAACAAGCGATCTAATTAATCTATTTTTATGAAATTTATATGGGAGGGGCTCGTGGCTAAGTGTAAGCCGTACGGTTTGACCGATAATACAGGTTAAGCCGCGCTTGCCGCGGTTGGTCCGTGGATGGGTGACCATTTACAACATACCGAGACCCCTCCGTGTTTCGGAAAGCACGTTAAACAGTAGGTCCCGGCTGTCATACATAGATCTTTGGCAGTCGTTAAGTCAATTCTGACAACCAGTCTTACTATGGGATACTGTGTTTCCCAGTAAAATGGGTTGTGGAGGTCAGATAGGCAGTCGCTCCATGTAAAATGCGGTATTCAGCTGAATCCGGTATGACTGGTAGCCGACCCCAACATAGTTGGGAAGAAGGCTCGGGAGATGATGAAATTTATATGGAACCAACCACCTCGGAGACATGTATTGTAAAGAGGTTTTTAAAGTGTTTTTACAACTTTCAAAACATACAATAACACAAAGAGAAACAGTCAGATGAATTGAGAAACTCCTCCCTTTGAAGTCGGCTAATAAATGATAGTCAGAGTAATCCTCCACAAAACACCATTAATAAATAATAATAATAAATGCGGACAACATCACATACATTGTTCTGAACCCAAAATAAGTTGCGAAAGCACTTGTGTTATGGGATTCAGATACAACGAAGGTACCACAAACACCCAGACCCGAGACAATGTAGAAATGTGATTTTCTACATTGACCCGTTCGGGGATCGAACCCGGGACCTCAGAGCTAGCGACACCTTGAAACCGGTGCGTACGCCACTCGACCACGGAGGTCGTCGTTGTTGTATCTAGTGCTCTATTTTTACAGTCGGTGAAGAATAATTAATTAATAAGTAATTAGCAAGGATGCATTCTTGACAAGCTTATGATAAATAGGCTGCAAGTGATATAAATAGGTCGCAAAAGAGTGATGGAGTGAATTATGTTTGAACAATATTCAGGTCAGGGTGACTTTCATTTTGATTGATTTGTTAGACATCTGAAGAAAGGCCAAACAGGTATACAGCACGCATTTTAGGTAATATAATACTTACCTCAAAGACCTGGGGCCCGAGTCTGCTATTTACATTTGCTTGAATCGTCTGAGTGGGTGGGGTTAGTGGGACCATTTTACGATAATTGGCATTCTACTAACTGTCAAAACGTCACAATTGGCCATTGGAACGATTGAGCCGCGAGTTGAGTGAATATGACCGATGGCCGGTACAATTTCGTATTCCGCTATTTTTTGACAGCAGTTGCATCATATCTATGGCTAAACATTTTTATTTTTCATAGACAATGTGTCAATTTCAACGAAAACTTTCCTTTTTTAAAACATAATTATCCTTATTTACAAGTTTTTAATAGAAATTACATATTGTATGGGCTTTTACAATTAATTAGTATTCAAAAACAATTAATACAATTTTTTGCAACATAAGAAACGATTATTAATAATTAGTGCCAATCGGTGTTGCCTATTAATAATTACAAAATGTTTGATACTTTTATTTTTAATTTAAATTGACAACACCGCGTCCCACTCATGCCACTCATGACTGATTGTTGTTGGCCTAACTGAATACGAAAATTAGGCACATATTGGGTTGACACTATCATCCCACTATGATCATAGTAACACGGAGTGTAAATAGCAGACTCGGGCCCCTGGAAAGGCTCATTCGATATTTTTGACGCAATTTTGGGCGATATAAGATCGCTAGTTTTTCTGTCCGACTGGGCCTTGATTCAGCTATTTTAAATGCATTTCAGTGGTCGGTCAGTGTATTTGTCATTGTGCCTAATTTTCGTATTCAGATAATCTATATATACCTATATAAATGAATTACTGTTCGTTAGTCTCGCTAAAACTCGAGATCGGCTGGATTTGGCTAATTTTGGTATTGAATTATTTGTGGAAGTCCAGAGAAGGTTTAAAAGCCGAATAAATATGTAAAAGATCGGAATAAAAAAATACAAAAGTTAGGCTTTTATTTATCGATTGAGTACGAAGTCTGCCGGGTCAGCTAGTCCTACAATAAAATCTCATGGAACTCTCGAAGAGAATGATCGTAATGAACAATTAATTATCGTAATGACAGTTAGCAGAACGCCAATTATCGTAAAAATGAAGCAGGTCATTCGGTCAATTCAAGCAACTCTTAAATAGCTGAATCGAGGCCCTGTTCATCCGTCAAACGACTGTCTGCTGCAACCAGTTAAAATTTTAAATGAAAAGTGAATGGGTAAAATTTTCATTTGAAACAATAAAATATATAAAGCATAGATGTGTTATATCAAACGGCTGCTAAACGCAATTAAATAATAAAACCTTTTGTTTATTATAAAAAAAAAACTTAATATGTGTGTTACAGGTAATAGGCACTTATACACTTTTTAGAAGGATAACATGAAATATACAGTAGGTACTTTTATTTTTTATGTTTACCTAATTTAAAAGGACATTACACACGATACCGGTAATAATAAACACATATGACGTCACAAGTCGTGACGCCGCGCATGCGCCGCGCCGTGGCGACACCATGAGATTATTGTCAAATTCCCATTAATTCTTATTAACCCTGACATCTTTGATTATGTCATTTTTTATTTATTTGTTTATTTATGTTATAAGGCTTCCGTATGCTTTGTTATTGTTATTTTCATGGGCATAATGTTAATTCGTAAAAACGGTAGATGAATAAATACAATATTGTATTATGATAATCGGTAGTTATATTTTTGAGCTACTGTTATGAATTTAAACAAATCCATACTATTTGTATACTTTTTATCTTGTATTACATATTAATATAATAAAAATAAGTTTTAAGTTTGTTTGTCTACACGCGCTAATGTCTGAAACGACCAGTTGGACATAAAAATATTTTTTGCTTTATATAGCTCAATAATTGAAGAAGTTAAAGACGTAGCATTAATTGGGAGAAAACCAAGGCGAGTGAAACTGCGGGATACGGCTAAGTGAAAAAAAAATCGAAAAAAATAGTTTTGCCTATTCTAGAGTTTTCTAAACACTGCTTATAGTCTAAACACGTTACTGACAATATTATTAATAAAATTAAGTAAAACTAAATTTATAGATTTCGCATTTAATTTATAGCCTAATTGAATTAATTAAAATGTGTTCTTCTTAATTAACATTTGTGGATATAATTATGATTAAATATTTTTATAGTTTCTCGTAAATCAAAGATATGCCAAATTTTACATAGCCATCGCTAAATGGAAATTGTTAGTTAGATTTTTGAATAAGAGATTAAAATGCTATAAAATAAGAATTCTTGATTATTGTTAACGAGACACTTAATGAAAATAGGTGTTATAATTATAATATCTACTACTATTAATTAATTTTATACTTTTAATTCTAAATCAGATTAATATTAATATAAGACATACATTCAGACAACACATACACTACTAACAACCGGACGAAACTAATAGAAAAGTGTTTTTTACATTGACTAGTCCGGGGATCGAACCCTGTACCTCGACAGCGACAGCTTCAAATATATTAAAAATTTATTGAAAATTTATTTTTGTATTGATTAGAGAATAATTATATACTTAAATTATTTTATGTTTTGACCAACCACGTGAATTCCCGCTATTATTCCGCTTAGGGCTTACAAATTGCGATGCGATGCGACGCCTGCATCGTAGAAACTTCTATTCATCGATATAAGTATACTACACTAGTACTGGATAATTTTCATTGTACGAGTAGATTGGTAGACTGGTAGCCGACCCCAACAGTTGGGAAAAGGCTCGGGAAATGATGATTCTGCTAGTTAGGGTGAATCCAAACCCAACAAATAAAAAATCATAGTAGTCAATCCAGCTGACTGTTCCTTCGTCCTTATAAAATGTTGTTACTAACTGTCTTTGTTTTAAATAGGTACAAATAAATTCAGATTACATAACAGCTTTTAAAAAAGGATATAACCTACTTGCATCAATTGGTAGCTTAATTCATCTCAATCAATCAAGACTTAATAGATCAGTAATCGTGTGTTAATCAAAATAAATGATGATAATTATGTTTAATAACTTTAGCTTTGAATAAAGAATAATTTGAGCCTTGATTATAAACCTTCATTTTATCAATACATTGACATAAATCATTATAATTGAATACGTTTATGTTGAAAATTTAAGATAATTTGTTGGATTATTATAAAAAAATAAGTGTACAAAAAAGTAGGAGTAGTAGACAGTTTATTGTTCGGGAGACTGATTAGAACACTAGTGGCTCCATGCGGTTTTACTCGCTTTGTGCTTAATGAAAAAACCTTGATGTGATCCTATTCACCTTCTGGCGCAATCATCGAACTAGCTCGAAAGTTCTAATTCCTTAAGAGATACGATTTAAATAGATACCTTTGACTGGCCTATTGGTCTAGTGGTTAGTGACCCTGAATTTTATACCGGCCGCGGGTTCGGATCCCGCCCAGGACAAATCTTTGTGTGATGAGCATAGTTATTTGTTCTGTGTCTAGATGTAACTTTTCTTTAATATGTAGAAATATATTTAAGTATGTTTATCAGTTGTCTGGTTACCAAACATGCTCTGCTTAGATTGGGATCAGACGACTGTGTGTGAGTTATCCCAGGATATTATTATTAATAATCCAGCCTATAAGCGTCCCACTGCTGGGCACAGGCCTCTTCCCATATAGAGAAGGCACGAGCATTGATCACCACGCTTGCTCTCTGCGGATTGGCGATTTCAGATCCCAATTTTGGAATCCAGGTTTCCTCACGATGTTTTCCTTCACCGTTTGTCAGAAGTGTCTTAGAATAATTAAGAAAGTACATATAACTTTGAAAAAGCCACATTGGTACTTGCCTGGGTTCGAACCTGCAGCCTTGTGCATACAAATCCGTTCATTGAACCGCTAGGCCACCACGACATATTTATCATTATTATTACTTCATTAATATTTCATTATCTTTAAAGCACGTGTTGGCAACAGTTGGCAATTTAATTAGTATTGTATTGGCAATAACTGATGTCATTAGCTTTAATTGTAATCTCCCAGACCTCATTATATACGCTGGTTAACATCTAATTTAACATGCCCTTATTCTTGTAGAAAGCTTCGTCATTTGTAACACGTATTAACTTGTGGAATTACCCGCGGTTTTACCAATGTAGATCCCATTTGTGGCCTTAACAGGATATAAGATTAATCCTATGTTTTGAACAAGATTATCATCTATATCTGTGCCAAATTTCGTTCAAATCCGTTTAGTAGTTTTCGCTTGAAAGAGTAACAAACATCCTAACAAACTTTCACATTCGTAATAATAGAATGTTACTCACATCGCGTCACCATCGTGACATTCTGCCAAAGTTCTATTTACCTGCGCGAATACAATGCTATTGCATCACCTAAATAAAGCATAATATTTCTGAAGTTCGTCATTTGTTTTGAAATAACATCATCAGAACTAAAAGAGTAAGCTTCAGGTGTATTTGGCATTTATAGTGTTCAAAAATTTTTGGAATGCATGTTCTTATCTGAATACGAAAATTAGGCACAATAACAAGTACACTGGATCGTTTATTAACCCGCCACTCACTGACTTAAAATAGCGGCATCGGGCCTCCTGTAAGAGTGTGCCTAATAAATAAATAGGGCTAGGCATGCTTACAGTCGTTACTTCCCCAAAATTCTGACACCCCTTCCACTGCACTATCAAGTACCTCTGTTTGTACACGTTAAATGAAAAATAGTAGAACCTAAATTTGGTAAGAATGAAGACAAAAATGAGGCTAACTGTCTCAGAATAGAAGCTGTGGAGATGAAAATTCGGTCAATATGTTAAAGTATTGCTGACGTAACAAATCAATACGTCTATCTGTCTGTATCCATTGAAACTGTTCAATTGATTTGACATTGACACAATTTTTTAACAATCCCTGTTATGCGAGTATGCGATGGATATTAATATTGACATTGTATTATTATTTATTGCAAGAGCGGCAGATGCTGATTGACGTCATCACTGAGCTTTGTAAAGAGACCATTTTCAAAATTGCTATTAATGTTCTTAAACCACTTCTTAGGGTGCGTCCAGAACTGACGAACGAGGACTACACGAGCCGCTTGCAAGCTGTTCGTGTAATGCTCGTTCGGTGTGCGTTCGTCAGATCTGGATGCACCCTTACGTCGAGTAACGTCTTGTTTGACGAAATAGCAATGAATACATCCTATTGCCATTCGAGTAGGTATGTAAGTTAACCAAAGCTGCAAGGGTAAAAGCTAGTCGTGGGTCGTTTAACTGACCTGCACAACAAAAATCTTACCTTAGCACGAGATTCCCGTATTTTCTTACAAGATTGACTACACTACTACAATACATCCGTTAGAGAGCAGCGACTTGATGGCAACAGTCATGTATGGCAAAGTGTATAACTTTACACTGTCTTCGGTATAACCATACATACAGGATGTTAAGAAAACCCTGTCCGACCCGAAAGGGTGATATATAGGTTCCACAATCACATGGCCAAATTAAATGTTAAATTTGGAATATTCATGATAGTATCAATAAGAATGAACTTTGAAATAACGATTTTTGGCCGCGAAATTCCCTTAATTTGGAATTAGAACAACAATTACAGCACTATTTTCATTGGTATTATTTGGCGGCCTTTTGTTTGACTATTTGGCAGCCCCTGGGACGACACCGACTCTGTCTCTCGCGTTTTGAGAAAAAAAAAAAAATAGTTTTTCATATTTACCATTTTTTTTACATTAATGGTATAAGTTATCGATACCTAACAACACCTTAACGGATCGGACAGGGTTTTCTTAACACCCTGTATAAGAAAGGTATGGTCTGTCTTTAATATTTCAAGAAGATAACACATAGCTCTGACTACGCTATCAGAAAATACGGCCATGATGTTATAATTGACCCCCGCCTAGTTGGCAACGCTTGCTGTATTGTAATGTAGGATGTCGACCTGTTCGCACGTGTATTCTAAATTGACGGTAAGTGAATAGTGAGGGGTTATTCTCAAGACTTTGTATAAGAGACAATAAATTGTTTTAATACTAAATGACGGTCCATTCGTTGGAGGGAAAAGATAATTTATAGGAGACAAGTTTTGTTCCCGCTTCGCATACGTAGATGTAAGATTTAAGAGAGGACAAAGTAGCCTGCAATATTAGGTTCTTGTTCTAATGATCCCAAATTATGATATAGATACCTAACATTTCAGCTCTGACTTTTTGTGGTAGTTTGAATGAGAAAGTTGAAAAAGTTTCTTTTAAACTGCATTTCAGCTGAACAAATCTTAGAAATTATTCCTATTTTTTTTTTATAATAGTGAAATCATCGACAGCTTTAGAGACATACTACTATGTGGCTCACACCTAGTGCATGGCGGTTTGCCAGCTTGACCCACCTGGGTCACAACTAAATATAACTCAATAACTACGTGCAGTTTCACGGATTGTAAACTGTCATAATTGCATTGTGGCTTCAAGATATTACTTGCGGTTTCTTGAGAAACCCTTCAGAGAATGTATAGGTTATATAAACTACATAATGATAAACCACAGATCCACCAGAACCACAGGGCGTCAAGGATCACCGCGCAAATTGTCAATGGGTTATGTTGCTGAGGGCTTTACAAAAATGTGATTGTCAATTTTTTTATAGTGTGGAATGACATTCAAATGTATGTTGCAGTCATAAAAAATAGTTGATTAGTAGACACATTTTGGAAGTAACTGTTTTCTGGAAATTTACTTTTGTTGATTTTCAAGATGGATCCTGTTTGAAACCGTTGGCTATTGCGGAAAACCACTTTTCTTCTTGTCTCTAACCTGGGTGTTTTGTTATGCAATCAGAGACAACCTTAGTTGTCTCTGATTCCATAACACAAGTGTTTTAACTACTTACTTTAGGTTCAGAGCGATGTATGTGGTGTAGTACATGTTTATATAAATTAAATGATGTGAATATACAAGGTGAATTTTGTTTAAATTACTATTCTGAACTTGTTGTTTGCAGGCTTACTGCCAAAGCCAGATGTCCTTCAAGACATATTGCCTTACTTAGCAGTTGAGACACGCTACACACTCGTTCCACAAGAATAAATTGTAAACCTACCTACTTTCTATTTACAGTTAAATTATAAATAACATGAAACTATGGGTAGAAATGCTACTGCCCAAAGAAATGATTTTTTTTTTTAAGGAAACTATATGTTGGATTCATCTCCACCTCTAATAATACAAGGGCACCGGGAACGGGACCTAGGTATTCACGGGTGAAACCGCGGGGCACAGCTAGTTTTCTATAGATAAAACTACTTATAAGCTTTACAAACCAAGTCAAGATGTATTCTTGACGAAAGTAGTACCCAATATGAAGCAATGCGGTTGTCATATCTATTACAAGTTAGTATCAAGTAACTACTTTCTTGGGACTGTTAACTTTCATTACAAGATCAGAGCATTAATAATTAATACTTTATGGTGACACTAGCCACTACCCGCGGTTTCTCCCGTTATCATTCCCGTGCCAAAATCGGCGTAAAAATTCTTATCCTCTGTATCTATATCTATATATCTATATCTCAGTATATTTCATTATCTTTTGCCCATTCTCACCATATTTTTTAACTAATTTTACTATGTACTCATAAAAACCGGACTCAGCCAAATCGGTTCAGCGGTTTAGCCGTTAAAGCGTCACGGACAGACAGACAGAAAAAAAACGATATTTACTGATTTTTTATTAGAGAAGACGGTTAATTAAAAATACTTTATTTTACAAACGAAAAAGTAAAGTAAGATTCCAATTATTTTTGTGTTAACATAATAAATGTTTTTTTTAATTGTTTTTGGTCTACTTATAAGTGCGGTAGACATTTTGCCAGACGCTTCTCGTGTTACGATTTCATTAATTCAATGCAAATCCGTTTGACCTTCATACAATTGTATTGTTCGCTCCTGAATTCTATTTGTTCGCAAGCCGTACACTTAGATACAAACATACATACAAATTAGATCAAACATGCCCTAAATATATGGAAATATTTAAATAATTGTCTGAACTTAAAAAAAAACAATAAAAATAGTTTTAAGGACTATTATCGCGGTTTATTTTAGATTTAATTTCCGACGGTTCAACAGCTTTGCAAGTGTCATGGTCGTGGGCAGACAGTACCTAAGTAGGCTATGATTTGTTTCGTGTTTTCTTCTCAGGGCGATTTCGCACCATGTCCGATCCGAATCCGATCCGAACCCGTAAAAATATTGGTGAAAAAATGGTAAAGAAATCAGATGACGGAGATCGGATCTAGTAAATTGATCGTAAATTACCATAGAAATAGTTCTACGGCTACTAAGGACCATATTTTCACGGGTCCAGATCGGATTCGGATCAGACGTAGTGCGAAAACGCTGTCAGGGTAATCGTCAGTTAGGAGATATTGACAACAACGAGCTCAAAAAATAATATTGATTTACCTAGTTACAGAATTATTAATTTCTTAATGATATGTATAACGTAGAAGCAGAAAAAGTAAAATAGTTTTGAAAATGAATTTTATTTGCATTCAGATTTTGACCATGTCAGTACTTTTCTTCCCAATTGTGATCAATTCAGTATTGTGAATAAATGATGATACAATGAATAACTGTGGCAGTATTTAGGCAACTAAATATTATACAAAAGCACCGGTAAAGATATACAAAAGCAAAAACATTGTTTTAAGAATCAAGTCATTGAAAAAAACAACAAGTGAGCGTCTATTTTTAAAACCAGAAACAGGCATAAAATTCAAATTTCGAATCAACCTAATTTCCCCAAATCCTATTTATTCAAACCTCATTTTCGTTTAACTAGCAACACCTGCTTCTACACAAATTATTGCCAGTCAACAAAATAAGAGTGACAATAATTACTAGACTAAATTCAATGGTTTTAAAATTGGATTATGATTAATCCGTAAATCGCGGCCGTTTAAGTGGGACAAAAACCTCATTATTTTTCTAAAAGAATATCCAAGCGTCAACACTTTGTGAATATTTAGTGACAAAAGTTAATTCTTGTTTTGATTGTGTTAATTTTATTGCTGGGAATTAGACGAACGTGCGTAATTTGGCTATTAAACTGTTTTGAATGAGACTATTTGGAATTACGACTTTTTAAATAAAAATAAACAGTATATTTAATTTAACATTGTTCTTAATTAAGTTTTTTATTCATTCGCTTATAGACTGTATGACTCACTATTTTTAAATCTATACTTAATAATAATAATAATATTATAAAGCTGAAGAGTTTGTTTGTTTGTTTGTTTGATTGGTTGAACGCGCTAATCTCGGGAACTACTGGTTAGAATTGAAAAAATCTTTTTGTGTTAGATAGTCCATTTATCGAGGAAGGCTTTAGGATATGTAACATTACGCTGCGACCAATAGGAGCGAAGCAGCAGTGAAAAATGTCACAAAAACGGGGAAAAATATTCATACTTGAAAGCTTCCGTTGCGTGCGCTGCGTAAACGGTTCGAGTTACCCAAAATATAAGTCTGAAAGAATTGTTTCTCTTTAAATGATCTAAAAAAATGTCTGCGACAGTATATGTCTATCTTTTAAGATTGACTCACTATAACCTTTTTTAAGGTAATCATTTGGTCGAAATTAATGCATTATTGCCAATTATTTGCTACAGAGTTTTATCAACATAATATTAACTAAAATTATCATTTACGCAGAAACACTTTTTTTTTAAACTTCTTAATCGCTGTCATAATAACAGAAATTGACGCGGACGAAGTCGCGGGGATCAGCTAGTAGTAAAATAAAAAGAAACAACATCAAATTTATTTCTATAAACCCAAAGTAAGAACCTAAAACACCTGTGAAATACAATCAGAGTCAACGAAGGGAAAAAAGCGCAATCTGTGACTATGTAAAAACTGGTTTTCTACATTAACTCGTCCGAGAATCGAACCCGAGACTTCAGAGCGATTGAAACTTTGCGTTGAAAGTTGAAAGCGATTGTACCACGGATTTCGTCAAAAGTCCTACATAATATCTCGGGACTGGCTGGTACGGTATAGTAAGGTCGATGTCACTTGGCGCGTCTAAAAAGAGATAAAATATAGTTTTAGCGAGATGCAAAATACATGCGCGGTGTGTGAGACAGGGACGGTGACATATTGTAGCTCTTTTGAGACGTGCCAAGTTACGTCGGCCGCACTGTACCTAAGTTGTCTCTGAATCCCATAACACAAGTGCTTTAGCTACTAACTTTGGGTTGAGAGCAATGTATGTGATGTTGTTCAAGTTTATTTATTTAAAACATAAATTAGTACTTACCAAACATGACAGTCTTCGATCCTAGTGTCGCCAGGCGCATAGAACTTCCTTCCGTGTCGGCAACTCCTGGCGTTGGGTTCGGGAACAGTCTCCCCGAGGCACACCTGAGGGTAGTCGGGACAACAGTCGTCGTGCCCTCTCGTTCTGTTACAGAACTCGTCGCAGTAGCACTTGCTGTCTGGAAGAGGACGGACGTGTCAGTGGTCAGTTTAAGTCTGTTTTCACGTTAGTTACAAGGTTAGGGGCAAGTAAACGTATTTAATTTGAATACGCTCTTAGATCATTGCTTGACTTTCCCTGACTTTTCGAATCCCATAAAAAGACACATAATATGGAATTATTCTTATCAGAGAAGGAGAAAAAGAAAATAAATTGATTGGAAAATACATACAGGACTGGCACAGTAACACAAGGGCTATTGCTATGAAATTTTTTGAACTAGTAAAAGTAATTTGTCGCAATGTCATGGCGTTATCTTGGTGCAACTATCCTGTTAGATTGAAGCTGGCTAGTGGTTTTATTACAATATTGATAATTATTACTTATTATGTAAAAATCTCAGAGGTATACAATCGATAAAAATAATTTTGAAATCGATACAAATTGCCGGAGACACCGCGCAAAAAATCAAATGGAACTGAATGAACCTCCACTTTTTTGAGAGTCGGTTATAAATGACTTTCGTTTGTTTACATACCAAGAATTCTGTGTGAGCATCCATCTTGCCTGTTCTTGCAGCAGGAGTGGTTGATCCCGCAGTACGGGCCGGGGGGGAGGTCGGGACCCGAGTAGCAGAGACTCAAACCCACCGTCCCGCAGACCAAAAGCACGATTGGTAATCTGTAACAAAGAAATTAGAATTTAGTATTTAGATTAAAAAAAAACCGACTTGAAAAAGAAGGTGGTCAATACTGTAGATGATTAGGTATGAAAAGTCAAAATTTATTTAGCCCGCCAGTTAGATAATTAAAATATAATAGACACGTATTTTTTCTTTTATCAAATCAATAAAAAAATACGAAGATAAACCGCTTTAAAGTTCAGGAGTGGGGGCTTGTGACGTCACGGCTAGGTACAATTTGTACTTGAACGTGATGTCACGCAAGAATTGTACTCTTTACAATTTATAATTTTTATAATTCTTTACTCTTTATAATTCTTTGTTTACGGGACAAAACAAAAAATACGTATGTAATATTTTTTATCATCTAAAAGATGGACATAAAAATGATTTTTTTTTAACCTAAGTAGTGGAATTATTAGGACCTAAATAGACGAATAAAAAAGTTAAAAGTCCTACGCTAGCAGTAATGAAACAGTATCGATTTGCCGTTATCAGAAACATTTGTTAGAAATGGGTCGTCGTACTCAAAACGATCAATGAGTATGTTCGCAGAAGCGGCAATATACAAAAAATAAACTACTAATTTAAAAGAGTTTTATCCTACTTTCATTCACAAACATCTGAAATTTATTGTTTTTTTTATAAAGGACATCATCCATTTTGGTCCAAATTCGAAAGTGCCGGCCAACAAAAAAAAATGTGATATTCTGACAGAGCTTGTCCTCCTAAGCATTTCTTACTATGGCACTAAAGCTGTAGCACCGCTGCACGTCATTTTATCCAGGGTTTAAAATTCTGAATTTTCATACATTTTTCGATCACATACCACGATATTATCGATTAAATGAATTTCTAAGAGGACAGAGCTTGACCTCCTTAGCATTTCTTAATATGGGACCAAAGCTGTAGCACCGCTTCACGCGATTTTATCCAGGGTTAAAAATTCTGAATTTTTTATACATTTTTCGATCAAATACCATGATATTATCCATTAAATGAATTACTAAACACAAATGAAATGCTCTGTTATGGATGCTAGCTCATAGTTAATGATTGGGGGTAGTAATAAATTCAGGGATTTTTGTTTAATGTATTTTATCGTCGAAAATGTCTTGCGTAAAAATTATATACTCTAATCCTAAAGCTGGTGGTTATATTTTGTAAATGTAGTGCATAGCTCACATAATAATATGCACATTACATGAGATGATGATAAAATACATTAAAACCTACAAAAATCCCTGAATTTATTACTACCCCCAATCATTAACTATGAGCTAGCGTCCATAACAGAACATTTCATTTGTGTTTAGTAATTCATTTAATGGATAATATCATGGATTTTAAAGAAAAATGTATAAAAATTCAGAATTTTTAAAACTGGATAAATTCAAATGGAGTGGAGCTACAGCTTTGGTGCCATATTAAAAAATGCTTAAGAGGACAAGCTCTGTCTTCCTAGTAATTCATTTTATCGATAATATCGTGGAATGTGATCGAAAAATTGTATGAAAATTCAGAATTTTTAACCCTGGATAAAATCGCGTGAAGCGGTGCTACAGCTTTGGTCCCATATTAAGAAATGCTAAGGAGGTCAAGCTCTGTCCTCTTAGAAATTCATTTAATCGATAATATCGTGGTATGTGATCGAAAAATGTATGAAAATTCAGAATTTTAAACCCTGGATAAAATGACGTGCAGCGGTGCTACAGCTTTGGTGCCATAGTAAGAAATGCTTAGGAGGTCAAGTTCTGTCAGAATATCACATTTTTTTTTGTTGGCCCTTTCGAATTTGGACCAAAAATGTATAGAGAGTGGATGATGTCCTTTGTCTTTGTCGATTAAAAAAGATTTAGTTCCGTCCGTAATTAACTCTTTTTTTATGTCATAGCACACTGTTTAAATCACAAGATGTTTTCGAGGTGCGGTGTTGGGCTTTTAGTTGTTTATTGTAAGAAATAGTTTTGAAATCTACATTATTCAATAAATAAATATATTTCTTGGGAAATAAATGATTGCTCTAGAAGCTTATTTCACGAAGAAAATCGCAGCTTACGTTTGTATAGAGAGGTGGTGTTTTCTTTTAAGCCGTAAATACTTTATATACAGACAGACAGATAAACTTCCGCATTTATAATATTAGTGATATTGATTATGTATAGGCCAAACCTTCTTAGAGTAATATCGGTAATGTAAAGAGAAAACTCACACGCGGTCATCTGATCAATGCTAAGTAGAGCTCGTAGGTACTATGGTAACAAGACAACTGATGAACATACGAATATAATTATAAATACATACATATTACACCAAGACGCAGAACAAAAGATCATGCTCATCACACAAAGATTGTTCCTGGGTGGGAATCGAACTCACGACCTCTGGTATAGCAGTCAGGGTCACGAACCATTAGACCAACAGGCTAGTCATTTTTTTTTTGACAAGGCTGACGATGAATTTTTTCACGCCTGTTAGTTTTATTTATTTAAATAAGTTTTAATTTTAAGTGTAAGCCGTACGGTTTGACCGATAATACAGGTTAAGCCACGCTCGCCGCGGTTGGTTCGTGGGTAGGTGACCATTTGTGAACATACCGAGACCCCTCCGTGCCTCGGAATACACGTTAAGCCGAAGGCCCCGACTGTCATACGATGATCTTTGGCAGTCGTTAAGTCAATAGTAAAAAGTACTGTATTACCCAGTAAAAATGAGTTGTGGAGGTCAGATAAGCAATCGCTCCATGTAAAATACGGTATTCAGCTGAATCCGGTACGACTGGTAGTCGACCCCAACATAGTTGGGAAAAGGCTAGGTAGATAATAAGTCAAAATATTGAGTGTCCATTCTGTAGTTACATCATCTTTGGCTCAGGTCTTTACGATTTATAAATTGCTCGTATCGTTGCTAAGGTAGTAGTGTTTCATTTGTTTTTGTTAGTTTAACCATTAAATCTCCTTTGTGTTTTATGGTTTAGTATTTATGAACCTTATATTTAACTTTACTTTTTCTTAAATACAAGTTAAGATAAATGTTCTTTTTTGAACAGATAAAGGATAAAATAAGGATCCGTATCGCTTCTTTATGGTTTTAGATTTTTATATTGTAGACGCATGGCAAAAAAGAAAAGAATTTTATTATTAAAATAGGTCGGAGAATTAAAGAACATTGGAATAGACATTTGCTTAACATATATTATATCTATAACCATCTGAAACTATTCGATAATCCAATAATTTTTGATACCCATATTAATACTCAATACTTATTGCACTCCAATGGTTACCATAAAGGGTCGGTACAATATGGACCCTGTAGGGCACGGCAACATACAATGAAATTTATATAAATTATTTGTAAATTAATATATAAATAAAGTATTATATTATAATTATTATTATTATACATAAGTTATTCATATAGGTACCTATATATTCAGATCCGTTTCTACTACAGAAGTGTCGTCGCATATACCTACAGTGTGTAACAAAAACAATATTGTTCCTTATAGGATACATTACAGAGTGAGTTTCGTTGTATACTTAGTTGAAATATTATTATATTTTTTTTCCATTTTTTTATAAATTAAAAAGTAATAACTATCTAAACCAAAGAGTATGTATGAAGGGAATAATGAAAGTGGACAAAGCGACAAGTGTGTAAGGATCGTAGCAAGTGAAAAGAAGTGGTCTCTGCCAACCCCTACAAAGGAAAGAGGCGTGATTATAATATATTATGTATGTATGGATAAAAGGAAACCACTGATTCTTTAAACTTTACAATATATTATCATGAGAATGGATTCAACGTTATAATTATGGTTATTATTAATTGATATAATGCAAGAGACTACTACAACGAGAATCGCACGCGCCGCCATGACATATTGCTCTCTAGTGTTGTTCGTAATTCCGGTAATAGTGACACGACGTAGTTATTAGTCAGATTCTAATTTCGGTTATGGGTATGTATAGTTTTATAAATTACTTATATAATAATCATCAAATATCGATTCTGACCACGTCCCTTACTTGTAACAACAGGGTTTTTGTAACACACTGTATGTCTCAAGGTTTGGTCGTTTTAACATTTCACGAACAAAAGCATTATGTTAAGTAGGTTAGCACATTTTGAATGTTTACATAACGACAATAACGGTTTACTAGGAATACAAAGACATATTCACTTCTAAGGCCGTAAGGTTTGTTGCCTAAACAAAATATCTGAATATATTATTGTAAGTGCTAAATATAATCATACACCCAAATATTATAAAGAAATACAAAAATCTAGCTTACTAGTTATCATACATTTTTGAATCATACAAATGTTTGTCTGTATTCAATAATTATCCATCCATCCTAACATTATGTTGTAAAAAAACTCTGTCCGTCCGTCTATTACGCTCTAACCGTTAAACCATTTAATTAATTTTGATGAAACTGGATATAGGATATGCTTGGAGCCCAAGAAAAGGCATAGGTTAATATATATAACTATATAAGGTGCTATAAAAACATCTGCCACGGCTTTAATGGGAGGTAGTATTGTGTTTATAGATTACAATAGTATAGATACCTAAATTATTGATTATTTATCATATTTTTTTTCATACAAAAAAAAATAACGTATAAATTTGAATTGATTTATTAGTATAAAACCATCCCGTGTCCTAAGCTGTTGCCGCTCCGCACCGAATTCACGTAATTTGTGAACCACATAACGCAGAATAGAGTCAATGTTAATTTAACAATTTTATTTTCTAAAATTTAATTAACTGTTCCGGGGTACGAAAGTTCTTCACTATTGTAATCTATAAACACAATACTACCTCCCATTAAAGCCGTGGCAGATATTTTTATAGCACCTCATATATTATAAGAAACCCAAAAAAGTTGCTTCAACTTTTGAAATACTTAAAAGATTTCCATCAAACATCTAAGAAGACTCCCATCTAATTCACCTATCGTCTATCGAACAAAAAGAAACAAAATCAAAATCGGTTCATGCGTTCGGGAGCTGTGATGCCACGGACACACAGATAGACACGTCGAACTTATAAGACCGTCGTATTTGCGTCGGTGGTTAAAAACAGAATGCTTACATCTGTCACACAATAAAACTAAACTCATTAATTGAAGCTGGTTACAATAAATATTATAACAGGCCACAAATAAAGGCATTAATTGGTAAAAAAAAACAAAAGACCGTGCGAATTCGGTCGAACGTTTTATTACGTTCACACGTCATTTGTCATTTTAATTATAAACTCAGTTTTTCAGCGATAAATTAAAATTAATTCTTTATTGTCTTCACTTGTAATTATATATTTATTTGTCTGGGAAAATATATTCTGGCTTTTACTTTAAGTTATTGTTTATTATTATTTTAATTTCCTTAAATGAATTCCATTGAAAACTCAACGTCAACATTATCATATGCAAGTTACACTTAAGTAGTTTTTCATGTCAAAATGCCAAACAAAAAACTTTTTTTATTATTAATTCAGGTTTAAAATATCACTTGCTACTCAAGTAAAAACTAATTAGCTTAAAGTAATTATGACGGATTATTTCAATGCATTAATATATTAAAAAACCAGTTATAGCAAAAACGTGTTAAAAATAAATAAGCTCCTGTTTTACAAGTCTCTTTATAATCTTGTCATTATATTATTTAAATTTATCCAATATGCAGTATACTACATAACAAACTTACTGCACGAAAAAAGACAAGTAAACGTTTTTGTAATATAATGTTAATCTGGCAGCCAATAGAAAATACAGATGCCACTAATTAAAATAAAAACAACATGTAACAATGCATTGAATGAACCATTTTATTTTAAACTTCGAACTTGTGGTTGGCGCCAAATTCCATCAATAACTGTCATGTGTTTGTGATTGAGCAACGAGTGAACCAAACTGATTTATGATGCTTGTGGGATTACTCAGGTCAGACATACTAACAGTACGCCACGCCATCCTGCACTATGGATTAGCTGATTAAATACATAATATTAAAAATAAATACCTAGAGCTGATTACATACATATGTTACATCGAATTGATAAGATGATTGACAAGATATGAGTCGTTTAGCCAAGAACTCAGCATGCAGAAGCTTCGAAAGGATTCTAGCCTTGGTCACTGATTAACTTTATAGTACAAGCCTTGGTATGGAATATTGCTAGAATAGTATCTAGCTATAATATACTTAATTAATATCACGCTCATTATTTTTTATCGAATTAATTTTCTATAAACAGTAAATTATATTCGTTACATTTTCAAATGTGGCGTCGTGTACCACCAATGTGTCGATTTAAAGAATTATAGTTATACACACCACTGCCCTTGTCTCAAGTTTCTAACAAAGCCTTAACGAACAGAAAATAAATCATTCGCTCATTTACCGCCGATTTCCATACAAAATTTACGATACTAAACTTCGACAACTTTAATTGTGCGGTCGCTGAAATTGTTTTACTTGAACAAAAGTATTGACAGGTTATAATTTGGACTGTATATACAAGTTTGTATAGGTAATGTGTCGTGTTCCCATTAGCATAATGTGAAGGGATTAAGTCTTTTGTTTTGAATGCCAGGGACTGTTTTAGTGTTATAATTACATATAAATATGTACCCTAAAACGACCAACAGCTGCCTCTTAGTGAACCCGTATGCAGTCAGCGCGGAACGAAACCGTCGTGGTGTAAAATGGAACTTACGTTATAATATTAAATCATTCCATAACACAGTTATGAAGACGGCATCTGAAAGCTTTATGTATGCTCTAATGAAATTTAGTAATGAGCCAGATGTCACCGTAGCACTACAATGACTGCATCCCAAATTGAGTAAATAAATATAGGAGCGCCCTCAAGCTACGACGGTTCTCTTTCCGGACATACTCTAGAGATTTTTTAGGGAAATATCAAATACTAAGCGGACATATAATTATACATACGAAGTGTTACAGAAAGGTGAGAGTAAAATAAGTAATGCGAAAAATTGGACATCAATTATTTAAATAACTCATTTCGAACTGAAATTTTTAAAACTGATTCTATACCAGATGTACTCTTTACCCCTTTTGGATAGATATAACCTTTCGGTAACACCTTGTAGAACCGACTTAGTAACGAAGTAACGAAGCAATTAAATGCGCACAGCACTTTATATAAGAGGCCTCACAATAATTATTATTTGCCTCATACGATGTTCAGAGTAAAGGGCCCCAAAGGTTCATTAGACATGAACCTTTGGAGCCCTTTACTCTGAATGAAACAAACAAATAAATATAGACAATAAATATTCTAATTCCAGTGGCCAATGTCACGATGACATAATACTTATATCACAAACTTTGTGTTTGACGTCATAACTACACCAATTATCATAGTAATGCTAACTGTTTAACAAAATACAAAAAAAAATACTAAAAATAATTTACTTCCATAACTGAGCCTATTATTGGAAACCCGTTAGTATATTTTAAAGCGATTACAGAGCGAATGATTTTATGAACTAGCTGTTTCCCGCGGTTCTGCCCGCGTGGATGTCGGTTTTTGTGGCAAGAAGTAAACTATCATTTCTTCATACCAAGTTTTTATAAAATCTGTTCAGCGGTTTAGCCGTAACATCTTAGCAGACAGACTGCCAGACAAAGTTACTCTCGCAATACTCTTCGCACGTCCTAAGTTTAAATAAATAAGATAGGCAACAAAAAAACTTCTCCGTAAAGTAACTGTTAGCATACATATTTTATATTTTAAAAACTACGAGATCGTTTACTACGTTGCTGAAAATAAGCGAAAAATTTACATATTAAAATAAATAAAATAAAAAATAAATAAATGCGGACATCACATACATTGCTCTGAACCCAAAGTAAGTAGCTATTTAGCACTTGTGTTATGGAATTCAGAAACAACGAAGGTACCACAAACACCCAGACCCGAGGCAATGTAGAAAAGTGAGTTTCTACATTGACCCGTCCGGGGTTCGAACCCGGGACCTCAGAGCTAGCGACACCTTGAAAACCGGTGCGTACGCCACTCGACCACGGAGGTCGTCAAATACTTGTCATTTTGTGACAAGCAAATACTTGGAATTTATTTCTCTATTCCAGTGTTTGTTTATCAATCGATTACACTATATTTATCTCGAATATTTTTGCTAAACAACTCTTATCAGATAACTATCGAAGTTATTTCAATAACTTTCTGAGATTCCTTAAATATATTGATAGTATCCGTATTGACATCGGAATTTTGATCAATCGGCGTATCGACTTTCAAAGTGATACAAACACTGTCTTTTGTTTGTTTTAAAGTCATACATTTCGCGCACATCGATATAACTTATCTTGCGAAAGCTAAGCGATGGAATTTGACAGCTACATTAAAAAAAACAACTGTCATTATTGATTACATATACAGGTAAAAACCACTGCTGTGAATGGGTCTTTTTTTCTCGCGCCATTCTGCCAGTCTTTAAAACTGTATTAGACTCTCCTTGCTCCCTATCTACTAAAAAGAACCTACTTCACTGAAATAAAAACAATTTGATAATCGATCAACAATTACAGGAGATATCACGTAAAAAACTGTCGAATTAAAAACCTCCTTCTTAGGGGGCGTCCATAAATTACGTGAGATGTTTAAGGGGTGGAGGGGGTCGAGTCAAATCTCATCTAATCTTACGATGGAGAGAGAGGGGGTCTCGGCAAATATCACGCAATTTTTTTTCCAATTGAAACAAAAAAAAAATACTATTTTGGTCCATTGAATACAGACTGTACATGCTTAAGATTTAATCTTAAGCGTATATCGTAATACGATTAAGATCATTCACTAATTCGTTCGAAAGAAAATAATTTCATTCATATGTCGACGTTATACATCTACTGACTGTCAAACTGTTTTCTTTTACAATAACAATCCAACGCGTTTACGTAAGAAACCCACATTTTGAAAAATCTCACGTGAGATTGGGGGATGGGGGAGGGGGTTGAATAAAATCTCACGAAATCTCACGAAATCTCACGTAATTTGTGGACGCCCCCTTATGGAATTGGTTAAACTTTTACTAACTATCCTTGGAATGTAGATAGCTTGGATGCAAACCAATGCCCTTGTGGCCTAAATGATAATAGGATATGGACCACGTTTATCGTGAGTCATCTGCACATGTGTGGTTGGGTCCCAAATAATTTACACATCACGTCACTTTCATAGTCTTATCTAAATGACCTTTTAATATTGCTGGTCTAGTGCCTTCTTCGTTAGCAATCGAAAATAGTAAGGTAAAATATTATTGATCTTTGGATAACTATGTAATACAGAACAGTCCTTATTTAATTTAACTTGGTTTCTTTTGAGTTTGTCAATCAGTTGGTAATCTAAATTCGGTGAGGTATAACACTTATACATCTACAGGATGTAATGGAAATGCGTGATCATATTTGAAATACTGCTTTTGCTAATAGAAATGAACAACTTTCTTCAACGAAACCACAGTCAATTTTACCTTTTTTTTACCAAACAAAACTATCATCAGATGTATTGCAAACACTCATTTTAATTTCAGCCTGTATACGTAAAAAATATATCTCAGTTTGTTAAATATTCTTTGCTTACTACTTATTCCAAAGCTACCGAATTGCAATTCACTCCGTATCTACAAAAGAACTTACAAAACCGATTGAACTATCTTAAAACGTGTGAACCATACAAATATATACTCTGTATTTAAATAGTCCAATTAGGAATCTGTGTTTACAAGGAATGCATTTGGTCTCCAGCCATTTAAATATACAGTTTCTAGGTGTAAAGGCCAGCTTCTAGGAATGAATGCCGACCCAAATAGCAGATTGATTCTAGGGATCTCAAATGAACGCCAAGGTAATTATATCGCCTATTTCCTTTGTACAAACAGTTGATTTTGACGTACATTGAAAGCATTGATAACATAGTATAATATTTGTTTATGCACATGGAGTAATGTATTATGAAAAGGTGGAAATTGACGTGATCGAGTCTTGAACTGCAAATTCAAATTCAAATATTCTTTATTCAATATAGGCTACACAGTAGCACTTATCGAACGTCAAACACAAAAAACAGACAGCACCCTAAGGGTCGGTTCATATCCGGCGGAAACGCACCGCGCACCATCGGCCGCGCAACGCCAGAACAAACAAACACGCAATGAGACATCCATCCCCCACACCTGACGCACTAACACAACATCAGTTGAGTGTGAAAGGTCGAACGCCCCACCACGCATCCGTCCACCCCAGCGCCAAGCAACTGACAACAAGCGACGCGCCTCCCGCCAGAGATGAACCGACCCTAAATCGCCCACCTGCAATGTTTTTAACACTAAAAAAGGTTCTGTTTGACTGTATGATATATGTATTTTGACGGGCCTGTTGGTCTAGTGGTTAGTGACCCTGACTGCTATACCGGAGGTCGTGGGTTCGATTCCCACCCAGGACAAATGTTTGTGTGATGAGCACGATCATTTGTTCTGGTTGTCTGGGTGTAATTTATCTATAATATGTATGTATTTAGAAATATATAAGTATGTTTATCAGTTGTCTGGTTACCATAACACAAGCTCCGCTTAGCTTGGGATCAGATAACCGTGTGTGAGTTGTCCCGGAATATTATTATATTAATTTTTTATTTATATGAAGAGATAGTCTAAGAGGATTAGCAAAAGTTAATTAAGATCTAGGTCACAAAACTGTATGATTTAGTGATTATAGTTAATTGAATTAGCAGTATACCAGCATACCATTACAATGCGGGACAGTGATATATATTTTTAGTACATCTTTTATTACAAGCTTTTAATTAACTTGCAATGTAGATTTGTATGTTGCTTTTAGGTCAAATCTTGCAAATTAAATTAGAACCACTTCCTGACATCAAATAATGTGTTTTGCATACTTACTATAAAAGTTTAAGAGGAAAGGGGAGTGGACTTTTCTCCATACAAACGTTCTCGTCTGTTTTCCTTTTTTTAAATAAGTTATATTTAAAGAAACTAGAACCTTCTAAAAAGTGCCGATTTTGACCGCAGTTTTCAGAGGCGTTTTTTTTCATATTTGGCAACGATTATTGAAAAAAGGAAAAAATAGAGGCACAGATTATTCTTTTCTTATGCAGTATATGAAATATCTTTAAAATTGGTTAAGAATTGGTTGAGAAAATAGACGAGAGCCAAACCACGATTTTTCGTCAGTTTTTCGGTCTGAGCTGCAGTTGTCCTTATCACACGAATTAGAGGGCGGGGGGAATTAGAGCGACAGCAATACTTTCTTCAAAAACCGAATTTTTTAAAGTTTCTCCGCTCCCCTTTCCTCTTAATGACAATACAATTGGTAGTTTTAAGCTAGTCTCATGATAGAGCCAGAAGGTGGCCATAGGAACGTCTTTACGAAACGACGCTATACTATCATTATGGGGCAAAAAAGGAGGAGGTAAACGATTCGACTGTTTTTTTTTTATTTTTCAGAACTCAGTACTTTTGGCTAAGTAAACCGATTTTTATGGTTATTTTTTTTATTTGAAATCTGGTGCTTCCCGTTTGGTCCCATTTTGGTCCAGTTAAGAGAGGGGACCAAAAAATAAATAAATTTAAGACTTATTTCAAGTCGGTTTTTATTATTTATTTATATATAAAAATAAAAATGTTAGTTAAAACTATTATATGAAGGTCATCTCATGGAACAGTTCCTTATTGAAAGTTATTTCCCTTAACCCTTTATCGAATCAATAAACCATAACTGAAAGCTTTCGAAATCGTTATTTATCAATATTAAGGGCCGATCTCAATCTACATTCAGTCAACTTAAATTGGACTTTATTGTAATATATTACAGTTTCAATTGCAATGCAATTGATTTGCATATGGAGTGCGGTTAAAATGATCGATGGGGTTATTAAAGTTGATGGCAAGTTTGATTGAAGACCGAATGGTTTCTAGATACTACTCTTATCAAAGGCAAGTCCATGACTAAACTTAGAATACTTTCTATCTATAACTAACTTTTTCCCGCGACTCCGCCTGTATTTATATTGTTTATTGTGGCAAAATATAGCCTATGTCCTCTCATGAGATCTTAGCTTACCCCATACCAAGTTTCATTACAATCGGTTTAGTTGTTTAGTCGTGAAAGCGTAACAGACAGACAGAATCCTGTTGCAGGTCTGCTGACGGACTTTCATAAGTACCTTTTCATTTTTGATGTTGTTATTGTATATTTTTTGTGTGTCTGTATGTATATAAATAATAGTTAGTTGGTATTCGTCCCAAAATAAGTTTGTAGAGAATAGTTCAATTCTCTTAAATATTTACTCAACTAAACGTTTAACTTATTTATATATTTATTCAAAATTTTCATTAAATAAAATTTGTTTTAGTATAATTTTGGCATTTAATTAAATTCATTGACCCAATTACTATAAAGGTAAGCAAATGTTTATTATTTATTTGTGCTATCAAAATAATGACTGTTTCAGTTATTTATACAGCTGTAGATTATTTAGGTAATTGTAACACGTTATGGTTTTAGTATAGTGGAAAGATACAAAAAATTTAACCAACTTATTTCCTTTCATTTTTTCTTAGACGGCAACTCGTGGCTCTTGAGTAACTAACCCGTACCCTCTGGTTTTATCCGCTTAGCCTGTCCTTTCTAAGTGTTCAAACTAAGTACGTACAAAATTTTGATCAAAATCGGTTAAGCAGTTTAGCTGTGAAACCATACAGGCTGGAATCTCCCATTTATGATATCATTTATGGATAGGAGATTAGTATTATACTCACGAATGTCTCATGAACTAGAAAACAGGAAAATCTTTTTTTTTTAATTTGTTTCAGGATATTTCAAAAGTTATAATCTGCATTGGACAATCCGCAATGAGCGCGTGTGGTGATCAATGCTCGAGCCTTCTCTATATGAGGCCTGTGCCCAGCAGTGGGACGTTTATAGGCTGGAATTATTATTATTTATTATTATATTGAAGTATGTCATCTTTGGCAGTCGTTAAGTCAATTCTGACAACCAGTCTTACTATGGGATACTGTGTTTCCCACTAAAATGGGTTGTGGAGGTCAGATAGGTAGTCGCTCCATGTAAAATACGGTATTCAGCTGAATCCGGTAAGAGTGGTAGCCGACCCCAACATAGCTTGGGAAAAAGGCTCGGGAGATGATGATATTTAAGAAACAATGACTCTTATTTCTTCCGACATTTTATACGCCGCCACTGGACACCTCGCTATCTTAAGCCTTTAATAACTGCAGAGTAAGGATTCTAATTCTTAGGAACACATCAATAAATCGTTCTCAACGAATGTAGACTAAACAAACAGTCAAATATGCGGACGTTATGATAAATATTTACTTGTCACATTTTTCTGGCATTGTGTTACTAATTGAGATTATTAATGATAGGCCATTGTATTTTTTTTGCCGATTTCAAAAGGAGGTAGGTACGCAATTCGACGGCTTTTTGTTTATAAATTAACATTATATATCTGACCACTGGATCGACTTTAATGAAACTTAATCGATGACAAACATTATTAATTCGCAATTGCCGGAAATATCACAAAACAAAAATACAAATAAAACATACCTACTTTCGAAAAGTGAAACTTATATCTTCCAAGTCGGTTAAAAATTTGATTGAATTTCAGGGTAATAAAAATCCTAAAGTTTTGTTTGAACATGATCACCCTTAGAGTATACATAAGAAACTAAAAAGTGAGCCTATCAGGGTATGAATCGTAGGCACTAGTATGAACAAGTTTTGTCGTGAATTTTGTATAAAGATGGTGCGCGCGCGCCGTTTTAATAAATCTATCTAAAACACTAATATTATCCAATGTCAAAACCATCGGTATTTTTGCATATAAGTCTGTCGTTGCGCGAAAAATAACTTAAATCAGTAAACGAATGTACTAGATACAGCCAAAAAAGTGCTCTCGCTTGGCACAAAGAGAAACTAGCGATAGTAGCGGTCTATAGTATATCTAAAGTCTATGTGATCACCACATTAACTACATACAGGCTGTATGAACAAAAATGTTAGTCTACAAAAGTAATGCATAGGCACATTTTTTGACTTAGAATTTGTTTACATTGTCTTTGGCATCCTTGATACGGTATCAGACAACGTGAGCAGTTGTTATTGCTGCAATCAACCTTGAGATTCCAGCTTCAATTACTATGCTGCTCTCAATTAGATGAGTTTAGTTTGTTATTTCGTTGCTATGGTAACCAAGTGACGAGAAGCCTGCAATCTGTGCATTCTTATAATATTTTTGATATAAACATGCTGATCGCTGAAACTAGCAGTCCGAATTGAAAAACCGAATTGAAAAATTATCAAATGCATAACATTTGATAATTTTTGTCTATACATCGTGAAAGGTTATAGATCACTTTACTTGCTTCGGGAAGAAATTAAAGCGTGTGTAACCGCGGGGCACTGTGAGTGAAATATTTAAAATAAATAACAAAACACTCAATGAAAAAAAAATTTTTACAGAACTTGCTATAAAAAATGAAAGTGCAATTTAACGTTCAGACATGCGCAGTCAGCTTAATTACCTACCTGTCATTTATTTATCTGTCAACATCGAAAATGGCGGACATTAAATGGCGCCATCATTTTCGCGCATGCGCCAACACCGTTTTAATCCGTCATGCGATCGGATATCGGTATTTTAAGTTCAGGTTTTAAAATATAACAGTAAGGATTTGGGGCTAAGTAAAAGTGAAATGAAATGTGTGTCAGTAAAAAGTAGTCAAGTGCGAGTCGGAATCTCAAACAAAGGGTTCCGTACCATCGTGAAAGATAATATACCGACGGGTCCTACGTATACTGGTGTAACCCGCAAAACAGCGAAATTCGTTTTTTTGCACCAAAAGCCTTAAAATTACCTTAACTTTATATTCTGTAAAAATTATATTAAATTATCAAGTAATTTCAAAGATACAAACTTGTAAACTAATATAAGTGACATTATTTTCAGCCACACGACCATCTACACTGATATAAGTCACTTGCACCAGTGTAGGTAGTCGCGTGCGCCGCGACTCGTCAGCACAAGTGTCATTTACTCTAGTATGCGCGCGGCTACGGAGTCGGGAGCACGTTAAACAATGGTATAACTGCGATGCGTTTTAGTTTACGTATTCATTTATTAAAAACTATTCAGATTTTGTTTGTCTTGAGTAAGTAGTGGTAAGAAGTCACAACAATGAAGCGCTCATGAGGTCAATTAATGATAGATTTATTAGAAAATAAGTGTAGTAAAATAAACACTCCAGAAAATTACAAAGGTAAGTATTAATTGACATTTTAAATAGTATAATGATATTCTTTGTATTGTTTGTGTTGTGTAAGTTTCTACTACATTTACTATATTTTTTTCAGCTTTCTTCGTAAATCGTAAAAGTGGTATCTTTCGTCTGGGGCCGCCACAAAAACTATTTAAAGCAGACAGACCATTTTACTTTGCACTCAGAGATGACTCTATTTAGTGGAGTTATAACTCAATCTTAAAATCAATTATGACATTGTACTTATATGTTTAATTACTCAATATTATTTATTATGTATATAGCAGTTTCGAATTTTCAGATTTTGAAGTATTTTATGTATGTGTAGTGTATGTAATTTTTCATTTAAATACGGGTAAGAAAAAGTATACGTAATAAATAATACTCTAAATTTTCCATCTATTTTCTACTTTCTTCTTTCATACGAAACTATGCCAATAAGAGTTTTTGTTTATATTTTTTGAACGTTATACAAAGCTATTTTATTTTTAATTATTGACGGACTGACAGAGTCTCCAACCAATGTAATTTGGTCTGCATATTGCCAAGTCATATTTATGGAACCTACACACTAGCAAAATGATTATACTTTTTTTTCAGTATTGTTATGTTGTGTTTGTGTTATGTTTTTCTTTGAAATTTTTGTTTGTTTTCTCCACCAATGGAGATGGAGAGCTTATTACTTTACGATACATATTCCTCACAAATCGATATTTCGTTAAGTGCTGAATCTGCATGAAGTATATATATTACTGTAAAGGCCCGAACTACGGTAAATCCTAAGATTTACCAGTTTAGATAAATTTAAAATTTATCTTTATTACCAATTGCGTGCTATTTATAGATAACATCTACCAGCTGGTAGATGTTGGATTGTTTTTTTTCAACGTTTACCGTCCTTTAATGTAAATCCTAAGATTTATCAAGAGAATGGTGATAAAAGTCCAAATCGAAAACTTTTTCGGACACTTACCATTAAGAATTGGTAAATCTTAGGTTTTACTGGGAAATCTTAAGATTTACCGTAGTTGGGCTTTTACAGTAACATAATTATATAGTATATTATAATAATATGTTATTATCTAGTATTTCATTAATTTATTATAATGTATTATATTATTAACTAGTAATTTTATGCTATTAAATGATTAAATAATTTAAATATCTGTAGCGAACCGATTATGATATTTAAAGGCCTGTCTGTATCTGAAAGTAATAAAACTTTGAGTTTGTCTTGACTTTCATATCAAGATATATTAACATCAAAATAACAACACCTATTAAGCATAGGTCTGGAAAAGTCATTTATTGGAAATAAACTTCTATTTTGCATTTTAAATGTTTTTATTTCATTTCCTGCCACACCCATTCAAATATTTAAGGTTAATAACAATGCAGAAAACTGTTGCAAGTAGTTTTCCAGTACTGAGTAAACTGTTGTAAGTGTTTAAAAGTCGATAAAAGAAGATATTATTGTTAATATTATAACCTCATATTAATCAGTAGATTGGAAATAGCATGTTAAAAGAGTAAAATCCTTAAATTTTCCTTTATTATAAGTATAAGCAAGTACACTATATACTGGTATAAGTGGCCACTTGTATCAGTTTACAGGTTTTACCATAGTAAAGAAAACAAGCTACATCAATGCAAGTGATGCTATTTTCCAAAGTATAAAAAAATAAGAAAAACCAATAATGCAATCTTTTTTCTTAGAGATTCATATATAAAATATTAAAATTTCAAGTATTTCCATTGATTTATGACAAAATTACAAGCTTTAGAACCTTTGAACCGCTCTCCTGAACAGTTGTGTTTTTGCACTTGTACTAGTATACGTAGGACCCGTCGATACAAGGTGTTACCGAAAGGGTATATCTATCCAAAAGGGGTGAAGAGTTCATCTGGTTAACAGTCTGTTTATAAAATATCAGCTAAAAATAAGTGAATGTTATAATTGATATCCAATTTATCTCATTTCCACTTATTAAAATTTCTTAACCGAGCTTTACTAATTTTATGATAAATTAAAAGATGATACATACTTTTCATTTATCAGTTATTATGGCCGTAACAGACAACCAAAATCTACATTATACATATTCATGAGATACTATCCGCAAACGGACAGATGGACGAACAGCGGCGGGATAATATTATGGTTCCCTTGAACACTCGAGTACGGAACCCTGAAAAAGTAATCTGTAACACAGTTTATTCCTGTCGTCTTAAATTAAAACTTCTTGCGCTTAATCTTTTTGTGATTATAAAAATAGCCTTTTAAGACTTGATTTCTCTTTTAAACAACAATATTTTTGTTTGTGTACCCTCATTTGTCTTCCACTTAAAATAAGACTGTATGTTTGTTGAATATATTGTACGGTGAATAAAGAAAAATACAGGAGAGGGGCTCGTGGCTAAGTGTAAGCCGTACGGTTTGACCGATAATACAGGTTAAGCCGCGCTCTCCGCGGTATTCCGTGGATGGGTGACCATTTATAACATACCGAGACCCCTCCGTGTTTCGGAAAGCACGTTAAACAGTAGGTCCCGGCTGTCATACATAGATCTTTGGCAGTCGTTAAGTCAATTCTGACAACCAGTCTATGGGATACTGTGTTTCCCAGTAAAATGGAGGAAAGAATTTGTGGAGGTCAGATAGGCAGTCGCTCCATGTAAAATACGGTATTCAGCTGAATCCGGTAAGACTGGTAGCCGACCCCAACATAGTAGGGAAAAGGCTCGGGAGATGATGACAGGTTTAAAGTCGAAGATAATTACAAAGAAAAAACATGTTTATTATTTAGTTATCAGTAACACGCAAAGCTTAAGGAAAATATGCTGGTAGCGGAAGGATCAAAGGAATTTCCATTGATTAATCTCATATCAAAGTATGAGATAATTTATTACAATTTTAACTAGATGTTTTTGTAATGTAATTATTAATGTATGGGTGTATAATCCTGCATCTGCTCCCTACAGAGAAGCTATTCTAGAAGTAGTATAATCTGCCTTTAGGTTTTATTTCGTTTATAGATTCTTGTGTTTTTTTTCTTATGTTTTTATAATATACATAGTTTAGTTTTAAAATATAGTATTCCCACAGTCCGATGGGACGGAAAGCGGACTGCAGAGAGATTATATGGACCAACGGCATTAGTTGCTACCCGAGATACTCGATATTGAATTGGTATCACCCATCTTCAAACGAGCGTAATAAAAACTAGTTCAATACCCGTTACCTTGCAAAAAAAAGTTACGATGACAATTGGGCATACTTGCCCTTGTATCGTATTTTCCGAATGACGCGTCGCCATGACAATATTAACGTCATGTCAAAGGAATGTACTTAGTAATCCACACACGTAACACGGCATAACTGTTTACTTATTCAAATTATATGTTTAATATCTAATCTTTGCAAAAAGGTTCGCGAAAATCCGCATTTTTATTATGATTTTTTTGTGACGGTAAAGACTCTACAATCCTTTTTTTTTATGTGAAAATACACAAATAAAAGAGAAGGTTGAAGTCCTGACGTATATGAATGATCGAAGGATATGGAGGAGAAGTATAGAATAGTAAACGCAGTACAGACAAATGGAGGCTGATGCACCGACAAGAAATAGCTCTTAATTATTTAGTCCGCCATTTAGATGATCAAAAAATATTAGACACGTATTTTTCCGTTTGTCCCGTAAACTAAAAATTATGAAGATCAGTGAGTAGAAATCTTGCGGGACGTCACGTCTAAGCAAAAATTGTACCAAGCCGTGACGTCACAAGCCCCCACTCCTGAACTTTAAAGCGGTTTATCTTCGAATTTTTTAATTGATTTGATAAAAGAAAAAATACGTGTCTATTATATTTTGATTATCTAAATGGCGGACTAAATAATTTTTGTCTTTTCATACCTAGTCATCTACCCTATTGATGATGATGACACTTAATTATCTTTTTATAAATATATCTCCTTGTGAAGATATTTTTTTATGATTCAACTGTGACTGTTCATTACAATGCTATAAAACCTAAAAGAAATAAAAATATTTGTGAATGCAATTTAAATGTTATCAACTCGAATCGAGAAGCATGAATTTTTTTGTCAACATTCCTAACAATAAGTAATACATGGTTTATACCATATTTTTACATCAATAAATAGGCCAAAAAAATTTAGACTATAATTTTTATCTCTTATATTATAACTACCACAGAAAAATGTTGACAGTATTAAATAATAGACAGTTAAAATTAGGAATGGTCAATGATCTCTTTCTTCATTTCGATGAGGAAAGCAAAGCTAGTGAAACCGCGGGGCACAGCCAGTTTTTAGAAAAGTCTTGTCATAATAAATGAATGCTTTATTATAGTAATATTGAATACTTATAAAACAACAATAAATCTAATATTAAATAGGTCAAGAGTTTCTAGTATCTATGGCTCTGATGATGTTAGTATCAAACCCGAATCTGACATATTTATTTTTATTCTCTATCAATAGTATACGTTTGAAAAATAGGCCACCTATTTTATACCAGCTAAATAATACATGATTGTAAGTCATGGTGGCCTAGCGGTTCAATGAACGGATTTGTATGCATAGGTTTGAACCCGGGCAAGTACCAATGTATCTTTATGTGCGTACTTTATGTATGTACTTCCTAATTAGTCTAAGACACTTCTGACTAATGATGAAGGAAAACATCGTGAGGAAACCTGGATTCCAAAATTTGGATCTGAAATCGCCAATCCGCAGAGCAAGCGTGGTAATCAATGCTCGTGCCTTCTCTATATGTGAAGAGGCCTGTGCCCAGCAGTGGGACGTTTATAGGCTGGAATTATTATTATTAAATAATACATCCATATAACAAAGGGGTTAGTTACAGGTTGGATTGATCTAATCATATCATAAACAAAGCACTTCAAAAAATTATATATATCATTAACAATGTCATTTTTAACTTCCGACGGAGAAGAGAGAGAGAGAGAGAGAGGGATGTTATAAATTTGTCTTGTAAGATGGTCTGAAATACTGCTTAGATAATAATTTTTGATCACAAAAGAAAAAAAGTGCAGCTTAGTAAGGCTCTAAGACCAAAAAAAATGATTGATTTTAATTTGAAACCATCAAACACAAGTCCGACTCGCACTTGGCCGTATCAAATATTGTTTCTACTTCATACATCCTGCGATGGTAAAACCGGTATCCAAGGCGACTTTCACTGTTTAAGAAGTCACATAGTTCCTTGTTTTTTGTGACCATCGGGAAAGAATGGGTTTTACGAATTGCCAATCCTGTCAGACGTAAGGATGGTGGGCCACTGAACTAAATCAACAAAAGATTGTATATTTTTCATGATTTGTTGTAAATTCATTTTTAATAATTCACAAATAAGAAGAAAGGTTCGTTTTTTCTGTTTGATTGGTTTTTTTTTGTTCCTTTTTCTAGGTAATATTTTTTTTCTTCTTATTTAATTTACCTACTAGTGTACATTAATTTTCATATTTCTATCATAGCTAGTAATAATGGAACACAAAAACAATAGTATCGATGTTCATTGACCAATAAATAAAAAAGGAATAATATTAGCAGAAATTATTGGAGACCAGTATCAAACCGCCCTAAAACCCAGGTAAAACCGGGTTTCGCCACAATGTTATCGGCCCAGGATTCCACTGCCCACCTGATTTAGTTATTTAGATAAGTTTTGCAACAACCAGAATGAACCGGTATAAATGAATGAATATTGAATAATTTCGACATTTATCGACGACTCCTTGTCAACTTTAACACCTGCCTTTCCGATTTATATGTCAATATTAGATAACAAGTATTAACAAAACGATTTGCAAGTACACTCGAATTTAAGCGAAAGTAAACCCCTGTAAGTTTGTTGAACTTTTATAATAATAATAATATATATTATTCAAAAATTATCCAGTTATTGTTAGAAAACATTATTTATTTTTTTTATTTTTGAAACATATTGATTAACTTCATCCGAAGGTCACAAACTTTTGAAGCCCAGGAATAAACTTTTATTGGTCACACCCATTAAAGTTTTCAATTACATGTGCTGAACCAGTATTTAATTTAAAACAACATCACCACCTACTACGTATTTTGAAAAATAAATAACGTAATCAGCTAGGTAAGAATTAGTTTAAATAACTATTTAAGTTAATTTGTCGTTTTGTTTCCCCATACTAATTAAGACTAACTGACATAATATTGTGTCAGAAAGGCATTCTCGCAGCAGCCGCATATAGACTATAGACATATAGAATAGACTATACTATATGCGGCTGCTGAGAGACTCTAAAATGTTTGGCGCTCCTATCAAAGAAAAAAAACAACCGCGTAACAGATCGGAATTTAAAATTGAGCAGTAAATAAAAGAGTTCAAAACAATATCTGCTTCTATTGTTTAAATTTAGAATACCCGCTTGTTTTTCAATTCCCTTTACCATGGCCTCGTTTTTAAACAAATAACATGAGAAACATCAAACGCCATATTTTAGTATCTTATTTCATAGGGATCAATAAATAATTCACTGCTATTTTTTTTATATTATTCTTTTGTTAAACTAGCTACACCATGCGTTTAAAATAAGAATACGGCTGACCCTGTGACTTATTTCTACGTCAACGCTGTCAAATGGCTAATTTATGATTTAAAACATAAAATAGACAGGTGAAAGACATAAATATTTTTGTTATTAAAACTACTTAGAAATTACACTTTTTATATACTCTAGAAAAACAGTAGGTACCTATACCATAATTACACATTATTTAAACTCATTGACAGCTAGTTTTCCCGCGTATTATGATTACTTCAATATCTACTGAATTAAAAAACAACCACCATCCATTACGCACTTAGATAATTTATAATGTGAGCTCCATTACAATTCGTGAATGTCAATGACTCTACCAAAAAAAATCCTTTTAGCATTCGGATCATTTGCCTGCTAAATGGATTCATTAGCCATTAAATCAATAAAGCGTGACATAAGTCGAACATTTTATTCGTCTAGACCATGACTTATCGACTGCCTGAATTACGATTGATAAACGAAATACCTACAAATTTTGGCGCCATACGCTTTTAATTCTAATCTCGGATTTGAAAAACAATCTGTCAAACAGTTGATAGTTGTCAATGACATGAAAAATACGTTAGTACTTAAAAACATGGCTTGGTATTGAATTAGGACAAAAAACTAATCCGATTAGATTTTGTGCGACTTGTATTTCATGTGAATGCGAAAGTTGTTGTCTGTTTGTTACACTTTCACGTCTAAACCCCTGCACCGATTTTCATAAAACTTATGTAACCTTCGACACCCTTCGATCCCAAGAAAGGACGCCGGCAACGTGACGTTCCGTTCCGTAACGTTCTTGACGTGACAACGTTAATTATAATAATTAAATGTTCTTGTTTTTAAATAAAGGAGTATATTTCTTTTTTAACGTGTTGGCCACTTCTCGTATTTTTTTAACTCTTCTTATGTTTGTCATTCTGTCTACACTTTTCTCTAGCTTGTAATATCATGCAATCATTATACCTTATATAATCATTTTCTTGACATATTCATCCAGATTGCAACAAAACATCGAATAGCTACATCTTTGGCCGTCATTTTGCATTTTTATTTTACCGGCCCTTTTTTAAAATATTTTTTGCGGGATGAAAATCTAATGAGTTCGACCCAAGTCGAGGGCACGACGTAGGGATATGTCGAACTTGCACCAACCAAGAAAATCCCGATCCCCTTCTCGCCTTTGCTGGAGCCGCGGGATTGCTAAGCATTCTCATAGCAGCTCCGGCAGGAGCATTTACCGGCCTACTTGTTTTTTTGTTTCTTAATCATTTTTAATTCTAATAGTCAAGTCAGTTCATAGAAATATTAAATAGAGTCAGTAGCTTAGAGAAAGGTGCAAAGATTCAATAATTTCTAAAGAGGTCAGTATTTAATCTGAGGACTCGAAGGAAACGTCGATAGTGCAGCTTATCTCCCGCCGAATGCTGTTAAACCCAATGGAGGGGAACACTGACCCTTTCTTGTACACGTTTAGTAATCTGCTGGTTTTAATTTGTAATGTCGTTTAAAAATCTGAGTAAAAAACTTCATAAATGTTCTATTATTTAATTCAAGAAATACAAAAGAGAAAAATTGATAAACTAAACAGATAGGTGTTAAAAATGGTAGAGTCTGTTTGTATTATCAACTGTTTTTTTTTTTTTGATTTACCATCCATATGCAAAATGTTTTTAGCGTAATTAAATCGAGTAATAGTATTAATAGGTACCGTTAGACCATTTTATCTTTCTGTCTGCTCTTTATAATTAAAATTCAGTTGACACATGTATGACGGAAGATCACTTAAAAATGGCAACGAGTTGGCTGTTTCTTATGTTGTTTGTGATTGTCAGGACAAGGACGAAAAATTTTCGAAAAATTTGCGGTATATGTTTATAAGTAACATGTAGATTTATATTACAAAAAAAAAAATGATTGACACGTGTATCTAGTATTGACAGACACGTGTCAATAGATTGACACGACAACGACTATCGGGTCAGCTAGTAAAATCTCAAGATACGTGTATTCCTAGTGTTAAGGAAAATAGATCGTATTTAGCATAAAGCCAAGGCAAGTTGACATTACGTCAAAAACACCTATTGTCATGTTAATTTTGGTAATGGCTGAAAACACATTTTTTTTTATGACTCATCTTAGTTTGTACCTAACTCAAACTATTTGTGTTTGAAACTATAGTTAGGTATAGCCTATGTTACCCGGGCTATTTTTACGACTCTATTGACACCTCATTCATTAAAATTGGTTCAACAGTTAACTCGCTATAGTGGTACATACAAACATACATACATAGACTGTAAAAATCCTGACGCTTCATTTTATATGCCGGATATAAAAATCCACTAGAATAATCCAAAAAGTCGCAGTGATTCACCTGGGTGATATTTTTTTTTAATGTTTTTTATAAATAAATGCGGACAACATCACATACATTGCTCTGAACCCAAAGTAAGTAGCTGAAGCATTTGTGTTATGGAATTCAGAAACAACGAAGGTACCACAAATACCCAGACCCGGGACAATGTAGAAAAGTTGGTTTCTACATTGACCCGTCCGGGGATCGAACCCGGGACCTCAGAGCTAGCGACACCTTGAAACCGGTGCGTACGCCACTCGACCACGGAGGTCGTCGTATGGCTTCAAGGTGATCAAATTACACTAATTTTGTGAACTCATTTCACCTGGATGATATCACCGGGGTGAATTGTGTCCGAGATGAAATGAGGAGACACGAAAATCTACTAAGGAATACTCCTTTTGGTTTTGCCTTAGTCGGGTATTTCGTTTTTATAATTTCGCAGGTAGTTTCAGACATTCTAAGAAAATAATTCTTACGAAAAAAAACCGACTTCAAAATAAGTCTTATATGGTTTTCTTATGGATCCCACTGTCATAACTGGACCAAATTATAAGCACCACCTTTCAAATAAAAAAAGAATCATCAAAATTAGTTCACCCAGTCGAAAGTTATGAGGTAACAAACGTAAAATAATAAAAATACAGTCGAATTGAGTACCTCCTCTTTTTTGAAGTCGGTTAAAAAGTAATTGGCTTTATTATATAAATATGTATTTATTTGTCTATTACAAAGTCGGCATATTATGATGAATGTCAAGTTACATTGTACAGTACTTAAGGTCTAGAGAACCACTTGACAGATGACGGTATCAATCTCAAGAACCGACAATCCCTTTCCTAGAAATTCCTTTGTCTATAACCTTCAAAGTAAATAACACATACAGGGTGTTAAGAAAACCCTGTCCGATCTGTTAAGGTGTTGTTAGGTATCGATAATTGATACCATTAATGTAAAAAAAAATAAAAAAAAATATAACCTACAATTTTTTTTTTTCTCAAAAAGCGAGAGAATGACTCGGCGCCGTCACAGGTGCTGCCAAATGATCAAACTTAAGGCCGCCAAATAATCCCGACGAAAATGGTGCTGTAATTATTGTTTTAATCTCAAATTTAGGGAATTTTGCGGCCAAAAATCGTTATTTCAAAGTTCATTATTATTGATACTATCATGAATATTCCAAATTTAATATTTGATTTGGGCATGTGATTGCGGAACCTATATCACCCTTTCGGGCCGGACAGGGTTTTCTTAACACCCTGTATATTATCTGATTTGCAAACAAATAGTTCACACTTTTATCTAAGAATAATGACGTTTCTTTGTTTTTAGACTCTCAATGTCAAAATAACATTGTTTTTATTTGTTTAAACGTATATTTTTATTATCTGTAATATCGTGTTCTGATATCTCTTGATAAGAAGATAGGTGATAGAAACTTTGATAATTATGTTTGCTTCCGCTGTGATTAATATACTACTTAAAATTCCATACTCTTTACGCATGGAAACAAGGGCCTTTATATTCTATTAATTAACCGACTTCAAAAAAGGAGGAGGTCCTCAATTCGACTGTATTTTTTTTATGTTTGTTACCTCAGAACTTTCGACTGGGTGATCTGATTTTGATGATTCTTTTTATTTGAAAGGTGGTGCTTCCCGTGTGGTCCCATTTTAATTTGATCCAGTTATGCCATGGGATCTATAAGAAAACCATACAAGACATATTTTGAAGTCGGTTTTTTTTTGTAAGAATAATTTTTGCTATTAGAATTGTAATGACTGGTAATGCCGATACCTACGATATTAATAGAGAAAATATTTTTAGAAAAAAAATATTTAGTTAGTAATTAATAATAATAAATAAATAAATGCGGACTACATCACATACTTTGTTCTGAACCCAAAGTAAGTTGCTAAAGCACTTGTGTTATGGAATTCAGATACAACGTAGGTACCACAAACACCCAGACCCGAGACGATGTAGAAAAGTGTTTTTCTACATTGACCCGTCCGGGGATCGAACCCGGGACCTCAGAGCTAGCGACACCTTGAAACCGGTGCGTACGCCACTCGACCACGAAGGTCGTCAAATTATTTCAATATTAATTTACTCATGCATGACGTAGAAAGAAGTTCAAGAATTTGCATAGAGAGATAAATAGAAAGAGCTGCACCGACAAGAGCATGGCTCTTAAATTGATGATGATGATGATCTCATGCATTCATTCTAGTGCACAGACTATGATGGAAGACTTTAAGATCAAATTAACAGAATAGTTAATTAGATAGAGGTAATGAAGTGTCATGGTTAGTTCTGAAGGTCTTTAACGTCAAGAGTTTCTATAGACTTATATAATTTTTTTAAAAACATAAACATAACATAACATACCATCACGCCTGTATCCCCGAAGGGTTAGGCAGAGTTGTACCAATGTACACCCACAGTTCGCCGGTATGTTTAGGTCCCATGTAATAGGGGGGAGCCTATTGCCACTAACCGGCACAAATCCAAACTCCGACCTGCTACTGAGAATTTCATAGAAAAACCCAATAACATCTTGGTCGACTTGGGAATCGAACCCAAGACCTCTAGCGTAGCAGTCGCGCTTAGCGCCACTAGGCCAACGAGGCAGTTATAGATATTTTATACTGTATTTATGTACAGACTTTGTATGATTTGATTGACTGATTACCAAATCTCTCCTTTTATTACGTCCGGCCAAAGATTAAATCATAACTTAATTTTAATATGTAGTAACGAATTACCAAAACCACCCAAGTTTGAGACTTCTTGAGTATCATCAAAATCGGTTCAGCAGTTTAGCCGTGAAAGCGTAACAAACATACAGACGGATTTATTCTCGTATTTATAATGTTAATTTGGTTTAAAATAAGTACGTAACGATCAATCATTGTATTTTTGGCTTGGATTATATTCGCTTCGGTGACAAAAATAGGTAACCTACTAATGAGTTATTTACACTCAAATAACTGTGAATTATTTTTATATTGTATAAGGTAAGTATGTTTTCTGCTAATATAATAAAGAAAATATATTTTTTTGTAATGGGACGGATGTTTATTACATTTTTTATTTCATGTACTCAAAGGTAGGTAAAATTGCAGGACGTAAGAAAATAATAATAATGTTTTTCTTTAATGTATTTTTAAGTATTATTAAGAAAGGGTTATTTTTTATTTTCTATTTCGTCGCACAGGTATAGAACTTGTTACCCTCCACGTAAATGTCAATGTCGTATCGCGTCATAAATAACTGCTGAACCATGATGCGTAATAAATCCAATTTGAGTAAAAAATATAAATTGCATAAATTAAAATATTTTTTCAACGTTCATGGTTTTTTATTTAATTCTCTTATTTTTTTTTAATTCTTTGCGTAGAACAACATCAATTTAAGTATAAAAAAAAACATATGATTTACTGACGATCAAATTTTAATGTTTACATTTTTTAACCAAAAATTTTTTTAAACATCCTTTATTTTTAAAAGGTGGAACAAACATAGATGCGGGCATTTAAATTCAATGCATGTAAACACAAATTACATGGTAAGTACCATGAGAATGGTCTTAAAATAACGTAACACTTGAATACATTAAAATAAATATGTAAATAATACTTACGTGTAAGCCATGGCACTAGCACTAACACTAAAAGACTAAAACAAAAATGCAATTCAATGCAATCAAAAAGTTTCAAAACCACAGAGTCCGTATAATAAAAAACATCAACTGCCCATTTTGATTAAAAAGAAATAATTTAAAAACAATAAACTTCACATTCGAATTTCGAGTTTCGAATTACCGCGGTTTTGTTGTGACGGTTGCGTCGCGTTCGTTCCGTTCAGCTGGCGGTAACAAACTGCGCTTATGCACGGCGCACGAGATATTAAATATATGGCTCTACGTATATTTATTGTCTCGGAATGAAACAAATTTAAAGGATAAGTGCTTTTAATTGTCGTTATTTTTTTAACACTACCTATACCCTGGAAGACTATATTAAAAATATTTTTTGTCAATTACCTAATCCTTACATAACTTTTGAAAGATGCAACTAATTGGGCAGTTTTTTTTACGATCGTATTTTTTAAATGCTCTACTTAAGTTTGCTGATAAACTTTTTAATTCGGATAGGGCAAGATTTTTTTTTATTTTTAGGATATTTCCATCAAGAGTAATTTATTACACGACTACCCAAAAAGGAGTGTTATGTTTGAAAACATAACACTCCTTTTTGGGTAGTGGGTTCATGTATGTATGTGTGTATGTATGTTTGTGAGTTTGTTTTTTTTATAATAATATATCATTTATTCAGTAGCATTTTATTAAATTAAATATTATGTAAAATGTTATTTATAAAATACGTGGTACCTATTTTGGTCTCTCTCTATTAATTCTCATACAATGTTGATTCTTTCAGCTAGGTATATTTAAACATTCATTCATACAGTTGTATGATTCATATTCCATTGATATAATCTCTTAATTGGACTCTAGAAACATTTAATTATTATTATGACAAATATACGTATGTCATAGTTATTCTAGTTACTAGCCTAATCCAGACCGTTTTCCTTAAATTAATTAATTGTTCCAATAAAATAAATAAAACAAGATCATATTTAATAATAGAATTCCTGGTTATTATTTTATCAATATTGAATTTGTAGTAATTTAATATAAATTATAAGAAAACTAAAAGTAAATCTTATATAAATAAATAAAACTAACACGCGTCAAAAAATCATCGTCATCCTTTTTAATGGCGGGGAACGTGCCCAGAAGGCTTGCAGCATTGCCACGTTGAATGGCTATGCCGATTCTCTGTGCAAGGAACAAACCAGCCCTCTGATCATGAGTATATATTTTTATTGTTTTAAAATAAATAAAATTCTGGTTATTTCTGAGGTATTCCCGTATCATTTTAGGTGTATTTTATATTCCTAATCTCTACGTTAGTTTCAATAAGTCGACTCTACATGAAGGTCATAACCATCATCATCATCTCCCGAGCCTTTTCCCAACTATGTTGGGGTCGGCTTCCAGTCTTACCGGATTCAGCTAAATACCGTATTTTACATGGAGCGACTGCCTATTATTGCATATTATTATTCAAAACCTATACACAGATAAAATATCCCAAAAATAACTGACAAAATACCTCCGGAATTAGCACAAAGAATCTTCCTCTTTAAATACAATGAACAACAGTTCGATAACCTCCAGTTAAGAAATAATTTATTTATAATTTGAATGAAACTTATTCATTTAAAATTTTACACGTGGAAGTCAAATATTGATGAGTATTTTGTTAAAAAATGTCGTGGTGGCCTAGTGGTTCAATGAATGGATTTGTATGCACAAGGTTGCAGGTTCGAAAAAATACGAGTCTAATGTTTTTTTTTTTATCTAAAAGATGGACATAAAAATAATAATTTGTCATTGTCCCTATTCGCCTGTATGTTTCTTGTTATGGGAAATCTAAGGGAATTTGTCATTGATTGGGTAAAAGAAGTGGTTCAATATGAGTTTCATCAACATTGATTGTGGATTTCTTTTTATTATATTAATATTTATAATAATATTCCGGGACAACTCACACACGGTTATCTGATCCCAAGCTAAGCAGAGCTTGTGTTATGGTAACCAGACAACTGATAAACATACTTATATATTTCTAAATACATACATATTATAGATAAATTACACCCAGACAACCAGAACAAATGATCATGCTCATCACACAAACATTTGTCCTGGGTGGGAATCGAAACCACGACCTCCGGTATAGCAGTCAGGGTCACTAACCACTAGACCAACAGGCCCGTCGAAAATATTGAATTCAGTTTATTTACTTTTTTAACCTTTTATGTGTCCCACTGCTGGGCAAAGGTCTCTCCCAATTTGCTCCAGGCTTTTCTGTCTGGAGCCGCCTCCCACCAATCCGGCAAATAGCGATCGATGTCATCGCCATTTACTTTTATGTGCAATGGGTTATTTTGTTTTTCTTATGAATTTCTTCGTAAGATCACCATCTTAATTATTTCAGGCAAACCTTAATATAACCCTAAGCCAGTAAACAAAGTAACCTACATTAAGTAATTAAGTGATATGAGACCTTTGAACCCATCTCAGTCAGAATTTATACCACTGTCACTTTCAATTAAGGTCCTCATTCTAATTAAAGAAAATATCTGTGTACATAATATTGTGTCAAACCTTTTTAAGCGTTTAAGGATTTATGAGATCAACCAAACAGTTTTTAGAATGGTACTAGACTCTTGAAAAAAGCCCAGGTCAAGAGTACCCTAAACCGAAGCACATGTACTTATGAAGGGAATAATGAAAGTGGATGAAGGGAAACAAGTTTGTAAGGATCGTGACAAGTGGAAAGAAGTGGTCTCTGCCTACCCCTACGGGAAAGAGGCGTGATTATATGTATGTATGTATGTACTAAACTCTGTTAACCTTTCTTTCCAGTTTCTAATAATTTAGGGTCAGCAGTTTACTTTTCTTCATTTTATACCCAACTCGTAATGTAAGTCAGCATTGATATGAGTATATTTCGCATTTCAATTAACACGTTCCATCCATTTTTCTGTGTTCCATTTTCACACTATTAAAGAATTTCAGCCGTGCTATTCTGTAACATTATTTACATGTCTCGACAGCGGAATCCGCGGTGAGATGTCAAATACGTATTCTCGAATTTGAATTCTAAATCAAGGCCAATTGGGTTCACTTTTGAAGTGAGCTTTATTGTCACTTCACTTTCACCTGTCACCGAAATTATTAACAGAATAGACATACAGGTCTGAAAAAGAAATGATTAAGATTATAGTGTTACATTTGAAGTAGATACTATAGGATTGTACCCACTGCTAGATAGGACGGGGGTCATGTCGGGCCCGCCACTAAGCGGGAAGTCACCGGAGGCGTTATGGCACTAAGACTTCGGTTGGGCCCGTAACGTCCCCACTAAGGCGAAGGATGGCACCGGGTGTTTTGCCGGAGTAGTCGGAGCCAGGACTTTTGCATTCCCACCTGCAAGATGCAAGGCTGGCTCTTAATTGATTTTCACCTGAAAAAATGGAAATCAGGCTGTCAGTGTTCAAAACTTGTGATTGATCTGCGATCACTAGCTAGATCAATCACAAGTTTAGACAAAGCTAAATGACGTCAGACAGAGATGGGTGCAACCCATGTAACTAACTAAAACAGTGTTGATAAATAAAACAATTGCGAGCTAATTAATAACAATCATAGGTTTAAATATCAGAAACATTGATGAATGAGCGTCATCGCTCGAAATAATGAATGATTCTATAAACGGTGTAACAAGAATGCGAAATATTTACAAACCGACTCACTTTGATAAGGCGGAGACACACATTGCCACGAAGTTTTAATACGGCGCGGGCGGCGCGGCGCGGCGAGATCGTTTACCATACGCTTGAGATTGAATAGACGTTCTAATAAGTTTTATACGCTGCTCATGAATTGATGACGAAGTTTTAAATGTTTATTGTATTTGTATTTGTATTTGTAAATGTTAATGTATTTGTTTCTAAGATTGAAGTTAAAAAGGTTTCTTCCTTCTAAATATTTGTTTTTACTCTTAAAAACAAAAATGTTTCCTTATAAAACATGATAGTTTAAGCTGGTGCTGGATTATTTTTTGAACAGAAATGAGTGAGGACTTGCCCAGCAGTGGGGCAGCCAAGGCTAAAAAAATGGTTTGATAAATAATTTCATGCACTTAATAATTAAACTGACTACCTTTAAACATTTTATGTTTTATTTGTTTTTCTAAAATCAACTCAATATGAATTATGCAAATTGGCGGATCAGATGTCTGGCCGCGCCTTTAGTTGCACCTAATTGTACATATGTAGGTATGTATTACTATGTATGTACACTCAAGAGTTTTCGCATGTTCTTCCCGTTACTAATGTACAACATCATTATTTAATTGTTATATCCGTTTAATTGTAACATTACGAAGCAACGATTTTTTCAAGAGTTTTTTGATGTGAAACATCTATAGCAGCACGTAAAACCGATTTCTGACGTGGCGACGCATGCGCGAAAAAAAAACGTAATGTTTTATTTTATCATTATGACATATTTAGTTTCTATCGCAATCTGTTCTTTTCTGCATATTACTTTTACAAAATAGTGTCGATGTTTCACATCTGCTAGGCGTCCCGTGACGGCTCATTTTTTTTTATCGTGAAAAATTGGATACCAATTTTTTTTTTCTTTTGAGCTGATACTTTGTAAACAGACACTATACCAGATGTACTCTTCACCCCTCTTGGATTGATATGCTCTTTCGGAAACACCCTGTACGGAATAACAAATACTATAACATCCTATGATTATGTGATGTGTCAGTGACGTCACAAACAATGGTCTCAAGTAAAAGGTATTTTCGCTATGATTCTACATTTTGTTATACATTTTCAAAAATTAAGGAATTTCCCCGAAAAGGTCGATTTTCTCACGGTTATAATCTTATCAATAATTTAGCAATTTACCTATTTGGGATTTCCCCGATTCGTGTACCCTCCTCTACCTCACTTCGGTATTCAATTGTTCTTTTCTCTGTTCGTATTTCTCCCACTGCTGAGCAAAGGCTTTTCTCACCTCATCCATCTCTTTCTGGATAGGGCTGTGAACCTATCTTTATCAAAGGAGTCCAGCTCGTCCCGCCATCTTTGTCTGGGCCTACCGTGATGTCTCTTGCCATTTAGATGGACCCATTCGTCGTCTGACACGATATTTTGTCCAACCCAGTTTCATTTTAGTGTGACAGCTTACGATCTACTTAATTACTATAATAGGGATGATGAATAATTTTATTTTTATGTCGTTGTGTTGTGTCTTTTAGATAATAAAAAAATATAAGACACCTATTTTTTTCTTTAGTCCCGTAAACAAAGAATTATGAAGATACAGCGAGTGCAACTTTTGCGCGACGTCACGTCTACGCAAGAATTGTACCTACCCGTGCCGTCACAAGCCCCCACTCCTGAACTTTAAAGCGGTTTATCTTCGTATTTTTTTATTGATTTGATAAAAGAAAAAATACGTTTATATTTTGATTATCTAAATGGCGGACTAAATAAATTTTGACATTTCATACCTTTTCATCTACCCTATTAGAAGAAGGTAATTTCCCGGTTGTTCTGGCAGCATGGTATTACCTCTAAAGTAAAATACTCAAAATTCCATGTAACCACCAACAAAATTAGTTAAGAAATTACTGAAATATCACTTAAAATAAACCGACATTGTTACAGAAAACACAAATACACAGTATTTTACGTTCGTTGTAAATCGTCAGTGTCTTGAGCTAAAAATGATTCAGTGCATATACAATAGCTCTTAAAAATGTCGTTTCACCTGATGTTGGTTGGATGTTGGTTAACGATTCGCGTTTTGTTGCCAAAGCGTCAGCTGCTATTTGCGAACCTGGCTTGGAATGCGTTTTGTTTGTTTGATATCCTAAATTTATGGGACTCATACAGGTAGGTATATGGATTCAGTTATTTTGGACGTCATTTTGAGTAGAGAACAGACATATCAATTACAAACGATTATATACTTTTCAAAGGTTATAAGATCAAAATAAAAATAAAATGCAATTATTTTTATTTTCATCTAATTTTCTTTGAAAAGTTCATTTTCGTTTTACACCATTTAGAAATTCCAGTCATCTGTCGGCTGTAGAAAACAAGGCGGCAACGTCGCGCGATCGACGGCGGCACGTGTGATTTTAATGGATTATAAAAATAAAATTTTGTTTGACACATTATTATAATACTTACTATACTAATACTTACTAGTAGAAGCTATTTATTATAAGTATTATGCATTTGGTATGTAAAATATATCATATTGTGGTAGATAACTTTGTTATGTCAGATTTTTAGATTTATAAAAGGAAATATTTGACACGTATTTTTTTTTAGGTTACTGATTTGAAATGTCACATGACGTCACAATTTCGGCATTTTGTGCATAAGTATAACGTAATTAGGACCCCACTGAACTTAAACTTAAACTTAAAGTATTGTGTGTACAGTTATTAAATAAATAAAATATTTTGTCTTTTCTACACCCCAGTCATCTACCCCATTATATTTTTCGTCAATTTGAAGTCCTTCACCTCAATACATTAATCCCGATTGAGAACCATTTATCTGAACACGAATAAAAAGTATTCCCATACCGACCCAAGCCACATCTTAAAGGTTATCCGACTTCTTAAATGGAGACGAATAAACCAAAAAATAAAACGTTTTTAAGACTCATAAACTTTTAGTTCAGACAAGATAATAAATCTGGAAGAAAGGCTTGCTCCACACATGTAACGAATATCTCCATAAATTATCGGAACAATGTATTTTAAGTCTCGGTCATCACATAAAGTTAAAACTAACTTGGGGTTTTACTGATAATAAATTTGAGGAAATAATCCTTTTTCAAATCGTACGAAAGTATAAAAAGTAATCAAACCTAATATTATAAATGCTAAAGTAACTCTTTCTGTTTATATGTCTGTTACACTTTCACGCTAAATCGATGAACCGATTTTGATGAAACTTGGCATTAAGTAAGTTTGGGTCCTAAGAAAGGGTCGCTTCAAGGTGTCGCTAGCTCTGAGGTCCCGGGTTCGATCCCCGGACGGGTCAATGCAGAAACTCACTTTTCTATATTGTCCCGAGTTGGGTGTTTGTGGTACCTTCGTTGTTTCTGAATTCCATAACACAAGTGCTTTAGCTACTTACTTTGGGTTCAGAGCAATGTATGTGATGTTGTCCGCATTTATTTATTTATTTATTAATATCCCGTTCCATTAATTTTTTTAATTTAATCCCTTCTCACTTCAGCAAGTTTCCCGTGTATCGAAATCTTAAGATTCTCCTGTCCTACTAACCTAATAACGAAAATGAGGTCCTTTTTATAAATAAATCGACATCTGAATCATTGGGGCTTACTCATTGTGAGAGCTTTATATAGGTAACACACTTCAGTCGATTCTTTAGATATAGGTATTTTTAGCTATTTTGGGGATTCATATGTTCTCACTGTTGCAAATCTAAAGATGAGATGTACTTAGAGTTTGTTCTATGGCTAACAGATGGCAACTTTTAGATGTTTTGGATATTATAATAATTACTAGCTGTACCCGGCATGCGTTGCAATGCAATTTTTTCTACCTAGCACCTGCCTACTACCTACCTACTACCACTAAGGGGTATGAAAAATAGATAGTAGCCGATTCTCAGACCTACTGAATACGCATATAAAATTTCATAAAAATCGGTCAAGCCGTGTCGGAGGAGTATGGTAACTAACATTGTGACACGAGAATTTTATATATAAGACTAGCTGTACCCGGCATGCGTTGCAATGCAATTTTTTCTACCTAGCACCTGCCTACTACCTACCTACTACCACTTAGGGGTATGAAAAATAGATAGTAGCCGATTCTCAGACCTACTGAATACGCATATAAAATTTCATAAAAACGGTCAAGCCGTGTCGGAGGAGTATGGTAACTAACATTGTGACACGAGAATTTTATATATAAGACTAGCTGTACCCGGCATGCGTTGCAATGCAATTTTTTCTACCTAGCACCTGCCTACTACCTACCTATCTGCCTACTACCTACCTACTACCACTTAGGGGTATGAAAAATAGATAGTAGCCGATTCTCAGACCTACTGAATATACATATAAATTTTCATAAAAATCGGTCAAGCCGTTGCGAAGGAGTATGGTAACTAACATTGTGACACGAGAATTTTATATATAAGATAAATTAAGCACAGGCTAAAACGAGGTAAAGAGACCTAAGAGGCCTACCGAAGTCATCCTGAGTATAATTAAGCTTTTACTCCTTCAACAATTTTTTTGGTGAAATCATAAGGGCCTTCCCCTAAAAGTCGCAAAATCTACAAAACGCATATGAGTAAGAGATAATTAGCTTATCACTTTTATTGACAGTATAGAATAAAACTGAAGGACTGAGTTTATTTTATTTATTTATTAATAAAAGTACAGCCACATCACATACATTTAAGATTAAAATTTACAATTAAAGTGGTCTGTTGCACGTGACAATAATGGCGTACATAACAAATTCTTCGGCTCGGCGATAAAATATAATCCCACCAAAAACATTCAATGTAAAAAAAAGCCAAGTCTCTCTATGCAATTCTTCCGTCGTAAAAAGTTTTGAGATCGCATAGGAGCCAAGTCCTGTTCAACTTAATTTGTAATAATAAATCAATATTTTGTGACTATATCAAAAGTTTTGTTTACATTACAATAACAGTGACTTGGCCATGAGCACAAGTTAAAGGTCGTTTGCTCCTTGTACAAAATCATGTCCATAATATATTATATATCATGGACATGATTTTGTAACTGATTGGAATTTGAGATCACTATGGACTAAACATGCGCCATAGTGCATGTGCAGTTCACTGATCTTGGATGATACCGACTGTCGGTTAAGGTGTCCTGATATTATTTATTATTTACTTGCAACTCCTCCAAATATGCCGCTTTATATTTGTATCTTATTGTGCTCATGGCCAAGTCACTATTATTGTAATGTAAACAAAACTATTGATATAGTCACAAAATATTGATTTATTATTACAAATTAAGTTGAACAGGACTTGGCTCCTATGCGATCTCAAAACTTTTTACGACGGAAGAATTGCATAGAGAGACTTGGCTTTTTTTTACATTGAATGTTTTTGGTGGGATCTCATTTATTTTTTGTAGGTCTCTTTCTTTTCTTTTTATAAATAAACAAAATTGTTATAAAAAATATTTGCTTTTTGTACATAAACAAAGAACAAAGTTAACAATGCAGTCAAAATTCATATACCATGTTCTTGTAAAACCGCAAATATAAATTTGTTTCATATTATTTACTGAGGTATATAATTTATTACCGTTTTTATAATTTTCTCTTTACATGTAGCTAAAAACCTATCTTGGTGCCAAATTTGAAGGTTCTAAGTTTGCTAGAAGTACCTTAGATTTTTGATGATCGGTCAGTGAGTGAGTCAGTGAGTGACAAAATGGTGTAACTTTGATCGCTCATAACTAGTAAACTATTGGTTCAAATGTCATGTAATTTTGAGGCTGAGCTTGTTTTAATACTTACTCTAGGTCATCGAAAACCTAAACCCCTAGCTTTGTCCGTATCGATGATACAGGGGGGGTGAAATAGCCGCGAAACGCTTCGAGAAAAGAATGGTACGGCCGTGCCCGTTTTGCTCGAGACTTGGCTGGGGCACTGCCGTGCCCCCAGATTATTATCTAAAAAAAACTGAAACTGAGTTAGTAGGTATTACATTTATTTTACATTCAACATCATAGTCTAAACTGCAGTAAACTTGCCTTTATTTACGCGCAAAATATGGAACTGAGCTTCCTCTAATTCAGTAAAGTGCGGACCTAAAAATAAACCGATTTTAGACTATATTAAGCTTACAGAACCCTCATTCATGAGGTACTCTATACAGCTACACATTTTAGCTAACTAACAAGAATTTTGTATTTAACGTTAGTTAGTGGTAGTTCAACTTGTACCAGTTAAATGTTAATGGTTATTGTTACATGACTCATGGCGCCAGCTAACCTAATGTGGTCTTATTGACGACCTCCGTGGTCGAGTGGCGTACGCACCGGTTTCAAGGTGACGCTAGCTCTGAGGTCCCGAGTTCGATCCCCAGTCGGGTCAATGTAGAAACCAACTTTTCTACATTGCCTCGGGTCTGGGTGTTTGTGGTACCTTCGTTGTTTCTGAATTCCATAACACAGGTGCTTTAGCTACATACTTTGGGTTCAGGGCAATGTATGTGATGTTTTCCGCATTTATTATTTATTCTTATGTCCTCTTAAAAAGACGTCGAAATAAATATGATGTCATTCAGTAAGACGTCTCTCTTCAAGACTCACTATGTTTTCAATATAATGTCGGGTTATTAAGAGTACCTAAACCCCTTTTATTCGATATATGTATTACTAGCGACCCGCCCCCATTTTGGTAGGTAGTCAAATCATATTAGACACACGCACTTTGCTTTTGAACCACTCTCTTCAATCCAATTTTTCGGTAGTTTTTGAGTTGATCGCGTTCAGACAGACAGACGCGGTATGTGTCTTTTATTTATTTATTTGTTACCAACTTATACTAACAGTTTACAAAACCAGACGTACAAGTTATAATTTTTTAATATGTAAAGATAGATGTAGATAGAAGACGATGCCTAATTTTCAGATTCTTTATTTGTTTTAAACACCGATCATTGGTTAGTGGAATCAAATGACGGCCATTGTTTACAGAATAATGTAGCTACACTAAAATCCATAATATACTTTAAAAAAACATTTAATACTAAGACCCGAGTTAAGCGTGTCAGTGACGTAAATATCCTTATTTCATGTTAATTGACCTCATTAGAACGAATGCGTCACACCTTACGTTGTTTCAGATGTGATTATGTTGTTTTAGTCATTCTGTTTACGTTTCGCAATGTGTGTTGTATTATCAGGCTTGTGTGTAATGAAAAGACGTATTTTTCCTCTAGGACAAACTAAGTTAAGTCTCTACTCAAGCTGTATTTGTATTATAAAATAAATGACTTTTATAGTCTCGTGTAAATCAGGAAAAAATTGCAGACAATCAAACCAAACGGAGATCGTGCGCTGTGGCGTTCCTTGGGGAGGCCTATGTCCAGCAGTGGACTGCAACAGGCTGATATGATGATGATGATGAAACCAAACGGAAATCTATTTGGACTTTCGAATTCGTTTCAGATGTTAGCCAAAACACATGTTTTTATGATTACATGATTATCCATACCATCAGTAGCGGATTTATTTTTTAGTTTAGTTATAACTATTTAGTTAAATCCAATTCATACAAATTCTATACGACTTATTAATGTGTTGATATTCTTATTAATAGGTCTTATAGTCGGTAAGAACTTACTGGGTTTTTCTATGAAATTCTCAGTAGCAGGTCGGAGTTTGGATTTGTGCCCGGTTAGTGGCAATAGGCTCGCCCACTATTACATGGGACCTAAACATACCGGCGAACTGTGGGTGTACATTGGTACACCTCTGCCTAACCCTTCGGGGATACAGGCGTGATGGTATGTTATGTTATGTTATGTAAGAACTTAGTATTAAAACGATTATTGTATTCTCATCACCCACTTTTCATTACCCTTTCATCTAAGGTGTATACCATACCATTACAATTTTATTAAAAATACATAAGCAGCTTTACATTATTTAAAAACCGGAATACATCTATAAATAGCCTAGCGTTATTATATGCTGAACCCAAAATTGATTACAAAAAGCTCTTTGATCTGAAATACATAGCTAACAGCTGTCTGATGAAACACTTATATTATACTAGCTGTGCCTGCGACTTCGTTCGCGTGGATGACGAAACTTAGCAATGAGTTTTTAACCGCAAAATTTGTTTGTTTTTTATTGTTTTTGCGTGATACCTGAACAAACAAACAGACAGACAACATTTTTTTTTCACTCTTTTGAGTTCGGTGTCGGTCTAGTAACACCACCCGCCATTTTTTTTTTTTATATTTTCAATGTAGAGTATTTTCACTTCTACAGATTCTTTATAAGTATATAGATTAATTGATTTATTGTTAAGACACCATTCTCTTTCATGAGTAATAACTGTAATAAGATGCCTTGATTTAATTGGAGCGAGTTATTTATGGAAATGCATTCACCTGTTACTGTATTCTGGTGGCAAGTATCCTTCGATATCATAAATCCATCTTCAAGTTATAAATAAATGTGGACAACATCACATACATTGCTCTGAACCCAAAGTAAGTAGCTAAAGCATTTGTGGTATGGAATCGGAGACAACGAAGGCACCACAAACACTCAGAACCAAGACAATGTAAAAAGTGGTTTTCTACATGAATCTTGCCGATAATCGGAGCTTTCTGATTATTTAATTTAATTGTATGTATTTGTGTAACAAAACGTAAATTTCCGAGAGTTCTATTTTCATTTTTTTCATCATCATCATCTCCCTGCCCTGTTCCCAATTATTTGGGGTCAGCGCAATGCGTATTCAGCTTCCATTCATCTCTACAACTCATCATCTCAGCATTCACTCCTTTCTTTCTCATATCATCTGTCACACAATCCTTCCATCTCTTTTTTGGTCTTCCTCTGCATGTATACCCATCCACATTCATACTCATAACTCGTCTAGTTACGTGACTTTCATCCCTCCTCATAACATATCCATATCACGACATTAATTTTTTATGGTTCTAAAAATGTTCTGCAATGAGCAAGCGTGGTGATCAATGCTCGTGCCTTCTCTATATGAGAAGAGGCCTGTGCCCAGCAGTGGGACGTTTATAGGGTGGTATTACTTATTTATTATTGTTATATAGTAGTTTATTTCCTTAGAACAAGAGCAATTGCGTTACACATGCTAATTATGAAACAGATATGTATAAATAATCACGTAACTAGCACAGTCATCCACAAAATAATACAACATTTTGGAGCAAATAATTACAAAGTCAAAAAATGGTTAAGCGATTTAAATTTTCTTTTTCTGTTATCAAAGAAAACCATTTCTTCAAAGTTGAAAATGTGGAAATGAGTTTTGTTTTCTCACTAACATTTAAAATACACTTCAAAGGAATTCTTAGAACACCTAGATGTAGCAAATTATATCTAGACTAGACAACAGACATACTTATTAGATAAATAGAAATTAAGTGTGGCCTGAAAATGTCTGAAAACAGTCGAGCTTTGACAGAAAAATTGGTGTCATTGAGGTAAAAAGATTCTAGATCGAGATCTTGAAAAGGACATATCTATCAGAAAATATCGGTAAATCGATAGCAGAAATTGGGCGTTAGTTTAAATCCAAAGTCCCGTAAACAGTGCTCGGCTGCTGAATCAGCATAGCTCGTGTCTTCCCTATATGAGAAAAGATGTTTGCCCAGTAGGACAATTACTGGCTGCTATTATTACCTACTATTTATATTTTCACCTCATCTCGCTGCCCTATTCCCAATTATATGAGGTGTGAAGCGTTTTATTACTACTCGGCATCTCAGCTTTTACTCCTTATCCTGCTCCTCTTTCACATATCGCCTTTCACACAATCCACCCGAAATTGATTTTTCGGTCTTGCTATTATACCCACTGTCACACTCATAACTTGTTTAGTTAGGTACGTATTCCTTTTTTTATGGATTTGGACAAATTTAAAAGACCCCTTGTTGTATTTTTCATATGATAAGTAAGTATATTCTTCCAATACACATAATGCTCGTGCCGTCTCTATATGGGAGGAGGCCTGTGCCCAGCAGTGGGACGTTTATAGGTTGGATTATTCTTATTATACTGTTGCAAATCTAAAGACGAGATGTACTTAGAGTTTGTTCTATGGACTACTAACAGATGGCAACTTTTAGATGTTTTGGATATTATAATAATTATAAATTAAGCTCAGGCTAAAACGAGGTAAACAGACCTAAATTTCATCTGTGATCATTTAATTATGGATAATAAACGGGTGTTTTTGTAAGCCAAAAATTTTATTTTATTTAATGGTAGGTAAAATATAAATGGTATTTTTGGGTGGAGGCCTAAGGCTAAGGCCGAAGTAATCCTGAGTATAATCAAGCTTTTACTTTTACATTTTTTTGGCGAAATCATAAGGGCTTCAGCCAAAGGACGCAAAAACGACAAAACGCATATGAGTAAGAGATAATAGCTTATGACTTTTATTGACAGTATAGAATAAAACTGAAGGACTGAGTTTATTTCATTTATTTATTAATAAAAGTACAGCCACATCACATACATTTAACATTTAAATTTACAATTAAAGTGGTCTGATGCACGTGACAATAATGGCATACATAACATTTACAATTCTTCGGCTCGGTGATAAAACATAATTATTATCTAAAAGAGACTGAAACTGAGTTAGTAGGTATCACGTTAATTTTACTGTCAACATCATAGTCTAAACTGCAGTAAACTTTCCTTTATTTACGCGCAAAATATGGAACTAAGCTTCCTCTAATTCAGTAAAGTGCGGACCTAAAAATAGACCGAAATTCTTGCAATTTTAGACTATTTAAGCTTACAGAACCCTCATTCATAAGAACTCTATTCAGCCAGACATTTTAGCTAAGTAACAAGAATTTTGTATTTAACGTTAGCTAGTGGTAGTTCAACTTGTACCAGTTAAATGTTAATGGTTATTGTTACATGACTCATGGCGCCAGCTAACCTAATGTGGTCTTATTGACGACCTCCGTGGTCGAGTGGCGTACGCACCGGTTTCAAGGTGACGCTAGCTCTGAGGTCCCGAGTTCGATCCCCAGTCGGGTCAATGTAGAAACCAACTTTTCTACATTGCCTCGGGTCTGGGTGTTTGTGGTACCTTCGTTGTTTCTGAATTCCATAACACAGGTGCTTTAGCTACATACTTTGGGTTCAGGGCAATGTATGTGATGTTTTCCGCATTTATTATTTATTCTTATGTCCTCTTAATAAGACGTCGAAATAAATATGATGTCATTCAGTAAGACGTCTCTCTTCAAGACTCACTATGTTTTCAATATAATGTCGGGTTATTAAGAGTACCTAAACCCCTTTTATTCGATATATGTATTACTAGCGACCCGCCCCCATTTTGGTAGGTAGTCAAATCATATTAGACACACGCACTTTGCTTTTGAACCACTCTCTTCAATCCAATTTTTCGGTAGTTTTTGAGTTGATCGCGTTCAGACAGACAGACGCGGTATGTGTCTTTTATTTATTTATTTGTTACCAACTTATACTAACAGTTTACAAAACCAGACGTACAAGTTATAATTTTTTAATATGTAAAGATAGATGTAGATAGAAGACGATGCCTAATTTTCAGATTCTTTATTTGTTTTAAACACCGATCATTGGTTAGTGGAATCAAATGACGGCCATTGTTTACAGAATAATGTAGCTACACTAAAATCCATTATATACTTTAAAAAACATTTAATACTAAGACCCGAGTTAAGCGTGTCAGTGACGTAAATATCCTTATTTCATGTTAATTGACCTCATTTGAACGAATGCGTCACACCTTACGTGGTTTCAGATGTGATTATGTTGTTTTAGTCATTCTGTTTACGTTTCTCAATGTGTGTTGTATTATCAGGCTTGTGTGTAATGAAAAGACGTATTTTTCCTCTAGGACAAACTAAGTTAAGTCTCTACTCAAGCTGTATTTGTATTATAAAATAAATGACTTTTATAGTCTCGTGTAAATCAGGAAAAAATTGCAGACAATCAAACCAAACGGAGATCGTGCGCTGTGGCGTTCCTTGGGGAGGCCTATGTCCAGCAGTGGACTGCAACAGGCTGATATGATGATGATGATGAAACCAAACGGAAATCTATTTGGACTTTCGAATTCGTTTCAGGTGTTAGCCAAAACACAAGTTTTATGATTACATGATTATCCATACCATCAGTAGCGGATTTATTTTTTAGTTTAGTTATAACAATTTAGTTAAATCCAATTCATACAAATTCTATACGACTTATTAATGTGTTGATATTCTTATTAATAGGTCTTATAGTCGGTAAGAACTTAGTATTAAAATGATTATTGTATTCTCATCACCCACTTTTCATTACCCTTTCATCTAAGGTGTAAAGATTACAATTACAGTTACAATTTTATTAAAAAAATTTTTTGAAAAAAAAAAAACCGACTTCAAAAATCGATAAAAGCACTAAAAAGTTAAAAATAATTCAATAACCTACCTATATTAATAAACCTAACCTAAACTACGATTAACCAATAATACAATTTAACAATTTTTGGAGTCGGTGCCAAGCTAAGTAATGAAACGACTGGTAATTCCTGAGTATATTGATGTGTATTGTGTTTGTAAAAATATATTATTAATATTGTTAAGTGTAAACGTTAGAATCTTTTGTCTTTGTGTCTTAATATTAGGTAATCTGTCATAAAGTATTTTTGTTGTTTTCCGATTAGAATTAATATTTAGAAGCTGTAAGTTTTGTATATTGCTTGGCCCCGACTCCAAAAAAATGTTAAATTGTATTATTGGTTAATCGTAGTTTAGGTTAGGTTTATTAATATAGGTAGGTTATTGAATTATTTTTAACTTTTTAGTGCTTTTATCGATTTTTGAAGTCGGTTTTTTTTTTTTCAAAAAATTTTTTTATTTGTTTATTTTTAGTGTCATATTTGTAATCTTAGATAATATGGGTAGGCCTTCAGCTGACACCCTTTCATCATCCTCATGATAATTTCCATCAAACGCAATCCAGTGCCCCGCATCTCACATCCAACGAATTCCCGCTACATTCACAAGGTCATCTTGGCTTCATCATCAGATCTGATAGTAGAATGGTTCTTATTGAACGTAAATGCTTCACTTGTTGTAGAAAATACCAAAATCGCTATACGTTTTCCTATAAAATTTGAAGAGTTCCCTCGATTTCGCCAAGATTCCATCATCAGATCCCGACTTGGTGACTATGGGACCATTTGGGAAGTATACCCTTTCCAACAAAGAAAAAATATTTCAAATCGGTTGGAAAGCAACGGAGTTATGCGCGAACAAACATAAAAAAAAAAAATAAAAAAAAAAAAAAAAAAAAAAAAAACATACAAACATCCGAATTGAGAACCTCCTCCTTTTTTTTAAAGTCGGTTAAAAATACATGCAGCTTAACACTCTTTAAAAACCGGAATACATCTATAAATAGCCTAGCGTTATTATAATATATGCTGAACCCAAAACTGATTACAAAAAGCTCTTTGATCTGATATACATAGCTAACAGCCGTCTGATGAAACACTTATATTATATTAATTGATTTATTGTTAAGACGCCATTCTCTTTCATGAGTAATCTATACATATAATAAATCTGTAGAAAAGTAATTTTTGTACATTGAAGAAATTGAAAAAAAAAATAGCCAGCGTGTTAAAGGATAACTAACAGAACCCATTTCCATCATTTTTAAAATTTTTGTCTGTTTGTCTGTTTGTCTGTTTGTTTGTGCACACATCACGTAAAATCTACGAATTCAATGCAGTCAATGTTTATATACAAAAATTATACACAACTTGAGGTATAACTTAGTTTTTGTTTCATCGAAATCGGTTCACTCTATCAAAAGATATGATTAATTTAGTGAGTTCAAGAAGTAAAATATTACAACACGCAATTCAGTACAGTAATTGCATTACAACTCTCTTTTGCCGGGGGTCAGATTTTATGTTACAGGTATCAAACATAAACTACTTAATCGAATGGTGTAAAAAATTGAGAGGTTGTTTTTAAGAAATCGTAGATGGTTGTTAGCTATGTTGAAACGTGCTATTGAATCTAGCTGATAAAGGGTGGAGCTTTAAATTTCCAAAATAATTTTCTCAACTGCACATATAAATTGGCATTATTGACAGATAAACAAGAGGGTAACCATGGCAGACTGAGGTAGCCATAGCAATCTTCAATTTGATTAGTACCTATATTTTAGTGAACTAGCTATCGAAGTAAACAGCTTGGCGGTTGAACGATTGGAAATGAGTGATCTTGCTGCAAGTTCAAATCCGGTTGTTAATGATTGTATTTTTTTTCATGCGTCCATTTTCTTATATAAGTTTGAATTTTTTGATACCCAAGTTCAAATCTCAGTAGAGATAACTCTTTTTGTGTTTTACTAACGTATCTTTTTTAAGTAAAAAAATTAATTTGTAACATTTTGTTGTATTTTTAGTCGCAATAAACGACATCTTTAAGTCGTGAATTTTTTCTCAACCGATATATAATTTTACAATTATTTAGTGTTTGTAGTTACTAATCTCCATAGGTAAGTTTGTTCCTCATTGCTGATCATGGAGGAACAAACGTGCATGGCATATACCGTAAAGTGATTCAGGCGTAAATGTCCTGGCCATTTGCCTGGAAATTTACCCATTCGCTTCTGACTTGAAAACGTAAGCTTCCCCATAGATCACTTTATAGTTGGTTAAAAACTTTAATCCACTTTCAAACTATTTTTCCAACATAATGTGTAATGTTTTCTATTGGTCATCTATATTATATTCCATGGACAAGATCTTTTTGTATTTGTTATTTATTTTCTTTTACCCTAAAACCCAATGATCTTTTTATCACACAATCTTTAGTATGTACTACCTCTTTAATATTCTTTAAAAGGTAGCTTGCTTCTCATGTAGGTTTTTATGCGTACATGATGTTTTATTTATGTGTTTAAATTTCATAAAGTTTTTGTACCCTATTACCGGAAGGTTGGGCCAAAACCCTAAATAAAATAAACTTTCTATCGCATTCTCTACATTTTAAAATATATACGTACGGCATTTAAGCCCATCACCTTATGCTGCACCTTACACTTAATTAAGCGAATTGTACAGGATACAGCCTCTGACTTTAATCAGGGTAGAATGAGATTGCCCTTAGACAGCTATTACTTAATCTTTCCAAACAAATAATTTTAAACACAGTTTTGGTAATTCTGCCACTGCGCCTCTCAAACGGTACGTCAACTTTTTGTAACTACCTCCTCTTTCAGTTTCATGGGTCTCATGTCAGTCACTGCCTATCTGATATCCACTCTCAATTTAACGGCGTTGTTCAATTTCGAGGTTTCGCACCAAAACCTCGCGCCCTGTAGTCTCACTAGGGACTACGGTACCAACGAGAACGAGAACTAATTTGTTTTTATGGATTCGGTTTTTGGGTGCCCTTTGCCATTTACTGCCTAGAGCGACAACTGCTTTCACTTTAACTCAGAGTTGGCGCTGCCAGTAGACTCAATACCAAAACATTGACCTTCAATTATTGTAACCAACTGGGTAAAGCAAAAAAGAGAAAACATACTACATATATAAAAAAGAAGATGAAAGAGTCAGTTCATATTTTGGACATTGACATCGAAAGCCACCATGAAAATGATAATTTTTTCTCACGGTTCTGGACTTGGAAGATAAATCTAAAATTTTTAAACAAAGTAGCATCAAAACCAATCCTTAAAATTTTTAGAGGTAAGCTAATTATATAATTATGACGATGGTACTTTTTTATTTTGAGAATTTATACAAACAGCAACATTTGTGACAAAATTTACTCGGCAGTAGGCAGTTCGTGTTAGTGGCCCTCTATATCACAGTCAAATATTTATTCATAAAGATGAATGATAGGTATATAAGCGAACAACGTCGCGGGTACAGCTAGTAATATTATAAAGCTGAAGAGTTTGTTTGTTTGTTTGGTTGAACGCGCTAATCTCAGGAAGTACTGGTTAGAATTGAAAAAATCTTTTTGTGTTAGATAGTCCATTTATCGAGGAAGGCTTTAGGATATATAACATCACGCTGCGACCAATAGGAGCGAAGCAGCAGTGAAAAATGTCACAAAAACGGGGGAAAATATTCATACTTGAAAGCTTCCGTTGCGTGCGCTGCGTAGACGGTTCGAGTTACCCAAAATATATGTATGAAAGAATTGTTCCTCTTTGAATGATCTAAAAAAATGTCTGGACAGTATATGTCTATCTTTTAAAATTGACTCACTATAACGTTTTTTAAGGTAATCATTTGGTCGAAATAAATGCATTATCTATACTAATATTATAAAGCTGAAGAGTTTGTTTGTTTGTTTGTTTGTTTGGTTGAACGCGCTAATCTCAGGAAGTACTGGTTAGAATTGAAAAAATCTTTTTGTGTTAGATAGTCCATTTATCGAGGAAGGCTTTAGGATATATAACATCACGCTGCGACCAATAGGAGCGAAGCAGCAGTGAAAAATGTCACAAAAACGGGGGAAAATATTCATACTTGAAAGCTTCCGTTGCGTGCGCTGCGTAGACGGTTCGAGTTACCCAAAATATATGTATGAAAGAATTGTTCCTCTTTGAATGATCTAAAAAAATGTCTGAGACAGTATATGTCTATCTTTTAAAATTGACTCACTATAACCTTTTTTAAGGTAATCATTTGGTCGAAATATATGCATTATTGCCAATTATTTGCTACAGAGTTTTATCAACATAATCTATACTAATATTATAAAGCTGAAGAGTTTGTTTGTTTGTTTGTTTGTTTGGTTGAACGCGCTAATCTCAGGAAGTACTGGTTAGAATTGAAAAAATCTTTTTGTGTTAGATAGTCCATTTATCGAGGAAGGCTTTAGGATATATAACATCACGCTGCGACCAATAGGAGCGAAGCAGCAGTGAAAAATGTCACAAAAACGGGGGAAAATATTCATACTTGAAAGCTTCCGTTGCGTGCGCTGCGTAGACGGTTCGAGTTACCCAAAATATATGTATGAAAGAATTGTTCCTCTTTGAATGATCTAAAAAAATGTCTGCGACAGTATATGTCTATCTTTTAAAATTGACTCACTATAACGTTTTTTAAGGTAATCATTTGGTCGAAATTAATGCATTATTGCCAATTATTTGCTACAGAGTTTTATCAACATAATCTATACTAATTATATATAATTATATCATTTACGCAGAAATACTTTTTTTTTAACTTCTTAATCGTGGTCATAATAACAGAAATTGACGCGGACGAAGTCGCGGGGATCAGCTAGTAACTATAATAAGATGCCTTGATTTAATTGGAGCGAGTTATTTATGGAAATGCATTCACCTGTTACTGTATTCTGGTGGCAAGTATCCTTCGATATAATAAATCCATCTTCCAGATATAAATAAATGTGGAGAACATCACATACATTGCTCTGAACCCAAAGTATTTGTGGTATGGAATCGGAGACAACGAAGGCACCACAAACACTCAGAACCAAGACAATGTAAAAAGTGGTTTTCTACATGAATCCTGCCGATAATCGGAAACGTCTGATTATTTAATTTAATTGTATGTATTTGTGTAACAAAACGTAAATTTCCGAAAGTTCTATTTTAATTTTTTTCATCATCATAATCTCCCTGCCCTGTTCCCAATTATTTGGGGTCAGCGCAATGCGTATTCAACTTCCATTCATCTCTACAACTCATCATCTCAGCATTCACTCCTTTCTTTCTCAAATTATCTGTCACACAATCCTTCCATCTCTTTTTTGGTCTTCCTCTGCATGTATACCCATCCACATTCATACTCATAACTCGTCTAGTTACGTGACTTTCATCCCTCCTCATAACATGTCCATACCACGACATTTTTTTTTTTTTATGGTTCTAAAAATATTCTGCAATGAGCAAGCGTGGTGATCAATGCTCGTGCCTTCTCTATATGGGAAATGGCCTGTGCCCAGCAGTGGGACGTTTATAGGGTGGTACCTATTACTTATTATTGTTATATAGTTGTTTATTTCCTTAGAACAAGAGCAATTGCGTTACACGTGTTAATTATGAAACAGATATGTATAAATAATCACGTAACTAGCACAGTCATCCACAAAATAATATAATATTTGGGAGCAAATAATTACAAAGTCTAAAAAAAATGGTTAAGCGATTTAAATTTTCTTTTTCTGTTATCAAAGAAAACCATTTCTTCAAAGTTGAAAATGTGGAAATGAGTTTTGTTTTCTCACTAACATTTAAAATATACTTCAAAGGAATTCTTAGAACACCTAGATGTAGCAAATTATATCTAGACTAGACAACAGACATACTTATTAGATAAATAGAAATTAAGTGTGGCTTGAAAATGTCTGAAAACAGTCGAGCTTTGACAGAAAAATTGGTGTCATTGAGGTAAAAAGATTCTAGATCGAGATCTTGAAAAGGACATATCTATCAGAAAATACCGGTCAATCGATAGCAGAAATTGGGCCTAAGTTTAAATCTGAAGTCTCGTGATCGATGCTCGGCTGCTGAGTCAGCATAGCTCGTGTCTTCCCTACATGAGAAAAGATGTTTGCCCAGTAGGACAATTACTGGCTGCTATTATTACCTACTATTTATATTTTCACCTCATCTCCCTGCCCTGTTCCCAATTATATGAGGTGTGAAGCGTTTTATTACTACTCGGCATCTCAGCTTTTACTCCTTATCCTGCTCCTCTTTCACATATCGCCTTTCACACAATCCACCCGAAATTGATTTTTCGGTCTTGCTATTATGCCCACTGTCACACTCATAACTTGTTTAGTTAGGTACGTATTCCTTTTTTTATGGATTTGGACAAATTTAAAAGACCCCTTGTTGTATTTTTCATATGATAAGTAAGTATATTCTTCCAATACACATAACAGAAATAATAAATAAAGGTTATTTACAAAGATGAATGGTAATGCAGCATGCTTGATATCTGGATAACCTCAAACCATCCCACGATCTACATTCATCAACAGTGACAACGACGTACGTAAAAGCAACCTTATTCCTTGGTAATAAAGGTGTTTTTAATGTCAGTGTTACTGTTCAGGACTGTACAGTTGTGAGGCACGTGCTTTGTTTGAAAAGAGATTTTTTTGAAGTTGTTCATGATGCACTTTTATGGATGCATTGCATTGATATTTTGTTTATACTATAACCTGCCCAGGAGTATGAAGAATCATTGTACCAAGTTTCGTTAAAATCCGTCGAGTAGTTTTTGTTTCTATAAGGAACATACAGATAGACAGACAGACAAAAATTTTACTGATTGCATTTTTGGCATCAGTATCGATCACTAATCACCCCCTGATAGTTATTTTGAAAATGTATTTCATGTACAGAATTTACCTCTCTACAGATTTATTATAAGTATAGATTTTAGTTGATTTTTCTTGATTTTTAAATATATGAATATAATAATACCTATATCTATCGAATTGAAAAACCTCCTAATTTTTATTCGAAAATAATAATAACGTCTGTCCATCCACATACAATAATATTTGCGCCACTAACTCTTTACCTATAATCAAAGCAAATGTTTCTCGAAAACCATAAACACCGAACACAACAGATAATAAAACAGCACCACAATAAAATTTGATTACAAAACGGCAAACAACACTTGAAATCGTTGAATTTTTAAATATGATTGAGTTGGTCCATCCCACGCATTTTACTGAAATAGCTATTGATTTGAATCTTACAATTGGTACTTACCTGTACTATGAAATCTTAAAGCAAAACTGAACGCGCTGTGGGAGCGAGACGGCGCTCTACTCTCGCGTAGCGGCGTCTCGCTTACACAATACCAAATGTCGTGCTTTAAGATTTCATGGTACAAATATAGTTCAGCTTCGAGTATTCTTGATGGGCCTGTTGGTCTAATGGTTAGTGATCCTAACTGCTGAACCGGAGGTCGTGGATTCGATTTCCATCCAGAAAAAATGTTTGTGTGATGAGCACGATCATTTGTTCTGGGTGTATTTTATCTATAATATATGTATGTATTTAGAAATTTAAAAGTATGTTAATCAGTTTTCTGGTTATTATTGTAAATAACCAGAAAACTGACTCCTTGAAACCATACTCTGCCTAGTTTGGGATCAGTATGTCTATTCTGTTAATAATTTCGGTGACAGGTGAAAGTGAAGTGACAATAAAGCTCACTTCAAAAGTGAACCCAATTGGCCTTGATTTAGAATTCAAATTCGAGAATACGTATTTGACATCTCACCGCGGATTCCGCTGTCGAGACATGAAAATAATGTTACAGAATAGCACGGCAGATGGCCGTGTGTGAGTTGTCCCAAGGTATTGCATTATATTCTTTTCGTGATTAATGGCGGATTGCACGAGCAGAATTAACGCGATCAGTTTAAGTTAATCTTTAATTGAGTTCAGATACTATTTCTCACTGTTCTTTGACAGGTACAACGTAAAAATGTTTTATTAGATCTTTGAATTCTAACCTAAATACCTAGGCTATTACTAACTATAGGCATCTAGCCAAAAACCTTTCTAGTGTGATGAACGATCTGATTTTTATGAACATTAATATGAACTCTCGTGTTAGTTGTTTGGCTCTATATCTTCATAATTCATTTATTAGAAGCATTATTTTGACGGGCCTGCTGGTCTAGTGGTTAGTGACCCTGACTGCTATACCGGAGGTCGTGGGTTCGATTCCCACCCAGGACAAATGTTTGTGTGATGAGCACGATCATTTGTTCTGGTTGTCTGGGTGTAATTTATCTATAATATGTATGTATTTAGAAATATATAAGTATGTTTATCAGTTGTCTGGTTACCATAACACAAGCTCTGCTTGGCTTGGGATCAGATAACCGTGTGTGAGTTGTCCCGAAATATTATTATTATTATTATAAAGATTCTGTGTAACACCGTTAATTGAAATCTTTTAATGTAATTTTTTTTGCATAAAATGCATATAAGTATTTTAAGTTAAATAAAAGCATAAATCTGTAAAATTAAAGACTATTAATTAATCTCTTACTTATTTTATTTCTTAGAATACTTATTTTCGACTATGAGAATAAAGAAAACAATGTTCATCTACCTTTTAAGTATGTGATCGGCTACGCTTCATCGAATGCGAAGAATAGACCTAAATTGGCATATCTTGTGTTAGATAATATCGGTCTGTGTTCTACTTCTGCCCCATCTGGGCAAATCAAAAAAATTACTGTGTATTACTCTTATTAATAGAGAGAAAGCAAACATTATTCCCTTTGCAAGAAAATTCAGTACTTAAATAAAATTATAACATAATTGAAAATAAGAAAAACTTGTGTAGTATAGTTGTATGATCAAATTCCGTATTTTTTTATTTATTTTTCCTTTTTCCCCTTCATTCTTCTGTCTATATACGTAAGTAAAAAAAATGGTAACTTACCCGAACCAGAATTTTTAAAAATAATTTAGAAACTTTCATTAAAAACTCAAAGCAAACACAGCAAAACACAAAAAAATCAAAAGCAACAATTTTATGATCTGTGAATCATCGTACATCAAAATTAAGTTCACCTTTAATCGGATACTTGTTCTGTGAGGTAAGGGGTATATTTAGAAATGGAAAACGATCGCGGCATCGGTATTTTAATCGTTTCGCTTTAAAGCGCTAAAACTGGTCAAGTGCGAGATGTTTGGCTTCGCGGTTGACGCAAGCAGACTTTATGGCAACCGACCCTAAAAGGAGTAAAGGAATTATTATAACATTTAATTATATTTATCGGCGCTTCGATATTTTTAGTGTTAAGAAACGTGAAAAGGAACTGCTGAAACATTAAAAGCGGGTTGACGTTTCTTGACACTGACGCAACTCCGGGCTCTTTTGCTCGCGGCCGTCGGATGAATAAGAATCCCCTTTTCTCTATGAAGAATCTGCTGGCTCCGCATTGAAGCACGACGTGTTCGGTGGAGTGTCGCTTTACTTAATTCTACTCGCCCACGATAGCTCGGCGATCGCAATGAACGATGATGATAACCAAAAGCCTATATATTTATTTAATCCTTTATTGCACACAAAATAAAATAAAGAAGAAACATGACGTAAAAAAGGCGCCCTTATTGCACCTGGCAATCTCTTCCAGGCTATTTTTTCCTTAGATTAATAAGGTATGGTAAAAAAATATGTAGCTTAGGATAGTAACAGGAGTGAGAAGGGATGAAACGCATGTTAATATCACCGACTTTTTATATGAGACCACCTCTAAAAGAGATTTTTGTTTTTTAAATCGTTGTCCAATCGCACCAGTACGCATCTCCCGTGTGGATGGCCAAATGCATTTAAGTATATAAGGTGCTATAAAAACATCTGCCACGGCTTTAATGGGAGGTAGTATTGTGTTTATAGATTACAATAGTATAGATAAATTATTGATTATTTATCATATTTTTTTTCATACAAAAAAAATTACGTATAAATTTGAATTGATTTATTAGTATAAAACCATCCCGTGTCCTAAGCTGTTGCCGCTCCGCACCGAATTCACGTAATTTGTGAACCACGTTACGCAGAATAGAGTCAATGTTAATTTAACAATTTTATTTTCTAAAATTTAATTAACTGTTCCGGGGTACGAAAGTTCTTCACTATTGTAATCTATAAACACAATACTACCTCCCATTTAAGCCGTGGCAGATATTTTTATAGCACCTTATATATTTTCATATGGAGACGGATAAATCCCTAAGCTTTTTTTTACTTTCAGCCTGAAAGTATGTGTATCACTGGATAGTAGACTCCTTAAATCCCACATAGAAAAGTAAAAATCACTATGGTCCGGTTGCTGAGAGAATGCGTTCCTGACAGGTGGTGCTCAACAGGAAGATATAACTTTAATGTGGCGTAGGATTTATTAAACATAAATTACTATCACTAAAGGCGGAAACATACTTAAGTGTCGTGGCGTGGCGTGACGCGCCAGAAGCATATCGGTTTCATACATTTAATATGGTCGACGCGACACGACACGACACGTAAGTATGTTTCTAACCATATTAAATGTATGAAACCGATATGCTTCTGGCGCGCCACGCCACGCCACGACACGTAAGTATGTTTCCGCCATTACTTGTCATTTCAACGAATAATCTCATTCAAAGCTATATCATTATGCCAGGTTACAATAAACATTACACGGTTTTGTCTTTCCCTTATACAAATGAAGAACTGACATGTGTCAGGCACGTATGCTCTCAGCGGGCGGACCGAGGTTTACATAATTAAGCTGTATTTTAATCCGAGAAAATGTTAGTACCGGCTACTTTATTCGAAGTTATTTTACAGCTTATACTTAGATATAATAAAGGAAGTCTTTAACATTTCCATAAGGCAATAAAAGTCTCAGAACTTTGTAATAATCATATCACGAAGAAGTATTTAATAGCCTTTATAACAGAGACTGAAGTATCTAATACTAAGTTGACCTAGGATGACCTAACGTAGAAACTAGACGTCAGTTTATGGCACCGCGGCTAATCATAAATAGCTGATGACCCCAAGGTTAAGCTAGGGTTTGTTCACAGACTTTACTTTCACCGAAATACTAAATATACGGGAGTAAATTGTGTTTTGAATCGCCATTAACCCATTGCCCATATAAGGCCGACCACGTATTTTTAGATCGGAATAAAGTGCTGAATTTTTCATATAAGGAAAAATTCAGAAGTAAGTATTATACTTATAAATATTTAAATTAAGATTCAAATACGCTAGGGTAACTATTAATTACACCATGTATATAAAAAATGGCTGGGCCCATCTTTGGACACTAGAGATGAATGGTTTGTGTGAAAGATGATATGAGAAAGAAAGGAGTGAATTCTGAGATGACGATTAGTGGTGATGAATGGAAGCTGAATACGCGTTCGCCGACCACGAATAATTGGGAACAGGGCAGGATTATGATGATGACCCATCCATCATCCACCCAGGACATGATGACGATTGACATGTTGGATGTGTCCTACTTAAAAAAAAATGGATTGATGACTGATGGGAACGGGGACTACGCCAGAGAATATGCGGGGTTTAGTTATATTTAAATAAATAAATAAATATCCTGGGACAAATCATACGGTCATCTGATCCCAAACTAAGCAGAGCTTGTACTATGGTGACCAGACAACTGATAAACATACTTATATATTTCTAAATACATATTATAGATAAATTACACCCAGACACAGAACAAATGGTCGTGCTCATCACACAAAGATTTGTCCTGGGTGGGAATCGAACTCACGACCTCCGGTATAGCAGTCAGGGTGACTAACCACTAGACCAACAGACCAGTCATATTTAAGCAAAAATATTCATAGGTAACGATCACTAATCCATGACGCAATAACAAACCGTACGTTTCCAATTCAAAGCGGCTCGTGTTCCTTTCTATTTAACCTATTAATATCAGAACATTCATAACTGATTTATAAGACTCTTTTACGATCGTGGCTTAAACGTTATAGGATTAGGTATATTGCGTTATATCCACCACTCATTTCCTTACTATAGTCAACATAATCATAATATATTTGACGGGCCTGTTGGTCTAGTGGTTAGTGACCCTGACTGCTATACCGGAGGTCGTGGGTTCGATTCCCACCCAGGACAAATGTTTGTGTGATGAGCACGATCATTTGTTCTGTGTCTGGGTGTAATTTATCTATAATATGTATGTATTTAGAAATATATAAGTATGTTTATCAGTTGTCTGGTTACCATAACACAAGCTCTGCTTAGCTTGGGATCAGATAACCGTGTGTGAGTTGTCCCGGAATATTATTTATTATTATTATTATTATATTGGAGACTAGCTGTGCCTGCGACTTCGTTCGCGTGGATGACGAAACTCATCAATGAGTTTTTAACCTCAAAATTAAGTTTTTTTTTTCTTTATATTTTTCGGGGATAAAAACTACCCAGTGTGGTGCCTAGGATAATAAAGAATAATTATTCCAACTTTTAATATAAATAACAATTATACCAAGTTTCATCGTAATCGAACCGGTAGTTTTTGCGTGATACCTGAACAAACAGACAGACAGACAAAAATTTTTTTTTTCACCCTTTTGGTTTCGGTGTCCGTCTAGTAACACCCCCCGCCATTTATTTTTTTGATATTTTCAATGTACAGAATTTTCATTTCTACAGATTTATTATAAGTATAGATTTGAGACATACAGAAATCTTTGGAAGATTCTTCTCCACGAGTTTTGAGAATTATCTAGATATCGATAGTTTACACTTTATAAATGTGACAAAGTTTTGTTTTAATACCGGCCTCTAAATGACCCATTGTTGTGCAAAGCTCATATTAATTATCTTAATTATAATCTCATATTAAATATATTAATCACTTGTCTTAGGATTGTCACTTGTTTGATCGAGATCTATCATGGTTAACGATTGTAGAAATGTCTTTTGGCTTCAGCGGGGCCTACCTACTAACGTTGAGTCTTTAGTATATAAGTGCACCAGTAAAACAAAATGAAGCTTTAATTTGAAATACATTGTTTTTACTCACGAACCAAAATAATTCAGATTGCACATCACGAGATATTTTTGTGAAACACCGACACCCAAACAGTCATAACTGTATACAAACTGTTGATTGATTTTGAACCTTATTCCAAATGAACAGAGGTTGTGTCATTATAGTTATTTTCAGAAGTAATATGAGTCAGTGCATACAAAGTATGCAGGTGCTATGCATCTGAAGACAGCGGGCTTATTTCATAATCTGTTTACAAAGTCTTGCTAATCCTGAAATTTAAAGTGTTTTAGCGTTTTCACTTAGCACACATTGTCTGAGAATGTTATAAACATGTGTGCTTTGGTTTTCAAGCGGGATCTATGTTATGTACCCCTGTCAGACTGTCGCTAATATCATAGAAATGGCCAAAAATCCAGGTTAAAAACTTATTTATAAACTAATTATGTGCCTTTCATCAACTTCCGATAGATCCTTTTTGCGTGATAGACAAACAAACGATCATCCAAACTTTCACATTTATAGCAAAAGTAGAAAGTAGTAGAATGGTTAATATCCCCATATTAACGTAGGTTATTTTTTAGAGGTTTCCTGCCTCAATAAAACAAGGACCCCTTACAGGATTACATATTTGTCCATAATATAGTGACGACCTCCGTGGTCGAGTGGCGTACGCACCGGTTTCAAGGTGTCGCTAGCTCTGAGGTCCCGGGTTCGTTCCCCGGACGGGTCAATGTAGAAACCAACTTTTCTACATTGCTTCGGATCTGGGTGTTTGTGGTACCTTCATTGTTTCTGAATTCCATAACACAAGTGCTTTAGCTACTTACTTTGGGTTTAGAGCAATGTATGTGATGTTGTCCGCATTTATTTATTATTATTTATCTCTGTCTGTTTTACTTTTATATCCTACTAAACAGTTAAAAACTAACAACAAGGTAATGTTATTGTATCTAGTTGTAAAGCTCTGACGTAATGTGTTCCGAGTTCTAAAGCTAGTAGCATAGAGAATGGCTTGAATCAACATAATATAATGACATCAGAAGCACGGCAGACAGGCGTCTCAAATACGCCTACATTTTTGTCTGCTGATGTCATAGACGAGAGAAAACCTCGTGTGTCACCTTGACGTAGTTTAGCGTGGCGCTAAGGACGCGTTCTCACGGACTGCTTGAAGCTTGAAGCCGTTTGACTGCTTCGAGCGGTCGACAAAATCAAGTGGGAGGCGAATATCGATCAGTTCGTGTATTGGCGCCCTAATTTTGGGCTACACTATATTACTGTTATAATTCTTTATGTCATACATAGCCGTAGGCCGTAGAACAGTTTTCCTACTTTAGACAGAAATAATGGGAATTGGTCTACGGATCGGTGTATATGTGATCGATACACATCACGTGGCGGAGTTGATTTTGTATCCCCTATACCAAAATCTACTGTCCAAGCATTTAAGGTTGGGCCGTTGACACATAAGTAGTGACAGTAAGATCGAGAAACCAAACGACTACAAAATACAGTAGGTACTCGATCAGTCCGTCGAGTCAGTCAAAGCTTGCGATGAGCCTAACTACATAGATCTCTTTCAAAAAGATCAGCCCCGAAGGCCCCCATACGCAAGTGACATTTTTAAAAACCATCATCATCATCTTCCTGCCCTGTTCCCAATTATTTGGGGTCGGCGCAATGCGTATTCAGCTTCGTATATTTAAAAACCATCATAGGTAGTGAAATAAACACAGATGAAATAATAAAGAAACTCCTATTTCTCGAATTCGAAATACCAAGATTTCGAAGGTTAAAATTCAAGGTGGTTGGCATAATTTTTTTATTGCTAGCTATTTAATGGAAGCTAATTCATCTATCTGGATCCTTTGTTCTCGGTTACATAAAACAAACACCAAATTTTGTATTTATAGGCATTACCTATCAGAACAATGATGATTTAATGAGCTCATTGCATGTGCCCATAAACCTTTTTTTGTCTCAACTCTTTTTAAAAGAGTTGACTTTATTTTTACCATTCACAAGATAAATTAGTATAAGTCACTCAAGTTTTATAATATAATAATAAAATATCCTGGGACAACTCACAAACGGTCATCTGATCCCAAACTAAGCAGTAAAGTAACATAAATGCACTAGCATCACTTTACACGTCTTAAGATACAGGATATCAAAATTAATCTTACACTCAACAATTATCAAAATGTTTCAATATGGTGTCTTGCTACTAATATCTAATCTGTGCAAGGTGTTGAGGTAATGTCGCTTAACCCACATTATCATTTATTACTGTTATAAGTATTTATTTAGAGCCTTTGAACTGTCTCACTACAGGGCAAAGGCCTCCCTTTCCTCTTTCCACAGGTTTCTATTAATTGCTATGTTGCCACTCCTTTTTGTATGCGTCCAGTTCGTCCCTCCATCTCCGCCTGGGTGTTTCACGCGACCTTCGTCTATTGGGAACCCAATCTGTAGAGGTTTTCGCCCACGGTATTCTGACATTCGGCGCACGTGTCCAGCCCAGTCCCATTTCAATTTGAAATAAACATAATGATTTTGAAACTCTATTTAATTGTTGTGAATTTACTAAACTGCTGTGGTTAGTTTTCTCTGTATATTTTTTAATCCTGTTAATGTGGTTAATTAAAAATGGCTGAAAAATACTCTCTAAGGGCAAGATAAACAAAATCAATATATAAACGCACGGCTAAAACAATTTGCTTTATACTTACATCAGGCGTTTTTTTCTTAACATTAAATTACATTACAAATTCCGTACTGTATTCAGCATTGTTAACAACCGTAATAGGGTAGATGACTGGGTATGAAAAGTCAGAATCAATTTACTCCGCCATTTACATAATCAAAATATAATGAACACATAGTTTTTCTTTTATCAAATCAATATACAAATTAAAGATAAACCGCTTTAAAGTTCAGGAGTGGGGCGTGTGACGGCCGCGCCGGTAAAATTTTTGTTTAGATTCGACATCGCGCCAGAATTGTACTGACTGTATCTTTATATTTTCTTTTAACGGAACAAAAGACAATATACGTGTGTACTATTTTTTCACACGGCTTCTCCTTATTTTTACTATCCTTATTTCCTTAGATACTCCTTACTAATGTTATAAACGCGAAAGTTTGTTTGGATGCATGTTTGTTGCTCTTTCACGCATAATCTACTATGGTTAAAACGCATTGTTTCCCAACCTGTGGTCCGCGGACCCCTGGGGGTCCGTGAGTATATGTATAGGGGGTCCGCGGTGTCATCTCTGGACCATACATAAATGCTAATCTGATTTGAGATTACAACTTAGTAGCAACATCAACCCGAATATCACTGATTTAGTGGCAAAAAGCATCAACCTTCACATTATTTTTTTCATATTTTTCATAATAAACAGTTATAAGGGTATATTCCACTTAATGAACATCTTGCCACTTTGTATGCGGGTGATATAAGTCGACTAGAATAATTAAAAAAGTCGTGTTTGTTCACCTGGGTGATACAATTCCAAGGTGAACAAATTACACTAAAAAAGTCAACTCATTTCACCCAGGTGATATCACCTGGGTGAATTGATTCCGAGGTGAAATGAGGAGACACAAAAGTCTACTTTGTTCACCTGGGTGATATCACCCAGGTGAACAAAGTGGAATATACCGTTATAAGTACCTATTTAGTATCCGTAATGACTAAATTAAAAACCTAATCCGAATTTTTTTTGCTGTTTATTTTATTAAGCGGGTCCGTGAAAACTGTGCTTGATTTCCTAGAGCTCCGTGGCTAAAAAAGGTTGGGAAACACTAGTTTAAAGGACAAGTAGGAAAAAAACCGCCATCTACTATTCTGGCGTGCACTGCTATAACCGCCTGACTCATAGTACTAGATAGTTTTGTTTTGATGTTTGTACCCATAGTTTAAAATCATTTAATTAATGAGGCTTTTTGTGTTTGTGCGCCAAGACAGCCTCGTAAGGTAATTGTGAAATAACAAAAATAATCTTATCCTATTATATAAGTTAAAACATGACACCCCATTGAAATGTAACGCCTTCTGCAGGTCACTGACGCCAGGTACCTGCAGACCCTACTACCTCTTAATAACTATCAATTTTTAAGTCAGAAACCTTTATAAATAAAATGGATAAACGGATAAATGCGGACATCATCACATACATTGCTCTGAACTCAAAGTACCTAAGTAGCTAAAGTACTTGTGTTATGGAATTCAGAATCAACGAAGGTACCACAAACACCCAGACCCGCGACAATGTAGAAAAGTTTGTTTCTACATTGACCCGTCCGGGGATCGAACCCGGGACCTCAGAGCTAGCGACACCTTGAAACCGGTGCGTACGCCACTCGACCACGGAGACCGTCTCCTCCGGAATAAAAATCTTATTGTATGTTCCCATAACCCTCCTTTTTTATATATTTTTAAGCATTTTAAGTATGTAGCTAAAACCAAGTGTTATGTAACCAGAGACTTTGAAACACCCGGATACCACAAACACCCTGACCCAAAACAATATAGAAAAGTGAATTTCTTTATTGACCCGGCCGAGGATCGAACCTAGGCCCTCAGACCTAGCTACACCTTGAAAACCGTTGTATGGTACTCGACCACGGAGTGCTTTAGTTTAGACCATATTATATTTCTTTTAACATTAATTTAAATAACTTTGTACCATTTTGGCTCCGGTCGATACAAGTCTAATTGGATAATGAAATAAGTGGCATTTGTTCACCTGGGTGAAATAATTATACTAGTGTTGTCAACTCATTTCACCTGGGTGAATAGTGTTCGAGGCGAATGGAGGGGACACAAAAATCTACTTGTTTACATGCTTGATATCAGCCAGATGAAAAAAGCGGATACATTGTTCATAAGAGAAATTATATTGACATAGGTCACAGTATACTTAAACTTAACATTATCAAATTATTTGCATCACTATATTAATCATAAGATACAGTTTACACAACATAATATCACACTCAAAACAATGATCAAAATGATTCAATATGATGTCGACGTAATGTCACCTAACCAACAGTATAATTATGAAACTTACATTTAATTCTTGTTAATTTTATGCAACTTTTATGTAACATTTGTATTGCAACATAATGATGCAAAACCATGATGCAACTGTTGCAAATAAAAAACTGTTGTAGATGGTTTTTCCTGGACATTTTTTATCCTGTTTACATGAATTAAAATAGCTAACTATACAAAATGTCCGCTAAGGACAAGAAAAAAAAAAGAAATATTACACACGGCTAAAACAATTTGCTTAAAAAAGGCTTAAGGCGTTTTTCTCTTAACATTAAATTACATCACAAGTTCTATTCTGTCAGCATTGCTAACAATGGTTATTCTCGGTAAACTTGCCCCTCTTGCCATATAATTGTGAACCTCAAATTAAGAAAACATCAAAATAAAAAGTTTACGAAAAATCCTAAAACATGATGTCATTCGATACCACACGTTGGATGCATTATCGACTTGATAAGATATAAAATAATAGACCTGAAAGATAAAATCGATATTGCAGCATACATTGAAAAAATACCGTATCGATTGGTAGTGTGTTAACACGTCAATAACATATCTAAATTGATTAAACTTTGTGTTTCGTAACACGAAAATAGAAGACAGTCTGGCGACCTGCAAGAGATCTCTGTTCAGCAAACGTCTATTGGTTGAAATGAAGACGACGTTGACATAACGAAAAACAAAGAAGTTTTTTCACAAAGTGTAGTGAAAGTGTTAAGTTAAAGCCAATTTGTGACTTTCTATCAGAAGCGAGTTTGGAAGTTGTTAACAAAGTTTTGAATCAGTGATTACGTGTCAATTTAAAAACAAACAAAGTCTCGATTCGTGTAATTGTCACATCAAAATGGAGAACGACACTAAATATCAAAATTATTCTAGTTACGAGTATGTGACTAGAAAAAACAGAAATAAAAAGAAAAGAAAACAAAGGACTATGCCACTTGCAGCTTTTAACAACAGCGAAGACGTTCCAAGTGAGTCTGAAAACTCGAACACTGTAGAATTTGTTAATTCCATCGCGAATTCAAATGCATCTGATGATAATGGCAGTGGCAACGACGATGAAACAAGCAGAGATGATAATTCAATCAACTCGAATGAAGATGGGATTCTTAGCCGCAGTTTAAGTAGGGTATCATTAGATGCTATGTTACAATCAAAGCCAGCATATAGCAACTCAGTAGAACCTCAAGGTAAATTTGAAATTGATGAACCCGAAGATGTCAAAGAAATGACATATTATTCTCCAGAAGATCTTCAGGCACAATTAACAGTTATTAATAGTAGAGCCTTAACTAAACACGCTACGACGTACGAACTAGAGAAATTTGAGAAAAATGCTTTAATTATCTTTAACCAGGAGAAAATTGATGGACATTCACCACGGCTAGGAACTGAGAAAGATTTGGAATCGTTGAAGAAAACGTTCGGAAACCTTGGTTTTGAAGTTGATCCACACACAGACTTAACTAAGGATGAACTTTTTAAGAAACTTCAAGAATGTAAGTAGTTTTTATTAGTCTTTAATGTAGATAACATCTTAGTGAAATGAAGTCACAAAAAATTTACAAATTTTGATCACGAACTGAAAATTTTTGTGTCTATATAGATAGTACATAAATGTTAAAGTAAGCTTGTATATATGCAACAACTAAAAGGGTTCCGAAAGCCACGTACAAGTACGGGATCGGGTATGATTAGACAAAGGAAGAGGCCTTTCCTTAGCAGTCTCATCGACTGTCGACTTAAAACAAGAAAACGATTACCAAACTAGGTGATCAAGGCCCAAACCTTCATTATAGATAAACCTAATTGTGTCAGAGTGTTTTATGAATAATCAAATAAATAAATAGGGGCAAAAAGGGCTACCAAATTTCCGATTTTCCTGTTATAATCACAAATATCAAATAGATACCGTCTTAAGGGTTTTGCTCTATCTTAACATAATATGCTGATATTATAGCTAAGATAAATAACATCACCAAAATGTTATATTTACATTCAAGTGATACCTACTGGACGTTATACAATCTGATAAATTTAGATTAGATATTAATATTATTGACAAAAATAAGACTACATGTGCTTTGATTGATAATTTTCATAACAGAATTATAATTTATGCCAGTGTGTCTTTTTAAGTCAATAATCAGCGCAATAATGACTAGCCTTGTTTGTCATCTTTCTAATGTAATCCAAGACTTTCCTCAGTTGAACTGTCATTGAGACACGGTTTGCACTTCAGCGGTATATTATTAAATCCAGGGACACCGTTTAGGATCGAACCCCCTCCCTTTTAAGACGAACGAAACTCGATGGGATTGCGTCGTTTTATTCGTAGAATGTCCACTTCAGCTTCAAAAAGTGCTTACTTTTTTGTCTATTGACAACTTTTGTTTCATGTAATGCCGAGACAGATTTAGACGAAAAAAAAACGATGAAAAATATATTTTTAAATATAATTTTTTCGTGTATATAATTAAATTTAATCTTATTCCAGTTACTGAGAGGGATTTCACGGACTACGGTTGCGTGGCAGTCGCGGTGCTCACGCATGGATCCAACAATGGCTTGCTTAGAGCCAAAGACCAGCAATACAGCGAGATTGAGATCATCAATATGTTTAAGGACTACAGCAAGCCTACACTTGTCACTAAGCCTAAAGTTATCATTATCCAGGTATGTTTCACGTTAGTGTAGACTAGTTCATTTAAATATTATATTTCACTTTAAAGATTGGAATTAAACTACCGGCATAATTAATCAATTATCTGTAGCTATTATAGTATTCATCTCTCAAGATGCGCTTCAAAAACAGTCTCTTTGGATTACCTATACTGCCCATAACACCACGTGTTTACTTCTCGATTTAAGTGTTTGGTAAATCTCCAATTTCCAGTAATTTGTCGGACTTTCCGTTTGTTTGTTAAGAATTTCCAATTTCACGGATATAAAAGTAGGTTAAGGACAAATGTACCTTGTCTTTAGAGTCAGTGTCGTCACGTAAACATTATTTTCCGATGACTATACATCAGGTACAGTTCTTTAAAGTTTACAGCTGCTTTGAAGAGCTCTAAAGACATTATCCCATTTCTTTTTTTCTGAAAGTGGTCTACCGCAGTTAGCCTTATGGCTTCTACTGCTTCACCGAACTTAGGGACGTTACTCTCTTTTCACACTTGAATATACTGCGCATCAACTCGCCTAAAGTTCTCAACGGTCAATTTGTTAAGAATTGCAAAATTATTGCTGTCGATGTGATAAAAATTGCGCCTAAAATCAAATGATTAAAGGAGATGATGCTAGAGCTGTACCGAACGACTAAACTCATTATTATCTGTCGCTGAATTAGCATGAATTCATATTCTAGTCTAGTACTCAAGTATCTAATATTAATTACAGAAATGGTCGGGTAATATTGTGTAATATTGGTAAAATAATTACGCAACATTAATTGTTTCATAACATTATTTGGCATTTAATTTCTCAAGGAGCTATTGGCACTATATTAACGCCTAGCAAATTATTTTTTGTTCATAAAGTCAATAGAAGTGTCTAGTAGTGTCTAGTAGTGTCTACGTGAGTCTCGTTCAAGCTCCACAATCTGAATAAGGTTTGTAGAGAACTTATGGCTGATGAATGATGAGAGTTAAATAGGCTTATGTTTGAGCGTGCAAAGTTGTAAGCTTGGTCCTCCTTAAGATCTGTATTTTTTTTTTAAGTGAAAGCCATATGTACGCGTCATTTCGCCACTTTAAATATTTTAGTGGCATTCATTTATTTGCTAACTGAATGACACTATTACATAGAAGCTGTTAAAAAAACAAAATATTTTCGTGCATTAAAATTTCAAACACAGATCTCCGGTTAGTCGGAGCTACGAAAAAAAAACTGTAACAGAATTGACCGATAGCTATAATCTTGGATATTTTGATAAAAATAAATAACCTCTCGAAATTCTTGCGGCCTTGGATAACTTCGATCACTCTTCAATGACAGTAACTTGATCTATAAAGATATAGATAAAGCTATTACTCATGTTCCCCGCGTAGGCAATACATGCGTTCCGGATTCGTTAAAATGAATCATTCCTGTGTTGTTATTTTGTTCTTTTGTTATTCCAATACTGCAATGCCATTCAAGTCTTATCATTTTCATAAATAGCATTGTAATGCGTGTACACAAAATTAAGCTGTATCATAATAACCTACTTGTTGATTTCCCATTGGAGGCCTTTTTGTCGGGTGACAAAAGCTAGTGACTTCAATCCAAGGGTACCGACCAACCCAATGGACAGTGTGGGGATAATATTATGTTGGACTTGCATCCACTATCTACAACTGTAAAAGCACCCCGGTCCCGTCCTTGCCGCTGTCGGACGTATTTTCAGTCAAGTCTCACTTACTCACTATCACTTCAAAAATGGTTTAGAGGTTCCAGGTGGGTATTTCCAATAAAACGCTGAGGTGGGTATGAGAGCCACTACAATGGTACTACATATTTCCACTTTGTGGTGTACTAACTAACTGAACACCGCTAGTTAGTTCACCACAAAGTGGAAAGTGTAAGAGGTGGGCTATAAAATTCCAACTGAATAATAAAAATTAAAAAAGTCGCATTTTTTTTAACTGGGTGAAATATCATTATGTAGTTCCAAGGTAAACAAATTACACTTATGTTGTGTATTCATTTCACGGGTAAATTGTTCATGGATAAATTGTTTCCGAAGTGAAATGTGGAGACACTAAAATCGACTTTGCTTACCTGGGTGATAATTATCAACCGGTAAGCAAAGTAGCACATACCTCTAAAACTACAGCATCTAATAAATATATCAACTGCACCTGAAGTGTGCCCCCAGTATCTAATCTAATTCAAGGTGAATAAAATGCAGAATTTAAATCAAATAGAATTCGGCGCAAATCAATACCTATATCTAATTATCATCAAAGCTGATGTTATTAAAAATAAATTAATAACGGAACTTAATTAATTGACCTGGGTGATATCACCAAACAACAAATTGCTAACAAATACCCTCTACTTAAGTAATATGTTTCTCAATTTTTTCCTCGTCTTTACTGATCTACTGCTGAGTAAAAGTCTTCCCCAAATCCTTCCATGTAACCTTATCCCGCTTCACCTCGAATCGACTTTTTTCTGCACCGCAGTTTGTTTCATTAATATACAATAAGTAAATAACCAATTTGGAAATAATTTTCAGGCGTGTCGGGGCAGTAAAATAATGTCGGGAGTCCCAGTGTTTCGCTCCGGCAAGGTCCAGAAAGATCTAGACAAAGACGTGGAGCCTTACATCTTGCCAGTCGAGTCTGACCTCCTTATCCTCCACAGTTCTTACGTTGGCAGCCCTTCTCACAGGTACGCAATATTTTTATTTATAGTCTTAAATGTCTAGTAAATACGTTTTTTCATGTCCTGGTTATTCTCAAAACAATTTTTGGCGTCGCAAGATTTTTTGACCGTGGAAGGCCAAAGTAGAGATGGTATGAACTAGGCGCTACATAAACTAGGAGATCGATTGGCATCAGTCAGACAATTAGTGAAAAAAGGATAGAGGGTTTTAACCCCTACTTACTCTCACGATTTAAATAAAGCAAAAAGAATTAGTTTAAGATAAAAATACATAATCAACTTTACACCCAAACTGAAAAAGCATTTTCACCGGCTCTTAGGCTTCTTTGGAATATACAAAACAAATAAATCGTCAAATTCATTAAAGTTTTAGTGTTATACCTAATAGAAATAGCCCGCTATTCATCCACAAACCATCTATCTCATAACAATGTCGCAAACTTTGATAACTCATTCGAAATTCGTAACTTTTCCAGAAACGAACTCCACGGCACCTGGTTCATCCAGGCCTTATGCAATAAAATCGACACGCTAGCCAGAACACACGACCTCGAATCCATCATCACAGAGGTCAAACGAGAAGTCGCAATTGACAAGCAGCATGAGGAGTACAACAGGAGGACTTTCGAAATGGATGTCAACAAACAAATGCCTGTCATGACTTCAACGTTAATCAGGAAGTTGTATCTAAGGAGCTTCGGAGATCTATCTGAAGTGGAAACCGTTGTGGATAAAGTTCAGACTCCTAATGATTCTAGGCGAGAGGTTCTAGACACAGTCCAGCCTACCACGCCCCTTCTTGTACAGTTTGGACCTTGCTCATGCTTTTTGGACCATTTTACGTATTTAAGGAACTGTTTGAGGTAAATTTTCCCTTTATTTTTTAGCAAATACTTATCTTTATGATAATAAATCGGCAAAGTATACTTACGTGTATAAAGATCGGAGATATAAACAGCTTCAGATAAAGCATGGTTTAAATAGGCACATGATAACGAAATAGGAAGTTAAATAAATATGTGCCACTTTATTACATCCTAAATTGAAATTTGGTATCCTTACAAATTATGGCCATACAATATTCTAGCACTTTTGGTCAGATGATGAAGCCAGAAATTAGCCATAGGAACGTCGTCACGAAACGACTCAATCCCACCGTATTTGACCTTGTTTGATTTATCGTGATTAGCACTTTAAACCCAGTCGAATTAACAGCTTTAGCTCAAAATTAAATTATTAATAAAAAAATTAAATTCTTCTTTACATACCTTATTAATTAAGCTGCAATTTGTCATTTCCAGATACTTCATTGAAGAAAATCCTCATGACGAAGCCGCACGGTGCCTCCTGGACATCGCCAACACTTTTGAAGACAGTGTCGACTTCAACACCTCTAAAGAAAAAATGACCAAAGCTATTAGCAAACATCTAGACATAAACGCACAGTCTAGTAAATTTCATAAGTTCCTGCATTTATACAAGTAGAGTTTATCTGCATTTATTATGATTAAGAAACAAGAGTGGATATACAAAATCAATGCACGCGTCTTTGAAAAATCGGGGAACATACGAAAAATTACAAAGGTTTTCGTCGAATTGGGAACCTCCCCCTTTTTTGAAATTGGTTAAAATAAAAAAGCTGACTGCAATCTGCATTTCGTAAATCGCAACACACCGCGTGATTCTTGATAATTATGGTGCCAAAGAATTAGACATGCACACATACGTGTATTAAACGCTCGAAAAACATACCAGGCGGGAAATACGTAAACTAATACAAACTTAAGAGGAAAGGGGAGCGAACATGTTTGTTTTTGAAGAAAGTATTGCTGTCGCTCTAATTCCCCCCGCCCTCTAATTTGTGCGATAAGGACAACTGCAGCTCAGACCGAAAAACTGACGAAAAATCGAGGTTTGGCTCTCGTCTATTTTGTCCCCCAATTACTAATTTTAAAGATATTTCATATACTGCATGAGAAAAGAATAATCTGTGCCTCTATTTTTTCCTTTTCTCGATTATTGTTGTCAAATTCTCAAAAGTCTGAAAACTGCGGTCAAAATAAGCACTTTTTAGAAGGGTCTAGTTCCTTTAAATAAAAAATATCTTAAAAAAGGAAAAAATAGGGGCATAGATCTAGTTCATATTTATATTACTGCAAAAAATCATAGCCCTAAGTTCAGAAACCAGTGAGAAAACAGACGAGAGCGTTTGTATGGAAAAATGGCCGCTCCCCTTTCCTCTTAACTAGTACTTAGATAGACGCGAAAAAAGAAATAATAAAAAAACTCCTATTAAAGACTGTAGAATAAGCTAAAAAAGACTTTACGTAATTATGTATTACTTACTTATTATGTATAAAACATCTCTACTGCTTTTATAGAAATAAATAAAATATTTATTATTTAGTGTTATTATTGCAAACAATAATTTAATTATTACTCTTTTATTCGTCAAATAATATAAATTAATATGTCATTGTAAATAAAATATTAGGCGCCTACTTGGCGCCTACTTTCTAGGCGCCTATATAACACTCCTATTCAGTACAGTTCAGTCAATACCTAACTCTCCTTATTTGAATTTAAGAATCAAATATCTACGCAACATTAAAAAAGATATGCTCACGTCCACAAACAACACAAACCTACATAAAATAAACATATTATTATGTCAAGGTTTCCCATAAAATAGCTACATAGCTAACCCACTTACCCAGAATTTTATTGTTTCAAATTGCTTTCATATCATAACATTTTTTAATATTCGTTGACAGATGGACACAAGATGGCGGGCCCTTTCAATAGAGAAATAATGGTGTTCTATTTTTGAATGTTTATTGCTGGGTAAAGAATGTGGATTTGTTTTTGTTTTTTTGTACTGCTCTAGTGATTTGGTTTCATACTTTTCGTTTGTTTTTTTTTTACTAAATAACGCTCAATGTATGTAAATATAAAAACCTATCCTATTTATTTGGTTAAACTTAGATTTTTTGACGATTTGTACCTAAACAAGGTACCGAAACGAAAAGCCATATTACTTATCTCCCATCTGTATTTAGTTATAACAAACTTAAATGTTTAGTTTAGGTACCTGGGTAGGTGTATCTTAAAGGAAATTCGAAGACAATGGTATCGGAGAAAGCTTTCACGGAAGCCTACAAGAATGCTCCGAAGTTACTGACTACAGAAATTGTTTTAAATATTTATTCTATGTAGGTACTTAAGTATAGGTAAACCGATAGATCGGTCTGGCTGTGACTAAATCGTGTAAATCGAAGTTTATATCTACTTATTTAAAACTAGCTTCTTCACACGATTTACACTCGTAAAAATTCATGAAAAAAAAAACTAGGCACCTAGTTGGCGCAAAAAACAGGACGAGTTCAATAAAGAGCCAGAACCTTGTCTCGCATTGGAGGAAACTGACAGATCGACCTCATACGAAACTAGCAAACCTAGCGGATTTTCTTACCGTAAAAATAGTACTTATGTTTCTAAGCAAATCCAAAGGATAAGCAAGTTTTAGAAAACAATATAGGACCGCTGAATGGTTTTAAACAAACAATGCTCTAGTTAGCAAACAGATTTCTTTTGTATGCAAAATTATGTAAACATGCCATTTTACCTTTCTTAGGTAAAACAGTTTTAACAGGATATGTCTTGGTTAACTTAGCTTTTGTTATTAAAATATTTTAAGACTGTTTTAATTTATTCGTTAATTCTACTACTTAGTTAATCTGGGAAGGCAAGCCATTTTTATCATTTACGATATTCATGATCGAAAGACTCCTCTGTGATGAAATAATAAAAGAAATCTTAGGTTTTACCTGCTTCAAAAACGGGTATCTAATATTTGAACTAGGTTATTTTATTTTATTGCTTAAATAGTTTAGGGAAAAGGTATTGAGACACTTTTGTAGATAATTGCACAATCTACAACTTTTGTCTCATCTATTTTTTCGATAATACTTACCATTTACGAGAAAAATGCAAAAAGGTGATATTATTGACATTGGACATTGTGTATTTTTTTTTTGGACAAGTCGGATCAGGGGTGACTTTTGATATTTCTTTAATAATGGTGTACTTGTGACCACCATCAATTTTTGGCTCTATGCGAATTTATGCAAACTGAAATGTCTATTTTAACAGGACTATAATAAATAAAAGAAAAATGCTGTACATATGTCGAGTGTACTTATTTTATTATCTAACTAGCGTACGAAACATATTCTGGCTAGGCTACAGACAGTAATTTACCCTTTTAGGTCAAGTGTGCCAACGCCACCTATGACGAGATATGTGGAACTACTAGAAAGTTTAAATATTATAATATATTATCTTTGTATTCGATAACAAATAAAATGAGTAAGGTTTAATTTAAATAAGTTAATCGAATATACTCTCAGAGAATATAATATATTGCAGAACATAGATAACTATAGAATATGTTCTCTGTGAAAAATACGTTCTCCATATTTTTTTTTCATGTTAGCAATTTGCAGCAATCCTGTCAGTCAACTCAACTTGTCAAATGTCAAGTGTCAGTGTCACTCAAAATTTAAACGTCTGCCGAGCTACGACGAATTCCTGAAGCGCGTTTATTATTTTTAGTTTTTAATTATAAATACGCCGAAGATGTATTATGTGAAGTGCAAATATTTAAATTAGAGTAATTAATAGTTCTTTAAGTTATATGGAATTAGTGTAAACCGTGAAAATGTTCAATTACAAGTATCTTGGCCGCGAACACCTTGAAGGGTTCGATAATTATAAGGTATGGGAGGTGTTTTTTATTAAATTAGTGTTGTTACTCTATAAATAGTATCTAACTATGTAATTAACGAACAATACAGGCTAGTGTATACTTTTTTATGCGCTAAGTTCATGGTATAACCTTAAATTTATCGATTTTTAAACGACGCAAAAACCAGGAAGTATAAATTGCGTTATTATGTAGATTAAACTATGTTTGTTGAAGTCGTAGTTGTTTTGGTTTAATCTATTTGTTTCGTATGATTAATTACGATGCGATGTACGAAACTATCTCTATCATGCGTGACGATGTATAATGCGGAAAAATTGTCGCAATACGACTAGTTTCACCGTAATTATAAAACTAGTACAAACGCACTAACAACCTTGTAGTTTCCTGAACGAAAAATTATTGTTGTATTACTTATTTCTTATATACCTATTATTTGATATTTTTTTTAAATGTTGTTTTTTTTTAAAGAAAATTTATAATTTTTGTCCATACTTAAAATTATAAATCTGAAAGAAGGTATCTGTTTGTTACTAAGGAAATTGTTTGTTATTATACTTTCAAAACTAAACCACTGAACAGATTTTAATGAAACTTTTTGAGTAATCTTGGATTTCATGAAAGTACAGGCTTGCATCAATAACTTCGATAACATGGACAGAGAAATAGTCAGAACATAGTCTGTAGTAACATAATTAATACTAAGAATTATTTGTTACTACACTTGTAGATAAACAAAAAGGTATTTAATGTATGGCATTAAAACTACATAGGTGTGGTAGATAACTGAACATAATTATCATTTCTTCCGTACTGTATACAGGGTGTTAAGAAACCCCTGTCCGATCCGTTTAGGTGTTGTTAGGTATCGATATCTGATTACCAAACAAAAGGCCCCCAAAAATACCGACGAAATTGGTGTTATAGTTTTTGTTTTATTCTCAAATTTAGGTAATTTCGGGGCAAAAAATGGTTATTTCAAAATCCGTTATTATTGTTTTTATCATGAATTTTCCAAATTTGATATTTTATTTGGGCATGTGATTGTGAACCCTCTATCACCCTTTCAGGTCGGACTGGGGTTTTATAACACCCTGTATAGAAAAAACACTGATTTAACCTTATCTATGAAGATGATTAAACTGTTATCAACAATACATTGTGTATTGGAAAATATGTTTTCTAAAACATCTGGATGAGTAACTAGATATCTTTTATCATGAGGATGATTCAAATACTTGGAAAAGCATTATTTATTATTGTTAGCATTTGCTATGTTAGGTAGCTTTTACGATTTTTCCCACTTATCCTTGTCATATGACGGGCCTGTTAGTCTAGTGGTTAGTGAGCCTAACTGCTATACCGGAGGTCGTGGGTTCCATTCCCACCCAGAACAAATTTTTGTGTGATGAGCAATCATGCTATATAATATATAGGTATATAGTTATATCCCTAGGGATGTAACTATATTACGGCTTTATCTATCTTACTGCGATATATGGATTATAGTTATATCACATTCCAATTTCTAATGATAGATGATGTGTGTGTAGTGTCTACAATAAGAGTAATAATCTCATTTGTTTTTCCTTTCAGTACCATGCCATAGACACTAGTCCACTTAGTGTCTATGTTATGCATCCTTTTTGGAACAAAGTTGTTGAGGTGAGTAAAAAAATTAATATTTTATACTTGTTTATTATTAGATGCTTTGTATTAGGCTAATACACATATACACACAAGCTAATACTATTAGCTATTTTTTACTTGTTATGGTCTAAAATATTGTAGATAAGTGCTGAAACAATAGTGAAAGAAGTATTTGAAAAAGTGTTTAGATGAATGAATACATTATGTAAGCAATGCAACTGCTTCGAAATTGGTTCAGTAGTTTTCGAGGTAAATGATAATAAACAACGTAAGGCACTGTTTATTATAAAAAACTAAAATATGAATACTTAACTATGCCGTGTTTTAAGTTGCGGAAAGAATATAAATGGAACTAACATAACAATAACACTAAAATCTTTCCACAAAACAATTATGAAGATGGCATCTGAAAACATAATATTTTAACATAATTATAAAAATATCCAGATTTTACAGTCACACTAAAATGCGGCAACAATGCTGTTAACTAACCAAATACGGTAATTAAACACAGCTAATTCTACGACCATTCTCTTTCGGAACTGACTCTAGTTTAAAATGCTTAATAAATATTGTTTATATTATCATATCCATTTAACACGTCATATAATCTACGCTAAGCAAAAAATACAAAGAAAAGATACGAAGCCTAATCCTAGAAGATTATAAAATATAATCCAATACTTCAATCAAATCAGTACATTAGTTTTCAAGGTCACAAAAATACCAACAAAAATTTTCCTCATGTCATTGGTATTCATATAATAATAACATTTGCCTGCATGTTTTTATGACAAGGAAGTCATGAATATTGTTTAATTATTTTTAATCAAATATTTTTATTTAAATAAGATTGCTTAAAAGCATGAGGTTCAAGGCTGCCTGATAATACCTCGCTGAATGCGCCAGTAACATACTTAAGCGGTCTCGCAGCTTCGGTAAAGTCAGGGCCGGGACCGGGGTGTTTTACGTCGAATATTGATTATAATTTAAAATGCCCATCAGTAGGGATATTATCTTCGTATATGTTATTAATATTCGACGTTATTCGGTGTAAGTCCGACATACCCGCGTCGTGCCTTCGGCGTGGGTTGAAGTGATCCTTTACCCTGTTAACTAAACAAAAAAAGGGTTCTGATAATAGAGTCTATAAATTGGGCTACAACTGCTACAAGGAATAAATAATGCGCTAGGATCGCTAGTGTCGCTTCAGATCCATGTGTCAATTTCCTCCAATCACAGAATAGGAGCTTGTCTCTCATTGGTGGAGAATGAAAGATACACCTGATGTGCCACTAGCGATCCTAGTGGATTGTCCCCAATGCATTGCTATCTGCAGAATACTTAATTATTCATCTTTGTTGAGTTATTCAGGGGGATGTAAACTGCGGCCTTAAATGTACTTGCATGCCACAAAAAGTATGCTAATTATTGAAAGGAATGAAAAGTCTCCGTGAATGCTGAAATGGAGTCCTGCGTTGAGCTATCTTGAAACTAAAGCCTTGAGAATGCTATCAACAAAGTTTTAGAATATTTAACGTTTGAAGTACGGTATTCCAAACGAACTGCTCCTTTCTATAACATACATTTGTTTTCTGAAGTCGCGTGACTGAGCTTGTCACTTTGACTTACATACGTTGGAGCGATTCCATAAGCGTTGTATATTGTGAGAGTTCTTATCTAGGTAGTCTGCTTTACCTGCTTAGTATGTTAATTGAATTCAGTAACTAGAATAAAAAGCCTTCTAGAAGCATTACTGTGGCTCTTCACAGAACCTTCAGTCGAGCCTGCGACGTAAGATTTTTCAGAAGTATCAAAGACAAAAATTACTAAACGTAATCTAATAATTGCAAATAAATGCACTTTTCTGTTGCATTCTCAAGCCGTGCCGAAAATATCGATGCTTCAGTGCACATTAACAGCTTAAAAGATTAAAAACTCATAAAATTTCAGTAATAAAATTAGGTAACTGATAACATGCTCTTATATTATTATTTTTGCGCGAAGAAGAACGAAAATCGTACGATGCTTATCAAGACACATTAAGGTTATTTTATAATCCAAATTAAAGCAATTTCAACCCTATTATCACACGATATGGTACTAAATTGAATGTGTTAGGTGTTATTTGTTAAGTATACTAAATATTGTTATCTGAGCACTGTCTATGTTATCAGGAGGGTCATTGTTATTGTAATAAATACTCATTGTAGTAATAAATTATGTTAAGTTGCATGGTCGCACTTGAATGTATATTAAATGTCATATCTGATATTATCTAGTTCATCTAAATGTTATTGCCACTTTTATTTTGAGGGTACTTCAAACCGAACAATAATATAAAGGGTTTTTTTTATATCGTCACAAAACGTATTGGATAATGCCTTTGCTAATAACTTTTATTATGAAGAAACGTTTAAGATAGCTATCTACCAGTATACCCATTTTACCTTACCAGTAATGGTTTATTAGTTCCATCAGGACAAAATCGCGGACAGCTGATATTACTTATTATTTTATTGTTACTCTTATTCAAGTTAACCAATTTTTAAACTTCCAAGTACTATTAACTATTTTAACAGGGACTTAGCCGTCGTGGAAGCGAGACGCCGCTACGCGCATGTAGAGCGCCGTCTCGCTTCCACAATCGAAATAGTCCTGCTTGAAGAGCTCATGGTAACCGCGCAGCTCTTTCAATATGAAGCTTTATGTCTGAATATTTTCTGTCGAAGTCTGAAATCGCCAATCCGCAATGATCAAGCGTAGTTATCAATGCTCGCGCCTGCGCTATATGGGAACAGGCAGGTTCTCTGCAGTTAAATGTTCGTAAGCTACACCTGCTAGAATATCCAAAGTGTCCGGACACCTGCAATTTAGAGGATCTAAACCTTCCCAATGACGCTGCAGTTAGTGTGGCCAACTACTGGGCCCACCGAAAATAAATAAAATATACCATCTACTCGAAGAAAAGAAGAAGATCTTTGACGACCTAAGTGGTCAAATGGCGTATACACCGGTTTTCAAGGTGTCGCTTGCTCTTGGGTCCCGGGTTTGATCCCCGGACGGGATAATGTTGAAAAATCACTTTTCTACATTTTCTCGGGTCTGGGTGTATGTGGTACCTTCGTTGTTTCTGTATTCCATAACACCGGTGCTTTAGCTACTTACTTTGAGGTTCAGAGCAATGTAAGTGATGTTGTCCATATTTATTTATATGCTGGAATTTTTTTTTCCACAGTTCGTACCAAAATGGGTGGCACCAAACGTGTTAACCTTCGGTGGGTTTCTGCTCGTGATCATGAACTTCTTGCTTCTGTCTTACTACGACTACGACTACACTGCGGCAAGCACACCTATGTACAATGAGACGGTGGGAGAATCCCCCCTGAACGGTCACCTGGAGGTCATACCGCAGTCACTGTGGTATGCCATCGGCGTGTTTCTGTTCCTAGCATATACACTTGGTAAGTGGACACTGTCTATCACATTTTTACACATCCTTGCAATTTTTGTATGAGGTACTATTTATATCCTGTGCCAATTAATGTTCTATCCCCTTAAACGCACATCAACTTTATGCGATGTAAAGTACATTTTAAACTGACTGGTACTATTAAAAAGTCTTAAAAATATGAAGTTCTAGCGAAAACCAAGTATTATCTTTTCTAAAGCTCAAAGTTAGCATATAAATTACGAATAGAGCATATGTATTAGTGCTACCCTGTAAAATGGGTTATGGAGCTCTGATATGCAGTCGGTACATCTAAAATACGGTATTCAGCTGAGTCTGGTGAGAGAGGAAGCCAACCAGTTTGTTGTATGTATGCTTTTTTGCTCAAAACTTGCCATCTATGTTATAACCACTTCTTGACACCCGTTTATACGATGTACTTTGAGGTGGTCTAATGAAATGAATGGAGCCAAAGGTGGCCATAGGAATTTCAAAAAAGCTATAATTATGTATATGCAATAGCATCGTATTTGCAGGCTTATTTAATTTGTGGTAACTATTAACTAGATCAATAGTCATGTTCCAATTATTGTCTGAAAATATAATTTAAAAAGTTTACTTGTAAAAAATTGTTAAAATAAATACATAGTCTGTAAACTAACATTAATAAATTCTTTATAGATGGCATTGACGGCAAGCAAGCTCGTAGGACACAGACGTCTGGACCTCTGGGCGAGCTGTTTGATCACGGCCTGGATTCCTACACAGTGTTCTTTATCCCAGCCTGTTTATACTCCATATTCGGAAGGCTAGATTATTCTATACCGCCTATCAGGTAAGAAAACGATTTTACTACTTATTATTATTATTATTTAAAGCCTGAACTGTCCCACTGCAGGGCAAAGGCCTCCCTTCCTTCTTTCCACAGGTCTCTATTGTTTGCTATTTGTTGCCACTCAGGCGGAGATGGAGGGATGAACTAGACGCATATTACTACTAAAAACAAATATAACTTGAAACAATCCAAACGTAAAAGTCAATTTACTCTATTTAATACTTCATTGAAATAATTAAAAATTATAACTGTTTTGATACAGCGATAAATGAGTCATGTTTGGCTACGTCACAAAAGTAACCTCATGCGACCTTAATAAGTCGCCTTCATCCGTTCGGGAGCTATTATAACACCCACACAGAGACGTTAAACTTATAACACCCCTTTTTTGTGTCGGAGGTTCAAAAACATTCTCAAAGTGTTTTACGTTTTTTTTTTATTTTACAGAATATATTATGTGATGTGGAATCTCCTACTTAACTTCTATATAAGCCACTGGGAGAAATACAACACGGGTGTTTTATTTTTGCCGTGGGGATACGACTTTAGTATGTGGGTGAGTGTTGCCATTATTTAATTGCAATATTTGAATGTACATGTGCCTATTTTAAGTCTAGCAAGCTAAATTAGAACCACTTTGTATCCGATTAAGATCATTTTTTATTAAGTGGTGAAAAAAAAACAATGGCAATTTTTGTGCCAAAAAAAACCTATACAATATAAAAATGAATCCCTATTTCCCTTAGTCACGGCATCACGCGTGAACGGCTTGACCGATTTCGCTAATTCTTTTTTTGTTATGTTTTTTATTGACAGGAGAAGGTTCTTATGAAAGAAAAAAATTGGAAAATTGCGCGGAAAATTAGAAAATTTAAGAATACTTAACCCCATATAACATTATTTCTAATCCAACCTAAACTTTTTTAATGTGACCTGACGTTTGACATAGAATTGACAGAATTCAATATTCATAGTTAAGATCGGACGTCTGTCGGGTCGGCTAGTATTTAAATAATAATAATAATGATAAATAATAATGAATAAGAATTTTATCTTGGTAAAAAAATAGTTCTTTTACAAGAATTATATTCCTTTATTTGTGCTCACTATTAAAATAGGTATTTCTTTTTAATGTAATGTTTTTTTACAACAGGCTTCCACCGGTTTCTTCCTATGGACCGGCGTAAAAGGGACGAGTTTCTACAAGAAGTATTTATTCGGTGGCTACACACTAGCCAATGTATTCGAAGTGCTTATATACGCGACTGGCGTTGTGACCAACCTGCCCGTCGCTCTGTATAATATATATCAGTGAGTATGTTACATTGGCTTTCTGTAATATTTTTGAATTTTAACACTGTATATTTTTCTTTGGAATCGACTCCTGTGCTTTTGAATTTAATGCCTTCGTTGTGTTCATTTATTCAAATGTATATAGAATCCCAGACTTGGAACAAGCATTTGTGGATCACAAAAATGGTTGTCCTACGCGGGGATCGAGCCCGGAGCACGTCGCGCATTGGTTTTTGGCTCACTCGATTATCTGTCCAGTCAATGAAAAATGTATAAAATGAGGAAACCCCTAAATTTTTTGCATAATGGTAAATAATTAAGAATAAGAATGATAGTAAAAAACATTAAACGGCTAACAGATTTTCACAAATTATATATTTGTGAAACATAGGTAAATTATGCAGGTATCAAAATCGGGCCAGATCTAGGGATTAAACTTACACTCTTATTTTCCTAACAAGACCCTACTTTTTTCGTGATAGAAAAGATTTTTTTAAGTTCTATAGGAATTTTTACTTTTTTTCAGGTCATACAAACTGCATACAGGTAAAATGAGGTCTCCGACCGAGGCGTTGCGGCCTCTTTGGTCGTTTCTGACCGTGTTCCTAGTATGTTCAGTTTGGGTACACAAGTCCAGTCGGTTGCCAGAGTATGATCTGAGAGCCATTTTTCTGCTCATCGGAACACTGTTCAGTAATGTTGCTGTGAGTATTACATTATTATTTTCTTTATTCGTTAAAATACATTCAAAATTCATTTTTAAATATACACAACGAAAATATACATTTAAAATATAAAATATTATCTAACCAAGATCGGGAACAGGGTCCAAGCTGCCGGTGGTTAGGGCTCCAGAAAGAGGAACCTTCTCACATTATTATTATTCTTATACTAGCCCGACCCGGCAGACTTTGTACTGCCTCAGTCGATAAATAAAAGCCTAAACTTTTGTATAAAATAAACATAAGTATTTTTTTTTACTGAATTCCGAATATTTTCATATTTATTCACCTTTTAAACCTTCTCTGGACTTCCACAAATAATTCAATACCAAAATTAGCCAAATCGGTCCAGCCGTTCTCGAGTTTTAGCGAGACTACCAAACAGCAATCCACTTTATATATATAGATTTTTAGACATCACATAAGTGTGTATGAAAAAAGTTACTTAGCATTAATACAAATGAACAAAATTTTTCACTTCTGGCTCATTTTCACTAGACGTTAGGGTCCGTATTCCGTGACCGCATGACAGGGACCGCATGCGATAAACGTTCTCATTGGTCGTTAGGGTCCGTATTCGGGGTGCGGGAGATTTTGTTTGTTTATTGGGTAATAATGTTATATTGACTAGTAGTTGGATATTATTTTAACCGTCTTCAAAAAGAGAAGGTTCTCAAATCGTCTGTATTTTTTTTTGTATAAAACGAAGGGGTAGGGCAGTCGGTTGTTGTTCAGCTCTCCTTCCATCGTGAAAAACGTGTTTAAACTTGACGCTCCTTATTACACTCTCCGACATATATATTTTACGCGATTTTTACTTCAATTGTGGACCGATTACAAAAAATCTTCTTAATCGATAGCAATTCCATCAAAACCGATCCTCCAACTTTTTTTTTTAATATTACACTAAACTTACAATGTTTTATTATCACAGTGTCGCCTAATAGTAAGTCAGATGAGCAACCAGCGCTGCGACGCCGTCAACTGGTTGCTGTGGCCGCTGTCGGCCGCGGCCGCCGTCTCCATACTGTTGCCGCACTACGAGGTGCCGGCTTTCTATGCTGTGACGTTACTGACTGTACTCTCGCATGTACATTATGGGAGCTGTGTGGTATGTATTTACCTTAATTTTATATTTTAGTTAAAAAATAATCTTAAGGAATTTATTTGATTTAGGCTAAAAAGTAGCACTTTCAACGAGAAAATAACAATATTACAAAATGGACAGTACTTTAAGGGTCGGTTCATATCCGGCGGAGAGACATCGCTCAACAAACACACAATGATTCACCTTACCTCACAACTGTCGCACTTTCGCACCATGAAAAAATTACTCCCGCAAAAGTAATTTAATTTCTCCCTAATAATTCTCTCATTCAGACTCTTCTCTAATTCAGACTTATTTAATGGAACCTAACCAACGAAAGCCCAGCGATAAAAAAACGACAAGATTTACACCAAAAAATCGCTGTCAAATTCTATCGTATTTTAGGTAAAACCACTGTGAATTCATGTGCGCGAGATAGCAAGTTCGAACCCTAGCTAGTACCAATGCAACATTTTCAAAGTTGTATTTAATACCTTATTAATCAAATGCGATTTTACTTAATATATTTTTTATGTTAGTATGAATTATAATTATTAATTTTGTACACAGGTACGTCAAATGTGCGATCATTTCCGAATAAGCTGCTTCTACATAAAACAGAGGTCAGATTGACTCTTAGACGACAATGCGTGTTAATAACATAACTGTTTAACAGCATCATGTACCACAAAACATATCTATATAAAGACACTAAATTATTTTAAAACATAAGAGAAAACATGCTCTAAAAACCTTGCCTATAAATCCGTTAAAGTTATATCATAATCGGATTAGTAGTTTAGGAGCAACGAACAAACATTTATGACAGCTTCTTTTAAATATATATCAATATATATTTTCTAAATGTTTTGTGTATTTAAAATAATCTAGTCACTTAAATAAGTTGTTTGTTTTGTAGTAAAATCATGTTTTTAAAATGCATATCATGTAATGCAAGCATATTCTGATATATAAATGTTTTACTATACACTAAACAACAACAAATTCTCTTATTATATACCAGTGAAGGTTTTCGTAATTATTTGAAACCTTAAAAGTACATTATGTTGTTATTTTTATAAAGGTTATGTTATAATGTAAAGATGGTACACACAGCAAGAAAGTTTTAAAAGAGTTGATAATATTAAAACCGCTAAACAGATCTTCATAAAGTATAGCTAAAAATCATCTCGATTATATCAACTTTCAAACAGAGAAAACCGCATCAAAATCGGTCTATTCGTTTGGAAGCTATGATGCCACACACAGATATAAACGTTTACTTGTAACACCCTTTTTGTTCGTCGGGACGTTAATAAGAGTAAATTATATCATGACTAAAGTTTTCTGGGCCTCGATTCAGCTATTTTAAATGCATGCCAGTGGTAGGTCAGTGTACTTGTCATTGTGCCCAATTTTCGTATTCAGATAAGCCTACAATAAAATCTCATTGAACTCTCGAAGAGAATGATCGTAATGACCAATTCATGATCGTATTGACAGTTAGTAGCATGCCAATTTTCGTAAAAATTACCAAATGAAGCAGGTCATTCAGTCAAATAGCTCTTAAATAGCTGAATCGAGGCCCTGTTGTATATTCTTTTGTATATTGTTTTATTAAAAGCTATCTTTCCCTTTTATCTTTTTGTGTACGTCTTTATTTTCAAGTGTATATAACACGCGTTGTCTTTACAAAAGAACTTTATTATCTTTCTTAAGTCCTTGTGTTGTGTTAAGTGTAATTCCAAGCTTTCAGCTATTATTTATGTATGTTAATCGAAATTAGGTTATAAGTATACATTTTGATGTTTAAAAAGTTTTTGTCTTTTATCAAGCTTTTTATTGAATAATAGGGTAGATGGCTAGGGTATATTCAACTTTGTGGATTTTTGTGTCGCCTCATTTCACCCCGGACACAATTCACCCAGGTGAAATCGAAAATAAAAAATATTTAAAACGTACTTTTTTTGCATTTTCTAAAGGAATCTTGTAACTTGTAACGTGCATAAAGCGAAACAAAGTTCAGAAGCGTGGCAAATGACGTCATATTTGAGCTTCAAATGTACTTAATCGTGACGTCACGCGACATGTCAAATCAATATATGCATTTGAACACGAAAAAAAAAGAAACATATAACCTTTTTTTGTATTTACTAATCGTTTTGACGGGTACATTAAAAATAGTCATCTACCCTATTGATATATTTATCAGTGATTTCTGATTATACATAAGATTAAAAGCATTGCTTTATTTGTTTATATTTTAAAAGTGATTGTATTTACTTATAAGACTCGTATAAATTTTATATTTTAAGGTAAAAAACAAAATTTGAAACAAAGGTTTTCGCGATTAAAAAGCATGCCAGTAGCTTGTCTCTCATTGGTAGAAATTGACATAAAGACCTCGTAGCAGACAAGCGAACCAAGCGGATTAGTTTAATCGCGAAAACCCTGATTGATCCAATTCCTAAATCTTAATAACCTTTGAGTTGGCACAGAATAATAATACAAATATAAAAAGCTTCAAAATATTTGTTAGTTGAATTGTGGAATGAAGCAATTTTAGTACATAGGCTTAGGCCGAGATTAGAGATTAATTAATGATAAGCAAGATTTTAGCTAACAACTAGCTGGGCAACGCCGTTTCACTCGAATAATTTGTTCACGTTTTTTACACGACTGCCCAAAAAGGAGTGTTATGTTTTCAGGGTTCGTGTATGTATGTATTTATGTATGTATGTTTGTGAGTTTCTTTATTCCACCATAACTTCTAAAAGGCTTGACCGATTTCAATGTTTGTGGTATCATTAGAAGCTTTGAGTTATCCCGAGTGACATAGGCTATGTGGACAATAAAAAATGGTCAAGTGTGAGTCGAAATCGCCTGCAAAGGGTTCCGAACGAAATTTTTTTTTGTGTTGCTTCATGTTTTTTTTGTTGTTCACTAAAAGGTATTAAATAAAAAAATTATATTTTTTTTTGTAAAATGTTTTTCCATTTTCTTTGCGATATTTTAATAGTTTTATATTAATTTCGATATTCGGGGTGGTGACGAATCCAAAACATCATAAAATTTTATATAATCTTTCCACTCGTTCTTGAGTTATAAATGGTGTAATTAACCCTACTTCTTTAATGTTATATTTATATATCTCGGCCTTATTGTAACAGTATTAGTACTGAGATTATTTTCCCTAAGTTTAACTATTGTAGCATAAAAAAAAATCTTTATTTATTTTAAAATAGAAATAAAGCTACATTTGGGCATGTTTTTTTGGAAATTTATTTCAACTGGTTTGCAAACACTATTAGTATTTCAAAGGTTGTGTATTTTAATATATTATTTTTATCAAATCTGTTGTGAAGATTGCTCATTCCTCAATTTGACTTTATTTTAACCAACTAGACCAAAATTAAGACATTATACTAATTACTAACATATATTTTTATAAGATTATTATTATGTATTACACACAGCGCCCCAGTGGTGAATATAAAATACAAATAACGACCTTACTGCTTTGTAATAAAGGCGGTTTTGCAATCATATAAGGTTTTCTAGGACCAATAACTGGCCTAACATATTTCCTCATAAAATAAACAATATTAATCAAATATGTATTTAATGCCGGCGCAGATATTTTTCACTGTTAATCTAATGTCGACCTTGTCCTCATTGGAATAATATCTAAAATCCAGTACGCGGTACCTATCGCAAGATTTAATGGTTAATTGATTTTAGATCGTCAAATTTGCACCGGACATAACATTATTATTTTAATGCTTTATTTTTAAAAGAAAGATGTTTCTTTATATCTATGTTTATTTAGTGCTGCCTTATTCTAACCAAACACTTTATTGTTAAACTAGCTGTGTCCCCCGGTTTCACTCGGCTTGTTTTATTCCCAAGGCTAGTAGCCAATATCTTTCCTAAGAGTTTCTCATTTCGATAGTATGTTTTTGCTTTCGGAAATTGTAGATCATATTAAAAAAACTATTTTTTTTTAAATTTGGTTCATATTTATACTTATAATTATTTTTTAAGTAACATTTATGAATATAGGTTTAATTTTTTAACTCGTTTATTTTGTGTATATAATATACAGTATTTAGTAACGAAATTACCAAAACTATGATAACCTGTATTTATGTTAAAAATATTGAAATATTTTTTGTACGTCATAAGAAAAAAGAAATAAGTATAATTACCTAATTTATTTTAATTTTTTTTTACCGATTATATTGCCTCAGTATTTTATCTGAACCATAGATAAGAATGTATATTTGTCTATGGACTGAACCAGGGATGTTATGGCGATATGAATTAAAAATTCTGCGAAACCAGTATTTTTTTTATAAATTTCCTTTAAGTGAGATGTCAAAATGACATCAATAAAGGGTGTTTATGATTATAGGGAGGGAGTAACTCTTCAATCCAAAATAATAGTAGGTATCCTATAAAAAAACCTAACAATCTACATCTTTAATCTAAAACGCATCTTATATCCAGATCCTTAATTCAATTTCTATAACATCCCTCTGAACCCACCATAATAAATGTATATTAAAAGCAAAAATACACATATAATTTGTAAATGGTTGTAATTGTCAAAATATTTAACGCTTACTATAAGCTCTTGAAGCAGGACTTATAATATTCTATCGTGGAAGCGAGACACCGCTACGTAAAGTATAGCTCTGTCTCGCTCCCACAACAGCAACTAACCTACTTTAAAATACGGTCGCTGAAAGAATGCGTTCCTGATAGGTCGTGGTCAACAAAAAGATATAACTTTAACTTGGCAAAGAATTTACTAAAAATAAATTAGTATCGCTTATTTGTCCTATAAACGAATAATATCCTTTAAAACTATATCATTATGCGACTTTACAATGAATAATATGACACGAATTTTTATATCCCCATACAAATCATTACCAACTGACATGTGTCAGAAACGCAATCTCTCAGCGGCCGAATTATAAGCAGTATGTATTCGCGTAGAGCGAGATGCTGTTATGTGCAGTCTATAGCGCCGTCTCGCTTCCACAACGGCAACTATCCTTCTTTAAGAGTTCATGGTACAGGTATTGTTTGTTTGTCTATATCGATATGTGTGTGATTTGTATGAAAAAGCTCTAATGTTAATCATTTTATCAATATTATACGTTGGTAGTATGTATTTGGTCAAACATCATTGGTCAAAACAAATTATCAAAAGCCAACCTTATTTTATTTAATATAAATTTTTGTTTATCCCACTGTTGGGCAAAGATTGGCAATTTCAATGTATTCCCAGTGATGTTATGACTGAACATAAGAATTTAGGCCATTACAGCCTAAATAGGGATTGAATTTATAAAATGCCTTTAATGCTATCCGTCACAATTGTAATTTTTACATTAAATGTATGGAAGTGACAGGTCTAAGTCACGTGACTTATCGAAATGAAATGTCACTTCCATACATTACAGCGATTTAACGTTAAAGTTTGTAAAAATGACACTTGTTTATGGAGGCTAGTACATAATATTGTTGTTTTTAAACGTTCATATTGACTAAGCTTAGTTATAACAGTATCGCAGAGATTCATAATTAAGATATTTTTTCAACAACCTGTATAAGCTTTTACGCAATTAATGATAATGAGGGTAGATGTTACTCACAGACGTATCTAACAAGTCTTATTGCAGACATATCAATGCAAGCAAGTTGATTATCAACTAAATCTCAAGTCACATAGAGTTCAAATTCGCTTGCAACAGAAAGTGAATTTATTTCTGATTTTCAATCCGATACCGCACTGTGAGTAAAACTGCCGTTTTAAGGAGTCAGCCATATATTACGTCACACTGTAGGCCACGGATGGCAAGGTACAAGTTTTCGATATAGGGTGGGGGATAGTCATGTGATATTACGTCACATATGTATCGAAAACTATTATTAATTTCTTTAAATAAATGTGATATAACTAAAACGTATCTCACTATATGACTGCCTGTACTCCTGTAGCAAGGATGTAGGCTAAAAAAAAATCGCGAAATTCAGTGACGTAATATATGGATAGCCTCTTATACTTATGAGATTATACCGTTACAAATCAAAGTGCCTATCGTTAGTGCAAAGTATTTTGTCATACATTAGGATACTTGTCTTGTTCCAAATATATGTAAAGAGTATATACTTCTTTATACATACGTCTGTAACTGGCTATAGACGTGTATCTCAAGGCTGGACAAAAGTGGTACAATATTAGTTCCTTCTATATGTATATATTCTTTTGTAAAAGTATTCAACGCATCTACAAGTAAATAGGTTGTATATTGGTTTCTTAGGTTTACGCGAATTTTAGACATTGAATTAAAACTACGTTTTACGGATTTTGTCTCATTGTACATGATACCTGCAAAGGTGTCGAAACGTCGGGACCTAAAATCTAAAAATAAACCGCGACAAAATCCGTAAAACGTAGTTAATCCAATAAATAGGTTGTTAATGTTGTTATGGTAAGATAGGCAGTCGTTACATGTAAAATATTGGTATTCAGCTGAATCCGGTGAGACTTGAGGTCGATCCATAGCAATTTTACAAACCTTAACAGAAAAACAAGACGGTTGGATATTTATATTATGTGTTCACTTTCAATGTGAATTTCAACCTTATTCTCATTGAAATAAATGCGAAAGTAGACTAATACTTTGGAAAAATATTTAGGTTATAAAGTTTTTAAAAAATGTATCACTTTTTGTCTTGACCTACATTATGTAACACCTCAAACCAAACATTTTGATCGCTATATAAATATGTGTACCTCTATTATGATTAATTAAGTAGATGTAAATTTTATATGTAACTGCGTACGTTTGGGCAAAATGTGACGAAATATGACTTAAAAAATCGACTTTACTTGCTAGCTTTTTACTTGTTTAATTATGAGCAAAAAAAAATATTTATTGACGATCGTTATTTAATTGAGATTATGAGAGATTCAACGGTTGTGCCATTAAGACAGGGTTAGCAATGTAAGATCTATTTTGCCTTCATATAATTTCACTAAATACTAGGAATTTGACGTTCTCGTTTTCAGAAATATGTACTCTATAACGAGATTAGGTCTAAAATTGTGTGACCAATTTGATATGAAGCTTAAAATGGTTTCTTGACGGTTTAACTACGGTGAATGCAATAATGTACCTATTATTCAATAGGTAATCAATAGTTTGCAACAAATGTACGCAGTTGCACTAGGCGGCCAGATATGTCGTTGGTTTGATCACCAGGCATTCTGGTTGTTAAGACCTTAAGTTAAGATAATCGTGTATCTCACGCAATGCTTCGTGATTCAATTCATTATGTCTACATCTCGTAGTAGTGAATTTTCCTATCATATCCCTGTTTAAACTGTGGATTACGTATACAGGTCAGCTGCTAAATGATGGCTTGTTCAATAAGAGTTATTGACTTCTAAAATCCGCTAGGGTTCGCCAGTGTCGAGTGATCTGTCAATTTCCACCAATCACAGTAGCTTGTCTCTTATTGGTGGAGAATGACAGATACACCTCAGGCGACAGTAGCGGACCCTAGCGGATTTTTTAAAACTTTAGCACCCATCGATACAATTTAAGTAGTTATGTCAAATTTTTATCTTAGATAAAGATGGGCAGTTTATCGATCTCGGACGAAACTTGCGTCAGTGATGCGGTTATCTTAATTTAATTAATGTTAAGTATAACAAACAATGTATCGTGTAACACGTTCTTCCCTTATTGCCTTGTACTGGTGATGGAGTACATCTATTTGTAGCTAGCTAATAGCTTTTTACACAATGACACACTGTCATCGCTTCTCCACTGTTGTATGTGTCACAATAAATATTTAGATGATTGTTTTCGTTTTATTTGGTAACTAACTGCGTTAGGTCATAGCCCTTCAGGGAGACAAATAAAATTATGGTTATTGATAACTAAAAATCAGAAACCCTCGAAAAAAAATCTAAAATAGTTAATAGATTTCAAAACACTGATTCGATCTTCACAAATTATGGCTACAAACCATTTTGCTTACGTCAGCTTTTAAACAATAAAAACCGCATCATAATCGGTCCACTCGTTTAGACATACGATGCCAAAGACAGACGCGTCAAATTTGATAACACCCAGCTTTTGCGTCGGGGGCTAATATATGCAGTAGCTAGCCTAGAATCTATATGCGTATATCACAGCAACTGCCAATTAGTTCAGTCAATAAATCACCCAAAAGGGGTTGTAGAGTGCGTGAGCAAGGCCCTAAGCAATTACTTCAGAAAATTGTTCAGGGTGCTTAGAGAGTTAACATACTAAAAGTCCCGACATCTAGGGGGTGAGGCGGAGTGGGGGGAGGGGGTTAAAGTTCCCATTTTTCAGTTTTTCGCTAATATCTTTTAAACGGTGCGTCATGGAGATAAGAAGTCTTCTACGCAATGAAAGCTTATAAAATTATGTACAACTTTTACCTTATACACTTTTTCACATTCCTACCTATTTTCGAACTACACGTTCCGGAAAAGTGAAAATTGCAAAAAAAACTACTTGAATTGAACAATACCTCTTGTATACTACTTCCTTCACGTTATTTGGGGATAAAAAGTATCTTATATCTTAAATCAACTCCTACTATATCAATTTACTAAATTTTATCCAAATCTGTACAGCCGTTGGGATATCAAAACTTTTATCTACACTTGTCTTATACACTTTTTCCAAATTTTCACCAGTGTTCGAGTATTAGTGTGATGTGACAAGCATTACCGAATATTAAATATGAGCTAGTATATAAATTATGTATTTTATTGATAACATATGCTGGGAGTACCTTCTAGCGGTGAAGGCGGTAACAGTTTGAGATCTCGTTTTCTACCAGTGGTAATGGAGCAGAAGCGGGTCGTCACTTTTCATTCCATATTTCCTGTCGTAGAAAACGAGATCTCACTGGCTAAAACTCCCATAATCATCCATGCCTTTGGGCTTATGTTATTGTTGTCGTTTATGATTCAACCTCTTTGGCATGGTAGCCTACCCGGTAACGCAGGGGAGCAGCCAGAACAGTTCTTTGCTTTGTAATCGTCATTAGTTACGCAATTGGATTATCCATTTTAACTGAATGTACTATTCTTCTTCTGCTCAAAAGCGTTCTGGTTTTCTTTTACATTATGTGCGCATAATAAACAATTAGTCATGAAGTCGAATTGGGGAGCTGAAGACCTGAGCTGAGACGGGCCTGCCTCTTCTTGACATGTAGATGCAACACTTACATATTTTTAATTGTATCGGCTCGTGTGTAGTTTTTACGACAATTAGTGTGAATTAAAACGGATGTCAAGGCGCGGAAAATTTGGTGCTTATCATCGTTCCGATCTTTACTAGCTTTGATAAGGCCGAGTATTCCTTTTTGTTTCTTTAACGATGCCTTTAACGATGTCCTTATCACACACAGGACACTTATTATTATTAGCACTCATGATGGATAATCCAATTGCGTAACTAATGACGATTACAAAGCAAAGAACTGTTCTGGCTGCTCCCCTGCTTTACCGGGTAGGCTACCATGCCAAAGAGGTTGAATCATAAACGACAACAATAACATAACCCCAAGGGATGGATGATTATGGGAGTTTTAGCCAGTGAGATCTCGTTTTCTACGACAGGAAATATGGAATGAAAGTTACGACCCGCTTCTGCTCCATTACCACTGGTAGAAAACGAGATCTCAAACTGTTACCGCCTTCACCGCTTGGAGGTACTCCCAGCTTATGTTATCAATAAAATACCTAATTTATATACTAGCTCATATTTAACATTCGGTAATGGTTGTCACATCACACTAATACTCGAACACTGGTGAAAATTTGGAAAAAGTGTATAAGACAAGTGTAGATAAAAGTTTTGATATCCCAACGGCTGTACAGATTTGGATAAAATTTAGTAAATTGATATAGTAGGAGTTGATTTAAGATATAAGATACTTTTTATCCCCAAATAACGTGAAGGAAGTAGTATACAAGAGGTATTGTTCAATTCAAGTAGTTTTTTTTGCAATTTTCACTTTTCCGGAACGTGTAGTTCGAAAATAGGTAGGAATGTGAAAAAGTGTATAAGGTAAAAGTTGTACATAATTTTATAAGCTTTCATTGCGTAGAAGACTTCTTATCTCCATGACGCACCGTTTAAAAGATATTAGCGAAAAACTGAAAAATGGGAACTTTAACCCCCTCCCCCCACTCCGCCTCACCCCCTAGATGTCGGGACTTTTAGTATGTTAACTCTCTAAGCACCCTGAACAATTTTCTGAAGTAATTGCTTAGGGCCTAACTCACGCACTCTACAATGTCTTTGTTGGATGGACTACAATGCCCTGTTTTGGATTTGTCCTCAAAAGCCAAAAAGTGTTTACGTTTTAACTAAATTATATACTTAAGCATGATCAGCAGCACACCTAGGCATCCCACGGTTTGTGTATCTCGGCTTTTCTGTACTATAATATACATGTATTGTCAACGTTTTAATTTTATAAAACGTTAAGATACAGATTTTTGTTGGACTACGGCCTACAATACAACAAGTCAACAATAATACAACAAAACAACTGTATCATAAGAAAAATAAATTTAATTACTATTTTTCTCCTGTGAGTAAGTCAACAGAGCAATTAATAAAATATAAAACAAAACTGATTTCCTACCTGCTGGAAACAAAATAGTTAAAAAGAAATAAACATAAACAGATGCGAAAATTACTTCAATAAATAGTATTTCTATTGCAACAGCCATTTTATATTAAAGTCTTTAAGCATAATGTATAATCATAAAGAAAATTCTTTAATTTTTTTTTAAATGTTAGAATCTATTTGAAAAATCTGCTTATAATTAAACTCTGGCAGTGTGTGATAACTTACAAATGCATAGTTTAAAAAAACTTATTTTAATTGTACTAGATTGTTGGCAACACAGTCTGTGTGTATGTAAAAATAACTGGTAAATAAACAGTTGAATTATTGTTATACAGGTGTATTCTTTACCGCTTCGAAGTATTGTTCCTTTATTTTAGCTCTTTCATCTACTTCAGGTAAATATGGGTACAGCCCTTTAGCTTTTCTGTCCCGGTATACTTTACCCTGAAATGAAATAAAAAATCAATCATAATTTATTTATCTATGGCTAATCAGCTGGTATGACATCACAATTTGGTTGTCTGGACAATATTATTATTATGAATGTAGGATTTAGAACATTATTAACCAGGTTTTAAGCCACACAAAAAAGATGGATGACATGTTTACCAGCACTCAAATGTTATAAAAACCTCAATCTTAATATTAAATCGGTCTACAAAATTAAATATTGACTCAAACAATGCAGAAAGAACTTAATTGACTTTTGGAAACCAATACAAGTATTTATAAAAGGAGCTTTACATGAAACATCATTTCACAACCAAAAAAGAGAGTGCCACTCAACATACATTTTGTAAAGCTTAAAGACTTACCCAAAACTTTTTGCATGTATTATAGTTGTCAAAATACTCTTCACATTTGGATTGGTCATATCCATTCTTATTTAAACATTGGTATGACTGTTCTTGCTCCTAAAATGATTTATTTTGTTATATAATGTAAAATTTGTTTTCGCATACAATATAATTTAAAAAGCATGTAAAACCTTGAGGCATGGATTCAGGCGTTCGGCATCTTTGTTAATTAGTTTGGTCATCTTTATTTAACAATTATTAAATTGCTTAGTTATTTCTATTTGTTTTTTTATTTGCCGAAAACTGATAGAACATACGATTTGTGGTTGTTCAGTATTTAATTTTTGACGTTCATTATTAAGAATGACATTGACAATAGACAAAATCGAAGACGTAATAATTATATAGACCAGCCATTTCTACATTTCCGACCCATAAAGTGAGTCAGGGCCATAAAATGGCCACCTTTAATTTAAATTCAAATACGTTTATTTTCAGGTAGTACTACAATATTAAATAAAAGTTTTTTTTCTTTGGTAAGGTTTTCATTGTTAAACGGACATCCATGGACAGATTTACATACATGCTCATATTTTAAAGTCGTCTAAACTTTCATAATGCAGTCGTAGTAGCAAGAATTAAAGTTTTGTAAGTTAAACAATTTTAGTACTTTTGTTAAGTCGAAAAAGTGTTTATTTTGGTTTTTCCACTAAAAAAGGTTATATTAATTAGAGGTATTTTAATTCGTTGATTATTTCGATACGATCGGCACTAAGAATAGTTAAAAAACAATACCCACACCCCAACAAATGTAGGAAATGGGTGCAGAAGTTTTTGATATTATGACGTTAACTGTAAATAATGATTAGCAGAGAACATACAAACAGCATGCCATCTCATTCACGAAGACAATAAATAAAGGACAGTCTATCGTTTATAATGTAATTACGTTTCCGTTTTGACTTGTCTGATATCTGGATAATTAAGGTACATTAGTGTCGAAAGGCATCTCCTCTTATTTCTATACTCAGGCGACATTTTTTTACTGTCATTGCCATCTGTGATGACTCAGGCGTTTCTTTTCACGCAAGTTTTAAACGAAACATACACTCAAAGAAAATTAAATTTAAAAAAATGAGGAAACAGAGTTGAATTGTTGACCCTTAATCAACAAGTATCGATTTAGACCTTATTACTTTTTTGATATGCTTATTTCTGATATAAACAAAGATTTGAAAAATTACAACATGTAAATTTTTTAACAATACTGCGTTGAATTTGCTGTGAAACAACTGTCGTTATTCGTTTTATATTACAGCTAGTGACCACCAATCCTAAATCGTAGTCAGATTTCAATGTTGGTTAAGCTCGGCTATCATTGGTGAGTAATACATCAAGTATTACTAATGCATTAAAAATGTTATAAACGAGAACAAGCCATCTAAAATTACGACGCGAGTGGAATGGACACCGTCATATCAATGAATTAATAAAACTTTTGATAATTTACAATGTTGTGTTTGAAATTAAGTGCCTAAATGTTTTGAGAATAGTTTTATAGTGTTAGTGCTTTATATTAAATGCTATCGAGATGTCGAAGAACAAAATTGCGGCTCGTGTTGACAGTCAAACTGTGGAAGTCAAAACTAAAGTAAGTAGGAAGGAATTTCTAATTTCTTTAAACATACTTAAAAAGTCACGCAAACTTTCGCACCTATGATGAACTGGCAGGACTTTAGAGAATGTATTTTAATGTCAATTGTATACTTAAACCTAAGAATTTCCTGAAAAAAGAGAATTCATTACCATGTTGAGTAACAATGTGAAAAAAATAGTTTGGCTAGGAATAAAGTTAAAAAAAAGTAGCGTGGACTATGAAATAGTAGAAATTCCTCAAAACCGAACATTGCTTGCTGTATATAATGTCTCAAAACCGTTATTTAATCATGTTTCTGAAGATAGTCTTAATTAATAGTTCTTAATTGAGCTGCTAGTAAAATTACAGTCATTTACAGATTAGGAGTGTTTTATCATGACTTGGGAACTGAGTTTATAAGTTCTTAGGCCTCACTTACATGCTTATTGTACCTTATCAAGTAAACTTTGTCTGGCTAATCATTTTACTCAGATACCATAATTATCATAAACAATAACTTTATACAAGGGGTATATAAGGGGTGTTTACATTGGTACACCTCTGCCTAACCCTTCGGGGATACAGGCGTGATGGTATGTTTATGTTTATGTTTTTTTTTATAGTTATATTTAGTATATTTTAAGGTAATAAACTCAGATGTGATAAACTGATAACCATCTGTATTATAATAACATTTAGTTAAGTATTACAATAACATTAATCCAGCCTTATAGGATACAATGAGTCCATTCATTTTGGAGTTACTGTGCAGCAGACACATACACAGACAGACAGACCAAAAAGTTGACAATTCAAAGTTTAAAGAAACAAAACACAGCCTCTGCAATGCTAAACAACTAGCTCAACTAACTTCATTGAAACAGTATCTTCATAAATAGGTAATTATTTGTAAAAGGTTTTGTTATTTTTAAATTCAAAATAGTCGAGATAGACTTACCAATTGAGAAACTATATAACATGAATGTTTTGTTATAACCAAAACAAAATTAGTCCATTAGTGGCTTAAAGATGATTCTTTGAATTATGACACGGTTTTTCCTCATGTTTCTACATAGGTAGTATTGGTTGATGATAAGAACAAAATATAAAAACAGCTACATATTACATATACGAAATAAATTGTATTATTATACTAGTTAAAAACGTATCTAAGTAATTAGTCTGTTTTTCTAAGTGTTCTCAATAAAAATCTTAAAAATATTGTGTTATTAGTGTCTGTAAATAATTTATTTAGTGTATTATAAGAGTTATTTTTCCTTTTACAGTTTGATGCAGAGTTCCGGAGATTCTCGTTAAGTCGTACTGAGAAATTAAAGTATGAAGATTTCAAGGCTCTAATAGAAAAGTTGCACAGACTTCACGATGTGGCCTTCCTCATATCATATACGGACCCTAGAGATGGTGACTTGTTGCCGATCAATAACGATGATAACTTGGCGAGAGCTCTGCTTACGGCACGGCCACTGCTGAGGGTTATTATACAGAGGAAAGGTAAGTGCATTAAAATTGATATTATTTAAGCAGTATTTGTACAAAATGTACATATAAGGCAGTACATTTTGTGCTGCATTATATAAATATAATTAAAACTATAATTTTGATGAAACTTGAAAGACAAAAGTTCGCCGATAGGTGTCTTTGTTGGCGAATCTCATTAATATTGCATAAACAATCTAGGTACTAGTTAGAACTCTAAAAATACTTGATTTTAGAAGTATTTGACAGGACAAACACATTGGAAGAAAATAAGTATTTCTCATGCAATGCTAGATACTTAGATATACAAGTTTTTGACAAGCCGTAGCATGAAAGTTTTTTTTTTTTGGTTATGCAGAGCTTGTGTTATGGTAACCAGGCAACTGATAAACATACTTATATATTTCTAAATACATACATATTATAGATAAATTACACCCGGACAACCAGAACAAATGATCGTGCTCATCACACAAACATTTGTCCTGGGTGGGAATCGAACCCACGACCTCCGGTATAGCAGTCAGGGTCACTAACCACTAGACCAACGGGACCGTCCTCGTCCAAGTTTGATTAACAAGCTTAGATTATTCCTGATTCTCTTACTTACTGTATGTTCATCAAGTTCATATTCAACAAAGAGCTTCTTATTGTTAATTAACTAGTAAAAATCTGAAGATTGCTATTGGATTATTCTAAAATGAATGCTGGTGTTCCACAAGGATAGGTCTTAGGGTCTGGCGATCTGGCGTCATTGAATAAAGATGTTATCGAAATATTCAGTATGTAGATCATCCTATGAAATCTAAATAATTATGATAACTATACTTTAATACGTACCTTATGCGCACATTATAAGTCTTTTTATTTTCGTTAATTCAACGGCTTAACATTGTTTTTGTTACATCTACGCATGTTGATATAAAGAAAGAATATAGTCTAATTTTGTAGCGATAATCGTCATCCCTACGGCCCCAGCCACGAGCTATACCTAGTCTTAACAATTAACACAAAGTATCATTAACTTAATCAAAATTTTAATACCACTACTCAACAATTTCATACCATCCATGACCTCCATTGACAGACAGGTACCAACACCCATTGTGATGATAAAGACAGTTAATTAGCATAGAACGTGACACTATACCGAATACAATGCTTTGCCCGTATTCCAAGGCCGTAAGGTTCATAATCGCGGTAACAATGTGATTTGATTTTATAGATACGAGAACTTTTAGGGCTCTGTAACGTCATATGTTTACTTTGTTTTGTTTGTTTGGCCGAATTATTAAACTGCCTCGTTGGCCTAGTGGTGCTAAGCGCGACTGCTACGCTAGAGGTCTTGGGTTTAATTCCCAAGTCGACCAAGGTGTTATTGGGCTTTTCTATGAAATTCTCAGTAGCAGGTCGGAGTTTGGATTTGTGCCCGGTTAGTGGCAATAGGCTCGCCCCCTATTACATGGGACCTAAACATACCGGCGAACTGTGGGTGTACATTGGTACACTCACTGCTACACACTCTGCCTAACCCTTCGGGGATACAGGCGTGATGGTATGTTATGTTTATGTTATGTTTTTGGCCGAATTAGTTAAGTAGTATGTCTAGTTAGGTTCTGAATTTCCAAATATTCAATTTGGCGTCGGTTTTCGGGGTCAGTACCGAAAGGGTTAAAACAGGACTCTATTACTAAGTCTTCGCTGTCTGTCCGTCGGTGACCAGGCTGTATTGCAAAAAGCCGCGACAGTTGAAATTATATTTCTGTTGCCGCTATAACAAAAAATACTAATAATAAAATTAAAAAAGAAAACTAGGTGGGTCTCTCATAACAACGGTGGTACGGGAACCTTAGTGCGCGAGTCCGACTCGCACTTGACCGGTTATTTTTTACCTTATTCGGAGACCTAAATATATGTTTTTGTGCTAATTAAATCGGTATCTTTAATAACCTTTTTGTAGAAAATACACTATTTCTAAAACATACGAGTTGTGTGTAGATAATGAACAAATGTATTTCGAAATTAAATTCTAAAATCCTTTAATATGAGCCTTATTATACAGCTCTCCAGTTTTCCACAATACTTTGTACCAATTTAACCTCTTTTACCTTACACCAAATATATTGAATAGACGAAAGTGGGTCGTAACTAAGCCGAGCGTAATACATGTATATCTATCGCTGAAGTACCTATATCCAAAACTGACCTGAAACATGCAATTCAAATTCTGCATGCAATGAATTCTACGTTGCGCAATCGTCCACATCTTTTCATTAGAATCTTTTTAGAAACGGAAATTTTCTTTTATCTTTTGCGTATCAAAATTATAGTAGGTACCTATTCCTGTTAATCTTAATATATATAAATCTCGTGTCACAATGTTTGTCCTCAATGGACTCCTAAACCACTTAACCGATTATAATAAAATTCGCACACCATGTGCAGTTCGATCCAACTTGAGAGATAGGATAGTTTAAATCTCAAATTATAGTCGCAATTTTAAGAAATTGACGCGGACGAAGTCGCGGGAATCAGCTAGTATCAATATACATTTTTTTTTCTAAGTTTTTTTAACCAATACTAGGAGAAACTAACAAATTGACGAGGTTTGTCCCGAATTAAATGACCAATATTTTGAAGCATTTTTATAAGTTTTCTTTTCTTAATTTTGTTTTTAAATTCATCTATGTTGCTTAGTTAGATAATAGACTATTTGTAATTAAATTGTTAAGTTTGGAGCGGCCCCCCAACGCAACGTATTTTTTTTGAATTATTAATACATACTTAGGTACTTTAAGATTGAGTTTTTTTTATTATTTTTTACTTTTAAAGCGAACTTATATTTTTGTGTCTTTTTAATTTTTAAATTAATTTTTAAATTGATTTAGTGACGACAAAATTCAATTGCAATAAATGTGATGAAAGCTAAAACAACCTTTACTGCATTCCCTCAAGTCTTGGGTCGTATTTAAACGGTTCAACACACAACCACACATCTGTGTCCGTCCATCACTTATCACATTGCTATCGTCTTTATCTCAAGTAGCTAAGGTTGATTTTTGCACTACTATTAACCCTAACTCGCGTCTTATTTCAATTTACGACCGTCAAAGATGGCTTAGCAACTCAAAGATCTCCAGGAAATGCGCTGACCATGAGTATAATGAGATAATACGTCACGATGATGTTGACTATTATAAGATTGTTTATCTCATCAACAAGTACGTAGGTGCTATCAGCTGATTAATCAGCTATAGAGATTAATCTCAGGAAGATTTAGACAGGCCAGTTACCTTCGAAATATATTTTTATACCCATACAAGTAATAGTTAAAGATAAGATACTGAGTTTCTATTTTGAAAACAATCTATATTATTTTTTTATTTCGCTCATTGACCTAGTCCTACAAAAAAGCCCGCTACAGCGTACCTATATCTTGTATGTGTATTATCGCCAAAATCGTACACCATAAATACAATAAACAGATAACTTCTGTTTTTCACATTTTGGTAGTAACAAATTTTTTGAAGACATCAATAAAAGTGGGTGCATATCGCTATAGTATTGCCTAAAATACTTAAATGGCATTGTCCTTAATTAAGTCTAAGAATGACACATTTTTCCACCTCTGTATGATTGAATAAAAAGGGTACAAACATTAATATAACGATAATATTCCAAAACGGTTTTGATTTTCTTAAATTTCGAGATATTTGAATCGCTGATTTCGAATACCCGCCACATTACATAGGTCAGATAAACAAATGAGTAATAAATATCTATGCCTCCCTCTTTAATGATCACGCGTGTATGTTCCGCATTTCCACATACCGGTCCAAGATACACCTAGGTATAACTAGAAAAAAAATGTTAAAATACATATATAACAGTAAAAGTTACGGTGCAACGCATACAGTGTATTAAAAATCCATAGTTGCGTGACCACTGACTGATTTAACGCTAATTGTGGACCCGCTTAACTCTGTACGGCTTCACTTGCTGCTATATGCTATATGAATTGCAGGTAGCATTGGACGAGCGAATAGTTTCTCGGGGATTATTTTACTTAATCATCATCATCTCCCTGCCGTTCCTAATTAGTTATTTGGGTTGCGCAATATTTAGTTTCCATTCATTTCTATTACTCGTCATCTTAGCATTCAGTCCTTGCTTTCTCATAATATAGTCTTCGTCAATATCTCCATGATATGGTCTCTTGTGATTATTTTTGATTTACATGTACTTTTTTAACTTTCGTCGTTTTTAAGAAGCTTGCAGTTCTAGCAAATACTTTGCAATACCTAGTTACACGTCCTTATAAGTCTATTCTTAACCTAGAATATAACCTACTCATTTCTAAGGCTATACAATCTTCTTTAAGCTCTTTAACGACCATATTGTACAATATAATTATGCGTAAACCTGTTCTCATGGTAAAAAGGTCTTATAACTGTGTTCCGGTTGTCATGGCAACTACAAATAGGGTCGTCCCATCCTTCCCTGTTTGCCATATTAGGTTGACACGGAAATGCGAACATTTCACTAAGCAAATGGGTATATTGTAATCATCCGTGTTTTCATGCCAAACTATGTTGGGGACGTCTTCCAAGCACATCCGGAATCATCAATCAATCATTCATTTAGGTAAAGCTGGGTAGTGAATATTAATCGATTTTCGGCCGCCACCGGGCCTTTAATTAGAATAACTCAGATGCCAAAAAAATGGTGAATCAAATAAGTAAAAATTTTCGCACGCTGACTCATCAAACGAACATTGTAACAAATTCGCTCAGTTCCGTCCGGCCAAACCTGTCGTGTGACGTCACTTCCTCTGAACTGTGTTGCATTGTTTACATACATGCGACCCATGGCCGTGACATGGTCTGACGTGTATACAAAAGTGGTTCAATTTTGAAGAGGGGAGCGACTTTTGATTCTTTTGTACACTAAATAATAATTGGATGTCAGTCATTCGTTATTCATTCTTTTCAACAATTTTTTTTCGCAAATGATTATTTTTCTGTCAATTTTTTTTTGCCTTTTGAATTTTGTACATTTTCTTATATTATCTCTAACGAAACGGTACTATAGGAACATACCAGTTAATGTAGTTATCTTACGATTTCAAGATTAGTTAGATAATAAAATATAGTTAACCAAAATACAATTTTTCGGTAAAGGATTCCTGGTGTCTACCGTGTTCAGTAATTTTCCAATCGCATGTATAAGGATAAAAATATTTCTCACATCCAGTTTTCTCTATATAGGTAGTGAAAATATTATGTTTAGTTCGTTCCTCGCTTTAGAGTTACACGGTAGGCAACGTGCGCACTGATGCATTGCGGCGGATTTGTGGCAATGATCTCGTTATACACTTGTATATGTAGCATATTATTTATAAGCCTAGCCTCGACAAACGATTAGACTCGTCTCATATTTTCTACAATTAATTGCACTCTAACCTACATCCTACTAATATTATAAATGCGAAAGTTTTGATGCAGGAAGGTGAACAAAACTAAACGAATTTGAATGAAATTTGTCACACATATTTCATAACTTAGATTAACAAATGAGATTTTTTTTATTAGTTAACGTAACTTACCAACGTATGCGGCTATGGTGTAATGTACTTTGGGTTCAGAGTAATCTCTGAACCTAAATTTAGAATAGGTAACTAAGAAGAATTTAAATTTTGATAGGAATCATTGTAAAACTACCGGTGACGGTGTACTACCAGATTACCAAATTACTGTTTTTCTCTACTCAGCTCTGCTTGACTAATTCTACAAACATTTACTGGGACACATAATCCAAAAATAGTCATATCTCTAATGAGTAATAGTATTTATTGTGTTCATTCAACTGCTGTATTAGGAAACCAGCACATACCATATAGTACAATCACGGACCGTGAGAATTAACATTCTGTTTGTGATAGACTTGTTAGGAACTAGCTGTGCCTGCGACTTCGTTCGCGTGGATGACTTATCAATGAGTTTTTAACCGCAAAATTAAGTTTGTTTTTTATTGTTTATACTTTTCCGGGATAAAAACTACCCAGTGTGGTGCCCAGGATAATAAAGAATAATTATACCAAGTTTCATCGCAATCGAACCGGTAGTTTTATTTTATTTTAGTAGTTTTTGCGTGATACCTGAACAAACAGACAGTCAAAATTTTTTTTTTCACACTTTTTGTTTCCGTGTCGGTCTAGTAACACCCCCCGCCATTTATTTTTTTGATATTTTCAATGTACAGAATTTTCACTTCTACAGATTTATTATAAGTATAGATTAAACCTGTTTGCTTTATCATACTTGTTGACTTCTTACGAGTTACACACGTGGTTCGTAGGACGTATTTACTTAACGATGACAGTTTTTGATTAGTACCTTGTATACTAGCGACCCAGTCCCGGCTTTGCACGTTATCTGGAATTTCTTGATTTTACTGTAATGTAATATGCATACTACACATAAACCTTCCTCTTGAATAATTCTATGTATTGCTGGAAACTGTATTTAAATCTGTTGAGTAGTTTAAAAGATCAAATTAAACAGGCAGCGGAAGCGACTTCATCTTAAACTGTATAATATACAGGGTAGTTTAAATATATAAATCTTTTTTTTTCCTAGTTTACCGCTAAATATGTATAAAAAAATATAACCGCACAAAGAATTGTCAGGAGGTCCTAATTTTCTAATATATATTTTTCGTCTTTCCAGGAGATAGTTTAGAAGAGTTAAACGGGTATGGCACGATGCGGCCGCGGAATATAATCTCGTCAATACTTAGCGGCACGCCGGCTAAGAACAAAGGGCTCGCCATATCGAATCCACACGACTTTAGGATGGTAAGTACATAATTAACTAAATGTCTTTTCTTTTTAGCTTCAGAAGAAATAAAAGAACGAAAGAAAGAAATAGGTACCTACATTTATTTGGTACAGCACACAAGACAACAGAAAGAAGACAAAAAAAAAGCAAATTATACTTTGTTGTGCTATCAGGCCTCCCACCAGGTGGACCGACGATATCGTCAAAGTTGCGGGCACCCGGTGGATGCAATTGGCAAGTTGTCGTTCATTGTGGCGTTCTAGGGGGGAGGCCTTTGTTCAGCAGTGGACGTCTTCCGGCTGATGATGATGATGGTGATGATGTGTTGTCTATGCTGTTCCACTACTGGGTAATGACCTCCCCAAGTCCTTCCATTGGTCATTGTCTTATGTATTATTATTTGAAAAACTCTGTGGTGGCGTACGCACCGGTTTTCATGATGAGCTCCCGGACTCGATCCCGGAACGGGTCAATGTAGGAAACTACTTTTCCTCATTGTCGCGTGACTGAGTGTTTCTGATTCCATAACACAACACTTTGGGTTCCGAGCAATGTATGTGATGTTGTCCACATTTACTAAATGTATTAAATTTAACCTATTTATTGAAATAAGGGACGATTTCACTAAAAAACGATCACTTGACATCTCAATCTCAGTACAGAATTATTTTTAATGAAACACTTCACAAATCTCTACCAGTTTGTTCAATTACAATTTAAAACTATAATACATATAATTATTAATATATTTTCAGGTATCAGCAATCATAGACGTGGATATAGTACCAGAGACATGCAGAAGAGTCAAGCTATTGAAGCACGGGTCAGACCGACCTCTAGGATTTTTTATCAGGTATATTATAGTTTTCTTCAAAGTGACACTACTGTTTTTTATACATATCTCTTTCATTTAATTTTATTCTTGTTACTTATCGTTTACTAACGACGCAATTTCTGCCCTTTCCATGTTTTGTGAGTTATTTTGACATTTATAAATTGTAAAATTTTATCTCGGGGAAACCAGGAGCGCAAAATTATGTAACAGCCAGAATGATGACGCAACATATAAAAAAAACAGTCTACAATAAAAAAAATACGTAATCGATTTTGATTAAAATAATATGGGACCACCTCTGAGGTATACCACTTTATAAATGACTTAACGATTTTTGACCCTATTGATGTTTTTTGTAAAACCAACACAATTACCTTAGAAACAGCGAAAAAAAATACTGTTAAACTAAGAACTACCTCCTTTTCTCGTCATTTAAAACCATCCATCTCCCCTCCAGGGACGGCACATCAGTCCGTGTAACACCAAACGGCGTGGAGCGGTCCCCCGGCATCTTCATATCGCGGCTGGTGCCGGGCGGCCTGGCCGAGTCCACCGGCCTGCTGGGCGTCAACGACGAGGTGCTCGAGGTCAACGGCATCGATGTCTCCAATAAGACCCTCGATCAGGTACAGTATAGAGTGCGCCTAACAGAGTATGAACTGCGAGCACCAGTATGAACAACCATTTAATATTTGATTACAGTATTTTATTAATTATAGGCATTATTCTTTTCTCCGATTTCGGAGGCTTGGCATGTTTAAACCCCCATGCTTTGTAAAGCTGGTCCCGACTATAACATACGTTCCGATCGTCAGTCATTACTTAGTTACACCGGTGGGCTACTCTAGTGTGTCAGACCCGTGGACTAAATTATGGGGAAATAAAAAACCGGGTTATATTATTTATTGTAACCTGGAATAATAAATAGTTGTAAATGATATTCGTTTTTAGAACAAATAAGTGATCTTAATTTATGTTTAGTAAAATCTTCGCCACATTAAAGTTATTTCTTCGTGTTAGTCACCACCTGTCTGGAACGCTCTCTAATAATCTCCCATAGTAATCCAGCCCTATAAACTACAATCTCCCTCGACAGGTGACGGACATGATGGTGGCGAACTCGTCCAACCTGATCATCACGGTGCGGCCCGCCAACCAGCGAGCCGGGCCGCCGCCGCCCGCGCCGCCGGACCAAACCTCCAGCGAACATGACGACGACAGGTCAGTACCCCACAACCACACCCACGCTCTGCTCACTGCTTACCTCACTCACATCATGCTGGCGAACTCCTCCAACCTGATCATCACGGTACGGTGCGGTTTTTTTCGCGATAAGTGATTCTACGAGCACAGACATGTATCATTTATATATATTGGCGGGCCTGTTGGTCTAGTGGTTAGTGACCCTGACTGCTATACCGGAGGTCGTCATTTTCGTCGTATTATTCAGCAGCCTTTTCTACGATCATTTGGCAGCACCTATGTCGACGCCGACTATCTTTTTTTTTGTTTATTATTTTTTTTTTTTTTTTCAATTATTTTTGACATTAATGGAATCAGATATCGATGCCTAACAATGCCTTAACGGATCGGACAGGGTTTTCTTAACATCCTGTATAAGTATGTTTATCAGTTGTCTGGTTACCATAACACAAGCTCAGCTTGGGATTAGATAACCGCGTGTGAGGTGTCCCGGAATATTATTAATATTATTATATTTGAAACTACATATTATTTATTTTACGAAAAATTCAATTTGTTAATATTGTTCATCATTATCCAATATTCATGAATTCCCGAACAAATACTCATACAACCTTATTCAACCAACAGATTCGACCAAGACGAACAGGACGAGATCGTAGACCTAACAGCCGTCACGCTAGAGGACAACCCGGAGCCCCTCTACCCCACGTCGAAGGACGACGGCCAAGTGTTACACCTCTAGTACATACTGCGGCGCTACCGGCGAGCGAGGACTTTGAATAAGTGTTAATGGTGCCGAATGTCGAATAGTGAGTGTTGAATTGTAATTTGAATATTGTGATGTGGTAAGACGGACAGACGCCTCCTGTTTTGCGGTAAGGAACACCCCTATATTGACATGAAAAGTAATAATTAAAACATTTATTTCGTAAATGGGATACAAAAAAACATACATAACACTTTTTTTGAGCTAAAGTCAAAATTACCAAAATATTTATTCTCATGGGGGATAGGGGATATAGTGTCTTTAAAGTCGTGACAAACAAATATGATCATGAGTGTGGTAACTAATGCAGAGTATTTATTACCTAAATTGCGAAAGCCAAGCGATAGGATTTGTCACCGATAGTTTAACAATCAGTCCTGTAAAAAATGTATAACGTTAAGGTGATAGGTAATACAAATTATCACTTTGACAGCACAGTAGTCCGGCCTTTGAGAGAATGAGTTCCTGACAGGCTGTGGTCAACAGGATGATTTAATTTTAATGTGGCCAAGATTTTCTTACAAATAAATTATTATCAGTTATTTATCCTATAATAATAATATCATTCAAAACTATATCATTATGCCAGGTAACAATGAATAATATAACACGATTTTTATTTCCCCATACAAATCAAGACCTACTAACAGGTGTCAGAAACGCTTCTCTCAGCGGTCAAATTATAAATTTCCAAATTATTGCTGTGAAATCCTATGGCTTTGATTTCGCAAATTAGGTAATACTGTTGCCGATCTCTCATTGGTTATATTACAAGTAAACTACGCCCCTTCATTTCTGATTGGCTAAGCGCTGAGAAACAAAAATAAATAAGCAAAAAATTATTTAAAGTTCTCGTCTTACCACATAACATTCCCAAGACTTACCAGCCTCGAGCATTAGTACTTACGTATAAACATTCCAATATATGCCGTATTTATACTGCGATAAGTGTCAAAATAGCTAAAATAGGCGTCACAATAGATTAGGAAGCAATCCTTAGGTACAGACGTTAGTGAACAATTATTAAATGGTCAGTAAAAAATGAACTCTATTTCGAGTCACGTAAATATCAAAATTGTTTGAATGTGGAGTAATGTTGACCGATGTATCGAATTATACATATATTATTATATTATATGCAAAATCATGTCATATAAAACTAATCAGATTTTTTTTTATTGGAGTTATTTCTTCATTTGTATAGGCAGAAACAGTATATATACACCCTGTATAGCTCCATTCTATCACTGATGGTTCTAAAATTTTGGTATGCCTTTAAAATAATATTAAACTACATCGAAATTGGTTCAGTAGTTTTTGAGGTTCCATAACTAAAAATATTAGTTAGTTTAGAGAGTTATAAATAAATTATCGCCTGGTATTTTGCATATAATGTATTTTAATTAATAGTAGTACTTAATATTGTGCCTAAATATGTGTATAGTATTTTTTACGAAATATAATGTAATATTGATATCATTCCCTATAATTTCAATCAATTAAAATTGTAAAACCTAAAATTAGCTCAATTTATAAAAAACATATCAGAAGCAAATTGTCATTTAGGCTTTGAATATTAGATTTTTAATCACGAGTTTAAAATTCGCTCAAAAGGCCTGTATTCCAATAAAACTATTTGTAAAAAAAAAAAACAAAATCATCGTTAAGTTATTTCATCACATTACGAAATTAGGTATATCATTCATAAAATATGCTAGCTTATTTTTAGTATATACTAAACATGAAGTTTGACTAAAATCTCTGAAACTACCAGTCCCATTTGAATAAACATTTTGCATTCTATAGCCCTATTCTTGAGGAAGGTTATAGGCTATTTATCATCACGTTACTTGTCTTGAGAAAACCAAGGCGAGGGAAACTGCGGGGCACTGCTAGTATGTTATATTTAAGCAATAATGAGCTCTTAGCTTAAATTCTATTTAAAGATAACATGAAAATATTTTGGTTTTAGTATATACTAAACATAAGGTTTATTATATTTTTTTTACATATAGGCAAACGAACATTCTTTAAAAGAATTTTAGGGTAAATAATAATATGTATTAGTTAGACCGTGTCAGTGGTAATCGTAAATCGACCTTACTGCTTCAAAATAAAGTCGATTTCCAATTGTTACCGCAGACGATCGAGTCATTCTTAAAATTGTTACGTTATTGACAATAAAATTAATTGTATTATATTTGAGAAAGTGTAAAAATCCATCCATTTTTTTAAACGATTTCTTACATAAGCATTAAGATATAAAGAATTAGTGCGAACATGCATAAATACCTTATTGGGCTTGAATTTTCGACCTGGGGCCCGAGTCCGCTATTTTAAGTCAGTTAGTGGTGGGTTAATAAACGTTCCAGTGTACTTGTTTTTGTGCCTTATTTTCGTATTCAGATAATTTTAGTTTAATGACAAATGTACTACTTGCCACTGTTGTTATTGTAGAATTGCAAGGGAGTGTTCTTATCTGAATACGAAAATTAGGCACAATAACAAATACACTGGAACGTTTATTAACCCGCCACTCACTGACTTAAAATAGCGGACTCGGGCCCCTGTTTACACCGGCCGTGGTCGCAAGCAGACTCGCCTATTTACCCCCGGGTTCTAAAAGCCAAATCAAGTTAGGCTAAGGCCGCACTACGGTTTTTTTTCGCAAGCGGTAAACCGTGAAATCGGAAAACCGCCCGAGACGCACACAATACGGTTAAAATTAGTCGCGGATAATTCTTACAAAAAAAAACCGACTTCATAATAAGTCTTATATGGTTTTCTTATGGATCCCACTGGCATAACTGGACCAAATTAAAATGGGACCACACGGGAAGCACCACCTTTCAAATAATAATCATCAAAATCAGTTCACCCAGTCAAAAGTTCTGAGGTACGAAACTTAAAAAAAAAATACAGTCGTATTGTATACCTCCTCCTTTTTGAAGTCGGTTAAAAATAACCGTTAGTGCGGCCGCTTCCATTAGTTTCCTTTACTCACAAAATCAGGCGGTTAAAATCCGCGGTGGTTTAGCCGTAGTGAGGCCTTAGCTTTAATCTGTTGTCAAATCAACTGGGGCCCGAGTCTGCTATTTACACTCCGTGTCAGTGTGCTCATAGTTAGCTCATAGTGGGACGATTCGGGCGCGCCCGACAGGGCCCGAGCGCCGCCGGACGCGCACGAATCGTCCCACTATCAGCTAACTATGAGCACACTGACACGGAGTGTAAATAGCAGACTCGGGCCCCTGATCGCGCCTGATTGGTTGACCAAAAACAAACAACCAATCGCAGCGCTTAAAATGAGATTTGACAGGTGATTAACAAATTTTTGTGTTGATCAATGTCTCAGAAACTGGGGGTTAGTTTAAATATATACTTATGTAAGATATCTTTAACATAACTGTAGTAATCGTCTCTTAACTCTAGATAAGTCCCCACTTCCTATGGAAGGTGCTAATATCAAAATTCATTTTTAAATAGTTAATCAAAAACCTTAGATTATAAATAAAATTGTCATTTTATTAATTATTTTAGATTAATAAGGTGAAGCCGGAAATAGCAATTTATTTAATTGTATCCACAGACTAAATAAAACTGTAGATAAGGCGATGGTTGTAACTGGATTTTATTAGCTTTAATTGAACAATGAAAAGTAAAAATCTGGAAAGTAATATCTGAGGCTCGATTCAGCTATTTTAAATGCATGTCAGTGGTCGGTCAGTGAACTTGTTATTGTGCCTCATTTTCGTATTCAATAAGCCTACAATAAAATTTCATTGAACTCTCGAAGAGAATGATTGTAATGACCAATTAATGATCGTATGGACAGTTAGCAGAATGCCAATTATCGTAAAAATGACCAAATGAAGCAGCGGAATGAGGTTTCCGATTAAATTGAACTTTTTCATACACGTTTAGACGATAGATGACAATGAGTCAGCTAAGTTAATTGTTTAAAACAATTGAATTTCTTCAAACTCTTTCTGATAACATCTACCTTTTTTATTTAGTCTGTGGTTGTATCGCATAGTTTCTAAAGCTGCCACTACTTTGCAATGGCGCTAGTGGCCTATCCCCTTAGGGTCAAGGTATTAAAAAGTATATTATTTTAGTAAACATAGCGAGTTAACGTCGTTTAGTAATGCTCATTCCATCTTGGCGTATTATTAGCATATATTTCACTTCGTATACTTATAAACTTAAAAGGTCGTTATAAACTTTTGATAATTAACATTTTCAATTAAAAAATAAACTAATTTATGCGTCTCAGTATTTCTTTTAAAATAACGTCGTATGTACTTAATCGCAGATTCTTATGCATTTCATTTTTAACCGACTCCCAAAAAGGAGGTTCTTATACAGTATACTTAATCCATTTTGTAATCGCAACGTGCCTTGAATCTCTTAGCTTACATTAATTTAAATGGAGGCCTTATAATTAAGCTTTTTATAGTAAAGAATGCTCCTATTACGTCTTGAACTACGTGTATTTTTTATGATGGCAATAACAAAGTAGGGGTTACCACTGAAAAAAAATGTTGCAGTGAAAAAAAAATCTAAATTAAATGAAAAAAAAAAACTACGTAATTGGAGCTTCTTTAGATAATAAACCATTGTGCTTTTAAAATTCGCCTACAAAAGTGCCTTGTTTTGCGTGCACAGCAGTGCAGAGCCAAGTTTAATACATGTAAAAATAATTATAGTATCAGTATTAATTAAAATCTTTCCTTGAATGTCAACTAACGGACATTCTTTATCTTTGTCACTGTAAAAGTATTTTTTATTAATTGTTTATTTACGAGGTTAATAAAATTTTTGCAAATGTCGTTGGAAACCTAAATCGTGGGTTATTTAATTCGAAAGCATTCATAGCTTCGTTGAGAAAAGAGATGCTATCTATCTGTCACCATCTTTGCAACTCTTAAAAAAAAACTAAAACGTTAGTTAGAAAAAGAATTAATAATTTTGCTAATGGAAGAGGGCTCGAAATGTCAAACTTGTAATTTAAACATATTATGAAATTTTAATAATTCACTTCTTAAGCATATATTCTGTCAACTTTGTTGTACTAAACGAATACTACTTATAGACTAGACTCTGAAATATGTATTCAAAAATAAAGTTGTTTCTAAATAAAATGATTTAACGTTCTGTGAACTTTATCGCAGTTAATTTGTATGTCTACGTTTAGTATTTTAAAGTTTTAGGCTAAGACCGCACTACGGCTAAACCGCCAAAAATCAAAATCAAAATATTTTTTTTCAAGTAGGCCTTTTTAAGCTCTTTTAAAACGTTAAATTACTGACTCTAGTTGCAGGTTTCAAAATGTCATCGCCTTGGATTTTAACCGCCTGATTTTATGAGTAAAGGAAACTAATGGAAGCGGCCGCACTGACGGTTATTTTCCACGACTGATTTTTAACCGTAGTGTGTGCGTCTCGGGCGGTTTTGCGGTTTCAAGGTTTACCGCTTGCGGAAAAAAACCGTAGTGCGGCCTTAGACTTAGATAGAGTGTATAGCCAAGTTAATATTATGCAAAAACAGTGGAAATTTTGTACTTAGCAAAAATATTTGATGATAAAAATATAAGTTGCCCAATTAAATAATGTGTTATGTATTACGGTACTTTTACGATAACACTAACTATGGCTTATTCTAAAATTTATGAAATATGTATTATTATACCTTTTCTGTATTCTACAGTGACGTAACACGAAATGAGCTTATTAAGTTTACTTAAAATAATTTAGATACAATTGTAATAATCAAAATTTAATTAAAGTGTTTATAGAAATGTGTCTATTATATGAAATTATGTCGAGCAAAGTTATTGGTTATATGCAATGATCAAAAATTATATTAAGTTGCTAGTTGCAGACCAAATAAAAGGTAGACAAGACACTCCGAACAAATGAGGAAAAATAGACTTTTAAATATCAAAGTTACAAAAGAATATATTAAAAATAGACTATTAAGTTAAAAAGCCCAAACACGATGGGATTGCATCATTACTTACCGAGTGCCTATGGCCACCTTCATCAGACCAGGTCGTAAGGCCATATTTTTTTCCAGATTTTAAGGAAGCAAAAATTATCTAATAATTTGCTCATGACTTGTCTTCGTTTTTATTTGGTCTGTGGTCCTAAATTGTAATTTATCAATCATATTATGATGTATCGATCGGATAACTAATAATTTTGACGTTAAAACCGATATTTAATGTATTATTTAGATATAGATTTTTATTATTAAGTTTTTTTTTATATAATTTGTAAATCATTTTCTATTATCGATGTTTCTTCAATTTCATTTTTTAATTTTGAGATGAATGCTAAATTTAATACCATTAATGTATTTCGTTGTCGATTTGTACTTAAACATTCCTGGGGCTATTATATTGTGTTAAAGCTGTATTGTGACAGAGATAGCAATATATGTCTGTATAGCTACCTCCCTTTCTTTTGCCAAAACAATGGGGTAGATGACTGGGAATGAAAAGCCATTTTTTATGTCCATTACTTAGATAATAAAAACAATATTTGACACGTATTTTTTGCTTTTTCAAAATAAGACGTCATTTAGAATCAAAGTTCGGGAGTCAGTGACGTCATGCTTGTACACAAAAGACACGAAATCGTGACGTCATTAGACATTTAAAAATACGTGTATTTTTTTTAGTCTATTGGACGGACATAAAAACAGTCATCCACCGCATTATGGTTTTAAAACGATGTAATTAAATACAGTTTAATTTCTATTTCCATTAAATTTAAAGTCTGAAAAGTATCCTTTAAAAATGTATAAATATTTTTATATTGGCAACATTCCTTGAAGTATTCAACCGTGTATTATACCAGTATTGATTATAATTATTTACCACACATTCTGTGATCACTGTCTTAACTTAGTGACTTTTGTTTTAAGATACGAATTTACATATTCTGTGTTTGGTTTTATAGGCCCGAAAACTTACTATGTACTTAAAAACCAAGTAAAATCAAGCCTTTATGATGAGAAAGCCTATTTTGTTTCAATTTGCTGATTGGCTCAAAAATGTCCAAAATATCGTTAGTCAAGCAATTATACATAGTTGATATTTACACATGTAAGCTAGTATACTTGTGTTATAATAAAATATATTATATTTAATTTATATTGTTTTTATATTACTCCTACTGGTTTGACTGCCTCGTTAGCCTAGTGGTGGCTAAGCGCGACTGCTACGCTAGAGGTCTTGGTTTCGATTCCCAAGTCGACCAAGGTGTTATTGAGTTTTTCTATGAAATTCTCAGTAGCAAGCAGGTCGGAGTTTGGATTTGTGCCCGGTTAGTGGCAATAGGCTCGCCCCCTATTACATGGGACCTAAATATACCGGCGAACTGTGGGTGTACACCTCTGCCTAACCTTTCGGGGATACAGGCGTGATGGTATGTTATGTTATGTTTATGTTTATTACTCCTACTAAACCACAAGAAATAGGGATGTTTTTTACGTGCCGACGCATATTTACTAACGAGTGCTTACAGCATTTTTGGTAAATTTTTCGAGATGTTTGATCACACAAGAAACAAAAGCAATACTTAGGTTTTTTATTAAAATATAATTTTAAACATAAGCTTTTAAATCAGCTAGTCTCACAGTACTAGTGAAGACAAAACAAATAAGTCCAAACACGATGGTATTGCGTCGTATCGTTAGAGAGTTTGTATGGTCACCTTCTGGTTCCATCATCAGATGAAGAAAGAAGAATTCAATATTTATTTTAAACTTCGTTTGCGGGCCTGAATAACGAATTCCTATCGGTTATTTGAAAATCTTTTCGGATCCGCTCTATTCGTCACCGTTTTGGTGGAGTACGCCCCTTGTAAACAAGAACATGCTTGTCAAATTTATTCTTAACTAGCTGACCCGGCAGACTTCGTACTGCCTCAATCGATAAATAAAAGCCTAAACTTTTGTATAAAATAAACTAAAAATAAATTGTTTTTTTTTTTATTTAATTCCGAGCATTTTCATATTTGTTCACCTTTTAAACCTCTGAATTTCCACAAATAATTCAATACCAAAATTAGCCAAATCGGTCCAGCCGTTCTCGAGTTTTAGCGAGACTAACGAACAGCAATTCATTTTTATATATATAGATTGGTTGTCAAGAACCGTTTATAATATAGCTTCCTATCTACATAAATTGCTGATTAGGTAATGCCTAGTAATAAAAATAACTTTGATTATAATTTTGTTTAGGTATTAATAGATACTAAAATGTTACATACCATCAGATTGCTTTAATTGATCGAGAGCTGTCATTAGATAATGATACGGTATAGATAATTAGTATTACAATGTTATATTTTTATATTGTGACGCATTAATACATAATCAAGTTTTTTGCATGTCATTGTCGTATCATAAAACTAAATAAAAAACATGCTACATGCATGACTGAGCATAAGTTAACAACGGCTCGACCTTTTTTTGCTGTATTTGGGTTTGCGAAATATTAATATTGATAGGAATACGATAGGATAACGATTGTTGGGTAAGCTGATATAAAAAATGAAACATCAAAAAATAGTAAGTAGCTATTTACATACAATAAATACACTTAGTTTATTACAACAATAATATCTTAATCGGCTTTAATCAGAGCTCCATTATCACAAACAAATGAAGAACCCGTAATACCTTTAGCTTTTTCACTTGCCAAAAACAAAACCACATCGGCAACCTCATTCGATTCAGAAAGCCGCTTAAGCGCTGTAATATTTGTCAAGAATCCCAATATAGCATCTTGTTCTGGCTTTGTCTTCCCTAGATTTTCTAACCCTTCAGTCCTGACTGGTCCTGGATTCACTGAGTTGACTCTAACACCGCTTGAAGCTAGTTCAGCTGCCACCGACCTGGTGAAATGGTCCAATGCTGCTTTTGAAGTGTTGTATGCAAAAGAATCTTTACCAAGGACGAATAATCCACAGATACTAGAAATATTAATGATATTGCCTTTCGTCTTGATGATATGAGGAGCAGCGAGATGAGTGAGGTACACAGATGAGCGTAGATTTGTGTTCATAACTGTATCAAAGACTTCCATTGCGTTATCAGCTGCGATTCCTGCAGGCAAGGCCATTCCAGCATTGTTGATTAAAATATTAAGTTTCCCAAAGTGTTTGACAGTTTCGTTAATAATCTTCTTGAGGTCATTTTCTTTGGTGACATCCGCAACTAATGCTAATGGATTTTTGCATTTCTTCGCGACTTCCTTTAGTTTCGTCTCATTGCGTCCGAATATAGCAACTTTTGCGCCAGCAGCAGAGAAGGCGATGGCTATTGCGGCTCCGATACCAGAGCTGCCGCCGGTCACGATAACCACTTTATCGTCGAAACTCATGATGTAGGTGTAGATACTAATACAATACTAAATACTGTTTCATTTTACTACGGCTTATATATGAGTCGCCAATCTTATCATTAGACCGTTGCAGAAAGTGCGCTCTCCGATTTGGCTTATCGGGTTCTTGATACTAAAAAAATCCATAAAGTATTTGCAGTTCCGTAGAGTTTTTGCTAAGTAATACCACTAAAAAAATCGAGTAATTAAGATATTAGATATTTTTGGAATCGCATGCGCAAAATTTCAATTTTGGTGGTGAAGATGTAATTCATAAATAATAAGTAATACCTTCCTGTTATCCACCAAAAAAAAAAAAATGTAGACACGATAGTAACACCATTAGATAACAAATGTACTGTTTAAAGGCTCGCTTATTGACCACACAAAATTGTTTTATTGTTCACGTTTTGTTTTCGTTATTTTTTGTTGTAAAACGTTAAGTTAAAAGAACCAACCACTGGCTACTTAATTTTGTAATCTACTAGGTTACAAATTAAGTTGTAGTAAAAAGGTATTAAGTGGTAGTAAGTAGGCAACAAAAAGTTGTTTTAATAAGTAGAAGACTACCTTGCATACATAGGTTTAGGTTTCTGATTATTTTGTACGGAGCCCTAATTTAAGTAAATATTTGACTAGTCATAATGATCGTATTTTGTTTAATCACAATGATTTAGCTTTAGCATAATTTTATAAATACATAGTGCGTATGTTTCAGTACTTTGAGTACATTAGAGATATAGATCAGCTGTAGGTACCTATATTAGGTTAAACTTAGAAGACCTAGTGGTTCTTCAGGTCAAGGTTCAGGTCAAGTAAACATGACCACTAAGTATTTTTTTTCTAAACATTTTATTATTACTAGCAAAGGTCTTTCTACCCTCCTTCCATTTCTCTTTGGTTAGGGCTGTGGTGAACCACTCCTTATCAAAGGAGTCCAGCTCGACCCGCCATCTTCGTCTGGGCCTACTGCGATGCCTCTTGCAATTTAGAGATACCCATTGGGTTTTTAGTTTGGCCCATTTAACGTAATTATGTAACTATGATATTATATCTTAGTGTTAAAATATATAGAAATAATACACGACGGAAAAAATACACACATATAGGTAATATGATCGCATAACTTCCGTAAACTCATAACCTTGTTGTTTCTATGTTTTTTGTCACGCTCACTCAAGAGTGCCGTCTCCAGTTTCTTGCAAAGTCACTGTGTCAAGCATAAGACCAAGGGCCCGATGCCGCTATTTTAAGTCAGTGAGTGGCGGCTTAATAAACGTTCCAGTGTAGGTAGGTACTTGTTATTGTGCCTAATTTTAGTTGAAGCACAAATGTACCCTTGTACATGCATGTACACATGTACTACTTGCCATTGTTGTCATTGTAGGGTTGCAAATGACTGTTCTTATCTGAATATGAAAATTAGGCACAATAACAAGTACACTGGAACGTTTATTAAGCCGCCACTCACTGACTTAAAATAGCGGCATCGGGCCCCAGTATGATTGTAGATCAAAACATACTGTCTGCTTGTGAGACATCTTGAGTTTTACTTTTGTGAATAAAACCCGAAAATTATGGTTTAAACTTGTATAATAACGTGAAATAATTACAATGTACAAATTGGGTGTGAACGCCGATTCGAGAGACGAACAAGTGTAAAAAAAATAGAAGTACTGCGGTAGGTGAAAATAATTATTAGCAAACGTCAATGTAGACGAGTTGTAGAAACATGTATCCTTGCTCAAATAATTCGAGTAGGAGCCGCGACATATTCCCCCCGTTGAAAGACTTGGCTTTCAACTATTCATTCCTGTCTTGAGGCATGTGGAGTGGGCACAGACGCACCAGAGCTCGTCGAACGCAACTGTCTGCCGTCTTCACCTCTGCTACCCGTACTATGCCGTCTGGACCAGGAAATAGCCTTGCCACACGTCCAAGCCGCCAACAAAGAGGCGGTAGGTTCTCTTCTTTGATTAGGACCAGGTCGTTCACGTTGATTTGCGTAGTGTCCTTCCTCCATTTTTGTCGACTTTGTAGCTCACTTATAAACTCGCTCTGCCAGCGACGCCAAAAATGCTGTCGGATCTGTTCCAATTTCTGGTACCGCTTCAGTTTGCTAGGATCCATTTCCTCCAAGGCTGGAGACGGCAGCGATGTGAGTGCTCTCCCGATGAGAAAGTGTCCTGGGGAGAGGGAGAGGAGATCGTTAGGATCGGAGGACATGGGACACAAGGGACGGCTATTTAGTATTGCCTCCACTTGTGCAAATAAAGTCTGCAATTCTTCGAATGTCAAATGAAGATTGCCTATGACACGCCTTATGTGATGTTTGGCAGATTTGATGCCTGATTCCCAAATGCCGCCGAAGTGAGGAGAGTAAGCGGGAATAAAATTAAATGTTATACCTTCTTGTGCAGCAAAGTCGGAAAGCAAGTGACCGTTTGACTTTAAAAATGAACCCAATTCTTTAGCCGCCGCAACAAAATTTCGCCCGTTATCAGAAAATATTTCCACCGGCTTGCCGCGTCGTGCAATGAATCGTCTTAGTGTCATGACAAAGTCATCCTTAGACAATCCGCCTACTGCTTCTAAATGAACACATTTATATCTCATGCAAATAAAGAGGCAAAGATAACATTTAACGAGTCTAGCACCTCGTCCTTTGCGGTTTATAATGAAGAATGGTCCAGCAAAGTCCATTCCAACTGATAGAAATGGAAAATTTGCTGTGACACGTTGTACAGGAAGATTCCCCATCTTCGGTTGTAGGGTTTTCCCCTGAAAACGCTTGCATGTTACGCATTTGTGCACAGTGCGACGAGCAAGATGCCGCCCGTTTATAGGCCAAATTGTTTCCCTAACAGTGGCTAAAAGGAGTTGTGGACCAGCATGCATATGACGGATATGCTCATGCTGAAAAAATAGTTGAGTAAAATGATGACGTGAATCAAGAAGAATTTGATGCTTCTTATCATAAGAATAATCAGAAGCTTGAATCCTGCCACCAACTCTGATTAAATTATGATCATCAATAAATGGTGACAACGGTAATATCTTAGATTTATTATGTAAGGGTTTGTTAAGCTTCAACAGTTTATATTCTTGGAAAAAAGACTGTTTTTGAGATAAAAGACATAAAGTTTTAAAAGAACAGTTTAATTCATGAGCTGTTAAAAAACCAGTGCGTTTGCAATGAGGATTTTTGACGTTGAAAATAAACCGCTGAATAAACACTAGCACTCGTTGAAGCTTAGTGAATGAAGAATAATTTTCAAAGATAATTATAGGCTCAGTGATAGAACTTAAATTGGACTTAACTTCGGGTAAGTTACCTTTATTTATATTATTAGAATTTAAAATGGGCCAATTTGATTCATCCTCGCTTAAATATTTTGGGCCGTACCACCACAGATCTAAACTCGGCAGCTCACTTGGATTTACACCTCTGGAAATGAGATCAGCTGGGTTTTCTGAAGTAGGGACATACCTCCAGGATGATGGTTGTGTTATTTCTGTTATCTCACCAATGCGATTGGCTACAAACGTTTTTAATTTCCTAGGTACGCTTTGAATCCACGCGAGGACTACACTGGAGTCGCACCAATGAACTATACGAGAAGGTTTGTATTTTATTGCATCACACACACTTTTAGATAATCTGGCACCAAGCAAGGCAGCGCAGAGCTCCAAACGTGGAATCGTCATAGGTTTTAAAGGTGAGACCTTTGATTTTGAACATAATAACTTGATTGTAACGTGATTATTCTGATTTATTGATTTTATGTAAATGCAAGCACCGTAGGCGCATTGAGATGCATCACTAAAAGAATGCACTTCAATAAGTTTTGCTTGATCACAAACAACATGTCTAGGAATCCGTAAATTAGTAAGATAATGCAAATTATTTGAAAAATCAAACCAGGCTTCTTGCACCTCTTGGGGTACAGGTTGATCCCAATCAATTTTAAGGAGCCATAGCCTTTGTAACATGATTTTAGGTAAAATTATACAAGGACTTAATAATCCCAATGGATCAAATATTTTTAATGAATTAGACATTATGCGACGCTTAGTTAAGTCATTTATTGCCATTGACTTGATTGGAAAATGTAAGTGGTCACTGGAAGGATTCCAACCCAATCCAAGTGTACTCGACGATTCGCTTAGAATAAGTTTATCCTTTTGATTTAAATTATTTTCGTGTAAGATACTGGTTAAATTACTTTTATACTTTCTTAATGGAAGGCAAGCTGAATTCAGTGCATTTGAAACGGATTCTTTTATGTAGCGCAATTCATCTTCACTATCAGACCCAGTGATGAGATCATCTACGTAGAAGTCATTTTGAATAATGAATTTAATGACTTCATCTCTACACTCCTCTCCGACCTGCCACAGACAACGTGTACTCAAATAACTCGCACTTGCCGTGCCGTAAGTGACGGTATTCAATTTATATGTCTTTATTGGGTGCGACTCGTCTTCTCTCCACAAGATCAGTTGCATGTTTCGATCATCTATGTGGACATCAACTTGGCGATACATTTTTTCAATATCGCCAGTGAGCAGATATTTGTACTGTCTAGCCCGGATCAAGATAGAGAAAAGAGAGTCTTGCACGTTGGGGCCTACCATAAGAATATCATTTAGTGAGCGGCCGGAGGAAGTGGGAGCAGACCCGTCAAATACCACTCTGATTTTCGTGGATTCACTTTGTTCTTTAAATACCGCGTGGTGGCATAAAAAGTAACTTGGAATTGGCTTTGAAATAGACGATTCAGACATATGGCCTAAATCAGCATATTCTTTAATAAAATCAATATATTGTTTTTTAAGATTATAATTTTTACGAAAACGCTTTTCTTGATTAAGTAGACGCTGCTTGGCTAAATTGTAAGACTCTCCAAGACAAGCAGGATTGTCAAGAAATGGTAGTCTAACACAAAATCTCCCTGAACTTAATCTAATAGTATTACCTGTGAAATGTTCCTCACATAACGTTTCACTTTGAGATAAAATATATTTATGAGGAAGCTCTTCGACTTCCCAAAACTTTGCTAAATTTTTATCAATACTTGTTAGTAAATCCGAATTGTATGATTGGCTGGAATTTGTAGAATGATTGCATTGTATATATTTAGAACAACTAGAATAAAATGGACCAGCTATGAGCCAGCCAAACTTCGAATTGATTAATTTTGGGTTCTTAGGTCCTAATGAAAATTGCTCGGTACCCATGACGTCCCAAAAAATATCCGCCCCAAGAATAACGTCTATTCTTGAAGGCAAATTGAAATTAGGATCAGCCATCTTAATGTTTTTAGGTAGTTTTATGTGTTTCATGTTTACAGGAGCCCTAGGAAGCTCGCCTGTGAGTTCATCAAGTACTAAACATGATAAAGTAGTACTGTATGAAGTATTCAATGAGTTGAGTAATATATTACAAGTTTCTGTTACTTTGTCGCATATGTTATTGCCTATTCCTATTATTTTCAATTCCTTTATTTGATCTATATTTAATTGTAATTTTTGTTTCAGGTTTCTCGATATGAACGAAGATTGACTGCCACAGTCAAGAAGGGCACGTGCCCTTACGGATTTGTTAGTTGACGGATTCATCACTTCAATAACGACGGTGGATAAAAACACTTGATAACTGTGATCCTTTGAAAAAGTAGCTAAAATTTCAGCAGAGTTCATGGATGATGATGGGTCATGAGATTGGTGTATAAGAGAGTTGTGGTGTTCATTACAATTCTTAAAGATGCAAGGTCCAAGTTGACAGTCTGACGCCTGATGGCCCTCTCTTAAACAATTATGACACAAATTATATTTTTTCACATCAGCTAATCTTTCATTTACACTTTTATTTTTAAATATAGGACACTGGTAAATTTTGTGTGAATCTTGACAAATAGTACAAATAATTTTGTTTTTAGTGTGATGTTGACTATTACTGACGAAACTTTTGACGTTAGAAGATCTCTCTTGTTTATTTTTAATATTAATGTGGTGTTGTTTTTTGTTTGAGTATGTATTTTGTGTATTCGGCGAATATGTCGTTTTATTTGTAGTGTCAGTTTTACCACGTTTTAAAGCCTCTAAAACATCAGCACGGTCGGTTAAAAACTTATGAAATTGTACTAATGTTGGTACATCATCAAATGAATTGCGTAATTCTTCCCATTTTGTTAAACTCTGAGAATCTAATTTCGAAGACATCATAAACACAATTAAAACATCCCATTTATCGGTAGGTTGCCCCAAACTAGCTAGGGCACGCAAATTTTTTGTTACATGGTCAGCTAAGTACCGCAGTGATCGATCAGATTCACTAGTAATAATTCTCATATTAAACAATTCAGATAAATGATAATTAATCAGCAATCTCTTGTTGTCATATCGTTGGCAAAGCAATGACCACGCCTCTTTATAGTTAGAAGACGACACTTCGAGATTAGAAATAACACGAGCTGCGTCTCCTTGAAGATACGACAGTAAATAATGGAACTTGTGTATGTCGAGAATGCGTTCATTGTTATGTATCAAAGCATGAAAAGTATCACGAAACTCAAGCCAGCGAAAATACGCTCCGTCAAATTTGGAAATCTCGATTCGCGGCAGCCTGAAGCCCACATGTTCAGAACTGTGATCGTGATGACATGAGACAGCTGAAGACATGCGACGTGATTCAGATTGTATATTCGCATTTTCAACAATACTTTTTGCCATAGCTAAACATGCAACAATATCGTGCTCAATGTCATCACGCTCATCAATTTCTGAATCTAAGTTTTGAGTATTAATGACTTCAATTTCAGTTTGAAGGTTATCAAACTTAGTAGACAATCCCTCAAACTTACTAATTTTTAATGACAACTCAGCAAGCTCAATACTTGACAATTCTAATGATTCTAACCTTGAAATATAATTTCTAAATTTGGTTATTTGACCCTTTATAGAGCTTCGCTTAGCACATAGCTCTTTATACTTTGCACTGGATTTGTCTAACTCATGTGCCATTATTATATTAATTTAAAACTTCAAAATCAAACAAACACTTGTCCACTTAGCTGCACTTATGTATGATTAATGTGACTGGTATATCACTCCTCCTCTGCTCGGCGGCACTTGCAGCGAAGAAACCAGTTCTGCACCGCTGATCGATAGCAGTGCAGGCCGTGTAACTTCACTGAACCTGGAAATTTCGGCAGAAACAAATGAATAACAAGAAATAACTTTAACTTGATTATAGGAAAGTACTATAAAACAGTGAAAAGTTCTATTATTCGAAATTAATTATGAAATTTAGACGTAATAACCAATAACTGCTACTTGAAATTATATTATATTGATAGACAATAGTTTGGAGTAATGAATAGGCAACGTATTGTTAGATAGTTATCAGCTGAGATTGAAATGTTTGATATTTTTTATGAAATGACCTTTGCACCCATGCAGGTGTAGGTAAGCGACAAAACAAAAAAAACTTTACTTATTACGTAGATAAATCGAATATTATAATTTTACGTGAATGTGAGATGAATAAATGTTAATTGTAATTGCACTTTGTGACCTTGGATGCACTGTGAAGGCAATAAAACTAACGGAACTTGGTGATATCGGTAGGACAAAAAAAGGATTAGGACACTTATCTTTGCGGAAGAATGCAGCCGTGGTCGTGGCTAAGTCTTATTGTGGTTGCTTAGCTGCCGGATCCTGACGGTTTTCTTTTGGATAAAGCCCACACACGATGTCCAATAGTGACTTGCTGATTTTGATCTCAATTGATTATTGTCCTGTCACGGTCGCCAAATTATGTCTGCTTGTGAGACATCTTGAGTTTTACTTTTGTGAATAAAACCCGAAAATTATGGTTTAAACTTGTATAATAACGTGAAATAATTACAATGTACAAATTGGGTGTGAACACCGATTCGAGAGACGAACAAGTGTAAAAAAAATAGAAGTACTGCGGTAGGTGAAAATAATTATTAGCAAACGTCAATGTAGACGAGTTGTAGAAACATGTATCCTTGCTCAAATAATTCGAGTAGGAGCCGCGACACATACTAGTACCGGACTTACCAATTACCTTTGTTAAGCAGATAAATAAAACTCTGAACTCATTTTTTTTTTACAAAAAATTCGTTTATAATGACCACTCCTTCAGGAAAAAGAAAAAAAAACAAATGCAATTTTTATGAGTTTTATCTTAGGTATAGGAATTTTAGCACTTTCTTACATAACGTTTCTTAAGGATTCCAAGGGTGTTCTGTCACATGTATGGCATCTGCTAAACGAATGGACCGATTTTGATGCAAGTGATTTTGTTTGAATGCTGACTTTTTCTAGAAAGTTCTTAGTTGGATTCATGAAAATCTCTTTGAAAGTATTCATCAATCGTTTAAATTTCCTCGTTGTTTATTTATTTTTTCTATTTATCATTATCTTAATTTCTTAATTTTAATTATATTCATGCTTCACAAAAACGCGAACTGTAACACTACAATATAGTTGTTGAGGTGGAACAACAGGTTAATGGACAGTGCAGCGTCAATGCAGAACAGGCCGTATGCACTGACCTTGCTGAAAGATGCTCGATGCAAGCGCTGCACGTTCTTGTATACTCTTTTTTCGATATCTGAAAATTATTATTGTTAATTATTTTTTTATTTATCCTTGATTGCACAAATACGGGTAAATTCATGCTTTATAAGATTTACGCGAGTAAACATTAAAATAAAACTACTTTTTACGGATGTTATCGCGGTTTATTTAAACGTCGGGAACTAGTATAAAATAAACCGCGATAAAAAATAGTTAAAAATAGTTTTTCAGGTAAAACGTTTTCATAAAAAGTAGTTTAATTTCATTAATTATGTCATTCAGTAATAGTAGTAGAAAAAAATTGAAATTCAGGCAGGACTCGATCCTGCGACTACCAGTTTGACACACCAGTGGCTTTTAACAACTAAGCTATAGATACATATATAGATTTTTATATTTTAAAAGAATAATTTTAAACATTATGGTTATGTATAGGTTAAACATTATGAATATTTTTTACCTGAGCGATTGCTCGTTAGTATTAGTGCACAAGTATCTTGTACATTCTCGACGGTAATATAAAATTGCTCCATGTTTTTACACATCATTATTAGCATAAATAAACTCTTCCCCATCCAATAGTAGACGAGGCCTCCAGTACACAAAGCCGTTTTCTGTAATAAAAAAGTAATGATTACGAAGCAAAAACAGATAACCTTCAATGTATCAAAGTGTTTAAAAGAATAGGGATGATGTATATTTTTTATTTCTAAGGCCATGTTTTAATTAATCAATAAAATATTAGACATATTTTTTCTTTGTCCCGTTAACAAAAAAAAAATAGATACGCGTCGAATTGAGAACCTCCTCCGTTTTTTTCGTCGGTTAAAAAATATGAAGATTGTATCTAGCCATAACTATCTAAACTATCTAAACACAAGCCTGTCGAAGCCATATCCTGGACTTTAAAGCAGTTTATCTTCATGTTTTTGATTATTTTTTTTAAAGGGTCAAGAGTACCCTAAACCGAAGAGCATGTATGAAGGAATATGAAAGTGGACGAAACGAAACAAGTATGTGACGATCGTTGCAAGTGGAAAGAAGTGGTCTCTGCCTACCCCGACAAGGGAATAAAGCGTGACTATATGTATGTATGAAACTTTTTTAATTTATAAAGACTAAAAATAGGTGTCTGTTCTATTCTTATTATCTAACTGGTGGCCAGATTGTTTTTGACTTTTCATTTCCATTCATCTACCCTATTAAAGGGGTACTTACTATATTAATATGAATCTTAAATGTTTCTAGTAATACTTGACAATATACCAATGCATGACCGAATAATTCCACAATGAAATACAGCATCTGTAACATAATTTATAGATTTCAAGAAGTAAATCATAGCTTTTTTTATCGATTTCCTAAGGATGTAAATTTAAAAATACATGAGTGGCATAACTCGAGCAAGTTGTGTTTATGGCTGACACAAAGAGAAAATATTGAAATCACAAATACAACGTTACTAATCAGGGTATCAATATTTATATTCGTTCTGGCGTTGCGCGCCCGGTATTGCGCGCTGCCTCTTCCGCCGGATATGAACCGACCCCTAGGGTGCTGTCCTTTTTCTATTTTTGACGTTTAATAAGTGCTACTATGTAGCCTAAGTTAAAATGATTTTGAATTTTTTAATCATTCCTTGAAGATGACCTGAATCTTTAATCATGTAGGTAACTCGACAAAATGATACTTACATAATGTTGAAAACAGACTTTAAATATTTCATAACTCTCCATTATGTCAACATAAGCCCTAAACAAACTACTGTTACAAGAAACATCCATTTTATCAGAATTCAACATTTTGAGGTTCAGTAAATTGAGTTTGTCTCTTAACAATTGAATTAACCTTATAGCATATATGATGTTAAAATCAAAAAACATAACAATCAAATTAACAGAGAAGTAGTGTGGCAAGTGCAACAAAACGTTTAATAAAATCAAACCTATAATGTATACACTTAAAATTGAGATAAAACAAATCCAATTCCACTTCACAAAGTTCTTAAAACTAAGTTTATCATTCACAAATCTATGAATTTCTTGAATGATTATGACAAATCTGATGTTGGAATTTGTCGACAGGACGCCTACGAGAAAATTCATAGCAAACCCGAAACAGTAATACGCCATATCGTAACAAGAGTTCAAATACAGTGGTTTATACATAACCATAAGGTATATACTTTCAGACAGTACATTTATGAGGCGATAAACAAAAAGAAGAATAAAAAAAACTGTTGCTAAAAATGAAAGAACACTAGAAACAAGACTGTTTGGAGTTATAAAATTATCTTTGATGCAATATTTTGGACAAAAAGCTAGTTTTTGCATCAAATTTAAAGGTAAAAGCATGGATTGCAAGTCTTTGTCAACTGAATTATTTAATAGAATTTCTACACAATAATTTCCTTTAGCACGATTTTTCTTTTTTATCGACGTCATTTTCTGAAGGACAGTTTCTGTATCTATGTTGTAGACAGACATTTAATGGGAAACAAACTAAATTTATTAAGTACCTAATGACTCTGTAAATTAAAAACGTATGTTTCAAAACATTTTTACTGCTCACTTAATGTAATTATATTTCCTATTTGTCAAGCGGCGTATTTCTTTTGATGGTAAACAATAATGTCTAAGAAATGGAACGTATCGTTTTTATTTGTAGTACTACCTTAGTAATTTCTTATTATTTTAAATTTCCCATTTTATATTTTAGACGTATATTATTTGAAACGTAGCGTGGTACTGTTATATTTAAAACTTTTTGTAACCTAAGGCAGAAGAAGCTAAAAAAGCTTGAATGAATTACGTTCGTAAAAAATTAAAGTATTTAAAACAATTTTCAGCATTGCAGCTGATGGTAACTTCCCATTAGTGTATGATTACAACGTGTTTAAATTTCTAAAAGAGAGTATAACAAAGTAATTCATGGACGACGATATATTTATAGTCAACTAGCTGTGCCCCGCGGTCTTACCCGCGCGAATGAATATTCATACACTATCTTTATAAATTATAGCCTATGTGTTATTCCGATGTCTAAGCTACATTATTGTAAAGTTTCATTAAAATCCATTCAGTAGTTTTTGCGTGAAAGAGTAACAAACATCCATACATCCAAACAAACTTTCGCATTTATAATATTAGTAAGGATAATATCGATTAGATAGTGGTTGAAATTGAGTTCTTTCGTGGTACCCTTAGAGTACATAAATAATGTGACTAGTTATTACTTAAATACATTTGATATCATCTGTTATACATTCTTGACCACTTACCCAACAATTGTTATCAGGATTTACAAGCAAGACCCAACTTCCTCTACGTAAAAAGACATGAGGGTTTTTAAAATACAAAATATTAGAAAATATGTCATTGACAAGGAAATTTTGAGTTTATTCCTACCTTTTCACTACTTCCATACATTTATGTGTGTGCGTCAATATAATATCAAAGATAATTATGTCTCAAGAATTTCTAAACGGAATTATTTGTGCAGTTTTTTGATGAGCTGTTTGCTAATTTGTTGGTACTATACAGTTATAACAATGATACATTTTGATTTGAGCCGCTTCACTGTAATCTACCTCGTGGTATTTACGGATTACATTGCCAATTTCTTCGTTGTTTGTTTTGTGAACTTTTACTGCAGCTTTTCACACTTGCGTCTGCTGAAAGTCTTGCAGGACATCAGCAGATGTTTACTAAGCAGAAAAGATTTGAAGAAGTTAAAGACTTGGTCCTGGGGGCTTGTCCTTACCGTCATATTTTGCTACGTAAATTTTATGCTAATCAAATTCTTTACCGATTTATCTTTGACATTTTTGAGGGCAGCATTTGCAATCCTTTCAATAGTATTAGATGTAGGACTATCGCAAGTTATATTTTCTGTTTATGTTATATATTATTTGTTTGATAAATGGAACACTCATCTTGAGAAAATAAACTTTAACACTAATGATGATGAGATAATATTGGAAATAGACACAGTTGTTACGGAAATGTTCAATTTGCTATGTTCAATCAAAAATGCATGGAAATACACGAAGAAAGTATCTGAGTTTATGGTGAGTATAATTTTGATATAACATAAACATAACATACCATCACGCCTGTATCCCCGAAGGGTTAGGCAGAAGTGTACCAATGTACACCCACTGTTCGCCGGTAATGTTTAGGTCCCATGTAATAGGGGGCGAGCCTATTGCCACTAACCGGGCACAAATCCAAACTCCGACCTGCTACTGAGAATTTCATAGAAAAACCCAATAACATCTTGGTCGACTTGGGAATCGAACCCAAGACCTCTAGCGTAGCAGTCGCGCTTAGCGCCACTAGGCCAACGAGGCAGTTATTTTGATATTCATTTCTTAAATAAGTTCCCCGGCGTATTATGACTCCTAATTAAAAGTGGTAGTAGTTAGCGAAGAGAGCAAGTAGTCCTGCAAAAAATATATAACATAAAAATCCTTATGATATTATTATTTTCAGGTTTTGTGTCATTTCTTTTCAACATTCATTCAGAGTTTGGTTTATGTGTTGTATTTTGTAACATGGATGAAAACGACATTCTTCTCTGTAAGTAGTAAATTATTTTTCTTTATTATTGTACTTAGATTTTTTTCTCGTAAATACATTGAAATTTAAAAAGTTTAAGTATTTCCGTATCAAACTAATGCCATTACTTACATTATTTTAACATAAAACTATTAATTTTATCTATTTATCTATCTCAAATTTAAGACGCTCCCTAAAGTATATCCGTCGCTACATTTCATGATAAAGTGACAGAGACAGCAAGAGACATTGGCCTTTTAAATTAAAGTATAACGAAATGTTGAAAAAAGCGTTTTAAGACCATACCATAAATAATAATAATAAATAAATTTACTCAGATCCAGCCTTCTGGTTTGTCGTTATGTTTTCACCAAAAGTCCGGTGAAGCAGACTAAACAGATCTCTTCCAATGTATATATTTTTCTAATTTACAGAAAAACTTTGGTACAATAAATACTCATGCGTTAGCAATAGTCTCTCTGCTGAGTAAGCTGGCTGGCTTAGAAATTAGCCTTTGTATCTGTTGCGAATTACTCTACGAGGAAATTGCTAGAGCACATAGCAATCTTGTGAAACGATGTCCAAAGGACTGTGAGTATAATATTGGGTTCGAAAAACTATTCAACATCATCTTCATCATCTCCTTGCCCTGTTCCGAACAATTTGTGTTCAGTGCAATGGATATTTAGCTGCCATTCTTCTTTATTACTCGTCATCTCAGCATCAACTCCTTTCTTTTTCACATCATGTTCCAGCGTGGCATTTTATTTCGTTTCGTCCCCATGCTTTTTATTGTCCGCTTAATCAAGCAATTCAATTTATCATGCATGATAAATTGAATTTCACCCAATCAGCTTTTCACGGATCTGATTTTCTTCCTGGTGCTGTGGCAGATCTTGGGCAAAGTCTATATTATGCCCAGCAATGCACCGCGATGGCCTAAGAAGATTTGCTGATTGTACTATATATATTTTTTAATTTCAGTGATTTCAAAACGCATTTGGAAGAACATGCGTCGTATGATTCGCAATGACTTCCAGAAGATGAGTGCTTGCGGAGTATTTACAATGAACGCCGCGACAATGCTCAGCTTTAGTGACGTCATGACCACATATATTATTGTTGTTCTTCAATTTGCTTACTTGTGATACATAGGTGGTTATTTTATTTTTTTGCCTTCTACAATTAGAGTTTTGGAATGATTCAATAAACGTGTCTTCAAAAAACATACAAAAGAGTATGACGTGGTAAACATTAACATACAAAAAAATGGTCCGAGATTGTTACCCTGGGGTACACCATATTTCATTTCTCTACATGAGGATAAGTATTTTATTTCACGTTTAAATTTAAGATGTAATCACTTAAGTTTCGCGGTTGAGAACATGTTTGTAACAGGAGCCATGTATAACGTTCTTAATCTACAGAAAGGAATAGCAAGTATACAGAAATCTGCTAATGAACGAATACCGCAGAATATTACAATAATAATACCATGCACATAACAATTTGCACTATAGTTCTTCAAGCTATTTATGTAAGCCTGCTAAAAGACGAATAAAATTTAAACAGCTTTCTTTACCGACATTTATTTCAAACCCAATTTCATACTACAGGAAAGCAAACTGTAACAATACAATAGTATAAGTAGTTATTAAACCAAAGAAGTTAGCTAACGTCGCCGCATCTACAGTAAACATGCCGCAGGCGGACATCTTATGGAAATCTTCCTTTAATATCCTGTATGTATTCTTCCAGACTCTGTTTGATGACACTGCAATCAATAAAAATGATTAGAGCTAGCTACACCTTGAAAACCGGTTTGTACAATCACGAGCAAAAATATGTACACACATAGCGAAATTTTAAAACTTTAGCGAGATTTTTGTGCAGAAACTCAAAAATAAAAATATGTTCATGATTAAGGATCTGTTTTTTTAAGGAATTTCTTCATAATGTTTTAAAATACCAATCTAGAATTGAAGAGAAAATTAATGAAAAATTGGAGAGTGTATACATATTTTTGCTCGTGACTGTACAACACATGTCCGGTGTAATCGATCACGGAGGTCATCTAATATAAATAGATTATAATGTCGTTAGTATATCGAACGAAAACTATAAAAAAAAAAGCGGATGATAGTTAACATATTAAAATAATGTAATACTCACAATTTGTAGTCGTTTTTATAACGAAATTGTTAAATGCTCTCGAAATTTCTTTGTAAAACAATTCACATGTGATGCATAGAGCGAATTGAACAACAAACATTTTAGACATCCATAATATCACACCCAAAGTGTGTCTATATTTTAAGTAAATATCCTGAAAAAATATTATTTTAATTAATTCTTAATCATATTACTTAGAATATAATCACATGAAACCACCAGCCGTCTTTTGTTTTTATCATTCGCTATGCAATGCTACATTCGTTGGCTGGCAGTACTGGAAAGAAGCCGGTGAGGACCCACCCTGTATATAACACCATTCTCTTAAAATTGTTTATTTAGACATTTAATAACTATGTGACATGATAGGAATCATTCAATCAATATACATAACAAAGAGTAGTGGTCGGAGGACGGTACCCTGCGGTATGCCATACTTTATAGTCTACGTAAGGATAAGTATTTTATTTCACCTTTGGATTTAATGCAAATTCTAGTTATCCGAATATTAGAACGACCTTTGAAATACTATTTTATTAAGCTGTACGCTGTATTTTTGATGCCAACGTAAAGTTTATTAAGAAGTGTCTCGTGTTTAAAATAGTTAAAAAAAGGGTGTTTACTTTTTATATTCAGAAATGTTATTAAGGAAATTGGAGATAGCCATATTAGTGTTAATTATTTTACGGAAACCCTTTTGCTCGTATTGTATTCTGTTTTCTTCTTCTGTTTAGCCCTTTTAAGAAGATACGAGTATCTTTTTTATGTCGCGTTTAATGTAATTTCTTGTGTATAGCAAATCCATACTTATAATAAATCTGTAGAAAGGTCAATTCTGTACATTAAATATATTTTCAAAATAACTATCAGGGGGTGATAAGTGATCGATACTGATGCCAAAAATGCAATCAGTAAAATTTTGGCTGGCTGTCTGTCTGTCTGTCTGTCTGTCTGTATGTTCCTTATAGAAACAAAAACTACTCGACGGATTTAAACGAAACTTGGTACAATTATTCTTCATACTCCTGGGCAGGTTATAGTATACTTTGCATCTTGCTACAATCAATAGGAGCAGAGCAGTGAGGGGAAATGTTGGGAAAACGGGAGAAGTAACTCAATTTTTTAAGCTTCCATCGCGTGTGCAGCCTTAATGGTTAAAGACTCATTGATAAGCTTCGTCATCCACGCGAACGAAGTTGCAGGCACAGCTAGTAAATAAATAAATAAGTTAAAATACTCACGAAGTTGCTTTTTGACCAAAATATAAGGATTCCAATGAATGTCAAGCTTTGATGAAATATTGTAAAGAAATAAACGAGAACCTGAAAAAAATACGAATATTTAAAGATTAAATAATAATCAGGGGATTTAGAGCTTACGCCGCGCGCCGGAACCGAGACCGAAACGCACACACTACGTTTAAAAATCAGTCGCGGCAAATAACTGTCTGATTGTGTGAGTAAAGGAAACCAATGGAAGCGGCCCCACTGACGGTTTTTTTCCGCGACTGATTTTGCGTTTTGCGTTTTGCTACAGAATTGATAGCGGGGAAAAACCGTGTAAAAATTTGTAGTACTGGGTAAGTCGTGGCTACTTTCGCGGTTTTTAACCGTAGTGTGTGCGTCTCGGGCGGGTTTGTGGTTTCACGGTTTACCGCTTGCGGAAAAAAAAACCCGTAGTGCGGCCTCAGCCTTACTATGATAAAAGAAGGTCTAATAAGATATTTACCTTAAATCTAGAAGATTTCACAATCAAAGACCAAGATTTTATGATCAACTTCATAATGTAATGAATTTCGTCTAATTCACTTTGTCTGTCCACTGTTACTTCGGTGTTTTCTTCAATAATCATATTTTCAACTTTATCATTCCATAGTTTGGTTTTATGTAGCAAGATATAAACAATTAACATTGTTTGAGCGACTTCTATGTCTAATATTATGGAAGTCGTCAGATAAATTGCCCTTATTACATTCCAACTTTCATCATAGGACAGTTTATAAGTTACATGAGCAACATCACAAGCCGGAAGAAAAACAATTGACACCCAAGCAATTATTCTAAAGATTTTCGACTGTTTGCTATTGGGTAGCAATAGATTGATTTTATGAAGATTTGAAATTAATTTTACACTTGTACTACTATAGTATATATTAGTGAAACAAACGGCGTAGTAGAGCAATGAATAATTAATGTATACAATGTGGTACAATAGTTCAGGTGAACCATTAATGAAATATGTATACTTCATCATCAAAATAAGTAGTACTGTGACAAGACAACTGCCAACTACTGCCAATCCAATATTGGTTTTTGTAACTTTAGTAATTTCACAATTTTTTAAGTTGTATTTCCGTGAGAACATGATAAAACTAAATACATAGAAAGGATAAAAGATTTTCAAAATTTCTCCGCTCAGTACGGTCTTTTTATGTTTAGTTTTCATTTTTGTTTTGAATATTGTTGCACAATTTTATTACTCTTACTTCGTTTCTTGTCTTAGTTCAATGGTTACAATTAATTTACTGGCGCGTGTTTTATTAATCTAATAATGGGTTCTTGGCGTTAAATTAATTATGTATACAAATATGATTGCGTATTATTTCTATAGATTTGATAAGTATTATGTTTTATAAATTCTTCACCACTTACCTAACGAGTGTGAACAATTGATTTGTGCTAGAACCGAAACTAAACTTAAAAAGAAATGAGGGTTATAAAAATTTGTCCTAATTATGGAAAAACAATAATACCAAAAGAAATATTGCGTTTATTTAAACCTTTTTACTACTACCATACATTGATGTGTGTGCGTCAATATAATATTAAAGATAATCGTGTCGAACGAATTTCTAGATGGAATGTTTTGTGCGGTTTTTTGATGAGCTGCTCTATAATTTGTTGTTTCAATGTAAATATTAAACTGGTACATTTTGATTTGACACGTTTCACTATAGTCTACCATATATTACTCATGTTCCATGGTATCAATTTCTTGGTTGTTTGTTTTCTGAACTTTTACTGTAGCTCTTTACACATGCGTCTAATGACAGCCTTAGAAGACGTCAGCAGGTCTTTACTAAGCAGGAAGGATTTGAAAAAGTTAAGGATATGCTCGTGGGGCTTTGTCATTGCTGTCATGTTATGTCACCTCCATTTAATAGTGTTGAAACTCATTTACGATGCCAATTGGACATATTTAAGGGCAGCACTTGCAATCGTCGGGACAGTTTTAAATATGGGACTATCGCAAATTGTTTTCTGCGTATATGTTATATATTATTTGTTTGAGAAATGGAACACTCATCTTGAGAAAATAAAATTTAACAACAATGATGATGAGATATCATTAGAAATAGACACAGTGGTTGCAGAAATGTTTTATTTGCTACGTTCTATTAAGAAGGCATGGAAATACACGAAAAAATTGTCCGAGTTTATGGTGAGAGGATTTCTTATATATTAAAAAGATTTTAAAAGCCGATAGATTTAATATCTGGTAGCATTTCATCATGTCCTTCAGACGTAGTGAAACTGAAACATTCCTAATTCAGGACCAAAACATGTTTTTTTTTCAGGTGTTGTGCCATTTTATTTCAACATTCATTCAGATTTTGGCTTATGTGTTATATTATGTAGCATGGCTGAAAACATCATTCTTGTCTGTAAGTAGTAAATAACATTTTCAATTTTGTGTTTTCTTAACACTGAAATTTTATCTCTAACGGTTCTTAGTCACTGGTCTTTAACCAGTATGTGGCCTGCCACAAGCTTGGCCTAGCAACGAATGACACGCATGCGGACTACCACCCAATGAAAGTCCTTAGTAGGAGCTTTAACAAAATCTGTCGCTCCCCGAATGCGGGCCCAAACGACAGGTGAAATTGAGCCATTATAGTACATTTTTATTCCCGAATAATAGTAATGCCAAAGGCGCTGAACCAGTGACAATGGTACACATTTACTTCGACCCCCCCTGAAGATTGTTATTTCACTAAGTTGAGGTACAAACCCCGCACGGGGTACTATATTTTCTTTTATCTTATTTGCAGAAAAGCGCTGGTTTAAGAACTACTCAAGCAGTTACAGCAGTCTCTCTACTGAGCAAGTTGGTTGGCTTAGATATTATCCTTTGTGCCTGTTGTGAAATGCTCTACGAAGAAATTGCTAGAGCACATATCAATGTATTTAAACGATGTCCAAAGAACTGTGGGTATAAACTTATTATGAAAAATCCTATGTATATCATTAGCTTCATCATTTCCATGCTCCGATTCGAATAATTTGCTGTCGGTATAATAGGCACTTTGCTTTACTCGTTATCTAAGCATTCAGTCCCTTTTTCTCTTATCATCTTTCACACCATCTTTCCAAATACTGAAACCTTGAGAAAAAACCTTAATTCCCTCAGTTTTTTACGGAACTTTGGTTTTCCGGGACCAGGTGACATGCTCTTGCAGCCTCAGCGGTTGTCCGCTGGCAATATTTTTTTTTTTGATTGAAATGGCTTTATCATATTTCAGTATCTACAAAACGAATGTGGAAGAACATGCGTCGTATGATTCGCAATGACTTCCAGAAGATGAGTGCTTGCGGAGTATTTACGGTGAACGCCGCCACAATGCTCAGCTTTAGTGACGTCATGACCACATATATTATTGTTGGTCTTCAATTTGCCTACTTGTGATACACAGACGCCTGAAAATGTTTTTTTTCATCCGTTCAATAAATGAGTCTAACTATCGCTTTTTATTTTGTATCACAAGACTCACGCTTCTTGTCGACGTTTTTCGTTGTGGACGAGAGACGGCATACTACAGTGCTCGTAAGAGTTCTGCTTTTTAGCTTATAAATGGCACTAAGAGCATTTGATATGATCAAGGAGATCGAGACTGGAAATTGGGAAATGGGAATGGCAAGCATCGAGATACCCGCAAATTATGGACTACCGCAAGAAAAAACAAAAATATATCTTTATCTTTTAGCAAATATAAACCTGCATGCATAATACTTTTCCACAATAACACAGATGATCATTACAATTATCACGAAGAAGTGAAATTTAAAATCAATGAAAAGATAGAACATTAAACCAACGGAAACGACAAAAACGTAGTTGGAACTATAGCTTTTAACATAATTCTTAAAAAAAAGCGAATCTAAAATCTTCCTTAACCAACCTTTATTTCCACTTTCATACTACAGGAAAGCAAACTGTAACAAAACAATAGTATAAGTAGCTATTAAACCAAAGAAGTTAGCTAACGTCGCCGCATCTACAGTAAACATGCCACACGCGGACATCTTATGGAAATCTTCCTTTAATACCCTGTAGGTATTCTTCCAGACTCTGTTTGATGACACTGAAAGTAGTAAAAAAAACAAATAAGAGTGTTACCAATATCATATTTATTTTCCACTGCTGAGAATCGACCTGCCTATGTTAATTTCAATTATGCCATTGTACTCAGTCGACTGTTGCTAAAATTATGGTGTTACAAAATTATGAACGCTAGAAATTATTAATTCTAACAAAAAAAAACCTTCTTTAAAATAAGTCTTACATGGTTTTCTTATGGATCCCACAGTCAAAAGTGGATCAAATTTAAAAAAATACAGTCGAATTGAGTACGTCCTCGTTGTCGGTAAAAAAAAGGGGAATTTACTAATGATGGGCATGGGAATCGTCCAGAACGAGCAAGTAACCAAAACATTAACATAGCCGTATGAAGAAAGTGATATTAAAATTATCAAATACTCACAATCTGTAGATTTAATCACGACATTGCTAAATGCTCTCAAAATTTCTTTGTAAAAATAATCACATGTGATGCACAGGGCAAATTGTACAACGAACATTTTAGACATCCATAATACCACACTAAAAGTATGGCTATAAGTCAGAAACATATCATACTGAAAAAAAAAAACCAATTCTAATTAGTTCATAAACGTATTGAAATTTGTCTTCATCACCTGCCTGGCCTTTTCCCAATTTACGTAAAAATTGGCTTCCAGATCCAGGTCTTAACTGAATCGTAATGTATGTTATGTCAAAGAAAGGAAAAAAAAAAATACTTACGTTTAAGCTTAATTTTGAATAGTTTATAAGGATTCCTACGTATGTCAAAGCTTGAAGAAATATTGTAAAGAAATGAAAAAGGACCTGAAAATAGGAACGATGACGTTTAGAAACCATTTCTACCAACTGCTTGATTAAATATCTCATAATCTCATATCATTACTAAACTAAAAGTTCCTAAATATTTACCTTAAATCCAGAAGATTTTACAGTCAAAGACCAAGATCTAACAATTAATTTCATAACGTAATAAATATTTTCGAATTCATCTTGTCTGTCTGTCGTTACTTCGCTATTTCCATCAATAATCATATTTTCAACTTTATCATTCCATAGTCTGGTTTTATGTAGCAAGATATAAACAGTTAAAACTGTTTGAGCGACTTCAATGTCTAATATAATAGAAGTTGACAAATAAATAGCTCTTATAACATTCCAATTTTTATCGTAATAAAGTTTAAAAGCTACCAGAACAACATCAAAGGACAGGATAACGAAAATTGAAGCCCATGCCATTTTTCTGAAATGTTTCGATTCTTGGCTGCTATTAACTAATCTATGAATTTTATGGAGTTTTAAAATTATGCGAACACTTGTACTGCTGTAGTAGACATTAGTGACACAAACTGCGAAGTAAATCGATGAATAATTAACGTACATGATTTGGTACGCTTTCACGTTTGAATCTTCACCGAAATTTGTGTACATCATCACAACGATGAGAAGTACTGTAATAAGACAACTACCAGCCACTGATAAACCAATATTGGTCTTCGTAACTTTTGTGATTCTACTATTTTTAAGGTTATATTTCCGTGAGAACATGATTATACTAAATACGTGGAAAGGATAAAATATTTTCGAAATATCTTCACTCAAAACAGTCTTCTTATATTTTGTTATCATTTTTATTGCTTCTGCTTCTTTATTGAAGCCTGTGTTACTTACTTTCATAGCTATATTTGTTTTACTGGCATGAGTTTCATTAATCTTATAATGGATGTTCCGCGTCCAACATTGTTAATTACAATCGATAAACAAATGTCAGAGCTTGTTGTGGTTGTCATATGTTGATCTTTAGCAGTCATTAAGCTATTACAATTCTAACAACCAGTCCTACCATGGGATACTGTGTTATACAGTGAAATGGTTATGGCCGTCAGATAGGCAGTCGCTCCATGCAAAGTTCGGTGATCAGCTGAATCCAGTGAGACTGGAAGCCGACCCCTCATAGCTTGAGAAAAGGCAGAAGAAACAGCTTCATAGATCTTTCCTTTATAAGTATGTACTTCTTGTATATTAACACTGTTTTATCTTAGTTAACTAACTTTGAAAGAGACGGTTCTCAAATCAAAGATGTTTCTTGCTGGATCGATATTAAAAATACCTGTCGAACTGTTCCGCAGCTTGTCCAATGGACCGTCGACCAAAAAGCTCTGTGAGCAGTATTCTAGATTATTGTAATATAATTCACGGTAATAAGCGCGTACATGCATAAAAAACAAAGTCGCAAGCAGACTGGGTCTGCTTGCGACCACGCCCGGTGTAACCCGGTCGAAACGTCAAGCCCCTAAAAAGGTATTTATGCATATACGCGGTTATTCCCGTGAATTTTATTACAATAAACACGCAGCGCGATAGTTTAAAAGTTAGTATTCTAGATTCTTCTTGCTCAGGAGAAGCTTAAATACCGTATAAGTTAGCAGTTTTGTTGTTGGTAGTTAATTTAGTTTTTGTTTAAGTTTTATATGTTTGTAGTATATAATAAAACAGTATTATAGTACTGTGTGTGTGTAACGGTACAAATACTGTCACAACATGTTAAAAAAAGATTGTCTGACATTACCATGTCTATTAATCATTTTAATGAATCCAACTCAACGTTATTATCCAAAAATAAGTATGGATCGATATTACTTATAAGTGAGTTTAATTATAATGGATGGTCACAGTTCTTAACCTTCAGATCAATCTACGTTAAACTGTCCGCCGCGTCAAACATGTTTTCTTTCTCAAACGTCTTTAAACGGTTCTTTAAACGTCAACCAAAAGCAAGAACATGTGCTGTGTTTAAAATACAAGTCCGACCAAAAAATACCCGACGAGAAACAGTTCACCATTTTATTGATCAAGATTTTCATTCGTTATTTAAACCGTTTAATTTAATGCTATCTCTATTCCTATCTGCTAAATACAAAATACGGGACGGTATTTTATCTGCAACAAGTTCTCGTTACAATGTCGCTTCGTTAATCATGCTGGTTATAATTATATTACTCCGCGGATTTTACTCTTTAAGTTTTCGATACGAATGGACTGGTGCTTCTCAAATCGATACTTACCACCACCTTTTTAATATTGTCTTTTATTCGTTAGGACTGATCTTGGCTTACGCCACAAACATTATGCAAAAACAAAAGAATATCGATTTAGTTCTTATACTTAACAAGCTGTATGGTATTCTTAAACGCAACGAGGATGTCTCGAAGCGTTTCATCAAACACAACTGGTTTTATGTCATTTTGATTAACCATTTCTATATCTTCTGGATTATATTTGTCTACGTTAGTTACGACGATAGGTATTACTACAATGTTTTTCCTATTTACCTCGTTGTTCTCTTCGAGGTTAATGTTGCATACGTTGCAAGAATCGTCAAGTTTCTGTCTACTTCTCTTGAAATGTGGTTGGGAGAGATTCAAAGATTTCAATATCTTGAAGAAGATAGGTATTTGAGGAAGATGTTTTCTACATATTCAGATATATTGGAAGCTTACGGTTTAATAGAAGACACATTCAAATGCCAAGTAAGTTACCTCTTGCTAAGTGGAGAAATACAAGAGATGCTTAAGCAGTTAGCCTGTGATCAAATTATAATGAACGTTTACCTTGACCACTCCATAAAACAGAACTGACTGCTTCAAGTAGCCTAAGATAATCTACCTATGTATCATCATCATCTCCGTGCCCTGTTCCCAATTATTTGGGGTCGGCACAATGGGTATTCAGCTTTTATTCACTCTTCACTCTACTACGCGTCATCTCAGCATTCACTCCTTTCTTTCTGATATCATCTTCACAAAAATCATCCAACTTATACCTATGTATGTATACAACATAAATTTCCTATAAGAAGCAATTTGACTTTCCTTCTTGAGAAAGCTTTGGCTCTTGAAAGAAAGATCATTAAATAAAGTTTTATTTCTTTTTCAGATATTACATTACACTATTTTAACGTTTTCCCATGCTGTGTTCAATGCAGTTATGTATTTGGAGATTAGGGGAACAGTAGTGCATATGAAATTAGTGAAAGTAAGTGCAATAATTCCAGTCACAAGCAACACATACTTAGGACTAACATATAAAGATTACAAAAAAGTTGCCATTGTAAAAGGTATTATACGACACACATTATAAGGTTCTAATTCGAATAACACTTTTGATACTGATATAAAAATTAATAATTTTGTTTTAAATAATACAAAATATTTTCAGTTGTTAACTGTGGGTTGGCTGTGCAAGCATATACTTATGGAAATATTCTTGTGTGTGGAGAGCGAAAGATTATATACAGTGATGACAAAAGTCCAAAGTACCTGCATACAATACTCAAGCTGCAGCAGAAGTTCAGGTAATAACCATTCTCACATTACTATGATTTTTTTTTATTCGGCTTCGCTAGTCACTTCCGGGCCCATGAGCGAAGACAGATTGACGGAGATTGACAGGGTGTCGCCGTCGACGGACACGTCTGGGAGGACATCATCATCATCATCATCACTATGAAAGGAAATGATATTGAGCACAATCTGTTCATGGGTTATGCTAGAATACCAATACAAAAGAAACAAATTGCTCAGACAACCAATGATGACGACGATTTTGTCCTATCCGTTTAGTACTACCAGCCCCTAGTGCCAATCGCCCAAATCTGTGTAACTGACAATTTCACTTCCATGCATTTGAACGATTACTATAATAGCTAACGCATGTAGTAATGATGTTATTGTAAAAGCCAGAACTATGGTTAATCCTAAGATTTACCAGTAAAACCTAAGATTTACCAATTTTTAATTGTAAATGTTTGAAATGGTTTTCGATTCGAACCTTTATCACCATTCACTTGGGAAATTTTAGGTTTTACATTAAAGGACGGTAAATATTGAAAAAAAAAAAAAACCAACATCTACCATAATGAATGGTGGTAAAAGTACGAATCGCAAACTTTTTCGGACTTTTACCATTAGGATTTTGTAAATCTTAGGTTTTACTGGAAAATCTTAAGATTTACCTTAGTTTGGGGTTTTACAGTAACAATGACACTAGTCTACATGGGCAGGAAGTGAAAAAATCGATATTATAAAAATAAATAATTTGAAACGATAATTAGATAAATGAAGGATAGTGGAAAATAATTCAGTTCCATTTATTTAAGATTGATCTAAAAAATCCCTAGACAGTAGAAAATATAAAAAGGAGTTTGCACTGCGTGGAACAGAAACGACATTTACTTTGTATAATTTGTAAGTTTAATATTTTTTGATGTTTCGGCGATGACGGTAACGCTGAATATTTAGGAAATTATGGAGTTTAATTTTGATTTAAATTATTTACAGAACGTCAAAAACGTTTCTACAAGAACATCCACCGGCTGCAGAACGCGTGCTTTCGGAAGCTGAGTGCGTGCGGCTTGTTCTCCGTCGACCTTGCGCTGCTGCTGTGCCTCTGCGGTCTTATCACGAACTACATTGTCGTTGAACTGCAGTTTCTGTTCTTGTAACAATATAAAATAGTAAAATAAAAAATACCAACCTATAAACGTCCCACTGCTGGGTACAGGTCTCTTCCCATATAGAGAAGGCACGAGAATTGATCACCACGCTTGCTCATTTGGACATTTTGTATAAATATAACAGATTTATAAATAATTTTTCTTAGATGAATGATTGGTCTCGCTCGCTCGACTAGATACCTACCGCTGTCGTACTCGTCAAATGTGGCATAAAATAGTACGCCCAAATAGGCGTACCCGTGTCAGTCACTTTGACAGCTTTGTTTGACTTGGAACTCCCGAACATTTTATTATATTTTGGTCGCAATTCGAAGTAAAATGACGGTTTGCGTTAAAACTGTTTAAAAACAACACTACAAAAAATAATAAGAGCACTGGGATCACATAGCATCAGTAAGTATCGTATAATTTCGAATTTTTTTAGTGACCCTGACTGCTATACCGCAGTTCGTGGGTTCGATTCCCACCAAAGACAAATGTTTGTGTGATGAGCACGATCATTTGTTCTGGTTGTCTGGGTGTAATTTATCTATAATATGTAGGTATGTATTTAGAAATATATAAGTATGTTTATCAGTTGCCTGGTTACCATAACACAAGCTCTGCTTAGCTTGGGATCAGATAACCGTGTGTTAGTTGTCCCGGAATATTATTATTATTATTATTTCAACATTCAATAATACGTAATCTGAACGTCATTTAGTGTTGCCGTATATGCAAGAATCAATTTCCCCATCGTTAAGATATTTAATGTGAATTTATTGTTATTGTATTTTTATCTATAACTTATTTCATTTATCTAACCTTCCTATTTAACATAAATACATAACCCATTTCTATATTATTTTAAGTTAATATAATATGTTATCTATTGTATACATAGGTGAGCAAAAGGTGTAAAATTAAATTTTTAATATTTTTTCTGCATTTTTTGAGCTACATTTATAATAATACATGGTCATATTATATTAATATAACAAGTAACATTTTTAATTTATAGGTATCAAGTAACAACTTCCATACCATAAAATATTTTCCCATTAACTGGGGTAACCGTCGAGCAGCTGTTAACACTATTCTAGTATACTGAGCATAATAATAATTGTTGCCACAGCGACGGACATTTTGTTTGTTGACAGTGCGGTATCTAGTCGAGCGCGCAAGACCAATCATTCATCTAAGTGATTTTTATTATAAGTTTAGTTTTTTAAATCACTATTTACCAATTTCTGGTAATTAGGTTTGAAATTTCTTCTTCTTCTTCTTCTGAAATTTCTACAAAATAAAGCGCATTTACTCTTGATACCTCTAGATTCGATTTTAGGTTTTAATAGTATGAACCGCGAACTGGCCTTAAACTGATAAGGAGAATAATGATGTGTACAAACTAATGAATGAAAAACTGTTTTTATCTGCACAGAACGCTGTTTTATTAACTAGTATGTCTCACACATTTTGCAGTAACAATATAGCCAACCGTAAGAAAAAATATTACCAACCTAAGAATAATATTTGTGTTGCCCTACCCTTCTCAACACAATATATTTTCTATGAGATACATTTATATAAAAGTTTAGCATTAATTTATACTCAAATTTGTTACACCACATTCATTCAAATGTTTCACAATCAATTCCTTACTTAAAACCTTAGTTAACATATCTGCAGGTTATTCGTTAGTCTTAATATACTTAAAACATATTTTATTTTCTTTCACAAGATCTTTAACAAAATGGTAGCGAATATCTATGTGTTTCAATCGTTTTATAGTATCACAATTTGTATTTATTATTGCTGATTGGTTATCACAAAATATATTAACAGGGCAAACATTTTCATAGTTAAAATCAGCTAATAAATTTATGAGCCATGATACATCACTTGCGGCCATACTCATTGAAACATATTCCGATTCTGTGGAAGACAGACTTACTGAGGCTTGCTTTCTAGAACACCACAGAATCAAACAGATAGCTTGAAAATATAACCTGAGGTGGACTTTCTGTCCAATACATCACCTGCCCAATCAGCATCACAATAACCTTGTAAATGAATGTCTTTACATTCAAAAACTAATTTGTAATTTAATGTATGTTTAATATACCTTAGAACTCTCTTTAATGCTCTTAGTAATTCGTTTTTGCGTTTGACTGATATCTACTTAGCAGAGAAACTGGATAACAAAGATCAGGTCTTGTAACAGATGCTGCATACATTAAGCAACCTATTATTTGTCTGCACAACTTCTCAATTTTTTTTATTTTTTTCAACAGTTTCATTTGCAAATATTTTAGTGTTAAAATTGATGTCCATAGGAGTTGACATATCTTTACAATTTTCCATATTGAATTTCTTTAAAATACTTTCCAAATAACTTGTTTGATCGAATTCAGTACTAATTTGAAATACTAAATAGAAAATTTGATATTACTCCCATGTCTTTCATTTCAAATTCTTTATTCAATATATTCTTAAGTTCTACGATATGTCTCTCATTTGTACCAAAGAACAAAATATCATCAACATACAGTAACACATACATTTTATCTTTACCAATGCACCTCTTAAATAAACATGAATCATTATTAGACTTAATGAAACCTTCTCTACTAATCACTGAGTTGAATTTATTGTTCCAACACTTGGGTGAATTTTTAAGACCATATAATGCTTTATTCAATTTTACAATATTTTTCTCCCCAGAATAAGCCCCTTCTGGCAACTTAATATAAACATCTCTATCTATGTCCCCATATAATACAAGAATGCTCCAGTAACATCCATTTGGTATATTGGTAGATTTAAATGAGTAGCTATCGCGACAAAAACTCTAAAAGTCGATAGCTTTGCAACAGGCGCATAAATTTCACCTAGATCAAAGTCACTTACCTGCTCAAAACCCCTAGCCACTAGTCTAGCTTTGTACTGGTTGTTTTTCTTGAGCTTAAAAACCCACTTGCCACTAATAATATTTTCGCTCACCGGTGCATCACTAAAAACCCAAGTATTATTATCATTTAAAGTTTGTAATTCTTTCTCAATTGCCTCTTTCCACTTACTTGCATCCTTCCTTCCCATAGCCTCTCTGTATGTAATTGGTTCACTTTTTTTACATACAACATTTTGGCACTGATAAAATGACGTCTGTATCCTCACTCTCTTACTCCTTTCGTCCTGAGCCTTCGTTTCCTCTACCTCTGACGAGTCAGATTCATCATCGCATTTTTCATATTCGCTATGAGACTCACTCTCTCCAGTAGACTCGTCATTAAGAGTAGTAAGAGTATCACTTGTATCTTCAGTTTCTCTGTCTTCACTCACATCACTCATCTTCATTGTTCCTAGAGTTTCATCTTGACTAAATTGGCCATTCAAATCCAACGTGACCGTTGATTCATTCTCTTTACATACATCTTGGTTTAAGAAGACTACATCTCTTTTCGTATCTATTCAGTTTCTCTCTGGAAAATATATTCTATAGCCCTTTACATGTTCTCCATAGCCAATCATTATTCCCTTCTCTCCTTTTGTGTCCCATTTTCTCCGCTTTTCCTTTGGAATGTGTACATACACAGGGGAACCAAAAACCTTCAGTTGATGAATATTATAATTGTTGTTCGTCCACATTTCATATGGTGATCATGTCACAAAAAACTCATTGATAAGTTTCGTCATCCACGCGAACGAAGTCGCGGGCACAGCTAGTGCTTAATATTTATATCTTATTTTACTTTTTAAGTTTTTGTGATACTCATATAATAAATAATAATAAATAATAAATGCGGACAACATCACATACATTGCTCTGAACCCAAAGTAAGTAGCTAAAGCACTTGTGTTATGGAATTCAGAAACAACGAAGGTACCACAAACACCCAGACCCGAGGCAATGTAGAAAAGATGGTTTCTACATTGACCCGTCCGGGGAACGAACCCGGGACCTCAGAGCTAGCGACACCTTGTAACCGGTGCGAACGCCACTCGACCGGAGGTCGTCATATATGCTCTTGTTTAACCATTTGCTAGATTGTTATGCTAACCATGATACCATTTTGTTTTTTTTAAAACTACTTGTGGAAGCTTGATATTGGCATTTATTAATCTAAGTTGTGTAACTATTTGTATGTAGCTGTAAGCTCCCCTAATAAAAATAAAATAAAATATCAGATAGGCAGTGACTGACATGAGGCCCATGAAACTGAAAGAGGAGGTACTTACAAAAAGTTGACGTACGGTTTGAGAGGAGCAGGAGCAGAATTACCAAAACTGTATTTAAAATTATTAACTAACTCTTTGGAAAGATTAAGTAATAGCTGTCCAAGGACAATCTCATTCTACCCTGATCAAAGTCAGAGGCTGTATCCTGTACAATAAAGTCGCTTTATTCTGCCCAGCATAAGGTGATGGGCTCAAATACCGTACGTATATATTTTAAAATGTAAAGAATGCGATAGAAAGTTTATTTTATTTAAGGTTTTGGGCCAACCTTCCGGTAATAGGGTACAAAAAGTTTATGAAATTTAAACACATGAACAAAACATCATGCAAGCATAAAAACCTACATGAGTAGCTACCTTTTGATGAATATTAGAGGTAGAAATACTAAAGATTGTATTATAAAAAGATCATTGGGTTTTTGGTAAAAGAAAATAAATAACAAATACAAAAAGATCTTGTCCATGGAATGTATGTATACAGGGTGTTAAGAAAACCCTGTCCGATCCGAAAGGGTGTTATCGGTAACACAATCGCATGCCCAAATAAAATATTAAATTTGGAATATTCATGATAGTAACAGAAATAATGAACTTTGAAATAATATTTTTTTGCCTCGAAATTCCCTAAATTCGACATTAAAACAAAAATTACAACATCATATTCGTCGGTATTCTTGGAGGCCTTTTGTTTCGCCATTTGGTAGCACCTGTGACGACGAATCTCTCTCTAGCCTTTTTTTTTTTAAAAAAACAGGTTGTAATTTTTTTTTATATTTTCCAGTTTTTTTTACATGAATGCAATCAGATATCGATACCTAACAATACCTTCATCGACTCGATCGGTCGGACAGGGTTTTCTTAACACCCTGTATAGATGACTAATAGAAAACCTTACACATTACGTTGGAAAAATAATTTAAAAGTGGATTAAAGTTTTTAACCAACTATAAAGTGATCTATGGGGAAGCTTACGTTTTCAAGTATATATAGTACATAAAAGATTTAAATATATTGCCAGGACATTTACGCCTGAATCACTTTACGGTATACGCTATTCACGTTTGTTCCTCATTGATCAGCAATGAGGAACAAACTACCTACGGAGAAATAGTAAGTACGTTCGGCGGCCTCTCCTCGCGCTGCTGCTGGAGCTGCGGAGACCCTTAAACGGCGAAAGTATAATAACCTAATGGGTAATTATATTTTCGAGCCGTTTGGGGTTGAAACGCTCGGGTCATGGGGTCCGAGTGCACGAAATCTTTTTAAAGAACTGTCAAAACGTTTGGTAGACTCTACTCGTGATCAGAGAGCTGGTTTGTTCCTTGCACAGGGAATCGGCATAGCCATTCAACGTGGCAATGCTGCCAGCCTTCTGGGCACGTTTCCCGCCATTGACAAGGATGACGATGAGTTTTTTTACGCGTGTTAGTTATTTATTTATATAAGTTTTAATTTTAGTATAGTTGTAAGTGTTTATTCTTGTATTAGATGTAAGTATTGTATTGTAAATAAACTTGTATAGGTGGTATATATAAAAAAAAAGTAAATACAAACGAAAAATTATGATAAGTTTATATATCGGCCGTTTATATATATTAATAAAAAATTGCGACTAAAAATACAACAAAATGTTACAAATTTTTTTTTACTTAAAAAATACGTTAGTAAAACACAAAAAGAGTTAGCTCTACTGAGATTTGAACTTGAGTATCAAACAATTCAAACTTTTATAAGAAAATGGACGCACGAAAAAAAAACACAAACGTTAACAACCACGACGAGGATTTGAACTCGCAGCAAGATCGCTCATTTCCAATCGTTCAACCACCAAGCCGTTCACTTCGATAGCTAGTTTTCCAAAAAATGTAGGCACTTCATTCAATCAAAATGAAGTTATTTGATTGCTATGGCTACCTCAGTCTGCCATGGTTACCCTCTTGTTTATATGTCAATAATGCCAATTTATGTGTGCAGTCAGGAAAATGATTTTGGAAATTTAAAGCTCCACCCCTTATCAGCTAGATTCAATAGCATGTTTAAACATAGCTAACAACCATCTACGATTTTTTGAAAATAACCACTCAATTTTTTACACCATTCGATTAAGTAGTTTATGTTTGATACTGTAACATGAAATCTGACCCCCGGTAAAAGAAATTTGTAATTTACTATTTTATTATATGTATAGATATAGATATAACGCTCCAAAAAGTGTCATTAACCTTTTAAATTGTTTTCATAAAAGTTCAGTTGACATCAAAATCCAATTAGTCACTATATAAAGATAGGTTATCAACATGAATGCTTAGTAATTTTAATCTATTTTTAAGTGGGTAATTAATTATACCTACTTCCATTTATTATTTACTACCATTTTTGAATGTCATTAAAGTCCAATTGAACTGAATAAAGTCCATATTTATTATCTATATATACTTATAATAAATCTGTAGAAGTGAAAATTCTGTACAAAATATAAAAAAAATAAATGGCGGGGGGTGTTACTAAACCGAAACCGAACCCAAAAGTGTGATTAACAAAATGTTGTCTGTCTGTTTGTTCAGGTATCACACTGGGTAGTTTTTATCCCGGAAAAGTAAATACAATAAAAAAAACTTAATTTTGCGGTTCGATTCCTAGACCCGATTACTGTACCAACCGCAAATAATAAAAAAATCATAGACGGTTGTTAGCTATGTTTAAGCATACTATTACATTTAGCTGATAAGGAGTGGAGCTTTAAATTTCTAAAATCATTGTCTCATCTGCACACGTAAATTGGCATTATTGACATATAAACAAGGGGTAACCATGGCAGACTCAGGTAGCCATAGCGATCAAATAACTTCATTTTGATTGAACTACACATACTTTTCGGAAAACTAGCTGTCGTAGTAAACAGATTGATGGTTGAACGAATAGATTTTAATGTTACTGCTGCAAGTTCAAATCCAGTTGTCAATGTCCGTGTTTTTTTTGCGTCCATTTTCTTATACAAGTTTGAATGTTTTGTTACTCAAGTTCAAATCTCAGTAGAGCTAAACCTTTTTATTTATTTATTTATTTCTTTATTGTACATGGTAAATAACAAACTAAAATAAAAAATAATACAGAAAAATGTACAAAAGGCGGCCTTATTGCACCTGGCAATCTCTTCCAGGCAACCTTTTCCTTAAACTACTAAAGTATAGTATTAAAAGTAAAAGAAATGTATATAAAAAGAAACAAAACAAGATGTAAACAAAACGAAACATAAAAATATTTTTGTGTTTACCTAACGAAATAATTGTAAAAAATGCTAAAAAGGGGTCGCCTTCGGTCGGTCGGGGTAAGTTATTTGCTCATTGCTGATCAAGCATATCTTATACTGTAAATTATATGGTCAAAGTTAAAGTCCTGGCCATAGATTTGTATCTATGGCCAGGACTTTAACGCTCAGTTACTTCTCACTTGACAACATAAGATTCCTCATAGATAACTTTAAAGATGATTAAAAACTTTCAATCACTTTTATTATTATTTTTTTTTCAACGTAATGTGTAATATTTTCTGTTGGTCGCCTATATTATACCATGGACAAGATTTTTTTGTCTTTGTTATTTCATATTGTTTTTACTCAAAACCCAATGATCTTTTTAAAACACAATCTTTAGTGTGTGCGAACTCTTTAATACTCATTATAAGGTAGCTGGCTACTCATGTACGTTTTGATGCGTGCATGATTTTTTGTTTACTTGTTCAAATTTTATAAAGTTTTCGTGTCCAATTACCGAAACGTTGGCTCAAAACCTTAAGTAAAATAAACTTTCTACCGAATTCTCTACATTTTAAAATATATACGTACGGTATTTGAGCCCCTCACCTTATGCTGGGCAGAATAAAGTGACTTTATTGTAAGGGATATAGCCTCCGTCTTTGATAAAGGTAAAATGAGATTGTCCTTGGTCAGCTATTACTTATTTTTCTAAACAGAGAAATAATTTTAAACACAGTTTTGGTAATTCTGCCCTGCGCCTCTCAATACGTACGTCAACTTTTTGTAACTACCTCCTCTTTCATTCTCATGGGTCTCAGGTGTATTCCTTATTAATCAGAAGTCACTGCCTATCTGACATCCACTCTCAATTATAATGCGTAGTTCAGTATTTCTTGATATGGAATTTGGAATTTCGGAGTTTTGAACCAAAATCTCGCGCCCTGCAGTCTTACTAGGGACTACTGTACTAATGAGTAAGTTATTTGTATGCATTCGGTTTTGGGTGCCCTTTGCCACTTACTGTACAAGAGCGACTGTTGCTTTTACCCAGAATTGGCGCTGCCAGTAGACTCGATACAAAAATTAGACCTTAAATTAATTATTGTTACCAACTGGGGAAAACAAAAATTAAATCTATAAACTCATGTCGATAAATGCTAAGACTTACGTGTAAATCTTAAGGTTTACCTTAGTTCAAGCTTTTAAAGTAACATATAGAACGAATAGTGGACTACATAGGAACATGAATCCAGCAAAACAATGTGTTGGAGTTCTGAAAATGTGTTTGAAATATTAAAAAAAACACGATTTATTTGTGCCATACGGAAAGTTACTCGCAGTTGGCAGTTCGTGATGGTGGCCCTCTATATAACAGTCAAAATATTTATGCATACCTAAAGATGAATGATATAAGCGAACAACGTCGCGGGTACAGCTAGTTAAAAATAAAACTTATTACTCCAACGTATAGCGTTGATGGATTGTTTATCATTTAACATCAAGTACAATAGTTCCGGTTTATCAAATGAAATATGTTTCAATTCAGACGAAAACCAAAAGCAAAAACGATGGCAGTCGTCCAAATTAACGTTAAACCAAAAAATTACAATACGGAAACGCTAGACAACTTTATTGATCAAGATTTACGATTAATACTAAAACCATTCAATATAATGTACGCTGTATTTGCAAGTGCGAAGTACAAAATACCAAACGGTTTCATTATATCAAACAGCTTGCTCTGCGACATTACTTCGTTCATCGGATCACTCATCATTTTAAGTGCCTATGTTTACAGCAAGATGTCGCCTAACCATGATTTCGTTACCACCGCTTATATTAGTCTTATTGCAATGGGGTATACTACAAACTTCTATTTAAACATCACACAAAAACATAACAATGTTTTACTCGTCATTAAAATCCAGAATTTGCTCAGATCCCTCAAAACTAATGCGAAGTTTTCCAGACGTTTTATAATTCATAACTGGATGAGTATCATTGTAATTTTTATTTATTATACTATTATAGTCATTTTATTCAGCTTTGTTTATGGTGTTTCTAATATACATTACTTAAGCATGAATTGTTGCATCGTCTTGTTCGAAATAAACGTTATGTACGGTACGTTGGTTATGAAACTTTTGAGGGAATCTGTTAAGCTTTGGCTACAAGAGGTGCAAAAGTTAGGATACTCTGAAGAAGTACATGATAATGAGTGGGACAAGTTGTTTGACATATATATGAATGTAATGGAAGTTTACCAGTTAACTGAGAAGACTTTTGGACTATTCGTGAGTTTATTTTACATGCCTAGTATGATGACTCGAATGACGAGAAATGGTCGCGTTTAACTTATCGACTGGTACTAATCAGGGTTCTAGCGAACAAACTAATTTGCTAGTTCCCTTATCTGGCGTGTCGCCTACCTATCAATTTACATCAATAAGAGAGAACCAATTGGCTCGTGATTGATGAAAATTGACTGATGACCTAGTGGAGTTTTTATCTTTTCTCGTCGTTCAAGTCGTCACACCGGGCATTTGCACTGGATATGTATCAGTTTCTATCAAAATGACTTATACTTGGTTTAATTGTTTTAGCTCGCTTATTACCTCGTTCTCACTTTTCTAGAAGGGGTTCTCAGTGTGTGGTGGTTTATATTTATACAAGAGAAATTGGCTGAAAGTAAATCGGTTATTGTAAGTTACCTACATATATATTTTTTATTTTATCATTGTTACTTGATTTTGATTGGTCATAAACCATAAGGTTCAAAGTTGGGTCTATCCCAATCACAAGTCTCGATGTTGCCAAGTATTTGATCTGTCAAATTATTATTTCTTGCGTTTGAAAGACAATTTTCAGATACAGAATTAAGTACTAGTGTAGCAGTTCAGAAAATACCGACTTGTAGTTTATACGTTGCAGCAACAAGCAACATGCAAAAAGATTGACTATTTAGAGAATATAATTGCTAATTATAAACTACATATTTCATTTTATTTTTAGGATTTTGTGGTATTGTTAATACCTCAAATGTGGCTAACTAAAAGCATGCTCATGATAGTATATTTCTGTGTGGAAACTGAAAGATTTTATTTAAAAATGAACGGAATTCTTTGCGTTATAAATAAAGTACGGCTTCATTGTTGGCTTTTGAAGTCAAAAGGACAAGGGACAGGACAGTCAGGTAATCATATTTTAAGATAAAGTTAGTTATGTAAGTCTGAGGAGGTCGTTGAATATCGATAGTTCTGTACACATTAGTATTATGTTTGATAAATCTCTATGTTCAAAAATTCAAGATATACTATGGGATAAAATGTTATATAGCATGACGTGAAACGCTCTAATCTACATGTAAATGCCCCGTAACTTGTATCGTAACATCTCTCCTAAATGCGCCATAACATTTTATGTTTCGCGAAACATGTTGCTTGCTCCCATTCCGAGGGCTAACTTACATCTTGGAACATTCCAGGTAGTATCCAACGAACATGGCTCGCAACATGTTGCGCCAATTCTCCCCTAGTGTATCTTAGCCTTAATAACCAACAGCATATTTATTACAGAAAGACAAAAAATATTCTGCAAGAACGTCCTTCGCGTGCAGACCGTTAACTTCAGCAAGATGACCGCGTGGCGCCTCACCGTCGTGGACGCCCGACTTCCTCTGAACTTAACTAGTCTTATTTTCACTTATTTTATTGCACGATTACAGTTTATGTTAGAATAAGATATTTAAAGAAATAAAAAATATTTATTAAGTTGCAATTTCTATGCATTATTGATTTTTTAATTGTTTTAATTTGCCTTATTCCAATAAAATCATAATCACGTAGGTTTTTACCATCGGCCGCGCAACGCCAAAATACACATTAAAACATTTAACCAGTTTATGCCTATAGTATGCAGAAATATTTGTTTTGGCAGGCAGTTTAACGTTTTTAATAATAGGTGTAAGAGGATTATTAGAAAAAAAAAACAACAGATTTGTCTAAATAATTAAATAATAAAATAAATAATAAAAATAAAAATGACTTTATTGATACATAAAAACCTTTGTTACATTTTCTCTGATGCCTTATTATATAAAAATCTTAGCTATAAAGATAGAATATAGTTGTTAAAAGTTGTTAAAGGTGACATAAATACATAGTGAAAACCCTGTCTCCTAAACTAGGGAAACCCTGTGACCTAGGAGTCAGTGTTCTGCTTATTACTAGTGCGCGATAATAGTTTTGTGTTGTTTCAGAAGTTACCTATTACTTTTGTTTGTGGGTGTGTGTGAGTGTGAAAGTGTGTAAGGGCTCATGTTTTGTAGGTTTAACATTGATAGGTCAATAAATTTTCTGTACTGAGATAGTCCTGTTCCAGCAGCCATCGGGTAAGTTTACATTTTACTTCATGCTTGTTAAGTTTTTCTAGTTTCAGTTGTTGATTTATTCTTCTATATATATTAGGTAGGGAACTAATTACATAGAGTTGATGGCGGGCGAAAGTGCCTTGTGCGGTACAGTTGGGCATGCTCTTTTGATTATACGTTGGGAATGGTCTGGTGAAGGAATCTGTCCATGCATTTTGAGGGTGGCTTTGAGCACAAAGAGCTGCCGCACAGTGAGTATACTACACTGCATATACAGTTCCCTAGTAGGGAATCTAATCTGTTTGCCAAACATCACTTTGAGAACAGCTCTTTGTGCTCGTTCTAGCTTTAGTAGTATAGTTTTTGAAGTCGCTCCCCAAACTGCGATGCAATAATTGATTACGGATTGGCATAGAGCGAGATAAACCATTTGTTGGTCTTCGCGTCTGCGCATTGTCGTAACGACTTAAAAATATATATTTAAGTTTCCTGACCTTGGAAGTCATATCCAACATGGGAATACCACTTCAATCCATCATCAATTATTACGCCCAAATATTTAGTTTGGTTAGCGCGGTATAGTGTTGTACATGAGCATGAAGATACATTTTGGCATGTCATTGTATGTGCACTAATAGCAAAATTCGGTGGTGCTTTGGATTGGTGACTAATGGAAAATGGTATGAAGTTAGATTTATCAAGGTTTAGGGAGAGTAAGTTGTTTTGGAGCCACTTCATAACCGTTTGTAGTGAATGATCCGCATTGCTTTTCACTTCTGCCCATGTATTTCCATATACTACAATGGCAGTATCGTCAGCGTATATGTAGATTTTAGAGCTGGGGAGGAGGCAGCGTGCACAGGTCAGTGATATAGGTTAGGAATAAAGTTGGGCCAAGCACGCTGCCTTGTGGGACTCCATACGTGACTACTTCCTTAGAGAAGAGCAATTTAGATAGTTATAGACGGTTCCCTTTTTTTAAGCATATAGAATATAACATCCTTACGTTGGCTGGTATGTACATTTTTGAGGCAGCTAAGTTTGTTAAGTTGAATCCAATTTTTTTTCAAAACTGCTGGAGATATTAATCCCAGAAATACAAGAAACCCAAAAAAAAAGTGTATTGTCAGATATACCACGAACAACGATGTATCTAAAAAATTGTCAAGTCATGTGTGGACGTATTTACAATGTTATTCCTGACACTATTAAAGAATTGCCATTTTAGCAAAATATAAATTTAGCAATATACAAGAACAGCTGCAATGACAATACGCGAAAACCAAGTAATATATAAGTTTATAATAATATTTCAAGACAACCGAAATAAAAACTAAGTAATTAAAATAAGTGTTATTTTATTATCACCATGTCAAACAGTAAAAAATAAATTATAGGTTTGTGGAGGGAGTATGCCACAGCCATTAACCAAATTTAAGAAATCCTTGAAGTTGTGGTTGGTTGAAAAATCGTTCTACTCAGTATCAGAATTACTTAAATAATTATTCAACTTGACATGATGTGTATTGATTGATTAAGCGTATTGATGTATGTGTATAATAACCTATTATTGTAATGGAATGTGTATTGATTGATAACCTCTTTAACCAGCCACCAAACATCAACCGTTGTAGCCAAGTTTTTCTTCTTCTTTTCGTGTTGATAGTAGATTTAAATTAGAGTACATTGGCCCAGTAAGTTGCGAAATTAATGACGGCATCTTTAGCGTGCTTTAAGTCATCCAAAGTGCAGGTGCAATTTAACATGTGGGTCATGGTTTAATGATGAAAAACAGAATGCGAGTGTCCGAGCTCCCAAGCTCGGACACTCGCATTCTGTTTGAAGGGGATCGATTATTCCCCATTTTGCGAGGTTGTGTGTACAGCGGCCTACCTGGGTTAGCAGTCGATTGAGTGCTTTCCAGACAGGCCACTGTAAATAACTACCAGGTGGTTAGTGCTCCTTGGGTTGCAGGAAGTCAGGTGGTGATGGATAATGTTCTTCCCATATTTTGGTTCTTCCCTCAGGTGGTAGGTCTTGGATAGCCTGGGTACAACGGATGAAGCTCAAACATTTTCCGTAAGCGTTAACGATGATAAAAATCGATTAAATGTATGGAAATGAATTTCATTTTCAAAAATCACGTGACCAGACTTGTTACTTCCATTCATATTAGAGCGATTAGATCTGCCTTAACGCTTGTAGAAATGTTACTTGGCTAGAGGGACAGTGCTTGTACTGTCTCAAAGTAAAAGTTAGCTCAAGTCTACAAGAAGCTAAAAGTATTTTTTATACAAACAAATAATATTATTTTCGTTAATTATATACCCAAGGGACGAAAGTACTTACAACGATAAAATACATCACAATAACATAAACTGTAATTGTACAATGACATAAGTGACGATAAGACTGGTTAAGTGCAGAGGAAGCTCGGCGTCCACGACGGTCAGGCGCCACGCGGTCATCTTGCTGAAGGTAACGGTCTGCACGCGAAGGATGTTCTTGAAGAACATTTTGTGTCCGTCTGAAATAAATATTGGTTATTAAGTCTAAGATAAACAAGGGTAGAAATGGAGCAATATGTTGCGCACCATGTTCGTTGTGAACTACGTGGAATGTTTTGCGAAGTGCGCTCGAACTAGGAACGGAAGCAAATTATATCATGTCCCAAAAGTTGTTGGGAGCATATACCCAACGTGTTGCCACCGTCAGTTTGAGCGTTGTGTATCATGTTGTATAACATTTTGGTACTTAATGTATCTTAAGTTTTATATTCATCTCCAAAAATACATACAATCTTAGTTTTACTATACAGGGTGCTAAGGAAAAGTATATGGTTGTTTCATCAACATATTTTTGAGACGTGATAGTCAAGATCTTTGTCTACCCACTTTGCCTCACTTTGGGTGTTTTAATCCTATACTAATTTAAAGGAAACTATCGCTGTCATTGACTTTCCTTCGACTTACATAACTTATTTTTCTAAAACTATGATTACCTGATTGTCTTATTTCTTCTCCACTCGATTCCAATCGCTGATTATAAAGACGTAGTTCATTTATAATGTTTTGAACATCATCCCATTTTTTATAAAACCTTTCAGACTCCACGCAAAAATATGATATCAAAAATAAGTTCTTGGACAACCACATTACAGCTACAATTAATATCTGCCACGACTGTAAAATAATAAATAATCAGAATTTTATATTTTTTTATACTTATTTTTATAATATTCTATTTTAAAATGATTTTGAAAACCAACCCGCCTGTAACCCGTTTAAATTAAAGGAGAGGCTTCCCGATGCGTTTTTACCTACTTGAAAAGGAGGAGCTTCTCAAATACAACTACATGATATCGTGTTTGGCGAGCAAGACCTTCGGAAAATAATGAAGATCGATTTAAAAAAATATTTAAATCACACCTCAGAGGTGATACTAAATAATTATAAACTAAACCGATTCTTGATTGATTGAGATTGTTTAAAGAATTCAAAATAAAATCCTAAAAATGTCAAAAAGAAATGCTGTATTCTTTACTTAGATACGAGTATGTGCATTCAATTTTACCTAATAATACTCAGGCACGTCCGACTTTCTCAGGGCATAGTAAGTTTAAGCGAATAGAGGAATATCATGAAAAAATAGGTATATAAAAATTAACACTAACATCAACATCAAAAACATTTGGTCCCAAATTCAGAAACCACGCCACATTGACAAACCCTTCAACGTAAGTGAGTATGATGTAAAAAAAGACCTGAAACATAAAATCAACCATTTCAGTTATTGTGAGTAGAAAAAATATAAGAATTTAAAAATAACCAGTGACTTTACTTTAGCAGAATTAGCTGAATAACTCAATAGGAAGCTACTTGAAATCGTTTTCGAAAACCAAGATGGATCAAATCAAAACCCAGCAATGAAACATCCCATCGTCAAAGGTGTCATGACTATAATTAATATCGCCCGTCTCCGTTTTCGGAAGCTTTCCCCTTGCATTCTGTAAATTTTCTCCTTATGTCTTAACTTTGACCTAGGAAAACAATATAATACCGAAAACTAGTGACGCAGCAATTGAACACACTGGTGAATAATTACATAACTGTCTTTTTATTGGTCATCATCTGCCGAGCCTTTTTTCCCAAACTATGTTGGGGTCGGCTACCAGTCTTACCGGAGTCAGCTGAACACCGTATTTTACATGGAGCGACTGCCTATCTGACCTCCAGAACCCATTTTACTGAAGAACACAGTATCCCATAGTAAGGCTGGTTGTCAGAATTGACTTAACGACCATGACTTAACGATCCATGTCTTTTTATCGGTACTACATTTAATTTCATTGCGGACTTGCTACTTTTGAGTTAAGATAATATAAACTTACAAACGGTCCAATGGTTTCCTCAGTTAGTTGGTAAAATTCTAATATATCCATAAATATGTCAAACAGTTTGTCCCAATCATGGTTAAGTACCTCTTCAGAGTATCCTGACTTTTGAAGTTCTTCCAGCCAAAGAATTAGAGAGTGCCATAAGAGTTTCATTACCATAATACCATATAACAAGTTTATATCAAATACAGCGATGAAATAATTTGGCATGATTATATGAAAATTTGAGGGACCGAAAATATAAAGGAAATTGGAGATTAACAATATAAAAAACATATTGATGGCGATGACGCAACTCCAGTTGTTATTAGTAAAAGATCTGAAGAAATTCGGATTTTTTGTAAGGGATCTGTAAATTTTCTGGATTTTTAGGACGAGTAAGACATTGTTATGCTTCCGTGTTATGTTTGTGAAGCAGTTTATAGAAAACCCAAATACATAGATGAAAACATGCCCTAAATGGGAAATATTGCTAGTTACGAGCTTGCTGTACATATAGGCACTAACAATGATCAGTGATCTGATGAATAAAATAATGTCGCATCGCAAACTATTTGATGTAATAAAACCGTTTGTTATCCTGTACTTCGAGGTTGCAAATATAGCGTGCATTATATTGAATGGCTTCAGGAATAGTTGTAAATCTTGATCAATAAAGTTGTCTAGCGTGTCTGTACTGTAGTATTTTGGTCTGACCTTTATTTTGACTACTGGCATTTTTATTTCTTCCAGTTTTTGTCTGAAATTAAGGTATAATATTTTTATTTCTTCTGCTTGTCTAAAATTAAGGTATAAGTTTTGGATTCTACTAGATATATTTTTTTTATTTTTATTTAAATGTTTAAACTATCATTACAGGTTTATAACCTAATGCAATAGCCAATTCACACACAAAATTAAAATTAAAGCACCCAATACATCTCAAGATTGTTTATAACACAGTATAAATAATAGTACTTTTGATGATAAACAACCCAGCAAATAAAATTGGTCGAAGTAATTAATAAATTACTTCGACCAATTTTCTATTATTTTGATAAAATATTATAGACATTCATGTATAGGAGTCCTAATTTAAGAAAATTGATTTTATTTAAGGATAGTGATGTCTATCTCACTTTAAAATAAAAAATGTACGGTTACTAAGTACTACTTGGAACTGAACCCCATAAAGTAATCCACCTCTAACTAGGCCTAAGATTATGAAATCTATGAACGCGAACCGAACCGTTAGCGTGAATCGATGCGAACAATAAATGAGCACTGAGATTAAATTAACAGCGAAAGCTAGAAAGTAAAAGTGATCGGTAATAAAGGTGGTAAAAATAAAAACCGAGTTGATTTACCCAGAATACAAGATCAACCTCAAATGAACATGGAAATATTTAAAAAGGTTTGAAATGAAAACGCGAGGCTTGACATGGGACAGTTTGAGTGTAATTAAATTAAAATAATTAACTGTTATTACACGAGGTGACGCAAGTGTCCAATACCCGACGACTTTGGTCTCCAACGACGCATGTATATGTACGAACCTCTATAGTTTGAATGATGTTAACTGGTAGTTGCTTCTAGACTAAAACCGTCAGATATCGGAGACTTGCGTCGCGTAGTGTACGAAAGGTATAAACCCTTTATAAAATATCATTAGCCCAAAAACACTCATGACAAAATTGATTCTTCATCGAATTCTGTAGACAAAATGAAATGTTTAAAAAAATTAACGTTTATTGATAGAAGTCTAAAGGAACATAAACTGAAGTATGACAATAATATAATTGGTGAGTGTAGACACTATTTCTATTGAAAATCTAGCGTCGACGTAGAACAGGCCACATGCACTTATCTTTGTGAAGGTTGCTCGATGCAAGCGCTGCACGTTCTTGCATAGTCTCTTCTTATCATCTGTAATATACAATTTAATGCAAACTAAAGCAATTCCTTCTTTAAACTAGTAATTAATAAGATTAACGACTATACATCTAAGGGTGCGTCCAAATCTGACGAACGCGCACCGCACGAGCATTACACGAACAGCTCGCGAGTAGTGCGCGCACGTCTGGCGGACGGCGTTATTGACACAAGTGCGTTCGCGGCATGCTCGCGAGCTGCTCGTGTAATGCTCGTTCGTCAGATCTGGACGCACCCCAACTAAATCGTCAATCAGTTTTAGGTCACTGTAAGCTGTCATGCTCTCTTGATGATATTTGGGCCAAATAATTGTTCCGAAATAATGTATATAAATAAATAAATAAATTAACTGAATTTTTGTAAACTCACTCTATACCAGGAGTACTCTTCACCCCTTTTGGATAGATATACCCTTTCGGTAACACCCTGCATATGTTAAAGCACTTAATGCAATTATTATTATTTTTTATAAATACCTGAACATTGAGATGTCAATATAAGTGTACACGTATCTTGAACATTTTCTACTGCTTTGTAAAAGTTTTCGCAATACCAGCTTAATAGTATTTGCATTGATAGGTTTTTTACCAGCCATATGTTAATACACAGAGAAATGATTATTGCTTCATACTGAAATCAAAGAGACAATACAAAAGTTGTATGAATTACAGTATGATGACTTCCGGCTGTTGAAGGCTAAACATGTAGAAGGTCGTATGTCGGGAAAGTAATATTCTTTGTTTATTTTTTATTAAAAGTCTAGTGATTAAAAAGGGAGTTACTTAGGTCAACAATAAAAAATATATCTATTATATTAAATACTCACAAAATAAGCATTTGCTTTTCCATCTTTGAAAATGTCGAAAGACATTGTAAAAAAAAATACAGCATGACTGAACACTTCTAACACAAAGAACAGAATCTGAAATAAAAAGTATCGTTTCTCTTATTATTTTAGGAGCATTTAGTTCCATTTACAGTCAGCTGTAAGACAATCATTCAGAAAATAATCTATGAAATTCTTCACTTTTTGGTTAGATTTTTCTAGTCTGTTTCACCGGACTTTTAGGCAAAACTATAAGGGCCTCCAGCCAGACCAAAAGGAAAAAATAACAACGTTGTCGACGTAATTATATATTATTATTAAGCCGTTAATGTGATTTTTGAACGCGTGATGAGCGCAGTACTTTTGTTGAAATCGTTATGTGCGTAAAAAGACACCTGAAAATATTTTAATAATGATTTAGAAAAGATATGCTTAAACTCACCGAATATTGGAAGGAAACTTTATACATTTCATAGCACTCCAATATTTTAGCAAAAGTATCAAACATTTTTTCATAATACAGTTTTCCATTTGTATACTCAAGTTCGTTCGGAATCAAAGCCTTGTTAGACCATAAGCTGACCTTTAATTCTATCAACCTTATAAGCCTGATAGCGTAAATAATATGAAAATCAAAAATAACCACAATACAAGTTGATAGATAATATAAAGGCATTTGCATTTCATATGCGAAGAAAAAAAAGAAGAAGAAAATGAAACCTGCAGAAAAACTTGAAGTGAACCAACTCCAAAATGTCAGGCGTTTGAAACTAGGCTTGTCGTTGAGAAATCTATGAACATCCTGAATAGTTAACACGAACTTAACATCGATATCAGAATGCTTGACGCACTGAATGAAAGTCATCATAAACCCAATACAATAGTAAACAGAATCGTAACAGGACGCAATATAAAGTACTTTTGGTTCATGGTAATCTAAATTTAACATAACACTTCGATATATAAACATAGATACATATAAAATAGTTCCAAGTAACGACACGAGGTTAGAACCCCAATTGTTTGGAGTTATAAAATTGTCTTTTATCCTATATTTCGGGCATAATGAGATTGATTGCATCACATTTAAAGGTAGCAGCATTGCCTGAACATCTTTGTCAACCAAATTGTTCAATAATATTTCTACTTTATAATTTCTAAGGTAACGAGCTCCCTTCGTATTTACTGACGCCATTTTATTAAGCTGTCAAACTGCTGACAGGTAGTTAAAAGATAAGGTTTTTTAAACAAATGTTAATCTAGTACCTAAGTGACTATTTTTGTCTGTATAGTTAGTAGATTGTAACATATTTAAGTAATGAAGAATTTCTTATTTGTTACTTACGATAGTTACGTTTTTTAATCACATTTATGCGTAGCCTTTTGCTTTTGTACCACGCTTTTTATTAATTAAATGAAGTAGATAAATTAATTGCTCCGGATAATAATGTTTTATTAAATAAATGTAATGATAATTAATAATTAGTATTACCAAAATAAAAATGTCATGTCATATTTTGTAAATTTTTTAGTCCGAAATCAAAAACCATTTTTAGTTTGAAAAGAGGTCCTATGAAGAAAACTTTACAAATACCTGTAAACTACCTTGAACATATTAATTGGGCCCCGTACTATATTTCAATTACTATAATTTGTTTATTTTTTTCCCATTTCATTATCACTTAAGTGCGACTGTAAAATATTGTATTCATTTATTGTTTAACCGGCAGTTTATTATCTTATCAGCAATGAAGACAAACGTTTACCTTGGAAGACAAAATGGTGTTCGTGTTTTAAATCAGTTTCTGGACAAGGATATGCAATCAATGCTATTGCCTCTAAATGTGATGCAATCAATAACATTCTGCCCAAAATATCGTATTAAGGATAATTTTATTACACCGACCTCTAATCTTTCAAACTTCATATCTCTAATGGTGACAATTTCTATCATTGGTTCATATTTCTACCGCTTTATAAACATGTATTTTTCAAGAGATACACAGGAAACTATGTTCAAGTCCTTAATCTACGAGACTTGTTTCCATTGCGTTGGATATACCATTAATTATGTGAATAGTGTTCGTCATACACATCGCAACGTTGCTTTTGTGCTCATCATCCAAAAGGTCCATAGGTTCCTTAACAATGAGGCCACTACCAGAGAATATACAAAATACAATTGGATTATAGTGTCTTCAGTTTTAGGGGCAGTTGTTGTATCGATAACATCTTTAACTATATTTTTTTGGTTCAAAGTCAACATGCCTTTATTCTATATCATAATAGGCGTGCAAATCGTTTTTGATTTTAATATAATTTATGCAGTAAGACTTTTGAAATTGTTGGAATTGAAAGTTGATTCGTGGAACGTTCAAGCTTTGAATTCTGAAGAATTTGAAGTTACTGATAGCAAGCTGTATTACCAATCGATGTTTCAAGCTATTGTTGATATATTGGATTGTTTTGAAATTTACAAATCTTCGTATCAGTATTTAGTAAGTATATTTTAGTTTTCTTCTTTGGTTTGATAAATGGCTATATAACCCAGAAAGCGTAAAAGGACAAAGTCAATTAAGAACTCACTGGGAATCCTAATGATTTAGGACTGCCGATTCCATATAATAAATCAATATAAATTAAGTTTATTTCTAGATTTTGATAGTGTTTCATAAAATAATGTTTCTCTATAATGAAACAAGAATAATATAATACATAGGACATTTTTAAACTGTTAATTCTTAAGGACACTGAAAGGATAATTATTATTATTTTTTATTTGTCTCATGCAACTAGGGCCCATAGAAAAAATAAATACACATATATTTAATATAACAATACTTATAAACTACTAAATACAATATTTTATTACAACTATTTGTTAACACGAGTAGGCGGTGTCGTGTTGCACTGCGTGGTGTCGCGCAGCCTCCCGCGGAAACGCCGGAAAATGACACCCTTCGGCCAAAACTGTTCTTGGATCATGTCGAGATGCTGAGTCGGCACACGTACCACAAACGATTTAAAATTTGTGTTATGTTTCGGCTCCAACCTCTCGACTCTCAAGGTCCAGCTCGTCTTGACTCGTATATACTCCACGATCTCCTCGACCTTCGTGGAGTGGTGCAGGTGTGATACATACAACTGCGTCGTAGGAATTGCAGGGCGCAGCAGCATCTTCGGACCCGTCAATGCAGTACCACATTGATTTCGGCTAGATGGCTTCTTCTTTTTTTTCCTCTCCACCTTGATGAAGCCATCTGCATCTGTCCCTTTGCTTGGTACAAATTGTACCTTGTCTTGGGTAACTTCGGGGCGATTTTGACTGCCCGCAGTAGATTTAAGTTGCCGTTGGACGGGATCATTCTTTACGGCATCCGAGTAAACACGACCAGACTTAGACGTGTTTACATTCGTCGGCGTCCTAACGACAGGAGACGCGGGGAGGGCGGGGCTCAGTTTAGCATCGCTAGCAGTGGCGGTGGCTGGCGTCGAGTGCAAGTTTGCTGACTCGGCGCGCAGGGGCGATGCGTTGACCTGCCCGAGGCGTGTGTTGTCGCTGTTTTAGTTAAATCTGTGTTTCCAAAATGATATACTTAATATGATATTTGTATTTATATGTTAATTTCAGATGCTGTATTACATTGTGGAAGTATTTACACGAAATTTAATATACTTTCAAGTAACCTTCGATTTATTTAAACAGTCAAGTTTGAACCCCTATGTGAGTATGACATTTAATTCTTTAATTCTTATTAGTATGTCTTAGGCACTTGTCTCATTGCGGACGAGTAACTATCGATTATTTTATCGCTCAAGAAACATACAACAAGGTTTAGATCCTCATGTAAATGAAAGAGATGAATAAAGAAAGCCTTTATAGTAATATTATAGAACGGGGATTAGCGCGTATATGCTTAAATATATGGACGCAAGCAGACTGCTTGCGACCACGGCCCGTGTAACCCGGCCGAAACGTCAAGCCCTAAAGGTATTTAAGCATGTACGCGCTAATCCCCATTCTATAATATAACTATAAACATGCAGCGCGATAGTTTAAAAGTTATTAAAGAAAGAGTTACTCGCTGACTGTTCACACTAGTCGGAGAGAACCCTCTCAGCATTTCTTTATTGCGGCGACGAGAACCATGAAAAACAAACTGGCTCCGCGTCGTCTCCGCGTTATTTGTGGCCGACCCTTACTCTTACTACAGTAGACGTGGTCTTAATTGGTCTTGCAGAATATCTCGTTGCATTTTAAGGTCTTGACTTTGCCTAGCGCTGCTCATCTTCCAGTGGAATACCGTCTAATAATGACAAAATCATTGTTCTATTAGCTGTTCAAGTATTTGTTAACTAATATATTACTATTTTCGTAGGTAGCTATGACAACTTTGAGCATTTACGTTTGGTTAACGAAGAATTTGTTGTTACAAATACTACTGGGCCGGTACTGCGAAAACTTCTACAACGCTATGAAAAATGTTTACGACACTTGTGCGTGCATTTTAACATCACATTGTTCAGGTAAGGTTCCAAGACAAGAGGTTAATTGCGAGAGAGACGATATGATGAGAGAATGGAATTGGAACTTAATATAGTCTCTAACATAATTGTTCTAACAGTTAGGTATAAATTGGATTAACAAGTGCATTGTCGTCCAAGCCTTCAAGCCTCATGACCGAACTCTTATAAAAAAAACTGGTTCGAATCCAAAAAATTATCTATTCTACTTTTTTTGGTGACTAACATCAAAGAAATACATCTAGTGAAACCTTTTTTTCCTAAACTTAGTCTTTTCCCAAACTATGTTGGGGTCGTTTTCCATTCGGAACGGCACACTTGTTTACTTCCATTTAAGTGTTCAACTTTAGAATTACACTTAATATCAATAGTTCTTCTTCTTCTTATCCGGTACGCTCTTGACGGCCGTGATCGCTATGTACTCGTGTCGGAATGGGCAGATGTGATGCGATTCCCGATGTTTCGCCACCGCTGCCTGTTAGAGGTCATCCTGCTGCACTTGTTAATGGATGTATATCAATAGTTACAATAGTATTAAATTCATCTTTACTTCAGATGATAAGAAGAGACTATGCAAGAACGTGCAGCGCCTGTACCGAGCTTCCTTCACCAAGATCAGCGTCTTTGGCTTCTTCTACGTCGATGCTGCTTTATCTGTACATCTGATGTCAACTCTGACTAATTACATTGTTGTGTTACTTCAGTTTTCATTTTTGTAATATTTGTTCTAAGGTTATTTGAATAACACATCACTACCTTTAATCTCTGAACCTCTTTTGGATCAATATAATCTACATCTACACTAATATTATAAAGAGGAAAGATTTGATTGTTTGTTTGTTTGTTTGTTTGTTTGTTTGTTTGAAATGAATAGGCTCCGAAACTACTTGACCGATTTGAAAAATTCTTTCATTGTTGAGAAGCTAAACTATCTCCGGTGAACATAGGCTATATAAAATTTTCAAAAAGGTTAGGGATCCATACTAAAACTCCAATAATATAACCCAAGGTGTGAAAAAATTAGCAAAAAATCGCGTGCGCTGCGAAAACTATTGATTATAGAACAAAATAATGTACTACGTCTTTGTAGATCATATAATTATCTACAAAAAATATCGCGACAGCATGTGTCTAACTACTATAGTTATGTCAGAATAAGTGTATTTTTCATTTTTAAAAATTTATATAAATGCCACCGCTATAAAAGCTCTTTTATTTATACTTTGGAATTAATCCTTATCAAAATAAATAACTTGACATTTAAGTTTGCTTTAATACCATTATATGACTTTTTGAATTATTCAATTTGGACATTCCATTCGAAAGAAATCACAAGTTTAAAAATGTAAGTTATTTAAAAAATACGGCACCATAATAATAAGCGAATTGATAATAATAGCAATTTAGCCTTTCGGGAATAAAAGTTGTTTGTTAATGTTTATTATTCCATAGTAAGTTTACTATTAACAAATTAGTAAAGGAACTAATGACGTAACGGGGTTAAAGAGGTAGTACGAGATAGGTATGGAACCGCGAGGTGTTAGTTACACTATTCACAACTCAAGAACGGGTAGACCGATTTTCAAAATCTTTAATTTTTTGTATACGTATAACAAAGTAACTATAAAGACATCGGGAACGGAATATAGGTATTAACGCGGGTGAAACCGCGGGGCACAGCTAGTAATATACTATTTAGGTAAAACCGAACTTATTTTAAGCTGAAATTTTGTAAACTGACTCTATACTAGATGTACCCTTTACTCCTTTTTGATACCCATTCGGTAACATCCTGTATAGATATCTTGGGTTATGTTTGATTTTACAGTTATATTGTTCCTATTTCTTTAATACTCCTAAGCTAGAATTGATAAACGTAAATAAACTGCAATAAAATCCATTACATATTTTATTTCAACCTGTAATAATCTTGTATCCTTTACAACTAAAAAATAACAAAGAACAATATATCAATGTTGGCAAAACAAAAAATTGAAATTATGGTTGTAATACATATTAAAACCGTTGTATACGCATGTTGCTGAGCAGGAAAGGAAAGGAATGAATGCTGAGATGACGAGTTGTAGAGATGAATGGAAGCTGAATACGCATTGCGCAGACCCCAAATAATTGGGAACAGAGGGAGATGATTATGATATACGCAATACGCATGTTTAAAGTAATCTGAACTGTAATTGTACGATCATGTAACTGGTGATGAGAGAGATGAGTCGCAGCGGTAACGCACCGTCCACGACGGTCAGGCCGCACGCGCTCATCTTGTCGAAGCAAACGGTCTGGACACGATGGATGTTCTTGAAGAAGTCTTTCGAGTCAACTGTGAACAATGCCCATATATTATATTAAAATGAAATTTTCAAACCATTTGTAGTATTTGATGAATAAATATCACATTACATAAAAGCATTCTTACAGATTCCGTACTTTTTTTTGTTAACATGAAATATTTTTTATACATGACATTTCTGGATTAAATACATAGTTATATAATATGGAAATAGCTCAAATGTATGGAAATGACATTACTTCTTCGATAAGTCAGTAAGATTATGTTTGTCACTTCCATAATTTGTAACATGGCTTATTTTTTTGCCCATCTCCCAAAATAGAATTATTCCAACAGTTACATCTCCCCCCGAGCCTTTTTCCCAACTATGTTGGGGTCGGCTACCAGTCTTACCGGATTCAGCTGAATACCGTATTTTACATGGAGCGACTGCTTCCAAGTAAAATACGGTATTCAGCTGAATACCGACTGTCTATGTGAGGAGCGACTGCCTATCTGACCTCCACAACCCATTTTACTGGGTATTAACGCAGTATCCCATGGTAAGACTGGTTGTCAGTATTGACTTAACGACTGCCAAAGGTCATAGTGTGACAGTCGGGACCTACGGCTTAACGTGCTATCCGAGGCACGGAGGGGTCTCGGTATGTTTGGAAAAGGTCATCCACGGACCAACCGCGGCGAGCGCGGCTTAACCTGTATTATCGGTCAAACCGTACGGCTTACACTTAGCCACGAGCCTATTGCAACAGTTCCATATTTACTCAATTTAATCATACTTACCTGATGGTCTTCCAGGGTTCAATTGCTGACGATATAGACTAAGTTCATTTACGATGCAATAAACATCTTTCATCCCTGCGTAGATTCTTTCACTCTCTAAACATAAATATATTATCAGGAGCATGTTCTTCAGAAGCCACAGATGGGGTAACAATATGAATAATATGAACTGAAATGAAATAAAGTTACGATACATTCAGTTGTTCAGTCATATCTGTAACATGGTGTGCATTTATTTCTACAACTACTTTTTTCTCTTCTTACTACTTTAATTCAGTTTTCTCCAATTTATCATCTAAATAGGCATGCATTTTACATTTTATCGCTTATTAGTTAACTGTTTTCATAATTGTTCAAGCTTTTCGAAAAATTTGACCTATGTTTTGAATTTTTGAGCTTCCCCCCGATAGCGGTAAATCATGCGCAAGTTGTACCGCGGGAACAGGTATGGACGAGACCGGAATGTAGCCGCAAGTGCGACATATCCCCTCGTCGTGCCCTCAACTTAAGTTAAATACATTTGATTTTCATCATGAACAAAAATAAAGTTTGCAGTCTTGCTATACAATTTTTCCTCAGCAGTGCATAACAAGTTTTTCATCAATTTGTCCGAGCGCACCTAATGGACCATAAATAATAATTCAGGCAATCAAACATAATAGACAGAACTACGAATAATAAATTATGTAAGCTTACGCCAGTGGAAGTTTTAACAAATTTTTCCAACTCAAAAAACCACATTATTACAGTCAAGCCACTCATGAAGGTGAAGATGATGTAGTGAAAGATCTGTAAATATAAATATTTTTTTAACATAACATAACATACCATCACGCCTGTATCCCCGAAGGGTTAGGCAGAGGTGTACCAATGTACACCCACAGTTCGCCGGTATGTTTAGGTCTCATATAATAGGGGGCGAGCCTATTGCCACCTAACCGGGCACAAATACAAACTCCGACCTGCTACTGAGAATTTCATAGAAAAACCCAATAACACCTTGGTCGACTTGGGAATCGAACCCAAGACCTCTAGCGTAGCAGTCGCGCTTAGAACCACTAGGCCAACGAGGCAGTTTTTTTAAGCAATTAGTTTTGTCGGTGTATCACTTTTAAAATAATAGTGTAGACTATGAATCATTTTGCAAAGATGACATAGGTATTTCAGCAGAAACGCTTTTAATTTTCTGACTGTGCAAGAAACACATTTTCGTTGTTGAAAAGTCACTCTGACCAGAACAAATTTGAGTGTTTGCTCGATACTGTTAAGTTTGATGATTAGGCGAACGAAAAAAGGTGGGAGATTTTCCTTTAAAAAAAATCTTGATTCAAAATAGATTACACATGTTTACATTTCGTATTAGTTTAGGATATAAATAAACTCACGAGTGGGCGAAAAGTCTTCTCAGTCAGTTGAAAAGCCTCTAATATATCCATAAATTTGTCATACATTTCGTTCAAATAGGTGTCATTTACCACATTTTCATCGAATCCGATCTTTTTCACATCAGCAAGCCACATTTTAAGAGAATTCCCCACGAGTTTTGTCATTACAGCAGCATTAAATATATTAACATCAAAAGAAATGGAACAATAATTAATTAATAAATCAAAAATATTTAAAACCATGTAATGGAAACAGAAATAACCAATTACTAATAAAAACCACAAATTTATCGAAATAACGAAAAACCAGTTGCAAAAGGTGAGAGATTTGATTTTTTTGGGTTTAATTTTAAGTGATCTGTAAATCTTCTGGATTTTAATAACCAGAGCAACACTGTTATGCCTTTGTGTTATACTTGTGTAACAGTTTAAGAATAATCCAAGTAATGTTACAATTCCATTCAGAACATTGAAAGCATCAAATTCTATATCTAGGAGACGAAAACTTAGGTACATAGCAATTAACAGTGTTCCGATGACGTAAGGAATATAATTAAGTAACTTAATGGTTGAAATAAAGCCATTTTCGATTTTGAATTTTGGAGCGAAAGTTAAAACTTGCATCATGTTTAACGGCTTTAATAATGATTGCAAATATTTTCCAATGTAATTTCCATCTACTCTTTCTATTTGGGAATTAAATGGTTTGATTTTTAAAGTAACGGCAGCTAATCTTGTTTTTGGATTTTGTCTTAAGAATGTAGACATGTTTATAAGGATAGACGGATCAATTTACTGTAGTCAAGAGAAGGAGAATAATAAAACATTAATTAACATTAGGTGTAGTCGTTTGTGTACATATTTTTTTGTTATATCACATATCATTATCCTACAAATAAGTAATACGTAGTGTCCGTTACTTATGGAATTAAAAAAAATAGCTTTTGACTTAATGCAATTACATATATTCCATCCCATCCATCATTTAACAGCTAGGCCCTTGTCGGTGTAGCAATTTCCATCTTTCTCTGTCCAGTGCCAACTCCTTCAGCTGCCTGTAGGTTTCATAGGTACATATATTATAAAGGATTAATAAATTAAGTGGAGTATCCGTCCCGGTAGATAGGTAAGTGTTGTTTTTACAAGAATACGCCCAAATGTATGGAAATTACATTATTTTCCGATGACACACGTGATATAAACATAATGCCACTTCCATACATTTGAACGTTTCGGTCAGCTCAAATATTTTATTTTGTATATTGATATCTTAGGTCCAAAATTTAGTTATATGCGGTATAACGAAAAAGCTTTTTAATAAATTCTTAGGATGTTGATGGAACTTCGATGCGGACGAAGTTGCGTGTACGGTTAGTAATCTTTAATTTATGAAGGACACTAATCGCCCTTGTTAGTAAATTAATTAAAGTGTGGGCACGTGTTATTGATTTCAAACTACGTTCTAACAGCAATACTACAAGCACTTATCTAATTTACTGTAATGTTCTTTCCCTTTTATAATTTATTGTGATCAAGTAATTCAGTGGCAATGATGTCAGTAAAAGCATCGAAAGATGGTCCGATTACAAGACATTCTCGTGTAGAAGTATTATTGGACAATGTAGTGGATAAAGATGTGCAGTCGATGCTTCGGTCTTTAGACCTCATGCTGAACAGCGTGTTTTGTTTAAGATATCGTATCAAGCATAACTTCATAACCCCCAACAGTCGCTTTTCGAACATCCTGTCATTTATTGTTGTTATAGCATTTAATTGTGACTGCGGTCTCTCTCTCTCTCTTCTCTCATCGGTCAAACAAAGTGCAGCATAGGGACCCGCGTAAAAGAACATATACCGTAACTTTTTAGTCGTCTTACAACGGCAGCCCACTTCATGTATCTGTCGCAGTCCTCTGGTTGAATCAGCTATTTGACTGAATGACTAGCGCGTTCATTGAATGACGACATATAATTGAATGACTAAAGGACAACTCGTCAAGTTGTTTAATGTAACGTTCAACGTCTTGACTGAACGTCCTTTGGCATAGTCGTTGAATAGGATATAGCCGACTTTGTAATGTTTGGTTAGGGTGACCATAAGTTCGCAACTTAAAAGGTAACTTACATCATCAAGAGGAACACAATGAGTAACAACAGGAAAACAACTATTTACACACTTTAAAAAAGTACGTCGACAATCCGAACGCTCGCTTCGCTCGCTAAGGGTTAAAAAAAGAAACCTAACAACTTAACCCAACCATGTCGGGGTTGACTAAGTCGGATTTGAAATGATTTCGAGGGTTTTCTTTGCGCTCTATAACAAGTTGTCGGCGATCATGACACCTATATGACTCTGCGTGCATGTCGCTTTAAATCAAAGTCGAGGTTAAGTATTGTCCTGGCTTGCTTAGAAATGATGGACACCCTAGCCTTTCGAACATTGTTTGAACAAAAATGAACTAAATTTCAATCACCTGACTGATTTTTCCGCTCTGTTCAAAGGGCTTTGTTACAATCCGCTAACTAGTTGGACGTTGAGTGACGCTTGTTCAATCAACGTTTGGCCCTAGTCATTTAATTAAATGTCGTCATTCAATAAACGCGCTAGTCATACAATCAAATAGCAGATTCAACCAGATGACTGCGATATATCCAATGACTACATATTAAACGTTCCGTTACGTAGGACTGTCCTCTACGTCACCTTTGTAATAATAATTTGATATGTGATATCTATTAAGCCCGTCTTGTCCCACTGTAGGGCAATGCCCCTCTCTCTCAATCTTCCACTGATTTTTAGGGGGAAAAAAAAGAAAGTCCCATATTATATCCTAATGTCATGGTACACCATGTCACGAACAAAAATATGTATACACTAAGCAAATTTTTTATTGATTTCGTCTTTAATTCTAGATTGTTATTGTATAACATGTTATGAGTGAATTGTTTAAAACAGTTTCTTTATAATGTGCACATATTTATCTTTTTTAAAGTTCAACAAAAATATATATTTATGATATATGATTATGATATATATTTTTAATCTTGACTGTACACCATGACTTAGATTAGGATAAAATATGGGAAATTTATTTTTTTTGAGAGCATTTTATTCAATTTATCCGTAGATATTTTATTTTGTGCTGAAATTTTTAAAGCTTTTATACAAGTGTATTATAATGTAATTTTTTATGTGTATCTAAAAGTGTATGTATTTATTCACAAATGGTGCGAAGATATTTTTCAAGAATATCAATCGGTATCAAGAAATGTGCTTTAATGAATTTAGCGCATGTGGCTTGTTTAACGTAGATGCTAAGTTGCAAATACAATTATTAATAAGCCTCATTTCTACATATTTGATTGTCCAATTACAATTCTTATTACTATAAACTACAAAAAAATTACATCTATGCCAGTTCCACAGAGCAAAGTAATAAGTAGGTCAGTTATTTTTCTTTGGTTGTGTCCTAAATGACACTACTACGGAACTCATCATTGCCATTCTATCGATACACAAGCAAGTTCATCGAAACTATTTGTTTCAATAATGATGAGTTTGACTTCTACCAAAAAATATTCTTCAAGAACATCCGTTGGCTTCAGCATGCTGACCGCGTGGCGCCTGACCGTCGTGGACGCTCGATTTCCTCTGCACCTAACCAATCTTACCATCAACCATCTTATTTTGCAATTACAGTTTTTATTGCTATAATCCTTTAACATGACTATTATAGAGTTGAAGAAAGATTAATGACAAACAAAGTTTAATTTTACTTTGCCTTGGTAATAAATGTGCTAATTTTTTTTAGTCTTTACTTTTATGTCACATATATAGAAACATTGCCAATCCGCAATGAGCAAGCGTGGTGATCAATGCTCGTTCCTTCTCTATATGGGAAGAGGCCTGTGCCCAGCAGTGGGATGTTTATAGGCTCGATTATTATTATGTTGAAGCGTAAGCCAAACAAAGTGTATTTAAAGGTTTAGCTATAAAGGTGGGGAGTTTGTTGCGCCGTTTCTTCTCCACAACCGGAGCACTTGGGAAGCGGTGAAGGATAAGCGATTTGGGGTTTCTGTTAATTTGATTAACCTTCAAAAGGGGCTAAATAAAACTAGCTATTTTAAATAAATGATTTTACTATAGATATCAAAGTTTATTTAAAAGCCAACTGAAGTAGCACTATTATATAGTCAGTAAGGTAAGCTACCAAATACAGTGAGAGCGAAGCGTCAATATAAAACAAACCATAGACACTCATCTTTGAGAAAGAGGAACGATTTAGACGCTGCACGTTCTTGATTAGTCTTCTCTTATCATCTGTAATACACAAGCAAAAACGAATTATTAGTTTTTTTATGAAAAAAACTAATAATTTGAGGGGCTCGTGGCTAAGTGTAAGCCGTACGGTTTGACCGATAATACAGGTTAAGCCGCGCTCGCCGCGGTTGGTCCGTGGATGGGTGACCATTTATAACATACCGAGACCCCTCCGTGTTTCGGAAAGCACGTTAAACAGTAGGTCCCGGCTGTCATACATAGATCTTTGGCAGTCGTTAAGTCAATTCTGACAACCAGTCTTACTATGGGATACTGTGTTTCCCAGTAAAATGGGTTGTGGAGGTCAGATAGGCAGTCGCTCCATGTAAAATACGGTATTCAGCTGAATCCGGTAAGACTGGTAGCCGACCCCAACATAGTTGGGAAAAGGCACGGGAGATGATGATAGTTTTTTTATGAAAAATTTGTCTTCAACCGACTTCAAAAAGAGGAGGTTATCAATTCGACTGCAGACAATTTTTTGTGTGTGTTACGCGATATAAGGCATTTTGGATTGATTTCAAACTTTTTTTAACGTTAGGGTATCTCTGAGAGGTATTATTATTATTCCTATCTAAATTTCATAAAAATCAATCCAGTAAGTAGCTATTTTCCTTTTATGGGTCGGATGTCGGAGTCGGATGAAGTCGGGTTTTTACATTAAAATTTAGGTAAAATCAACTAAAGAAAATAATTTGGTAAAATCTTTTAAACCAGCTAGTCTCATAGTACTGGCGAAGAGAAATCAAACAAGCCCAAACACGGTTTGCGTAGTTTCGTTACAGAGTTTGTATGACCACATTCTGGATCCATAACCAGAGCTGGCTACTCTGGCTAGTACCATATTATTGAAACATAACCGAAATCATATAATTGCATCATCTTAATTGGATGTCAAGAAGTGGTTGTAATTTAGCTTGTAACATAGGTACATACCTACGTGGCAAGTAAAAAAAAAACCGGACTTTTCGTTTCACTTTAAAAGCTTAAATAATTTTGATAGATCTGACTAACAGCCCCGCGTGCCCTGAACGTACTAAGTATATTTTTTAAACCTTTTCTTAATTTTAACTTATAAATACCTGAACAATTCGATTTTAATAATATCGCACAAGTATCTTGAACATTTTCAATGGCCTTGTAAAATTCTTCACAACGGTAGCTTATAAGAATTTGCAAAACCACATTCTTTGTCATCCAGGCATAAGTGAAAAATGAGGTCGCCTGCACGAAATCCTAAACAAAAACAATTATTGAATAGTGAGGTAAAAAAAAAAATTATAACTAATTTTAATACCTTTTAGTGAACAACGAAAAACCATGACACAACACAAAAAAAAATCGTTCGGAACCCTTTGCAGGCGATTTCGACTCACACTTCACCATTTTTTTATGTCCACATAGCCTATGTCACTCGGGATAACTCAAAGCTTCTAATGATACCACAAACATTGAAATTGGTCAAGCCTTTTAGAAGTTATGGTGGAATAAAGAAACTCACAAACATACATACATACATACATGAACCCTGAAAACATAACACTCCTTTTTGGGCAGTCGTGTAATAAAAACAGTTAAATATTAAAATTACCCAGTTTGAGACCAAAAAAGAATAATCCAAAATAACCGTGGAAAAAAAATATAATTCCACAATCGTTAACGCTGGCTTAAATATATGGAAATTGTACGACACCTGACAGATTAAAAGTAAATTTCTATTGTCATATATTTAAGGAATTTCCATCATCAATGGAAGAGAAAAGAACAAAAGAATGCTCTTAAAAGGAAGTAGACGGAACAGATCCAATTTGATCCTTTTCGGATCGCTAACTTAACTGGGATTGTTAACTTACTCTATACCAGATGTACTCTTCACCCCTTTTGAATAGATATACCCTTTTGGTAACACCCTGCATATGTGTGCGCTTCATCTCCCATTCCGCGTGTTTTAAAGGTTCTTAATAACCTAATGGAAGCTCGCCCGGAGTGCGATTTGTTCGCAGATGATTGGGAATTTGTGATGTTTTTTTTTGTCTTGATTACGTTGAATCTTTGTTATAATTACAATGACTCAATGTATTAGTTTTTCATTGTGATTTCGCTCATATTGATTTATTATTTCGTTTAGGTATAATATTTGATTTTGTGTTTTTATTAGGTATATGTCTGTGTTTGTTTTCATTTGATGTTTATGTGTTTTTAATACTGTATTTAGGTAGTTTAAGTGGCTTGTGTAAGCCGTACTGATTAAATTAAAATAAATAAATGTTAAGAAAACCCTGTCCGATCTGTGAAGGTATTGTTAGGTATTGATATCTGATTCTATTAATGTAAAAAAACAGGATGAATTAAAAAAAATAACACCTAAAAAATAAATAAGATTTCTCAAAAGGAGAGATCTTATTTAGAGTTTTTGTCGTCATAGGTGTCGCCAAAGGATCGAACAAAATGCCACCAATAATTTCCTTAAAAAATCCCTAATTTTGGGGAAATACGCTGTATAATTCATTATTATTGTTACTAATAATAAATTTAGAAATAATCATTTTTTACACAAACATTTTCCAAGTTTCATATTTTATCGGATTATGTGGTTGTTTAATGCGTGTGTTCTTAATATATTGTATTTAAATACTTACTACTTCATCACTAAGACTTGTGAGCTGGAGATCCATAACTGCTTCTAACGCTAGTTCTATGTAAAATAAAGCATGTGAAAATGCCTTTGAAATAGCATATAGAATCTGTAACATCGAATGACCATATATTAAAATTTATTTACATAATATCTTTGCATGAAGCAGTAATGACACAATAAATAGGTACATCCCATTTTTAGGAGATTTAAAAAGAGAAAGCTTATAAAATAATAAACTCGAATATACTAACAATCCCTTGAAAAGTAGTTTTGTAAATGTCATAACACTTCAATATGTCCACATAAGCTTTAAACATTTTTTCATAATACAATCTGTCGTCGGGCCCTTCAAACTCCAGGTTTTTAGCTTTAACATCCCATAGAACAACATTACATTCCAATAATTTCATAATTCTGATGGCATAGATAACGTGAAAATCGAAAGAAAGCAAAATAACTATAGTTATGCTGTTGTAAAACGGTAAGTAATTTGTGAGGAAAAAAATATATGTCATATAAAATCCCAAATACGAGATAAGAAATACCCAACTCCCAATAGCTAGACGCCGTAAAGTAGACGGATCATTGAGAAATCTAAGAATGTCTTGAATTGAAATAACAAATTGAACATTTTGCTTTGAAAGAATGATACTTGTGGTGGAATTCATAGCAAATCCGAGACAGTTGGAAAAAGCATCATGCACATTGCAGATGTAGAGAATCGTCTTAAGATCCGATTCAAAAACCAACTTCACAGCATATACAAATGGGAAAGTGAATGCTATAACTGTAATCAATGACAGAATATTCGAAAAGTGACTGTTGGGGGTTATGAAGTTATGCTTGATACGATATCTTGGACAAAACACGCTGTTCAGCATGAGGTCTAAAGGCCGAAGCATCGACTGCACGTCTTTATCAACTACATTGTCCAATAATACTTCTACACGATAATTTCTTGTAATCGGACCATCTTTCGATGCTTTTACTGACATCATTGCCACTGAATCACTTTATCACAATAAAGTATAGAAAGGAAAGAACATTACAATAAATTAGATAAACTAATTGTAATGTTGCTGTTAGAACGTAGTTTAAAGTCAATAACACGTGCCTACACTTTAATTAATTTAATAAACAAGTTAGTGCTCTTCATTAATTAAAAAAATACATGCCGTACACGCTACTTCGTCCGCATTGAATTCATTATAAACATTTAGTATAATAGTATTACTGCAGTATTTAATATTATGTAGTATCTTACAACATTATACAGGGTGTTAAGAAACCCCTGTCCGATTCGTTAAGGTGTTGTTAGGTATCGATATCTGATTACAAAAATGTGAAAAAAAATGGAAAAAAAACAAAAATAAAACCTAAATTTTTTTTTTTTTCTCAAAAGTCGAGAGAGAGTGTCGGCGTTGTCACAGATGATACCTAATTACCAAACAAAAGGCCCCCAAAAATACCGACGAAATTGGTGTTTTAGTTTTTGTTTTATTCTCAAATTTAGGGAATTTCGGGGCAAAAAATGGTTATCTCAAAATCCATTATTATTGTTTCTGTCATGAATTTTCCAAATTTGATATTTTATTTGGGCATGTGACTGTGAACCCTCTATGACCCTTTCGGGTCGGACAGGGGTTTCTTAACACCCTGTATACACTGGTGGGATATATACTTAAAGATGTCATCTGATCGAATCACTGAATGTGTAGAACTGACTTATGTTAGGCACACTTCTCATCGGAAAGAAATGTCATTACCATACAATTTTTGCGCATTCTATCACTGTAATAATGTTACTTGTCTACGGAAGCAGTTACTTACTTACTACTGTACCTACTTTTGAATACATTTGGAAATACACAGATAGAAAATTTGAAATTAAAAATCTAAAACTTTACTTAAATTCACTTATTGATATCGTGTATTTAGTATCAGTTGTTATTTTGATGTTTAGTTACAAACGGACACTTCAGTTTTATTTATTTGTAGGTTATGTTGTGTGATGTTGGGCTTGCCAACCTTCTGACAGGCAGGGTCCTCAGGTGGTAATGAGGGGTAGACGTATCAATAAAATACAGAACTACATGTCGAGGTATAGTTGTGGTAACTAATACCTAGTAAGAAGTGAATGTCTTTATTCAATATACAATACTATTTATACATATGATAAGCTACGTGCTTATCTTAACTAATTAATATCTTATTAAATATCTTATCTGTACGTTGATTTCTTATTGTCTATATCTTAACATTATCAATAATACGTGATCACAGATCACACCACATCACCCTTCCAAAGAAAAAAAACATAAACATACCTATTTTTATTTTTTCACCTTTTACAATATAACTTAGTCCTATTTTTATGCACTACTGTATCTATATTTGACTTATCCTTAATTACAACATTTGGTGCTTCATCCTTGACAACCACAAACGGTCCGTCATATACACAATCTAACTTGGTACCAGTTTCATTTTTAATTAACACCAAATCACCTTCTTTATAAGTAATTGGATTTATATTTCTATCATAACACTCTTTTCTTCATATTTTACTAGCTATTAAATTTTGCTTAGCATCAGCCTGAGCTCTTTGTAATCGATACTTCAATTCTAAAGGGTAATTATCAAAATTATACAATGGTTCAACACTTGCGCCTTGTAGATTACTTGGTAATCTGCATATCTTCCCGAAAACTAATTCATAAGGTGTATACTTGGTTACGGTATTTACTGTTGTATTATATGAAAAACACCAATACGGAATCCAAGAACTCCATGATGTTGTACTGTTATTTGTTTGTATTCTCAAATATGCACCTAAAGTTTTATGAACGTTTTCTAACGATCCTATACTTTCGTGATGATACGCTGTTGATGTTGTTTTACTGATTCCCAAGATACTACATAACTCTACCATAACTTTTGAAATAAATTCAGAACCCCTATCTGTCGCAATGCCTTCTGGTATTCCATATCTCAAAATAAAATTTTCTGCCAACGCCTTTGCTACTTCATTTGCAGACTTGTTTTTTAATGGATAAGCTTCAACGAACTTAGTAAGTTCACATTGTAACGTCAATATGTACACATTTCCATATTTGTCCCTATCAAAAGGTCCTACTACATCTAAATAAATCTTTTCAAAAGCTGATGATGCTGTGGTTGTTATAGTCATTGGTTCCCTAATATTTTTCTGATACTTCTGTTTCTGACATTTATCACATCTCCGAACATACTCTACGATATCTTTTTCTATAGATGACCAATAATAATACTTTTTTATATTATTCACCATCCTACGTATTCCAGCATGCCCACTCGTGGGTAAAATATGAAAATCATTCATAATGATCTTTCTTTCATCTATATCCTCCACTCTTCGTACACCTGTTACTACACAAACTTTAAAATCTCCACAAATCGATTTACTATTCTCTTTAAAATATTTTGCCAGTTTTTCTATCATATCTTTGTTATTACAATTTTTTAAAATAACTACTTCTTTTATTCCATTTTCCACACAAAATGTAACTATGTCTTTCGACAACTCGTCTCGCGATGATGGCGATAAAGATTCATAGTTTATATAAATACTCGAGTTTTCTGGCATATACATTAAATTACGCGCTTTTGCAAATATCTTTTTACAATCATTCTTGTTACGTAACAACCTTTTCCATTCATCTATACCTACTTGAAGTACTTCTATATCATTTCCTTGTTTTTTAAGAACTTCTACTATCCTAGGGTGATCAGTCCTATGAACGGCAGAGTCTTTCTTACGAATATCCGAGTTTTCTAACCGTTTGCACTGTGCTCTGGTCATTACAGATATAATTTTTTCATGCATGCTCTTTAACTCTTCATTTGAAATAACTATTCTGGATAAAGCATCGGCTAATACATTTTCCTTTCCTTTCACATATTCGACCTCAAAGTCGTACTCTTCTAAACACAACCAAAATTTAGTCAACCTACTGGAAGGATCTGTCATTTTAAATGTCATGTAATATTAGATGGGACTGAAATAAAAGTGCAGAAGCCACAAAATCCTGTGTCTCAGCAAGCTTCGTGGAGTAGCTATAAGCATGCTAATACATTGAAAGTATTAGTTGGAGCAACTCCAGGTGGTTTGTCAAACATTTCATTCAAATAGGTGTCATTTAGGGCTCGCACACATAACTGCGAATTCGCATCGCATCGCAAAATTCTGCGAGCTCGCGTTCCATTTTGAACTTTATTTACAAGAAGTTCCTGCGATGCGAATTCGCATCGCATCGCAGTTTTGTGTGCCCTTACTGCATTTTTATCGAATCCGATTTTTTTCACATCAGCAAGCCACATTTTAAGAGAATCACCCACGAGTTTGGTCATTACCGTAGCATACAATATGTTAATATCAAAAGAAATCGAGGAATAGTTAATGATAAAATCAAAAATAATTAAAACCATAAAATGAAAACAGAAATAAGTAATTATAAAGAAAAAACACAAATTTATCAAAATAACAAAAAACCAGTTACAAAAGATAAAAGATCTGAACATTTTTGGATTTTAATAATCAGGGCAACATTGTTATGCCTTTGTGTTATACTTGTGTAACAGTTTAAGAATAATCCAAGTAATGCAGCAATTCCATTCAGAACATTGAAAGCATGAAATTCTATATCTAGGAGACAAAAACTTGGGTACATAGCAATTAACAGTGTTCCGATGACGTAAGGAATATAATGAAGTAACTTAATGGTTGAAATAAAGCCGTTTTTGATTTTAAACTTTTGACTGAAAGTTAAAACTTGCATTATGTTTAATGATCCTAATAATGATCGCAAATATTCTTCAATGAAATTTCCATCTACTCTTTCTACATACATAATAATATACATACATACATTATATCACGCCTCTTTCCATGTAGGGGTAGGCAGAGACCACTTCTTTCCACTTGCTATGATCATTACACACTTTTTCGCTTTGTCCACTTTCATTATTCCCTTCATACATGCTGTTCGGTTTATGGTTCTCCTGACCTGGCCTTTTTCATTCACACTCGCCTTATACACTTTTTTCGTCAATCGTTCTTCATTCATTCTCTCAGCAAAGCTAAACCGTCTCAGCATACCTTTCTTAATTTTTGTCTCAACATCCATCATCTGACATACTTCATCCACCTTACCATCCATTCCTCCTCGAAGCGGCTCTCCGTGGGCCACTTTTCGCCCCCGCGAGAAACGAGACGTGATGGGTGGCGAACCACATCGCCGCCATTTTAGATAAATAATTATTTTTATGATTGTCCATTGCGTTCCTGCGGGATAAGGGATTGGGAAAGGATACGTTGGAAAGGATAACAAGGTAGGAAAGGGTTATAGGATGCTACCATCACGGAGGTACAATGAATGTGACAGCAACAGCTAGGGCAGTCCGGGGTCGCGTACCCGTAGCGGATCTAGCCAGCTTTCGGACAAATAACTGTTAGATCCACCCCCTGAACTACTCTTTCTATTTGAGAATAAAATGGTTTGACTTTTAAAGTAACGGCAGCTAATCTTGTTTTTGGATTTTGTCTTAAGAATGTAGACATGTTTATAGCGATAGACAGTTCAATTTATTGTAGTCGTGAGAAGGAGAATAATAAATCATTAATCAAAATTAGGTTTAGTCGTTTGTACAACATAACCTACAAATAAATAAAACTGAAGTGTCCGTTTGTTACTAAATTTCAAAATAACAGCTGATACTAAATACACGATATCAATAAGTGAATTTAAATAAGGTTTCAGATTTTTTTTTAATTTTCAATCTGTTTATTTCAAAATGTATTCAAAAGTAGGTACAGTAGTAAGTGACTGCTTCCATAGACAAGTGACATTATTACAGTGATAGAAAGCCCAAACATTGTATTGAAATGGCATTTCTTTCCGATGAGTAGTGTGCCTAACATAAGTCAGTTCCATACATTGAGTGATTCGATCAGATGACAATATCTGTAAGTATATATCCCACCATACGTACTACGTACATAATATTGAATACTGCAGTAATACCAGAGTAATACTATTACACTAAATGTTTATAATGAATTCAATGCGGACGAAGTAGCGTAAAAAAATACAAGCCGTACGCTTGTATTTTTTTAATTTATGAAGAACACTAATCGCCCTTGTTTAGTAAATTAATTAAAGTGTCCCAACAGCAATATTACAAGTAGTTTATTTAATTTACTGTAATGTTGTTTCCTTTCTATAATTTATTGTGATCAAGTAATTCAGTGGCAATGATGTCAGTAAAAGCATCGAAATATGGTCCGATTACAAGAAATTATCGTGTCGAAGTATTATTGGACAATGTAGTGGATAAAGACGTGCAGTCGATGCTTCTGCCTTTAGACCTCATGCTGAACAGCGTGTTTTGTCCAAGATATCGTATCAAGCATAACTTCATAACCCCCAACAGTCACTTTTCGAATATTCTGTCATTGATTACAATTATAGCATTCACTTTCCCATTTGTATATGCTGTGAAGTTGGTTTATGAATCGGATCTTAAGAGGATTCTCTACATCTGCACTGTGCATGATGCTTTTTTCTACTGTCTCGGATTTGTTTTGAATTCCACCACAAGTATCATTCTTTCAAAACAAAATGTTCAATTTGTTATTTCAATTCAAGACATTCTTAGATTTCTCAATGATCCGTCTACTTTTCGGCGTCTAGCTATTGGGAGTTGGGTTTTACTTATCTCGTATTTGGGATTTTATATGTCAATTTTTTTTTTCCTCGCAAATTACTTACCGTTTCACGACAGCATAACTATAGTTATTTTGCTTTCTTTCGATTTTCACGTTATCTATGCCATCAGAATTATGAAATTATTGGAATGTAATGTTGTTCTATGGGATGTTAGAGCTAAAAACCTGGAGTTTGAAGGGCCCGACGACAGATTGTATTATGAAAAAATGTTTAAAGCTTATGTGGACATATTGAAGTGTTATGACATTTACAAAACTACCTTTCAAGGGATTGTTAGTATATTCAAGTTTATTATTTATTTTACGAGCTAACTCTTTTTTAATCTCCTAAATGGGATGTACCACCTATTTATTGTGTCATTACTGCTTCATGCAAAGATATTATGTAAATAAATTTTAATATATTATGGTCATTTGATGTTTTCAGATTCTATATGCTATTTTAAAGGCATTTTCACATGCTTTACTTTACATGGAACTAGCGTTAGAAGCAGTTGTGGATCTCCCGCTCACAAGTCTTAGTGATGAAGTAGTAAGTATTTATACAATACGAGAAGACGTCGTCCGACCCTAGAACGTGATATAGGTTTCACAACCACATGACCAAGTAAAATATGAATCTTGAAATATTTGTGATGACTGATCTGCCCTCCTGAACCTAAAGTGCAGTAACAGCAAAAACACGAATTCGAGAAAAACGCGTTTTAAGTTTAGAATCCATAAAAATATATCCAAAAGAGAGTTTTCGATAAAACTTTGAATGCTAGGTGAAAGGATATGTACAAAGCTAAAATATTAAACATTGTTACGTTAGTTTTTTTATAAAAACTATAATTATGGCCATTTTTATTTTTTATTACTACATACAGTTTTTTTGCAAAATCTTTTTAAAAACTCTTTTAAATGCAGTAAATCTTGTTATTACTGCATTTTAGACATTTTTTCCATGATTGTTACTTACTAAAGTGCAGTAATATTGTGAAAATACTGCCATTTAATCTGCTTTTAGAACAAAACACTGAAACTCCATACATGTAGTAAATAAAATTAACTTTAATTTTAATAAAAATGTGTATTTTCTTAAACAAAACTTACTTGACATGTATTTATGACTATGCCAACTAGTATTATTTATCAAAACACCTCCAAAAACATCCTACAAGTTAAACTGCAGTAAAGTTATTAATACTGCATGTCTTTTGGTTTTTAACAAAAGAATACAAAAGTCCCCACAAGTTAATGTGCAGTATGTAATGATAATACTGCATTTTAATTAGGAATATAAATAAAACAATATTTTTTGTTAACTTTTTCAGTATAATCAATTTGTATAGCGGCGAATAATACTGCACTTTAATCAGTTTTTTCTTTAATCTTCTAGAACAAACTACTATTTTAAGTGTCACAAATATGATAAAATACTGCAGCTTAGTTAGGAAACAGAGAAAAGACCTGTGCAATATTAATTTTACTGCGGTTTAGCTGGTAATCATTGAATAATTTTCATAGATCTGTGATATTTTTACTGTTACTACATTCGAAAAAAAATAAAAATAAAATACTGGATGGTGCTACAAAAATAATAATTAATTCGACTGATAGCTAATAAAATGGGGACTCAGAATATATATTTAACTCAATACCTACCAAAATGTCTATTACTATACTAAAGCTATTACTAATTACGCAATTATCAACTTTGACAACATGTGTTTAAGTTCATTTTAGAATGACAAATATTACCGAAAAGGGCCTAAAAGTAATTTGAATGTGATGGAAACTGAACTGTTAGTCATTGAATTAAGGTTCATAATCCCAAAGCACGGTCATTATTTCTTTAAAGTGGCTGATATATAGGCACAAGTGGGCAAGATAGTAAAAATAATAACGAATTTGTAAATAACCATTTCGTGCCGCGAACTTCTCCAAAATCTGGGATTTTTTAAGTATATTATTGGTGGCATTTTGTTCGATCCTTTGGTGACAAGTGGGATTTTATATGGTGGTATTTTTTTTTAGTTTATCCTGTATCTGACTGGCCTGTGGATCCAGTAGTTACCCTGACTGCTATATCGTAGGTTCGATTCCCACCCAGGAAAAATATTTGTGTGATGAGCACGATCATTTCTTCTGTGTCTGGGTATAATTAATCTATAATATGTATGTATTTAGAAATATACAGGGTGTTAAGAAAACCCTGTCCTGTCCGTGGAAGTATAGTTAGGTATTGATATCTTTTTCTACTAATGCAAAAATAATAATAATAGTTGACTGGCCTGTTGGTCTAGTGGTTAGTGACCCTGCCTGCTATACCGGAGTTCGTGGATTCGATTCCCACTCAAGACAAATGTTTGTGTGATGAGCACGATCATTTGTTCTGTGTCTGGGTGTAATTTATCTATAATATGTATGTATTTAGAAATATATAAGTATGTTTATCAGTTGTCTGGTAACCATAACACAAGCTATACTTAGCTTGGGATCAGATGACCGTGTGTGAGTTGTCCCGGAATATTATTATTATTAATATTATAATATTTTTTATATTTAAAAGGGGTGAATAGTACATCTGGTATAGAGTAAGTTAACAATCTCAGTTAAGTTAGCGATCCCAGAAGGATTAACTGAATTATTTTGTTCTTTTCTCTTCCACCGATGATAGGATTTCCTTAAATATTTAATATATATGATATATTAAATAATATATGACAATGGAAATTTATTTTCGATGTGCAGGTGTCTTACAATTTCCATATATTTAAGCCAGCGTTAACGATCGTAGATTTTTTCAAGGTTATTTTGGATTATTCTTTTTTGGTCTCAAACTGGGTGATTTTAATGTAATTCTTTTCTTTTGCCTCACATTTCAATAAAAGTATATTTTTTTAGGATTTCGTGCACACGACCTCACTTTTTACTTATGCCTGGATGACAAAGAATGTGGTTTTGCAAATTCTTATAAGCTACCGTTGTGAAGAATTCTACAAGGCCATTGAGAATGTTCAAGATACTTGTGCGATATTATTAAAATCGAATTGTTCAGGTAATTATATGTTCAGATTAAGAAAAGGTTTAACATACATACTTAGTTAAGCTTTTTTTTAACGAAAATCTATCTACATACATACCATCACGCCTGTATCCCCGAAGGGTTAGGCAGAGGTGTACCAATGTACACCCACAGTTCGCCGGTATGTTTAGGCCCCATGTAATAGGGGGCGAGCCTATTGCCACTAACCGGGCACAAATCCAAACTCCGACCTGCTACTGAGAATTTCATAGAAAAACCCATTAACACCTTGGTCGACTTGGGAATCGAACCCAAGACCTCTAGCGTAGCAGTCGCGCTTAGCACCACTAGGCCAACGAGGCAGTCAAAAAAAATCTATCCTCATAAAAGAATTAATCCTCAAAATTATTTATAAGCTGATAAATAAAAAGCCCGGTTTAATTTTATTGGCTTGCCATGTGTATCCATGTATGTATGTTACGGTAAGATAAATTACAACCACTTCTTGACGTCTAATTGAGATTAAATTTTACACTTATATAAGTTTGTTAATGATACAATAATATAGTACTTTCCAGCTTTAGTTAAGGAACTAGAATGTGATCATACCATAGACTTTAGATTGACTATAGACCGCTAGTATCGGTAACCCTTTGTGCCAAGCGAGAGCACTTTTTCGGCCGTATCTAGTAGGTACATTTGTTTACTGATTTAAGTTATTTTTCACGCAACAACAGACTTATATGCGAAAATATCGATGATTTCGACATTGTCAGGATAATATTAGGGTTTTAGATAGTTTCATTAAAACGGCGCGCTCCGTCTTGATACTATATTTACGACAAAACTAGTTCATACTAGTGCTTACGATTCATACCTTGATAGGCTCACTCTTTAGTTTCTTATCTATTAACTCTGAAACGAAACTACGCAAACCTATCGTGTTTGGGCTTGTTTGATTTCTCTTCGCCAGTACTATGACACTAGCTGGTTAAATAGATTTTACCAAATTATTTTACTCTGTTGATTTTACATAAATTTTCATGTAAAAAAAAACCAACTTAATCCGACTCCGACAGTCCGACATCCGACCCATAAAAGGAAAATAGCTACTAGATTGATTTTTATGAAATTTAGATAGGAATAAAAATAATACCTCTCAGAGATACCCTAACGTATAATTCGTTTTTGCTTGTGTATTACAGATGATAAGAGAAGACTAATCAAGAACGTGCAGCGTCTAAATCGTTCCTCTTTCTCAAAGATGAGTGTCTATGGTTTGTTTTACATTGACGCATCGCTTTCACTGTATTTGGTAGCTTACCTTACTGACTATATAATAGTGCTACTTCAGTTCGCTTTTAAATAAACTTTGATATCTATAGTAAAATCATTTATAAAAATCTTTTATTTAAAATAGCTAGTTTTATTTAGCCCCTTTTGAAGGTTAATTAAATTAACAGAAACCCCAAATCGCTTATCCTTCACCGCTTCCCAAGTGCTCCGGTTGTGGAGAAGAAACGGCGCAACAAACTCCCCACCTTTATAGCTAAACCTCTAAATACACTTTGTTTGACTTAAGTTTCTACATAATAATAATCCAGCCTATAAACGTCCCACTGCTGGGCACAGGCCTCTTCCCATATAGAGAAGGAATGAGCATTGATCACCATCATCGCTTGCTCATTGCGGATTGACGATGTTTCTATATATGTGACATAAAAGTATATATGGAATATGAAAGACTGAAAAAAATGAGCACATTTATTACCAAGGCAAACACAAAATAAAACTTTTTTGTCATTAATCTTTCTTCAACTCTATAATAGTCATGTTAAAGGATTGTAGCAATAAAAACTGTAATTGCACAATAAGATGGTTGATGGTAAGACTGGTTTGGTGCAGAGGAAATCGAGCGTCCACGACAGTCAGCATGCTGAACCCAACGGTCTGCACCCGAAGGATGTTCTTGAAGAATATTTTTTGGTAGAAGTCAAATTCATCATTATTGAAACAAATTTCAAATCGCTTTCAAATTTCAATCGCTTTAATTTTATTTCAAAATTTCACATCATGAAAATGGGTAAGGCTTTGGCTATAAAAACAAATTCCAAGTTATGTTGTAAACATCTAGGCCTCAAGTCAGATGAAGATATTCCCATATTTCTATCTGACCACCTAACTCCGAAGAGTTCCCGTCTTCACTTTTTGGCGCGCGACCTCGTCAAGTCTGGAGAGTTTAAATTCTGTTGGACTGCATATGGCAAGGTTTTAATTAAAAAAGACGATCAGTCCCCAACCATACATGTCACGAGCGAACAGCAGGTACATCAACTTAAACTAAACAAATGACTAGTTACTTCTTTTCATATTATATTACGTATCAGTAACATTAGGAAGTCAAACGTAGCTATGTTATCGGGATTTCTTGTTACCTCTTGTTATTTTATTGTGTTTTCTTTAAAAGTATATTTATTTGTGATTATTTTGTACGCTAACACTACAATGCTACACATAGCCAACCAGTACTCACCTACACATAACACACTAACTTATTTTTCACTAAATTCTCACAGAAATTACTCACACACAGTCAATTATACTAACCATTCATTTATTCTGATATATTCCGTAAATGCCCTTTCATTCCACACCTGTATAACAAAACTAAATATTAAAATTATAATTCGCTTCTGCAAAAACCTCCACCAAATATCACGTCATTTCTATTATTTCCAATTTATATATAATGAATAATCAACTACAAACCCTAGAAGATATTGATGATCTTCAAATTGCGCGTAGTATTAAATGTGATTGCATGGATTTCAATAGGCTGATGAACATCAAAAGAACTGATTTCACTGTCATCTCTCAAAACATAAGAAGCATTTCGTGCAATTTTGACAACTTTATAATTACTCTATCGACTTTTAATTTTGAAACTGATGTCATTATTTTAACGGAATGCAGATTGAGTTCTGAAAAACCAATACCACATCTATATAATTATTCCTCCTACGTTACCACACACCACCAAAACCAGAATGACGGCGTTGTGGTATACATAAAAAATAATTTAAAATCTAAAGTTACGGAAATTAAACTAACGCATGCGTCTTGCCTTCAACTTGAAATATTTAATAACACTGTTTTGTGCATCTATCGATCGCCAGCAAACGCGAACTCGGAGAGTTTTATAAATTCTCTAAGTACTCATCTCGATACCATAAACCCCCAGAAAAATATAATTATAGCGGGTGATATAAATATAAATATTAAACAAAAGGATACTGCATCGACTCACGACCAAAAAACCAGACTTAATTACCTCAATACACTATCCCAGTATGGTATACTGCCAGGTCATACATTACCTACTAGAAATGAAAACTGTTTGGACCATTTTATGCTAAAGTTAAACAAACATAAGATATCCGCCTGCATTGCCATTCTGCAAACAAGCATTACAGATCACTTTACCACCTTTCTGTCCCTTTCAAAAATAAAAGATTCTCCAATCGTGAACAAAACCAAATCCTCAATTGACTTTGAGAAAGCATATAAGTATCTACTCGAAAATAAATTAGCTGATTTACTTTTTTGCAACGATCCGGAATCCCTGACAAACCTTCTTATATTTAAACTATCAGAATCGATTAATAAAAATACTACCCTTGTAAAAATTCCAAATAGTAAGCGCATTATCAAGCCATGGATTACCCCAGGCATTTTAAGATGTATCAGGAACCGCAACAAATTGCAAAAAGATAGTAAAAAAGAACCTTACAATGAAATATTAAAAATAACGTTTATAAGATACAGGAACTATATCAATAACTTAATAAAAAAAGTAAAAAGAAAGTACGAAAGAGAATTAATAACTAAATCAACTAATAATAATAAATTACTTTGGAAGAATATAAAAACTATTACCTACTCTAATAAATGTAAAAGTGACAACACAGAATTATTAAATATTAAATCATCTCCATTAGAATCAGTTAACTATATAAATAATTATTTTGCCAATATTGGTAAAAACCTTGCACTAAAAATCCAAACACGTATAAGACGTAATCAACAGGATCGACATCACTCTCCAACCCGCCAACCTAACTCATTTGTACTGCTGGACACGGATATAAGTGAAGTTAACCGTATCCTCGTGAGTCTTAAGACCAGCAGTGCACCTGGATGGGACAACGTTTCAACTTGTTTTTTGAAGCACATACGCAAGGATGTTGTTCCCATTATTACTCATCTCGCCAACCTTTGCTTTAGTCAAGGAATCTTTCCAACTGCATTAAAACAGGCTATCATTACGTCAGTTTATAAGTCTGGAGACAGAAACGATGTCGGCAACTATAGGCCTATATCTGTCCTACCTGCAATTTCCAAATTAATCGAAAAACTTATTAACATAAGGTTACTTAAATATCTAAAAGATTTTGATATATTATCGGACTCTCAATTTGGCTTCCGGCAAGGTATGTCTACCGAGAATGCAGTTGCGGCGCTTAGTGCGCTAATTACCGAACAACTTGATAGCGGCAAGAAATGTGTAACTGCTTTCCTAGATTTAAAAAAGGCCTTCGACACCGTTTCTGTCCCACTCTTAGCAAATAAGTTGGAAGCTATTGGGGTTCGTGGGCTGATGTTAAATCTTCTCAAAGATTATCTCAGCAATCGAAAGCAAAGGGTTAGAGTGGGTCAGTATATTAGTGGGGACACGGCAGTGTCTTACGGAGTCCCCCAAGGGAGTGTATTGGGGCCCACTTTGTTCCTTATTTATGTGAACGAACTCTGCAACATGCGTATTACAAACGCAAGAATTTTTTCGTACGCTGACGACACTGCAGTAGTGTTCACGGGTAACTCTTGGCGAGACGTTCAGCTTAGCGCAGAATTGGGATTATCTGAGATTGCTGGATGGCTGGGACGAAATTTGCTCACACTGAACATATCTAAAACTAACTACATATGTTTTAGTGTGTGCAATCGTACACAACCCGATACTGACTTTAATCTTAAAGTTCACCTATGCGATGCTGGAAGTCACTCACACTGCAGCTGCTCAACTATAAACAGAGTACCTCATATCAAATATTTGGGTATTATCGTCGACCAGAGACTATCTTGGCATCCCCACATTGATCAAGTTGCAAACAGAATCAGAAAACTAAGTTGGATTTTCAGGACACTCAGACATGTAATACCTAGAAATGTATGTACTCCCTCAGGCAGAAACAAAAACTTCCTAAATATTATATATTTAGCACTTGCACAATCAGTATTGCTATACTGCATCCCTATTTGGGGGGGGGCCTCTAAAACAAAATTTTTAGAATTAGAGCGAGCACAACGGTCTCTCATCAAGTGCATGTATTTTAAAAAACGGAGATATTGTACTGAAAAACTTTACCAAATCAGTAACCTTTTAACGGTCAGAAAGCTTTACATTACTCAAGTTGTTCTCACAACTCATAAAGCACTAACCTATGATCACCGAATATTGGCTAGAAGAAGAAAAGACATTATATTAAAAATACCACAAACAAAAACACTATTTGCTAGTATTCAACTTTATAAACGATCTGCTCAGCTTTATAATACTATTAATAAACACATTTACATCTACCCTAAGAATTGTTATGAATGCAAAAAAACACTAACGGAATGGATAGGAAACCTAACCTATAGTGAGACTGAATTCCTTCTACAACAGACACACTAACACTATACTAACACAATACTCCACCCAAACACAAACACCCTCACAGTCACACACACACACACCCCCACACACACACACACACACACACCCTCACCTTCATTACACACACACACCCTCATTCACTCAAATCACCTTGTTTTTTATTGTGTACTCGTATTGTATAGTTTACACTTCTTGTTTTTGAAAGAGCGGAGTCTCCTAATACAGGCATCTTTTGCTTAAAAGGAGGCTCCAATCTCAAATTTGTTGTACGTTTAAGGTTATCAAATAAACTTTTTATTATTATTATTATTATTATTATTATAAATAGTTTTCTTGAACTTTAGTCAAAAAATAAACATCGATGTAAGTCATTTTCCTTTGGTTGTGTCCTTCATAACACTACTACAGGGGCCCGATGCCGCTATTTTAAGTCAGTAGCGGGTTAATAAACGTTCCAGTGTACTTGTTATTGTGCCTTTAGAGGTTTCAACGATGTAGGTAGGTATTCTTAAATGAAACTCTTAGACTGTCTGATCAATAATAATAATTTATTTACAAAAAGCCCTACTTATATACAATTCAGCAACAATAACCAAAACAATTCGACCAATAGCGACGCGCCTTAGCGCGACCAGCGCGCGGGGCGCGGGGCGCTGCTGTGCACCGGTACTATCCGCCGCGAAAGTATAAATATGAGGTACGCGCCACGCGCGATCCCCCCCCCGTCCCTAGATAATACTGGCCCGAGCCGGTCAAACTAGAATCAAAACAGTCCCCAAATAATCAATCATTGATCCAGCCCTCTCTTGCTGTTTTATTTGTTATGATCGTGAGCAACGAACTAAGTCGAGGTTCGAACCCCGCAGGGGGCGCCCTTAGCCTTCGTTGCCACAACCCTTTATTAATTTGTAGCTTCTGGCTGGAGGCGTATTAGTAATGTCTCGCCAACTTTGTCCGGTAAAGCAGTAAAAGCCTCCATGAGGCTAACTGCGGCAGCTCTCCACAAAAAAAAAAAAACGCGCGATCCTTTTCGCCGCGCGCCGCCGTCGAGTGAAGACTGCTCCCGAAGACTGCCTGCTGCTCCGCGGAATGTGTGTGTCGTCGTGTTGTGTCCACGTGGTCCCGAAGCATGGAATGAAAATGCGGACGCTTGCTTGCTTGATTGCTTTGCTTGCGCCACAAACAACCGCTCCTTTCGAAGCGAACGGGCTAGCGTGTGCGGCGCGCTGTTTGTTTCTATGGAGATGTCATAAACTCGTCTTTTTCAAGACGGTTGCTTCACTGTTTCTTAGGGACGCGACGTCAAAAACGTAAGGTACTGGTTTTGATGGTAATGGTTCATGGTACGGTATAAGGTAACTGGTTCTGTGGTAAAGGTGGTGGTGGTGGTGTGGTAAATGAGGTAACTGACTTCGTGGTGGTTGTGTGACAGGTACTGTGTCACTACATGCCTAATTTTCGTATTCAGATAATTTTAGTTTAATGACAAATGTACACCTACTTTCCACTGTTGTCATTGTAGGATTGCAATTGACTGTTCTTATCTGAATACGAAAATTAGGCACAATAACTGGAACGTTTATTAACCCGTCACTCACTGACTTAAAACAGCGGCATCGGGCCCCCGTAGTAGTGTCATGAAGGACACAACCAAAGGAAAATGACTGACATCGATGTTTATTTTTTGACTAAGTTATTTATTTTCTGTAGGTGTAGACAATAGGCATGAGACATTTTTATGTCCATCTTTTAGATAATAATAAAATATTTGACACGTATTTTTTTCTTTTGTTCCGTAAACAAATAATTATGAAGACACAGCGAGTACAATTCTTGCGTGACGTCACTTCTAACTAAAAATTGTACCTACCCGTGACGTCACAAACCCTCACTCCTGATCTTTAAAGCGGTTTATCTTTGTATTTTTTTATTGATTGGATATAAGAAAAAATACGTATCTATTATATTGATATTACAAAAATAATCTGACTTTATGTTTTCTTCTGTTAATCCGACTCTTCTCCTCTATGAACACCATTTTGAATATTAAACAGGCAAATATTAAAAAAAAATTCAATGAAAGACTTCGTTTTCAAACTAAGCATCTGAGGTTCAAAAGCAACAGCAGTTGCCTACAAACTAGTCAACTACAGTGAATTTTTTTATTTACCTTCTCCTATAACAATTGGTTGCTACGTGTCAATATTGTATACATTTTATTGGGTTAAGTAAAGACAGAATATCAAGCCTCGAATGTAAACCTTTCCAAAACTGACCTTGAAACGCCACGCTGGTTTAGTAATTTCAAAAGAACTAGATTTTACAGTTATGGCCCAGAAATTAAAAATAAATGACATATTTTTCAATATTTTAATGACATTGCACATTGATAAAAGTGTACTTATACGGGAGGTTGGCTATGGTAATGCTACAGAAACGCAAATTGCAGTAACACCAAAACATAGTCCGTTAGCATCACCAAAGCACACAATAAGAACTTTGCGTCCACGTGGAACAAGCCACACACGCCTATCTTGTAGAATGACGATCGATGCAAGCGCTGAATGTTTTTGCAGAGCCGTCTTTCATCATCTGTGAAATCGAAGTTATAGTACCTATGTAAGATTTTTTTCACGACTTCCTACACAGTCACGGCTTTTCTATAAAGATTATTAAAAAAAACAAACAGAATCATTAAGATCTCGGCCAAGTTTATTTACTTTTACTTCCAGACTTGAATTTTGACTTTTGTGCTCAAGAAATGATGTTCTAACATTTTACAAAACAACATAATACCAGCCTATAAACGTCCCACTGCTACTAGCATAGGCCATAGGCTTCTTCCCATAATATATATGACCACTACGCTTGATTATAATAATAAAATAACATGAAAATAAAGGAATATACCTGAAGTGCTTGAAATTAAAACTAGGGAACAGGAGCACTGCACATTTTCGACTTCCGAATAAAGTTCATGTGCATTCACGCTCAGCACTATTTGCAATAACAAAGATTTTGACACCCATGAAACTACTGCCAAGGATATGAATGATGACAGCAACTAGAAAGAAAACAAGAAAATAATTAAGTTTTACATATTTAATTTATTAACTTTTGTCTTTTTGTGTTGATAGAATATTGAATCAATTATAATCAGGTAACTTATGGTTGAAGCATACTATCATGATCTCTTCTATCAAATACTACTTTTACTAAAAATCTAAATCAATAGACGTCGAATTTGTGATTTTTTTTCTCTTAATTCAATATACTTACATAAAAAACATCATGAATGCCCTGTTCCTTAATTGAGTCTATTAAAACTTGAATGTATACTAATGAATGAACCACCAACTCTATAGTTTCGTGAAGAATCTGAAAAAGTAGTGATGTAATTAAATGTATTATAAAACGTCTAAAAAACGTTCTAATTCTAAAACGGCTAAAAACTTTGGCCTTTGGGTCTCAACGAACTAGAACAACGAATTGGATATTCGAAAATTTATTTAAATTTTATCGATGAAGAAACAAATATATAAAAATACAACTATAGCGTTTCTTATAATGTCACTTACAGGTAGCTGGTACGACATAACAAAGCTATCATAGCATTTTAGTATATCTTCATATGCCTTGAATAGTCTGTTACAATGTTCTTGGCCTACTTGTTTGCTTCTAAGACTCTCAATTTCCATCTTCATTAAAACAAGTTTATCTTTCAGGAGTTTTATGAGTCTGATAGCGTAAACGATATTACCATCGAAAAAAAACATTAAAATATCGCAAAAACACAAAAAGAAAGGAGTTCCCGATAAAATTGATAAAAGAAAAATACTAGCGTAAAAAATAACTGTCATGAAAACACTCATCCAGGTCCAAAAGACAAGATTTTTTAAATCGTTCGTTGTATTCAGGAATCGATTAACATTTTGATAAATTAAGACGAATCTGACATTCTTTTCAGTTTGAACGACACTGACGACGAAATTCATGAAGAATCCAAAACAATAGAAGCAGACGTCGAAAAGAGATGCAATATAAAAATTATTGAAGTACAAGCGGATTGATTCATCAATATTTAACATATATACTCGTAATACATAAAAACCTGTATAAACAAATGCTGCACAAAGTGAAATGAATTTAAATGCTGTTGAGTTTGGAGTAATTAAATTATTCTTGATGGAATATTTGGGGCATAAACCGATGTTTTGAATTAAGTTTAGAGGGAAAAGTATCGACCGTATATCTTTGTCCAGTGTATTGTTTATTAAAACACATTTTTTCCTTCGTTTTGTCCAGTTTTGTATCTTCTTTAAGAATAACTTTTTCACTTTTTGAAACATCTTTCACTTGAAGACTGAAATTAACAGTTGTGTTTTAGACATTATATTTTTTCTTATTATCAATATTCGATAAATTTTATGTAACTGTATTCTGCTTTTTTTTAATTAATATTTTCCTAATATACCTTTGAATTATCTACACTTTTTGACGTAAATATACGGCCGTAATTATTGCGTTAATAAGTCGAATCAAATATTCTTGATTCGAATTTACTAGATGGAATAAAAATCCATTACTAATATTAGATGTCATGAGAATAAGTAATGATGATAATATAATGAATTTGTTAAACCTATTGATGTCCGGCGGTTGGACTTTAGTTCTCATTTAATTTTTTTTTGGAATAAGACGGAAATACTTACAATGACGATGATCATGTTTTAGACAAAGTTGAAGAATATTTTTAAGTAAGTGTATTTTTTAATTTAAATTGATTTTCAAATCCATACAAAAAAGGATTTTGTGATTTCGTTATTTTTTATAAAGGAGACTTTAGGCATTCGGACTATTGTTATATGAATCTATAATAATATATTGTGTCGTGTGTTTTGTAACCACAGGTTAAATAAGAGTTTATTGGTATTAATTGCTTTTTTTATTGTTCTTTTATTTTAAATACTTTATGTAATAGGCTCAAACTATGGATCAAGGAAATGAGGTGGTAATTTTTTGTTGGAAATTTGGAAAACGAGTGCTACTGGAAAGACATGTATCGTACATTTATGAAAATATTGGACGCGTATAAGTTAGTGGAAAAACTTTTGATAAACTAGTAAGAATTGCGTAATAATTGTTAATTTTTACCTTAATATTCCTCTAAAAGGCGATTTAAATCAATCAAGCTAAAACTCATTCTATTCCAACCCCAACTGATTCTTGTAGAATTTGATAGGGTGGAGTCATTCGCTCGTTTGGTGTAAATCGGCCAATAACAATTATTTAAAATGTATTGTGGTCACAGACTTCTCCTTTTAGAAGCTAACTATCTTCTCCATTTTCAGATCTTATTTTGTACCATCAATTCATCTCCTATATCATTTAAGTCCTATTTTTGGCCTAGATTTTAGGAATATATTGTTGGAAAGTAACTTTCGTCTTTGTTAGCAAAGCGGCAACCTTGGACATTCAAATCCAGATAAGTACTTATATTTGAAGGTTTCGGTCAAGGACAGTTTTATTAAAATTTTAATTCGTGGATTTCATATTAATAATTATGGCTGATGACAAAAATGATGATGATAATGATGATTGGTAACCGTCTGTAAATTGTAACAAAGAAGAAATAAAGAAAACGATCCATGAATTAGTGTAATTATTTTTATATGCAATTAAAATTGATTAACTGAGATGTCATGTTTAGATGGCAAATAGCTATTGGCTAATCTATTTAGTGGCGGTGTATGTTCAAAGGTAGCAACGGCGACGTATCCTTGGTGACCTGGTAAGGTACCAACAGTTATCAAAATATTGTCATCAGCCGTCACTATTATTTTAAGGACCTACCGTAGAATTACAGTGAGTGAGGTAAATAACTTGATGGAAATTACCTACTTTGGTAAATTGTTGAGAAACCAAACAGTATGGAGTAACTTAAAAGTTATTAATTGTAAATAGTATAGCTTTTGGGTTTGTCGCTAAATTGATTAAATTTTCCCTGAAGTACGCTTGTTATTTTTGTGTTGTTGTTAAAGGATAAAACTTATACCGTCTTATTACAAAAAACTCTTAAGTACTGGAACTAAACCAAGACTTTCATGTCTAGGTTTGTTACGGTACTACCGAAAGTTCCAGTACTAAAATGATATCTTATTACAAAACGACGAACAAGCAAGAATCAGCAAGTACCGAACTTGTTATCGAAATAAATAATGACCACAGATTCAAAACGAAAAATCTCATTGATTCATTCATATTCATTCGTTCAATGCTTAGAATAATGAGGTTTAATGCTATTTTCATTTCTAGAAACGTTCCGTTTCTTAAAACATGAATATTATAGTCACATTTAAAATGCTTTAAAAAAATATTTATCAACACTAGAATGCGTATTATTGATTTTATCTTATTTACAATAGATTAAACCAGCAAAACTATACTAATTCTTTTCTTTTTTAATATTCATCTTGATAGTTTTCTCTAAAACTTGCGTGTAATAAAACCCATTTCATGGCCCGAGCATGCGTCACTAGCGTCATTTGATATTAGTCCTCCTACACACTAGGCGAGCGCGCGAACGATGCGAACAAAGCATGCGCGGCAGAGCGCCCGCTGAGCTCGAGTCTCATTCTACGGGAGACTGGCTTGCTGATTCGTCGAGCTGGAGGCGTCAGATCTGGCGAACGCGCATCGAATGCGTACCTTGTAAATTGTTCGCGAGTTCGCAAACGGAGCTATAGACGCAAGAGCCACTCGCGCGCACTGTGCGAGCGGTGCATGAGTTGCGCTATGGAAGCGCACTTATTAATTACAGTAACTGAACGCGAGCAGCGCGCGAGCTGCGCATTCGGATACACCCTAAGAGGGTACGCGGCATTTACGCTGTGCACCCTCCGAGCGCTAAGCTAATAGAAAGCAGCGGTTGAGACCGCGCTGCTCTGTTACAAAGTAAGCGCAGTGCTCGCGTTGTCCGCGCGCTCGAAGAACGCGCCCTGTGTAGAGCCAGCCTAAACCAAAAATTTTTTTTGCACTCTCCCTTTAAAATCCCAGTTAGAAATACCTTTATTTGAAAGTAAGAAAAACACCAGTACAGATGATTAAAATATAAGCGGGCTTTTAATTTATGAAACACATATATAAATTAGTTAAACGTATAACAGTCATTCAAAGTAATAGATCGAGGCTCCTCATACATTACTCTTTATTTCAATAATATAAAAACAAATTTATGTCCAAAACTATATCTCCATGTTTAGGAATATCCTTAAGTATGAAATGATTGTTTCCAGATAACTGTTCATTAATTTATTCTTATTCTCTTTCGTCAGGAAACAGATCTTCTCGTATTTCAGATCACTGCATTTTTATGCTTCTTGTATAGCGTTCATGGCGAGCCCAGTTACGTAATACGCAAAGCACTTGAAATTTAGGACGCAAAGGGCAACCTCGAGGGACGCGGGCTAAATCCTCACTTAAAATAACCACAATTTTCTTTATTTTCTAAATCTATACTTGCATCTAAAATCGTCATCACTCAATTCGTAACGATTTACACACTGCCAACGTCTCACAGATCGCCGTCTCCATTGTGTGTTCCAAATCCATCATGTTTATTGATTTAAAATATAATTTGGAGAAATCATAAGAAAATAAAATAAATAATGTATTTTACAAATTGACATAATACAGCAACTCAAACGTCAAATGAAGTCGTTGCCATAGTTACCATAGCTAGTCCCATAGTTGAACTAGGGGTCTCGTTGGTTTATCTTTAGTACTATAGTTAGTACCACAACAAGTGATAAACTTTGTTTTGTAATAACGTTTTACTTAGTACCATCGTTGATACCTAGTTTGGTACTAGAACTTTATATAGTCCGCGTTTTGGAATAAGGGGGATATTGTTCCCTGAATATTATAAAAGACCGCAGGGAAGTTAAAATAAAAAGGTGTTTCCTAAAATCAATATTGGAATGGAACATAAATTGATAAGCCAAGAGCTGTTGAGCATTTTTCATCCTTTTTACTTTATTAACACAATCGCCGGTGTTCGAAAATATAATATCAAGAATAGTTGTGTGATAAACGTCTCTCAAAAAATATTATTCTTGCTATAGTAGCCTTCTTTATATTCACGTGTTGCTACTGTCTGGTGATAAAATACACTAAACTTATACTTCCAAATGTCTTCTACCTAATTTACTTGAAGTAGTTATTATCCATGGTGGTGTGATGTTTTAGAATGATATAATAGGAATTCGTAGTCATGGACCGCAAATGGCAGAGAGGTGAAAGAGAAAATAGATATAATAGAAACAAAAAATAATACTGATGTTAGTATTTTAAGGAATCGTAGTAACAGTCATAATCGACGAACAAAGAGTCATATAGACAACATATCCTGGACCTAATACCGAAGCAGTAACTACTATCACTACTTCCAATAGATTTCTTAAATACCTACTTATAACCATAATTATAAAGGTAATATCCATCAACCACGTGATTAAAACATTATTTTTCTTTGCAGTGTCATCAACAAAAGGGAAAATATAAACCGGACGATTCGCAATGATTTCCAAACGATGACCGCTTGTGGTATATTTACTGTGAACGCCAAGAGTCTGCTGTTTTTCGGCGAGCTCGTTACTACGTATATTATAGTGATTCTACAGTTCTCGTTCTTGCATTAATTTACAGTAAATTTGAGATTATAGGTACTACAAATATTTTCCCATTTAGCTGGTGTACGGAGTTGTGAGACAGAGCTGGCCTGGCTAACAAACATACCACCAGTGTCTGAAACGTTGATCTCAACACAAAAATTTGTTAATCTCATGTCAAATCTCATTCTAAGCACTTTGATTGGTTTTTAGTATTTCGGTCGACCAATTACAACCGTTAGCAGTTTGTTTTACAACAAATTAATATAATCAGCCTTTCAAAAACCGGGGGGTAGGTAGTAGTATTTACTGACATAAAACGACGGATGAAGTAAAATAAATACTGGAATGTATATTCCATTATTAAAATTAAAGAAATAATTGATATACCGATCATGTATTTGACATTTGAATTCCATGTGAAACGCACTGGGATACAGGGATTATAGATTTTAAAGATGCTTTCATTTTAGTTAAATTGACGTCTGCCCACGGTCGTATATTCAAATGTCGTCACTGATCGTGAATCGTTTGATACAATGTTTTTCTTTGCTTCCTCACTTAAATAATTCATAAATTTCATGTGCCTTCTGCTGCGTTACCACATATTTTCATGACAGATTCATTTCTTTTAAGGAATCGCCGTCGCTTCTTAGTTACCATTAAGTGCGGCGGCGGCTTTAGCAGCAATAATACAAAAACATTCTAGTTTTTAAGACTATTTATTAAATATAACATGATTGTTTAAATTAGTAGTGTTACTTCCATTTATAGAAATGCAAATTGCAGTATCACGATAACGTAAGTGCAAAGAACGTTTCCAAAAATAACCACTGTCTTGCCGTCAACTGTAAACAATCCGCAAGCGTCCATCTTCTGAAAATCTTCGCGAATCATCCGATTGATATTCTTAAATTTCTTTTGTGATGTCACTGAAAATTATAATACAACTACATTAACTTTTTTAGTTCTTGGTCTTTTTATTCTTGTTACTTATGACTAGATTGGTCAGAATATTTGAACATTTATAAATTATTTTAATCAAACTATGAAATCAAAATAATCATGGAAAAAAATGGATTTTAATTCGATGTCAGTACTGCCACAGTGTATTCTTTTAATTTAATAATCTTACAATTAATGCGGAAAACATTGTAGGTAATTTAGTAGATTTTATTTAGAATGATATGATAATTTATATGTTAGATACTTACTCTTTGAGTCACTATAAGATTTTTTAAGAACAACACACTGTGCGTCTTCAATTTTCAAATAAAAATCTTCACAAGCGAGGTTAAGTAAGATTGCCACAATGTATTCCTTTGTAAGTATAACTATCATGCCTATAGTTTGACTTTTCAATTTAATAGTGACCTAATCTTAGTTTAAATATCTGGGATCTATGCTCCGCCGGATGCCAAGTGGAGGCCGATGTTACGCACCGTGTAAATGTAGCGTGGCAGAAATGGCGGTCGCTGACAGGAGCTCTGTGTGATACCCGTATGCCCATAAAAACAAAGGGTAAAGTATACAAGACAGCCGTCAGGCCAGCCTTACTGTACGGTTCCGAATGCTGGACAGTCAAGAAAACGCATGAACAGATGGCACATGTAAACGAAATGAAGATGTTGCGCTGGGCGGGTGGGGTGACCAGGATGGAAAGAGTTCGGAATGAACACATACGGGGGAGCTTTAAAGTCGCACCAATCACAGACAAAATGACGGAAAATCGCCTTTGATTGTATGGCCATATCATGAGACGGGACGAAGACCATGTAGAGAAAATCGCATTAAGCTTGCCAGAACAAAAGAGATTTAGAGGCCGCCCGCCATCGACTTGCTGGTCAATCATCGAAAGAGACCTTAAGAAAGCCCAATTGCCAAAACCGACAACCCAGGACAGATCAACCTGATAACGGGAAAAGGGACGGAAGAAGAAGAATAGTGACCTAATCTTGTGATTGCTGGACTACGTTATTTTTCTATCAGCAATACAGAGATAAATTAACAAGGTAGATAGATCCATGGACTCACTTAATAAAAGTGAAAAAATAAATATTAAGAGCTGAAGCTTCAGATTATAGTACTCGTAACACTGTATCTGCCAATACTCCGAAACCTTTTTTTTTTTAAGTTTTTTTTTTTAATTTTAAAGTCACAATAGTATTGAGAAATTATTATAATTAGACAACTAATAAGTTGTGGTCACTTTATTTCGTCAATTGTGCATTGTATCACTATTTCATTAAGGAGTACCTCAAGGCTCAATCTTATCGCCACTAATAAGTTTTCATGAAATTAAAAATTAAAAAAAACGCTTGTTATGCATACTTTTTTAATTTATCTAATTAAAAAAGTATGCATAACAAGCGTTTTGGGGGCAGATTTTAGAAGACTATATCCGTCCTTAAATTTAATAGCCATATTAACATAACGTCCTTATAATACCAGTGCATAAGTGCAGAAGAGCTTTATGTGTGTATAAACGACAACTTTCATAGAAAAGCAAACTGTAGCATGACAATAACGTAAGTAGACACAAAGTTTCCGAAGTTGATCAAAGTCTTAGCGTCTACTGTTAACAAGCCAATGGCACTCATCTTCTGGAAATCTTTATGTATCGTTCGATGGATTTTCTTCCAGATTTTATTCGAAAACACTGTAATAAAATAATATGTATAATTAATTACAAATCAATTTAATTACATAAAAACACATTTAGGTTTGTTACAACATTTATAACTCAGGAACGGGTGGACTTTCATGTCTTTTGTTGGATTTATCTTACTCCCAATAACTGAATAATAGGAGCTAAGTACTATAAATGTTTCAAAATAAGTAATATAATAATTATTCAATCTGTTATTTCTGTCTTGAAAAAATCTTTATTATTACTATTACTGTTTACTTCACTTAAAAATTATTTACATTATTATTTACATAATTATTTATTTATTATTAAGAAGAAAAGACAAAGAAGGCGGAGGGCTTTTCCCACCAGTGGGATTTACTAGATAGGTTAGGAAAAAAAGAAGAATCAAATCTTCTTGCTTTGTGACAGTAATTGGTTTTACACTTACATGTCTTGTCATGTAAAGATTTTATCATGACGATATTTTGCGCTCTTTCAACAGCTTTATAAAATGATTCACAGGTGAAACAAAATGTAATTTCAACTAAATAATCCACAAAAAGCAATATAAGTTTTGCAACTGTTTGGCTGACATCAATTAATGTGATTTTCTGTAAAAAATGTATTTAATATGTACTTTTTTTATAACAATCAAACGATGGTAAATTGGTGAGTTTCTAAAAAAATCATGGAATATTAGGAATTTATTTATTTATTTCTTTCTTTATTGTCCATAGTAAATTACAAAATAATAAAGAGACATGTACAAAAGGCGGCCTTATTGCACCTGGCAATCTCTTCCAGGCAACCTTTCCTTAAACTACTAAGGTATAATATAAAAAGTAAAAATAAATGTATATAAAAAGAAACAAAACAGATATATAAACAAAACTAAACATAAATATAAACTAAAATTATTCTAAGGTATACATATTATTACACTAAGAATCTTTTTTTCCAAACAAAATCTTTTAATTATTCAAATATAATGTTTACTTACATGATGCAATCGTTGCCAATCTATAATTAACTGTACATAGATTAGAGTCCTTACAAAGGTTGATAAATAGTGATAGGATACCTGAAAAAATATTTTTTATAAATTAAATCTTAGACATAATAAATTATATGTATTAATCTTATTTTATTTATTTATTTATTTATCCGCTCCCGATCCCGCAAGAACACAATGGATAATCATTAAAATAATTTAATTAACCAAAATGGCGGCGATGTGGTTCGCCACCCATTACGTTTCGTTTCTCGCGGGGGCGAAAAGCGGCCCAAAGAGAGTCGCGTCGCTGCGTTGAATGTAAGGCTTACTACACACAGTGCCGGCGGCAATACAAGCCGCCGCGCGCCAAGTCGCCAAGCATCAATCTGCATCTGCTTGAATGTCAGGAACGAACTGACGCCGGCAAGCCGCGTGACCCGCCGGCACACCCCGGCGGCCATGCCGGCGGCTCCTTTTGCGGTAAAGCCGGCAGCTTTGAATGCCGCCGGGCGGCACTGTGTATAGGAACCTTAAGGCGTGATTATATGTCTGTATGAAATTAATTTGATATACTTAATACTTACAACTAGTCCAGACATTTTCTTAGTGAGTTTCCAAGCTTGCTTAAGCAACTGCAAATTTTCGAACATATCTTCCAATACCATATTTCTATCCAATATTTCGTCGTGAGAAACTCTTTCTTTTAGTCTTTCCAACTGCTCTCTCCACTTATTGGTTTTAAAATACAGCATAGAAACATAAAGCAATGTTTGCAATATTTGCCAATCTAGAACTTGTGATATAAATATATACATTCCTCTGAATGGTGACCATGGCAGGAAGTCTTGTCCTGTGTACAATTTGAACATTAAGTAGTACTTATACGAATAAAAATCATCACGGCTGTAATTATTTTAAGATTCCTCAAATCTTTCTTGCTATACATGCGAATGTTGATATCATTCAAAGTTATCAGTAACTTTGCACTGGCTGTGCTGTAGTATAAACAAGAGATAGTAGTGATCACATAAGATATTAAGTACGTAGAATAAACGAAACAGAAAATGTAAGGGATCGCATTAAATGTGGTGAACTTCAAGATGAGGAAGTAACAGCAAGTAAAGATACATATCGATGTAATAGAGTACGCGACATATATTTTAGAGATCTTTTGTATGCAATGGTCCTTGATATTGTACTTCCAAATGCAGAGTATTGCATCTAAGTAGTAAAAGGGATACAAAATACTCAAGAAATCCTTTTTGATCAACACTTTTTTCATGTTTGCTTAACAAGTATGTTATGTTAAAAAGCAATGGATACTTTATTTTTCATAGTAAAATGACTATGAATAAAAAAAGAAGTAATACCGTTGAAACATTCAGGTAATTGAGGTCTAGTCGTACCTATAATGATCTTTCGACCTGTTAGGATGAGTAATAATAAGTTGATGTTAGTATTGATAAATATGTTTTAGGTTATGATGGAAGTCAAGAATAAAACAGGACCATTAAATATTGGAATCAATATTAATATTATTAATTATTCTAAATTAATAATATTAATATTGATATATATATATTATTACTATATATACTATATTATTCTATTATTATTATTTCATTTGGACTTTTTCAAGGCTTTTCCTTAGGTCCTCTTTATTCTAATGTCCTGTTTTTGTATGAAATCAACTTATTTTATTTTATTTAATAAGTACAGATAGAGATACTTTAAATATATTGAAATCTTAATGTTAATTTAACTTTAAAGAACTGGCTACTTGAAAAAATATTTGTAACACAATAATAAAACGAAAATCGTTTTCATACTTTTATTGACAATGACACAAAGAAATTTCACTCACTAATTGTCATTACTTTTTACGAGAAAGCGAACTGTAGCACCACTATGACATGAGCTGTAACAAGGTTTATGAAATTCATCATAGTCTTGCCATTCACGTTAAAGAAGCCACCAGCATTCATGTGCTGGAAGTCTTCCAGCATCATCCTACACATATTCTTCCAAATCTTATGCGATGATGCTGAAATTGAAATGATTAAGTAAGACTAAATAATATATTCTTAAGGATCAGAAGTGTAATTAATTTTTAAAAAAGAAAACACCGAACATCCTATCTACTATTTAATTTAACAAAATAACACAATTCAAATAATCGAACACAAAATAATTAATGTTAGAGTTCCTAAGACACGACCGTCGCATCCGAACGCTCAAGCAAAAGTGACCCGCCGCAGTGAGCTGCACCGTCGACGTAGTATTGCCCCTTCCATTCGTTATGTCATCGCGTCATCGTGACCACGCGACGGCCCCGCCCACTCGGCTGATAAATCCTCTAAGACGGCCTCTCCTGATAGCTGAACGTCCTCGTCAGCTTGGCGGTTTTGCTGCCCGCTAGTCCGATCTTCGCTCGATTGGTCTCCCACAGGAGGAGTACCATGGCCCTGGTCCCCATCAGTTAAATCGTCACCTGAATCAGAAAAAATCAGGGCTTGTACGAGATATTCTAGAAGTTTGAACTTTTGACTGCCCATTGTTATGAAGCTACTAGCAATTGCACAAAAATGGGCAGCAGTTTGTAAATTGTATCACCAATGAAAGAGTTCCGGACCTCAATCATTACTGAAACAACAACATGGCCTGGCAGCCACTATCGGGGTTACAGATAGCCACAATGTCGAGGCGTTAAGAATAAAACTGCCACAATGTCAAGGCTTCGAATATCACAATGTCGGGGTACGAGTGCCACAATGTCGGGGCTTCGAATACCACAATGTCGGGGTACGAGTGCCACAATGTCGGGGCACGAACACCACAATGTCGGGGTACAAGTGCCACAATGTCGGGGCACGAACACCACAATGTCGGGGTGCAAGAAAGCCACAATGTCGGGGCTTGAGTACCACAATGTCGGGGTACAAGTGCCACAATGTCGGGGCACGAACACCACAATGTCGGGGTGTTAAAATGACTCACCACTATTGAAGAACGCTTCGCAAGTCTCCGGTGTCCACTCACCGCGCCATTGAACCATGTGTTCTGCAGCGGTCTGGGTCTTCTTCCCATACGAACCAGCCAATAGTTCCAGTTCGTATCGATCGTGAGGTAGCGTAGGAGTCCAGTTTCCCAGTGCTTTGGGAACCCTTGTTGACGAAGACAAAACTGCCAACAGAGAATGTACGCGGCTGACGCCGTCGCTCGTTAACGTAGGCGTCCTGTCGTTGTTGATTCTCAGCCAGCAATTCGGAAGCTCTCTGCCTTCGCAATGTAAGCAGGGCTTCGCGATTAGATTGCGAGTCACTCAGGGCGACATCGCGCACGAGGGATCTTAAAACTGGAGTTGCTCCTTCGATACCTGTCAGGAGCTGCAAGGGTGACGTGCGAGTTGTTGCTTGCCTTGTCATGTTTAAGGTTAGCTGAACTTTCCATAAGACATCGGACCATTGGGCACCCTTACTGTTTACTTCTATTCGCAGCATGTTAAGCACCGTTCGGCAGTACCGCTCAGCCTGTCCATTCTCACGATGCATCTCTGGCGTGATGAAATGTACGTCACAGCCAAGCTCACTGGCCCACCCTTGAAAGGACGAGCTCTCAAACATCCTGCCGCGGTCACATACAATAGTTGACGGTGTACCAAACAAGGAGACGGTATTGGAAAATACCCGCTTCAATTCGGCGGTATCTTGTCGATATAGAGCATACAGTAGACAGTACTTTGAAAAGGAATCTACAACTAATAGTATATACCGGAAACCATTTGACTCAGTTAAGGGACCAAGAACATCTGTATGAACTACTGAAAATGGTATTTCTGGCTTTGTCCAGGACTCTATGGGTCGACTCGGCGCTCGAGGTACTTTTTTATGCGACAAGCATACAATACAATGGCCAACGTATTTTTTTACGAAAGCTCTCAGACCGGGGAACCAAAAATGTCGCAATATTAGATCTATTGTTTTATCTATTCCAATGTGGTCATGGTCGTCATGGAAGACTCTTAACAAACTTAATCTATGTCCCTTAGGAATAAAACAAAGCAGACGAAAATCCTCACCAGTTGGTGTATACTTATAGTACAACAAATCGTTTTTGATAAAATACCGCGTTGGATCTAATTGACCTTCTCTCAGCTTTTGCATCAAGCCTTGAGTTTCGCAGTCAGCAGTCTGAGCAATCTTTGCCCAATTTCGCGAATTTTGAATTTGGAGAACGGTAGCGGGTTGGCGGCTCAGAAAATCCGCGTGTTGCATAAAGCACCCCTTTCTGTATTCCAGCGTGAATTGAAAGTCCTGCATATAAATCCACCAACGGGCTACACGCGGTAACAGGTCTCTTTTGCGCTCAGTTAGCTTTAATGAATTACAGTCTGTGATAATTTTGAATTTTATGCCAATCAAATAGTGTCTAAAATGTTGTAACGCACGAACAATTGCCAAAGTTTCGAGTTCATAACTATGGTAACGTGACTCGGCCCCTTGTGTGGACTTACTGAAATAGCCGACAACGCGCTTCCGCCTACCCTCATGCTCCTGCATTAAAATTGCACCATAACCTATCGCGCTAGCATCAGTATGGAGCTCGGTGGGCAGATTAGGGTCAAAGATTGCTAAAACTGGTTCCTCAGTCAAACGTTTAATAATATAATCGCGCGCGGCGTCCTGCTCGGCACCCCACACGAAAGGTTCGCCTTTTCTGAGAAGCTTGGCAATACTAGAAGTTTTAGACGCGTATCCAGCAATGTACCTTCGAAAATAACCGGCCAGTCCCAGAAACTGACGAACCTCTCTTACATTAGATGGTTTGGGGGATTTAATCAAAGCTTCAGTCTTAGCTGGGCTCGGCCTAACCTGACCATGTCCTATAAGTCTACCCAGGTACTCAAGTTCAGTGTCCAGAAACGTACACTTTTTAAGATTAACTGAAAATCCTGCGTCAGCTAATGTCTTAAGGACCTCGCGTAAAGTTTCTAGACCCTCTGTTACAGAATTCGACATAACCAGTACGTCATCAATATAGATAAGTACTTTACCGGTATCCGTCAGGCGCTTCAGAGTTTTGGAGATAATCCTTTGGTAAACAATGGGAGCATTAGCGAGCCCATAGGGCATCTTCAAATACTCGTAATGCCCTTCAGGCGTTACGAATGCTGTTTTACTGATGGAATCCTCGTCTTTCATTGGCACCTGACGGAAGCCAGTTGCCATATCGAGACTGCTAAAATACTTAAAACTACCCAGCTTATCAATTTGATCATCTATCAATGGTAACGGAAACCGTTCCTTAACAGTGACAGCATTTAGGGCCCGGTAGTCGACGCACATCCTATCAGCCCCATCCTTTTTTTTAACAAGGATGATAGGACTTGCATAATCAGACTGAGATTCGCGAATAATACCCTTACTCAAGAGGTCGTTTATTATTTCACGAACGCGGTATTTTTCGTCTGCGGATAGCTTATAAGGTCGATAATTTACTGGGGTGTCACTGTTAAGCCTTATCTCCATACTTCCCGTATTGACCGTAGAAGTCGCCGTTCCAGTAGTAAAAGTGTCGGAAAATTCTTTAATCAGATCTAGTAAACGTTCCCTTTCACTACCAGTTAACGGAGTTTTAATTTGGGCCAACTCTACAGTTGTCACGTTACTTACACACGGAATTCTTATTAACCGTTGCGAATAATTCGTTCGAAAGTAAACAACGCCATTACGGTTTAGAACATCAGTGCCTATTAAAATTGGAGCTTGAATACACTCTGGGGGAACAACATACAAATCAACTTCTACAGATAACTCGGGAAATTCAATTACAGTACTAACATAAGAAGTGGACTCTATATCCTGGCTTCCAATACCTCGCATACGACGGTAGGTAGGAATCTTATTTAAATTAAAGTGCTTTAAAACAGATTCGGATATAAGAGAGATATCCGAACCGGAATCAATTAAGACATCCGCTGGCACATTGTGAATGACTGCAGGCATCACATTGTTACGTCCGGAGGACACTCTGAGCAAAAATTTACAGTACTAGAAACATTTTTTTGCTTAGAATCTACACGCTGTTTAAGAAAACATGTGTCATCAGAATGCCCGTTCTTTTTACAGAATGTGCAAGTCTTCAATAGCTTAGAAGTTGAACTTGACGATTGTGATTTAGCGTTAGTGAAATCAGTTTTAGAATGGGAATTCTTAGTGTCTTTTTCAGAATTCTTTGACCTTTTTGGGCAATGAATCTGTTTGTGGCCTACATTACCGCATGTGAAACAAGTCAACCGATCATACTGTCCAAAAGTTTTACGTTTCCGTAGGTCAGGGTCTGACGTGCGAACAGGATTGCTGGTGGTGGCAGGTGCATTTTTAGGCTTAATGTAGACAGAGAGGAATTCTACTATTTCCTTCGACTGTAACTTCGCGTTAGTAGCTGCAGCTTTGATTTGGGGATCGGAAATGCCACGGATCACAATGGCGGTTTTTAATTCGTCCGAAAGTCCCTTAACAATGTTCAAACGTAACAGAGACTTTCGTGCATATTCTGCGTACGTGGTGAACTTATTAGAGTTGGTGCCCATGACGTCAAATAGTACAGTGGCCATGTCAACTTCGCGCGGACACAAAGAACGGAATTCAGTTTTGAAGTTCGTCCATGACCGGTCACTGGTCACCCACTCGTTGAGCCACGTCTTGGCATCACCACGTAGGCAGTTGCCAATGCGTCCCAAGCATTCCTGATCGTTCCAATGATTAAGATCGCGCGCCCGTTCTACCTCTGCACACCATACGTCAAAGTCATGCAAACTGGGATCGAATACAGATATGTAGTAATGCTTTGGTCTTACTTGAATTAGCGAAGAAAGTGCACCCACAATCCTGTCCGCAGCGTCAGCCTCACGTGATGCCTCAACAGACACGGCCTGTCCTGTAGCACGTGTCCCCAGAGGTACCTCGGCAGTTGCTGGAGTCAACGCCGGCGTCTGGCTTCTGGCAGTGCTCGGATGCGACGGTAAAGGGGTGGGTATAGACGCAACCCTTGGAGGCAATCGTTGTTCCAGAGCGCTCAACCGATCAAGTATTTCATTTAAAGGATCACGGCGAGGGCTATTCCGGCGCCTAAAGGATCTATCACGACGCCAACGTGGACTATCAGAACTGTTAGATCTGTCACGACGCCTGGTTCTACTACGCGCTTCTCGATTTCGCTCTCTACGACTATCATCGCGCCTAAGAGAAACATTACGACCCTCACGAGGCGAACGTTCGCGGCCCGACATGTTTATTATACGGCACACTATTTAACTAACCAACGAAAACGACACTAAACTAATCACAATTCATATACTAACGGTTGCTTACTGCAAATCAGCGCGAAAGCAAAGTAACTAACACGTGGTACTTATTTCTTGGGAAGTAATCAAAAAAATACAGTGAAATATCAGCACGTGGTAATTTCGAAGAAATATACACAAAACGCAGTAACTCCACTAACACACTCACAAGACGGTCACTTATTTTAATTCGAATCGAGAACAACAAAAGTTATTAGCACGTGGTCTTTTACAACAAAAAGAATTAGCAACTAGATAGATGGCGAACGATCAAAGACGCGTGTTTTTAAGCGTATCCCACTTCTGATCTTAAGGATCAGAAGTGTAATTAATTTTTTAAAAAGAAAACACCGAACAACCTATCTACTATTTAATTTAACAAAATAACACAATTCAAATAATCGAACACAAAATAATTAATGTTAGAGTTCCTAAGACACGACCGTCGCATCCAAGCGCTCAAGCAAAAGTGACCCGCCGCAGTGAGCTGCACCGTCGACGTAGTATTGCCCCTTCCATTCGTTATGTCATCGCGTCATCGTGACCACGCGACGGCCCCGCCCACTCGGCTGATAAATCCTCTAAGAATATATTTTTTTTAATCTATCAGTCCTGTCGTCTCTGCTATCAAAAGTGCGCTGGTGTGTGAATAACTCCTATCAAAAATAAGTAATTGGGTGGCACTGGATGCAAAAGGCGGAAATAAAATTTTGTGAGTATTAAAAGATACAGATATGTTATACCAGCCATAAAAAAATAAAATTGGGCAAAATGCTTATATTAACAAAATGTTACACACATTAAAAATATATAAAGTTAAGAAGAAAGTAGATGAAGTGATAAAAGGGAAAGAACTTATGATATTAACACGTTAGCTGCGGCACCAATTTTTGCAAACTTTCCGCTCCTGCGGCACGAGGTATTATCGGCCCGCACCGTGACCAGACGTTAGGGCGACACGCGGTCTATTAGACCCCACCTTCTTTAACAGACTAAATTCCATTTTCTGGCGCGAAATCAAAGATAAATGAAAAATTTGGTCCTTATCAATATAGACAGCGAATTGATGAACCCTAATCTACCGTCGCCCCGGGATCTGATAGCTAGTTTAGGAATTATTGGCAAAACAAAATATGGGATCTTATACACCTCGTAACGCACTGAAATAGGGTAAATTTTTGCTAAGATTAGTGATGGGAAAAATAATATCGACGCAACGACGTTTATCTATTTTTGTGTGAAAATCTTAATGCGGTTCACAGTATAGAAAAAAAAGAAAACCAGAAGTAGAAAAAAAACTGTCCTATTTATTCTGCCTCGGGCTTTAAAAATACACTTATTAGAACTTGAATTAACATGAAAAAATCATTTAGACATGTTCGGCGATGTAAAAGGACGTGCTCTCCAATCGACGTGATGCACAACACTAGTCGCGGGAAGCTCGCGTTGGGTGCGGTACGAGGTCCGGGGGGATATGGGACGTTTTAGCTTCGTTCCGCACTGCATTAAAAATATATTAATTCAGTGCGGTACGAGGCCTGAGACATCCGGTACCAAGGTAGGTATACCACCTAGTCCGGGACCATTAGCGCGTCTCAAATATACATTTGTCTCTTTTCTATACTGGACCAAACCAAAGCTATGCCCTTCGCACGACAGAGATTTTCCTTGCCGCACCACAAGGAAGTTGCATGAGGGGTGATTTAGGCCTCGTTTCGCACTTAACGTGTTAATGGGGCTTTATAATATACCTTATTTAATGATAGGATTTTCCATCTAAAAAGTTAATTGTACTTTGATATGTAGGTAAAACTGTTTTCTTGGTAACATTAGCACTATGTCCTCTATTATAAACTATCAACTTACCCGAACAGTTTTGAAATATAACTTGGTGGGTATCAGAACATTGATGCCTCTCTTAATCTCTCTGTCAAAATATTCGCAAGCGAGGCATAGTGCGAATTGTAGTAAATACTCTTTGAATAACATTAATGTGATCCCAACCGAATGGATTATAATTGGTTTAACGTTCTCCTGCAAAGAATAACACTTAATATCGAAAATAATTTCAATTTCAGTGAGCGAGACAGCGCTATGCGCAGTGTAGTGCGACGTCTCGCTTCCACAACCGCAACGGTACTGCTTTAAGAGTACATGGCACAGGTACAGAACTATTGACACTGATTTGTACTGAAATTAATTTACTTACTCTTTGATATATCTGCATGTCTATAAAAATTTGGACATAAGTCAGAGTCCGTATGAAAGTCGATGAGAAATGGATGAATACCTGAAAATTAAATGTACATTGTTTTTTTTGAGTTTCTGTATTTCGCTCAGTATCTAGTCATGGCCTCCTTTATAACGTGTCAAAACTTCAGAGTTGTTTATACATATACAATCATTTTGTCTATAACTTAAATGTGGATGTCAATATTACCATAATATTATAGTTCTTGCAATCTTTCATAACTAAGTATATTCTGAACATAATTACTAATAACATAATTATACAAAATGAATTTACTATAAATCCCGACGTTTTCTTCATCAGATGCCAAGCCTTGCTAAGTAATTTCAGGACTTCCATTAGTTCTTTTAAAAGTGATTCTTTATCCAAAGTAATTTCATCATCATCATCATCGCAACCAAAATTTAGATTTTCAATACATTTCCTCCATTTCTTAGTTTTATTCAATAGCAAAGTCAGATATATAATGATTTCCACTATTTGTGTATCAATAATTATTGATACGGAAATAAGAACTCCTCGGTAAGACAACAATAAATGTTCGTAAAAGAATTTGAATACAACGAATGTTAAAAAAAAGTAACAAGTAAAATTGTTAAAACCCATGACATTATTCTAAGGATCTTCAAATCTTTACTGCTGTGCAATCGCCGGTGTATGGCGTTCAAAGTAGACAGTAACAAAACACTATCAGAGCTGTAGAACAAATTAAAAAAACAAAATAATAAAAAGGACATTAGACACTGCAAATAAGATATGATGTAAGAATATCTAGACAAACTGAAACTCGTAACATGTATCACCAAGTAGTAACAAAATACGTAAAAACAACTGACGGTTAACGTAACTAAAATATTTTTTAAAGAGGCTTGTTGAATGCGTCTATCCTTAATATTATATTTTCGAACCCCAGCAATTGTGTCAATACAGTAAACAGGAAAAATTATATCCAAAATTTCTTTAACTATCATTGCCTCCATTTTATATTTGAAATGTAAAAATTCCATAGAATGTCACGCTACTTATGGGCACTTAAAGATATATTAAGTTTCGAACGTTTATTAAAGTCGTCAGAAAGTGTATTGTGTTATAGATTCTGCCTTTATAATGGATGACAACATTGTTAATAGGTTCTGTAACGATAATTGCCTAGATACTAATACTGTTAATGCATTTATTTATAGTAGTGATATGGTCATAGCTCTGCAGCTAATTATTCTATTCTGTCATAGTTCTTATTAACACAACAACTTAGAACAGACGATATGCTGAGCTCTGATTCATCTTATGGTTACCTAACAAATACAGTAAAATAGCAATTTATACCACCAGAGGGTGGCCTAGAAATGAAGCGCTGCCTGCAAAATGGGTTTCGATCTCCGAACTTCTCACAAAACCGAACGGAATTCATCAGCCATATAACACCCACATTGCGAAAAGAGTTCCATTAGACCAAATAAGAAAGTATTAGTAGTGTCGTGATAAAAAAGAAAAGAACTGCGTGAAAAAAGTGCGGAATAAAAAGACCGATTAAATTTTAATAGAACTTTAAAACTCATAACAGACAAACAAAGCGATCTTGGTAAGTTTAAATAAATAATAATCATCAGTGATGGAATGAAAACTAAATAGTTGTAGATTGTCGATCTACCGATCTAATGTCTGTAGGTATAATAAAAAAAAACATTGTTTTGTTTATAGACTAATAATTGGATTTTCGTTGTACCCAAATCATGGATCCCCAGATGTTTGCCCCAGATTTTGGGGCAATAGCGGAATCTTACAATGTTGACCAAAAAGCTATCTAATTATCTCAAAAATTTCCGATTTTTGAGATAATGATTAGTGTGTCCTCATGGCATCTTTGCAGGGTCTAGCCTATGCCATTGACAATTACTATCTAGAATAATATATTTTATTTATTTTTTATAAATTAAGTATAAGATTTATAGGTATTCGGAAATGGTGAGCACGTCTCACCCAGAAATAGGTACTATACAACTATTATGAACGGAAACGTGTTACAATACAATAACTATTTTAGATGTTCAATCATCAATTTAACACTATGTACTCGTATAAGTCCCTAATGATATAAATGATATTAAACTGAAATCTAAAATCGCCAATCCACAAGTTTGCAAGCCTGGTGATCAGTCCTAGTGCCTTATCTAAATAAGAAAAGAGGTGTGTCAAACAGTAGAACAGGTGGCGCAAGTTGGTATTGTTATATTATATTTGAAGCACCCGCCTGCTCAAAAAGATGGTCCAATATTACTATTGACACCTTAAGTTAATTGAATTTGTCTAAGAACATTCAAGTTTGACTTGTCTAATTAATTACATATAACACTGAACAACCATACCTTGTTGCTTTCTCCTCGAAGTAATACAATTTTTTTATTTTAATCAACTTGAAACTGTTCTATTTTACAAAATAAAATAAAATATGCCAATACTGTCACTGTTAGCAAAATGTAAAAGAAAACCAAAAAAACCGGATCTGAAATTAGTATCAGTCCAAGAAAATGAGAACAATGGAATGCAAAGCGTGATTGATAGAGAGTTGCAATCAATTATAAAGCCACTGAATTTAATGCAAGCTGTAGTTGCCTGTGCTAAATACAAAATCAAGGACGGTATCATTACCAATAACAGTCTTTGGTATAGCGTCATTTCTCTCATTGTGACTCTTACTATTATTGCATTCAATGATTTCCGCATTATCTACGTCTTTTGCATAGATGAATGGAACAAAAAAATCAATGGAATACTACTTAGCTACGTTAGCGCTACCTTGGATGTCACCTGTTTTTCTTTTGGCTACCTCTTGAACTACTACACGAATGTAACGCAGAGGTTCAACAATGTGTCTTTCATCATTAAAATCCAGAACGTCAACCGAATATTCAAGAGCCATCATAAGAATTCTAATTATTTCAGTTTATATAATTGGATATGTGTCATTATTTTATATAATTTCTATGTAATTTGGATCACTTCATTCTACTTGACTTTTGACGATGCCATTGTTATACAAAGTATTACGATTTTATTTTATGTTGCTTTCGATATGAATATGTTGTATGCTTCGAGAATCACAAAGTTAATGTCTAGAACTCTCAACATATGGAAGGAAGAAGCATTTGCAAAAAACATGGAAGACTCAGACAGTGACTTGTACTGGAATAAAATATTTCACTTATTTAATGAAATTTTGCAAGCGTACCAATTATTTGAAGCGGCTTTTAGACATCAGGTAAAATCGCAGCCTTTTTATTCATTAACCAATAAAAGTAAAAGGTTAAATATTGTATATCTATCTTTTCAGGTTTTATTTTTTATTGTATACACGTTCTTTCATGGTATCGTAGATCTAGCCATATCCACGGAACTGAGGATAAGATCGTGTAAAGACTTGAAATCGGTAAGTAATTGAGTCTAAAAAACTATATATACAAAAAACAGTAACGACCCATTTAACATTGTCAAAACATAATTAATCATATCTAATCTTCTCATTATTTTCATTTTGTCATTTATTCCAGTTCATCTGGTTTATATTCCTGCCTATAACATGGGTCTTCAAAGATATCGTCTTAATCATATATTACAGTCTAGAGACAGAAAGGTTCTACACAGTAATGCGAGAAGTACGATGTGCGAGTATTCAACGAAGGTGTTCTAGATCATGTTCAGGTGACACTAGAATTATGAATACCAATGTTTAAGGAAGTACTGCTTAATTTTGTAACATTGATTAGTGATTATACTTAAGTATGTGAAGATTGTTAAAACCCTGCAGTACATCATGTGGGATCATTTGTCCTTTTGAAAGCCAGTAAAGGCAAAAATAGTGTTCCCAACAAAAGTTTTCATTCATCTGGACTGTTTCATCTTTGTTACTACTTAGACTCAAAAAATGTGATGAAGTTGTTTTTTTTATTCCACAGCCAGTCAAAAGAGGTTCTGCAAGAACATCCAGCGCATGCAGGATGCTGGTTTCAGGAAGATGAGCGCGTGCGGCGTGTTCGTTGTTGAAGCTGCTTTACCTTTACGCTTGTTTGCAGTTATTGCTAACTATATCATAGCAATAAAACAATTACAGTATCCATGGTTATAATAACCTTAAAATCAATTAACAAAGTTATTAACAAAAAGCTTTATCAAGGATAAGTATTATGAAAAAAGTATGTTTGTTTATTGGCTTGAAAATAAAATAAGTAATTCACTTTGGATATATTACTATTAGTCTATAACTCAATCAACTTTGAACTGTCCGTCGTATTGAACATGTCTGAAACCATGAAAAATAAACAAAAACCGTGAGAGGTAACCCTGAAAATAATTAAAAGTAAAACAAATAAAAACAAACGTCGCTATAATGTAATTGACGAATATCTCCAAGCAATATTGAAACCATTCATGCTATTTAATTTTTTATTCAAGCTATTTTTTTTCTGCCAAGTACAAAATTCAAGATGGATGATCGTTCCAAATGATTTACGTTACAATAATATAATTTCATTTGATGGAACGCTTACAATTCTTACAATCTGTAATGTATCTACCGCGGCATTGACGACTTATTTGACAGTGAGCATAACGACTCAGCTTACGAAATTTTCTTTTTTTTATTTGGCTTCCCACTGCTTTTTAAATCTGAATTATAGGTTCAACAATGTCTTACTAGTTTTAAAAATTCAAAATATGCACAGAATTCTCAAAATTTACAAGAATAGTTATAATAGCTTCATCCTCAGTAATCCGAGTTACATCATTGCTCTGAACAGTTTTTATATCTCTTGGATAGTCATTTTCATTTTTATTTATAATGTAAGTAATTGATGTAAACATATTGTATGCTGCAAGGATTATAAAGGTCTTGAATAATCTATTAAGGTTTTGATTGAAGATATGCAAAGACCGGTACAGGAAGAAGATATTGAAAATGATTATAATTGGAATAACGTATGTGATGTTTACACGGATATGTTAGCAGCTTATATAAAATAGTGGATCAATCTAGCCAACACCAAGTAAGTGGATAGTTTAATGGCTTTTATAATAAAAATAAAGTACGTCTAGTAGCATCAATGATAAAAAACTATTGTATGATCTAGTGGGAGTTACAATTCTCAGACCAAACAAATGATAGTCAGAGCAAACGAAAAGAAATTAAGGAATCCGCTTACAGATACTGTCTTCAAAAAATTGCGTATTTTTTCTATTATCATATACCTAATTGAGTTAGTGATTTTCTCGTTTTGACTGCATTTTCCAACAGTGGCATTTCGTTTACTTGTAAAGTCTTATTTTTGTTCTTACACCCATTTGTTACAGATTTTAATGCATATTGTTCACACGTTCTTACACACCTTGATTGATATAGCGCTGGACCTCAATGAGAGGTACGACTTATGCACCAATGTGTCCGTAAGTAATGACTTCAATAGTTATATTAACAACTTATTTGGCACTTCTTAGATATTGCCAGCATTTATCACTCATTAGGTATTATCTAAAAACGGTAAAACTCTAACGTAGCTGTGATGTCATACGTGTTTGAAAAGCGTCTTACATACTTTTTCAAGTAGGAATAGTCATTCAGCTTTACGTTCATAGTTATCTAATTCCTGGACACTGTTCCACACCTGACTCGCAGTTTTAAGGATTAGCGAGTTCCAACAAAAATTCTTCACCATTATTGACTAGCCTGTTGGTCTAGTGGTTAGTGACCCTGACGGCTACACCGGAAGTCGTGGGCTCAATTCCCACGTAGAACAAAACTTTGTGTAATGAGCATGATCCCTTGTTCTGTGTCTGGGTGTAATTTATCAGTAATATGTATTATGTATTTAGAAATATATGTATGCTAATCAGTTGTCTGGTTACCATAGTACAAGCTTTGCTTTGTTGGGGATCAGATGACCGTGTTTGGTTTTTCCCAGGATATGAAAAATTGTTTTATATTATGAATGTTTTTTTGATTTTAATTTTTCCAGTTTATTATAGCGCTAGTAATATTACCATTGGGATAGCTTATAAAGGATATACTCATGGTGATAGATTTGAGCGTGGCGAGCGAAAGATTTTACTCGGTCATGGCAGAAGTTAAGAGTACCTGTATACTACAGTTGAAGTCTGAAACATGTACAGGTATGTAGTGTGCAAATAGAGAGAAAAGTTACTAAAGCTTCACGAAAGTTCTAATACAAAAATAATAATCTGTTATTACAATAGCATTAACAGAGTAATTGTATAAGAATTTTTGTTTGAATTTAATTTGACTGCCATAATTTTCGTCTGTCTTTTACTATGTGTAAATGAGACAGTTACAAATAGCCTAAAAATTTGTTTAGTTGCTAAATTTTTAACAGATTCTGGGTCAATATGTTTAAGTCCGGTGAAGCAGTCAAACAATAACTTTTAAACTATCGCGCGGTATGTTTATAGTAATATAATTGTCATAATAACTTTTAAACTATCGCGCTGCATGTTTATAGTAATATTATAGAACGGGGATTAGCGCGTACATGCTTAAATACCTTTAGGGCTTGACGTTTCGACCGGGTTACACAGGCCGTGGTCGCAAGCAGACTCATCAAGTCTGCTTGCGACCACGGCCTGTGTAACCCGGTCGAAACGTCAAGCCCAAAAAAGTTATTTATGCATGTACGCGCTTATTCTCATGAATTATATTACTTCTTATTCTTCTTCAGCCTGTAGTCACCCATAGTCGGGTATCGACCAACGACCCAACGGGTGGGTTGTCTCCCGACTTTTCGACGTCCCATCCAGGGTCCACTCCACTCAGCAACCTTAGAGGTCCACCTGCCATCTGTTCTGCGAGCAATATGGCCAGCCCATCTCCTCTTCAATCTGGACACTTTTAGGGCTATGTCGATCGCTTTGGTTCGTTCCCGGATGGTTGTGTTTCGTACGCGGTCCAAGAGTGATATGCCCAACACTATTAATTATATTAATTATAATACTAGAAGCAGTCAAACCCTGCGTTTAGGATAACTGCATAGATCTCTTCATCTTTTTCTCATGACTATGTCTAGCATCATGCTAAATTTCGTTATTCACGGTAGACGGGAAGTACCCGATAAGTTTTAAATTTTTCGGCAAAGCGTCAAAAAAGGCTGCATTTATCAAATGCATTGACCTTGACTTTTTATTGCAATAAAACGATAGAACCACGCATACGTTATCTTGACAGACAGACGGAAAACCAACTAATCTTATAGAGGCTCCTTCGTTCTTAGAAACATCTACACATAAAAAATCATCTTTAAGCTATATTTAGATTGAGATTATAAGAACAAATCAACCTGCCAAGCGGTCCATGTGTTAGTTGACGATATTGTCCAAAACTTAAATAGTCACAGGAAAGTTCTCACTATATTTTTGGATCTTGCGAAAGCATTTGACACGGTTCCCGTTTCCACTCTTCTGCTTAAACTTGAAGGTTTGGGTGTCAGGGGTGCACCACTAGACTTATTCAAGAGTTATCTTACAGATCGGTCACAAACAGTCATTATAGATGCCTACAAGAGCGACGAACTTCCCATTCAGTACGGCGTGCCACAGGGTAGCGTTTTGGGGCCCACACTCTTCCTAGTGTTCATTAACGACCTCTGCAATCTCGGAATTCCAAACGCTAATATAGTCTCATTTGCAGATGACACTGCCATCACTTTTCCTGCTAACTCATGGTCGGAACTCCAAGCCACTGCCCAAAAAGGCTTCAATTCTGCCTTGCAATGGCTCTCTTCTCACACCCTGACCCTTAATACCACCAAAACTAAATTTATTAGCTTCTCCATTACCAACTTCTCACAACCAAGAACGTCCATTACACTAAAAGCTCACTCTTGTACCACGCAAACCCAATTGAATTGTCAATGCCCTACATTAACCTCAGTGGACCAAATTAAATACCTTGGCGTAATTCTGGACAAAAACCTTAATTTCAAGTCTCACATTAACACTCTTTCCGGCCGCATACGCAAGTTAATGTACATTTTTAAAACCCTACGATATGTAGCGAACCCATATATCATCCGAACCGTATACTTTGCACTGTGTCAATCTATACTAATCTATTGTATTTCTTGTTGGGGTGGTGCTGCAAAGACCATTCTAAATCCTCTGGAGATCGCACACAGGGCTATTCTGAAAGTGGCCACGTTTAGAAACATATTATTTTCAACAACTGAACTCTATAAATTGTGTAACGTACTTAATGTTACACAACAATATATTCTGCACATAGTCCTATTACAACACATAAAAACCCCTTTCCGGCAAATCACCAAGCGCCGCAAAGACTTAATCTGCACTATTCCACCTGCCAATACGACTTTTATTAAAAAATTATTTCTCTACCTTGGCCCATCACTTACAATAAAATTAACGCAATAATTCATATATAATAATATGGCTCAACTTACTTTAACTGCAAAAAGATTGTTCGCACACACCTACAAAAACTTAACTATCATGAAACTGAAGTGTTCCTGAATAAATGATTTTACTACCTATGTTACACATCCATCTATCACAACACACTTACACCAAAACAAACACCACACACAAATAAAATGATCACACACCAAATACAATAACAAACACACATCACACACACACACACACACATACACACTACATAATAACACTGCACACTTTTCATTTGACTGCCTCGTTGGCCTAGTGGCGCTAAGCGCGACTGCTACGCTAGAGGTCTTGGGTTCGATTCCCAAGTCTACCAAGATGTTATTGGGTTTTTCTACGAAATTCTCAGTAGCAGGTCGGAGTTTCGATTTGTGCCCGGTTAGTGGCAATAGGCTCGCCCCCTATTACATGGGACTTAAACATACCGGCGAACTGTGGGTATACATTGGTACACCTCTGCCTAACCCTTCGGGGATACAGGCGTGATGGTATGCTATGCTATGCACTTTTCATTTTATATTTTTTCTTTAGCTTAATACCGGCTAGAATTAAGAAAAGTATCCTATTGTTACATTTACCGGCAGTACATTTCAATTTTAATTTTATTTTGTACAATCCTTCATCATCATCATCATTTAGCCAATCATAGTCCACTGCTGGACATAGGCCTCTCCCAATTTGCGCCACAACACCCGGTACAATCCTTAATATTATGTTATTTTGAAACCATAACACGTGCTACAATTTAGTCATCCACTAAGATTGGGGGCCAGAACTGTATTTCCTAAACACAGGCTATTCTGTAGCCTATCTAGGAGAACGTATAAATCCAAACAATTATCAAAATTACATAAATAACTCACTAAGTCAAATAATAGCGTGGCTCAATAGCAACAATCTTGTTATTAATTTAACGAAAACTAAAATTATGCATTTCAATCAAAGATCTAAAATGTCAGATATTAATGTTGAATATGATAATATTAAAATAGATGAAGTTAATAATGTAAAATTTTTAGGTATAACAATAGATGGTAAATTAAATTGGAAACCACATTTGGATGTAATTTGTAAACGCCTAAATAAAGCTGCATATCTTCTTTTTCAACTATCCAGAAAAGTAAATATTGAAACTCTAATAACTGCTTATTATGGACTGGTAGTTTCAATTTTGAGATTTGGTTTAATATTTTGGGGACAGTCAACTGATAGAGAGCTAGTTTTTAGGATGCAGAAGAGATGTATCCGTTCAATGTGTGATTTAAAACTACAGACAGTTGCATCCCATATTTTCAAAATATAAACTCCTAACTTTTCCATCACTTTACATTTTAGAAACCGCACTGTTTGTCAAGTCTAATCCACAACTATTTCCGAAAATATCTGATGCTAAAAAAATGCCCATGCGTTCACAATACATAAATAAATTATGTCACGTAAATTGTAAGACCGCTTTACTCAAAAAGAGCTTTTTTGGTTTGGCTCCAAGAATTTACAATAAAATTCCCACCTTAATCCAAGATCTACATCTTAGTAAATTCAAAAGGGCTCTTCAGGCAGTATTAACCGAAAAATGTTACTACTCTTTGGATGAATATTTGAATGATACGTCTCTGTGAATTGTATTTATTGTTGTTTGTTTTGTTTTTCTGATGATTTAATTGTTTTTTGTCAATTTAATGTTAAGTTAGTTTTTTTTTTTTTTTCTCTACTACATTTGTACGTCTTAATGACAAAACATAGCGTTCTAATTATACATACATAAGATCTTTATTTTGTCAATACCTATGTTTTACAAATAAATACACTCGAGAGCAATGAATCCGGGTCACTTAAAGAATGTTAAAAATCTCGGAAACTAAAAATGATAGGTTAATGCAATAAATTGTATTTAATAGACAATGTAATACTCCTTAAATGAAAGTAAAAAAAATATGAGTCACCATACATTTTATTAACACAAAATTACATAAAGAAAAAAACTGCTGATCTCTCCTTAAAACAAAAATAGGAAACATGAAATTTTTGAACTTTATTACGATTTTCTTGAATTTTAATACTTCGTATTGCCTCCTCGTGCTTCCATTACTGCGTTTACGCGGTTTGGCATGCTGTACACCAAGTTCCTTATACGATTTTGGGGAATATTCTCCCATTCCTCTGTGAGAGCAATTTTGAGCTCACGAAGCGTGATTGGGGGAGGGTTTCGTTGTTTTACGCATCTGCCTAGCTCGTCCCAAGCATGCTCGATTGGGTTGATATCCGGGCTGCGCGCTGGCCACTCCATACGAGTAATGTTCATCTCTTGAAGGTAGTCATACACAATCCTACCTGTATGAGGTCGGGCATTGTCATGCATAAATATAGCATCCTCACCTAAATTGACCATAAATGGACCAACGTGATCATTGAGGATTTCTTCCACATATCTTTCGCTAGTTAAAGAGCCGTTTTCTATGATCACCAGCTCTGTGCGACTTTCAGAAGAAATTCCGGCCCACACAAGTACAGACCCACCACCGTAGGCTACTTTTTCTTCGATGCATGCTTGCTTGAATCTTTCCCCTGGTCTTCAATACACTCTGTGTCTTCCATCGTGCTTGTAGAGCATAAATTTTGATTCGTCGGAGAACATAACTTTTGACCAATCTTCAATACTCCAATTTACGTGGCTCTGGGCATATCTTAGTCTTGAAATACGATGCCCACGCTCCACTTTAGGGCCGTTTGCAGGTCTAAGGGGTTTTAAGTTAGATTCAGCAAGCCGACGTCTTACTGTCCATGCACTTGGGTTACTTCCTCCGAGGCGTCGAAACTGATTTGTGAGTTCAGTTCCTGTGAGAAAGCGATTTCGAAGCATGGTGTTCACCAAGTATCGGTCTTCTCGTGCTGTGGTACACCTGGTTCTGCCCGTTCCTGGTCTGCGTAGGTTAGAACCAGTTTCTTCGTAACGTCGGAGAACTCTTTGTACTGTTGACAGCGACACACCGACAGTCCTGGCTGTATCGCGCTGACTCCGGCCGGTTTCCAGCATTGTAAGTATTCTGGTGCATTCTTCAGGCGTAAGCGACATAATTTCAGCTTGAATAATGAATATAGAGCACTATCAACATGGTTTATGTACCCACATAAATGACAGATTACAAACAAAAGCAAAACCAAATGCTGTAATTTCGTAGTTCCATCTTCGAAAGTGGCCCTTTTTCAAATTTGATTTTTTTATGATATAACTTTACAATAACTAAGAAGTTTTAATACCTTCATTTAAGGAGTATTACATTGTCTATTAAATACAATTTATTTCATTAACCTAGCATTTTTAGTTTCCGAGATTTTTAGGATTCTTTAAGTGACCCGGATTCATTGCTCTCGAGTGTATATTCTATTCTATTCTATTCTAACAGTACTCAACCCATTAACTAGATTAATATTTACTCTGTGCCTGCCTATACTGTACTAAAACTACTTTGTCATGTAATCTAGTCCTAGTTACACAATAAAATATTATATACTAGCTGATCCCCGCGACTTCGTCCGCGTCAATTTCTGTTATTATGACCACGATTAAGAAGTTAAAAAAAAAAGTATTTCTGCGTAAATGATAATTATATATAATTAGTATAGATTATGTTGATAAAACTCTGTAGCAAATAATTGGCAATAATGCATTAATTTCGACCAAATGATTACCTTAAAAAAGGTTATAGTGAGTCAATTTTAAAAGATAGACATATACTGTCGCAGACATTTTTTTAGATCATTCAAAGAGGAACAATTCTTTCATACATATATTTTGGGTAACTCGAACCGTTTACGCAGCGCACGCAACGGAAGCTTTCAAGTATGAATATTTTCCCCCGTTTTTGTGACATTTTTCACTGCTGCTTCGCTCCTATTGGTCGCAGCGTGATGTTATATATCTTAAAGCCTTCCTCGATAAATGGACTATCTAACACAAAAAGATTTTTTCAATTCTAACCAGTACTTCCTGAGATTAGCGCGTTCAACCAAACAAACAAACAAACTCTTCAGCTTTATAATATTAGTATAGAAGATATAATATTAGTATAGATAATGCATTAATTTCGACCAAATGATTACCTTAAAAAAGGTTATAGTGAGTCAATTTTAAAAGATAGACATATACTGTCTCAGACATTTTTTTAGATCATTGAAAGCGGAACAATTCTTTCATACATATATTTTGGGTAACTCGAACCGTTTACGCAGCGCACGCAACGGAAGCTTTCAAGTATGAATATTTTCCCCCGTTTTTGTGACATTTTTCACTGCTGCTTCGCTCCTATTGGTCGCAGCGTGATGTTATATATCCTAAAGCCTTCCTCGATAAATGGACTATCTAACACAAAAAGATTTTTTCAATTCTAACCAGTACTTCCTGAGATTAGCGCGTTCAACCAAACAAACAAACAAACAAACAAACAAACTCTTCAGCTTTATAATATTAATATATATTATATATTATTATTATATATTTGCATAAGAAAACTACCTATATCCTTCCTATTGGTTCAAAAGACTTTAGCGCTTAGGCAAATGAAGTGGCTTGGCCGCTTCCTTACGAGAAGATAAATATTAAAAAAAGAATTACAATAAGAAATAAATTAAAAAGAAAAAAAAAAAAAAAAGAGCAAGAATGATTGCTAAGTAACGACCAATATAAAAACAACAAGTCAAAGTTAACGTTATCGTCAATAACAAGACGTCAAAAAAATAATTAGAAAAGTAATTAACCTTATCGATGATAATTACGAGTGAACACATCTTTAATCATCTTTAATGATCATGTGTCACTATAGACATGACAAAATATAACAATAATATTATAGTTCATTACATAACCAAACAGTGGCCTGAAACAGTAACCTATTGACACAATGTATCTCAAAAAAACTTATCGAATGTTTTTCAAAAATAAAAAACAAAATCGAACAAACTACAGAGTTAAAAATCTATTAAACAACGAAGTTGACAAAGAGCTCCAGTTAATTCTCTTACCTTTAAATCTGATGCAATTTTTCATATTTTGTCCAAAATATATCATAAAGAACAACTTAATTACGCCCAACAGTTGTGTCCCGAAAATCGTATCAATATTCTGGGTTATCGTCTGTTGTTGCCATTTTGTGTTTCGGGTTTCAAAAGTCTGGTTTGAAAATACACCATTAAATTTCTATTTATTCATCGGCCACATAGACTTAGTCATTTACGGAATAAGTATTGCTATTAGCCACATTCTTAATCATCTTAATACCGATAAAAATGTTACATGTGTATTGAGCATTCAAGAAAGTTTTAGGTTTTTAAGAAAATATTTTGATGTTAAAAAGTTTATCATAGTAAATTGGATTAGTGTTATGGGTATATTTTGCTATAATGTCATACTTTACGTTGTTATATGGTATTTAATTATGATAGGCGCACGAACTTGGGCAAACGTGTTTTTCTGGATAATGATAATTTTCATGGATGTAAATATGGTATACGCCATTCGATTTATGACGTTCTTAAAGCACAATGCTGCTTCATGGAATAAAAAGTTTATTTCGACATTTCGTCATGACATCTACAAAAGCAGAACACACTGCGAAGAAATGTTTATGGTTTATAACAACATGTATATTTGTTATAAAAATTTCAAAATAGCCTTCGAACCCAATGGTTCGGTAGGTTGGACCGTCAATAGTCTGTAACTTGTATAATTTTGGGTTTACTGCAAAATTTTGACAAAACATTACCAACTATATCTGCTTTTAGGTACCGTTCCAACTTCTGGAAACTTTTACTCGCACAATCATCAATGTTCAAATTTGTATAAGATTATCTGAACTTTCAATGAACCATAGGACTTTCGTAAGTGTTTTACTCTTATTTAGTCCATGTTTTGAGTATACTCACCAATGTTCTAATGGCCGATTCTTTTTTTCTTTTTCTTATTAATTCCTTAAAATAAAGAATTTGATAGTGTGGCGATTGAATGAGTGTTCACTCGTTTGATGTAAATCGGCCTTTAATGGACTTCGTCTTTTGTTTGTGGATGTATTTTTTGCCCATTATAGTATATGGGCATTCAGGAACAATTTGATTTAGCATACTAAGTTCAGTAATGTTATAAGCTTATAAGCAAGAATGGTGACAATTCAGTTTTAACCCCCCAAATCATATAAGGCAGCTTTATTGTTAGCAACATTTCACCAAAACCAAAATGAACTAGCACAATACACTGTAGGCCCCGACTCCACCAAAATGGAAACGAGCGGAGCAGAGAAAGCTTCTCCGCACCGCTCTGCTCGTCTCCGTGTTGGTGGAGTCCGGGTCTTAAACATTATTTACTTGATTAGCTTGGGTTGCGTTATATGATTTCGAAAAGTAATACATAAACATAACACACCTCCAACAGTTTGACATAGCAAATAACCTAAGAACTAACCAAAATGTATATTGTTATTAGTGGCTTTCCTATAATCGTGTGTTTTAATTCGTTTTACTGTTCCACAGATATTATTACTAGACGCGGTTACTATGGCACCAGTATTTGTCAAAAATTATGGACTTCTTGCTTTGTTTAGTATGGAATGTGAAAAATTCTACAAAGCTTTTGGAATATCTTTGGACCTATGCACTTGTAGATTAAATTCTGAATGTTCAGGTACTGTGGAGGATATTTTTTATTGAAATTCCTTTTTTAGCACTTGCAAAAGGCGAGGGACTGTACACAATGGGAGCCAACAGACAGACGGCCTCGGTGACGACCCTCAAAGGCCTCGTCTAAGTCAAGGGAAGGTTTTTGTTCAGCAGTGGGACAGTATAGGCTAGTAAAACAAATGCGAATACATTAATAAACATAACTTTGACGTTCCTAAAAGTTTCTTCATTGTTTTACGTTGAAAAATTCGTCTTGATCTTTGCGGTCGGCGCTAACAGTTACCCTCCTGCTTTTCTTACTAATTTTATTGTACCCACTTAGCAACTGCTAGCGTACAATCAATATTGTTGCCTCGTTAAAGTGTGTTCCATTTCCATTGTTTTACAGAACATGAAAGAAGATTTTACAAGAATGTGATGCGTCTGTATAGATCGACTTTCAGCAAAGTTTGTTTGATGGGAATAGCCAGCGTGGATGCTGTACTGCTGCTGTTGTTACTACGATCAGTAGCTGATTACACCTTGGTGTTGTTGCAGTTTGCATTTCTGTAAACTTCCTTGCAAATAAAATAATGATTTTAAACATATTTAAGTTTTTTCAAGTACATTATTGACAAGTGAGTATTTAGCCAATATGAAGGCTTAAAGATATGACCATCGAATTTTCAAAGGTTTTTGGATATATAGGTTTCTAAGATTTGAGCTCTTAAGTCGTATAACGGTTAAAATAACCAAAAGAACCGGCCTATAAACACCGCACTGTTGGGCACAGGTCTCTCCCCATATAGAGAAGGAACATTGATCACCACGCTTGCTTTTGAAACGGTAAGGCGAACGATAAAATAAAAACAAATAAGTTTTAATTTCTAACATTTATATTTAAAATTAAATATTCAGTCACACCTTTGGGTAATATGTAAATTTTTACATATTACAATAAATAGAACTGCAATGAAACTATACAATATGTAGTAATAAGGCTCAAGAAATTTAACGTCAGAGAAGAGTCGATGACGAACAGACCACACGCACTCATTTTCCTGAAGGTAGCTTTTTGCACACGCTGTATATTCTTACAAACACGCCTCTGTGTATCTGTAAAGAAAATCGTCATTGTAATTTCCCCGAAACAGCTTATTTTGAGGTTTAAATAATGTCGTCGTTTACCATACAGCCATCAGTTGTCAAAAGGATTCACTATTTGATGACTCAGCTTCGTCTTGTGTTCGTGTAGATGGCACTAAAAGAATAATGTATTAGTACTATTGTGAGCCATGACAGCCATGACTGCCATGAGTGTCCCACTACAGGGCAAAGGCCTCCCTTCCCTTTTTCCATTTCTCCGTGTCCAAAGCCGACAAGGTCTTCTTCCGCTCAAAGATATCTAGTTCGTCTTTCCATCTCCTCTCGGGTCTGCCAAGAGATCTCATTTAATAACTAATTGTAAATTCGTATTATTATTATTTTGCTTTTATTTAGAATTCAATACTTAAATCTAATACAACAACAAACACTTACAACTATACTAAAATTTTAATTTAAAATTATTAAATAAAACTAACACGCGTCAAAAATTCTTCGCCATCCTTGTCAATGGCGGGAAACGTACCCAGAAGGCTGGCAGCATTGCCACGTTGAATGGCTATGCTGATTCTCTGTGCAAGGAACAAACCAGCTCTCTGATCACGACTTGAGTCGACAAAACGTTTTGAAAGTTCCTAAAAAAGATTTCGTTATATCACCTGAGCATGTTCTAGAAGCCATTCGTAAGATACAGGTGCTTCTTACATCAGACAAAGTTGAGTAAAATCTTTCGTTTTCCATGTTGAAATGAAATTGCAAGTATAAAGTTTTACTCATCCAAATTGCTGCTATAAGCACCATCGACATAGACTGGAAAAAAGGTTTATATGTATGTAAATACAAACTGAGATAGAACCTGTTTAAAAGTTTCATTTTCAATTAATGTTGCCAAGCCTCAAAAACCTTTTACCCCTTTCTATTATTAGCTGTGTAGTGGTCCGTGGGGCTCATATTGTGGTTACCAAACTGTGGCGAATGATGACCAAAATAAAATCGGAAAATAAATCTCATCAAATATTTTACAAGAGTCGCGCGAAGGTTGAATGCTCTGCTTAAGGGCCGGACACCAACAAAGCGGAGACGAGCAGAGCGAAGTGGTAACGAAGGACTATGGCTGCGGTTCCACTGAGGCGGAGTGGGGCAGATCGGAGACGAGCTGTGCCGCGATTCACCAATCACATGGCTTGAAACCCACATCTCTTACACTCCGCTTGAATGTGCTCTGCTCCGCTGGTTATTTTAAATCTCCGCTTCGCTCCGCTTTGGTGTAGTCCGGCCCACACTCATGAAATTTGATGAGAAGACACGCTTGAGAAGATTGTGCACGTAGTACTTACTTGCATCGGATTCAAAGCCAGAAGTTTTGAAATCTCAATTTGTTGCGATACAGTACGCAAATGATTGGACTGTGTACAAAGTAATCTGTAACAGATAGACTAATTACTGAAATGGACTAATATCTTAAAAGTAAAAGTATTAAAGATATGAAAAAATTCACGCTCGTGTACTTGTACTTGTGAATAATAATTTTGACTTAAGAATGTACTAAATGGTTACTTACTAGGTTTATGAAAGTTTTCTCTATTAGCTGATAAGCATCCAATATATCCATAAAAACATTAAATATCCTTATCCAATATGCCTCATTGTCTATCTCCCCGATGTATCCGGAATTATTTACGTTTTCAATCCATTTCTCGAGGCTATATCTTAATAGGTTTAGCAATATAGATGCACTAATGATATTTATGTCAAAGCAAATAATGAAATATATAGTCCCAAGGTCACACATACCACATGTATTGACAATAACACAAGTATAAATAAGCCAAAATAAAGAGAAGCTGTTTACAACGACGACTACAATCCAATTAATTTTGATGTATTTTCTTCCGTTAATTTTGAGCTTATTTTGAATGTTTTGAATTTTTAAAACTAACAATATGTGATTGTATCGATGTTTAAAGTTTGTGTAATAATTTACTGCACAGTTTGCGACATTGAAGACGGCCCTTTCGACGTAGCCCACCCAAATAAGAAAGGAGAAATCTTTCATTTTTTCATATGACAAATCTTGTAGAATACAATTTGCTTGGACAGCAATAAGAAATAAAAATCCAAGAAGCGAAACAAAGAAATAGCTAAAACTATTTGTTGTGATAACATCGTCCCGAATTTTATATTTGGCACAGAAAAACAAAGCTTGCATCATATTCAACGGCCTTAGTATCGATTGTAGCTCTTTACTCATCACATTATTTTCATTGGTTGATTCGACTTTTATTTTAAAAGAGATTATTTTTTTAAATCGCTTCAGAATTGATAACATGACGTCTGGTATCGTACGCTGTTCAACTTTAATTTAGATATAAAAGTAAATCGATAAGTGATCATTCATTAAGCGACTTGTTATAGTAATTAAGGAAGTAGAAAACCTAGTTAACGATAGAATTTAATCCATTTATATAAACTACGACTTCGACTAGCGACTTGGCTTTTCTCGTGAATAACGGCTTTGACTGCAATTGATATAATAGGTATTCATTACATTTTTAACGTGTCTTTACCCTGTATTTGATGTTAAACCAAACATTTACCGAGTGAACGGTGGTGAAAAAACTTTTGTAAAAGGTCAGATTAAAGAAGAAGCTTCCTTATTGCACACCAGCAGGTATCATGAAGAAAATAAGATGTCAATAGGAACTAAAATATAAAATAATTGTATAACATGTTTATTTAATTTGTTGCTAAACAAATTAACTAGAGAGGAGACTAATTCCGAAAAGTTACTTTAGGATCCCTTTTACTTTAATTTCATAACATTTCTAATACCCAAGAAATATTAGCAAAATGCATTTGAGTTTTAGGGAATATCCCTTTACAATTTCAAAGCAACACACCCAGATACTGAAAAGCAAAGTTTTGATCATGATTTTTTTTTTTAATTATTTATTCAAGTAAGTAAAAACACATAAATAGAACACGTAAAACAGAAGTCGTCTGCCAAACTGCGGAACAGTTTGTCGGCAGTGTTCTCGACATTTACAATCACTATTTTTATAACTATGGAACTATACATATTTTTACACTGTCTCTAAAAATAATAAGATGATAAAATGAGGTGCATGACGATGCATTTGTTTCGGCGACTTCAACCTCGATTTACTCAAACCGGACCGAACTACGACAACCTACACAAATATGATTAAAGAGACTGGATACAAGATACTAAATAAAACAAACAAAAAATATTCAACTAGGACTACTGGCACCACCAATACAATATTAGACCACGTCTGCTCAAACCTCTCGAAGGACGACTTCCACATGGCTGTCATTGAATCCTCTTTATCTGACCACAACCATATATACCTGGAACTAAAGAAATTCAAACGACCGCCAAAAAAAATTCATCACTACACAGCCGTTGACTACACAAATCTATACAAAGACGTCTCTAATACCAACTACATAACAACAAACGACGACTACCATGCTCTTGAGAGTTTCATAAAGGATAAAGTAAAATCAAACACAAAAAAGAAATCAAAAATATTAAACCTACCCAGAGACGATTGGATCAACAAGGAAATTACGAGAGAAATTGACAAGAGAAATATATTATGGAGAAAATCTAAAAGTCACCCAAGCAATAACGACTTCAAAACCGACTTCATAACAAAGAGAAACGAAGTGCAACACTTCATGAAGAAAGAAAAACGACAATATTACTTTAATAAATTCTCTAATTGCAAATCAAATCCTAAGAAGATGTGGTCCCTAATTAACTGTTTATCTAATAATAATCCGGTCACCCCCTGCAACATACCTAAGCTAAACGTAAACAACAAAATCATTGACGACCCTTTTGAGGTATGCGAAACTTTTAACAACTTTTTTGCGTCAGTAGGGAAGCACCTAGCCACTCAAATACCTCACAAATTTCACAATAACTTAACATACACCACAACAAACAATAACCCTACAGCAAACCGAATAGACACCCTCACGCCTTGTACTACGTCAGAAACCATAAAGATAATTGATAACTTAGACCCGTGTTGTAGCTCAGGCATTGATGGCATCACCACTAAAACTATTAAATGTATAAAAAACCTAATAGCGGACAACCTATCAAATTGTATAAATAACTGTTTTAAGACTGGTACATTCCCAGACACCCTCAAAATTGCAAAAGTCAACCCTATATACAAATCTGGCACAAAGTCAGATCCCGGTAATTATCGACCCATATCGGTGTTACCGGTTCTGTCAAAAATCTTTGAACGATTAATTTACACGAGACTTGAAAAATACCTAAACGAAATCAGTTATTTATATGATCGTCAGTTCGGTTTTAGACCCAAGTCCAACACCCTGTGCGCCACAATCGATTTAGTCACAACTATTAAAACAAATATTGACAAAAAAAACATTGTACTCGGAGTTTTTATTGACCTAAAAAAAGCTTTTGATACTGTGTCTCATAAAATCCTTTTATTAAAGCTAAAAAGCATTGGCGTCACCGGACAAATGTATAATATCCTTTCCTCATACCTAGACAATAGAAAGCAAATAGTTAAAATGGGAAACGCGTCTAGTGGACAATCATGTCCCATAGAATTTGGTGTTCCCCAGGGATCTCTTTTATCTCCCCTCTTATTTGCTATTTACAAAAATAATATAAACGACTTAGACTTAATTGGACAACTAACTTTGTACGCCGACGATACCTGCCTTTTCTACATCGGTAACAACATACACACCATTACAGCCGACGCTCAAAAAGACTTGGACATATTATATAACTGGTTTAGCTCCAATTTACTCACTATAAACGCATCAAAAACATCATACATGATATTCTCAGCTAAAAATAAAAAAATCTGTGACCACCCACCGTTACACATAAATAGCACTAAAATCATCAAAACTAACTGTAAAAAATACCTTGGACTTAGGCTTGACAATAAACTCACTTGGCAAATGCACATTGAATACATAAAATCAAAAATAACATCGCTAATGGGATCAATACGCGGGTACATAAACAACATTCCAAAAAAAATCCGCTTCAATATTTACAACTCATTAATTAGGTCACACATAAATTATCTTATCGAAATCTGGGGATGTGCTACAAAATCTACAATTAAAGATCTACAAATAGCGCAAAATAAAATAATTAAACTTCTATTCAACTACGATTACCACACTCCTACATCCGAACTATACAAAAACACCAAACTAATGAGCATACATCAACTTTATACATTTAATTCCTGCGTTCTCATTAGAAAAATTAAAAAAAAAAACTATACACACACAGTTATCCTTCAACACAAAAACATCCAAATACAGCCAAAGAAACCCTAACCAAATACAGACGTGCTGCCCGCGAACGCAATATGGCAAGAAAAATATAAAGTACGAAGGCGTTCAACTTTATAATAACCTGCCGCCAGACATTAGGAGCACATCTTCTTTTAACATATTTAAAGCCAAACTCAAGGAGTACGTCACTAACAATACAAAACTATTATATTAAGCTAGCGATATAAATTACGCACAATAATTTAGTCGTTCGATGTACCTACATTAAGAAAAAAAAAAAAAACTGTTAGCTACTGGACTAAATTTATCTTAGTTATGTATTTATTCGTTAAGTGAACAATGTATGTTCTTTTAGAATAAATAAAGAATCTTTGAACCGAGGTGGACGAAAGTCAAAACAAAATTAATGGCAAAATAAAAAAATAATAATTAAAAATTAAAAAAAAACACGCCTGCCATGTAAAAAAAATAAAAAACAAGTCAAATATTTGTCTGTGGGGTCTTGGAACAATTAACCGGAACCGCTCGAGCGATGATAATAACAGCACGGAGCGGCGCGCGTGCATGCTAGGCTGGCCAGCCAGCGCCCGCTTCACTTACGGACATTATTATCTTATATAAAAAATAATTAGGAGTCGTAAACTAAGGACACAAACCTAGGTAGTGTTTGCGCAGGACATTCTTTAGCACTTTTTTAGAAACAGCTTCAGTTGTAATTTGAATTGGCAATTCATTTAATATTGTTGGAATTAACCATTGCTGCGTCCTTTGGCCAAAGTAGTTATTAACCTTCGGAACTAGATATTTATTCCTATGTGCCGCTTTACGGGTTGGCCGGTTATATACTTTTTAACGAAGATTATCAATAATAATACAGGTACATAGTATCCTGGATGACAGTAAACAGGTACTAAGTAATACTAAAGAAAAGCAAACTGCAACAGAACTACAATGTGGTCAGTGAGTAGACCAAGTAACGTCATTGGTAGCACAGCATCCACGCTGGTCAGCCCCATCAGACTGACTTTGCTGAAGGTCGCTCCACAAAGACGCTTCACGTTCTTGTACAACCTTCTTTTATGATCTAAAACATAAACATACCATTAGAGACCAGTAGAAAATTAAGAAAGTTACTATTTTTTTTAATATTCATGTAATCTGTGAAAAGGCTGGTCGGATGTCCAAAAATGATGGCTAAAACCATATCGATCATGTCAGCTTTCAAATAAAAAAAACCATCACAGTCTGTCCACTCGTTTTCTAGCTAAGATGCCACATACACACAGACTCACAGACTGACTGATAGACTGACCAATGGACAAATACCACTATTTTTCCGCCGGGCATAAAAGATGTGAATTATAATAAAACTTAATTTTCTTTACAATACCTGAACCGTCAGATTTCAGTCCAATGGAGCACAAATCCAGGGAGATTTCCAATTCTTCATACAGTGCTTTACATTTCAAACTAAATACAGTTTGCAAAACTACATTTTTGATGAGTCCCGGATACATTAAACTCATTTGGAATGAAAACACCTGCAAAGGAAATAAAAAAATATAATTTAGTAATATAATAGAAAAACAGATAAATAAAAATATTTAACTGAAAACAAAAAAAATGGAGACAAAAGTAACGTTTCAGAAATACTTACGGGCAAATTAAGGTTAAGCATTTGTTTCACAAAGTAGGTAGTTTGTTGAACATGTATCAAAAAACGAAAAAACGTCTCAAGTAGGTGAAAGAGTACCTTAAATAAAAAGATTCAACTTTATAATCTTAGGATATGCTATTTGATTTCTATTAATAATGATGTTTAGGCTTAAAACTCACCTCCCGTAATGACACCTTAATTAACAAAGTCTAACAGACAGTGAAGGATTTTTTGAAATTCGAATAAATTCCAAAATTTTCATACATAAAAACCTCTTTCTAATATAGATTTTACTCTGCATCGGTAAGTAAAAGTTATAAAATGTCGTGTAAGACCTATTTTGTACTTACCAACGGTTGAAAAGAAAGTTTAAAATATTTATAACATTTTAAAATACTTTTAAAATCCTTAAACATCGTATTACAATAAGCTTCGCTACAGTACTTGCAGTTTGAATTATACAGCTGTTTGTTCCAGAAATTTATATTACACTTCAACAAGGTTATAAATCTGATTGTATAAAGCATGTTGATATCAAAAGAAATTATGGAAATCCAGTAGACGATATCCCAATTGACGAGAAATGGTATCGACAGCCTCGAAACTGTCCAGACAATGATGTAGTAACACAGCAAAGAAATAACAGAAATCCAATTACGTATGATAATGCTATGGATGCCTATTTCATTTTTGTAGATTTTGAAAAAGTTTTGGAGGTTTAAAACGCAAGAGATATTAAAACGAGTGTAGATATTGTTGATGGTATAGTTGATGAAGTAGCCAGTGGCGTAGAAAATAAGGTCGAAATGACTGACGAATCTGGTCATGAAGTCGCCAAATTCACTAAAACGGACAAGTATCATATTACATAAGAAGAGGTAGCAACAAAATACTATCCACAATATTGATGATAATTTAGCTAAAGACTTATTAGGAGTAATTATATTATTCTTGATACTATATTTTGGACAGACGGTAAGATATTGCATGAGGTTCAATGGCAAGAGGATTGACTGAACATTTTCGTCAATTGTGCTATCCAATGATTTTGCTGTATGGTTTATTCGATTTTGACGCTGGTTCTTAAACACCATTTTGTAAAAGTACTAGATACGAAGTCGCAGGTTAGCTGTAAAGCTAAAACCTACCTCATTACTCATGTCAAGAAGATTATAAATAAATTGTAGTCTATTATGTTCACTACATTATATAAAAGTAAGTAGATGTATTTAGGAGGAATGATTAGATTGTTTTTGTAGATAAGTTATTATTACCAGACTAGACAATGTGTTATTTTAAGGACTAAAATTACTTGATTGACTTTATCGAATTCCTAATCTTTATAAATTTAACTTTATACTTCTTAAATTAAATTTTACAGTGATATATTTTAATGATTTATAGGTACTGTTCTCACGGTATAAATTAAAGATAATATATTATCTTTATGACTAAAATTCTTAAAAGCTTCTTCTTCTTTTCAAATCGATGGTAATATTGTTCATTAAAATTTAAATTTGCTGCGCCCAGTAGTTGTAAAAGTTAAGCTCCCTAAATAAAACCATTATGTATGTACTTATTATGTATAAAAAAAGAGTTTTGGAGATCGGTCCACCACATGAATAATTTCGATAACATGAATAACAAAATAAACCACAGATAAATTGTGAACTTCCTCTTTTTGACGTCGGTTGAAGCGTATGTGTATTATGTACTGATTTTTACATGGTCTTGTAACTTGATAACCTCACTTAAGGTTCTAAAGGTTCGTCGGTACTGTAAAGCATAAAATTGAGGTTTGAATGGTGTTTCGTTTCTTTACACATAAAACACCTTTTTCAAGTACCTTTAGATTGATGAAGAACAGAAATAATGATATTATTCTAATAAGAGATTTGTCGTAATAGCATTCATGAAGGTGACATCGTCTTTATCGATAGAGACATAACCTATCAACAGAACAAATAAATATATGTATAAATAAGTATTGTCTACAAATTAATATTACCGAAAGAGTGGACAAAGTGTCCGGACACCTGCACTTTGGAGGACTTAAACCTCGCCAATGACGCTGCAGTTAGTGTGGCCAACTACTGGGCGCAGCGTATTTAAACTTTAATATACAAGATTACCATCGACTCGAAAAGAAGAAGTGGAAATTTTTGCCCTTTGTACCATGTTAAAATGAATAGAGCCGTGTTCTTAAATAACGACTTGCTCACCATTTTTTATCCTTTTTACTTTGTTAACACTATAGGCTGTGCCCGAAAATATAATGTCGACAAAAATTATGTGCAAGAAGTCTCCCGGAAAAATATTGTGTTCGCTTCCATAATGTTATGTATTTTAACTTGTTGTTTTACTATCATTCTTAAATATGTAATTTTCCTCGTTTCTTCTAGCTTATTCTATTTTATTTATTTGAAGTATTTTGCAACTTTTGTGGCTGTATCTATTTGCAATCTGTACTACAGTGAAACCAGTGTGAATTTATTATCAATTCTGTACAGGATAGACTCGCGATTGTATTGCAGTAGGGATTTGAAGAAGTTTAAACTAATGTCATGGGTGTCAGGGACTACACTAGTAGCCATTTATGTGTTCCTAATACTATTTTACTTATTCTATGATAAATATACACCTCTTAAGTTAACTTAATTACAAACCATGACTTGTATGTCAATGGTGACTGCTAAAACTAAATTATGGACAAAAAAAATTGAAAGACTAAACTTCAGTAATGATGATGAAATAAGATGGTACATAGAAGCTGCATTGCAAGAGTTATTTCAAACATTACGATTATTGAAGAAATCTTGGAAATACACAAGGACAGCATCTGGATTTGTGGTAAATGTAACTAGATGATTTAACATACTTTAATAAATGTATAAAGATTACATGGCATTAAATGACCTTTTTTTTGCGGGGTGAAAATCTAATGAGTTCGACCCACGTCGAGGGCACGACGTGGAGATATGTCGAACTTGCACCGACTAAAAACACTCCGGTCCCCTTCTCGCCTTTGCTGGAGCCGCGGGATCGCTAAGCATTCTCAGCGCAGGCGGCAGGCGACGGTCTTTTTAGGACTCCTTCTAGAGGGGTGGGTGTAAAGTGCCCACCCCACACGACTGGTACACGTTGGGGTCGGGTACCAGTCTTACCGGATTCAGCTGAATACCGTATTTTACATGGAGCGTTACATGGAGTATTACATGATTACAAGTACGTCTAAATCCACAATACGAGACCCAGTGGTAGTTAGTGTGGTGAACTTGACCAATCAGATTCAGGCAGTCAATCCAGTCTAAATTTGTTTTTAACTATTTTTAAAATGATGATTTTTTTATTAAAATAAATAAACTCTATAAATTTTAATAAGGGCAAAAATCTACTGCATAACTACGTCAATCTTAACGGGATCAAGGATAGTCCCTTGAGGTATCCCTAAAAAAATACTTTCATTATTTTATTCCGAAAATTAATCCAATAAATTAATTGTTAATTAAATAAGTAAAAGTAATATTTGCGTCAATCAATTTTATTATATTTGTATTTTAATGTCCACAATCGATTCATTAGGTTCTGAAGTTCCGATAACTGTGTAACATTGTCATGTGACAGCTACTATCACTAATGAAACCTACATTTTCAGTAGAAAATGTTTATTCATAGTCATTCGAAGCTATAAGTTATTGTTTTCATGAATTTTGAAAAAAATATACCCATCAAAAGAATAATAATTTTATTAGTCACAATTGAAAGTTCTGAATTAAAAAAAGATATTTCAAATTCGTTCTGCACGGTTTTGTGATTTTTGTGCTGTCAAAGTTTAAAGAACAAAAGAGTTTTGATAAATTAGACGAAAAAAAGATGTTTTCGAATATGAATTGGAAAAGGAGAAGGAATAATAGAGTGGAAGTATTACTGGACAACACGGTTGACAAAGACATACAATCGATGCTTTTTCCTATAAACTTGATGCAGTATTTAATCCTTAGTCCTAAATATCGTCTCAGAGATAATTTTATTACTCCACATACAGATATTTCTAGCACTGTAGCAACGTTTGCTGCATTTGCTTACATAGCTGTTTATGTGTATCGTACTTATTGGCTATACTTTGATGAAGCTATACGTCAATCTTTAAATTTTATCTACATCTTCTCCTTCGTTGACATTTTCTTCTACACCTTCGGTTTCATAATGAATTTCATTTTGAATGTCGTTCAAACTCTTGAGAACATTAGATTCGTCTTAATTTATCAAGAAGTTCATAGATTTCTCAACTCCAGAACCCAAAAACAAAGCATTTTGAAGTGGTCTGCCATTTATAATTGGACGATTCTGCTTCTTATTTTCTGTTTTTATTTCGTTTTCGTGATATACATAAATTTTAGAGTAATAACAGTCATTACAGCTTTCATGAATTTAGTTTTAATTTGTTTTGATGCCAATGCCTTTTACTCTATTGCGTTATTAAGAATGTTAATAGACGAGCTGGTCTTATTGGATAATAAAATTCGAAGCTTACAAACGAACAGTATGGGTTTCAACGATGCCTATTGCAAAAAGATATTTCAGACATATGCTAATATACTGGAGTGCTATGATAATTACGTCATGTTATTCCAGAAATCGGTAAGACTGAATGGAATAAAGAAGGTTTCATAAGCAAAAATGAAAAAGTTTTAAAATTTACTCTACCTATTTTAGATATTGTTTGGGACCGTTGATATACTATTTCATGGACTACTTAATATAGAAACTGGAATTGAAATGTGTAGATTAACCAATTTTGCATATTTCTTTGTGAGTATTATATTCTTTTATTTTAATAAATCGAATATTGAAGATGTCTTGAAAATTGATAATACATGCCAGCCATATACTCTTTCTTCTAGACCTTGGTATTTTTATCAATTCCTGCATGGGTGATCAAGTCTTTGATATTGCAAATAATATTGAGCATCAACTGCGAAAAATTCTACTCTGCAATGAACAATATTCAACTAGCATGTTTAATAATTTTGACCACGAATTGTTCAGGTACACCTACATTATTTTAAACTTGTGACAATGATTATTTACTGCTCAATTATTTCAGTCTTCATCATCATCTCTCTGCCCTATTTCAAATTATTTGGGGTCGGCGCAATGCGTATGCAGCTTCCATTCGACTCTACAATTCGTCATCTCAGAATTCATTCCTTTCTTTGTCATAGCATTTTTCACACAATATAGGTACCCATTCACATTTTATTATTTCAGTCTTATTTACCTTTAATAACGAACAAAAATTCTGAATGATAGATAGCCTCTACTTAATTCTTACCTAAATTCTTCATGCCACTTTTAATCCTTTCCTATTATATTATAATATTATTAGTTGTCTCTATATGGGAAAAGGCCTGTGCCCAACAGTGGGACGCTTATAGACTGTTGTTTTTTTATTTAGTATATTATAGTTAGTGTATGTGTTACACGGTTGAGTGAGCATGATGATTTGTGGTTTTTGCTTTTCTTTATAAGAAGAGGCCTTTATCCATCAGTGCGACAATTGCGAGTCTATATTGCTTGTTGATGTGGTCATTAACTATAAGTAGATTTAAAAATCAGAAGTCTGATTTTCTTTTCTCATTCACAGATACCGAAAAAAGGGTTTTCAAAAACATCCAGCGCTTGTATCGATCGTCATTCAACAAGATAAGTGCATGTGGCTTATTCTACGTTGATGCGAAGTTAATATTGAACCTTTTGGGGCTATTGACTAACTATACTGTAGTGTTTTTGCAATTTGCTTTTTTGTAGTATTTCAAACCTTTTAGTTTATTTAGGTAAATCAATAAGGTTATATAATATATAATTATGACTAGGAATGAAAAGTAAAAAAATATTTATCTCGCCACTTAGATAATCATAATATAATAGACACGTATTTTTCTTTTTAGCAAATCAATAAAAAAAATATGAAGATAAACTGCTTTAAAGTTCAGGAGTGGCTTGTGACGTTACAGGTAGGTACAATTTTCGCTTAGACGTGACGTCACGCAAGAATTGTACTCGCTGTTTCTTCATAATTCTTTGTTTACGGGACAAAAGAAAAAATACGTGTCTAATATTTTTTTTAAACGTGGACAGAAATATAAAAATTAGTCATCATCCCTATACCTATCATTAAATTCAAAGTTTGGACTGATATCTGTTATTCATTGTAATAATGTACCAACTTGGTGGTAGAGCTGCAGCTTTGATTAATAAATGTAAGTGCTAAAAAAATAGTGACTCTTTAGTTCCAACAGTCAAATCGTTCAAGCGGTGTTTTAGTATATTTTATTTGTAAATCTAGATTTTTGATTGTAGTAAATGTTAAAATAATGAAATACTGTACAATTTCCATTGAAGGATCTAAACTATTATTATTTTTAAATTCTAATCTGCTTGATGTGTTTCATTTGTTATTGCAATATGCGCTAATATTGCACAATTATATGATAACCAATATCGCTAATGGTTATAGTTAGTATCGTAAATGGCATAAAAAATATTACTTATGCAAAATTGATCAAAATCGCAAGCCATTGACTTGATTAAAATAAAGTTTATAAATACGAGGGGTTCTCTTCGCAAAATACAGTCTGTGCAGGAAGAATCGTCGGTGAAAAATGGGAACTTATATTATAAATTATTCCATAAAACAATTTATGTCTCTGAAAACTTTATCTTCTAACATAATTTCAAAATAACACGATGTTACGCCCTTTAATCTATAGACGTTTCTCTTTGTGCAGCCTTCACAAAACTATGTTATGAAAAAGATTAAAAAAAAACTGGCCAAGTGCGAGTCGGACTCGCGCACGAAGGGTTCCGTACCACCGTCGTATGAGAGCCCCCCTTAAATATTCATTTTATGTGGTTTTTAGTATTTGTTGTTATAGCGGCAACGGAAATACATCATTTGTGAAAACAGCTTTCTAGCTTTCACGGTTTATGAGATACAGCCTGGAGACAGACAGACGGACAGACAGACAGACAGACAGACAGCGGAGTCTTAGTAATAGGGTCCCGTTTTACACTTTGGGTACGGAACCCTAAAAAAGTGAAGTTTAAAAACTTTAGAATTTTATCAATGTTCCAAGCGACCCGCCTCGGCTTTGCAGGCGTAGGACAGTATTATATGCCGTCCTACGCCTGCAAAGCCTGCTATGCCTATTTTTTACCCGCAAGGTAACGGAGATGTAAGCGCCGATGTATGTACAGGATTTTTTTTTTTACTTTTTTACCTAGATTGCAAATAAAGATTCTCCAAATTACAAAAGCGTTTGATTTAAAAAAAATACTTTTGCCCGCGTTTCTGTATGAACAACTACCATTATTTATTAAAACGACCGGTGAAGCAAAGTTTTATTTAATTGTGTTAAATCTGTTATAGATGATAGCGTGGTGATCAATGTTAGCAGTGGGACGGTTATAGGCTGGAATTATTATAGGCTGTTATAGATTAACGTTAGATACGTAAATCTATAACGGATGCAATCTGATGTAGTGAGTCTACCAAATATAATAAACTTATAAGCATATTCATAAGCTATTAACAAAATTACTATAGATATATACTGTGATTAATGCAACTATAATGAAAGGTGGTCCAGTTTAATATCGTTCAGTCGTTCAAACAAATTACACTTTTGCCTTGAAATTTTACCTTTGTTTTTAATCACTTAGTCTAATACTATAAAATATTGATTATGAAGTCACAGTTTTCATTGAACATCGTACTGTAATAAACATGTCTTTATTTCTTCCGACTTATAAACATCCAACAAAAAATAATATTATGATAAAAATTAAATCAAGGAAAGAAAATAATGGGACCAGCAACGTCATAGACAAAGATCTACAATCAATTTTAAGGCCTTTAAATGTGATGGACTATTTATTTTTCCGTGCTAAGTTCAGGTTTAAGGACGATTTGATCAAAACCAATACTTTTCGGTACAACGTCTTGTCAGTCGTTGGTTCATTGTTGGTCTCCGCAATCATGGGGTACACCTCAACTAAAAGTTTGGTTCCATTGATTAAGGGTGACAAAGAATTAACAATTCGGAAAACATTTGATGTTTTCTGGTATGCGGCTTGTGTTATGTTAAACTGTCTATTAAGCTTCAAAGACAAACACGCAAATATTTTGTTGGTCGTCAAAATCCAAAATGTGCGCAGAAAGTTGAAAATTAAAGACAAACAAGACGTTAAGAACAACTGGCTCTTAGTCATCTGTTTAAATGGTTTCTATTTTATCTTCATTTCGTTCTTCCATTACATGTTTCCAAGGAATCGCTTGTATGCACACATGAGCATGTATTGCTTGATCAATTTAGACTGGAACTTTGTGTATGCGACGAGGATTTTAAAACTTATATGTGATAGCCTGACGGTATGGGTTGATAATGTTCATAAAACTGGAAATATACAAGGAACTGATAATGAAGGATACTGGAAGTACAAGTTTGAAGAGTACACAGAGTTATTTGAAGCGTACCTACTTGTGATGAAAACGTTCAGGCTTCAAGTAAGAAGTACATTATTGAGTATTAATTGGAGTTTGAATTCGCCAACGTGCTTGAGAAAGCATGGTCACTCCTTTGGTGGCTCGTTCCTTTTTTATATGGAAAGAGGCCTGTGCCTAGCAGTGGGATGTTTATAGGCTGGTATTATTATATTATTATCAATTGGGTTGGACCAGTTGAAGCTAAATGTAAAATATGCGTGCGCCAATCCTTCCTCCTTAGATTTGAAAAATCAGAATGACTTTAAAAAATCTAGGCTGAGTTGATAACGACAAAAATATAGTAGGCAACTAAAAAGTGTCGTTCTTTCAGATTGTATTCTACAACATCAACACTTTCTTGCACGCTTTGGTAGATGTGAAAGAACAAATTGAAGCGGCAAAAATATCTCACATTAATCTGAATTTCGTAAGTATAGCCTCTGGTCTTACTTGGATCATTTTGAAATCTTTAAATAGATAAACTTGCACATAACCCATTTATCACCATATATATTATAGACATTATTATATTTTATGTTCAAAATTCAAAATTCAAAATTCATTTATTCACATTTAAATAGAGTAATTACATGCGATGGTTTCTATGTTACATTATTGATTTTTATGTCTATTTAGCCTGCGTATGGCATGTGAAGTTAAGTTTGCATAGAAACATAGTAGGAATATTAATAACAATTATAATTATGTCTATAAATACTGATTGTATTTTTTTTGTTTTTAGTTAATTTTCGCAGTCTTTCTTTGCGCGACGTGGCAGATCAAGAACATACTAATGCAGTTATTCTTCAGTGTGCAATGTGAGAAATTCTACGCAGCTATGAGGGACGTGCAGTGTGTGTGCATCCTGCAGATGGAGTCAGAAAACTGTTATGGTAACATAATATTTTAAATCCACGAATTTGTGGGGCTCGTGGCTAAGTGTAAGCCGTACGGTTTGACCGATAATACAGGTTAAGCCGCGCTCGCCACGGTTGGTCCGTGGATGGGTGACCATTTGTGAACATACCGAACCCCTCGGTACCTTGGAAAGCACCTTAAGCCGTTGGTCCCGACTGTCATACGATGATCTTTGGCAGTCGTTAAGTCAGTTCTGACAACCATTTTTAGTATGGGATACCGTATTACCCAGTAAAATGGGTTGTGGAGGTCAGATAGGCAGTCGCTCCATATAAAATACGCTGTTCAGCTGAATCCGGTGAGACTGAAAGCCGACCCCAACATAGTTGGGAAAAGGCTCGGGAGATGATGATGACGCACCAATTTGAATGAGCCAACTTTCAAAATTTTAACAAAGACATGAGCATAGCCATATATAGCATAGTTTAAAAGTTATTATGAGCATAGCCATTCGCACCTGAAACCTTTTGATACTTTAGGGTGGGTGCGAATATAATTGCGTTGGCAATTCTTTCTATCAGACAGCATTATCTAGCAATCTGGAGGGACCAGAGATAGACCAAAGGCTAGTCAAAGCCTAACTAAGTACATACTTGCCTACTTATCGGTCAATAGTAATATCGATGTATTATCTAGTAAAGGCCTTTTAAACTTGTAGATTCGGATAGGTACTAATGTCAGACAATAACACTCGAAAAAAAAAGAGATTTATGAATAACAGTTGATTACAAAACGGATATTGCTTCTTTTTCCAGGTGAACAAAGAAGAGTTTGCAAGAATATACAACGATTGCGGGACACTAGTTTTGAAAAAATGAATGCCTGCGGTATATTTGTTATAGATGCAGTTACACCGCTGCGTTTGTTCAGTCAGATTACAACTTACACTATAGTCATATTGCAGTTCTATTTTCTGTGATTTTAAATTCAGCCTACTCTAATTAGATACAGAACATATATGCCTCCTAAGTTACGGTTTCACAATGGAAAACGCCGCATTTAGATCCAAAGACTTATCTTCATACAAAGATTTTAAACTGAAAGTAATCGCACTAGAATCCTTTTTCATTAAAATGTATAAAATATGTCAATAATACATATAAACTCTAAGCTATATCTTGAACATATTTAAATAAATAAAAGTCATTGAATTTTTTTTTATTACTTTTATATTATTCAAACCCTGAACACCTACAATAAATAGGTTTAACTGGCTGTGCCCACGACGTTCTTCGCTTTGATGTCGGTCTTCTGCGAGATCAACAGACCCATTTGTCCGTAAAGACTGAATCCTTGAAAAGTGAAATCAAGGGTGGACCAACTAAAACCGTAAGAAAATATAAGTTAGTTTATCGCTTAAAAACAAACAGACAGCATTTGTTTTTATAATACGTATATGGATATTATAATTATCTTAAGCCCTCATTACCATTAAATACATTAACATTTTTTGATAACAAACTACTTGACTAAATGAAATTCGTCAAATACATCACCCACGACCATTAAACGAATTACTCAAAATAAATTAGTTTGATAATCAAGATACAAGACATGACGTTTCACAATTTCTCGGATATCAAAGCAAACATGTCTTCATACTTTAACAGAAAATTAAAGACAAAAAAGCTGGCTGTAGTCAAAATAAAAGTCCAACCAAATAACGCTAATACAGATGTACCAGAGAACTTTATTGAACCAGATTTAGAATTAACACTAAAACCATTTAACACAATGCAAGCTATATTTGCATGTTCAAAGTACAGAATCAAAAATGGTTTCATCACTTCAAATAATTATCGCTACTACATTTACTCAGCTTTTGGATCATTTATCATCTTGAATGCCTACATTTACAGCAAACTCAGTGTTTCTAGCAACTACTTGAATATTTCTCATGCCATCATCGTCATCATTGGTTATATGACTACCTTGTATACTAACATCACACAAAGACACAACAATGTGTTACTCGTCATTAAAATCCAGAAAATTTACAGATCCCTTACTTATAATGATAACATCTTCAGAAAGTTTATTATCCATAATTGGATCTGTGTCACTGGTATCAATATCTTTTTTATACTGGTCTTCTTGAATTTCACTTATCTTTTTGGTTTTTCGTATATTCCTAACGCAACAGTCGTATATTGTATTGCTTTGTTTGATATAAACATATCATATGCTACGGCGGTTATGAAAATTTTGTGTGAAGCTCTGAATCTATGGCTGGAAGATGTGCAAAAATCAGGATTCTCTGAAGAATGGGACTATGGTTGGGACAAGATGTTTGACGTGTATATGGATATATTGGAAGTTTACCAGTTAGTTGAGCAGACTTTAGGACCACTTGTAAGTTTATTTCGACCATGATTCCAAAAGCTTTATCCATATATTTTTACTTTATCGATTCGGCCGTGGAACGTCGTACAGTGTGGACGCTTGTCGGTCCCCGTGTCATTTTTAAAATCTAAATTACGTGATTGGTTGCCTTTCGTGAGTTCCAGTTCCTTGTCACTCCTTGAGCGTTTATATCGGCCGGCTCCTCCTACTGGGCAGTCCTAGAGCGAGACATCAAGATTTTTGTCAGTTGCATCCTGATTGTGGGTTGAAGAAATTGTCTGTGAGTGGGGATTCGAACTCGCGACTCGCTGAGTTGGCGCCGTGCGTCTGCGCAGCGCGCCACCGTGTCAGTGACCGGCCGCGACGAAATACGCTACTAGTGCTGCGCTGCGACGTCATCGAGGCTACGAGATCAACTAGTGCTACGAACGACCTTTCTGATACGAACGCACATACTTCGACCCATCGGACTCTCGTACTCGCCCGGTATTGACTTTAATATCTATTATTTTATTTTCCAAACCGCAGTTAGTCGGTTTTTCTAAGAAAAAATGTCCTTGCAACGCACTCCACCTAAAACCCCACAAACGAAATCAGAATCGGACATAGCCACAGCTGTTCTTCAAAGTGATTATGTAAACAGGAACAAACGTCCTCGTGAAGACAACTCGCCTCATAGTGGGTCTTCTCTGCACTCATTGAATTTACAAGAAAAAATGACTACCTGGCAAACTGAACAGGAGAGCAATATGGCTAAATTTTTAAAAGACCAGGCATGTTTGATGTCCAAATTGTCTTCCGATATTGGTGAAATTAAAGCTCAGAATGTCCAGATACAGGCCTCAAATGCTGAAATCCGAAAATCAAATGAAGAAATGCTACTGTCTATCGGTTTTACGAACCAGAAATATGATGAAATAAAAAAAGAGGTGGAAGACTTGAAGAAAGAACGCCAAGCGCAACACAAATATATACAATCTCTTGAACAGAAGATTTCTGACCTTCAGCGAATGTCTCGAGGGTCGGGCATAGAACTTCGTAATATACCGTCTGAAAACTCCGAAACTATAGATAGCCTGACCAAAACAGTATGTACCGTCGGCGAAGTCATTGGACTGCACATAACAGAATCAGAAATTCGTGATATATACCGTGTGCCAGGGAAGTCAACCACATTAAATACTCCGCGCCCAATTTTAGCTGAATTCACCACAGTAAAAACGAAGCACGCATTTATTTCAGCTGTTCGCACCTATAACAAAGGAAAGGGCAAAGAAAACAAGCTGAACACACAACTTCTCGGAGAACGGAAGCCAGTCTATGTCGAAGAACAACTCTCCGTCAGTACCAAGAAACTGTTCTACCAGGCTCGGGAATTTGCCAAACAATATTCTTACAAATACTGCTGGACTTCGAATGGCCACATTTACTTACGCAAAACTGAAGGTGACAAACAACTTCTAATAACCTCCGAAAAATGTCTCCCTACACCCGATAGTAATAACCTGTGACTAACGACTTTTAATAACGCATCACCATTTAATTTACTTTTACTGCATGCCATCTTATATTTTGTTTTTAACTGTACCAAAACTTTGGTTAATTATTTTTCCTACACAGAAATTATACATTTGTTACACTATGTCACAACTTACACTAAATACAATCACACTTAATCTATACCCCACCATCATTCGGCACGACTACAATCTCTTACATTATTCTACAAACATACACACAAAACTCAAACACACACAAAAAAGCTAAACATCGTCACCTCTTGTCACTCCATAACTCACCCATCCACTTCCAGTCAATCTATGTCAAACATACTTCGAGTTCCCAACTACCCCATAATTAATGGCTAACATCACAAACATAAACAATGACCTCGACCAACTACACGTAGGTGAAGCGACCATCTGCAGCCCGGAGAATTGCAAAAACTATGTAAAACTTTCCGACCCCAATAACTTAAATATTCTACACTTAAATATACGTAGTATAAATAAAAACTTTGATTCACTACAAGTACTACTAAACCGAACTGGTATACATCACGATATCATAGTTTTGACCGAATGTTGGCTCAACAAAACAATTAACTTACCAATATTAGACGGCTTTCAATCGTACTGCACTAAAATTAACTGCAATCAAAATGATGGCGTCGTCTTTTATATTAAAGATGGCCTTAGAAGCACGGTTTGGGAACCGCATTTTCAGTGTGGAAATTGCCTGGTTTGTCAATTGGACAACAAACTGTCAGTCGTGGCAGTCTATCGGTCGCCATCATACAACTCTAAGGAAAGTTATGATGAGTTTCTAGCAAGTTTAAATAATGTCTATAACAAAATGCCCTCATTTCCAAATATCGCCCTCGTAGGAGATCTCAACATAGATATAAGACAAAATAACAGAAATGAGCGAAGCCTCGAATATTTACTGCTAAACGCTTCTCACGGGCTTCTCCCAACCCACATCCTACCTACTCGACTAGACAAGTGCCTAGATCACACATTACTAAAAACCCACTTACCAATAACCACACTTGTGCTGGACACCCACATTACCGATCATAGACCTACCCTCTTATTTATTGCAAACCCCAAACTTGAACGAAAGCCAAACCACACTACCACCCGTACAAATCATGAAGCTATCTTGCAGGAGCTACAAAACACGGACTTTTCGGTTATCTTTGAAACTAGCGATCCAAATCTATCCATGAATAAATTCATCTCTATAATAACAACAATAATTTCTAAAAATACAGTTCATATTAAAATTCCTAAACGTATACGTACTATAAAACCATGGATTACCCCAGGTCTTCTAAAATGTGTGAAAAATCGTGACAAACTACATAACAAGTCTAACAAAACACCTGAAAATTTAATACTTAGATTAACCTACACCCGCTATCGAAATTTTTGCAATTCGCTACTACGTAAGTTAAAAAAATCCTATGAACAATTTGAACTAGAGAGAACCAAAAACAATCCTAAAGAGTTGTGGAAAACCATTAAGAATATTACAAATACATCTAAAACTCGAACTATACCTGAAGAGCTACTGAGCTTATGCGATAATCCTTACTCTTCCATTAACAAAGTGTGCCACTTTTTTGCTAACGTTGGCAAAAACCTAGCAGCAAAAATTGAATCCGATGCACAGGCCCTACCGAGGCCAGATCAGCATATATCCTCACACGACATCCCCGACACGACGGTAAACTCATTGGTCTTGCTAGATGTAGATGAAGCCGAAGTCGAGCAACTCATCCTGCAATTAAATAATGATAGTGCAGTGGGCTGGGATGGAATATCTTCCTTGCTATTAAAGACCTGTAGATTCCTACAGTTAGTCCCTCACATAACTTACCTGTTTAATTGCTGCTTGCAAAAGGGTGTCTTTCCAGAAGCATTAAAAAAAGCCATAGTACATCCCATTAGCCGCGTACTGACCAACCGAGCGGCTTCGCGAGGCAGCCTCGGACATTTGCCGCAGTACGCATGCCGCGCGAGGCGGCCTCGGTCTGTAAGTTTTTTAATCCGAGGCTGCCTCGCGCGGCAAGGCCGAGCCACCGTGAGCATCGACGCTCAGTTTAACTTGAAGTCGAATAGAGACCGCGCGTGCGTATAGTTTGCCCGAGACCACCAACCACGCAACGAATAAGCGAGGCAAAACACTACCGTCTTGAGTGAGCGCGGCAAACGTACTGAGGCGCCTTTGAGCATCGATAAAAACCGACAACGCTCGGCTCGGGCCGCGGCACGTTCGGGCGAGGCAGCGCGTGCGTTTGCCTAGGGTGAGGCACGTCTTGACCGACCGAGGATTTGCCTCGTGAGGCAGCCTCGCGAGGCTGCTCGCTCAATCAGTACGCGGCTATTCACAAAGGGGGAGACAGACTGCGTCAATAACTACAGGCCTATTTCCGTGCTACCAGTTCTTTCCAAACTACTCGAAAGGATACTCAATAACCGTCTTAAAAAATTCTTGGAAAGGTATAAGATAATCGCAGAAAATCAATATGGCTTTAGGCAAAGAATATCTACAGAAGATGCTGTACTTGACCTAACGCAACATGTAGCGAAGAAACTGGATAGCAAAACTAAATGCATCGGTATATTTCTGGACCTGTCCAAGGCCTTTGATACAGTCTCTGTTTCCTTACTGATAACTAAGCTAGAATTGCTCGGTGTGCGAGGAATCGCCCTGAAAATTTTTAGTGACTACTTGAGAAATCGCACTCAACGTGTAAAAATTAATAATTACCTCAGCGACGAAGAACTTGTCTCCTTCGGCGTCCCGCAGGGTAGCATTCTGGGACCTAGTTTGTTCCAAGTTTATATCAATGACCTATGCAATCTAAAGCTCCCACAATGTAAAATCTTTACTTATGCGGACGATACGGCGATTATAGTTCATGGACCTACATGGGATAGTGTAAAAACTGCTGCTGAGTCAGCTCTAACTACGATAATGACATGGCTTAACTCAAACCTACTTACACTTAATCTCCAAAAATCCTGCTACATACCGTTTGCAATAAGACTTAAAAATTCACCTATAGACGCCTTCTCCATTACAGCTCACTCCTGTCGGCTGCATAATGCACCGCCCATATCGTGCACTTGTCCGAATCTCACCAGAACAATAAACGTCAAATATCTAGTCCTCGAGGAGTACAAATCGATACTGAACTAAAATGGAACAAACAAATAGATGCTCTGATCACGAGGACTCTTCGTCTGTTGCATATCTTTAAGTCTCTGAGAGAATCCGCTAATCTCGACACCTTAAAAATGGTGTACTTTGGCCTGTGTCAATCAATACTGGGGTACTGCATTACGGTGTGGGGAGGGGCGTGTAAAACTTTCCTTCTCAAACTAGAAAGAGCACAGAGAGCTATACTTAAAGTGATGACCAGAAAACCGTACAGATACCCAACAACCCAACTCTATTCCGATTGTAAAGTTCTTACTGTAGGCCAATTCTTTGTGCTCCACTCAGTTCTTAAAAAACACTCATCCATACCCCCGTCCAACCGAGACAAACGTACCCTAAGCATTCCAAGTACCCCCCATAAAACAGCGTTTGCCAGACATCAATACCTTATTTTGAGCTCTTTCATTTACAGGAAAATACTTAAACTTAAAAACTTGTCAAAATGGGAAATAAAACATAAACTTACAGAGTGGCTACTTCAACAAGACTATGATCACACTGAATCAATATTAACCTACATAGCTTAGTATACACACACCCTCACACACACACACACACACCCTCACACACACACCACTAAACACACACACACACACTGATTAATTTAATTAGGTATATACCAAACATAAGCCCAGTCCCCTTCTGAGATATACATGAATACCCATTAACCGTGGTTAGATCGATAGGCTCCTCACTTGTAATAGGTATAAATATACATAATCTTATGGCCGCCCACTGTCTCTTAAGTTACAGGTTCTACCTAGTTTAAGAGACAGGGTATCGCTATTGTTAACAGATGTACCTCAAACTTACATATACTATAATCTACCTTTTATTGTATAATCTGGCTGTAACTAGTTTTAAGTCTATCTTTATATACCATCTGTACCCTTTTGGATGAATAAACAATTATTATTATTATGTATCTCTTTATTTTCACGGGATATCTTCAGAACAAGAGACCCGGTCCTTTGAAAGGCTTACGTGGGGATACAGATCCAACACGCAGCGGCCTTGTTGAGAACTTTACTCTAATATGGGATGGGGCATCTACCAGAGGCCATTCATCCCTGCCCTATGGGAGAACAGACATGAACGGCCCAAGGTAGCTACAGAACTATTGTGAATTGTGGTGATAAAACTAATATGGTTATGGGTAGGTGCATGTTAAGTGGATTGTATATTTAAATAAAATCGGATACTATGGCACCTGCCTTTCAATACATGTATATGCAATTAAATAGGCAGGTGGTGACTCGCCAGCTCACCAGATGGGCCCCCCGAAACAGCCGCCACGATAGGCAGCGAGGGGCAACTCCAGTGCGAGCGGCTAGGGGTGTCGAGCGGTGCGGCCCCGATTTCGCCATCACGGGTCACAGAAGCGGCCCGGAGCGGGTTTCCTCGCTATTATGCCATTAGACACTTCCACCCCCGAGCATATAGCTCTAGCGGCCCCTCTCTAGCCAGCCAGTTAAGGCAAGAAAGAGCTGGGAGCCCTCCTAAGGAGTGGCCCCCTGAGGCAATCAGGTCCGTTGTGTCGCTACTCACAAACAGCTCGCCACAAGCTGCCCTGCGGATGTATGCTCCTACATATACCTTCAGATACAGTTTTTATTTATATCTCAAGATTGGAAAAAGCAAGTTAATATGCCCTCAGGTATTGCGTTATTCTCATGATGAGGTAACGACTTGCCCCGAGGGGTAAGTCGGTTTATTATTATTATATATTTATTGGAAATAAAAACTGAGAAAACTTTTGGACCGCTTGTAAGTGAACATGAAATTCAAAGACACCAGGAAAAAGGGCTCTGTCGTGATCTTTAATTATTTTGAATGACAACGTAGAAGTTTGGTACAAATTATTAAATTACATATTTATCACATATATACAGATATACATGAATGTGTAGAATTGTTTTTACGTTTTCATTCCATTTAGTTTCGAGAGATTTAACATTTTGGATTAGTTAGATTAACACTAGGAAGAAATATACCATGCAGTGTAAACAAAAGAAGGATATCTAGTAAAATACAATCAAATCAGTCATCAGATCATAATTCGATTTTATATTTCAGATATTCTACTATATCATGTTCACTTTCGTTGAAGGAATTTTCAATGTCGCTTGGTTTCTGAACATGGGACTGAACTTTGAGGAATATAATCTTGAAGTAAGTTTGAAATTTATAAATATCAAAAAATGATAAGTGGAAGAAAGACATTTTGATGTTGTAAAAAAATTGACTATCCGAAATTATATTACACTTAACTATTTGCCACTAAGACAGTAAATTAAATAATATTATTAATAACTATTCCTTATAGAAAAATAAGTAGGAAAGGCAAAGTTAAATGACTTCCTTTACAGAGGACACTGATGCTTTTGGTAGCTCCAATGTGGTTGATCAAAAACATGCTCTCGTTAACATATTTCTGCATGAAGACTGAAGAATTTTATAGGACAATCAATCAAGTTCAGAGCGTTATTAATCAGATATGTCTTCATCGTCAACATTTACCGAAACAGGAGTTAAGACATTCAGGTAAACATATTTATCATAAGAGTTGCGTAGATCGTGAAATCGTTATGAAATAAATCGTTTTAGCTTCTTTAGTTAAGTGATTTTTCTTTTTGTGTTAAGGCCTAATATCTCAAATGTATAAAAGTGACAAATCTCAACGCTGATCCAATCGCCCAAATGTTTGGAAGGGACAAGCCTAAGTTACTAGATTAATCGAAATTAAATACATATTATTTCCATACATGCCATTTAAGACATTTCTATCATCGTTAACGCTTGTAGTAATGTCACTTGGCTACAGAGGCTGTTACATCTTATAAGCCATTTCCAAAGCTATTTTAGCATCATCATCAGCATCGAGTCTCATATCCAATACAACCTGAAATCATTGTTTTCAGATCCACGGAATATATTCTACAAGAAAATCCTTCGGGTCCAAACCGTTTGCTTCGAGAAGATGATCGCTTGGAATCTGGTAGTCGTGGACTCCAGACTTCCTATCATCCTTTTTAGTCTTATCGTCGACTATGTTATTGTACAATTACAGTTTATGTTGCTTTGAAAATCTATAAACTATATATTTTCAATCAATCATCTTTTAATTACCTCCTAACTTATTGAATATACCTACTATATTAATATTTACATCATCTCACTATTATTATATCATCATGTTTATAATCATATTATGTAATGTAAATTAGCGTGAACATGCATAAATATAATGTCGCAAGTTAACTTAAAAAACTTCGTCAAAAATGGTGGTTGAGGAAAAAAGTAATTAAGATCACGAAAAAAAATATAGTAGGTATATTGTAGATCATAAAAATATAGATGTAGGTACGAGTAGATAAGTACCATAAATAAAGGTGGGTTAAATCATATATACTTAATAACACCACAACCAAAATAGGCATTCTCAATTACAAAAAAATATGATACAGTATATTAAGAACTAAATATTTTTATTTCAATCTTTGTATAAATCAAATTATCAAAATCTAAGAGTGAATATATTTTAATACTTTTTATTGTTTTTTTTTTCGCTTTCATCCCGTACAGAGATGATTGCAAAAGGCTTCAAATTTTTGGCGATTCATATCGAATTTAAGATTTTAACTTATCATAAAATAACTTTTGCCATAATTTTCTGTTTTCGAAGCTCTTTCCTTTTATAATATTGCTATCATTATCTGATAACATTTGTGTTGTGTAGCTACCAGAAATACTTAGAATTAATCTATGGCACTACAATTAATGATATTATCGATTCCGGTTTGTAAGTAGTTATTTAATGTACCTACATCATTAACTACTAGTAATATCAACGGAAGACTTCCGGTCACAACAAACATGAATTTACAATTCAAACGAAAAAAAATGAAAACAAGACGACTTCAAATCGTCAAGATAAAAGTCGAGCCACGTGATACAAATGAAACAAAACAAAATAATAGAATTGAAAAAGATATGGAATTAATTCTAAAGCCATTGAACGTATTACAAGATGTATTTGTACATGCAAAGTACAGAATTAAAGATGGAGTTATAATTTCTAATAGTTACCGATATCAAATATTTTCAGTTATCTATACTGCAGTAATGTTAGCACCCCAATTTCATATCATGTGCAGTGTGCCCATTAAAATTGTTGATTCTTTAACTCTTATCGCTTACTTATTTAGATTTTTTTCGAATATGATTGGTCCCATGGGGTATATTCAAAGCTGCTACACAAGTATAGCACAAAAACATAACAATGTACTTTTGATCGTAAAAATCCAAAATATTCGAAATGCACTCAAAATTAACGTCACTAACCGTTGCATGTTGTGTAAAAATTGGGTTTGGGTTATTGTTTTAAATTTGTATTTCCTTTTTTATATTTCTTTTTTATATTTTGCGCTTGATGTGCCTATTTACTACGTTATGTTTATTCATATTTTTGTGTTATTTGACTTAAACATTTTGTATGCTTCAATAGTTATAAACCTATTAAGGCAAACCCTTATAGTCTGGCTTGAAAACAAAACGATATCAGGCATAAGTACAGATCTAGGAAATGATAATCATTGGAATAAAATGTTTCATATATTTATGGAAATATTGGAAGCATATCAACTAGTAACAACGACATTTCAGCAGCTTGTAAGTAAATATGATTAGAATACTCTTTGTATAAGATACCTTACTATTTTCTTATTATGCACCGCTTATAATTAAATAAACCTGTTTGGTATTAATATGGTATAAGTGGTATAACTTTTTTCCTGCAAACATTTTTTTTTCAGATTGCATTTTATCTTGGTCAGACGTTTGCACTCACGATACTTGAGATCGTTCTGTTAGCAGATCCGAAAGCAGAAGCTAATCTTACTTTGTTTGAGGTAGGTTTAAGATTCATTGTTGTATGTCAGAGAAAGGCAGAAGAAAGTGTGATAGATGTGTGAGAATAATATTGAGGAAATAAATAGATTTTATGCGAAACGAATATTGTGATGTAAAGTATTACTGCATGACAGACGACCAATAAGCCAAGCGAACGACCCAATAAGTCCCTCTAAATGGCAAGAGACATCGCGGTAGGCCCAGACGAAGATGACCAGACGAGATGGACTTCTTTCATAAGGAGTGGTTCACCGTAGCCCTAACCAGAGAGAAATGGAAGGAGCATAGAAAGGCCTCTGGCTAGGAAAAAAATATAAATGACCTGTTAAACTTTGTTAGAACCGATAATGCACTATTTAAAGCTTTCAAGAGATGGATGAAAAAGATTATAAGGTATCCAAACTAATCTTATATTAGCAAATTTGATTAATTTTTAGTTTTTCCGGATATCAGTGGCTCCTAAGTCGTGGATATTAAAGAACACAATCTTAATCATATACTTATGTTGGGAGTGCGAAGGGTTCTACAAAGCGATGGAAGACGTTCTCATATTTACAGATGAAGTTTACTATGTGGGTATGGAGGCAAATATAAGCTCAGGTAGTAGACACACTATGTTCATTTACTAACTTTTTTAAATCATTCATTGCGATAGGTCAATAGTTATCAACTGGCTAGCGTCCATATAAATAAACTAGCTGATCCCCGCGACTTCGTCCGCGTCAATTTTTGTTATTATGACCACGATTAAGAAGTTAAAAAAAAAGTATTTCTGCGTAAATGATATAATTATATATAATTAGTATAGATTATGTTGATAAAACTCTGTAGCAAATAATTGGCAATAATGCATTAATTTCGACCAAATGATTACCTTAAAAAACGTTATAGTGAGTCAATTTTAAAAGATAGACATATACTGTCGCAGACATTTTTTTAGATCATTCAAAGAGGAACAATTCTTTCATACATATATTTTGGGTAACTCGAACCGTCTACGCAGCGCACGCAACGGAAGCTTTCAAGTATGAATATTTTCCCCCGTTTTTGTGACATTTTTCACTGCTGCTTCGCTCCTATTGGTCGCAGCGTGATGTTATATATCCTAAAGCCTTCCTCGATAAATGGACTATCTAACACAAAAAGATTTTTTCAATTCTAACCAGTACTTCCTGAGATTAGCGCGTTCAACCAAACAAACAAACAAACAAACAAACAAACAAACTCTTCAGCTTTATAATATTAGTATAGATTATGTTGATAAAACTCTGTAGCAAATAATTGGCAATAATGCATTTATTTCGACCAAATGATTACCTTAAAAAAGGTTATAGTGAGTCAATTTTAAAAGATAGACATATACTGTCGCAGACATTTTTTTAGATCATTCAAAGAGGAACAATTCTTTCATACATATATTTTGGGTAACTCGAACCGTTTACGCAGCGCACGCAACGGAAGCTTTCAAGTATGAATATTTTCCCCCGTTTTTGTGACATTTTTCACTGCTGCTTCGCTCCTATTGGTCGCAGCGTGATGTTATATATCCTAAAGCCTTCCTCGATAAATGGACTATCTAACACAAAAAGATTTTTTCAATTCTAACCAGTACTTCCTGAGATTAGCGCGTTCAACCAAACAAACAAACAAACAAACAAACTCTTCAGCTTTATAATATTAGTATAGATAATGCATTTATTTCGACCAAATGATTACCTTAAAAAAGGTTATAGTGAGTCAATTTTAAAAGATAGACATATACTGTCGCAGACATTTTTTTAGATCATTCAAAGAGGAACAATTCTTTCATACATATATTTTGGGTAACTCGAACCGTCTACGCAGCGCACGCAACGGAAGCTTTCAAGTATGAATATTTTCCCCCGTTTTTGTGACATTTTTCACTGCTGCTTCGCTCCTATTGGTCGCAGCGTGATGTTATATATCCTAAAGCCTTCCTCGATAAATGGACTATCTAACACAAAAAGATTTTTTCAATTCTAACCAGTACTTCCTGAGATTAGCGCGTTCAACCAAACAAACAAACAAACTCTTCAGCTTTATAATATTAGTATAGATTCAAAAATCCAGTTTGATACAAAATCATGTTATCGTTTCCACGTAAAGCCAAGGGTTTGATAACGTCCTCCACAATAATATCAAGGGATAAGCAGCACATTAAGAACTAAGTGGTGTGCAATTGGAGAGGCCTTCGTCGAGCATTGGACTGCTATAGGCTGATGATAATGATGATAATAAAGCAGCACATCCATTTAGGGTCTTGTAGACTATCCCACACATTCCGTTCTCATTCATTCTCGTTGATATTTTCGCTTTGTCCAAAATATCTGGTAAATGCCAATCTTCGTTCACAGACAGTTGGAGAAGATTCAGCAGGAACATCCAGCGTGCGCAGGAGTCTGGTTTACGGAAGCTGAGTCCGTGCGGGCTGTTCGCGGTCAACGCGGCGCTGCCTCTGCGCTTGTACGGTCTGATAGCGACGTATACGGTGGTGCAGTTACAGTTTTTATATCTTTAAAACATATTATGACAGTACTTGTTGCTTAAGTGACATTAAAATTTATGCTTGTTATTTTGATAATTTTTTTGATACCTCGTGTTTTTTCACCCATAGGTACTTATTTATGACGGAAATACAAGCTTATTTGTTTGTATTATCATATTCATTTATAAAATAGAATTTATACTACTAAGAAATATACATATGTATATTAGTATTATTAGGTCTTAGATACTGATCAGATAGACGAATAGAAATATAATTTAGATAGTGTAGCTAATTTTAGATTTTTGTACGTATAACTTGATGGGAAGTAGCAAAGTAATCGTATAACGATGACTTTGCTTCTTTCTATCAAGTAACAAATACAGTAAATTTTTTCATTATTATAATAATAATTATGCTAGTTCCGTTAACTTTATAGTCAATCAAACTAATTACACAAACCAATCAATTGATGGCCTTTTACTATTTTTTCAACAAGTACACCACGTTTTCCGGCTGCCGAATCAAACATGTATTCACACTTCAATAAAAATAAAGTAAAACCTTTCAGAATTAATAAAACGGCGTATAATAACGCAGATGTGCCAAACAACTATATTGAAGAGAGTGTAGTGTTATCATTAAAACCATTTAATATAATGCAAGCCTTGTTTGTGTGTGAGAAGTTTAAAATAAATAAGGGTTTTATCACTCGAAATAGTTTCCGCTATGATATAGCAACAATCTTCGGATCCCCGCTCATTTTCATCGCCTATATGTACTTCAGTCTAAGTTCCAGTTTCAATGACATTTTTTTAGTTTTTATCCTTACCACCGGGTATCTAACAAACTGTTATGCAAACATTCGATGGAAGCACAGCAATGTTTCACTCGTCATTAAAATCCAAAAGATCCAATCTTGCATTAAAGTTAACGCTAATTTCTTCAGACGTTTTACCATTCATAACTTGAAATGCGTCATTATCCCTATTGCCTTCTTCACTTGGTTTATCTTATATTTAAGTTATATTTTTGGTTTCGATAAATTTCCTACATTTCTACCGAATTATTGCTTCGCCGTGTTTGACTTAAATCTTTTGTATGGTGCTGCAGTTATGAAACTCTTGTGTACATTCCTTAAGCTTTGGCTTGAAGATATTCAAAGATCAGAAAAGAGACATGGCCATGATTGGGACAAGATGTTTGACATATATATGAATATATTGGAAGTTTACCAGTTAGTTGAGCAAACTTTAGGACCACTTGTAAGTTTATTTCGAGCATTATTCCAAAAGCTTTATCCATATATTTATTGGAAATAAAAATAACCTCAAATAAATCAAATACCTAACTGACACGTATTGTAATTTTTCAGATACTTTACTACATTACGTTCACTTTCGTCGAAGGTTTTCTTAGTGTGGGATATATTCTCACCTTGACACCACAAATAAAACCTAATTTTATGAATGTAAGTTATAGAAAGAAGTATTTGTTTGTGTAATTTTCATCTCCGTTATAAATTTTGTCTTGTTTGTCAAGTTCGTGGCATGTGGATATATTTCACTTATTAAAATATTAATGGGATTATTGCAGAAAGAAATAAACATCCTATAGTAGTCCAGAGGCCACAGCTTGTGCCGTTTTATAATTTCAAATTGTAGTTTCGACACACTAACTACTTTTGATGCTTTTGCATGATAGTTTGTTCCGTGTCTGGGTGGCATTTATCTATAACTAGCTGACCCGGCAGACTTCGTACTGCCTCAATCGATAAATAAAAGCCTAAACATTTGTAAAAATAAACTTAAAACAAATTGTTTTTTTTTTTTAATTTAATTCCGAACTTTTTCATATTTATTCACCTTTTAAACCTTTCCTGGGCTTCCACAAATAATTCAATACCAAAATTAGCCAAATCGGTCCAGCCGTTCTCGAGTTTTAGCGAGACTAACGAACAGCAATTCATTTTTATATATACGGATATGTACTTAGAAATATATTATTATAAGTATGTTTATGAGTTGTCTGGTTACCATAGTACAAGCTCTGCTTAGTTTGGGATCAGATGACCGTGTGTGAGTTGTCCTAAGATATTATAATATCATATTATTATCATTATTCTCAGTGTTAATTTATTTTATTTTATTATCCTCAGTTCTACTTTCTCATCTTAATACCTCTTTTGTGGCTATCTAAAAACGTGCTAATGTTAGCATATTTCTGCGAGAAGACAGAAAAATTCTATGCAATAATGAAAGAAGTTCGCTGTGTTAAGAATTTACCACGGTATCGGCAGCATTTAGAATCGAGACAAGGGACATGGTCTTCAGGTAATTGTTTATTTAAAACTCACTGTTGCTCGAACTGAAATAATTGAAAACTGGCCAATAAATGTACGCAATACGTCTTTTGCAAGCTACATTGTAAGTACCAACGTTGATAATCGTCTATTATGTGCCAATGTCTCCAAATTGCCTCATACAATTGTATTCTACATACCTTTGTACTGAACTTATTTTATCTACTATTTTTCCTATTGGTACTGTACCAACTGAAAACCAGCGCTGGGTGTTTTACACTTAGCATATTCTGAATTGGCGAACATTTTGGTATTGCATGTTAGATAGTGCTACTGATTTATCTATGTTTATCTTGTCTACGAGCTGTCTTTTGTGTTGTTCCAAATAAATATAATGATTTTTTTTTCTATGTACGGTTACGGTACATCATATTATAGTTCATAGACGAGTCTTGAGTACTGTTCAATATCTATTTCTTCCTCTTTTTTATATTTACGGTTGTATTTATATCATCTTATTGTTCACAGACAATCGCAATCAATTCTACAAGAATATCTCCAGAGTTCAGACGGTTAGCTTCAGTAAGATGACCGCGTGTCACTTGTTTGTCGTCGACGCCGGTCTACCTCTGCGCCTAGCTGATCTTATCGTGACCTGTATTATAGTACAACTGCAGTTTATATTGTTATAAGACCTTCTAATTTAATAAATGAGTATCACAAATGTGATTGTGAATGATTTACGTTTCGAAATTGGTTTATTACTCTTTGATCCATTCTATTATTTTCATGTGGTGGGTCTTTTTGTATTAAATATACTGTGAACTATCTTTCTACTTAACCTTTTCCCGAATTGTGTTTTGGTCTTCCTCCAGTGTCACTTATTATTATTATCTTCAGCCATTATCGTCCCACTGCAGGGCAAAGGCCTCCCTTCATTTCTTCCAATTCTCCCGGTCTTGAGCTATTGTTATCCATAATGCTGAAAAGGAGTCACTTAAATTGTAATAATTAAAATAATATTCGAATGGATTATTTGCAGGTACGATATATGGATTCATCTTTTGTATTTCTGTTTATTTAAGTAAAATTACTTAATTTAACAAATATTCTAATTCAGATACGTAGAAACTGTTTGCAATCTACCCAAATTCCGAGAGGAAGAGAACAAATAACAGGAGCAGTAGCTACCAAAAAAAAACAGTCAGCAATATTTATTTTTGTTATTTTTAAGTCCCTCTTAGTATAAATATTTTCATAACAGCATAAACTGTAATTGCACAACTACAAAAGACATCATTATAACAGTAAGGCGCGCCGGCAGTGCAGCGTCAACCACAGCCAGACGGAGAGCTGTCATCTTACTGAAGCACACGGTCTGTACCCGATGGATGTTCTTGTAGAATATTTTCCATGCGTCTGTAAATAATATGGTTACTATAAAATTTAAGTTTTCTCTTCCTTGATATTAAAAGATTTCTTACTTATTTTTTAATCTTGGTAGTAGTAAAAAGAAATAAAAGTTTAGTTGTATGATGTTATGATGAAATGTTGAAAAAATAAAATGTGTTAACCGCCTCAAAAGTCGCTGTATGTAAATAGTGGCAGTCTCCATTAAAGTAGTCGTAATACTCCAGGTAAAGTCGGATCCAACAAATCAAAGATCATGAAAATCGGTCCTCCCATTTCATGACTTACACAATATAATGCTGCTCAGGGAGTAGGAATGGCTGAAAATCAGCGTTGCGACGTTTTCGGAGAAACATTAGCTGAGCCATCTCCTTTTGTTACTGTTAATACTTTATTCTTCTGTAAAACTGTTCTCTGTTACTTTGTTTATTTTCTTTAGTAGCAATAAATGTATTTTTATTTATTTATTTATTTATTTATAATGAAACTAACACGATTTTATGTCATATATTAGTAATAATAATAATCAACTGGCCTATATACGTCCCACTGCTGGGCACAGGCCTCTTCCCATATAGAGAAGGAACGAGCATTGATCACCACGCTTGCTCACTTGCGGATTTTAGATTTCAAACTCCAATTTTTGGAATCAAAGTTGCCTCACGCTGTTTTCCTTCACCGGTTGTTAGTAGTGTCTCACATTAATTAAGTTATAAATTAATTAAGGAAGATTTTATTACCTGATTCTCTTACTCCTGGTCTATTTAACTCCAAGGGCTGACGGTAAGCACGAAGTTGATTTAGAACGCATTGAACTTCATTAAGTTTTTCATAAAACCTCTCTGTCTTTACGCAGACATATATCAGCATGGACAGGTTTTTTGAAAACCACACTGGAGATATCAAGAAGGCCAGTTTACTCTGCAAAATAATTGTATGAAGTTATCATTTTATTTTTCCAACTAATTTTACATTATCCTACAAAATGTTTGTATACTTCGCGATCAAAAATTACATGATATTTTATTGCTTATACATTTTATTTTCTTTGCAATCAGAATAACACATTTTTCTAATGTATCAAGCTCTAGACCTACCAGTAGGTTATTATTATTTTTCACAACATGGCAAAGGCCACCATTGCTTACCCTTAAAAAAACTTACCCAAAGACTATATTCGGAAAAGCTCAGTTCTACTTTAAGGAAATAAGCCACATTAAAAACCCCTTCTGTGTAAGTGTAAAAGATGTAAAAAAATATCTGAAAAATAATAAAATGATTTTGGAAAGATAATCACCGAATGGCCCATTTGATGGTAATAATACCAAACAAATAATACAGAGGCAGACCTGAAGAAGATGGCGGAAGAGCTGACCTGGATTCTTCAACCGAAAAACTGTTTATATATTTTCAAAGCGACAACTTGAAGAAGCGTGGGGAGGTTTTTGACAAAAAGTGATACATTTTAGGCTGGTAATAAACACTAATGTATGTTTACGAAATTTTCGATAAATGTTCAAACTAATCAGAAAGGAACAGATAACATTTTCTTAGGTCATTCTTTATTTATTAATATAAACTTACAGGAGGTCCAAAAATCTTCTTAGTCAACTGGTAAACTTTTAAAATATCCGTATATATGTTTAACATATTGTTCCAATCATGGTCATGTACCCATTCTTTAGAGTATCCTAATGTTTGCACTTCCTTAAGCCAAATCTTAAGAAATGCTGTCAATATTTTCATAACTGTAGCAGCGTACAACATGTTCATATCAAACAAAGCAGTACAATAATTAACTAAAACTGTAGGCAAATTGGAGATACCAAAAACAATACAAAAGTAAAAAACATTAAAAAAATGTAAAACGTATTAACGGCAATGACACAAATAATATTGTTTAAAATAAAATGTCTGAAGAAAGTTCCGTTATTCGTAATGGATCGATATATTTTCTGGATTTGTATTAAAACTGCAACATTTTTATATTTCTGGGTTATCTTTAAATAGTAGTTAATGGAAAACCCAAGAACCATGTTGACAACATGCACGATAATAAAGTAAGTATGCGACGCTCTGAATTTGCAGTAAATGAACACATTCAAAATGACAAGCGATCCAAAGGCTGAAATAACATCGTAGCGCAAACTGTTTGAAGTGATTAAACAATTTTTGATTCTGTACATTGCAAATGAAAACAAAGCAAACATTGTATTAATTGGTTTCAGTGTGGACACTAATTTTGGATCTATAAAGTTCTCTGGCATTTCTGTACTAGCATTATTTGGTTTTACTTTTATTTTTACTACAGCAAGCCTTCTTGTTTTCTCTTTATGTCTAAAGTATGAAGACATGTTTGATGGGTCCATAGTAGCAATGATGGATGTACATATACGACTGGCATATGTAACTGAAGTGGTTTGAGTCATTTACCTAATTGTTATCATGGTATTACATGTCATTACATGACATTAGATGTATCAAGTGGTAATGTAGGTACATTACCACTGGATACATCAATGTCTAGCCGTTCTCCCAAATTACATTTTTCAAGCACGAGTATAACAATTAGGTAAATGACTGATACTTATGGTAATTTAGATTCGTGATAAAAACAGTCGATGATATATTATAGAAATGGACAATCACATCGTAGACAAAGATGCTAGGATAATGACCTACTTTCTTCCCTCTTTTTGTTTTAAAAACAATAAAGATCGGATAATCCATATTTTGTTTCTTGTCTATTCGAACTTTTGTTTCTCGTCAGTTCTTTTATAAATTACGCTTAGGGGGTAATAGTAATGTCATAAAGATTTTTCACATGTACTTGGCTATGAGGAAGGTCCAATACTTATTCTACTCTTGTTTTATACATACTTGTTACATGATAGAACGTGCTATCAACAAAGTTCGAGTCATCCAGATAGCGAATTTTTGGTCGAAGAGAATTTATGGGTCATTGATACAAGAAGAAGAAGAATACCTAAAAAAATAAGACTATTATATAAATTTAATCATTATTACTTTTATTGTTGCTCATATTTATCCATAGAATTTTATAATAATTTAAACTGTAACTGCACAATAGTGTATGTACATTGTGATGAGACTGAAGAGGTGCAGAGACAACGAAGCATCGACCACAAACAATCCAAATGCACTTAACTTCATAAAGCAGGCATACAGGACTCCTTGGATATTCTTCAGGAATCTTTTCCGGGCAGCTTAATTAGTTAACCACTGAGCGACGTGTTGCGGGTTCAATCCCCCTTTGAAACAAAATAATGTGTTCTAAGTCGTTCTTTGCGCTTGTGATTTGAAAGTTTATGAAAAGTGTCGCGACAAAAGGATTAAATGCTACTAGCGAGAAGTCGTTTATGAATAAAAACGTTTTGTTTGAGTAGGCGTATCAGCAGTAAAATGGGTTGCGGAGGTCATGTAGGCACCTCTTTTCTTTGTAAAATACTGGATTATTTTTGAAAAAGCCTGGCCATTTTTCAAAATTCCAATAAAAAGACGGTAGAAGACCCCGATAACAAAAAAAAAGGCAAAGGAATCATCTTAAAAATGTAATTACCCCAAAATCTTGGCTGCATGAGTGGAAAACAATTTATCGTAAAACGAAAATAACTCACTCTCCATCCCTAAAGATACCATTAACAGTATGTTTTTTACCACCCATGAAATTCCTATAAATAGATGTGGTATGAACTGAAAAAAACGTTTATTATTATTAATTATTTTCAGCCATTATCCCACTGCAGGGCAAAGGCCTCCTATTCCATCTTCCAATTTTGCCGGTCCTGGGCTATTGTTGTCCATAATATTGAATAATAGTCAAGTTCGCCATCTCCTTTTGGTCCAGCCACGAAGTCATCTGATGTTTATGAAAAATATTAGATCTTATATAACTAATAATTTGTTTAGATTTATACCTATTATATACTAACTTTATTTACCATTTTGACGTGTACAAAAATAATATTTTTTGAACAGACGTTAATGTAGATTTTGTTGACTTACTTCAGAGTTGAATCCAGATTTATTTTTTTCAATTCTCGTAGCTAAGTACCGCGTGATATTTACTTCGGTTTGTATAAAAGTGTGTAAAGTAAATAATGCAATCTGCAAATTAACAACAAAAGCATTATTGTGTCAATTCAAACTGCAAAAAAAAATTGACTCAAAAATAAATATTACCACTGTAAGAGAGGTTGGTAGGGGTTCAGCAGCCGAAGGAAACACACGACGTTTTCAGTAGATTTATGTATTTTCAGGAACAATTACAGGAGATGCGATGTTACAAAAATGAAGACAGGGATAGTTTCACCGACCAAGACCGTAGGACGAAGGTCGGGAAATAAAGTCCCTCTAACCAAAAAGCTCCTTTCGGAAAGGCAATAGCAATGACTATCGGAATAGTCCGCAGTAACGACTATCAGAGGTGTCCCCAGTAACCTTTCCAAGTAGGACGAGATTCCAGGATGCACTCTCTAGGTAGCTGTCTTGTAAAGAAATTCATTGATCCTAGGAGGGTCATTAAGTCACGGAAAATCTTAACACCGCCATTCAGAAATGCACGCTCAAAGCACAACGCCATCTATTGGTGCGCGGCGGAACCGCTTTTATAAACAACTTAGTCAATGAACTTCTGTTACTTCTTATATCTAATACATAAGAAAGGTGTACATAATAAATATTAAACTAAAGGTATGGTATGCTACACCACCTATTATTTGCCACAATTTACATTAATGTGTGTGTTTGGGTGAATGTGCTGACAATTATGGGTAGATCATTTATAATATAATTTAAATATACATCCTTACCGAATTTTGACACGTTATTTCAATAATTTGTAACATCCGAATATATCCATAAAAGCCTGGAACATTTAATTCCAATAATTGTCGTTAACCCGATCTTCACCATATCTTTTTAACATCTTCGAGCCAAATTCTAAGGAGCATCCTTTGAAGTTTTATAATTCTTGCAGCATACAATAAGTTAACATCAAAATGAACAGACACATACAATAACTTAATTAAACTAAAACTTAAAATAACTTAAAAAAACACATACAATAAAATTTAATTTAATTTAATTTAATTTAATTGTTGATAATTGTTGATCATTGTTGCGCTAATGTTATGTAATTTCTTTTTTTTTTTTGTTATTGCTTTTCCTGTTATTTGTATTGTCTAATGTAATGTTAATTATTATTGTTTGTATTGTAAATTTTAAATAAACATAATACCGTTCATTGTACACGCGGTGTTAGCCTGTAAGTGATTGTTACACCTGAAATGTATATTTAGACACATAAAAGGAAATGTAATGTGTAAACAATTGTAGGTTAACCTTAAATAAATAAATAAATAAATAAATAAATAACCAAATTTGATAAACTTGAAGAATACCCAGAAGGTAATTCAAAAATTTGAGCCAAAGTAGAAAATACAATTGTGTTCCCATAATCCAGAACCAATTGCAGTAGATGAAACTTAAGGATTTTTCTCTGAATATTTGATAATTTTCATGATAATTTGGGTTTTTTTAAATAGTGCTATATTTTTGTCTTTGTTTATGATATTTGTGTAACAGTTTGCAAGGATTCCGAAACTCTTAAAAATTGTGTAAAAAATAGTGATGACAATCACAATCATCTCGTAGTGTTCGACGAAAACAGGGGCCGTTTGCAATAATAATTTTTAAACTATCGCGCTGCATCGGCCGTGGTCGCAAGCAGACTCAAGTGAGTCTGCTTGCGACCACGGCCCGGCCCGGCCCGTGTAACCCGGTCGAAACGTCAAGCCCTAAAGGTATTTAAGCATGTACGCGCTAATCCCCGTTCTATAATATTACTATAAACAGGGGGCGTGTCATAAATTTGTAGAGCTACTGTTATCAGCGTCTAAACGATTGAAGCGTAATCGTATAGTAAACTCTTATTAGTTATCTTTCCATTGCGTATTTTGTACTTCGCACATAAATACACGGCCTGTGTAACATTCAATGGTCGTAGTAATAATTCTAAATCTCTTTCAATGACGTCATCATCTAGTGTATCTTCTATTGCATTTCTCGGTTTGACTTTTACGAGATCACGTCTTTTCCTTGTTTTTGGTTCTTCGTTGTCATATGAATACATATTTGCTGCGATAGACACTTAGAACGTCGTAATTTTCTACAGATCCATTATTATATACACTTATTCAAATTAATTTGAGTATTTACTATTTTAAAATGGGTTTTTCTTCTGATGGGAAAAACGTTTTATGAATTTACACACTCTGTGGATAGGTAAAATCTGTGCTTTGTTGACAAAAGAAAATAAAAAATAGAAAGGAGTATTACTGTTTATTGACCTAACACACAACAAAATAAAATAGATAAAGTAGGTATTACCTAATGATAGCCTACAATATTTATCTAATACAAATGACAATATAGACTTAGTGACATGGTTGTTAGCTAGGGTTTAAACACGCACTCTTATTTATTACATCTATCTAATTAATTGATAAACAATAGACCATGAATAACAATTATAATTGTAGTTTTAAAGATCTTGAATTTTTGATAGCGATACAGAAATAAATGAACCTACAATGTTTTAGGTCACCTAGGTTTTAGTATTTTTAAATTGCTATATTAAACATATGCGATAAAAAAGAACGAAACAAAACAAAATTTCTTCCACAATGCAAGAAATTAAGTAAAATAATATTTGGATATACCTGTGCTACCTAAAATGTAAGCAGTCACAAAAACAAATAGAAGAACCCAATACATCATTGTTCATAGAAGATAATAAACTATAAAACAATGTTACTTAAGAATACATAATTTTGTCCTTAGAACCTCCTTCCACTACACCTTAAGTAATAGAAAAAAAATGTTTACCACAGCCCTAAAGAGAGATAAATGGAAGGAGGATAAAGAGACCTTAGCACTGCAGTGGAACAGAAAAAGCTGAGATAAAAAAATTAAGTAAATATTTTTATTTATTTATGATGATGATTATATTGACGATGATGTTAAAAATAAACTTATAATAACTTGAACTGTAACTGTACAATGGTGTACGTCGTGATGAGACTAAACAGACGCAGAGGTAACGAAGCGTCGACCACAAACAATCCAAACGCGGTCATCTTTCTAAAACAAGTCTTCTGCACTCGATTGATATTCTTAAAGCATTTTTTTCGAGCATCTGAAATTATTATTTATTGATTGAGAGAAATTTAAGACGTATAAACAGGAGGTGTATTACATAAGAAGGACTGGTAATAAGTAACGATCAACAGAAACATGTAGAATGAGGAATTATTAAGTGAGAAGAAAATATTAGGACTGTTGAATCTACGTATTTGTACAAAAAAAAAAATTGAGTTATGGGTGAGTATCTATATAAAAAAATAATCTGCTGAACTCTGGGAGAGTAAGAACCGATTTCGACGTTTTTTGCGGAAGAGATCTACGTTAAAAGAAGAGTTTACGTTAAAATACTGACTCTAGTTGCAGGTTCCAAAATGTCATTCCAATTGAGAAGAACCGGCAAGAAACTCCATAGGTTACTCTTTTAAAAAAAAGTTAACATCAATGTTAAAAATACAATTATTTTAAAAAAATATACAAATATGCGACATCATCGTAACAAATTTTAATGTAAGATCTATTGTGACAAATATCATTACCTTCACTTCTCAGCTGCATAAATGGACTGCCATGTGTGAAGTAACGAATAAAACCCATCGTTGTGTAGAACTTTTCACTCTCCATACATAAATATACTATTAAAAGTATGTTTTTCGCCGTCCATGATATTGGTGCAATTAGCTCCAGGATATACTGAAAAAAGAAAGATTTTTAATACTTCATTATTTCTTCTACGCATAATCTTACTCTATAAAATATTGATCTATAAAATCTCAGTTACTGGTTCTCTATTTTTAAACATAAAGTTTTATGTCATAAGTTAACATGGCATAATTTTATTTATCCTAATAATAGTTACGCACAATATTAATTTGGCATAACTTTATAGGAATAATTTATGAGGCATACTTACTTTAAGCATAATATTCTAAAGCCTAAATAGCCTTACGCATAATGATATTTAAGCATAACTTTTATAAGCAAACTAATTATACACCATACAAATATCTAACTCCTTAATTATTAAAAACTTCATCATACACAATTTTACATATTGCTCACATTATATAGGCATAACAAAGAAATAATAATTAACACCTAAAATATTAGACACTAATACACATTTTTATACAATATTGCTGCAACATGTAAGTAAACATGCAGCATGCAAGCAAGCATGCAGCATGCAAGTAAACATGCAACATGCAGCAGGCATGGTTTCTGTCACGGCTCAGGCACTGCAGGGTTCCGGCGGCCCCACGCGAGCTTATCGTCGCAGATGGTTTTACGCTCACCACCGCAGCACCTGCTCCTGCTCCTCAGCCCGCGGGCCACCTCACCCCTCCGCGCCTACGCGACTCTAAATTACACTCTAGGGTAGGGCAGAAAAGACTACGTGCAGTCGGTTTTGCAGCGATTCGTTTCTGTCACTAACTCAAATTTGTTTCCGTTATTTCTATTATGCTAATAGTCATTAGGCCTAGTAACATTATGCGAATTAAATTTATGCCAAAACAAATTAGCCTTCAACATAATTATGCCAAAATAAACTAAATGCTAAAAAAAAATATAGCAAAGTATTATTATGGCAAAACAAATTATGCCAAAATCGTTATGCCAAAGTATATTAGGACAAAGAATATTATGCAAAAAGAAGGGATCATAAATGAAGATTGCATATTATGCTACGTGCTTCATCATCATCATCTCCCGTGCCTTTTCCCAACTATGTTGGGGTCGGCTACCAGTCTTACCGGATTCAGCTGAATACCGTATTTTACATGGAGCGACTGCCTATCTGACCTCCACAACCCATTTTACTGGGAAACACAGTATCCCATAGTAAGACTGGTTGTCAGAATTGACTTAACGACTGCCAAAGATCTATGTATGACAGCCGGGAACTACTGGTTAACGTGCTTTCCGAAACACAGAGGGGTCTCGGTATGTTATAAATGGTCACCCATCCACGGACCAACCACGAAGAGCGCGGCTTAACCTGTATTATCGGTCAAACCGTACGGCTTACACTTAGCCACGAGCCCCTTATGCTACGTGCTTCATCTATACGAGTATGAAGTGAATCGCTGAATGTGTTGCTAAGCGCAAATTTCGAGAGCCGCTGAACCGATTTCGCCTAATCTTTTTAATAATATTCCTTGAAGTATGAGGATGGTTCTTAAGAAGGGAAAAAATTAAAAAAAAAAATCATGAAAAAGTAAAAAATTAAGTCTTCTTCTTCGCCTCGAATAACAGAACAACCATAAAGATATCGCAAACGGAAATTAGGTATTAACGCGGGAGAAACCGCGGGTGAAGCCGCGGGGCGCAGCTAGTCGTGATATAATAGTTAAAAAACTTTTCTACTTACTTTAGAAAGAATATTAGTATGTTTCCTTTGTAACAACCACGTGAGATTTATTTCAGTTTGTAAGAAAGTGTTACAGGTGAAATATAAAATCTGTAAATTAACAATAATTACATAAACATGGTTTTATGGAACTGCCATCGTTCTAGTGGAAAAACCTAACTTAAAATGACACTATTCAACGCACATCAATGGCAGCTAAATTGAAAAGTTAGTTTTAATTTGCTGCTTAATTCATCGCATTATCCACAGCCCTTTTAATCCCACTCCTGGGCATAGGCCTCTCTTTTCACGTACCATTTTCTCCGGTCCTGTGCTAGTCTCATCCAGATTCGTCCCGAACTTTTTGATAAATCGTCAATTGTTGCTTTTATTGACATTATTCAGTGTCAGAATAACACTACTGAACCAAGGTGCTGGTAATAAAGACATAAACAAGAAGTATTCTTACTGTATGTTGACAAGTTTTCTCAACTAATTTATAGGATTCATATATATCCATAAATGCCAGAAACATTTTATTCCAATAATCGTCTCTTTCCAAATCTTCAACATTTCCCATTTTTTTGACATCATCAAGCCATGCCGTTAAAAATTTTCTCTGAAGTTTTAAAATTCTAGCAGCATACAAGAAGTTCATATCAAAATAGATATTGGCATACAGTAACAATAGTTTTTGAATCTCAAATAAACCGAACAAGGTACTAATATATGCCGTCCACAAAATAAAAAACAAGAGAGTACTTATAACCCAAAACCAATTGTAATACATGTAGCTAAAGGATTTTTTCTTGGAATATTTGATATTTTTCATAAGATTTTGAATTTTTTTTACTAATACAACATTGTTATTTTTGTTAATAATGTGCGTGTTACAGTTTGTCAGTACTACGAAGATCTTCCAAAGAGCGTAACCGATTGCGATAGATTCTAAAACAAAGAAGTTCCAGTTTCGGAAAACTTCAATGGTCGCGTCGTAAATTTGAAGTGCTATTATTGTCAGCACCCACACAACTGTAGCACAATCATATTGAAAACTGTTCTTAGTAATGCGTCCATTACGTATTTTGATCTTAGCACATACAAACATAGCATGCGAAACATGAAATGGTTTTAGTAACAATTCTAAATCTCTTTCAATGACATCATTATCCTCTGTGTCTTCGATCGTATCAAATGATATGGCTTCTGTTTTAATATCGAGTTTTTTTCTAGATTCCTGTTCTTCACTGTAAATTGAAATACTATTCATGTCTCCGCCAGACAGTTCAACATTAACAGTTTTTTAAAATCGATCAATTGACCAAAAACGCTTATCGATTTTAGCTTGAGTAGTACTCAGTACTGTAATATTTTATGTTCTCTGTTCCTCTATACCGTTTGAATAAATTATCTGATAAATGTCTGAAATATTTTCCGTACTTTAGCTAATAACATGTGTCTTGAAGACAACCTAAATGTAGACGAACGATAAAATAAAATTTATTAAAACGGTCACATTGATGTTTGCCTACGTTCTAGAATCTAATATTATCTAATATAGTTCTAAAATTAATAGTCAATAGACTATGATTAATTTTATTCGTTTTGTTAGTGACGGAAATATAAATAAAATATGCGTTGGTCCATGCGCCGAATTTTATATTTATTTGATATTACATAATTATCATATTTTGGGTTCCACACAATCGAATAATTCTCAATGATATCCTATTACATTTGTTTTTTTTTTCTGATATTTAAAAAAATCTACTTGACTTAAAATTAAATACAACGGTTTAAATGATTAATCGATACGTAAATAATAATATCAAAATGTTTTTATATCAAATTAAGAAACAGAAGTATTTATAGAAGCCCTAAAGGTATTTAAGCATGTACGCGCTAATCCCCGTTCTATAATATTACTATAAACATGCAGCGCGATAGTTTAAAAGTTATTAGAAGTATTTAAATTTGAATAGCTCAAAAAAAATATTACATCATCAACTAATTTAATGAACAAAATGACTATTAAAATACATGAAATCATTTATCTGATAAAATCAAGTTTACAGAAACGCAAACTGTAGGAGCACTACAATATAATTTGATAGAAAAGTGACCATATTTAGTGATAATGCAGCGTCGACATAAAACAGGCCACATGCACTTATCTTCGTGAATGCAGCTCGATGCAACCGCTGCACGTTCTTGTATAGTCTTTTCTTATCATCTGTAAAAAAAAATGGTTAAGAAGACATTCTTCTTTTTTGTCCTTAAGATAGCCTATTTTATTTCCATTATCAAGTCTAGAAAGTTTTTGAAGGTTATCTATCTTAAAAATCGGTCCGATCCAGTTTTGTTGATGGCACCTCGGCAAATACATGCATAAAGATTGAGTTGGTTGCCGTCGGTACCTCATTAAGATTGTTAGCAACGCACTAAGTCGAGGTCCGAACCCCGCAGGGGGTGCCCTTAGTAGTCGTTGCTGACGTAGTTATTTTTTCCTATTGCTCTTTCTAGAGGCCTTAAGGTCCTCGCCAAAAGTCCGGGGAAGCAGTCAAAGCCTCAGACTAACTGCAAAAATCTCAACCAAAAAAAAAAAAACTTCGTCGGTAATATAGAATCTAAATTAGAAGTAGGCTATTATTTCATTGATTCATACTCGTAGTACTGATTTCATTCTATTTATCTTCTAAAGTTTTATTTCTGAATGGATTTCTCTACATCCAAGTTGTGATTATGACTTTAAAATTTCTTATTTCTTTCGTCAAGTCAAGCGTCCATATGCATGCTCTTAATGATATAATTAAATATGACTTCTTCGTCGTATCTTCTTACTCAAAGAATAATAACATGTTTGTTGGACCTTACTTACCTGAACCATGTGATTTCAACATAAGCGCACAAGTATCTTGAATATTTTCTAGCGCCTTGTAGAAATTTTCGCAATTATAGCTCAATATTCCTTGCAGCAACATATTTTTAACTAGCCACGTATTTATAGAGTTAACTGTCTTTAAAGCTTCAATCTAAAAACAATTAGCCATTTAGTAAATTTCGTAAGATCCATTCATAGTTATGTTATTGGTTCATATTGCTATTTTAGTAAACTTACATTTTCGCCATCACTTACATAATAGACGCATGATTGAATCGCTATTTCTACATAGAATAGAATGTGTGTTCCCATTTCTAATACGTAGTATACTATCTGAAAATGGAAAAATATTCAAAATATATTTCATAAACCATATTTTAATATTGCGTTCTAAGCCATACACAAATGTTAGAATTGAAATAAAACTACTTTTACGGATTTATATCAAGGTTTATTTTAAGTGACCTGCCCTTGACCATAACACCTGCAAAGGTGTTGAAACATTGGACATAAAATCTAAAAAAAAACAGCGACGTAATCCGTAAAAGTAGTTTTGTTTCATAGTTTAATAGCTTTGGCATATGAATAGTAGTAGCGAAAGATCGAGAATATTCGACGAGTCCTTATTTATTTAGGTAATTAGTATTATGAGTCAAATGCAATTTTAAGGAACCTTCGTGAACGTGTTCGAAAACTTAAGCAATACTCACATAATACTGAAAACAGATTCTGTACATTTCATAGCACTTCATAATATCTACGTAAGTTTCAAACATTTTATCACAATAAATCTCATCATCAGCATCTATTTCCCTTAATTTAAAAGCTCGATTGTTCCATAAAACAGCATAGTTTTCCAACAAGTGTATCATTCTGAAGGCATATACTATATTTATATCGAACGCAACAATAACGTAATTGTTCAAATAATAGTAATGCGTTTCCATTAAAAAACAAAAGAAAAAAAAGGTCGATCCATGTAAAATCACAAAGAAAATTGAATGTATCCAATTCCATGTGATGATGCGCTTAAAACTGCTGTTGTCAAGAAGAAATCTATGAATATTTTGGACAGACAAAACAAAAGAAGTATTCATTTTGGTGTAGACGACACCAACAATGAAATTCATGGTCAAACCGACACCGTAGAAGATGAAATCAGAGTAGGCGCTATTAGACAGTAGTCGTGTCAATTTGGTTTTATCAAAATAAACTACACAAACCCGAAATACGTAAGTAAGCACTAGAAAAACTGTCAAAATCAATGACACGAAATTGGAAACCAAACTGTTCGGTGTAATGTAATCGTACTTGATGCGGTATTTTGGGCAACAAGTTATTGTTTGAATTGCATTTAACGGCAAAAGCATTGCTTGGACGTCTATATCAACCATGTTGTTTAACAGAATTTCTACACGACAATGTCTCCCAACTTTTGGATTTTTCCTCGCCCTTAGTGACATTGTAACCGTGGACTACCTTGAACACAACTGATTGGGTGAATAAATATTTGGCAGCTTGTTGAAACAGTAATTATTTTAATGAAATTTTATGGGTGTAGGTTACTAGGGTACTTATTTTTAACAACTATGTCATCATCGTCAATTTTAGAATTAAGCTTTTATAAAAGCAGCTTTTTCAAGTTTCTCTATCTGTGTTAGCTTTTGTACCTCCTTGCACATCAAGACTTTCTCTTTTATTTGCATAACTGTATCTTGGTTTCCACTTTCCTCTCCTTCCTTCGATCTTTCTTTAATTACATTCATTGTGTAATTATCGTGACGACAATAATTTATCTTTTTTAATATATTATTTATATCATACAGTTATCTTTTAGGTTTTATTATTTGCAATACCTCTACGGTTGTTGTTTAATCCTTCCAGCTTATTCTCTCCATCTATGTCCAGTATCAGATCTTGAAAGCTCCTAGACATTTAGCCATGATTTTGCCGTCCAGGGAGTGACATTCCGGTCAGAAAGATTTGATTCTAGATTCAAGGTTCATTGACACGCAAACAATAAAAATATATAATACTGCTCTTTCTGAACCAAGGCTAAAAATAAAACCTTATAGACAAAATACGCTTTTAAAGTTACGCTAAATTACTTCCATATTAAAACCACCTCCACCATACCTCTATATTAAAACTGTTGTGACTAACTCAAAATTGAAGTAATATTTTTAAGATTTTGATATAGGTTTTGACCATTAAGTCTAAAATACCAACAATATAAATACCATTATAAATGTTTTACAGCCACGAAGCAATTTATATTAAAAACATTGTGTCTTATCTCCCCCAATCTCTCATTTGTAATCAACTGTGTTAAAGGTAGACAGCCTATTGAAGTAATGTCTATCAAAATAAAACACAATCGTCGTTTAGAAAGACAACATAAAGTAGAAAGTTTAATGATCAATTTTGCCTTTAAGCCTTTAAGTATTATGGAAGTTATAACATTTAACATAACATAACATAACTTTCATAACATAACATATTTTTCTTTAAAATTTTGGAAGTTAATCGCGTTTTGTAATCAAAAAGAAGTCCTAGCATTAATTACTTCAGCCTACGTTTAAGTCGCGTGTTTTCACATGATCGGATTTATTTTGAACTTCATCGTTGGTCTCTTGTACTCACAGCACATTGTCGAGTTCGTGTTAACTATTTAAGAGGTATACAGATTTCTCAATGATGACCAGTTTTAACCGGTTAACTGTTTGGAATTGGGTTTCTTCAATTTCTTGTTACAGTTTTCTTCTAGCATTTTGTATTTATGTGCTTCAAAGCTTGCTAGCCTCCTTCACTGATCTTGTTGGTGTAATAGGAATCATCTTTGATTTCAATATTATTGTTGCTATGGGACTTATAAGATTATTGGAATCAAAAATTATTTTATGGAATGTGCAAGTTTTAACGGCACAAGAACATGAAAACATTGGTGAGACGAATCTTAACAAAACATTGTTTGAAGCTCTTTGTAAAATATTTGAATGTTACGAACTTTACAAAATTTCATTTCAACATCTGGTAAGTGACCAAGCCTTTGTTAGACCACTGCTTTAGCCAATAAACGTAACAAAATAAAAGAAGTACTTTAACAGATTATATCTGGAGATCGGCAGCTGTATGATCTAAGTGTTTGGAAAACTTTACAATTATAGTTGTCCAAATGATAATTTTAATTACCCATCGCACTAGTAAGCCTACCAATATCATACCTACCAATTACAAATTAAAGAAGTATGGGATACAAACTGGGATACAAACTGGGATAAGACTAGAAACAGAACAAGCAAATAACATAAAGAAAAAACGCTGCAGTTGCGTCGCTTATGCGAGAAAGGGTCAGCGCTCAGCATAGAAGCTGCGTCTTGTGCTCGCAGGCACGAGACAACAGCGCTGGTTTTCTGAGGCAAGGACCCACGTGTCCTTGCATCGGAAATATAATAAGCTCCAAGGCAGTCCTGGACACATTATGACGCCGTCCCGGCAACGGGCATACACTAACTGTTAGTAATTAATATATATACAGAAACTAATAAGAAAAAAAAATAATAAAAAAAAAACAAAAGTGAACAAAACAAAAAAGAAAAGACAACGAACATTTTACACAAGAATACGAGAATACCAGACAAACACAGACCAGAATAAATAAAAAGCTTATAAAAAGAGCGTCCCGAACCATAGACAGCACGGCAAATGGGGCAAGTGTCAAAGATGTTTAACCGGCCAATTACACGGGAGATATAATAATTATGCAATTGTAATGGCGGAAAGTGTTTTGAAGGAATTATGTATTATAAGGTGTATTGAGTTGTGATATTGTGGATGGATATGTTTATTGTGTATGTGATACGTATTAGTGTGGTGTAAAACAAACATGTTAATATGGCAATCCCGGAGCACGGAGGATGACCAAGCAGTGCAATGTGTGCATAGCTTTCCAAGGACATTATCCAAGGTGAGAAACAAGATTGGGAATTTGATAATCCAAAAAAGTGGGAAACAATGTCAAGAAAAGTAATAAAAATAAGTATATCGAGTAATAAAATAGTTAAAAATGTAATTGAAATGCTAAAAATTTAAAGGTAATATATATTTTATAATTATAATAAATTAGTATAAAGGTTCATATCACGGTTAGGGTGCGTCCCGCATCTGACGAACGAGCATTACACGAGCAGCTCGCGAGCTGCTCGCGGCAGGCTCGCGAGCATGCCACGAACGCACTAGTGTCAATAACGCCGTCCGTCAAACTTGCGCGCGCCGCTAGCGAGCAGCTCGCGAGCTGTTGCTGTAATGCTCGTTCGGTGCTCGATCGTCAGTTGTGGACGCACCCTTAAGCTAATGAAGAAATTAAATGAAATCAGTTTTTATTTGTAATAGCTATATTCACTTGTTCTTTACCAAAAGACATTACATTTACATTTTTACATTACAATAAATAAAACTGCAATATCACTATACCGTATGTAGTAACAAGGCTCAAGAAATCTAAAGTCATAGAAGCGTCAATGACGAACAGACCACACGCGTCCATTTTCCTGAAGGCAGCTTTTTGCACACGCTGAATATTCTTACAAACTCGCTTCTGTGCGACTGTAAACAAAACAAATTGAAAATAATATAATCTAGTTGTAATTTTTCCTAAATAGAAAATTTTCATGTTACAATTCTAAGGACATTTCTTATACCGCCATCTGTTGTCAAATAGCGTAACCTTTTAATTCCATAGTTTTGTTCGGTGACGTGTAGATGGCGCTAAAAGACAAAGTTGTAGGGCACTCGTATTAAGTGATTAAATACGAAGATTCTCCTCACCTGAGCAAGTACTTGGCTTCATTTGTAAGATACAAGCATAACGTAGTTCAGACATAGCTAAGTAAAATCGTTCACTTTCCAAGTTCAAATTAAATTGCAAGAAATAAGTTTTTGTGACCCAGAAAACAATGATGAGCGAATAACAAATAACCTGAAAACCAAAGGTGTCTGTTACATTGTTGAACATGGGTCTGATAGCTGTTGAACTATTTCAAGAACTGGAGCCAGCTATATACATGAATGTAGAAAGTTTTTTCTTTCAATTAATAATATTATCGGGAAACCTCAAAAATCTGTAATCAACTATGTTGTATGTGTAACATGGTATAATATATGTTGAAACTCATACCGTGGTTAACGAATTTTGAACCAAATTTATTGAATTGAAATCACTTTATTTCTCAAGATTTACAATCACTTCGAGGAGAAATAAACAAAACATTAATTTATATTTGTAAGTAACAATTTACAGAGTGCGCAAACAAAATAGACGGTACATAGAAAAATTTTATACAAAAGTGAATTCTTGAGTTAAGGGACGGTTTACATGGTGACAAAATTGGATTTTTTTTAAACATTGTTAGGTTAATTATTTTATAGTAATGCCTTTGGATATGTGCTCTTTTAATATTTTTTTATAAATTGTAATTGTTTTTGCGTCTTTAATATAATTTGGTAATGAGTTGTAAATCCGCGCTCCTTGATATAAAATACACCTTTTGCCGTAGTTAGTTCTAGGTTTGTATAGTTGAATGTTATGTGGCCGTCTTGTGCTGCGTGTGTGTACTTGTATGTTTTTTGTTAATTTTATTTGTGTATGTATGTTTTTATTTAAACATTTTCTTATTAGAACAGATATGTTATATTGATATATTTGTGAAATATTAAATAATTTAGTTTCATTATAAATTGTATTGGTTGGTGTTAAATATTTGTACCTAAACAGAACTTTTATTAATCTATTTTGTGTTCTTTGTAATCTATCAAGGTGTGTTTTTGCAGCTGATCCCCATATCTCAATGAGGTAGTCGATGTGAGGTTTTACTAAAGAATTATATATAGTGTAGCGCACTTTTAATGGGAGACTATTTACTATATTACGCAATGCACCTGTAAGACTGCTTATTTTAGATCGTACGTTTTCTATGTGTGATTTCCATTGGAGTTTACTATCCAGTGTAAGCCCTAGATACTTCTCCTCATTTACTTTGGCCAGTATAGTCCCATTAATAGTTAATGGTACATGATCTGGGATTTTTTTATTTTTGGCTGAGAATACTATATAATTTGTCTTCTTTGCGTTTACAGTTAATAAATTTCTTAAAAACCATTTTTCCAGTATGTTGAGATCATTTTGTGCATCCTGTATTATAGTTTCTATTGTATGGCCAAAGTAAAAGAGGCAAGTATCATCAGCATATAAAGAAATATGCCCTTTGATACCTATTTTATGTATATTGTTTATGTAAACCAGAAATAGTAGTGGTCCCAATATAGATCCCTGAGGGACTCCACATTTGATTAGTTTAGGTGTACTAGTACAATCACCAATCTTCACCACCTGATAACGGTTGCTCAAGTAAGACTCAAAAATATTGTACGCGGTTTTTGTAATCCCAATCGATGCTAGTTTATAAAGAAGTAAATTATGGCTAATAGTATCAAATGCCTTTTTCAAGTCGATAAATATACCAAGAGCTATATGTTTTTGGTCTATGTTGGTTTTAATTTTAGTTGTGAGGTCTATTGCAGCCGATAGAGTATTAGACTTATGCCTGAATCCGTATTGTCGGTCAAATAAGAAATTAAAAGAATTTAATTTAATTTAAACAAATTTACTAGGGGTCAAAATTTAAATGCTTTGTTTCTAAACTAGCTTGAGAATAGATTATGTTCAGGCCCACAGTTTCTCAAGTTTTTTGTGGCACATGATTACTTATAGTTACTTTTCATAATAAATAAATAAATGAAGACAACATCACATACATTAATCTGAACCCAAAGTAAGTAGCTAAAGCACTCGTGTTATGGAATTCAGAAACAACGAAGGTATCACAAACACCCAGACCCGAGGAAATGTCGAAAAGTTAGTTTGACCCGTCCGTGAATCGATTCCTCAGAGCTAGTGACACCATAGAAACCGGTGCTTACACCACTTGACCACGGAGGTCGTCGATCATACGGTTTATAATGGTACTAACTTGAAATGTATTCAAAGCCAGCAATTTTGAATATTCTATTTGTTGCGCAATAATTAGGACATTGTATGCGAAAGTTTGAACGGTGTAGAAAATAATCTGTAACAAACAAATAAATTACTAGATTTGATTTAAGAGTATGTATAAGATATCGAATATATAACGTCGGTTATTTACAAGTACTTTGTGAATAATATGACTGCAAAGAATAAATTATTCCCATTATAATTCACTAAAGAACAGCCACTGCGTTTCCCTAGAAGTCTTCTTTTATTGTCTAAGTCTTATTCCAGTATGAACGAATTACGCCCCCTTAGTAATACAAAATGTAGTTAAGAAAAAAGGGGTTTCTAGACATTGCCACTCTTGCACTGGTTACGATTACCACCGTCTGTTTCTGCCGGTTGTAAAACTGTCGCGTGTCTAGATGACCTGAATTTTTGTGAGATTTAAAAAAATAATGACTACATCTTAAGCTTCTCAACTTCAGTATTTTCAGTATTTTAAATCTAGCAACAACTACCCTCAATTACCTCTACTGAATAATTACTTACTAGGCTAGTGAAAGTTTTCTCTATTAGTTGATAAGCATCCAATATTTCCATAAAAACTTTAAATATTCTAGTCCAATATTCCTCATTCTCTATCTTTCTGACGTATACTAAACTATTTACGTTTTCAATCAATTTTTCGAGGCTATGCCTTAATAGATTTAGCAATCTAGATGCGTAAATGATGTTTATGTCAAAACAAATGTAAAGATATGTACTAAAAGCGTCACACACACGAAACTGATTCAGTATGTATAAAAAGTAGAAGATTGAAACGACACAAAAGCTATTTATACCAACGACGGCTGCCCAGGTACTTTTGATGTTTTTTCTACCGTCAATTTTAAGACTATCGTGGATATTTTGAATTTTTAAAACTAAAGAAATATGGTTATGTCGATGTTTAACGTTAATGTAATAATTTAGCAAGTGCCCCGGGATACAAAAGATGCCGTTTTCCACATAGCTCAACCAGATGACAAAGTTTAAACCTTCCGTTGCTTCAAATGATAGATCTTGTTGTAAAGAGTACGCATGGGTTACAGCTACAGTTAAAAATACGACGAAAGAAACAACGTAATAGCGAAAGTTATTTGTTGTGATAACATCATCCCGAACTTTGTACTTGGCATAGAAAAACAAAGCTTGCATCATATTCAATGGCCTTAGTATCGATTGTAACTCTTTACTTATCACATTTTTTTTATTTGTTTCTTCGACTTTTTCTTCAAAAGAGATTTTGTTCTCTTCAGTTTGTTTAAACATTTCCAATATGCTTGGCTGTTCAAGTTTTATACACGTGTGAAAAATAAATCGATAAGTGAGTAATAAAATTACTTTCCTTGAATAATAATTATAAGTGAGTGGCAAAACTAGTTAACGATAGAGTTCTGTTTGTTAATTTTACAAAGTACTACTTTGACTTGCGACTTTGTTCGAGTTGATGTCGCCAATTCTTGTGAACAACAGTTTTGACTGCAAGGCGTAAATCTGGTGAATATACAAGTGAATTCACAAACTACCTATGTACCGGTTGATGCCCTTTTTTTGTTATTTTCTTATATTTTTTTCCAAGCTCCGTTTGATATGGCTTTCCTAAAGTTTTTCCTTTTCTTGGTTTTTTTAAAGAAATCAAATCAAAATTTGAACACTTTGTGTATTAATACATATATAACAAACTCGTCTTGGTGTGTCTGTATAGAAATCAGTTTAGGAATTAAAGTACTTCCAACTCAGTGTATCAAGTAAATTAAAGAGTCCAGTAGTAATTTCCCTGGCACAGCCTATTTTTTGGTTACAATAGTGATCGTTCATTATACAGCTGTCATGTTTTGTGAACTAGAGTTACTGTGTCATCGAATGGCGCTAAAAGACTTGCCTATAAGGTACTTATATAAAATGATTAGCTTCAATGTTCTATTCACCGAAAGCCAAATATTTTTTTTAAGACTCATGCCAACTGAGACCTGTTAAATTAAATCATGGACACTCAAAGTCCTTTCAAAATTATATAATTATAAAATTTCAAAGACACATCTTGGATGTCTGACATCCGGAGTCATGGATTAGCGCTGAAAGACAATTAGGATGGTTAAGGAATGAATATACTGGGAACAACTTCATGTTCGAGAAAGGGTAAAATTGGAAAGAATTTGTTTATATTATTTTCTGTTCTATCAGTTTAGAATACTTTGTTCGAATTTATTATCTCAGCCGAAGACGTCCACTGCTGGACAAAGGCCTCCCCAAGGATTTCCTCAATGACCCGTCCTGCGCTTGCGGCAACCAATACCAGGGGCCCGAGTCTGCTATTTACATTCCGTGTCAGTGTGCTCATAGTTGGCTCGTCCGGCGGCGCTCGGGCCCTCTATGGCGTGCTCGGGCCGACTCGGGCGCGCTCGGGCCGCCCGAGTCAGCGTGAGCCAACTATGAGCACACTGACACGGAGTGTAAATAGCAGACTCGGGCCCCAGTTCATCGGCCCATCGATTCTCATTATTTTACTTTTAAAAAGATATCGGAATTGAATGCGTGTGGTTTGTTCGTCATCGAAGCTTCTATGACGTTAGATTTCTTGAGCCTTGTTACTACATACGCTATAGTTATATTGCAGTAATAATATGTTTATTTACTGTAATATGAGAAAGTTACCTTTGGTAAAGGACAACTGAATATAGCTGTTACAAATTAAAACTGGTTTCATTTCATTCCTTCGTGAGCTTCACGTGGATAATAATATTAACCTGATAGGTTTATTGGAACGTGAGAACCTATCTTCTCTTTTCTCTCTTTGGGATTAGCCACCCGTCTTACCAGATTCAGTTGAATATCGTATTTTACATGGAGCGACTTTCTATTCTGACCTCCACAACCCCTTTTTCTAGGCACAATTAAATACATTACCAGTGAAATTAACTAGAGAAACAACTTCATATTAATTTTTCAGAAATCTAGATTTCTCGATTGTTACTTGATCATGAGAAAAACTTCGACTGGCACATGGGAAAAATGCTAGCCAGGTAAAGAAAAAAAAAACAAAATTGGCAGCTTGCAGTAGGTACATATATGGTGGAGTGATCACATTTTCTTCTTGCAGTTAAAACTATTGTTTACAAGAATGCCCGACAAAGTCGATATTCAAACTTGTACATTGAAAAATAAATAGACAAAACTCTATCTTTAAGTAGTATTTCCACTTACTTAATTATCCTTAAAGGTATATTAATAAGTAAGTGACGAGTGTTCACGCTTCGATTACTTTTTCACGTGAATGTAAGTTGAACAGCCAAACGTATTAGACATGTTTAAACAAATGAAAGAGGACAGAATATCCTTCAAAATAATAGTACTACCAACTAAAGTAAATAATGTGATAAGTAAAGAGCTACAATCGATTCTAAGGCCGTTGAATATAATGCAAGAATTATTTTTCTGTGCCAAGTACAAAATTCAGGACGATGTTATCACAGCAAATAATTTTTGCTATTACGTTTGTTCGTTTTTCGTATTTCTAATTATTTCAGCAATCAATGCGTATTCGTTACAACAAGGTTTATCAAGTCAAACGACACTAGGTTTGAACTTTTATCTTTTGTTGAGCTATGTAGACAATATTATTTTCTGTCTCATTGGCCACTTTGTAAATTTTTACATCACCGTCAAACATCAAAAAAATCATATTTCTTTACTATTAAAAATTCAAAACGTCCTCAAAATTCTTAAGGTTAACGGAAGAAAGCTCGTCAAAAGTAACTGGGCCGCTGTAGCTGGTATAAATACCTTTTTTATACTATCTCTATTGTACTTCTGTTGTATACTTAACAATTTCTCTGCTCTTTATATTTTGACTACATATTTTTACATTTGTTTTGATATAAATATCATTTACGCAACTAGATTGTTAAATCTAATAACTCATAGCCTCGAAAAATTTATTGAAAATGTCAATAGTTCAGCATACGTTCGGAAATCAGATAGTGAGGAATATTGGATAAAAATGTTTGATGCTTTTAAGAATATATTGGATGCTTATCAATTAATAGAGAAAACCTTCACTGGCCTAGTAAGTAATCATTCAGTAAAAGGATTTTTTATTCTATTTTATTTATTAGGCTCACCAACAATTGATTACACCCATACAATTACAAAAAATACATAGGTATAAGTATGCTATGCTCTAGTGTAACAATCCCTTACAGGTAAGCACATCATGCTCAAAAGGTGTGATTATACTTTTTTGAATTGAACTTATACATTTTTTTTTATTACTAAATTAACACAGTAGTACTAGTAGAATACAAACTACATGTTTTTTAACTTATAGCCGCTTTGTAGTTTGATACGGAAAGAATTAATTAATACGTCAATCAACACTGCAGAGCGCGCGCGTCTCCTGGCTGTGGGAGAATGGGAATCGGGCCTCTGGTTACAGGCACTTCCGTCAACCACTCTTGGTACGATTTTGGATGACAATACTTTCCGGCTCGCCATCAGTTTACGTATACCTTGTGTCGCATGTCATCGGTGTCAATGCGGTGAAACAGTCGTTTGCCTCTGTCACCATGGCCTGTCCTGCAGCAGGAGCGCAGGACGTATATCCTGTTACGCAAATATTAATGACATTATTCGTCGTGCTCTTGTCACTGTACCAGCTGTTTTGAAACCCAATGGTTTGGTGCGCAGCGATGGTAAGAGACCTGACGGTATGTCATTGTTGCCTTGGAAATTGGGTCGGCCTTTGGTGTGGGACGCAACGTGCGTCGACACCCTTGCGCCATCCCACGTTCTAAGTTCGGCGGCCTCTCCTGGCGCTGCTGCTGGAGCTGCGGAGACCCTAAAACGGCGAAAGTATAATAACCTAATGGGTAATTATATTTTCGAGCCGTTTGGGGTTGAAACGCTCGGGTCATGGGGTCCGAGTGCACGAAATCTTTTTAAAGAACTGTCAAAACGTTTGGTAGATTCTACTCGTGATCAGAGAGCTGGTTTGTTCCTTGCACAGAGAATCGGCATAGCCATTCAACGTGGCAATGCTGCCAGCCTTCTGGGCACGTTTCCCGCCATTGACTAGGATGACGATGAGTTTTTTGACGCGTGTTAGTTTTATTTATTTTTATAAGATTTAATTTTAGTGTAGTAAGAAATTGGTTTTATAAAATAATTAGGTTGTTTCGTCATCATACAAATTACTAAAATAAGATCGTTTAAATTTCACCACGGGCAACACACGATGTTCTTATCGATTTTCAGCAGTGGCAATCACAACTGTTTTGACAGTTGTCATACGTGCCGTACTCATCACCCGATTGGTGCTACTGCTGCATCTGTCATGACGTCACGACCGTTAACGGACAAACCGCCCCCCCCTATCGACAATCTTTTCTCACCATCTTGCACGCGCGGGCACTTCGCGATCTCTCTCCAGAAAAAAAACCCTTTAAACGCGTCATCTCGACCGATATTCTGCTGGAAATCCCTATTCCGAACAGCTCGTGACCTTCAGCAATCAACTGTGGTGGAATCATAGCGCAGGCGGATCATCGGCAGCAGAAGTAGCAGACCAAGGTACGTGCACGTGTTTTAGTTTGTTACTGCTGCATTTACTTAAGAACATCGTTTGTGTGATCGTCCAGCCTCTTGGGCTGTCCCAGATGTGTAGTTACTCATCGTTTTTATCGCGACTGCACATAGGTACATACAAATAAAAGGAAGAAAACGGTAATAATAAAATAAATGTTGCAAAAACTTTTACGTAGATACAAATCCAAAAATATAAAATAAAATTAATAATAAAACTACGGTAATGCAGAAGGATTAAAATTTGCATTGCAAATGCAATTCTTTTTTGAGCTTGTACATTGAATCTACATTGACATCAACAAGATCACTCAAGCTATTTAATAATTTACATAGTCGGGGTATAGGAGAGTTTGCGCCCAGGACCGTTCTGCGAAATGGTGGGTGTAAGGGAGTTATGGGAGCTCGAGGAAGTCTTGCGGGGACACGAAATTTAATATTTGAAAGCAATTTAGGACAGTCAATTTTGTGTTGTATGAGCTTTCCTAGGAATACGGTGTCAAGGATGTCTCTTCTGTTCTGCAAAGAAACCATATTGAAATGCGACAGTCTAGCTTCATAAGATGGCTTCTTATTTGCTATCCCGGCTGAGTAAGCTAGGTGCCACAAGAAACGTTTTTGAATCCGCTCCAGTCTCAACGTATGAGTAGCATAATGCGGTCTCCAAACAGTACTACAGTACTCTAAGGAGCTACGTACGAGACTGTTGTAAAGGAGAATTTTGGTTTGACTCCTACTAAAATTAGTAACGTTCCTGATTACAAATCACCAAGCATTCTCGCTGACTTTTTGATAACACTCTCGACGATTGAAGTTAAGTTGTTCCTAGCTCTATGAAACTTAACTTTTTAATTCGTTACAGATTATTTTCTACACCGTCCAATCATTCACATACAATGTCCTTATTATTACGCAAGAAATAGAATTTAAAAAAACGCTGAATTTGAAGCCAATGGAAGTAAGTACTAGTACGAAGTAACTTTAAGTTTTCAATTTTCATATGCCCCAGACCGCACGAACTTGTGGGACCTAAACATGTTTTCTTTTGGAAGTTTTTTCCCTAAGGTATTCTTATGAATTAAGGAGAATGCAAAATTCGGGCACACACGTGTAAATTGGGGTCTATTGCAATTTGTATTTAATAGGCATGGTCTATTAAATTCACTTCTTCAGGAAAAATGAATCCATTTTTTTGGAATTCTTCAACAGCTATCAGACCCATAACATTAAGAACCATAACGTTGAAATCAAGCGAGAGATAAGTTCAATTAACGCCTTTATTTGACCACTTTTCAACATTTATTTAACACTATTATGCACCAAACGAAAACTTTTTAGCTAAATCATATACACACAAAGACCTTTCAAACTAAGATGACATAAAAATACCCAATGCCTAAGATCCCTTTAGGAAATGCGGCTTTGTTTTACTTCCGGTTTGAATTTATGTTCAATAGCAAGAAAAGGAGTACCATTGTTTGTCAATTTGGACCATTAAAAATCTATACCTTAACGGTCCACATAGACATTAACAATGACTACATTTTTAAATACAGGTAAAACAAAAAGAATTTTATAAGCTTAGATGAATGATTGGTCTCGCGCGGTCGACTAGATACTGCTGTCGTACTCGTCAAATGCGGCAACAAATAGTACGCCGAAATCGGCGTACCCGTGCCAGTCACGTTGACAGCTTTGTTTGACTTGGACGTCCCGAACATTTTATTATATTTTGGTCGCAATTCGAAGTAAAATGGCGGTTTGTGTATTAAAACTGTTTAAAAACAATACTACAAATAAGAAAAAGGGCACTGGGATCACATACCATCAGTAAGTATCGTATAATTTTGAAATTTCAACATAAAATAATATGTACCCTGAACGTCATTCAGTGTTGCCGTATATGCAAGAATCAATTTCCCCATGGTTAAGATATTAATTTATTGTAAATTTTAATAACCTATTTCATTTGTCTAACCTTCCTATTTAATATATGTATACATAACCCATTTCTATATTATTTAAAGTTAATATATGTAATCTATATATATATATACATAGGTGAGCATAAGGTGTAAAATTAAATTTAAATATATTTTTTTGTATTTTTTGAGCAACATTTATAATAATAAAAAGTATTTTTTTTTTTTTTTTTTTTTTCATAACCTTTTAAGTGTCCCACTGCTGGGCAAAGGTCTCCCCCGACTGACTCCAGACATTCCTGTCTTGAGCCACATGACACCAATCACTTAAGAAGCGATCGATGTCATCCCGCCACCGTCTCCTCGGCCTGCCTCGTCTGCGAGTTCCTGCATCAGGGGTCCACTCGGTTGCTATTTTTGCCCACCTGTCCGGAGTCATACGGCAAACGTGTCCAGCCCAGCTCCACTTCAATTTGGCTGTTTGAACTCCTACATCTGCGATTTGCGTTTTGGAACGTAGAATGGTGTTTCGCACGCAATCAGTTCTCCTCACCCCCAAAATACTGCGCTCCATTGCTCTTTGACAAACCTTAAGTTTGGTCTTCTGCTATTCGGTCAAAGACCAGGTTTGGGAGCCGTAGGTAAGGACGGGCAGGATACACATGTCGACAAGTTTGCGCTTTAGAGAAAGCGGGAGTGTGCCTTTCATTAGATCTTTCATGGACCAGTAGCACTTCCAGGCGTTCTCGATGCGACGATCGATTTCTTTGCCTTGCCTGTTTTCGAAGCTTACTAGCTGGCCCAAGTAGATGTATTCGTCGACATATTGTATTACCTGCCCATCTACCTCGATAATTTGCTTCCGTCCATTAGTCATAACCTGGGTTTTTGACCTGTTCATAGACAGACCAACTTTAAGGCTTGCCTCGTTGAGCTCACACAGCATGGCATTAAGCTCTGCAGCGGTAGGGGCAAACAAGACAATATCGTCAGCGAAACGAAGATTTGTAAGCCTTCTCACGCCGACTTTAATGCCTTTGTCTGCCCAAGATGTTGTAAGAGTTTTAAATACTTCTTCGAGCGTTGAAGTAAACAGTTTTGGGGAGAGAGGATCACCTTGTTTTACGCCTTTTTCTATAGGAAAAGATGGTCCGGAAGAATTTAATTTAATGTTGGCAGTACTGTTATCGTATATTAATTTTATAAGGTTTATGTATGCAATGTCGATATTTTGGTTATTTAAAGCTTCAAATATTGTGGTATGATTTAAACTATCGAAGGCTTTGGAATAATCAACAAACGCTAGATGTAGGGGTAAATTATATTCATTGCATTTTTCAATAACTTGATTGATAGTTTGCAGATGGTCGGTAGTGGAAAAACCAGGACGAAAGCCTGCTTGTTCTGGGGGCTGTTGTGAATTTAATTGGTCGGCAATCCGGGTCTCAATAACTTTAATAAGAATTTTGTAAATATGAGAGATGAGGCTAATTGGTCTATAGTTACCAATGTTGCTCTATTAATCTAGAATGATATTAGCGTGGCAAATTTTATCAGGAAGCACTCCCTTATATATGATGTTGTTGCAAAGGTTAGTTATGTGAGGAAGGAGAGTAATGCTTCCTGTCTTAAGTGCTTCAGTGGTGATACCGTCATCTCCGGGGCTTTTGCCGTTTTTCATTGTCTTTATGACACTATGTACTTCATAAACCGTTATAGGTGGGATGTTACTTGGATCTGGACTAGTGTATGGTACTGCTGATTTAATTTTTGACATATCGGAGTAAAGATTTTGGTAAAATTTGGTACTGATATCTATGATTTTATCCCTGTTTCTCTGTTTAACACCATGATCATCAGAGAGACTTGTAATCCAAGATTTTACCCGATTGACGCCAATTTAAGCCTTTAGCTACTCGAAGAGAAGTATGCTTTTCTATAGCTGATTTAACGAGAAGTGAGTTCAGCTTTCTAATGTCATTACGTATACTACGTTTCACTTTTCGATCTATTTCATAATATGATGGTGAGCACTTTTGGAATTTTTCTCTTTCGGCTATTAGTTCTAAAGATTTATCAGAGAGCTTTGCTTTATTTTTCTTCTTTGGTTTAATGGATTTGCTTGCTTTATCTATTGCGGTTTTCAGGTGATTATATTGGAAGTCGACATCATCGATATCAGTTGCTAGGTTGTTGTAATGGTTTTTTATTTCTAGATTAAACTTTTGACTTTGCTGATGCAGAGTGTGTTTGTCATGTCTTTTAATTGTACGTGTAAAGAGGTTTTTACGATGTTGTTTAATATTTACTGAAAATTTTACTCGAATTGGGCGGTGATCTGAACTAAAGTTTATTTTATTTATAACTGTTACATCTTTTATGACGAAATGGTTAGATGTGAGAACGTAATCTATTTCATTTGTGGTTCTGTTATCAGGAGAAATCCAAGTCCAGCGACGCTGCGGTTTTTTATAAAAGAAACTGTTACTAATTTTAAGATTTTGCCCAAAGGAAAATTGAAGTAACCTAGTACCACGCTCGTTCCGACTTCCTAGTCCGTGTGGTCCAAGTATGTCTTGGTTATCCATGTCTTCCCTCGAACCGATCTTAGCATTAAAATCACCAAGAACTATGTTCCAGGTACCTCGGTGATCATCGCATGCTTTATTGAGAAGATCGTAAAACTCCTCTACATCATCATCGTTATGCGAAGATGTTGGTGCATAAACCTGAATAAGCGTCAAAGTTTGGTTACTGGAAATTTTAAATTTTAAGATCGCTATTCTATCTGAAACGCCAATGAATTCCACAATATTATCACGCCACTTTTTGGCTACAAGAAATCCTACACCATAAAGACCGCTTGTTGTACCGAAATGAAAGAATACACTACTGTCCGTTTCTACTGTTTGTTCTCCCAACCTCCGTACTTCTGATAGGCCAATGATATCCCATTTGATGGTTTTAAAAGCGTTGTCTAGTTCCATAAGACGCTCGTCACGCATTAGAGTACGAACATTGTACGTAATGATGTTGAGGTTGAGAGAGTTCGAGTCTTAGGTTTACGCGAATGTTAGACATTGAAATAAAACTACTTTTTACGGATTTTTTCGCGGTTTATATTTAGATTTTAGGTCCCGACGTTTCGACACCTTTGCAGGTATCATGGTCACGGGCAGACTGAGATGGCGTTCGTCTTGACAGTAGATGTTGCTCGTTCTACCTTCATATTTTAACTAATTATTTGAGTTCCGACCTACGCAATATGAGCTCACTGTGTCTTGATGTCTTGCAGCGCTGCTCTTGGGTTTGGCCTTGAGTTTATGTATTATTGGGTCCCAAGTAGGTGATATCTTCCAGCCATCTTCTCTATTGAAATTAGGGTGTTTTTTAATTTCAATAGCCTCGCGAAACATCCTAGGTAGGAATTTGGGTTCTTTAGCGAGGATCTGTGGTTGGTCAAATCTAATATAATGGCTGGAGCCTTCAGCATGTTCGGCGACTGCAGACTTCGTTGAGCGGCGGTGTTTCACGTCAGCTATGTGTTCTTTAACGCGGGTCCCTATGCTTCGTTTTGTTTGACCGATGGAAGAGAGGCCGCAGTGACAATCTAGTTTATAAACTCCTGCATCTTGTAGAGGTATGTGACACTTGACGGATGGTAAGGACTGACTAATCTTCTTGGGCGGCTTGAAGTATGTTTTAATTGAAGCTCGCTTCAGGATGTAGCCAATCTTGTCTGTGACACCTCTGACGTATGGTAGTACAGCAGGTAAACGATCAACTGTGGCTGGCTTCACTCGGTCTCTGTGACGGGGCCGTGGAATTTGGAGCTTGTTGTCTCGCAGTACTTGCTTGACATGTTGAAGCTCAGCGGCAAGGTGTCTGTCATCACAGAGTCCGTGTGCTCTCTGAAACAAGGATTTTCCCACGGTAGCTAACTGTTTAGGGTGGTGGTGAGATTCACCGTTTAGGTACCTATCTGTATGGGTCTTTTTGCGATACACAGTGTGACTTATTGTCTGATCAGGATTACGTTTGACTAATATGTCTAAGAAGGCAAGAGATTTATTATCCTCCAACTCCATAGTGAATTGAATTTTGTTATTGATGGAGTTAAGATGTTTTAAGAATGCATTTACTTGATTAGGAGTTCTGCCCTGAGTTCCAAGAAGCTAGCAGAGAATAACTTACCTTTAGAATATGCAGAACTCCTTGAACACTGCCTCACATCTGGCTACCTGCTGTGGAACAACAATTTCTATGTACAAATAGATGGTGTAGCGATGGGCTCGCCTGTTTCCCCTGTAGTTGCCGATATATTCATGGAAGATTTCGAGGAGACAGCCTTAAAAACAGCTCCTTTCACTCCCAGGTTTTATAAACGGTACGTAGATGACACTTTCACAATTTTACCATCTAATCAAGTAAATGCATTCTTAAAACATCTTAACTCCATCAATAACAAAATTCAATTCACTATGGAGTTGGAGGATAATAAATCTCTTGCCTTCTTAGACATATTAGTCAAACGTAATCCTGATCAGACAATAAGTCACACTGTGTATCGCAAAAAGACCCATACAGATAGGTACCTAAACGGTGAATCTCACCACCACCCTAAACAGTTAGCTACCGTGGGAAAATCCTTGTTTCAGAGAGCACACGGACTCTGTGATGACAGACACCTTGCCGCTGAGCTTCAACATGTCAAGCAAGTACTGCGAGACAACAAGCTCCAAATTCCACGGCCCCGTCACAGAGACCGAGTGAAGCCAGCCACAGTTGATCGTTTACCTGCTGTACTACCATACGTCAGAGGTGTCACAGACAAGATTGGCTACATCCTGAAGCGAGCTTCAATTAAAACATACTTCAAGCCGCCCAAGAAGATTAGTCAGTCCTTACCATCCGTCAAGTGTCACATACCTCTACAAGATGCAGGAGTTTATAAACTAGATTGTCACTGCGGCCTCTCTTCCATCGGTCAAACAAAACGAAGCATAGGGACCCGCGTTAAAGAACACATAGCTGACGTGAAACACCGCCGCTCAACGAAGTCTGCAGTCGCCGAACATGCTGAAGGCTCCAGCCATTATATTAGATTTGACCAACCACAGATCCTCGCTAAAGAACCCAAATTCCTACCTAGGATGTTTCGCGAGGCTATTGAAATTAAAAAACACCCTAATTTCAATAGAGAAGATGGCTGGAAGATATCACCTACTTGGGACCCAATAATACATAAACTCAAGGCCAAACCCAAGAGCAGCGCTGCAAGACATCAAGACACAGTGAGCTCATATTGCGTAGGTCGGAACTCAAATAATTAGTTAAAATATGAAGGTAGAACGAGCAACATCTACTGTCAAGACGAACGCCATCTCAGTCTGCCCGTGACCATGATACCTGCAAAGGTGTCGAAACGTCGGGACCTAAAATCTAAATATAAACCGCGAAAAAATCCGTAAAAAGTAGTTTTATTTCAAGAGTTCGAGTCCTTTGAGCGCGCCGTGGTCGTTTGACGGGGTATCAATCTCGCCCGGGGATTCTTAGCACCCCATGCTCCAGGGCTCCTCCGGCTACCGTCGTCGCCGGATTTGCTCCTGGAGACGCCGGGAACTCGGGGCCGTTTTTTGGATAGTTGGTTCATAGTGGGGGGGGGGGGGGGGATTGGACCTTAATCCGCCACGCTGGTCCTGTGCGTGTTGGCGGATCGCCAGAGCCTCGTTTGTTAGTCAGCAGACAGTACCACGAGCAGGTGAGGTTGGCTTGGGTTCTGTAGGTTGGTATTCAGAACCCCTTACTATCCAGAACCCCTTACTATCCATAAATAGTAATATTTTTAATTTATATCAAGTACCAACTTCCATAGCATAAAATATTTTTCCATTAACTGGGGTAACCGTTGAGCAGCTGTTAACACTATTGCGAATGTTTTTTCCGTTGATCTAAGAGGTTATGTTTATGTTGTACATAGATTTGCATACTGAGCATAATAGGCTAGTTGACTAATTTTGAAACACTGTTTAATTCCTTACCATGGTGCCTGATCTGAACAAAAAACAATACAAATGCAAGAAAAACCATCATTTACATTACGTATTTTCGTTTTCAAAAAGTTGATTTAAATTTAGCTCAAAAATCTCAAAACTGTCATGGCGTCTTGGATGACGTTCCACTGTGCAAAATAATCCTATTATTTAGCTAAAATGTTAACAACACAAATGACGTTTCGGACATGTATCGTACTTTGTGACGTCACGCATCTGATTGGTGTTTTCTGTCACGTGACTGAACACCTAATTTTGCTGAATTTATTTTACGAAAATAAGAATAATCTTTTGGGTTTATTAATAACAACTGTGTCGTTTATAATTTTCACATCAAAAGTAATCCATGGAAACTCTTAACCATCCAATTTGCTTCTAATGGAAACAAGCCTATTGTTGCCGCAGCGACGGACATTTTGTTTGTTGACAGTGGTATCTAGTCGAGCGCGCAAGACCAATCATTTATCTAAGTTTATAAGTTTAATTTTTATAATGGAGGATCTGATCCATCAGTTACAACCATAATAACAGAAAACTTTTTATTTTTCAGGGTATTTTTATATCGCTCGTCAATATAAGCTGGCTCATTAAAACTTTTGCCTTGCAATTCAATCTGAACATGGAAAGCGAGAGGTTTTACTCAACTATGTCTGAAGTACGAAATACTTGCATCCTACAAATGAATTCCAGAACGTGTTCAGGTGAAAATAAACTTTGTATTGAATCATTTCATAAGAGTGCTGTTAAACTTACGTCGTAGAACAAGTCACTGGAAAAACATTGTCATCAAGTAGTCACGCTCTTAGAGGATAGATAAGAAACTGCAGAGTGCGCATGCTAGGGTATGAACAGTGAGCACTATTGCAAACTAGGTTCGTCGTAAAAAGTATCAAAACAGAGCGCGCTGTTTTATTTAAACTATCTAAAAACCTAACATTACCCGAATGATATCGGAACGATCAATATTTTCGCATAAATGTGTGTCGTTGCACGGAAAATAACTTTAATCAGTAAACGAATGTACTACATACTGCCAAAAATATGCTTATGCTCGGCGCAATGGGATTTTAGCGATACGCGCTCTTTATAGTTTTTACTCTTTGGTCACGCTGTTTGATTACAGATTGCTGTATAATAAATGACTATATAATAATTAATAAGTGGAAATATCTTTACTTAGGGGAAAATACAAGTAGATCATGTTATATTCCAATTTATTTCCTTTACAGAAGCACAAAAACGAGTTTCTAAAAATATACAACGTTTGCAAAAGGCTGCCTTCAGGAAAATGAGTGCGTGTGGTCTATTCGTCATCGATGCTTCCATGACGTTAGATTTCTTGAGCCTTGTTACTACATACGCTATAGTTACATTGCAGTTTTATTTACTGTAATATGATATAGTTCACCGGCGTGTTACACTGTTGGTGCGTCAGGTGTGAGTGGTTGGATGTTTTGTTGTGTGTTTGCTCGTTCTGGCGTTGCGCGGCCGATGTTGCGCGCTGCCTTTTCCGCCGGATATGAACCGACCCCTAGGGTGCTGTCCTATTGTAATAATAATTGACGTTTGATAAGTGCTACTTTGTAGCCTAAGTTAAATAAATAATTTTTGATTGATTGATTTGATATTGTGTACAAAATTAAAACTGTAGCCTTCATTAAGTCATCTAGCGTACAGGTTTGAGGAGGCAGCTGCAGGGGCACGAAGGACAAAATGACACGTGGTCAATTATTCGGGGAGTGAAAGGACATCTACACCTTAGGTCAGATGTGTCCACCTAGACAGAGTGTATTTTGAATAATGTTATTAAATAAACATATACGTTGAAGCACACTGTTTTATTGCAAGGAAGTTTACAGAAACGCAAACTGCAACAACACCAAGGTGTAATAAGCTACTGATCGTAGTAACAACAGCGGCAGTACAGCATCAACGCTGGCTATTCCCATCAAGCAAACTTTGCTGAAAGTAGATTTATATAGACGCATCACATTCTTATAAAATCTTATTGTTAGCGATTGCAAGAAAAATGTAATATAAAAAAAAAATCACACTACCTGAACAATTAATAATAATAATAATAATATTTTTGACAAATACTGGTGCCATGAAACCCAGTGCTGTGAACAATTTCTGTAAAAAAGAAACAAATTATGGGCAAAGTAGACTTTAACATGGACAAATGAACCCAAATAATAAATAATGAATTGCACAAAAATGTAAAAACCGACGTCAATTAGAAAAAAAAGCGAACTACTGGATCGATTTTAAAATACATTGTATGGAACCTCGGAGATATACCAAAACAATAAAATTGTATTTTTTCGTAATCTGCCCACAATTGCCGTAAGCGTAAGTATCACATAAGATACGTACAGAAAAAATATTAAAAAAAAAAACATACAGACGTATTGAGAACCTGCTTTGGTTGAAGTCAGTTGAAATTGGACATATTTTTTTAAACACTTACGGAAGCCTTGTGATTCATTGCGTTTTCAATTCCTGATATGCAAACTTGAACATCAATGAGTACGCGAGTATACGTTTCTATTAAGTGGAACAGTATCTGGAAGCAGACATGGTTATTAATATTGTGATACAATTGATAAAAGCCAAATACCATTTAAACGATAGTAACGAAAGTAGATAGATAATATAGAGCATAATCCCGCAGGAACGCAATGGATAATCATAAAATATTTTATTTTTTGGAATTGAGAGGGGTATGCTGAGATGGTTTGGCCATGTCGAGGGAGTGAGTGAAGAACGATTGACGAAAAAAATGTTTAGGGCGAGTGTGATTGAAAGTGTTGGAAGGGGTAGACCTGGGCGGACGTTTCGGGACCGGGTCAGGAACGTCTTGAAGAAGTGCCTAGTCAAGAGTACACTAAACCAAAGAAAATGTATGAGGGGAATAATGAAGGTGGACGAAGCGAAACAAGTGTGTAGCTATGTAGGAAGTGGAAAGAAGTGCTGCTTACCCCTACGGGAAAGAGGCGTGATTATATTATGTATGTATGTATGGGTATTATGTTCGCGACAATAATTGTGCATCATAAGAGAACTATTAGTCATTAAAAGAGGTATACTTTGGGTAATTCGACAAGTGGAAAATGAGGTGATAAGGATTGTAAAACTACGGACTATGTACGGTCTAACTTACCAATGACTCGAAGGTTATTTTGTAGTTTTCATACATATTTATAAACATGTTGTTATAAGCCTTGAACATTTCTTCACTGTGCGATTTGCTCTTGTAGATATTGTGTCGAAATAATTTTTTTATTCCATGAAATAGCATTATTTTTTAAGAATGCCATAAATCGAATGGCGTGTACCATATTAATTACATCCAAGAAAAAATTGATTATCCAGAACAATAGTGAGTACCAAGTAAGGTCTTTTAGACCAAACCATATATTACAGAAATATATAACATTATAGCAAAACATAAAAACAACACTAATCCAATTTACTATAACATTTTTTCTAACATCAATTTATTTTTATAAATACCTAAAACATTCTTGAATGCTCAATACACATGTCACATTATTATTGGTATTGAGATGATTAAGAATATGGGTAAAGATAATACTCATGCCGTAAATAATAAAGTCAGTTGGAGCAATAAAGAAATAAAAACTACCATTTGTATTACACCACCATATTTAAAACCCGAAACACAAAATAGCAGACATAAAGAATAATCCAAAAGATGGATATGTATTTTGAGACATAATTATTGGAAGTAATGAAATTATTCATGATGATGTATTTCGGATAAAATATGAAGAATTGCATCAGATTTAAAGGTAAAAGAATTAACTAGATCTCTTTGTCAACTTCGTTGTTTAACAGTACTTCAATTGTATTGTTTTTTCGATTGTGCCTCTTGTTTTCGAAAAACATCCAGTACATTTTTGTAAGCGGTATTTTCTCAATCTTAACCTTATTCAGGACACTGTTTGGCTTTAAAATTGACCATTATATAAGGTGCTATAAAAACATCTGCCACGGCTTTAATGGGAGGTAGTATTGTGTTTATAGATTACAATAGTAAAGATAAATTATTGATTATTTATCATATTTTTATCATACAAAAAAAATAACGTATAAATTTGAATTGATTTATTAGTATAAAACCATCCCGTGTCATAAGCTGTTGCCGCTCCGCACCGAATTCAAACATTTCGCAAAATGCCGCCGCCGCGCCGCCGCCGTTCATACACTGTTGCCATTCCTATCAAAGGATGCCGCCGCCGCCGTGCGCGCCGGCCGCTCGGGTCGCCAGTCAGTCGCCCCCCGCTCGCGCGTTCGGAAGTTAGTTTTAGTGGTTAGCGACAGCAATATCGCGCGCGCTTTCATTAAAAATGCCTTCCAGACGACAGTATTCCAATCAAGAATATCTTGAAATGGTATTGTGCTACCGCGAGTGTAATTCGGTGTAACATGGCCGCTTTGACTCGCCTTCGGTTGACGCAGGCAGGCCTTCATACTCGGCCGAACTTGAAGAGGAAGTGCTTTAGTGTCATCCTTTTGCGAGCACCAGGGATGCTGCTCGAGTCTTCGACGTGAGCAACAACTACGTGTGGCGACTTTTAAATCGTGAAGGGCTCCATCCTTACCACTTCACAAGTGCCGTGGCCTCCTCGCTTACCGGATTTAACCCCTCTAGACTTTTTTTGTGAAGTCGTGTGAAAGACCTTGTGTACGGCCAAACCGGACATGATATTAGAAGTGTGGTAGAACTAAAAAGGCGCATCAAACGCGCATTTAGGCAAGTGAAAAGTGAAACGGACACATTAAATAAAGTGAAGAGACATGATGCAAGCGTGCCTTCATCTGTGTGCAACGCGAAGGCGGACTTGTGCAACAGTTTTGTAGATAAGTAGGTACTAGGTAGGGAGTGAGTAAATAACTGTAAATACGGTGCAATCGTTGTAAATAAAATGATTAACTAAACACGCCAAGTTACTGTAATTTATCGTTATTCGATATTAATCTAAGTCGACGGGCCTGTTGGTCTAGTGGTTAGTGACCCTGACTGCTATACCGGAGGTCGTGGGTTCGATTCCCACCCAGGACAAATGTTTGTGTGATGAGCACGATCATTTGTTCTGGTTGTCTGGGTGTAATTGATCTATAATATGTATGTATTTAGAAATATATAAGTATGTTTATCAGCTGTCTGGTTACCATAACACAAGCTCTGCTTAGCTTGGGATCAGATAACCGTGTGTGAGTTGTCCCGAAATATTATATTATTATTATATTATAAGTACCTACTGTTTGGTTTCTTAGATTTACGCGAATGTTAACGAAAACGAATGCGAACGACCGCGACAACATCCGTAAAAAAGTAGTTTTATTTCAATAACTACTGTTTATAAATAATAAGAAAAAAAAAATGTAATTCTTACACTAACTTGACAGTCACACATGTTTATAATCATCTTATTTACCTACGTCAGTTTTTTTTTTTTAGAATGCTGTAGCTGGTAAGTAGTTGCACTTTTAAAACACTTGTATGCCTGCGTATTATTGCGTACCTAGTAGATTATGTAGTGACGAACTAGTCAGCTGATTACAGTTTTCATTCACAGAAAAGATGGAAAGAGATAGCAGTTGTTTTCATTGACTAAGCGTCACATTGCGCGTAATTTGTGAACCACGTTACGCCGAATAGAGTCAATGTTAATTTAACTATTTTATTTTCTAAAATTTAATTAACTGTTCCGGGGTACGAAAGTTCTTCACTATTGTATCTATAATCTATAAACACAATACTACCTCCCATTAAAGCCGTGGCAGATATTTTTATAGCACCTTATATTATGGTTATTAATGGTGTCTTCAATAACATTAGATCATTTAAACTGATAAGAATATAAAATAACTTATAACAGTGTTAGATAAGGTTAATTTATTTTCAAACTAAGTACATTTTTTCCTTTCGACATTTGTTATTTTAAAATTAATGGGTGTTTGTTATTTAGGTCAGTTATTTGGTGGCTTTCCTTGCAACCAAATAGTATCTATGGATACTTTAAAATCTTTAAATTGAAACCAATAATAATATTGCTAAAGACATGCAGAAGTGAATTAACTATTTTGTTTTGATAATTAAGAACGTTATTTAAGACTGTAGTTGTCTCATTGCTATGACATAGTTGGCAATTACTGCAAATAAGCGTAGTGGTAAAGCAGCTTCAACAACGAACACGCCGCACGCGCTCATCTTCCTGAAACCAGCGTCCTGCATGCGCTGGATGTTCTTGCAGAACCTCTTTCCGCTGGCTGTGGAATAAGAAATATGTCATTATCACTATTATAAATAAATAAATGCGGACATCACATACATCGCTCTAAACCCAAAGTAAGTAGCTAAAGCAAATGTGTTATGGAATTCAGAAACAACGAAGGTACCACAAACACCCAGACTCGAGGCAATGTAGAAATTTTGGTTTCTACATTGACCCGTTCGGGGATCGAACCCGGGACCTCAGAGCTAGCGACACCTTGAAACCGGTGCGTACGCCACTCGACCACGGAAGTCGTCTATGATCGGAGTCCTATTTGTAGTAAAGTTGAAAAAGTCGTAATGAATAAAAACTTTTGTTACAAACCCTGTACTTTTACCTATACTGGCTTTAAAAAGGAACAATGGTTCCACATGATATACAGCAGAGATTTAACAATCTTCACATGATTAAGTATAATCACTATTAAGTATTGTAAGAAAATTAAGGAATATTTTATTAAAAATCTTTATATACAATTATAGTGTCACCTGAAAATCTTCTACAACTCATTCGTTGTATACTCGCGCATCGTACTTCTCGCATTACTGTGTAGAATCTTTCTGTCTCCAGACTATAATATATGATTAAGGCGATATCTTTCAAGGCCCATGTTACAGGCAGGAAAACATGTAAGATAAACTGGAACAAAACGACCCATAAAATATAAAAGTAGCGTTACCAATTAATTGTAGGATAGGACAGGTAGATAAGTTATGTAGGAATTTTGGATAAATTACTTACTGATTTTAAGTTTTTACATGATTGTATCCTCACTTCCGTGTAAATTGCTAGATCTACGATACCGTGAAAGAATGTGTATGCTAAAAAAAATAAAACCTGGAAAAACATATTTACAGTCAGAATGGTAACTTATGGCACGACATTTATTGTACATTTTTCACTGGTCGTAAAAGCCTGGGGACGGGAGATTTTTTAAAAAGCCTACCACTAGTACCGCTTGCAGTTAACGTTCTCATAGGTCATTTTCAGAGAATCCGTTAAAGTTCCCGAAAGATTTTCACTGGCTGCTAGGCCACGTGCGTGTCATGTCTTGATAGATTTATCGGTTGTTAGGCCGCATGCTGAATAACGACTGGCGCACTTACATTAGTTGTTATCCCGTACTAGAAAATATGACTAGTGAAAATGAGCCATAAATGGAAAGGCTGGATAGTAATGTCATTACCTGATGCCGAAAAGCTTCTTCAATTAATTGGTACGCTTGCAAAATTTCGTTAAATAAGTGAATTAATTTATTCCAGTACGAGTCCCTGTCTGAGTCTTCTGTGTTTTCTGCGTATGCTTCTTCCTTCCACATATGGAGCGTTGAAGACAGTAAATTTGTGATTCTTGAAGCATACAGCATATTCATATCGATGGCAACATACAATAACATTGTTGCTGGTTGTATTATTAAGGGATCGGTAAAAGACAAATGAAACAAAATGATCCAAAAGATATAGTAACTGTATAAAACAATGACACATATCCAATTGCATAAACTTATGTATATGGAATTTTTATCATGCTTTTTGAGGGTTCGATGCACGTTTTGAACTTTAATGATGAAGGACACATTGTTGAATCTCTGCGTTACATTCGTGTAGTAGTTCAAGAGGTAGCCAAAAGAAAAACAGGTAACATCCGAAGTAGCACTAACATAGATTTGCGGTACTCCGTCAAATATTTTGTACCATTCGTTGATAATAAAACCGTAGATGATTCGGAAATCGTTGCCTAACATGAATGCCAGCGTCACAATGAGAGAAATTATGTCATACCAGAAACTGTTTACAGTAATGATCCCCTCCTTGATTTTGTATTTAGCACAGAAAACTGTAGCTTGCATAAAATTCAGTGGCTTTATAATTGACTGCAATTCTCTATCGATCACGTTTTGGATTATTTTGCTCTGATTGACATGACATGATATTTTTGAAGTAGCTTTTCTTGATTTTCTTTTAAGTTTTGCTAATAATGGAAGTGCCGACATTATTTTGATTCGAAAGTTTATTTGTTAAAACTTCGTTAAAGGTGTAAATGATATGGTAGCACTCCGAGGAACAAGCAACAAGCTAGGGTTGTATAGTGTTAAATTTAATTAATTAGAAATGTCTGACTTGAATAATGTAAGACAAATTTAATTAAAATGATTCGTCAAGGGTTATGTTGTGACATGTTTCGGAGTAAGTGCTGTAAAATAATAATATATGCATGTAACATTTTTACTCCTGGAAACATGCCATATAAGAATAGGAAATATGGTTGATCACCAGGTTTGTCCACTTGTAGGTTGGCGTTTCCTAATTACAACTTTGAAATCAGTGTCTTTTTTCAATGTTAGACATAGGTTTTTTTTTTAAGATAGGTAACTAAGAAATTTGTTGTACTTGTTGGATTTTGTAAACTAATAGGACGCTATTACCCTTAGGATTAAAATTTTCTAATTAAGCCAAGTAGAAAAAATAATGGTTCTTAAGCAGAATTTAGGTAGGTCAGAGCATGATGTGTGGCGAAAACTTCATCAAAGATTCGTTAAATTGTATATTGTAAGATTTGTGAGCATCGGAGCACATGAACTAACATTATGACGTAAATCAACCTAAGACTTTACCTTTGTTTTGTACATACGTAGCACAAAAAACAGAGCTTGCTTGAAACCAAATGGTTTCAAACTTGATTCAAATGATTCCTCAATTACATTATACCGTAGTTATTGGATTTACTTTGAAATGTTTTTTTCATGATGTTTCCACAGTAACCGCTTGCTTGGTGTATGTTCGCTTGGTGTTTGTTTTATTTTTCTTGGACTCAGACTTTTTCTTGCTCAACTTTAACAAGATGCTCAAAGTTGATTAAGTTATAGACTAATAATGATATTGGCACAAATGTAGGGCAAATTAATTATTTTGTCTTGTTTCAATTTTTTTATTCTTCACCAAGATTGTTGTTCATAATGTTTTGAAATGAACATATTATTTAAGTTGTAGTTGTTTTATTGCTATGATATAGTTCGCTATGACTGCGAATAAGCGTAGAGGTAAAGCAGCTTCAACAACGAACACGCCGCAGGCGCTCATCTTTCTGAAACCAGCGTCGTGCATGCGCTGGATGTTCTTACAGAATCTCTTTTGACTGGCTGTGGAAAGTCAATACATAAATACCACCGTCGCAATGACAAGTAACTTATACAAATTGAAATCATATAAAGTTCAGATGTATAGAAATTTTGGATAAGAACAGCATTCATAATAGTAATGGGTCAATCTCAAAAAATAAACAAAATATTTTTATTTCTATTAGGCCTTTCTAAGCTCTTTCAAAACGTTAAATGACTCTAGTTACAGGTTAAGAAATGTTATTCCTATGGAGAAGAACCGGCGACAAACTCTATAGAACCGGCTCTTGCCGGCAGCTCCAGTCTGGCAAAAATAATTAATGATCTCTTTTGTAACTATTGCAGTGTTCTTCATTCTTCTTAGCCACAATTATAATTCATGCACCTAATTATGGAGTACTCTTCTTTATAATTTTAGAAGTACCTGAACATTTTCTAGAGCACATTCGTTGAATACTCGCACATCGTATTTGACGCATTACTTCGTAGAATCTTTCTGTCTCCATACTGTAATATATTATTAAGACGATATCTTTCAACACCCATGTTACAGGCAGGAATACTTGTAAGACAAACTGGAACAAAACAAAAACAAATTGTAATACTATCGACATTCTTTGTGTTTAAACAGATGATAATGTGCATGCTTCGACTTTAGGTACCCAGGGCCGCTAATACAGGGCAATGGTGATGTAGACTGAGAAGTTACACAGAGGATCAATTTAGGTTGGATGAAATAGTGACAGGTCATTGGAACAATAAGTGACCAACGGATGCCCCTCAAGTTCATAAGACTAGTCGTAATGAATTTATCAGAATGTTGGGCCCTAAAGAAGACGGACAAAAGACGATTACATTTAGCAGAGATGGACGTGTGGAGTGACGAGACTAGATAAACTTAGAAATGAGTATATTAGAGGATGTTAGAAAGTTGCACCAGTTACAGAAAAACGTGAAAGGCATGAAATGCACGTGAATAAAAAAGTGATGATTTTTTGGATGTGGATGGCTGGAGAGAAAGAGGAAGACCGAAAAAAAGTAGATTGATTGGGTGAGAGATAATATGAATGAAAAATCTGTGAATGACGGTTAAAAGAGTGCAATGGAAGGACAAAACATGGTGCGCTAACTCTAAACAAATTGAAAAAAAGGCAGGAAAAGTTAGGTGATATTCTAGCATTTAAGATTAATTACTTACTGATCTTATGTTTTTACAAGATCTTATCCTCAGTTCCGTGTGTATTGCTAGATCTACGATACCATGAAAGAATGTGTATGCAATAAAAAACAAAACCTGAAAAGATAAATAAATGCACTGAATGTTCATTTATAGGGGTCATATAACAAACCTTAATGAAAAGACTGGATAATATTATGAAAATACCTGATGTCGAAAAGCCGCTTCAAGTAATTGATAGGCTTGCAAAATTTCATTGTATAAGGTAAATATTTTATTCCAGTACATGTCTGTGTCTTCTATATTTTTTGCGTATGCTTTTTCCTTCCATATGTTGAGAGTTGTAGATAATAGCTTTGTGATTCTTGAAGCATACACCATATTCATATCAAAAGCCACATACAATATCATAGTGAGATCTTGAACTAGAAGGTAATCGGGAAAAGAAAAGTAGCACAAAGTGAACAAAAAAATATAGTAGTTATATAGAACAATGACATATATCCAATTACAGAAACTGAAGTAATTGGAATTATAATGATGGCTTTTGAGGATTCGATGGACATTTTGGATTTTAATGATGAAAGACACATTGTTGAACCTCTGCGTTACATTCGTGTAGTAGTTCAAGAGGTAGCCAAAAGAAAAACAAGTGACGTCCGAGGTAGCGCTAACATAGCTTTGCGGTATTCCGTTAAAATTTTTGTTCCAATCCGCGAATACAAAACTATAGATAATACGATAATTGTTAAATACCATCAGTGTAAGCGTGACAATGAGAGAAATGGCGTTATACCAAAAACTGTTGCTACTAATGATTCCGTCCTTGACTTTGTATTTAGCACAAAAAATTATAGCTTGCATTAAATTCAGTGGCTTTATAATTGATTGCAATTCTTTGTCGACCACGTTTAGGATTCTTTTGTTCCTAATATTCTGATCTCGTTTGAAATTTAATGTAACTTTTTTTGATTTTCTTTCCGGTTTTGCTAAAATTGGTAACGACATAATTGGGTTTGGAAGATTGTTCAAATTTGATTGGTCTTAACAAAATGGTTCACACAACACGCCGAGGAACAACTAACCAGCTATGTTCGGTGTTATATATTTAATTAATTAGAGATGTCAAACCCGAATAATCTTAGACAAATTCAATTACTACTTGTACTTGTAATGCCAATGATAATATTGTACCAGCTTTTGGAGTAGACACAATAATAATAGTTACCAGCCTATAATTGTCCTACTGCTGGCAAAAGGCCTTTTCTTAAAGGAAAAGAAAGAAGTGAATGGCACTGATCGCCAGGCTTGCATATTTGCATTTTCTGATTCGACTAATGGTATCCATTATGAACATATGGATTCTATGCTCAATGTTGGAAAAAAAAACTCGAATAACAAACAAAAAAGATTTACCTTTCAATATTGTAGCGTATTTCAACCTATATAGGTAAGACAAATTCATCGTAATCGTGTCCGACTACGATGAATAACATAAAATTTGAGTGTCCTTACTAAATACTACTATTTATAAATATTCTCGATAAGCTTCCTTCCGTTGTATCGAGTAGAATTATACTTAAAATCTATATATACATATAATAAAATGGTAGGAAAATCAAAACTGTACATTGAATATTTTTTTAAAAGAATACTTGGGGTATGATCTACAGTCGATACCGAAGCCAAAAATATAGTTTTTAGAATTTTTGTCTGTTTGTCTGATGTCCGGGATAATCTCAAAAAGTACTGCATGGATTTACTTCAAATTTGGCACGAATATTATTTAGAAGTCGGGTCAACATATAGGCTACATATTATCACGCTATCACTTACGGGGAACGAGCAGTGAACCTTTATTTTTTCAACGCATTCTGTAACAACGTGTAATCTAACGACGCATATTTGAATGTTATTCTTATGTTGACCATGTTATAATCTAGCTTTACACTATAAAAATCACGCAAAATAAGTAACTTAGGGCGATAAACATAATTAAATAATACGTACTTCAATATTTCTGTAATTATAGTCATACATTAAAATTTTTAGTAAGTACATAGTACCACATTGTTCATCATTATGGCAAGTAACAATTTCATTAAGAACGCTTATTAATAAGTTTAGTAACATTCTTCCTATATTTGTCAACTTATCAGTATTATTTCAAACTTAACGTTTCCTTGATGTAGAAACTTTGACCACCTGAAATACTTACGAAAGAAGTAATGTGTTAAGTACCATTCACAATTATAACAAAAAATGTAAATTGAGAATTTGAGCAAAATAGATAGAATTTAGAGAATAATTGGAGAGGCGATACAATGAGAAGCTGTAACATTGAAATAGTGGTTGATAACAAACTGGACAAAGATATTCAGTTAATGATAAAACCTTTAAACCTAATGCAACGTCTTGTTCTGTTTCCCAAATATACCATCAAAAACAACGTCATCACTCCCAATAGTAATTTCAATAAATTGATGCTTCTTGGCTTATCAATAGTCTACCTATTCGTAGAAGTATTCAAAACCATTCACATATTTGATGGATATTTAGAACCTGCCGCATTTATCTCTTTTGCTATATATTAAGACATCACGTACTGCTTTGGTTTCTTCATGATTGTGCTTATCAATCTCATTAGATCGAAGGATAATGTCATGTTTATTTTGACCTTCCAAAAAGTTCATCGCTTTCTTAACGATGAGAGAAATACAAGGAGATTGGATTTTCGTTATCATCATCTTCAGCCAATATTTCTTCTTTTCCATTTGTTATTATTTTCAAGAAACTTACCATGACATATATCTCACCATTGGCATTGTTATTTTAATATATTTTGATGTTGATGTAATTTATGCCTGTCGATTAATCAGAATGCTTACGGATAAACTCGTCATTTGGAATAATGCAATTTTGATTACAAAATATTATGGAAATGATAAATTGTTTCGGAAACGATTACAGCGAGCTTACCTTCAAATTTTAAAATGCTACAATATTTTGTTATTAGCATTTTCAATTGTATTAACTATTTTTTATTTACAATGCTACAATATTTAAAAAAAACAATATCAGCAATCGGTAATCTTTACAATTTTTTTTTGGAAAGTTTAAAATCTATACTTATAATAAATCTGTAGAAAGGTCAATTCTGTACATTCAATATATTTTCAAAATAACTTTCAGGAGGTGATTAGTGATCGATACTGATGCCAAAAATGCAATCAGTAAAATTTTTGTCTGTCTGTCTGTCTGTCTGTCTGTATGTTCCTTATAGAAACAAAAACTACTTGACGGATTTTAACGAAACTTGGTACAATTATTCTTCATACTCCTGGGCAGGATATAGTATACTTTTCATCACGCTACAATCAATAGGTGCAGAGCAGTGAAGGGAAATGTTGGGAAAACGGGAGAAGTTACTAAATTTTTTAAGCTTCCGTCGCGTGTGCAGCCTTAATGGTTAAAGACTCATTGATAAGCTTCGTCATCCACGCGAACGAAGTTGCAGGCACAGCTAGTATATAATATATATACATTCATTCGGCAACTGAATTCAAAATTCAACGTGTGGTATCTCGATGATGGGGCCCTCGGAGGCGATGTGGATACAGTTGTAAATGATCTAATATTTTAAAACAATAAATTAAATACTATTGGACTTCAGCTCAACTTTTCGAAATGTGAACTTTTCTTAAATAACGTGACTGACAGACAACTGACTCTCTCAAAATTTATCACAATAGCCCCTGAGATAAAAATTATAAATACCTTTAGGGCTTGACGTTTCGACCGGGTTACACAGGCCGTGTATGTCTATTCTGTTAATAATTTCGGTGACAGGTGAAAGTGAAGTGACAATAAAGCTCACTTCAAAAGTGAACCCAATTGGCCTTGATTTAGAATTCAAATTCGAGAATACGTATTTGACATCTCACCGCGGATTCCGCTGTCGAGACATGAAAATAATGTTACAGAATAGCACGGCTGGTCGCAAGCAGACTGGAGATGCGGTGTCATCGCTCCGTGCACGAAGTAGATGATTTTTCATCTACCCCCCCGTTCTTCAAATACCCTACACACTACACTGACCGTGTCCGTATTCTGTTCACTAACCGACTTTGCAGGAAAGCGAGGTTTTGTTAAGCGAATCACTGGATACCAAGATGCAGATAGTTTAAAGCCGTCTTCCCGATTGAAATTTGTATGCTTCTTGATTTCAATCGCTTCTCGCACTGCTCTCGAATGAAAGTGGTGGTCGGTGGAGAGGACTTGCGCGCGATGGAATTGAATCACCCGAAAAATTCTGTAACCCGGTCGAAACGTCAAGCCCTAAAGGTATTTAAGCATGTACGCGCTAATCCCCGTTCTATAATATTACTATAAACATGCAGCGCGATAGTTTAAAAGTTATTATTTAAAAATATTGTTTTTTTTTTTAAGTGAACATCAATAATTGTATTATAACGAAAATACTTTATTTTTGCAGAACAAAGTATTCATTTCATTACCTGCATGGGTGATGAAGTCTTTGATAATGCAAATAATATTGAACTACAACTGCGAACGTTCTACATTGCATTAAACGACATTCAAGTTACATGTTTCATTATTTCGAACTCAAACCGTACTACAGGTAGGTACTTGATTAAATGTTTTAATTATTTGCTTGTCACTACCCCCTAAATTTTCCGGTAAATAATTGTCATATTTGCTTCCTTAGTGAGAAAGTACAGGTACACACATAAAATGCTTGCTCTTTTTTAAATTAAGTTCTACGTCCTTTACTTAATAATCTACTAATGAAGCGGTGTTTGTCATCTTATATACTAAAATTCTTCTGTATGTGTCTTTGGCACCTAACTAACACACATAAGATTTTTTACCGATAAGGTAAAATATTTGAATGTATGGTTTTTTTAATTCAATGGGTTTTTGGATGGCTTGAAAACTCAATTGGATCCGGCAAGTGGAGCCGCAGTTGGTAAGGTCCACAAATTCTATATTAATTCTCGAAAAAATATAACTTAAGGGAACTGAAAATTACATTTTAACTTTGTTTACAGATACAGAAAAGCGGATGTTAAAAAACATGCTGCGTTTATATCGATCGTCATTTAACAAGATAAGCGCGTGTGGCTTATTTTGGGTGGACGCGAAGTTACTATTAAGCATGTTAGAGCTACTAACAAATTATACTCTGGTCTTTATTCAATTAACATTCTTGTAATACGTCAAATGATCTTTTTTCGATACCTCTCCTGAAGATTCTTCCATACATGACAAAAGTATACGTTCAATCATAATTGTTTCTATTGTCGACTATCTGTGGTGACTATATGAGGAGTGATTATGGGAGCTTAAATGCTGACCTCCTTTTTCTCCTCGTTGAATTCCTAATGAACTTCCACTGCCTTGGGGAAGGCAGAGGTGTATACCGGACTCTTACCGGTCATACCACCAGAGTGCTTTTCCCTTTCCTTTTACTGGAGACCAGGGGGGAAGGCAATGCAAACTAACTCGACGTCCAGTAAGTAGGCTTAATTCTGGAGCTATTGCAGCTTGAGAGTGGAGGAATGCAGACTTAAATCAACTAGATAGACTTTAGAAAACCTTTATTCCATTTATTTGAATCTTCAGAAGTATTACAAGTTAACAGGAACACAAAATTGACATTAACCCTTGTTATGCAATACCCATTTTGCGTTTAGTTTCAATACATTTAATGTGTTCCAGTTGTTATCGCAATATGGCATTCAAACAATATCGCTAATGTGATTGTCGTAGTTATTTAACTGAACACGTTATCAGAATTTCCAAGAACTGTCACAATAAAATAAGCTTCGAACAAAGTGTATGCAATGAAAGTATCTCAAGCTCGTATAGTTAGTACTCAAGTATAGTTTGAAAGAAAATATAGAAGTTAAATTCAGAACATTTTATACCCATGAAATCGAGTCTTCATAATTGAAATTATTCAGTGAAGTTTACATTACTAAAAAAGTTGTTTACCAAGAAAATAGTACGATTTTTATAAATCAATGAAGAAATGATTTTGACAAAGAAAAAGCATCGGAAATGCCAAAGGAATAATAGAGTGGAAGTTTTATTAGACAATGCAGTGGACAAAGATGTACAATCCATGCTTCTACCTCTAAACTTGATGGAAAACTTTATTCTATGTCCTAAATATTGCCTTAGAGATAACCGTATAACAACAAATTCTTTGACTTACTGTACTGTAGCATTATGTGCAGCATTTGCTCACACATCGGTCTATGTATATCGCTCATATAGGTTACATTTCGATGTATCTATGAGAGCAATTTTCCGTTTCTTATACATGTCCTCTTTCTTTGATATCTTCTTCTACTTCATCGGTATCATAATGAATGTCTTCATGAATATTGTTCAGACTCAACAGAACATCAGGTTCGTCTTAATTTATCAAGACGTTCATAGATTTTTCAACACTGGAATTAAAGTTCGGAATAATTTGAAGCGGTTTGTCATTTGGAATTGGTTGTCTATCCTGATCCTTTTTTCTTTCTTCATCTTTGTTGAAAATTACGTTCATCGTAAACAGAATTTGCCGATTTATTTATTTGTGAGCTCTTTCGTCTTAATTAGTTTTGATGCTAACATTTTTTACGTCATTAGTTTATTAAGGCTGTTGATAGATAAGCTAGTGTTATTGAATGCTAAAATCCGGAGCTTAACTACAAGAGGTGCTGGTGACACCCATTGTAAGAACTTGTTCCAAGCTTATTTAAGTTTGTTGGAATGTTATGAAAACTGTACGATGTCTTTTCAGAAATCGGTAAGACTATAAAAATATTCTAATCTAAGACTATCTAATTTAAAAAAGTTTCTAATTATACTGTATCGTTTTTAGATGCTGTTCCACGCTACGGAGATATTAATTCATAGCTTAATATACATTGAAACAGGAATGGAAGTCTGTAAAATAACCCACTTTAAGTATTCCTACGTAAGTTTAAACTTAAAAAGTGCCGTGTGGTGATTGAAGAAAGGTATTGATATTATTTGGACGATTAAAGGACGGTGCTGGTTTTGGCGGGGAAGCTACCAAATCTTCAGATAAAATATGGATGTTCCTTCACTTACACATAAATGTTAAAATTAACTGACTTTGAAATTAATATGGAAACCTCTAAGGTATACCCGATAACCAATAATATATTTTTTTTAATCAATTCACAATTGTAGTAGATGTTGTGCAACAAACAAAAAAGAAGACTATATGAAATCTCGTACTTTTAGAGAGCTGGTTATTAAAAAAAAAACTATGAAATATTAATAATAGTTTTTCTCCCTAGACAATGATGTTCATAACAATATTCTCCCAGTTCGTGTTGGCAAGCGTACGCTACGCACGTACCTATTGTTATCGCGACTAATTAGTTGTTCGGAAGTGTTATAAAATCATTAACTTTTGAATTATAATATCTAGTAATGACGGAGGTCAATAGTGATGAGGAAGAAAGTAAGGATTTGAGTGATGATGATATTATAAGACAATGTGAACAAGCATTAAAGAATATACCAGAATCTAATGATAAAAACGACCTAGAAAGATCGAAGCGCTCGCGAGAAAAAAGTGAGGGTAGTAGTGAAGAAGGTTTTATTTCTGTAGTAAGGAGGAAACCTAAACGTTTGATAAGAAGTGATTCTATTATAAGCAAAAATGACAATTTAGACTATCAAATGGAGGTTACTTCTGAGGAAAAATGTGATATATGGGTAACATCTTTGGAAATTCTACCAAAACAAATGGCGATGGCAAGACTTTTGAAAAACGAAAATATACGAAACATAGTGAGCATTGTTTACAAAAGTCCTTACAAGATTAGAATAACTTTTGAAAAAAAGGAGGACGCTGATATTCTCATTCAGAATACGAAATTTAATGAACTGGGTTACAAATGTTCTTTGGCCTCGCAAAAATTGTCATATGGCTTAATTAAAGGTGTTGACATAGAAATATCGGAGACTGAAGTTATTGAAAATATTAAATCTACTACTGAGATATTATCTATAAAGAGGTTGAAAAGGTACAATGCCGAAGGAAAGTGGGTAGAAAGTGAGTCAGTACGTATTTGTTTTAAAGGAACTACTTATCCAACATATGTTTATGCATATGATTATCGGTTTAAAGTAGAACCTTTTGTCTTCCCAGTATCCCAATGTTCAGGGTGTTGGAAATTTGGACACTACATAAAATTCTGCCCTTCTAAAAAGATTCTCTGTCCTAAATGTGGCGGAAATCATGTTAATTGTGAAACACAGACTTACATTTGCATTAACTGTAGGGGGTCACATATGTCTATAGATAAAACATGTCCTAGATATAGAAAAGAAAAGAAAATTAGAGAAATAATGTCGCACAGCAATGTGACATATGGAAAAGCGATGCTCATACTCTCGGAACAAGAAAAAAGCGGAGATAAACAGAAGAAAGATAGTATATTTATGCAGGAAAATTCAACTATACAAAACAAAAGCTTGGGACCTACTTGTATGACTATTAATTGTACGTCTAATCATGACGAAAATATATTTTGCATGGAGTCTGAAGAAGTTAACTGTTTAACAGAAATAAAGGATATGGGAAAAGAAAATGATGGCACAGGCAGTCCCATTATTAGCCACAATCATCAGAAAACTAAGAGTAATAAGGTGAAGAATATTAGTGGTAGAAGTTACAGCGCCGCTTTAAAAAATCAAAGAGAAGAAATAACAGTGGAAAATACTATGCAGGATGAAGGACGAATAGAACCAGAATGTTCAAAAAATAATAGAAATAGTTTACTTCATAAATTATGGGCTAAGGTGGAAGAAATATTATTTAAAAATATGTCTTTTCAGGAAAAGTTCAGTTCTTTGATAAAGTGTATCATTGAGGAGTTTAAGGTTTTTGTTAGGAATTTAATAAGAGAAGGTAATTGGTTAGAAAGTCTATTTAGTACTAATAATGGATAATAACATTTCAAAAAATAAAAAATTTACTATTTTGCAATGGAACGCCCAGAGCCTCAGACCTAAATTAATAGCATTTGATGCGATGTTAAGCTGTGAAAAAATACATATAGCTATCATTAGCGAAACTTGGTTGGATCCGGAATATAATCTGAATGTTAGCCAATATAAGGTTTTTAGGAAAGATAGGATTGATTGTTACGGTGGGGTAGCAATTTTAACCCATAAATCTCTTCATGTCAGACAATGCCCTATTCATTTAAATAACCCTGGAATAGAAGCCTTACATTTAAAATTATTGAACTGTAAAAACTTAGAGCATGTTGTTAGTATTTACTGCCCATCATCTGTTCGGACAACACAAGCAGATTGGGATAATTTGGTTTCTTTGTTTGCGAATAAATCTATAATCGCTGGAGACTTCAACGCACATCATACAAACTGGTCTTACAAAACAGACCAAAGAGGAAGCCAGTTAGTAGATTCGCTAGTTGATTCTAATTTTATATCACTAAATGATGGAAGCCATACACGAATTAAACTAGTAAATAATAATATTCAGAAAACTTCACCGGACATAACCTTTGTTTCATCTGACATTGCAATGCATTTCTCCTGGAATGTACTTAATGAAAATTTAGGCAGCGACCATATGCTTATTAAGTATTCTATGAATTATATTGATGACGTTAATTACTCTAGGAGACGTAACTTTAAACAAGCAGATTGGGTGGCTTATCGTAAATCTCTAGTAGAGCCTTTTACAAATACTACGGACTACATGTTAGATGTGCAGGATAGATATTGTTATTTCATAGAACAAATTGAAAAATCAGCTGATAAATATATTCCATACATTAAGTTTTGTAACAACCCACAAAGCAAATTTAAACCAAAACAGTATTGGACACCGAGCCTTTCTAAAGTCGTTGCTGAACGGAGACTGGCATTGAGTAAATTTCGTAGGAACCCAACACCTCAAAATTATGATATTTTGCAAAACAAAATAAATAGTGCTAATTTACTCATTAGAAATGCAAAAAATCAAAATTGGAAAAAGTTTTGCTCAGAGTTAGATGAAATTGTTTCAGTCTCTGAAATGTGGCGTCGCATGAGGTGGTATAAAGGCTATCGTAAAAATAGCTTTCATTCTTCACAGGAACAGCGAGAGGATCTGTTATGCTCTCTTGCACCAGACTCAGTATCAGAAAGAAAACCAACCTTTGTATCTACCAATCATCTTCTTGAGTCGGATTTAACATTTCAGGAATTGGAGTGCTGTCTTAAAAAGAAAGATACTGCGCCTGGTCAGGATGGCATAACATATTCTATGTTGTATCATCTTCCCCAGGTTGCCAAAAAGTATTTACTTGATACTTATAATTTTGTTTTAAAATCTGGCTCCGTTCCAAAACCCTGGTTATATATTTGTGTAGTACCTATACCTAAAACTACAAGGGAACCCAGTATGATCCCTAAACTTCGACCTATCTCACTTATTTCATGTGTTTGCAAAACTCTTCATAATATATTGTCTAAACGGATTGAATGGTATGTTGAGTACCATAAACTAATCTCAATTTATGCAACTGGCTTTAGAAAATCACAATCCTGTTTAGATTGTTTAGTACGCTTAATCACTAGTATTCAAATAGGTCTCTCTGATAATATACCAACGGCAGCCTGCTTCTTAGATATAGATAATGCTTATAACAATATATCGGTAGTAAAAACTGTTAAAATTTTAGACGACTTAAACATTGGTAAAACTATTTGCGAATATTTTTGGTATTTTCCAAGTAATCGAAGTTTAAATATTAAAAAAGAGGACAACGATCATGTTTTGACTAGATTTACTAACCAAGGTTTAGCTCAGGGTGATCCGATATCACCATTAATTTTTAATATTGTAACTAGTAAAATATGTCACATGATTAGTAATGTGTACATAGCTCAATATGCCATGACTTCGTTTTCTATACGAGTAATAAAAATTTACAAACCTGCCAAATAAATCTACAAAGGGCTCTAAACGTTATGACTCAACTCCTAGGAGAACTTGGCCTACAGGTATCCGCAAGTAAATCTACCGTAGTTGTATTTAGTAGGGGGCGTAACAGACAACTTGTCAAGTTACAGCTGGGAAATAATCTTCTGACTTCTTCCACATCCGTTAAATATTTAGGCATTTGGCTAGATCAGTCATTGTTATGGAATAAACATATTAATGAAACTGTGGAAAAATGTTCAAAATTTTTAAATCTTTTCAAGGTATTGGCGGGAAGGTCTTGGGTCTCCATCAAAAACACATAAGAAGACTATATATATCACTAATAAGAAGTAGGTTAGACTTTGGGAGTTATTTATATCAAAATAGTGCTAAAAGTAATCTGTATAGGCTAGATAAAGTACAAAACCAGGCTTTACGGATAATAGGTGGTTTTATTAGAAGTACTCCAATCCACGTCATGGAATGTGAGTTGTGCATTCCTCCATTAGAGATAAGAAGGAAATACCTTGGTCTAAAATATTGTCTAAAAGCTAATTCATGGGCAAATAATATAACGAATACCTTACTGAACAATCTTAATAATTTAACATGTACAAGTTACTGGCAAAAGAAAAAAAAACCTTTATTACCATTATGTTATGACATGATTAAAGAATATAATATCAATTCATCACATCCGTTGGAAATGTTTAAGTTGGATGTATGGGTTAGCTATATTGATGTCAGCAATTTAATTATACCCAACTTAGAATCTGTTGTGAACGCCAAAAGAACTTACGAATCTAATTTTTTAAAGTATGAATCACTTGGAGAATTAAATGTTAAATATAGTAATTGGTATAAGTTGTACACTGATGGCTCTAAGTCTGCTTATAATTTAGGCGCTGCATTCTACGACTCTATGAGAAATGTAAAGAGAAATTACAAAATTACTCAAGATGTTTCCATTATGACTCTGGAGCTTGTTGCAATTTCAGAAGCTTTAACATATATAGAAACAGAAAGCTCGTTATTTTCCAAAGTAGTAATTTTTACTGATAGCAAAAGTGCCTTACAACATTTAATTAAATCTTCACGGGGTAAAAGAGGTTTACCAATTGCATATACAATTTTAAATAAAATTTATAATATAAGTAGTAAAAATATTCTTTTGAAATTGCAATGGATCCCATCACATTTAGGCATAAAAGGTAACGAGGAGGCTGATAAATTAGCGAAGTTAGGGTCTCAATATGGTACTAATTTTGATATCTTGCCTTTTTACACCGAAATTTTACATAACTTTAGAAAATATTGCTATAACGTTTGGAAAGAATATTTCGATGAAAGATCAAAAGAAAAAGGAATCTGGTACAAAATTATTCAAAGTGCACCTCCTCGTATCCCTTGGTTCGCCGATGTAAACTATAATAGGAATACAGTTGTTACAGCTCTTAGGTTGCGTTCCGGTCACATTCTGTCAAGAAAGTTTGGACATCTGATGAAAAAGTATGAGTCGCCGAATTGCGAAACTTGTGGCACAGTTGATGATGTCCAGAATTGCTTGATGGAATGTGAGCGGAACCGTAGAGGCAGAAAAGAATTATTTGAGACATTTAAATTAAATATAAAAAATGTGGGTATATTTCATACCATCTTGTCTGTCCCTAACTCGGATGCAGCCAGAGCAGTGTATGATATGTGTAAAATGTCCTAGTGGACGTACTTATTATAAGCGCTTTGTAGAATTAAATGTAAATTTGTAGTTAAATTATTTTCTGTAACAATAGGGCTGACATGTTTATGACAAAAGCCCTTATAAATTAAATAAAGAATTGAAAAAAAAAAAAAAAAAAAACAATATTCTCATGGGTGGTAAAATCTTTGATCTTGCAAATAGTTCTGAGCACCAGCTGTGAAAAGTTCTACGTTGCAATGAATGACATCCAAAACACATGTCTTATTGTTTTAAATTCACAGTCTTTAGGTAACTGTTTTTTTAATGATTAAATTATTGCTACAAAATTATGAACTTAGTTTTTGTATTTTCAATCATATTTTTTAATGAAATGTGAATGTTAGTCTAGCTTTTACAACAGCCCGTTTCCAACAAACAACAAAAACATTCTCGTTTTAATTTCGTATTTTATTATTCGATATCTTATATTTAAGTAGAAAGAGAAATAGGTGATTTGTGATATTTTTATGAAAATATTCCATAGTACAAAATTTTCGTTAATTCATCATTACCTAATAATATAACATGTAAACCACGCTTTCGAAATATTTTTGGACAGAATTAGATATGGATTAAAATTCGTGTGTGCTTAAAACAACTGTTAATTTTCTTTTGTTCTGCAACCTCAGCACAATAATTAAATTATATTTGTTTTATTTACAGTTGAAGAGCAACGACTCTGCAAAAATATAAGGCGCCTGTACCGATCATCATTCAACAAGATAAGCGCATGTCGGTTGTTTTACGTCGACGCGAAGCTACCATTCTGTCTATTGGGATTACTCACTAATTACACATTAGTGTTACTGCAATTAACGTTTATATAAGCTTTATGTACTTTTGTTCTTTCTTTGGTATTTGTAGAACTAATATTATAATTACTTTAATTTAGGGAGTTCATTGTTTTGTCAATTTTAAATAAACATGCAATGCAACTATTATTTTGATCTCGTTCGAAAGTAGTCCGGCATTCCCTGGTTTACCTATAAGTGTGTAGTTATCGGCTGATGATGATAATACAGTCATTTATAAGAGTACTAAATCCAAAATTCTGTTAGAAGATTTTAGTCAATGTTTTTTATAGTTGTGGGCTAAGTTTTTTGTTAATAGATCTATTTTATTAATAGTTTATTTTTCTTTCACGCCTTTCTTGCCACAGCAACTCTTGCTTCAACATTTGCCACCGAAAATGGATCATGATCCAGTTTCACTGGCAAATACAACCCTAATAATACAATTAGTGTTAATTACGATATAGGAGTATCACCAGTGCCGCGCCTGTTTCATGACTAGTAAGACAAACAATCGAAGCGACACTTAATGACTTATGTATAATAACTTAATTATTTCTTGATTAATAGTTTCCATGTAGCCTTAAAATAAGCTGAATATTGAATCTTATTGGTCATGTCTTGTAGACTAAAACTCAAAAAACCAAAGATGGCTGCTCAAATAAGAGTCGATGAAATTATGAGAAACAATATAATCGACAAAGAACTTCAAGCGATATTAAAACCATACTGTGTTATGGATACAATATTTATGTGTGCAAAGACGAAAATACGATGTGATGTTATTACTACTAATAGTAAACGGTACCATGTAATCTCGTTTATCGCGACCCTGTTAAGGTTGATTTTCTGCCTCTATGCTTCATCCCTTTCTTACATCTACTTCAATACAGGCAGTGGATTGCTTCGTTTCGGTATCACCTATGAAATTTCATACTTCGTTACGAGTTGCTTCCTTCACTACTTCACCAACCTCATCAATGAACATTCAAATGTCGCTTTATTCCTCACAATCCAGAACGTGTACAGAAACCTTAAAGTTAAAGGAAAAAAATACATCATAATCCATTGGTTTTGGGTCGTTATTATCAACTGTTACTATATCATATTTCTCTACACTTTTCATACCTTATATACTATTGAATATATTAGTACCAGTTTAGCCGTCTTTTTTTATATAAGTGATGATGTTAATATCATTTACGTCACAAGCCTTCTGAAGATGCTCCGTGACTGTCTCAACATATGGAGTCAAAACGTGCGGCGTTCAAAATACTTGCGGGGTTCAAATTATGAGCTTTACTGGGAGAATATGTTTGAAGTATTCATGGATATATTCAGAGCATATCAACTAGTGGAGAAAACTTCGCAAATACAGGTGAGAATCTAAAAACCATCATTCCTGTCCGGTAATCTATTGAAATCTCGAATTTCTGTTACCCGAATCTTAAAACCCCGAAAACGGTTGGTAGAACTTTTAAAAGACAGATGAAATGAATGACAACTTTTTAAAATGCTTTTTTTAATTTCCCAGATGAATAATTTCATGATAAATTTGGTTTTAGTGCACCTTGAAATTCCAGGTGCACTAAAACCAAATTTCCAAAAAGCATTTTTTTTGTTTTTCATATTCTCATAATCCAGATATAGTTTATACTTATATCAGATACTCAGAATACTTTTTTTGGTTTCCCATCGTACCGTTTTCCAAATAAACTATTACCAAATTTTCATAATCTTTTTATTTGGTTCCCATATAATTCGCGGACAACTTGTTGTCGGCAAATCGACGACCGTTGAATCAACATATGCCCAGAAATCCATTGCTTGGTTAGGTTCGACTTTGTGACAGAAATCAATAGGTTAGGTTAGACATTGTAATCTTGCAACGGAGCGAGCGAAGCGAGCGACGACATAATAATATGTTACTTATTCAAAATGTGTGTTTATAGTTGATTTTCGAAGCTTTAATTAGTAAGTTGTCGAGCGCAAATCAAACCCTCGACTTAGTATAGAATCAACATATGCCCAGAAATCCATCGCTTGGTTAGGTTCGACTTTGTGACAGAGATCAATAGGTTAGGTTAGATATTGTGACCTTGCAACAGAGCGAGCGAAGCGAGCGACGACATAATAATATGTTATTCAATATTTTTGTTTATAGTTGATATTCGTCATCTTTACTTCACTTCTTTGGATTTAAAATACAAGGATTTAGTTAATAACTATTAAACTATCGCGCTGCATGTTTATAGTAATATTTTATAAAACGGGCATTAGCGCGTACATGCATAAATACCTTTAGGGCTTGACGTTTCGACCGGGTTACACAGGCCGTGGTCGCAAGCAGACTAGAGATGCGGTGTCATTGCTCCGTGCACGAAGTAGATGATTTTTCATCTACCCCCTGTTCTTCAAGTATCCTACACACTACACTGACCGTGTCCGTTTCTGTTCACTAATCGACTTTGCAGAACTGGATTTTGTGCATTTAGATTTCGTGTCTGGAACTCATTCGTCTAGATTCTAAAACGTAGTACAAATGAATAAATGGGTAAATGAAATTCGGAGTTGCGATTATATGGCAACCAAAACTTCGGAATTTAAAAAACCGGCATTATGAAAAAATGTTCAAACGTTTTCGGGATTATGATATTCGGAATATTAAAATTCGGGATTAAGATAGGTAACCTTCCTGACCACATACTAATTTCAATTACTCTTTAAGAAAACTAGACCCAATTGTTCTTGAATATTGAACAAACAAGCTTTAGTTTTTGACCTTATAATAATAATATCCTAAACCTCTTAAGACATCCATTTTGTTTAATTATTATTTAAGGTATTTTCTTTATTTCAGATTCTAAGTTATACCTTTAATACCTTTTTACGCACCTTGATTGACGTAAATACTCATCTCGAACTCTATAACCTTGGTTCCTTCCATAAGACTCGAGTAAGTACTACACTTCAAATTGCAACGTAAACTCTAATCCAACGAAATAAGGTTTATTTTTGAGTGAATAGTGTTTGATAGTTAGACTATTTATGTATGGAAACTTAGAGATTTTGTTTAAACTAATTTTCCTTTTTATTCTAGTTTACTTTATTAGCATTCTTAACGACTACCTTTCTTCTGAAGAGCATACTCTTGCAAGTAGTTTTGAGCATCTACAGTGAAGAATTCTACACAGCTATGAGAGAAACACGGTGTTTGTGTATGTTGCTGCTTAAATCCAGGAGTTGTTCAGGTAACAAAATATTGAAAAACGGTTTTCCTAGTGACCAAGGGAAATAGGGATTCATTTATATATTATAGATATAGACTAGCTGTCTTAACTATGAATATTGAATTCTTTCAATTCTATGTCAAGCGTCATAAGGTTACATTAAAAAAGTTTAGGTTGGATTAGAAATAATTATATACGGTGGTTCAGTATTCTTAAATTTTCTAATATTCCGCGAAATTTTCCAATTTTTTTCTTTCATAAGAACCTTCTCCTAATAAAAACAAACACATCAAAAAAAGAATTAGTGAAATCGGTCCAGCCGTTCACGCGTGATGCCGTGACCAAGGGAAATAGGGATTCATTTTTATATTAAACCATGCATTTTTGCTCGATGCTGAGGACAATGAACTTGATGATATGCAGTTTCGTATTACATTTGAGCTTTATATATTTCATTATTCAAAAGATTTAAATTTGCTTACAGGTGCCCAGAGAAGATTTACCAAGAACATACTACGAGTACAAAAAGCAGGCTTCAACAAAATGAATGTTTGTGGCTTCTTCGTCATAGATGCTGCCTTACAAAGGGATATAGTCAGCTTGACAGCTACCTATATTATAGTTTTGTTTCAGTTTTCTTTAAATGAAAAATAGAACCCCTGAGTGTTAACAATATTATAATTATTATTGATATATTAAAAGACATGTAACTTTTAATATTTGACTAGAATTCGTTTTTATTATTCTGTTTTTTTATTCATCAACTCATATATTTGACGTTGGCGAAAAGGCTGCCGAGATATTACTAGCCCACAATTTTTTTCATTAACCAAGACCATCACCGGAACAACCTAACTACGTTTTCGAATTTACATGTCCATGCGGCGGAAGCCGAGGGCTAATCTAAATATAGTTTCAAACACAATATTTATAATTACGTACCTTCTTAACGTTCAGGTACTAATTAAAGGTCGATACTTTCGATCGATACTCATGCTTCTTTTATTTTACTTACACACAATAACAATCGACACTGCAAACAATTTCCATAATGGGCTGTTTTCATTACATTTATGAATACGTATGTACGTCTAATTACTACTTTTATTCATTAACGTTATAACATTTGTCTTGAAATAATGTCGGTATAAATATATGACAAACAAAAAACGAATATAGATTTAAAAGAAAAAGTCATCAAAAATCGACAACATGATGAAGTGTTTCAAGAAACTCTTTAAAATATTATTTAGGAAGAAAAAGAAACAGCCGAATAACCTAAGAAATTATACAGTAGAAGTGCTATTAAACAACATAGTCGACAAAGACATACAGGCGATACTTCTGCCTCTGAACTTGTGGACAAATATCATTTTATGCCCTAAATACTGCATCAAAGACAATTTTATCACCCCTAACGAGTTCAAATCCACCATCATAGCAATTTTCCCAACTTTTGTTGTATCAGCCTTGTATTCATATCACATCTATGAACTCGCCTTTCAAGATATAACCTTATTCTCCAAAACTTTGTACTTCACATCATATTTCAACGTTTTTTTTTACAGCATCGACTTTATTTTTACCTACTTCTTGGACGTCATTCAGAGTTCAAGTAACGTTAATTTCGTCTTGTCTTTCCAAGACGTTCATAGATATATCAATACTGGAAGCCATTTGAAGCATTTTATCACGTCTTGCTGCTGGATAACTATCTGTTCTGCTATCTTTTCCAGTTTTTTTATGCTCATCTATGCTATCGGCTTTCAACACCTACCTTATAATGTTGGAATCAGTTGTTTCATTTTGACTTGTTTTGATGCAAACTTTATGAATACCATCATGTTAATGCAAATGTTACATGATAAACTTGTTCAGTTTAAAATTAATCTTGAGTACTTTAGTGCACACGGTCTTGACGAAGAAAATAGTGAGAAAATGTTGAGGGCTTTTGAAAATATATTGAACTGTTACGAAAATTACGTAAAAACGTATCAATGTAAGGTATGTGCAGAAATTTGTCGACATAGTGGCATTCTCTTATGTTTCATTTTTGGGATCAGAGGCTGTCTTACTTAGGTTACATGCTAAGGTTTGTTTTTGTTTTTTTCAGATACTTTTTCAAGTAATCGATTTGGTATTTCACGGACTTTTTAACATAGAAATATTCATACAAATTAATAAAGGGCAACAAGAGATTTCTGTAAGTATGACTATAAACTGAATTAGGCGGGAAATCCCGGAGTGGAATCAATCGTCTACAGTGTACAGTAAATTCGAGTAAATGGAAACTTAGAGCTTAATTTCTATTTAAATGCCCGATTAAGAACGCATATTTAAAATATTTGAATTTATCTACATTATATAGTTATAGGAATATTCAATAAAATCAATTTGTTTTTGTATTTTTAGGGAGTTTCATCGTTTACCTGTACGACTGTACTTGTGTGGCTGTCAAAGGCTTTATTTATGCAAATAGTACTTTGCGTGACTTACCGACAAATATACTTCGCAGTAGAAAATATTCAAGATACCTGTACTACAACCTTGATGTCAAAAAATTTAGGTAATTTTATCCTATTTTTCTTAATACTTGGGGTTAGATGCAGCCAAGCAAGCTAGATTGCAGAATTGCACCTCCTTTTTTAATATTTCCTGACGGACTTATTCGGCACCCTGGGAAAGAGTAAGGTGTGTATCGGAGTACTATTGGCTAAGAAGAGAGAGAAAAGCCTCGTAATGGTAACTAGCATGCTTCTCCGTTTACTTTACCGATCTGATGGGAACGCATTTTTGGACTACAAAAACTGCGTAAATGAGCAAGTCAACAGTAGCTTCAAATCATACATAATGAATATATATTGTAAAAATATGGACACAATAATTTTTGAAATTCCATAAATTAGTTTTTGCACCGGCCTACTTAGGTGCGCAAATGGTTGTTTCTCAAATTTACCACTGCCAAGCGATAATTTTTTCTTTAGTTTGCCTATTCGTTATGTTGTAAATATTGGTAGGTCTTGGATGACCTGCTTACTACGGAGATAGCCTCCAATCTTCTGAGGCGACAATTTTGTTAATGAAATATCTGAAAATTTTCAGGTAAACACAAACATCTTTTCAAAAACGTGCTGCGTTTATGTCATTCGTCGTTCAGCAAGATAAGTGCGTGTGGGTTATTCTGCGTGGACTCGAAGTTACCGTTGTGTCTGTTTGGGCTACTTACTAATTATACGGTGGTGTTACTGCAATTTGCGTTTCTATAATGTCTCCAGTCAATTGTAAGAGTACTTTTTACAAAAATGTTAAACCTGTTTAAATATCTTATGTCTGTCTTCAGTTATGTTTTATGGGATAGCAATAAATGTACTTCATCTTGTAGCATATGTTTTACTTTTGTACATTGCGTTTTTAATATTTTCTAACATATAGTTTGAGTCCCTGCTTAAACAATATAAAGTCTTTTCCCGTAATTTTTTCTAATTTCCAGCTCATATTCTTTTCTTTTAAATATTCTGGATGGAACCTCTAAAGGTTAAAAATATAAAATAGTAAACAGGCCACGCAATGTAGAACTTACGCACCTGAACAACTAAAAGACTTTAATACGCCTATAGGTGTAATTAGCAAGAGATAAAAACATATGTCGAAACACGGATTAAAACTGCCCATGAGTAGTTTTCCACTCAGGTCAATAATTAGGTAAGTAAAAAAACCACTTTCATCATTCGTCAAATTAATTAATTCATCGGTGACATAACTTATCGATTCATTACAAAGCTTAAAGAAAGTTGAACGGCTAACACGTCATGTTTTCAATTCGAAAAAGATACAAACAATGTAGAATCCCTTTTAAAATAAAAGTCAAACCAAAAACCGAAATGCATGTGATTAGTAAAGACTTGCAATCAATACTAAAGCCATTGGATATAATGCAAGCCTTATTTTTCTGCGCCAAGTACAAAATTCAGGACAATTTTATAAAAGCGAACAATTTACGCTATTACGTCTTATCTCTCATCGGATTTTTTATTACTATTTCAACCCATGCGTATTGTATAACACAAGATTTAATTTTGTCATACAAAACAGCAGAAGTGGAAAATTTTAGCTTTGTTATTTGGACGGGCTATATAAACAGTACTCTTGGCTGTGCCATCGGCTTCATGACGAATTATTACACGAACATTAAACATCGACATAACCACATGACTTTGGTTTTAAAAATTCAAAACGTTCACAATATCCTTAAAATTAATGGAAGAGAATACATCAAAAGTAACTGGGCAGCCGTCATTGCCATAAATTTGTTTTATGTTATTATGATCATGTATTTTACTTTAAGCCTTAATCATTTTCGTGTGGCTGACATATTGCCCACATATTTTGTTATTGGTTTCGATATAAATGTCATTTACGCGTCTAGGTTGTTGAACCTTTTAAGAAATGACCTCATAATGTGGATGGAAAACGTAAATAGTTCAGGATACATCGGAGAGCCAGATAATGAAGCATATTGGATAAAAATGTTTAATGCTTTTATGGATATTTTTGATGCTTATGAATTAATAGAGAAAATATTCAAAAACCTTGTAAGTAGTAATAAAGTAGGTACATGTATTGGGGAATAGTTTCATTGTTTTAGTGCGCATCATGACTGGTCATCTCATCTGGCATCGACTTAAGTTTTCTCTCTAAATTTATTTTTAAAAACAATCTTTTAAACCAGCTAGGCTTGAAGTATTATATTAGTAAAGACAAATCAAACAAGCCCAAACATGGTAAAGTTTGGTTACAGAGTTCATATGTTACCTGGTGTTTTTATACGTTATAGAGGGATGAGACAAGAAAATCCATGGGGATTCACGGGCTTTGCAGGCCTATTTCTAACTATGAGAAACTATCGACTAAAATACCTTTCAAGGACCGGTTTTTCAATCGACAGATATATTCTAACCGACAGATACAATTCACGACTGTCATATTTTGTAGTTAAAAATTGTTAAAAGTTCTAAATTATTCCTCGGGTAAAATTATCTGGCCTTGGCTATATTAGCCCTAAGATATTTTAGTTAAAGTAATTTGTCCATTTATTACAGATAACTCACTACATAGTACAATCTTTCTTCGGTACCGTACTAATAGTTGCTCAACAAATTGAGTTTAGAAAAATTCTGGAATTCGATCTTATGCAAGTAAGTATAATTTGATTACCATTTTTTTATTTAATGGCTAATTATTCTACTATAGAATAGATAATTATGCAACTTAACTTAACTCCGGGCTTACGTTAAACAATCTTTGTCAGAATCTATCTTCTAATTCATTTCACAAATTCTATTTTTTTTTTCTTTCCGGGTTAGGAAGACTACATCATATCGGAACCTACCCCAATATATTACCAGAAATCTGTTTCTATTTTTCAGTCCCTTTCCATATCGCTGACAACACTTTTTTGGCAGACTAAATCTATCCTCTTGCAATTCATTTTGAACATTGAAAGCGAGAGATTTTACTTAACTTTGTCTGATGTACGAAGCACCTGCATCCTACGAATGCAGTCCAGAACATGCTCAGGTAAATACATTTGTAGTATTTAATACAAATCAGTTTTAGCGCCATCTATAGGTGCACTAAAAGAAAATGTGTTCTGCTATAGTCACGCTGTTTGACAACAGATGGCAGTATATTTACTGATGGCAAAATGATACCCAAAAATACAACAGAATTATCTCATTTTCAATGCATTTTCGTTACAGTTGCACAACGACGAATTTGTAAGAATATACAGCGTGTGCAAAACGCTGCCTTCAGGAAAATGGACGCGTGTGGTCTGTTTGTCATCGACGCTTCTATGTCATTGAATTATTTTGGCATTATTGCCACGTACTGTATAGTTATAATGCAATTCTATTTTCTGTAATGCCGAGAAATTTACTTGACTTTTCACCCGCAAAAGGAGAATAGCGAAAGGGCTGGCCCATCCTACCTCAAGACGGAAGTGCGTGGAGGATTGAGAGGGAAGCCTTTGCCCTGCATAGGGATAATACGGGTTTAATAAAAAGAAAAGGAGAAGATGGGGTAGTTCATATGTTTATTCTAAAGGACATTATTACATTTAGTGAGCCCTAGTTCCATTTGGCATTGTTTATATATATTGTGTTTCTTGGTATAGAATAAAGTAAATTATTGGTTTTACTTTGTAAATTATTATTATAAACTAGTTTTAAGAAGCTAATGTGTTTAAATAATAAAGAGTACACTAATTGGTTAAATAAAAATATATCTCATTTATGATTTCAGATGAGGATTTCATTCTCAAATGAGGTTTCGGTGAAAGCGATCCCACCAAAAACATTCTGTAAAAAACTAGCCAAGTCTCGATGGAGCTGCTTGTTTATCTCTAAAAAGTAATGAAATCTAGACAAAGTCGTACCAAGTCTAAGGTTTCTTACTGCGATTTCTTTATTACTATAGTAAATGTTGTGCATAGGTCGAGTTGTGTAACATTTTTTACACAACTCGACCTATGCATAAACAATGATTATTTTCTGTTTGTGTATACTATTTTTCCGTAGGGAAGTTTGATGCCCATTGCAGACTAAGAGTGAATTATGTTGATTATTTTATATCTGTGGTATCATCTATAGTATTCCTTTGACAAGGAATAATTTATGGTATATTAATTTGTGATTGTTATTACTTATTGTTTTTACTCAATGCCCAATGATCACTATAACACAATTCGTTAGTGACTACTAACTCTTAACTATTCATAATAAGGTAGCTTGCTACTCATGAAGTTGTTGATGCCTTGATCCAGGTAAATCATGAAGCTTTTGTACAAAGCGCTTTTAAAAAAATATAAAAATATATTGACATACATTTACATTACCTACTGCAAGGAAATCATTATTTAATTCCAACGACGCAGCTGTATGTGTCGCGCCTTCACCACTCCACGAAGGTCGAGGAGATCGTGGAGTATATACGCATCAAGACCTTTATTATTAGGACATTGAGAGTCGAGAATTTGGAGCCGAGACATAACACGAATTTTAAATCGTTTGTGGTACGTGTGCCGACTCAGCATCTCGACATGTTTCAAGAGCAGTTTTGGCCGAAGGGTGTCGTTTTCCGGCGTTTCCGCGGGAGGCTACGCGACACCACGCAGTGCAACACGACGACACCGCCTACTCGTGTTAAATAGACCTTAATTAGTTTTACGTTAATAATTGTATGTATTAGTTTATAGGTATTGTTTTGTTTTATTATTATTTATGTATTGTATTTTCTATGGGCCCTAGTTGCCTGAAATAAAGGAATTATTAATTATTATTATTATTAAGTTCATAAAGCAGCAAAAAAAAATATATCTCTAATACAGCTGAGACCAGCTGAGGGTTCTTCATCAGATACTTTAGACCTTCGATTTTTGACATCAAATGGAGCGGCCCACCAAGTTGAATATTTTTTGTAAAGGCGGTATGTTGATCTCTAATATATTTGGTTGGGCTCGTGTGTTTTCTAATGAGGGTCACCAGGTACTCCAGATCTTCGATTATCCTAGTTTTTATAGTTTTCCCTTTATGTGGCCATTGAACCCTAACTCTGTACCAAATTTCAGCTCTCTGAGTTTATGGGAAGTACTAGTTCTATTCTGATGATCATGAGTGAGTGAGTGTCATAAATGTGAAACTTTGCTTTCGCTTAACTTCGGAACTAAATGACTTACAGACTTGAAATTTTAGATTTTAAGTATATGATTGTAGCTTACTGGATGACAAAATTTCTGCGTTCTGGTCTCATCCAGAGGTTCTCAAATAGGGGCCTGAAAAAACGGCGAAATGGTTCCAGTAAAGGATGGTACGGCAGTGTTTGCTTTGCGCTCGACTTGGCGGGACACTGCCGTGCCCCCCGATGACAAAAAAGTTTTATTTTGTCTTTGCCTTGGTAATAAATGTGCTCATTTTTTTCAGTCTTTCATATTTCATATATACTTTTATGTCACATATATAGAAACATCGCCAATCCGCAATGAGCAACCGTGGTGATCAATGCTCATTCCTTCTCTATATGGGAAGAGGCCTGTGCCCAGCAGTGGGACGTTTATTTTATTTTATTTATTTATTCCTTCAATTCAGGCAAATAGGGCCCATAGAAAATACAATACTTTTATAAAATATCTATAAACTATACAATTATAAAACAAAATATAAATAAACTAATGCACACGAAGTGTCGGCATCGTGTTATGCTGCGTGGTGTCGCGTGTGCCTCTGAGAATTTTATAGGATGGATTATTATTATGTAGAAACTTAAGTCAAACAAAGTGTATTTAGAGGTTTAGCTATAAAGGTGGGGAGTTTGTTGCGCCGTTTCTTCTCCACAGCCGGAGCTGGAGCCGGAGCACTTGGGAAGCGGTGAAGGAAAAGCGATTTGGGGTTTCTGTTAATTTAATTAACCTTCAAAAGGGGCTAAATAAAACTAGCTATTTTAAATAAATGATTTTACTATAGATATCAAAGTTTATTTAAAAGCGAACTGAAGTAGCACTATTATATAGTCAGTAAGGTAAGCTACCAAATACAGTGAGAGCGATGCGTCAATATAAAACAAACCATAGACACTCATCTTTGAGAAAGAGGAACGATTTAGACGCTGCACGTTCTTGATAAGTCTTCTCTTATCATCTGTAATACACAAGCAAAAACGAATTATACGTTAGGGTATCTCTGAGAGGTATTATTGTTATTCCTATCTAAATTTCATAAAAATCAATCCAGTAGCTGTTTTCCTTTTATGGGTCGGATGTCGGAGTCGGATTAAGTCGGTTTTTTTACATAAAAATTTATGTAAAATCAACTATTTAAAATAATTTGGTAAAATCTATTAAACCAGCTAGTGTCATAGTACTGGCGAAGAGAAATCAAACAAGCCCAAACCCGATAGGTTTGCGTAGTTTCGTTTCAGAGTTAATAGATAAACTAAAGAGTGAGCCTATCCAGTAGTGCTATTCTGTAACATTATTTTCATGTCTCGACAGCGGAATCCGCGGTGAGATGTCAAATACGTATTCTCGAATTTGAATTCTAAATCAAGGCCAATTGGGTTCACTTTTGAAGTGAGCTTCATTGCCACTCAGGTGAAGCTCGATACCGAAATTATTTACAGAATAGACATACAGGTATGAATCGTAAGCACTAGTATGAACTAGTTTTGCCGTAAATATTGTATCAAGACGGAGCGCGCCGTTTTAATGAAACTATCTTAAACCCTAATAATATTATCCTGACAATGTCGAAATCATCGATATTTTCGCATATAAGTCTGTCGTTACGTAAATCAGTAAACGAATGTACTAGATACGGCCGAAAAAGTGCTCTCGCTTGGCACAAAGGGAAACTAGCGATACTAGCGGTCTATAGTATATCTAAAGTCTATGGTATGACCACACTCTAGTTCCTTAACAAGAGCTGGAAAGTACTATATTATTGTATCATTAACAAACTTATATAAGTGTACAATTAAATCTCAATTAGACGTCAAGAAGTGGTTGTAATTTATCTTACCGTAACATACATACATGGATACACATGGCAAGCCAAATTTTACCTTTAATTGAATTAATTAATATTAAAATTTTTAAAAATTTTATATTTTAAAATAAAAATTAAACCGGACTTTTTATTTATCAGCTTATAAATAATTTTGAAGATTAATTCAGATTTAGATAGATTTTCGTTTAAAAAAGCATCTCTAAGTATGTATTTTAAACCTTTTCTTAATCTGAACATATAATTACCTGAACAATTCGATTTTAATAATATCGCACAAGTATCTTGAACATTTTCAATGGCCTTGTAGAATTCTTCACAACGGTAGCTTATAAGAATTTGCAAAACCACATTCTTTGTCATCCAGGCATAAGTGAAAAGTGTGGTCGCGTGCACGAAATCCTAAACAAAAATAATTTTATTGAATTGTGAGGCAAATAAAAAAAGTTTAATATTAAAATTACCCAGTTTGAGACCAAAAAAGAATAATCCAAAACAACTAAATTTAAAAAAAATATAATTCCACAATCGTTAACGCTGGCTTATACATATATGGAAATTGTAAGACACCTGACAGATTAAAAGTAAATTTCTATTGTCATATATTTAAGGAATTTCCATCATCAATGGAAGAGAAAAGAACAAAAGAATGCTCGTAACAGGAAGTAGACGGAACAGATCCAATTTGATCTTTTTCGGATCGCTAACTTAACTGGGATTGTTAACTTACTCTATACCTGATGTACTCTTCACCCCTGTCTTGATTACGTTGAATCTTTGTTATAATTTACAATGACTCAATGTATTAGTTTTTCATTGTGATTTCAATCATATTGATTTATTATTTCGTTTAGGTATAATATTTGATTTTGTGTTTTTATTAGGTACTAGCTGTACCCGCGACGTTGTTCGCTTATATACCTATCATTCATCTTTATGAATAAATTTTTGACTGTGATATAGAGGGCCACTAACACGAACTGCCTACTGCCGAGTAAATTTTGTCACAAATGTTGCTGTTTGTATAAATTCTCAAAATAAAAAAGTACCATCGTCATAATTATATAATTAGCTTACCTCTAAAAAATTTAAGGATTGGTTTTGATGCTACTTTGTTTAAAAATTTTAGATTAATCTTCCAAGTCCAGAACCGTGAGAAAAAATTATAATTTTCATGGTGGCTTTCGATGTCAATGTCCAAAATATGTCTACCTTGGGCAGTTTTGAACTGACTCTTTTATATATGTAGTATGTTTTCTCTTTTGTGCTTTACCCAGTTGGTTACAATAATTGAAGGTCAATGTTTTGGTATTGAGTCTACTGGCAGCGCCAACTCTGAGTTAAAGTGAAAGCAGCTGTCGCTCTAGGCAGTAAATGGCAAAGGGCACCCAAAAACCGAATCCATAAAAACAAATTAGTCCATTTTTTATGCTATAGTTCTCGTTGGTACCGTAGTCCCTAGTGAGACTACAGGACGCGAGGTTTTGGTGAGAAACCTCGAAATTAAACTACGCCGTTAAATTGAGAGTGGATATCAGATAGTCAGTGACTGACATGAGACCCATGAAACTGAAAGAGGAGGTAGTTACAAAAAGTTGACCTACGGTTTGAGAGGCGCAGTGGCAGAATTACCAAAACTGTGTTTAAAATTATTTGTTTGGAAAGATTAAGTAATAGCTGTCCAAGGACAATCTCATTCTACCCTGATTAAAGTCAGAGGCTGTATCCTGTACAATTCGCTTAATTAAGTGTAAGGTGCAGCATAAGGTGATGGGCTTAAATACCGTACATATATTTTAAAATGTAGAGAATGCGATAGAAAGTTTATTTTATTTAGGGTTTTGGCCCAACCTTCCGGTAATAGGGTACAAACACTTTATGAAATTTAAACACATAAATAAAACATCATGTACGCATAAAAACCTACATGAGAAGCAAGCTACCTTTTAAAGAATATTAAAGAGGTAGTACATACTAAAGATTGTGTGATAAAAATATCATTGGGTTTTTGGGTAAAAGAAAATAAATAACAAATACAAAAAGATCTTGTCCATGGAATATAATATAGATGACCAATAGAAAACATTACACATTATGTTGGAAAAATACACTTCTCATCAAAAAAATCGAAACACTTTCGTTTTTATTGTTTTTGTCCTATTTTTTTACAAAAGAGAATTAATTCCATGAAAAAAAAAACATTATTGTGTAGCTGGCAGTTTGGTCATTACAGTAAGAAAAAAAAAATCAAAATTCAAAATTAGAATTTCATTTGTTTATCCTATAAATGAAATTAATCACTGTTTTGAGACAAATGTGTATTTAGGGTTGGAGTACGTTTCTCGTTTAAAAACTAAAAATTAGCGCTTGTCTTTAAACTTTTTGTTTCTTAATTCATTTACTGTGACTTTGGGACGTCTGAAAAAACTTTTTTTTTCTAAAACATATGGATACTTCGCCCGCAGAAGCCGCCCAAGTGGTGGCATTGCTGGATTCTGGACTTAGTCAGCGTGTTGTGGCTGCAAGATTGCATCTAAGCTTATCATCTGTTCATAGTCTACAAACGCTATCGGGAGACTGGTTCGTTCACGCGCCGTTCAGGATCTGGCAGGAATCGGGTCACTTCTGAGCGAGATGATCGATTTATTGTAACAACTTCTTTACGAAATCGACGCCTTAACGCTTTTCAACTGCAGCAGCAGCTTCGCGTTGTACGAAGAGTAGCTGTAAGTGACTCTACAATAAGAAGAAGGTTGAAGGAACGCGGATTGGCACCGCATAAGCCAGCGAATGGGCCGAAATTAACTGCAGACCATCGAAGAGCGCGCCTTAACTTTGCACGCGAGCACCTAACTTGGTCATACCTTCAGTGGAGCAAAGTACTGTTTTCTGATGAGTGTAAAATTATGCTGTATGGTAACGACGGAAGGAACAAGGTCTACAGAAGAGATGGAGAACGCTTTGCACAATGCTGCATTGAAGAAAAGGTCAGCTATTGTGGCGGTTCGTGGACGGTTTGGGGAGGAATCAGCGCCGACGGTAAGACAGAACTTGCCTTTGTGTCTGGGCCACGGCTGCCTGCACTAAACTCTCATCGGTACATCGAACAGTGTCTTGAACCTCATGTGATGCCCTATGCACATTTTATTGGCAACGACTTCATATTCATGCACGACAATGCTAGAGCTCACACCGCGGGCGTCGTACGAGATTATCTTACCGAAGTCGGTATCTCCATTATGGTATGGCCAGCAAGAAGCCCGGACATGAATCCCATTGAACATCTATGGGATGAATTAAAGAGACGAATTCGAGCAAGAGATCCAGCCCCAGAAACACTTAGCCAGCTGCAAAATGCAATCCAAGAGGAATGGGATAATATACCACAACATGTGATCGTGACTCTCATCCGATCGATGAAGAACCGTATGGAAGCAGTAATAAGAGCTCGCGGAGGGAATACAAGTTATTAAATAAACGTTTCTTACATTTTTTTTTCATTTACGCGTGTTGTTTTACCCAATTCCTTCATATTCCATACAGGGTAAAAATTACTCATTATACAAAATACGAAACCTATGAAGACTTAATTTGAATTTAGAACATTAACATTAGGATTTAAAAACCTCATACTACTCACTATTAAATGACATTTTACATTTATTCCTAAATATACACATTTTTCTGATAATCCTTATCAAATCATAAACTGCGAGGTGTTTCGATTTTTTTGATGAGAAGTGTAGTTTAAAAGTGGATTAAAGTTTTTAACCAACTATAAAGTGATCTATGGGGAAGCTTACGTTTTCAAGTCAGCGAATGCGTAAATTTCCAAGCAAATGGCCAGGACATTTACGCCTGAATCACTTTACGGTACATGCCATGCACGTTTGTTCCTCCATGATCAGCAATGAGGAACAAACTTACCTACGGAGATTAGTAAATACAAACACTAAATAATTGTAAGTTTATATATCGGTTGAGAAAAAATTCACGACTTAAAGATGTCGTTTATTGCGACTAAAAATACAACAAAATGTTACAAATATTTTTTTACTTAAAAAAGATACGTTAGTAAAACACAAAAAGAGTTATCTCTACTGAGATTTGAACTTGGGTATCAAAAAATTCAAACTTATATAAGAAAATAGACGCATGAAAAAAAATACAAACATTAGCAACCGGATTTGAACTTGCAGCAACATCACTCAATTCCAATCGTTCAACCGCCAAGCTGTTTACCTCGACAGCTAGTTCACTAAAATATAGGTTCTAATCAAATTGAAGATTGCTATGGCTACCTCAGTCAGCCATGGTTACCCTCTTGTTTATCTTTTGATCTGTCAATAATGCCAATTTATGTGTGCAATTGAGAAAATGATTTTGGAAATTTAAAGCTCCTCCCCTTATCAGCTAGATTCAATAGCATGTTTCAACATGTTTCAACAACCATCTACGATTTCTTGAAAACCACCTCTCAATTTTTTACACCATTCGATTAAGTAGTTTATGTTTGATACTGTAACATGAAATCTGACCCCCGGCAAAAGACAGTTGTAATGCAAGTACTGTACTGAATTGCGTGTTGTAATATTTTACTTCTTGAACTCACTAAATTAATTATATCTTTTGATAGAGTGAACCGATTTCGATGAAACAAAAACTAAGTTATACCTCAAGTTGTGTTTAATTTTTGTATATAAACATTGTCTGCATTCAATTCGTAGATTTTACGTGATGCGTGCACAAACAAACAGACAAACAGACAAACAGACAAAAATTTCAAAAATGATGGAAATGGGTTCTGTTAGTTATCCTTTAACACGCTGGCTATTTTTTTTTTTCAATTTCTTCAATGTACAAAAATGACTTTTCTACAGATTTATTATATGTATAGACTAGCTGTGCCTGCGACTTCGTTCGCGTGGTTGTCGGAAACAAAACAACGTCGTGTAGATAAGAGTAGGCTATATACATAAATACTTCACTCAAGAAGGTGGTATAGTATTTTTTTGGACAATAAAGAATTTGCGAATAATGATCCTGACTTTGGTATAGTTGATTACGTTAATGCTTCTCTATACATAGTTAGCGGTGGAATTACCCGGAGCATATACAAAAAGGTTGTTTGGGGTGCTAACACGTGATAGAGAAACATAGAGTTGGCCGTGTGAAAAACAATCAAAAGTAAGGTCTACACCCGCAACGGATAACGTCTGGCCTTGGGCTTTATTAATAGTCATAGCGTAACAGAGGCTTACAGGAAATTGCACACGTTTGAAAGTAAACGGAAAATTGTTGGGGATAATCATGGGTATCCTGGGAATGAAAACAACATCACCGGAGCCGCAACCTGTTAAGATTTTGGCTTCGATGACATTTCGTTGGAGATTTGTTACTCTCAGCCGAGTGCCATTGTATAGTTTTGGCGGACTTAAATTTCTGAGTAGAATGATTGGTATAACTCCGACTTTTAAATAAATTTTGTGTGCTGGAAGACTTGGTGTATTTAGAGCCAAAATAGCTCGTTGGCATAGCCAAGCAGCGTCATGGTTCGAGATCTCTGATGGATCTCCGTATACAGAGGAAATGAGTTCCTGCTGTGAGGTAACAGAAGAACACAGGCTCTCGACTAAAGTTACTTTACCACCTTCTTGAGTCGGGTATGTGCCGTTACCAATTTGAATAGTAAATTTGAGAAGACCTGCGCGTTTGCGTCACCTTCCAAATATGCTCGCATATTAAAGCTCAAATTAGTCAATATGATATCACGCCATAAAATAGAGCTCTTTAAACAGGCACCTATTTCATCGGCCCTCGTTCCTCTGGGTATTATAGGGAGTGTCTGCCTGAAGTCTTCACAGAATAGCACCGTTAAGCCTCCCATCGGTCGGTCATTTTGTCTTATATCTCGCAACGTTCTATCTACAGCTTCCACAGCTTTACGATTTGCCATCGTACACTCGTCCCAAACGATCAGGACGCAATCGCGTAAAATATTGCTTTATCACTATTGCGAGACACGTTGCAAACAGGGTTTTCTGTGCGCTCCAAGTCGATTGGAATTTTAAATGTTGTATGTGCAGTTTTTCCTCCTGGTAATAAAGTGGCAGCTATTCCTGAGGAGGCGTCGGCAAGGGCAATTTTGTTTTGGCTCCTTATTTGAGCCAAGATAACTTTAGTGAGGAAAGTTTTATCTGTTCCACCAGGTGCATCTAAAAACAGTATTTCTCCTAACCCAAATTTGAACAGCCATTTCGCAATATTTTTGCTAACTCCTCGGGGTTGTAATTTATTTCAGATGCATACTCCCTATTAATTCGTTCCCCACCAACTGTCGGTGTTGGCAAGCCGTATTGACTGAGGGGGTTCCCTCCTATACTTGTAATCTATATCTTGTATAGCCAGCAAAGACCTATTATGGCAGCTTTCACGTACTTGGTCAGATGTTTCACTATTTCTATTTTGTTGTCTCAAAAAATCTTCGGCAAACGCGTCTTTATATTTTTGCCACAACTGTCCAGCGTCCGATAGGCCACAAATATAAACATTGTCTGCATTGAATTCGTAGATTTTACGTGATTTGCGCACAGACAAACATATAAACAGACGAAAATTTCAAAAATTGTGGAAATGTGTTTTGTTAGTTATCCTTTAACACGCTGGCTATTTTTTTTTTCAATTTCTTAATGTACAAAAATGACTTTTCTAGAGATTTATTATATGTATATAGATGACCAATAGAAAACATTACTCATTATGTTGGAAAAATATTTAAAAAGTGGATTAAAGCCAAGATTAACCAACTATAAAGTGATCTATGGGGAAGCTTACGTTTTCAAGTCAGAAGCGAATGCGTAAATTTCCAAGCAAATGGCCAGGACATTTACGCCTGAATCACTATACGATATATGCCATGCACGTTTGTTCCTCCATGATCAGCAATGAGGAACAAACTTACCTACGGAGATTAGTAAATACAAACACTAAATAATTGTAAGTTGAGAAAAAATTCACGACTTAAAGGTGTCGTTTATTGCGACTAAAAATACAACAAAATGTTACAAAAAAATTTTTTACTTAATAAAGATACGTTAGTAAAACACAAAAAGAGTTAGCTCTACTGAAATTTGAACTTGGGTATCAAAAAATTCAAACTTATATAAGAAAATGGACGCATGAAAAAAAATACAAACATTAACAACCGGATTTGAACTTGCAGCAAGATCACTCATTTCCAATCGTTCAACCGCCAAGCTGTTTACTTCGATAGCTAGTTCACTAAAATATAGGTACTAATCAAATTGAAGATTGCCATGGCTACCTCAGTCTGCCATGGTTACCCTCTTGTTTATCTGTCAATAATGCCAATTTATGTGTGCAGTTGAGAAAATGATTTTGGAAATTTAAAGCTCCACCCCTTATCAGCTAGATTCAATAACATGTTTCAACATAGCTAACAACTATCTACGATTTCTTGAAAACAACCTCTAAATTTTTTACACCATTCGATTAAGTAATTTATGTTTGATACTGTAACATAAAATCTGACCCCCGGCAAAAGAGAGTTGTAATTTAGATGCAACAATGTCGTTGCAAGTACTATACTGAATTGCGTATTGTAATATTTTACTTCTTGAACTCACTAATCATATTTTTTGATAGAGTGAACCGATTTCGATGAAACAAAAACTAAGTTATACCTCAAGTTGCGTATAATTTTTGTATATAAACATTGTCTGCATTGAATTCGTAGATTTTACGTGATGTGTGCACAAACAAACAGACAAAAATTTCAAAAATGATGGAAATGGGTTCTGTTAGTTATCCTTTAACACGCTGGCTATTTTTTTTTTAAATTTCTTCAATGTACAAAAATGACTTTTCTACAGATTTATTATATGTATAGATATGTCTGTGTTTGTTTTTATTTGATGTTTATGTGTTTTTAATACTGTATTTAGGTAGTTTAACTGGCTTGTGTAAGCCGTACTGATTAAACAAATCGTGGTATTAAACAAACGTCCAATACCGAAATTGGCATGGCAGCGAATGATTTTATTGACTGTTTAGACTATACGGGGTTCTCTCAATATAATCTAACCCCAAACTGCTGCGGTAACGTATTAGATCTTGTTTTAACTAATTCAACATTCGAAAGCACATGTAAACAAAGTGATACATCACTTGTAGACATTGACAAATTTCATATTCCGCTCGAAATTAATATTCAGGCTCAGGTTTTTAAAGAAATTCGTCCCCAACCGCGTAATATTAAGCGATTTTTTAAGGGGGACTATGAAAAAATTAACGAGGAACTGTTGAATGTAGATTGGAATCAGTTCTTTAACACAACTAGCGTAGAAGAGATGGTTGACAGATTATATTTTAAGATTAACTCGTTAATTGATTCATATGTTCCCACTGCAAAAGTGTCGGGTAGGTACTGTTACCCTAAATGGTACCCCCCCTCTTTAATTAATGCTATAAAAGAAAAATTTAAGATTCATAGGAAATGGAAAAAATATAAAAATCCTAACGACTACGCGGTTTTTACATTATTGAGAAAAAGAATAAAAGATCTACAAGAGAATTTTTTAACAAAGTACATAGACAGATGTGAGAGCCAAATAAAATTAGCACCCCAAGAGTTTTGGAGCTACGTAAAAGCTAGGCGCAAAACTTCAGGCTACCCATGTAACATGACTCACGACGGAGATACTTTTTCTAACGGCGAAGACATTTGTAATGCCTTTAACGGCTTTTTCCACAGCGTCTTTCAACCCTATGACCCCGCAGATCAGAGTATGACATATTCGGAATCCCCACAGTCATATGTTGCCCACTCAATTACAGTTTCGGTTAAGACAATAAAAAATATTTTTAGTAAACTTGACGCCAAGAAGGGAGCTGGTACAGACGGTATACCTGTTGTCTTTATAAAAAAATGTGAAGCTGGTTTAATAACACCTCTGAAGATGATATTCCAGAAATCTTTAGATGATGGTATATTCCCTAAACAATGGAAAGATGCACAGATAGTCCCAATACACAAGAAAGGTCCCAAAATAAATATAAATAATTACAGACCAGTTTCACTTTTAAATAACTTTGGGAAAATGTTGGAAAAGGTTGTCTATGAACATATATACACAGTGTCACAACACTGCATACCGGAATCACAGCATGGTTTTGTTAAATCTCGTTCAGTTAATACCAATCTTTTAAACTTTACGGACTATGTTTTTTCAAATATGGAAAACGCTCAAATAGACGTCATATATACCGATTTTGAAAAAGCGTTCGACCGTGTAAATTATTCCATTTTAATTTCAAAACTATATGCTGTAGGGATAAAGGGTAATCTTCTGCGCTGGTTAGAATCATATTTGAGAAACAGGCGTCAAGCAGTAGTAATGGGCGGTTACAGATCAGACTTTGTTGATGTCACTTCGGGTGTGCCACAAGGTTCTTTGTTATCCCCTCTACTTTATAATATATACCTGTTTGATATACCAGACTGTTTTCATCACTCAAAACACCTTCTTTATGCGGACGACAAAAAAATATATAGTAAAATCGATACTATAGAGGACTGCCTGCTACTCCAATCAGACTTAAATCGACTTACTACTTATTATCACAATAATAAAATAAATGTCAACACTCAGAAATGCCAAATTATAAGTTTTACTAGGAAAAAGCATGCAATCATTTACGACTACCGCATATGCGATAACACGATTCCCAGAACGTCACAAGTAAGGGACTTAGGCGTCATTCTTGACAGTAAACTCACATTTAGAGCACATATAGAACACATTATTAGTAAAGCTTATAAATCATTAGGGTTTGTGATTCGTAACAGTAAACCATTTAAAGATTTGCAATGCCTTAAGATGCTTTATTTTAGCTACGTTAGAAGTATACTCGAATTTGCTAATTTAATTTGGAGACCATTTTTTAAAATTTATATCAATAATATTGAAAACATTCAACAGAAATTTATCAAACATCTTAATTATAAAGCAAAAATATTTAACAAGTCCTATGAAAAATCTTGTGACTACCATAAAATAAATAAACTGGAAGAAAGACGTGAACTAAGCGACATGTTATTCCTATATGACATAATAAATAACAAATTTGACTGCCCAGAATTAATAGAAAAAATATTTTTTAATGTTCCTGGCAGGCGCACAAGACACACCCCATTGTTAATGATACCCTCTGCCAGAACAAAATACTATAAAATGTCCCCTTTCAACCGCATTCCTGCCATATATAACAGTAAGTTCTCCTCACTGGATCCTTTCAACACATCCCGTTTATCGTATAGAAGCCTTATACTAGAAGCGCTGTCAAAGAATAATTAGTGGTTTTTTTTTTTTTTCATCATCAACCAGGCCTCAGCCTCTCATAATGTGTGAAAAGATTCGTTTACAACATTGTCTCCAACCCACTCTTCTACACACATACATACATACACAGACACACACACACACACCCAGAATTTAACAAGTTAGTCTATATGTATAAGTAACATGTTTTTCTCTCAACTAACTATAATTGTGTACTTCGTAATTGGCGTATTGTTATGATTATAAGTTAAGATGATAAGATTGTCAGCTGTGAAGGACCTATATGAAATAAATAAATAAATAAATAAATAAATTAAATTAAAATAAATAAATGTTAAGAAAACCCTGTCCGATCTGTGAAGGTATTGTAAGGTTAGATATCTGATTCTATTAATGTAAAAAAAAAGGGTGAACTTAAAAAAATTACACCTAAAAAATAAAAAAGATTTCTCAAAAGGAGAGATCTTATTTAGAGTTTTCGTCGTCATAGCTGTCGCCAAAGGATCGAACAAAATGCCACAAATAATATCCTTAAAAATTCTCTAATTTTGGAGAAATTCGCTGTAAAAGAATATTATTTCAAAATTCATTATTATTGTTACTATCACAAACATTTTTCAAGTTTCATATTTTATCGGATCATGTGGTTGTTTAATGCGTGTGTTCTTAATATATTTTATTTAAATACTTACTACTTCATCACTAAGACTTGTAAGCTGGAGATCCATAACTGCTTCTAACGCTAGTTCCATGTAAAGTAAAGCATGTGAAAATGCCTGTGAAATAGTATATAGAATCTGAAAACATCGAATGACCATTTATTTACATAATACCTTTGCATGAAGCAGGACACAATAAATAGGTGGTACAACCCATTTTTAGGAGATTAAAAAAGAGTTAGCTCATAAAATAAATAATAAACTTGAATATACTAACAATCCCTTGAAAGGTAGTTTTGTAAATGTCATAACACTTCAATATGTCCACATAAGCTTTAAACATTTTTTCATAATACAATCTGTCGTCGAGCCCTTCAAACTCCAGGTTTTTAGCTTTCACATCCCATAGAACAACATTACATTCCAATAATTTCATAATTCTGATGGCATAGATAACGTGAAAATCGAAAGAAAGCAAAATAACTATAGTTATGCTGTCGTGAAACGGTAAGTAATTTGTGAGGAAAAAATAATATGTCATATAAAATCCCAAATACGAGATAAGAAAAATCCAACTCCCAATAGCTAGACGCCGTAAAGTAGACGGATCATTGAGAAATCTAAGAATGTCTTGAATTGAAATAACAAATTGAACATTTTGTGTTGAAAAAATGATACTTGTGGTGGAATTCAAAACAAATCCGAGACAGTAGGAAAAAGCATCATGCACAGTGCAGATGTAGAGAATCCTCTTAAGATCCGATTCATAAACCAACTTCACAGCATATACAAATGGGAAAGTGAATGCTATAATTGTAATCAATGACAGAATATTCGAAAAGTGACTGTTGGGGGTTATGAAGTTATGCTTGATACGATATCTTGGACAAAACACGCTGTTCAGCATAAGGTCTAAAGGCCGAAGCATCGACTGCACGTCTTTATCCACTACATTGTTCAATAATACTTCTACACGATAATTTCTTGTAATCGGACCATCTTTCGATGCTTTTACTGACATCATTGCCACTGAATTACTTGATCACAATAAATTATAGAAAGGAAAGAACATTACAATAAATTAGATAAACTACTTGTAATATTGCTGTTAGAAAGTAGTTAGAAATCAATAACACGTGCCTACACTTTAATTAATTTACTAAACAAGGGCGATTAGTGTTCTTCATAAATTAAAAATTACAAGCCGTACACGCTACTTCGTCCGCATTGAATTCATCATAAACATTTAGTATAATAGTATTACTCTGGTATTACTGCAGTATTTAATATTATGTAGGTAGTACGTATGGTGGGATATATACTTACAGATGTCATCTGATCGAATCACTGAATGTATGGAACTAACTTATGTTAGGCACACTACTCATCGTAAAGAAATGTCATTACCATACAATTTTTGCGCATTCTATCACTGTAAAAATGTTACTTGTCTACGGAAACAGTCACTTAAATTCACTTATTGATATCTTGTATTACCATTACAATATATGTATTTAGTATAAGCTATTATTTTGAAATTTAGTTACAAACGGACACTTCTACTTTGTAGGTTATGTTGTACAAACGACTAAATCTAATTTTGATTAATGTTTTATTCTTCTCCTTCTCTCGGCTACAATAAATTGAACTGTCTATCGCTATAAACATGTCTACATTCTTAAGACAAAATCCAAAAACAGGACAAGCTGCCGTTACTTTTAAAGTCAAACCATTTTATTCTAAAATAGAAAGAGTAGATGGGAATTACATTGAAGAATATTTGCGATCAATATTAAAGCCGTTAAACATTGTGCAAGCTTTAACTTTCGCTCCAAAATTCAAAATCAAAAACGGCTTTATTTCAACCATTAAGTTACTTAACTATATTCCTTACGTCATCGGAACACTGTTAATTGCTATGTACCTAAGTTTTCGTCTCCTAGACATGGAATTTCATGCTTTCAATGTTCTGAATGGAATTACTGCATTACTTGGATTATTCTTAAACTGTTACACAAGTATAACACAAAGGCATAACAATGTTGCTCTGGTTATTAAAATCCAAATAGTCTACAGATTCCTTAAAATTAATCCAAAAATGTTCAGATCTTTTATCTTTTGTAACTGGTTTTTTGTTATTTTGATAAATTTGTGTGTTTTCTTTATAATTAGTTATATCAGTTTCCATTTAATGTTTTTAAATATTTTTGATTTTATTATTAATTATTCCTCCATTTCATTTGATATTAACATATTGTATGCTACGGTAATGACCAAACTCGTGGGTGATTCTCTTAAAATGTGGCTTGCTGATGTGAAAAAAAACGGATTCGATGAAAATTTGGTAAATGACACCTATTTGAACGAAATGTTTGACAAATTTATGGATATATTAACGGCTTTCCAACTAACTGAGAAGACTTTTCGCCTGTTTGTGAGTTTATTATTTTGAATACGAAATGTAAACATGTGTAGTATATTTTGAGTCAAGATTTTATTCAAAAGAAACATCTCCCGCCATATTTTCGTTCCCCGAATCATCAACGATGACAAAATTTAAAGATGAGGCAGCGACAACGCTTTATCTCTATACATTATAGAGAAAACACTACGTGATTAATTATTTTTGCAAGATAATTAAAAGTCCATAATAAATTTTCGAAAAGCGAAAATAGCGGTGCCTGGAATAGACAATGAATTAGTTTTTACCGCTTTGGCCGAAATCTAGGCAAAGCCGTGGCAATAGCTAGTTCTTAATAAATGTATAATTTATTTACAGATCTTTCACTATATCATTAGCAGTTTCATAAGTGGCTTGACAGTAATCATGTGGTTTTTAGAGATGGAAAAATATCTTAAGACTTCAACTGACGTAAGTTTACATATAATTTTAATATTATTTTGTATTTCATGAATTCTTATTTATGAGGTATTTATATAACTAATAAAGGTGTTATGCATGCAAACTTTATTTTGGTTCATGATTAAAATCTAATTTCTTCAACCCACACCGAGGGTACGACGTGGGGATATGTCGGACTTGCGGCAAACACCCCTGTCTCGTCCATACTTGTCCCAAAGCCGCGGTACCGCTTGCGCATGATTTGCCCGGATCCGATGGGATGCTCAAAATTATGTTTATAAGTTATGACCTTGACTAATCTCTCTCTTTTCGTGTAATTGACCAAACTCAAACTTTCGCTTACCAATCAGATGGCACGATCGCTGCTCTCCATCACGACCTGAAGTGTGCAGGTGGTAGTGTAGGACGGGCAGGCCAAGAGATGCGTAAATTGGAAATCCATAAATATCTTGTCTATTAATATCTATTAAACCTGGTTGGCCACCCGACTGAACGTGAAAACGTTGATTCAGATGACGAATAAGAGAAAACCGAATTAAAATAGAAGAGAAAAAAGTAGTTGTAGAATATGTAAAGAAGCTTAAGAATATGAACGAGCAAATGAATCATAACTTTTTTTTGTTTTAGTTCATATTGTTCATATTGATACCCTATCTGTGGCTTCTGAAGAACATGCTCCTGATAATATATTTATGTTCAGAGAGTGAAAAAGTCTACGCAGGGATGAAAGATGTTTATTGTATCGTAAATGAACTTGGTTTATATCGTCTTCATTTGAACCGTGGAAGACCATCAGGTACATATTGTTAAATTAAATAAACATGTTACTGTTGTGACATCATTTTAAACGGTAAAATCCACTTTGTTCACCTGGGTGATATCAACCAGGTTAAAATTTCGATTTAATATATGAGCATTGAGCATTGTTCACAGTTGACTCGAAAGACTTCTTCAAGAACATCCATCGCGTCCAGACCGTTTGCTTCGACAAGATGAGCGCGTGCGGCCTGACCGTCGTGGACGCTGCGTTACCGCTGCGACTCATCTCTCTCATCACCAGTTACATGATCGTGCAATTGCAATTCCGGTTCCTTTAAACATACACGGTATCTATCGTCCACGTTTTTATTGCTGAGGTTTACGCGAATGTGGGTGCGTCCAAATCGCAAGCTCGCGAGCTGCACGCGTAATGCTCGTTCAGTGCGCGTTCGTTAGATTTGGACGCACCATAGACATTCAATTATATTTTAACTTAAAGGTCATTGGGCGTCGCCTGACCCGGTTTGTGAACTAAACTAGATTTAAATTGTTAAGCTATACCCCACTTTTAATGTCATGTACTTATTTTTTATTTTATTGCATTAGTTTGTCAATGAAAGAAAATCGATGTTCAAACTCAAACTCAAAACTTTTATTTGCTTTCCACAATAATATTAATAGGTAGTAAGTAACGAATATATAGTACATCGTGGACCCTGTTGGGCACGCAAATTTTAGGAGAGAGGAAGAACAATGGTAAGTAGGTACTTATAGCATTGGTAAGTAATATTTATTTATTATTAAAGTATCTAGGTAGAATACATGACAGTAAGTATACTACAAAGATAAATGATATTATTATATTTGTAGTGATTGGGTATACTTGTTTTAATTTATATTATATACCTATGTTTATGCGAGATATCTTTCCAGACACTCTTTTCTTGCGTAACTCCAAACCAGCTTTCGCGATGCGTATGCGAGACCTTAATTATTATTAAGAAACTATTATATTGGTGATGCACATGGAAATATATACTTTTTTTTTGCGCTTGCAGACTATACCCACGGTAAAGTAATCCATACTATCGTAAACTAGAGACATTAATCGGTCCATTTCTCCGTATTTTGCATCTGTACAGCGTGGGTATAGTTTCCATACTAAGGTGCCCATTGACCTTTTTTAGTATTTTTATTTTTAAAGGATAGAAGATTGTTACATGGTGAAATAAAGCTATGTTACGGATTTCATTGCGGATTATATTATAGTGCTACTCCAGTTCGCTTTTAAGTAAACTTAAATATATTTAGTAACATCATCTGCCTTTTATTAAATAATTTTTATATATTTCGTCGGGGTCGTGGTTGCCTAGCGGTTTAATGAACGGATTTGTATGCACGAGGTTGCAGGTTCGAAATCGGGCAAGTACCAATGTAACTATTCAAAGTTATATGTACTTTCTTAATTATTCTAAGACACTTCTGACAAACGGTGAAGGATAATATCGTGAGGAAACCTGGATTCCAAAATTTGGGATCTGAAATCGCCAACCCGCAGAGAGCAAGCGTGGTGATCAATGCTCGTGCCTTCTCTATATGGGAAGAGGCCTGTGCCCAGCAGTGGGACGTTTATAAGCTGGATTATTATATTATATATATTTTTTTTATAAATGAATAGTTATGTAGGCCTTTTTGAAGATCATCATACTAACTTTAAAACTATCGACACCGCATCTCCAGTCTGCTTGCGACCACGGCCGGTGTAACCTTGAAAGGTATTTATGCATGTACGCGCATATTCCCGTTGAATTATATTACTGATTAAACATCATAATAGACAGATTCCTGTTAGGGTATTTTTTTTTTTGTGACTACATATGTATTGTATGTAAAATTGTTTTACCTTTTATTATTATTACTTTTTTATTTTTATTTTTTACTTTTTAAATTTTCATATTTTGTACTTTGTTTTTTATGTGAATGCGTCAACAGCGTAGTTTTTATTATTCACTATTTAACAGATTGGTTTCTTTGACTTCTTCGGTTGTCAGAGTGATCAGTGATCATTCTATTACAGATTAAATTATTTTATGTTTTCTTTTTTATAACGTAGTTTGTACTGCGTTTTTGACGCAAATATTTTAACAATAATGTACAAATAATTGTAACAATTATTATTTTTTAAAAGAGTAACCTATGGAGTTTCTTGCCGGCTCTTCTCCATAGGAAGGACACTTTGGAACCGAGCAACTAGAGTCAGTAGTTTATAACGTAACGTTTCTTAAGCGCCTTTTTTTTTGGTTTACAAGAAATTAAAACTTTTTGATTTGATTTGATTTGACAGTACCCCACATCACTTCCTAAGTGCTCTGGCTGTTGAGAAGAAACGGCGCAACGAACTCTCCAGCAGTAATATCAAAAAATGAATCGGTGAATGTGTTGCTAAGCGCAAATATCGAGAGCAGCTGAACCAATTTTGCTAATTATTTTTTTATAATATTCCTTGAAGTACGAGGATTGTTCTTACGGAGAGAAAAAGTTAAAAATGTGCCTGAAAAGGTCTAAAAACTAAAGTCACCGCCCCGATTAACAGAATAACTATAAAGACATCGGGAACGGAACTTAGATATTCACGCAGGTGAAACCGCGGGGCAAAGCTAGTATTTAAAATTCTAATTTTCTTGGTTTGACTTAAGCCTACACATGAAACATAATAATGTATATCTAGAACTACACAAGACAAAAAGACAAAACTAAAAAAGAAGCACATCTTGGACCAAGACAGGGAAAAGAATCATTTGTTTTATTTTTAATGTTATTTAATCTTTCTTCAAACCTATAATAATCATGTCACAAAAGCAGGTGGTATTTTCAAGGATTATAGCAATAAAAACTGTAATTGTACAATAAGATGGTTGATGATAAGACACGTTAGGTGCAGAGGTAGTCGGGCGTCCACGACGGTCAGGCGCCACGCGGTCAACTTGCTGATGGTAACGGTCTGCACGCGAAGGATGTTCTTGAAGAACATTCTCTGGTCATCTGTTAAGAAAATGTTTTCATGAATATAAATATGATTGAATCATATAAAACCGAAATGCACCTACCCTACAACCTGCCCTTCAGATAAAGCCGTTAAAAATTACGGAAGCATACCCCAACTATCTACCAAAGCCGCCAGCAGCTAAGTAAAATTAAAAACTTTGTGTTAATTTGCACTTAGCACGTTTTAATTTTGTTAAATTAATGTGATCAATGATCGTTTCTTTTCTATATGAGGGGAGGCCTGTGTCCTGCCGTGGGATATTTACAAGCTAGTTTAAGCGACACAAAAGGGTTCACGCGTGTCGACAAAACATGAAAACGTGAAAACCATTCGGTATTTTTTCGTTAATCGCTTTCAGACGACTAGACAGACGCGCAGGGTTTTTCAATATGTATAGATTTACCTGATTCTATTCTTGGCTCTAAATTATGAAGATGATACTCATATGCAATGAAACGAAGTTTCTCCAATTCAGCATAAAATCTTTCAGTCTGGACACACAAATATACTATCAGGAGCATATTTTTACACAGCCAAATTTGTGGATAAATGATGATTATGAACAGCTGAAACAAATTGATATTAATTGAAATTAGAAAGGTACTGAACTAACTTTTTTTTTACCTTATTAAGATTATTACGACTGGCTTGTTAGTCTAGTGGTTAGTGACCCTGACTGCTATACCGGAGGTCGTGGGTTCGATTCCCACCCAGGACAAATCTTTGTGTGATGAGCACGATCATTAATTGTTCTGTGTCTGGGTGTAATTTATCTATAATATTAGTATTTAGAAATATTTAAGTATGTTTATCAGTTGTCTGGTTACCATAACACAAGCACTGCAGTGCTTGTGTTATGGTAAGCATAGCTATGCATAGCTTGGGATCAGATGACCGTGTGTGGGTTGTCCCGGAATATATATAATATTATTAGCAATGCACTAAGTCGAGATGAACCACGCAGGGCGTGCCTTTAGTGGCCGTTGCTGATGTAGTCAGTTTTTCTAGTTCTCTGGCTGGAGGCCATTAAGGTTGTAGCCTTAAGTCCGGCGAAGCAGTCAAAGCCTGAACGGAAGTAAATTGCGTAATTTAAAAAAAAAAAAATTTTTTTCGTCAAATTTTGCATACATTTTAATCGATCAGCGACAAGTCACGTGACTTATTGAAATGTCATTTTAGTGATTTCTTGGTTAACGCTTGTATTGGTTCACTTGGCTACAGGAGATGTTTGTGCAGATCCATACATCGATTTAACAAGCTTAGTTTATTAAAACAAATATTTATTAATACGGTTTGACCGATAATACAGGTTAAGCCGCGCTCGCCGCGGTTGGTCCGTGGATGGGTGACCATTTATAACATACCGAGACCCCTCCGTGTTTCGGAAAGCACGTTAAACAGTAGGTCCCGGCTGTCATACATAGATCTTTGGCAGTCGTTAATTCAATTCTGACAACCAGTCTTACTATGGGATACTGTGTTTCCCAGTAAAATGGTTTGTGGAGGTCAGATAGGCAGTCGCTCCATGTAAAATACGGTATTCAGCTGAATCTGGTAAGACTGGTAGCCGACCCCAACATAGTTGGAAAAAAGGCTCGGAGTTTATTAAAACAAATAAACTTACATAAGGTTGTTGTTCTAGTCCAGGATCTGTATGTAGTATCCAAGTTATATCTACAAGCCCCTCTGTAAAAGTGAGGATGATATAAAAACAAATCTGTAAAGGAAAAAGTTATTGTTATCCTTGTTCATAAACCTGTGTAGTTTCTACGGTATATTCCACTTTGTTCACCTGAGGGATATCACCTGGCTGAACAAATGGGACGTTTTGGATTATGCGAGTAGACTTATATCACCCATATACAAAATGATATAAACATAGAAATTGAAGGATTTTTTTTAGAAATCAGTTTATTGTAAATCAGGCATATAAAATTTACGAAAAAACAGTTGGTAATAATTTTAAGTAAAAGACGTGAGATGTAGTAAAATCCTTCAATTTCCATGTTTATATCATTTTGTATATGGGTGATATAAGTCTAATCGCATAATCCAAAAAGTCGCATTTGTTCAACCAGGTGATAATTATCCCTCAGGTGAACAAAGTGGAATATACCGTTTCTACCTACATAGGTACGACGACAGCTACACGAAAAGATTATAAAAGAGAATATAATTATGATTTTGTATGGACTCAGTCCCCACGTACAACAGTCACAGGTAATATGTAAATAAAATTGCCAATATTTTCATTAGGACCTAAAAGTATACAAAATACCTGGTATAGCTAATTATAATCAATTGGGGTTTTTGTTTTGTATACTTAATTGTTTTATCTAGAATGTAATAGCTTTTTAGCTTTAACTACACTTTTTACTATTTTATGAAAGACAAGTGTATATTATAAAAAACGACGGATTGCACTCCGGGAGTGCCGGCAGAAGTGAAAACTTGAATATTAACGTTGCGCATTTTTTATTTCTATTCGCCTATACCGCAATGCCTGAAGACGAAAGTTTACGACCAGTGCGTCCTACCTGTTATGACTTACGGTGCCGAAACGTGGACATTAACGGTTGGACTAGTCTACAAATTTAAAGTCGCGCAGCGGGCTATGGAGCGAGCTATGCTCGGAGTCTCTTCGAAGGATAAAATTCGAAATGAGGTCATCCGACAAAGAACCAAGGTAACCGGCATAGCTCGTAAAATTAGCTCGCCGAAGTGGCAATGGGCTGGCCATGTCTGTCGAAGGACCGATAGCCGTTGGAGCAGACGAGTCCTAGAATGAAGACCGCGACTCGGCAACCGTAAGGTAGGAAGCCCCCCCGCCAGGTGGACTGATGACCTGAAAAAGGTCGCTAGAGGGGACTGGATGCGGAGGGCGGAGGACCGGGTGTTGTGGCGCAAATTGGGAGAGGCCTATGTCCAGCAGTGAACTATGATTGGCTGAATGATGATTTTTTATATTTTGGAATGGTTAGGGAATAATTTTGCACGAATTGCTTTAATTATCAGTATAAAAGTAGGTACTATCATTTATGTGGTAGGATACAATATTTATTTATTGCGCTATCGTACACAAACATGACATCCATCTTACGAATTTTCGATCAGGTCACGTGTCCTGACGCGAGTTTTACATTTTTTACCCATTACAAAAAAAAGTGTACAACGCGCAACGCCGCTAAAGAAGTTTTCACTTCAAAAATCTACATTTGAACTCACCAGCAGTTGAAAAGTTTTCACGATTAATTGGTAAGCTTTAATTATATCCATAAATATGTCAAACATATCATTCCAGTAATTATTATTTTCTGAATCATCAGCTTTTTGTAAAATTTCAAGCCATATTTGAAGAGACTTCAATACAAGTTTAATTACAAACACAACATACAGTACGTTCACATCAAAAATAATTGCAATATACACCTTCATAAATTCATTTAAATTTAAGCCATAAACCAAGTAATTAATATACAAGAAAGACATGTAAAGTAAATTAAAGCTTAATACATAAATCCAGTTACAAATTAAACATTGTCTAAAAAAATTTGAACCACATTTCAGATCTCTAAATAACTTTTGAATTGTAATGACAAGCAAAATACTGTGTTTTTTATATGCAATGCTAGTGTAGCAGTTACAAGCAAAACCTACTTGTAAAACAAATGAGTAATACATAACAATAATATTGAATTCATAATCGCATATCATATACCAGACGATATACGATATAAAAAATAACGCATAGATTACAGAAGCTATATCATACAGCCTACTATTTGGTATAATTTTGTCGTTTACAATTCTGTATTTAGCGCACATAAACATATCTTGCATAATGTTAAATGGCCGAAGTAATAATTTTAAATCCTTGTTAATAAACTTATCCTCTCGTTTAAAGTATATTTTGATTGGTTTTCGTTGGGCACACGAAGGCATGTTTATATACCAATGCTGTTAGTTGTTACCACATATATATAATGTACTACGCACTAGATAGGGCGTTCCGAACAATGACAATGTTCCACTGAACTGTACTGCAATCCATACTAATGCTTTATACATACACACACACTCACATGCGCTCACACACACACATTGACACAAATCCTATTTTTACTTAATTCACACTTCGTATAAGTGAGTATTTTGAATTTAATCACTTATAATTTGATTTTTTGTTTTATGTATGATAAGTGGTTTTGTTTAATTATAACAGAGCTACAAGATACAAGCGCTGCTTAGTTTGTGGCTCGCCAATTCGTTGTATTGTTCTACTCTATTGAATAAATAAACGTTATATAACGTTATTATTATACAAATATACACCTTACATTAGTTGCGTTACAAAACGCGTAACCGCTTTGAAATTCACGGTTACTTACGACGTTTTGGTCGCGAGAAAACTACTCTTAAAGCGATCTACCGCTGCATGTTCTCATAGTTTGGTTAGACGGAAAAGGTTTTGTTTCGCGCTGCAGCGAAGTTAAGTTCATACTCATCAGTATTGGAATAAATAGTAGAGTGTATGGTAATGATAAGTTTAATAGTAGTGTCATTAAGGACACAACCAAAGGAAAATAACTGACAGTAGACACTACATCATGAAATATTAATGAGTACCTATATTAATAAGGATTACTTTGTAAAGGTAGTTATGGCTTAAGTTCACGGCCTAATCATTAGACCGATAATGATCTATTATGTATAGATATAATTATATTACTGATCGATGTATGTACTTAGGATGATAAGAAAAATGTTTGGGGGTTTTTTGGTAATTCAAGATAAATTATCTAAATATTTGTAAGCATATATTTCATCGCAGGAAAAAAAATATTTTTTATTTCTGTCTAGCTGACCCGGCAGACTTCGTACCGCCTCAATCTATAAATAAAAACCTAAACTTTTACTTAAAACAAAATTGTTTTTTTTTTTTTTATTGAATCGAGTATTTTAATTTTTATTCGCCTTTTAAACCTTCTCCGAACTTCCACAAATAATTCAATACCAAAATTAGCCAAATCGGTCCAGCCGTTCTCGAGTTTTAGCGAGAGTAACGAACAGCAATTCATTTTTATATTATACTAGCTGTACCCGGCATGCGTTGCAATGCAATTTTTTCTATCAGCACCTGCCTACTACCTACCTACTACCACTTAGGGGTATGAAAAATAAATAGTAGCCGATTATCAGACCTACTGAATATGCATGTAAAATTTCATAAAAATCGGTCAAGCCGTTTCGGAGGAGTATGGTAACTAACATTGTGACACGAGAATTTTATATACAGGGTGGGGAGGACAATATGATCATAAATTAAACTTCGTATAAGTCATGATATTCCCAACCGTCACACAAAAAATCAAATGAATATATCCAGTAGTTTAGCCACAGGAAATTATTTTTCAGTTTAAGTATTTTCTACATGATGTATTGTAAACAGCTGAGCGCGCTACAAGTTAACGACACACGTTGCCAGCTCGCTACTTTAAAAACCTATTTTCTCAAAAAAAGAGTCATAAAGCGTGTCGTCACAGCTAAATAATAAAAAATGCATGCGAAAGTTATTACTATCCTGTTACGCACTCATGTCAATCGCAAAATATGTATGTGCGAAAGAGATAGGTAAATTGCTTGTTTCTACTTTGCTTACACTTTGTCGACGTGTCTAGGTTATAGGTTACGCGGTCAGTGTGTCACCGGACCTCCTTCCTGCTGTGACGTGTTTTGTTTTCCTCTGGAATTTCGGATGCGCCCGCGCCCGTTTGAAGTCGCGGCGCGAGTGTTATCGTATCTTTGTTGTTGTGTTGTGTTGTGCGAAATTTGACGCTTTGTTTTAATAGTGACAGGACACATAAACGTATTATAGGTACTTAGTTAAATAGTGAAGTAAACTTTGCGAAATTAGACGCTTAATACTTGGTGTTTCAAGGTTTTATTATTAAATAATCATGCCTCGTTACAATTATACCGCTTCGGAATACACCGATATGATTTTAATTTATGGGGAGTGTCACGGTAATGCCGCTTTAGCTGTACGGACATACCGTGAGAGGTATGAGAACACGCGTATGTGTCCGACCCAAGGGCGTACTATTGTACAAGCTGTCCAGAGGATACGGGAAAATCAATCCTTGATCCCGCACGTAGATGGTGCTCCTCCACGTGCAAATGTGATTTCAGACGAAAGAGTTATTAATTATTATGATCGCAATCCGACGTCCAGTCTGCGTAATGCAGGTCGACATTTTCATGTAAATCACAAAACCATTCAAAAAGTTTTGAAACGTAACAAACGCAGACCTTACAAGTACAAGAAAGTACAAGCATTGTTACCGAGAGATAAACCAATAAGAGAAACTTTCTGTCGCTGGTTGGAAACCAAACATCTCGAGAAAACATTTACAAGGAATGGTTTATGGAACCGACAGAACCTTCGGTACTGGAGCCGCGTGAATCCGCATCTAGTTACTAGTAGTAAGCTAGAATAATAATATCTTTTAATAAATTGAAAGAAATGGCTGCTAATGGTGACCTATTATCAAGAGTGAGAAATAACATTATACGTCGGTGTAGTTTATGTATTCAAGAAAATGGCGGACATATTGAAAATAAAAAAAATAATGACTGGCGACATAATTATGTGATCGAAAAGTGATTATGAATAATAAATTGATTAGTGAATAACTCGCGGGTGAATGATGCCTGACTATTTGGTTAATATTCTGTGATTTGATTTGTGTAATTGAAAAAATAAGAATAATGGCGCCAAACATTACGTCGCTGCGTCGCCGTCGGCCACAGCTATAACATGAATGAAACCAAGCTGCGTTGCCGTTCTTATCGCCGTAAGCGTGCCGTAAGTGTACCAATTTTATACATGATGTTTTATTTTGTTTGCAGTTTTAAGCTATTTAGTTTGTTAGAAAAAAATGTTTTTTTTAATTTCGATGTTCGGATTTATTTGATAGTTGAAAAATGTTTCTATAAACCAGTACTGCCAGTGTTTTCATTTAAAGTCGTATTGTCATCTCCACACTGTATAAGAAGATAGATATTTCACATAAGCTAACGTAATAAAAACTCCTTTAAGGTTTACCGGTTTTTTTAAACTTTTACTAAGACAAACGATTTACGATGACAAAATTTAAAGATGAGGCAGCGACAACGCTTTATCTCTATACATTATAGAGAAAACACTACGTAATTAATAATTTTTGCAAGATAATTAAAAGTCCATACTAATTTTCGAAAAGCGAAAATAGCGGTGCCTGGAATAGAAAATGAATTAGTTTTTACCACTTTGGCCGAAATCTAGGCAGAGCCGTGGCAATAGCTATAGTACGCGCGTTAACAACTGAGTCGTCGGGTAATAAAAGTCAAAAGAGATAGGGATGTGCAGCGCGCCGGACCCTAGTTATCGATAAACGGCTACCTCGCGGCTACCTCGCGGCTACCTCGCGGCTACCTCGGCTATATAACGCGCCGTTTATAATAAATTTGGCAGAAAACGAAGACTCTGATGATGAAGACTCATGTGAAGATTAATTTTATCTACTTAATAATTATTTATTAAATCTTTTTTGTAATATTAATCGCTCATTTAATGGCCGCAATATGATCTATTTTGCTTCTTGTAATATAATTTTTAAATATAGTTTAATATCAAATAGTGTTAATTTTTAAAATTTTATGAACAAATGCTATTCATATTATACAAGATAGTAAACGTAACTTATCGATAACATCTCTTTTATTGTTACACCCTTCACTAGACGGCTCCATAAGACCCATAAGTGCGAGCGAGATAGATATAGATAAATGATTTATGGCCCCAAGACTCAGTTGTTAACGCGCGTACTATAGTTCTTAATTAATGTATAATTGATTCACAGATCTTTCACTATATCATTTGCAGTTTCATAAGTGGCTTGACAATAATAATGTGGTTTTTGTAGAGATGGAAAATAATGTTAAAACTTCAACTGACGTGAGTTTACATGTACTAATAGGTATATAGTCTTTTAATATTATTTTGTATTTCATTAATTCTGATTTATAAGCTATTATTACTAATAAAGGTGTTATGCCTGCAAACTTTATTTTGGTTCATGATTAAAATCTAATTTTTTCAACCCACACCGAGGGTACGACGTTTGTGTCGTATATATCCTACTTGCGGCAAACACCCCGGTCTCGTCCAAACTTGTCCCAAAGCCGTGGGACCGCTTGCGCATGATTTGCCCGGATCCGACGGGATGCTCAAAATTATGTCTATAAGTTATGACCTTGACTATTCTCTCTCTTTTCGTGTCATTGACCAAACTCAAACTTTCGCTTACCAATAAGTTGCCACCTGTATGAAACGATCGCTGCTCTCCATTACGACCTGAAGAGTGCAGGTGGTAGTGCAGGACGGGCAGGCCAAGAGATGCGTAATTGGAAATCCATAAATATCTTGACTATTAATATCTATTAAACGTGGTTAAACTATTAATATCTATTAAATCCCGCAGGAACGCAATGGATAATCATAAAAATTAGAGAGCAAAACATGTAAAAGCATATATCATACTTCCCATTCGTACCATATACCATACCATAGTTTTCTTTTTAATATTTATTTGTATTATATATGAGAATTATGTATAATAATAAATTGAAATTCGTGTTTCCTGTCAAAATTGAAACTACGTGAAAACGTAAAATAAAAAGTTTTCATATTATATTGGCTATATACCAACTCTTAACAAAAGAGATTCTCAAAGTTAAAGGGAAGCGTCAACTTTTTCAAAAATACTCGTAATTTCTACTTCAACGATGATCCTAATCAGGATAATGAGATAAACCTATGAAATTATTATACTGTCGCTGATTCTTGATAAGTGTACAAAGTTTAAATTAAATCTGTCCGTTTAAAGTGGGTCAAAATCGAGTCCAAAGGAGTCGGTTACATACATACATACATACATACATACATACATATATACATACATACATACATACATACATACATATATACATACATACATACATACATACATACATACATACATACAAGTGAAGCTAATAAAAGCTTGTTAATAAAAATAATTTAATTTCCAAAACGGCGGCAATGTGGTACGCCACCCATCACGTCTCGTTTCTCGCGGGGGCGAAAAGTGGCCCAAGGAGAGCCGCTTCGCTTCGTTGAATGTAAGAAGAGGAATGGCTGGTAAGGTGGATGAAGTATGTCAGATGATGGATGTTGAGACAAAAATTAAGAAAGGTATGCTGAGATGGTTTGGCTATGTCGAGAGAATAAATGAAGAACGATTGACGAAAAAAGTGTATAAGGCGAGTGTGAATGAAGAAAGGCCAGGTCAAGAGTACCATAAACCGAACAGCATGTATGAAGGAAATAATAAAAGTGGACAAAGCGAAACAAGTGTGTAAGGATCGTAGCAAGTGGAAAGAAGTGGTCTCTGCCTACCCCTACAAGGGAAAGAGGCGTGATTATATGTATGTATGTATGTAAAAAAAAACAATAATGCATAGAAACTGCAACTTAATAAATGTTTTTAATTTCCTTTAAATATCTTATTGTAACATAAACTGTAATTGTACAACAAAATAAGTGAAAATAAGACTAGTTAAGTTCAGAGGAAGTCGGGCGTCCACGACGGTCAGGCGCCACGCGGTCATCTTGCTGAAGTTAACGGTCTGCACGCGAAGGACGTTCTTGCAGAATATTTTTTGTCTTTCTGTAATAAATATGCTGTTGGTTATTACGGCTAAGATACACTAGGGGAGATATGGAGCAACATGTTGCGAGCCATGTTCGTTGGATACTACCTGGAATGTTCCAAGACGTAAGTTAGCCCTCGGAATGGGAGCAAGCAACATGTTTAGCGTAACATAACATGTTACGGCGCATTCAGGAGAGATGTTACGATACAAGTTACAAGGCATTGTTTTACATGAAGATTAGAGTGTTTCTCGTCATGCTATATAACATTTTATCCCATAGTATAACTATCTTGAATTTTTGAACATAGAGATTTATAAAACATATCTACCAAATTCTTTTTCAAACCACTGCTGGGTTTGCCTCACTTGGTGTGCTTCATTAACTTGGATCCCGTACTAATGTATTCAGAACTATCGAGATTCAACGACCTTCTCAGACTTACATAACTAACTTTATCTTAAAATATGATTACCTGACTGTCCTGTCCCTTGTCCTTTTGACTTCAAAAGCCAACAATGAAGCCGTACTTTATTTATAACGCAAAGAATTCCGTTCATTTTTAAATAAAATCTTTCAGTTTCCACACAGAAATATACTATCATGAGCATGCTTTTAGTTAGCCACATTTCAGGTATTAACAATACCACAAAAGCCTAAAAAAAAATTAAATAGTTTAGAGTTAGTAGTTATATTCTCTAAATAGTCAATCTTCTTGCATGATTGCATGCATGTTACTTGTTGCTGCAACGTATAAACTACAAGTCAGTATTTTGTGAACTGCCACACTAGTACTTAATTCTGTATCTGAAAAGTGACTTTCAAACGCAAGAAATAATAATTTGACAGGTCAAATACTTGGCAACATCGAGACTTGTGATTGGGGTAGACCCAACATTGAACCTTATGGTATATGACCAATCAAAATCAAGTAAAAATAAAAAATATATATGTAGGTAACTTACAACCGATTTACTTTCAGCCAATTTCTCTTTTAAGTGCATAAGCCACCACACACTGAAAACCCCTTCTACAAAAGTGAGAACGAGGTAATAAGCGATCTAAAACAATTAAACCAAGTATAAGTCATTTTGATAGAAACTGATACATATCCAGTGCAAATGCCCGGTGTGACGATTTGAATGACGAGAAAAGATAAAAACTCCACTAGGTCATCAGTCAATTTTCATCAATCACTTTATTGATATAAATTGATAGGTAGGCGACACGCCATATAAGGGAACCAGCAAATTAGTTTGTTCGCTAAAACCCTGATGACTCCCAGTCGATAAGTTAAACGCGATCATTTCTCGTCACTCGAGTCATCATACTAGGCATGTAAAATAAACTCACGAATAGTCCATAGGTCTTCTCAGTTAACTGGTAAACTTCCATTACATTCATATATATGTCAAACAACTTGTCCCACTCATTATCATGTACTTCTTCAGAGTATCCTAACTTTTGCACCTCTTGTAGCCAAAGCTTAACAGATTCCCTCAAAAGTTTCATAACCACCGTACCGTACATAACGTTTATTTCGAACAAGGCGATGCAATAATTCATGCATAAGTAATATACATCAGAAACACCAAAAACAAAGCTGAATGAAATTACTATATTAGTATAAAAAATAAAAATTGCAATGATACTCATCCAGTTTTGAATTATAAAACGTCTGGAAAACTTCGCATTAGTTTTGAGGGATCTGAGCAAATTCTGGATTTTAATGACGAGTAAAACATTGTTATGTTTTTGTGTGATGTTTAAATAGAAGTTTGTAGTATACCCCATTGCAATAAGACTTGTATGAACAATGGTAAAGAAATCATGATTTTGCGACATCCTGCTGTAAACATAGGCACTTAAAATGATGAGTGATCCGATGAACGAAGTAATGTCGCAGCGCAAACTGTTTGATATAATGAAACCGTTTGGTATTTTGTACTTCGCACTTGCAAATACAGCGTACATTACATTGAATGGTTTTAGTATTAATCGTAAATCTTGATCAATAAAGTTGTCTAGCGTTTCCGTATTGTAATTTTTTGGTTTAACGTTAATTTGGACAACTGCCATCGTTTTTGCTTTTGTTTTTCGTCTGAATTGAAACATATTTCATTTGATAAACCCAAAGAATAAACTGGAACTTGATACTTGATGTTAAATAATAAACAATCCATCAACGCTATACGTTGGAGTAGTTTTATTTTTAATAATAAATATGGACTTTATTTATAGTGGTTCAATTAGACTTTAATGACATTCAAAGATGGTAGAATAGTAAATAACAAATGGAAGTAGATATAATTTAGTACCCACTTAAAAATAGATTAAAATAAGCATTCATATTGAAAACCTATCTTTATATCTAGTGACTAATTGGATTTTGATAACAACTTTATATTATTATCTAGTGACTAATTGGATTTTGAAATCAACTGAACTCTTATAATAATAATAATGATATTCCGGGACAACTCACACACGGTTATCTGATCCCAAGCTAAGCAGAGCTTGTGTTATGGTAACCAGACAACTGATAAAATACTTATATATTTCTAAATATATACATATTATAGATAAATTACACCCAGACACAGAACAAATGAGCGTGCTCATCACACAAAGATTTGTAATGGGTGGGAATCGAACCCACAACCTCCGGTATAGCAGTCAGGGTCACTAACCACTAGACCAACAGGCCCGTCAAATTATGATAACAATCGATCGATAGTTAAGAAATAGAAAAGTCATGTCTCTATTTCTACCGTTTATAATATCAGCGAGGTTAATGACACTTTACTTATGTATATATACTAGCTGTACCCGGCATGCGTTGCAATGCAATTTTTTCTACCTAGCACCTGCCTACTACCTACCTACTACCATTTAGGTGTATGAAAAATAGATAGTAGCCGATTATCAGACCTACTGAATATGCATGTAAAATTTCATAAAAATCGGTTAAGCCATTTCGGAGGAGTATGGTAACTAACATTGTGACACGAGAATCTTATATATAAAAAAATCTCGTGTCACATGTAGTAAGTAAGTGGTAGTAGGTAGGTAGTAGGCAGGTAGGTAGTAGGCAGGTGCTAGGTAGAAAAAATGCATTGCAACGCATGCCGGGTACAGCTAGTTTTATATATAAGATAGATATTTCACATAAGCTAACGTTTATAAAAACTTCTTTAAGGTTTACCGGTTTTTTTTTTATACTTTTACTAAGAAATACATTTAACACTGAAAAGGAGAAGAAAAAAGGGCTTTTTAAGAAAAAAACACCGCAATACAGTCAATATTAAGAAAATGCGTGTGTTAGGTTTATGTATTTAGAAAATTAGTTATGTATAAGAACGGTAGCTTAAAGTTATAAGAATTGTAATTTGACAATGTAGAGATGAGGCTCATCAGTTGCATTGGTAACTTAGCATCTACGTTGAACAAGCCACTGCACCGGCGCAAAATTCATTAAAGCAAGTTTCTTGATACCGATTGATATTCTTGAAAATTATTTTCTCAAATTCTGTGAAAAAAATACATACATTTCAATTACAACGAATTTAAATCAGTCATTGCGCAATATTATAATATCTTATAAATATATAAAATTCTCGTGTCACAATGTTAGTTACCATACTCCTCCGAAACGGCTTGACCGATTTTTATGAAATTTTATATGCATATTCAGTAGGTCTGAGAATCGGCTACTATCTATTTTTCATACCCCTAAGTGGTAGTAAGTAGGTAGTAGGCAGGTGCTAGGTAGAAAACAATTGCATTGCAACGCATGCCGGGTACAGCTAGTATTGTATAAAATACTCTCAACAACACATTTTTAGCCTAGATTACATATAAATATAAAATATATAGATATAGGATTTTTATCATTGTGTTCACTTTTTCAATACAAAAAACCTGCTGTCAAAAGTACCAAAAACATTAATGTATATTACCCGATTGCCTTGTGGCCATATTTTTACGATGAAGACGTAGTTCATTTAAAACACATCGGACGTGTTGTACTTCGGTATAGAATCTTTCTGTCTCCACGCATAAATATATTATGAGGAGAATGTTCTTACTCAACCATGCTTGAGGTAGGAATAGAATGAGCATAAACTGAAATAAATATAAAAAACGATAAGTGCGATCAAGGAAACTATGGAAATATATTGTGGTATAATCTGGCGTCATAATTAAGTATCATAAGTAACGGGACACTAGAAAGTAAAAATGAATGCAGTAAAATTGGTAATTGGAGTTTATAGCAGTAATACAAATTGTCAAATAATTGTACGAGTTTTGCCGTCGCTTTGCTTTGTAAGATGCAAGATACGTAATATCGAAGCGGATTCTATAGCTATTATTAGGCAGTTGTCCCATTGAGGAAGCGAAAACGAGTAACTATCGACTATTTTATCACTCAAAAAACGTACAACAAGATGTCATTCCGTGTAAAAGAAGGAGATGCATAGGTATATAAATAGTTACTCGCTGACTGTTCGCACTGGCCGGAGAGAACTCTCTCAGCATTTGTTACTTTTCGGTGACTCGCTCATCGCCCGCAATGGGACAAGTGGCTTATATCAAAGCGGAAGAAAACTTACATCAGAGTGTAATTCAACTGTGTCATATTTTATTAGGAAAATCCAAATTAAATCCAGTAGTCCAGTTACAAAGGTAAATACGATATAAAATAAAATCTGTAAAAGAAAACAAAGTATACTAATAGTAGGGGAAGTAAATTTTTAAGTTATTTTGGTTAGGGGGCAGGTTTCTTCATGATACCTTTATTAAATTTATTAGCAACGAGTTAAGTTGAGGTCCGAACCCGAATCAACTTAGTTACCCCCGGTTTCTGAAACGTTGATCAACCCAAAAATTTGTTAATCTAATTGACGGACCTGTTGGTCTAGTGGTTAGTGACCCTGACTGCTATACCGTAGGTCGTGGGTTCGATTCCCACCCAGGACAAATCTTTGTGTGATGAGCACGATCACTTGTTCTGTGTCTGGGTGTAATTTATCTATAATATGTATGTATTTAGAAATATATAAGTATGTTTATCTGTTGTCTGGTTACCATAACACAAGCTCTGCTTAGCTTGGGATCAGATAATCGTGTGTGAGATGTCCCGAAATATTAAATATTAATGTCAAATCTAAGTGATTGGTTGTTATCATCTGAGTCTTAGGGCCATAAATCAGTTCTCTATATCTATCTCGCTTGCACTTATGTGTCTTATGGAGCCGTCTAGTGAAGGGCGTAACAATTATAGACATATTATCGTGTTTATTATCTTCTATATGTATAGGTAAATAGTACCTTGTTCACAAAATTAAATAAAAATAACAATATTTGAACGCAATGCAATTACATTGGAAAAAGACCAATCAGAATCGTACAAATAATTAGCGACTCATCGTTAGATCGTGCGCAGGTAGCCTGAGGTAGCCCTTTATCGATAACTAGGGTCCGGCGCGCTGCACATTCCTATCTTTTTTTATTTTTATGCCGTAGCCGTTATTAATTTTGTACTTGGCACATACAAATACGGCTTGCATTATGTTGAGTGGCTTTAATAATGATTCCAAATCTTTTTGAATATAATCATCATTTAATTTTATCCTTCTATTCGTATCACGACTTGATTTCACATTTATATTGACAATGGAAAGTTTTCTTAATTTTGATGTGAACGACATCTTTCCAACATCACACAGTTCTATAACCATTTCGTTTCAAAGAACGTCTATTTTAAACTGAAAAGTAATTTGTAATATACACATAGATAAAATCTTAATATATATAAATCTCGTGTCACAATGTTTGTCCTCAATGGACTCCTAAACCACTTAACCGATTATAATAAAATTCGCACACCATGTGCAGTTCGATCCAACTTAAGAGATAGGATAGTTTAAATCTCAAATTATAGTCGCAATTTTAAGAAATTGACGCGGACGAAGTCGCGGGATTCAGCTAGTTGATATATACAAAGATGACATTGATAAAACTACCACCCTTGATAGTACATATTGTATATTGGTAGAAGGTAAGTAGGCATTTCGGAATGAAACGAGAATAATAATATTAAATAGCTTTATAATAATAGAAACTGTAATTGCACAATTAAGTAAGAGACGATGAGGCTAATGAGTCGCCATGGTAACGTGCCGTCGACAATGGTCAGGCCGCACGCATTCATTTTCTTGAAGGAAGCATCCTGTATTCTAAGGATATTTTTATAGAATCTTCTTTCAGCATCTGTAAAAAGCAATAAACAATTTTAAGAGTCAGCCCAAAAGCGTTGTTTGAAAAGATAGGAAAACTGGACTGGTAAAGAAAAAAAAAAATTCGGCGGGCACCACCACACCGCAGTTTGAAACAAGTTAATTGTAGTAAGGGCCACAATAACAAAATAATATAATGTTATCAAATAGCGCTATTATCGCCAACAGCAGTTTGGCGATATTGTATACATGTATTTGTCGGCGAGGGAGTACTATATAATTATGGCAATAATTCCTAACTGTCAGTGGAGTTTGACAGCTGTCAAGAGGGACGTCACTCGGCAAGCGGTCAACGTGGGTGCGAAACTTTTGCTGGAGCCGCCATTGTGAAAACACGTACATTGGACGGAACAATTATATCCACTTCCATCACATACTAATAAATAATTAATAATTGTTTAATTGAAAGTCATTCTGATTACGTTTATAAAGATCATTCTAAATCTGTTGGTGCATTTATTTTTACTGTCCGTCCACGATGAGCGAAGATATGTTCCTGAGCACATGGTCTACCTCTCTCCGTCATATTTATATATTATGTCCTTTTTTGTAATTAAACAAATAATAGTTCTTGAATCTCTTTCGCTGTTCACATATTTTAAACGATTTTACAAAGAATATTTCTTACCTGTAATTTTGTTTGGCTTTAAATGCACATGATGAAGGCAAATTTTATTTATTGTGCAATGAACAGCCTTTATTTCCGAGTAAAACTTTTCACATTGAACACATAGATTTATAATAAGGATCATATCTTTAGCTATCCAAATCTGAGGTAATAATAATAAGAAGAGCTGTAATAAAAAAGGTTGGGTCATAACAAATAGGTACTAAAAATATGTTTAATAGATGTATTTAGTAACTCTCTCTAAAATTACCCAACGATTTTGTCAATATAAGTTCATAAACACATAAATATACTATTTACTAGTCCATGGTCACAGTAATAGAATAACTATATAAAACACTAAACCACTAAAACATTTAAAAGAAATGGTCCTCTCCTTAAATTCCTAGATTCAAAACTTATCCGGTTCTTGGGGGGGCTGCTCCGTGGCGATGTGTATAGTGGTGGGATTAATATTTTGCTTGGGAGGCCTTTTTCGGAGCAGAGTATTGAAATTTATAAATTTGTAAAGGGAGTGTTTTAAGGAGGGATACGTAAAATTTTATAGTTTTTATTTGGAAGTAGGGTCTGTAGTTTTCTAGCCTCATTGACCTGTAGAAGGCGTTACATTGCAACGGGGTGTCTACTTTTAACTTATGTCTTAGGATTAGGTTATTTTTACTTTTGTTAATTTAGTATTTAATTTATTGTGGTACCTTACGTGGCTGTCTTGGCGCACCAGCGCAAAAAGCCTCATCAAATAAATGATTAAAAAAAAAAAACTTAAAGGCAAAACAGTATCCCGAACTTACGTTATATTCGGTTCCATATGAGTTTTTTTCCATTTCTAAATACCATGCAACATCCATGAGACCTTCTATAAATGACGATAAGATGTAAACAAAAATCTGTAAAACAAAATTTATAACAATTATATTTTTCTTGAGAAATTCTTCAAAATGATGTAAATGACAGGACGAGGTGAAATTTTATATACTTATTACTAATATGAGTTTTATTTTTGACAATTCAATATTTAGATAATTCTGAGCTAGACTGGTGACGGAGCTAGCAGGTGGCCATAGGAACTCTGTAAATAACTACGCAAATATGTCATGTTTAAGCTTGTTCGAATTGTTTTTAGTAGGTCTTTGACCATAGCTGATTTAAAACCTAGAACTATTTAAAAATATATCTTTTATTGAAACTTATTTTCAGTATTTATATTTTTGTTTGGTGATAGTTGACTAAACATATCTAAGGCATTAAATCCATCGTGTAAATGGAAAAGTGGTAAATAACTAAATTTGTTTAGTTCTTCATATTAAACCAGGTGTTCAATCTTACCATCACTCGAAAACTTTTCTGAGTTAATTGGTAAGCCTTAAGTATATCCTTATAAACGTCAAACATTTCATCCCAATAGTTGTCACTGACGAATTCTTCAGAATAACCTGATGATAACACTTCTTCAAGCCACGTCTCAAGACATTTCCACAAAACTTTCATCATCATCGCAGCGTGCAACACGTCTATATCAAAAGATCCAAGATAATATGTATTTAAGAATGAATAAATATTATTATCCGTAACATCTTCCCATTGAGTGATTAAAAATAGAATGTGGAATAAGCTTAAACTTAACACCCAAATCCAGTTCCAAAAAACAGAATTACGATTCAAAATATTTTCCTTTTTCTTCAGCGCACTACACACTTTCTGGATTGTAATGACGAGTAACACATTTTCATATCTGTTTGCAATATTTGCACAGAAGTTTAAGGCAAATTGTGATAAAACTGATGTGGCTTCTATTATTCTTACAATCGCCTCATAGTTTGTAATTTGTATATACAACGCGGTGGATATTGTTAACACAGTGAACATCGTTGAAACCAAATGACATCGTAAACTGTTTGTAGTTATGCAATTGTTCTTGATTCTGAACTTTGGATGTAAAACTACAGCTTGTAATAAAGCTATTGGTTTTAGTAGTGATTGCAAATCTTTTTCAATAAATTGGTTTTCCTGAGGCTTCTCAATTGCGTTTCGTGGTTTGACATTAATTTGGATGACATTAAGGTTTATTGGTTTCATGTTTTGCCTAGAATAGTATGACATGTCTGATAGACGTCTGTATAACCTTTACTGTACTTAACGTAGTACACAACATACATATAATAATTATAGACAGTAATCTAAAATAGTGTAAAGTAATTTTGTGTATTGACATTTTTGATTAAAATAATATCTTTAATATAGGTTTGATCGATGACCAAATATTGCTACATACGAGTGTCATTGCATTTACAATACAAAAAGAAAACATTTATCATTAAAAAGATGTTCATTCTAAATTTACATTTTTTAGTTTATCAATTAGACTGCTTCGTTGGCCTAGTGGTGCTAAGCGCGACTGCTACGCTAGAGGTCTTGGGTTCGATTCCCAAGTCGACCAAGGTGTTATTGGGTTTTTCTATGAAATTCTCAGTAGCAGGTCGGAGTTTGGATTTGTGCCCGGTTAGTGGCAATAGGCTCGCCCCCTATTATATGGGACCTAAACATACCGGCGAACTGTGGGTGTACATTGGTACACCTCTGCCTAACCCTTCGGGGATACAGGCGTGATGGTATGTTATGTTATGTTATCAATTGGACACTTAAGTAGTTGAGTTTTTAAGTAATTACATGTCACTTATGACTGTTTTGACACATTTCCTACCTAACATCCATTCTTCAAATAAATTGTGTTCTAGGCAGTCAATAAAACAATGAAAACAATGCCACTGAAAACAAAGAAAAATAAAAAAAATATGAGAAACCATTGTGTAGAAATCCTTTTCCACAACTTTGTTGATAAAGATATACAGAGATTCGTTTTGCCTTTGAATTTGGTTCAGAAAATTACGCTATGCCCAAAATATTGCATTAAGGACAATATTTTCATTACACCGAACGGTTTCCTATCTAATATAATGTCGATGATTCTAACAATTTTATTCATATTCTTATTTGGATTAAGGGTGTACGTGGTATACTTTACCCTAAGTCACTTGCCGCCATCAATTGCTACCGGCTCTTATTGTGATTTCGTCTTCTATAGCACCGGATTGTCCATGAACTTCATCGTTGGTGTCATCTTTACTAAAAAAACACTTCTTTGGTCTTGACTATTCAAAGAATTCATAAATTCCTTAATAAGGACATTGGTTTCAAAAGCATCATCACTTGGAATTGGATACATTCAATTTTCTTTGTATTTTTGCAAGGATCAACTTTCTTTTATTTTATATCGCACATAAAATGGCCGTTCTATTTTATGAACCAATGCATTGTTGTGGCATTTGATATAAATATAGTATATGCCTATAGAATGATACATTTATTGGAATACCTCGTAGTTGTATGGAACGCTCGTACTATGAAATTAAGAGATGTAGATTCTGCAAGCGAAATTGATTGCGATAAAATGTTCGATGCCTATGTAGATATAATGGATTGCTTTAAAATGCACAAAGAGTGTTTTCAGTATTTCGTAAGTATTGCGTATATTTAAAACCACACGAAGAATTATTATTCTTAGTAACATTTTTGTTATTACTACTGCCATAATCGTTTGCAGGTCATGTATTTTGTGTTTTATTTAACCTTATTTATCATTATCAGGTTTGATAAAAGGAATAATAAAAAAGCTAAATTTTTATTATGTATATATAAATTCCATTTTCGCAGGAGCAAGGAATTGAGAGATTCCTTTGCCCAGAAGTGGGACAACGCACGCTACGCTGTACTACGTTTTCGAATTAATATGCCACGTTTTAATATACGTTAATTTTGCGATTGAAGCCAGTATCCATAGCGTTGAGAGAGGCCACATAGTAAGTTATATTGACAAAAGGCATGTCGCTTATTCTTAGCTGTAAGTTTTTGAGAATAATAACAATAATAATTTTTAATTAAATTTGTTTAAGTTATTTTTTATTACTTTTGTCAAAATTGGTATACTGTATTATTTTCCTGAGAAATAAATTCTATTCTATTCTATTCTATTCTAATAATTCCAGTCTATAAACTTCCCACTGCTGGGCTTCCCATATAGAGAAGGCACGAGCATTGATCACCACGTTTGTTCATTTGCAGATTGGCGATTTCAGATCCCAATTTTGGAATGCAGGTTTCCTCACGATGTTTTCTTTCACCGTTTTATCAGAAGTGTCTTAGAATAATAAGGAAATAATTTTATGTTTAATGTCCATTCTAACTAATTATATTATAGTGCTGCTACAGTTCCAGTTATTGTGAATAAAATAATGTTAAAAATGTTTATTTTTTAAACTATTTCAAACACTGTATGAGTTTTTATTTTTCCGATTTCATACTTACAGAAATCCAGTTAGCCCAATTTTATGTTCCTAGAAAAAAAAACATAAATCTAAATAATAACTACAGACGAAAAAAATAACATACCTACTACAATGCAACATTTAGTCGCTTATATTATTCATGGAAAAAAATAAAGTGGGCCTAAAATGAAACCTTGTGGAACTCTCAGTATAAACATAAACCTGGGATATTAATTTGGCCTATTATTTTTTTAAAGCAAGTTATTTGACTTATCATAAAACTGAGAGAAATAAAAAACCATTTTTATAAGATTATTTAATAAGATATTGAGAAAGTTTTAGAGAGAACAGTGTCAAACGCTTTTTTGTAGGTTGCAGTTTAGTCCAACAATGTGTCGTGGTTTAGTATCCAAATTTATTTCCACTCATTTTTCAACATTCTACACGAGTATGTTACGGTATGCACTCTTTCAATTTAATATAATAAAATAATATTTAATATAGAGAGGTATATATATATTTATATTTTGAGGTATTTAGACATAAAAGGTCATTGGGCGTTATCTGACCCGGTTTGTGAAAACTTGTTGCGCACGTAAAACAAACTATATTTAAATTGTAAAGTTAAACCCAACTTTTAATTTCATGTAGGTACTTTTTTTATTTTTATTGTGGTATTAAACATTAGTATATATTGGTGACACATAGATAAATACATTTTTTTTGTGCTTACAGACTAGATTATACAGTAATTCGACCCATACTATCGTAAACAAGAGACATTAATCTGTCTTTTTCACCTTTTTTTGTTTCTGTACAGCGTGGGTATAGTTTCCATACTAAGGTGCCCATTGACTTTTATGAGTAGGTTGTAAATAAAGAATCCATTCCATTATAAATACAGCAGTTACTTTTATCAGAACTATAAAAACATAAACTGAAGCATGACTATAACATAATTAGTGATAATAGACACCATTTGTATCATCAATACAGCATCGACGTTAAACAAGCCCAGCACACTCATCTTTGTGAAGGTAGCTCGATACAAGCGCTGCACATTCTTGCATAGTCTCTTCTTATCATCTGTGGCAGACAAACAAAGCTGTATGTAAAACCGTGTTAAAATTTTTTTTTTTCAATATTTTAATGAAAGTATTTTATTTATTGGACATTCAAAAAGCTAGTGGTCCTGCGTCCAACTTCTTTTCAGTCGTGTAAGCTTTTAATCACGAAAGGATTCAGGAATTTATTGAAGAAATGTGTAGATAGTGCAGCAGATTCAGTAACACACTATGCCCTTTAAAATGTAAACTTGATATTTTCGGACAATGTTTATACACACTCCTTCTTAAAATGTAATTTCTTCCTGATCTTGAATAACTATGTGCAAGGGTAAATTTGAAACCGGCTAGTAGGAAAATGTAGATAAATAAAATACGAGTCATTAGTTTAGAGAGATATGTTTTACATAAAACGGCGATTAGATCTGACTGTCTTATGTGACAGTTAACTAAAACACCGAATATTAATCAATTGTGGGTATGGTCAGGAACCAAGGTCACCCTAACTATCAAGTCTAGTATAAACATACACAAGCTAATAATACCCAAATTAATAATACCTGAACAATCCGACTTTAAAACAACTGCACAGGTATCTTGAACATTCTCAACCGCTTTGTAGAAATTCTCACAAAACCGGCACAGAATTACTTGCAATATTACAGCCTTAAGCAACCATATGTAAATAAATAGACCTCGTGCTAATGTTTGCTCCTGTAAATACCAAAAAAAAATATTATTATTGATGTGAGCCTTATTGAAACAAATTGCTTTAATTAAAGTTAGCCTCTGGTAAAAGTTGTATTGACGATTTACTTATGGCAATACACAAATATTACAGTTAATAGTTCATATTATTTCGTTATATTCATCATTTCAAGAAAGGTGTAGTCGAAAACTTTTTGACTTTGTTCGAATGTTAAATTTATTATTATTATTTATTATTTTCAGCCATTGTCGTCCCACTGCAGTGCAAAGGCCTCCCTTCCTTTCTTCCAATTCTCACGATCTTGAGCTATTGTGTTCCATAATGCTGAAAAGGAGTCAAGTTCATCCCGCCATCCCCTTCTGGGCCGGCCACGAGTTCTTTTGATGTTTTGTGGAGTCCACATCGTTGTCACTTTGGCCCAACAGTTTTCGGACATAAAATTTACTTACCGTAAATTCTTTTCGGAGTATATCAATCACTAATACAATATACGTCAAATTATGAGCAAATACTCCCAGCACATGAAACAGTATCTGAAATTATAAAATATATATCAGGAGTAGATATACAAACTGTGTATCAATTAAATTTCTGTAAGACCTTCATAATTCTACTTACCGAATACCGATGAGTAAATTTGTATAACTCGTAACATTCTAATATTTTAAGAAATGTTTCAAACATTTTTTGATTATGCAGCTTGACATCAGTGCTTTCGAGGTCTTGAGACTGTAATGCTTCGGCATTCCAAAGCACAACTTTTGATTCCAACAATTTTATAATTCTGATTGCATATATGAGTTTGAAATCAAATATCACTACGATAGCACTAGCAAAATTGGACAAAGGTAATTTTGACTTAATCTGTAGATTAATATCTTCTATTATATAAATACTAAAAAATAAAATAGAAATTACCCAACCCCAAATTATGAAGCGTCTGAAACTAGGCTCATCATTAAGGAATCTGTGTACGTCCTGAATATTTAACACGAACTTGGTGTGATAATCCGAATGCCTGATGACTGAAATTAAAATCATAGCGAATCCTATAAAGAAGAAATAGGTATCGCAAATTAAAGATATCTTAATAGTAGGTTCTTCGTTTTTTCCGATATACAAGCAGTGTAACTGCCAAATTAGTATGAAAATATAAAAAATGGTAGCAAAGAAAGACGCTAGGTTGGATAAGCGACTGTTCGAAGTAATGAAATTGTCCCTGATACAATAATTTGGATATAACATAATATTTTGTAAGATGTCTAAAGGCATAAGCATTGTCTGCACATCTTTGTCAACCACATTATTCAATAGTATTTCCACACGATGATTTCTACCAAGGGAACGAGTTTTCTTCACTTCTGAAGACAACATTTCAACAAGTTGTTGAAGATACAATTGAATAAAATAGTATGACGACGGGACACAATGTTTTTGAAGTAAATAACCTTGTAATGGATACAGTAATTAATAGTACAAACCTTATTGATTCAATGATTTAGTGGGCTATGAAATTACTGATAAACAAGTAATTACTTAGGTTCCGTACCTCAGTAGGGAAAAAGAAACCTTAATAAGATGACCAGGTTGTCAGTCGGTTTGGCAAGTTTTTTTCTGGAACGCTTTGTGATATTGTGTTACAATATATATCAAGTATTTACTGTTGGTTTGATAGTGTGATACATCTATATATGCGAAGATTTTTTTCGGGCATCAGCATCATGCGCACGGAACTAGCGTTGCGCGAGCCTTGCCCTTGTCCAGTTTTTTAATTTAGTAATGTAATATTAATGTGACTGTTGACACTTGTGTTACTATGTGAATATTTTAAAGAATAGAGTTATTCAGCTAATATAGCAAACAAACATTCATAAACTTTTGGTACCTGGAACATGATTATTATTAGGTAACCCCGTAATTTGGGTTGGTTTTTTTTGAGGAGAGTTGCATGTTATAAAAGTATGAAGTTGTTGTATTCCTGGATGAAATCAATTATTATAGAGACTTTTAATATTTAAAATTTAATTAAATGGGTGAATAAATATTAAATGAAAGGAATAAAATTAAATTGTTTTTTTTTTATTTAGTAAGGACTATAGAAACGTAAACTGAAGCATAACTATAACATAATTAGTTATAATTGACACCATTTGTATCATCAACCCAGCGTCAACGTGGAACAGGCCAAATAAACTCATCTTCGTGAAGGATGCTCGATACAAGCGCTGCACGTTCTTGCATAGTCTCTTCTTATGAACTGTGACAGACAAACAAAAGTTTATCAAATCAAATCATTTATTTCGCTTTAAATATGGGAAATGATTAGTTACGAGAAACTGTATACAATTTGGATGAACTTTAATTAGATTGTCCTAGCAAAGGGTCTACAAATCTTTGGGCATGATTAACATGACATGATGAACGAATTTCATCATTGTCATCTTCAGCCCTGTATAACCCACTGCTGGGTATAGGCCACTTCCTTATTTCCTTCGTTTAGGGAAAATTCTTATGGCTCTTGGCAGTCACATCTACTCTGCTCCGTACCATGATCTCTTGAACCAGTACTGTTGCGGTTGTGGAAGCGAGACGGCGCATTACACTACGCATAGCGCTGTCCCGCTTACTCAACCCGCAACTCTCCTGCATTAAGAGTTCATAGTAAGCTTACTGCTCTCCTCTTTAAATAATCTGTCAATCTCATCCTCAACAAACTTAATTATTTAAAAGTAATACCTGAACAATGTGACATTAAAATGACTGCGCATGTATCTTGAGAAGCCTCGACTGCTTTGTAGAACTTCTCAGTGAATTGGCTCATTAATATTTGTAGTATTAAGGTCTTTATTAGCCATGTGTATATGGATATACCCGTTGATATTACCCTCGGCTATATTAAAAAAATATAAGGAAAATTCGTTAATAAAAACCAAATAATTCTGCCATAAAAAAACCGACTTCAAAATAAGTCTTATGGATCCCACCGTCAAAACTAGACCAAAAAAGCACAGGCTTTCAAATAAAAAAGAATCATCAAAATCGATTAACCCAGTCAAAAGTTCTGCGGTAAAAACATTAAAAAAATACAGTCGAATTGAGTACCTCCTCCTTTTTTGAAGTCGGTTAAGAATAGTAGTGATTTTTGCCTTAACCTATTATTATAACAATATTTTTATAAAGGGCATTTTGGATTACGCTCATTCTGAAATACTCTTCAAAAATTGGACAAAAAAGCCACATTAGGTGGGTATATTCCAAACTCATGTTGGATTACTTACCGTGGGATCGTTTCTAAGTAAATCAATCACAATCAGAATATACAACAAAGTACTAGTAAATGCTCCAATTATATAAAATAGTATCTGAAATGAGATGATTAAGAACATTATATTATAAGTACTACGTAAAATCTCACACTACTTTTGTGCCCTGGCTCATAAAATGTTTAATAAGCGATGGCTAAAAGGTTAATAAGTAATAATTATAAAGAAGTAAAAATGAAAATCTCACTTACCCTATGTCGAAACAAAATCTGAAACGTTTTGTAGCATTCCAATATGTTGAAATAAGTTGCAAACATTTTCTGGTTATGCAGCTTGCTATCTATGCTTTCATGGTCTTGTAACTTCAAGACTTGGAAATTCCATAAAGAAACTTTATATTCCAACAATTTTAAAAGTCTAATCGCAATTATTATATTTAAATCAAACACAAATAATAAACAGGTAGTGAGATGAATGAGATGAAAATGTAGTCTTATTTGAAAATACGTACAGAACCCTATAAACATACTGGAATAAAAGACTACAAAAAACCAATTCCAACAAGTAATTCGTTTAAAACTAGGTTCATCATTTAAATATCTATGAATGTCTTGTATAGTTAAGACGAAATTAATATTATATTCCGAATGCAAAATACCTAAGATGAAATTCATAGAAAATACGATGAAGTAAAAAAAGGTGTCGTAAACAGAGTACAGATATTGCTTCTCAGTTAATTCGGTCCGGATAGAATGTAATAACGAAAATCGAAACATAAATATAAAAAATTGAAAAAGGTTTCCTAACAACGAGACGAGGTTAGTTACGCGACTGTTTGGTGTTATGAAATTGTCTTTAATGCGATATTTTGGAGAAAAGGTTATAGCTTCTAGTATATGTAAAGGCATGAGCATCTTCTGCATATCTTTGTCAACAAAATTGTTGAGAATATCAACACGATAACATCTTAGGTTACGAGTTTCCCGTACTGTAGACATGACTGACTTCTAAAAATTCTGAGACCATGATATGTGTAATTTATTGGTAGCAACTAAAGATAAAACATCAGTAAATTACTTACACCGACTATGAAATTTTATTATGGTAATGCGTTATAAACGTTTAAAGTAATTGGCTTGAAATGTTATTTCTTTTTTTTTTATTAAATATTTTTTAGATAAGAGCCATACTGTACTAGTTGTTTTATGACACAGTCACAGTCACAATCTCAATAACTTAATTATTAAAATTCAAAAATATATGAAAAAGAATAACACAAAGTAATGGTCAGAAGAACATAAATTTTTAAAGGTAAATCTGCTGAATAATATATGTTTATAATATAATTCGAATTACAGATATTTCTATTAAAAAAAAAAATTAATGGTTTTATTGCTTTGTTACATAATATGATGCCTAAAAAGGAGGGGCTCGTGGCTAAGTGTAAGCCGTACCGTTCCACCGATAATGCAGGTTAAGCCATGCTCGCCGCGGTTGGTCCGTGGATGGGTGAACATTTCCAAACATACCCCTCCGTGCCTCGGATAGCACGTTAAGTCGTAGGTCCCGACTGTCATACTATGATCTTTGGCAGTCGTTAAGTCAATTCTGACAACCAGTTTTACCATGGGATACTGTGTTAATACCCAGTAAAATGGGTTGTGGAGGTCAGATAGGCAGTCGCTCCATTTAAAATACGGTATTCAGCTGAATCCGGTATGACTGGTAGCCGACCCCAACATAGTTGGGAAAAAGGCTCGGGAGATAATGATGACATAATAATATGATGCCTATGATTTGATCTATTCTTTCATTTAAAATGAACTTTTGGACCCAAGATCAACCCTTGTGGGACACCATTTATCAAAACGTAGTTTCAAGATATAAAGTCGATGATAATGATTCTAAAAACAAATGTTCCTAATTTTATCTAGTGCCAAATAATAAATAGACATCGGATACTTATCATTTATATAATCATGTCATCAATCTTATTTTTTGTATAATCGCTAGTCCTATGTTAAGCAGTATCGAATGCCTTAGCTAAATTAAACACAGTTCGCTAAGTACTATAATTCGTTGTAAACTCCTAATGTAACCTTATTTAGTTTGGGGTTTAAATAATAGGGATGATGACTAATTTTTATTTTTATGTCCATCTTTTAGATAAGAAAAAAATATTAGACACGTATTTTTTGTTTAGTCCCGTAAACAAAGAATTACGAAGATACAGCGAGTACAATTCTTGCGTGACGTCACGTTTGAGTACAAATTGTACCTAGCCGTGACGTCACAAGCCCCCACTCCTGAACTTTACAGCGGTTTATCTTCGTATTTTGTAATTTATTTGAGAAAAGAAAAAATATGTGTCTATTATATTTTAATTATCTAAATGGCGGACTAAATAAATTTTGACTTTTCATACCTAGTCATCTACCCTATTAATTACCTAGTTGGTATTACACTATTTACCAATTCACAATTACCCGAATGTGTGTGTGTAACACATAAATTTAAAAGGCATTACCGGGTTCCAGAAACCAGACTCATTTTTTAATTTATTTCAAACAATATCAAATATTGAGATATTAATTTATTGTAATCAAGATAACTAAAGAAACATTAGCTGAAGCATGACGACAACATAACTATTGACAGTAGATATTAATTCAAGCGTCAACACTGCGTCGACGTAAATCACGCCGCTCACACTTATTTTTTTGAACGAAGTTCGATATAAGCGCTGAATGTTCTTGCAAAGCTTCTTCTTTTCATCTGTAATAGACAATAATTCTAAGAAGTAGTTTACCTGGGTCCTTGAGTTTATGGGGATCTTAGTATATAATAATATATGAGAAACCGATCTGGACTTTTCCCCTTAGACATTTCGACAAGGTTTACCCTTGCTCGCAGCTCAAATAACTCAAATATATTGCATTCTTTATCGAGACAAGATGAGTCCAAGTCACGTAACTCTTCGGACCAAAATGTTGTTTCCATAGTTTACATTTTATGTCATTAAAGTTATTTCTATCATCATTAACACTTGTAAAAATGTTTCCCAACTTGTCCTTCTTGCCTTTTAAGGGCGAGAATTTGGTGCCGGAACCTAGTAACACATTTTAACAGCTACATTCACAACACTATGGCCCAGTGGCGCCAATCGATCAGGTCAGTTACGATGGCTTTCAACGCTTTGATTACCTGAACATCCAGACTTTAAGATGATAGCACACGTATCTTGAACACTTTCAACAGCTTTGTAGAACTTCTCGCACGACTGGGTCAGTATTATTTGCAATATCAAGCATTTCGTCAGCCACATATACAGTGATATTGCTGTTAGTACTTCATGGGGCTGTTAGAAAAAAATAAAATAGGAATACGTTTAAAATAATGATATTATGCGACACGTTATATGTTATAAAATTGACTTTTCAGATATATAGTTTTAAATTCTGTAAAATTTCTTTACAGATCACAAAAACTAAAAAACGAAAAGTAACTAAATTTTAACGTAACTGAAGAAACAATTTTAGCCTTCCAGGTTCTTCCAGTTAAGTAATAAATTGACATGGCTGTGTTGTTGTGTACTCATAGGAAATAATATTAAAAATGTTACTTACGACATATTCCTTTGGACCTTGATTTCCAAGTAAAAGAACCAAGACTCCCATGTATATCAGTGCATGTGTAAAGCCTTCCATAATAAAATATAGAATCTGGAATTAAAACATGACAACAGTTCACAGAGTTGAAAACCATGAGAAATTGTTTATGTATTTACTAAAAGTATATTTTTGTAGATGGCATCGCATTTCGACGATTCGTGTCGAAATGTGACGGTCACAGGCAAACCATCAGTCTACCTGTCAGATGCAGCCGCAAAAGATTCCGTAAAAAAAATTTGAATTTTATTGTCTATCATTTAGGTTTCTGTATGAACAAATTAGGTACAGTAGTTACTTACCATATATCTAAAACTAACTTTATACATCTCATAGCACTCACTGATTTTGAGGAAAACTTGAAACAAATTGTGGTTATTAACCTCAGTGTCTCCGCTTTTAAGATCCTGCGACTTTAAAGCTTCGATATTCCATAGAACTAATTTTGATTCCAGTAATTTCATGAGTATTATAGCGGATATCATATTAAAATCAAATACTATCAATGTACAAGCGCTAATGTTAAAAGCCATGGTGTTCAGGTTAATTTGGAAATAAATAAAGTACACGAAAAACAAACTTGTAATAAAAATAGGAATAAACCAATTCCTGATAGTCATACGCCTGAATTTATGCTCATCATTGAGTATTCTATGAACGTCTTGAATGGTCAGGACGAACTTGACGTTGTGTTCAGAATATTTGACACCAACGAAGAAATTTAAACAATAACCAATAAAATAAACACAAGCATCAATACAATGACAGACTATAAATAAGAAAGGGATATTATTACGTGAATCAAAAATAGTGCTGAAACGATGAATAAGAATAGCTAAAAAGAAAATCGTTCCAAGCAACGACCTGAAATTAGACACTCGACTGTTTGGTGTTATAAAATTATCTTTGATGTTGTATTTTGGACAAAACGCTATGGCTTGCATCACGTTTAGAGGCAGTAACATTTTCTGCACATCTCTGTCAACCAAATTGTTCAGTAATATTTCCACTTGATAATTTCTACCAAGGTAACGAGCTTCCTTCCTATTAATAGACGTCATTTTATGAAACAGTTGAAAACACAATTGAATTATATGACAAATCAACTTTTGTAATAGGTATAAAATGGACAAATAGAAACTTGTACATAATTATGTAATCTATTTAATTTAGACATACTATAAATTGATTGATGATAATAATCACTTTCCGTGTTTCCGAATCGAAGGGGAAAAAAACAATAAAATTAATTAAAAACCTACATAAAGACCATTGACTGTAACTTAATAAACAAGGTAAATGGAAAATTACAATGCAATTTAAAGTAACTACTTTCGAATAATTTTACCGCGGTATACATTTGGTTCTGGTTCCCGACGTTTCAACAGCTTTGTAGTTTCATGATCACGGGCAGACTTGTAGGCGCGATTTATTTCAAAGTCTAACATTATCGTAAACCTCAGAAAGCCTCAAAAATACCATTGCAATTGCTAAATGGTTTTAATGATTAAGTACTGAAATTCCAAATCATATTGTTCAACTAAACGAACCTAAATATGTTGATGCCTAATCATTCAGGTGCTTTAAAACTAAATAATAATAATTCCAGCCTATAGACGTCCCACTGCTGGGCACAGGCCTCTTCCCATATAGAGAAGACACGAGCATTGATCACCCTTGCTCATACGAAAAAATAGGTACTGTAGCTTTTTTTAAACTATTTTTTTTAATATTGGAAAGTTTTGGTGAAGTTCAAGCTCGTATCAGAAAGAATTCGCGTCAGAAAGACTAAATATTAAATTTTGGTTGAAGCCATCAATGTTACAAGACCACAACGCATTGTGGTAACGAGAAAATATCACGAAGATGAAGAAAAGTAATACTACAGGATTTTAATAAATATAGTTATAAAAAAATACAATATTGAAGCATTCATTTATTGTGGTTCTACTACAGAAACATAAGCTGAAGCATGACTATCAGGTAACTGGTAACTGTCGACAACATTTGAAGTGTCAAAACTGCGTCGACGTACATAAACCCGCTCACACTTATTTTCCTGAACGAAGTTCGATATAAGCGCTGAATGTTCTTGCAAAACCTCTTCTTATTAGCTGTAACAGACAGATATCATTATAACAGGGATGATGACTAATTTTTATATTAATTCCATTTTATAGATACTAAAAAATATCAGACACGTATTTTTTCTTTTGTCTCGTTAAAAAAGAATTATGAAAATACAGCGAGTACAATTCTTGCGTGACGTCACGTCTTAGCAAAATTGTACCTACCCGTGACGTCACAAACCCTCCCCCACTCCTGAACTTTAAAGCGGTTTTTCTTCGTATTTTTGTTATTGAATTGATAAAAGTAGAAATACGATTCTATTATATTATTATTTAGATTATTTAAATGGCGGACTAAACAAATTTTGACTTTTCATACCTAGTCATCTATCTTATTATAGAAATTCACATAGTCTTTCTGAATCCTCGTGTTTATTTGGATAAGAACAGAATTTAATTAGAAGCGGGTGGGGAAAGTTCCTTTACCATCACGCCTGTATCCCCGAAGGGTTAGGCAGAAGTGTACCAATATACACCCACAGTTCGCCGGTATTTTTAGGTCCCATGTAATAGGGGGCGAGCCTATTGCCACTAACCGGGCACAAATCCAAACTCCGACTTGCTACTGAGAATTTAATAGAAAAACCTAATAACACCTTGGTCGACTTGGGAATCGAACTCAAGACCTCTAGCGTAGCAGTCGCGCTTAGAACCACTAGGCCAACGAGGCAGGCAGTGGCCTGAAAATTCTTTAAAGTGACTTTTTGACGACCTCCCTAGTCGAATGGTACTCATACAAGTTTTCATGGTATTGCTATGCATGACGTCCCCAATTCAATGCTCGGTCGGTGTGACAATAAAGAAATTTTTCTAACCAACTCGGTTTTGGGTATTTGTGGTGCCTTCGTCGTCTCATATCCAATATCACATATTGTGCTTTAGCTACTTACATTAGGTTCGGATCAACGTATGTGATGTTTTCCTCAAATGTATTTAATGGCTTTGATTACCTGAACATCCAGACTTTAAGATGATAGCGCACGTATCTTGAACACTTTCGACAGCTTTGTAGAACTTTTCGCAAGACTGAGTCAGTATTATTTGTAATATCAAGCCTTTCGTCAGCCACACGTACAGCGATATAGCCGCTAGTACATCGTTGTGCTGCAGTTTTATAGGAAAAATATTACTTATTATTGTTATACAATATGCTTAAATAGATGACTGCTCATGCGCTTTGCCTGTATGCTTAAGCTTTATAGCGAACCAAAATGCATCTTTACATTATTTATGTGCCGATTTCTGATTCTGATTCTGAACACATCTGCAAACTTACTACAAAACTAACAAAAATAATTTAGTTTTATAAATTTTAGAAACTGTTCTGAGGCGGTGACAGAATAGTGGTGGCAAGGCAAAAGAAGCGTCAGTCGTCCGAGAGCAAAGCGACAAAGATGGGTCGACAAGATAGTAAAGGTCTTGGGTCGAGTCTGGATGACATTGGCACACGACCTTAGAAATGGGCACGAGAAAAGAGAGGCCTGCCCTGCAGTGGGACAAGCGCTGTGGTTGATGATGGTGATAATGAGTGTTAGAAATACTAAATTTTGGTCTAATTAAAAGGATTTAAATGAATTGAAACACATAAAGGTATTCACGTAGAAATTCTACAAAAAAAAAAACAATTTTAGTCTTCCATGTTTAATAACAAACATGTATGTGCTATCTAATAGTGCACTCATAAGTGATGTGAAAAATCGCGTAAATTTTTATTAATTTATACTTACGATATTGTCTCTTGTATATTGATATCCGAATAAAAGAACCAAGGCTCCCACGTATACCAGAGCATGAGTAAAGAATTCCGTAATAAAGTAAATAATCTAGAATTAGTAAAATAAAAAAAAAATCAAACAAAAATAAAAGTATAAAAGTACCCTCCAGGCTTTAGCAAAATACTTTTAGAAGGCATCACACAATTCAGTATCATATTCAGTACTTCTCATGCCCAAATTTTAGTATCGAAATAAAACTATTATTATCCATCAGAACACAAGACTTGATTAATTAAATTAATTTAATGATTGAGATATACGTATCTCAATAAAGAAAATAAATCATGATGGTATTACGATACCATCATGATTTAATAATAATAATAATAATAATAATATTCTGGGACAACTCACACACGGTTATCTGATCCCAAGCTAAGCAGAGCTTGTGTTATGGTAACCAGACAACTGATAAACATACTTATATATTTCTAAATACATACATATTATAGATAAATTACACCCAGACACCAGAACAAATGGTCATGCTCATCACACAACATTTGTCCTGGGCGGGAATCGAACCCACGACCTCCGGTATAGCAGTCAGGGTCACTAACCACTAGACCAACAGGCCCGTCAACTGATTTATTTTAGGCATACATTAAAGTAATACACACTTACCAAATATCCAAAAGTAACTTTATATATCGCATAGCAGTCACAGATTTTGGTGAAAGCTTGAAACAAATTGTAGTCTTGCAGCTCAGTGTCTTCGCTTTTAAGATCCTGCGACTTTAAAGCTTCGATATTCCATAAAACTAATTTTGATTCCAAGAATTTTATAAGTAAAATAATATATATAATATTGAAATCAAATATTATTAGTGTACAAGCGCCCGCGTTATAAGAAAGAGCTCCCATTTGAATTTGAAAATAAAAGAAATACGTTAAAAACAAAACAGTGACGAAAATAGGAATAAACCAATTCCAAATTGTCATGCGCCTAAATTTTGGTTCATCATTGAGAATTCTATGCACGTCTTGCATGGTAAGAACAAACCTGACATTGTGTTCAGAATATTTGATGGTAATGATGAAATTTATACAAAATCCGACGATGTAAACACAAGTATCAATACAATGGCACATTAAAAATATGAAGGGAATGTGAGGATTTAAAAAAATGCTGAAACGCTGTATAAGGATAGCTAAAAAGAAAAGCGTTCCAAGCAACGACACGATATTAGACAGGCGACTGTTTGGTGTTATGAAATTATCTTTGATGCTATATTTTGGACACAACGTGATGGATTGCATCACATTCAAAGGCAGCAGCATCGTCTGCACATCTTTGTCGACCAAATTATTCAATAATATTTCTACTTGATAATTTCTACGAGGGTAACGCGCCTCCTTCAAATTAAAAGACGTCATTTTATGAAGCTGGTGAAAATACAATTGATTTGAAAGTCGATTCGTTTTACACTATAATTAATTATATTGTTATGGGAACAAATATATAGAAAAGTCCATCACTATAATGTGTAGTCGGGTACATTTTTAATCTACTTGATTTGACAGACATTGATTGTTATGTGATAACAATCAATTTTCATGTTTTCGAATCGAAATGGGAAAATTACGAAATTAAAGCACATTGATTGTTATTTAATAAACAAGGTTAATAGAAAATGCTGTTATAATTCCTAATTCATTTATGGTTCAAATGACTTAGGTATTGACATTCCCAGGTCATCTTTAAGTCTTTTCAACAGTATATGTAGTTACTGTCTGTCAGAATATTTAGTAAAGGCTTCGTGTCTTTGAATCCAAAATAAGTTGAAGAAAACGAGGGATTTTTATATTATTGCAAACATTTATTGAACTTTGAGCTTCCACATCGCGATATTCGTGTTTTCTATAAAAACGTTCACTGGGAAAAGCGGAAAAGCTAAGAAAGACGAAGAAAAGCCAAGGACAAGTACACAACAAGATTTGATTAAGTGTCATTAAAAAACCGAATATTGAAAGATTAATTAATGGTGACTCTACTACAGAAACATAAACTGCAGCATGACTATAACATTACTAGTAATAGTAGACATCACTTCTAGCGTCAACACTGCGTCGACGTACATCAAGCCGCATACACTTATTTTGCTGAACGAAGTTCGATACAAGCGCTGAATGTTCTTGCAAAGCCTCTTCTTATAATCTGGAACAGACGATTAAATATTATCGTGTAAATTCTAGAAATAAACATACTCTATCTATTCCAAAATTGAAATTTATTTTTTCGAAGTTACACGACCTCCGGGGTCGAGTATCGTTAACACTAGCTTTCAAGTTGTCTCCCGCGATCCCCACATGCGTCAATGATAAAGAAATAACTTTTCTACAGTCTTGGATCCGAGTGTTTGTCGTGGTCTCTGATTCCACGACTCACGTGCTTTAGCGATATACTTTGGGGGTAGAAGAATGTATGTGATGTCGTCCGCATTTAGTTATTTAATTGCTTTGATTACCTGAACATCCAGACTTCAAGATGATAGCACACGTATCTTGAGAACTTTCGACAGCTTTGTAGAATTTCTCGCAAGACTGGGTCAGTTTTACTTGAAACAAAAACCCTTTGGCCAGCCATACGTATAGTGATATTGCCGCTAGATCCAGACCGGGCTGTGGGTTTTTTGGAGGTTTACGTTAATTAATACAATAATTGTGGACATGCATGAACAAATTATTATTTCAGATTCACATATTTTTAAATTTGACTTTGTTGAACGACGTCGAACTCAAAAATACACAAAAATAAAAGGTATTTGAGTATGGATGAAATGGTTTTTAAAATCAAATGTTGGTACTAGAGTAAGTAGGCTCAGATATAATTTTTAATGCATAGATTTTCCAATAAAAAGTAACGTTGCTGTCAGGAGGTATTTTAGTGCTCGAAGCGTCAATTTTCTGTACTGCATTGATTTGTGGAACATCAACAGAATGAATATTTTATTTAATACTAGCTGTGCCCTGCGGGTTCACCCACGTGAATACCTAATTCCGTTCCCGATGTCTTCGATGTCCGATTCGGGGCGGATACTAAGACGTTTTTTTTAGACTGTTTCAGGTTGCTTTCTCTGCGTAAGAACCATTTTCGTACTTCACGGAATATTATAAAAAAAAATATTAGCGAAATCGGTTCATCTGCTCTCGAAATTTGCGCTTAGCAACACATTCAGCGATTCACTTTTATTTATAGTATGGTGTGCATACCTGTAAGTGACGCATTTACACTGTACATAAATTATGGAAATGATGTCACAAATCCTAATTGTAAATATGTCATTGGTTTGCCTTATCAATAAATAAATAAATAAACAAATATTATAGATTGAGATAAATTGGCGCATTACACACCACGAAATAATAAACTAGTATAGTTCATCAACCATGAAATCTGTTTAAAATACATTACATAAATTTCTACTTACCCGATGAGATTTCTTGGGTCCCTGATCTCCGACAGATAAAATTAAGACGCCGTAATACAGCAGAGCATGTACAAAGCCTTCCGCAATAAAATAAACAATCTGGAACAAGAAAAAAAATGGTTGTCCAATCTAGGTTGTGTTGGCACCGATTTCTTTAAAGCGTGTGGTCTTCGTGCGAGCTTTACCGGCGAGCCAACAAAACCGCGGTAAATCTCGCTCGTCGAGCACCTCCTAAAGAAAATGTAAATATAAGTTGCAAACTCTAAATTATATTTTTTTAGAGTATGCTTAACCCTCCGTTGGTCGCGTCTCTATTGTGACGCAGTTGGTCGCGTGGGGTCCCTGAAAACCCCAAAGTTCAATGGTGTAAAAAGCATCTAACTATTTGTTTTATCCTATGTACTTTAATATTTTATTACCAACTTGTTCGATAGCAATAAAACATCAAAAAGTTATACTATATATTCATTTATTTACTCCTTAAAAAAAATAATATCAAAGTAGGATCTTAAATTGACTTCTTCGACTAGTCTTAACAAAAAAATTAACCAAAAATAGAAACTTCTCAACTTATCGTAATTTTTTTACCTATTTGGAATTATTAGAGATCAATCAACATTATAACATTAAATTTGTAATAATTTGACGTAAAAACATATAAAGTTTTATTTTCCGAATTCGGACTAATTTACGCACTGAACACAATCAGTGCATAGAGTATTGGTATGTAAGGGACAGATATTACCCTTGCACAAATTACATATTTGATTATCTTGATTGACAGTGTCTAATATTATATGAGCATTTACAGCTCCAACATCCAGAAAAGTATAAAACAATCTCAGTGGCCATCGGTTGCAAACGCGAGCAACAGAGTAAGTCCCGATAAGAACATCACCAAGAACATCGTCTTCCTCATCCTCTAACCAGCGTAATATACGTTCTTGTTGTTTGTCCATTGTATTTATGACTAAAACTGATCTCAAACAATATAAAAAGACCAATAAAACATTTTTTACGAATAAAATACAAAGTAACTTCTATTACCATTATACTTACGTGGTTGGTCGCATGGGGTCTTTCAAAGCCCACGCGCAAAAAAAACGTCTGTATGTCACGGCGTCTATGCGCACTCTAACATTTACTGCGATGTGCGCAAAGTAAAGTTCAACTTAGGAGGGTACTTGAAGTTTTGATTTGCTAGGACTGCTTTAAAAACATAAATTTTGCATATTTCTAACACGTGGGCTTTCAAGGACCCCACGCGACCAACGGAGGGTTAAAAGCATAGGGTTAACGGGTCGCCGTGGCGAAAAATAGGCACACTACGTTCCGTACATAACCATCACGATCATGTAGGGTACTTATGGAAAAACGACATAAATGGCTAAAATTTATTAATTAAGTTGACAAAGAAATTACATTTGATTATTAATTCATTTCAACAGTATGTTATGTTCAGATAAAATTTTATCAGACCGACGGACGACCAGTGACACGTCTGACAACCTGTGAGGGTTTCATTATTTTTTTCAAGTACGGTGCGCTAAGAAGTAGAATATAAAGAAGAATGTAATTAAAATAAGGCATGCAGTAGGTACTTACCAAATATCCAAAAGCAACTTTATAAATTTCATAGCACTCACAAATTTTGATGTAAGCTTGAAACAAATTGTGGTTATGCAGCTCAGTGTGTCCGCTTTTACGATCCTGCGACTTTAAAGCCTCGATATTCCATAAAACTAATTTAGATTCCAAGAATTGAATGAGTCTAATAGCGTAAATTATATTGAAATCAAATATGATCAGGACACTAGCGCCAATGTTAAAAGAAGTTATATGAAAGTGAATTTGGTAATAAATTAAATACACAAAAAACAAACTTGAGACGAAAATGAAAATAAACCAATTCCAAAAAGTTATTGACCTGAATTTGGCCCCACCATTGAGATATCTATGAACGTCTTGAATGGTTAGGACAAAGTTCACATTGTGTTCAGAATATTTGATACAAACGAAGAAATTCACACAAAAGCCACAAAAGTAAAGAAAAGAATCAACACAGTTGCAGATAAAAAATGCCTTTGGGATACGCGGATCAAAGATAGTGATAAAACGCTGCGACAGAATAACTAAAAGAGAAAAAGTTCCAACCAACGACACAAGATTAGACAAACGACTGTTCGGTGTTATGAAATTGTCCTTGATGCTATATTTTGGACAGAACCCAACAAATTGCATCCAGTTTAAAGGCAGCAGCATTGTCTGAACATCTTTGTCGACCAAATTGTTTAACAATACTTCTACTTGATAATTTCTACGGAAGTAACGAGCTCCTTTCATGCTTATAGACGTCATTTTAAGTAAATGCTAAAGGACACTTGAGTTGAATGAAGAAAGGTTTTTTAGTTTTCATTCGAATTAACATGAATTATATATTATTAGGTTTAAATTGACAAATAAAAGTGTAGTTGTGTTCATTTTTAATCTACTTCATGTTGATAATAATCAATTTCCGTGTTTCCAAGTCGAAAGGGATAATTAATTATTTTAATTGAATAAGAGCTTAAAGATCATCGTCACTTTCGTTTTGTCCTTGCCCTTTTTCTTATCCCTTTAATTTGGAGTCGGCGCAATGGGTACTCTTACTCCATTCATCTTTAATGCTCGTCTTATCAGCATTTACTTATTCCATATTTCACATAATCCAGCTACTGCTTTTTCTGAATGTTTCATAACAGAATAAATCTTTTTGCTCAGTAATTTTCGTCCTTCCTCATTATTAGCCCATATCACAATAGACGATTACTTTTCAACTTTTAAATTTATTTAACTGGTGCTACTTTCAAAATTAATTCCTAACCTACTTATTCTTTACTTTGTGTAACAGCTACATTAACTGTTGTTTAATAAACAAGGTAAATAGAAAGTTCTATTGTAATATCTTTTTGTTTAAATAACCAATTATTATAGGTACTAAAATTCCATTCAGTCGATCACGGAAAAATCACGCAGACATTTGCGTCATTTTAATGATGTTTCACAACCAAAACGCATTTTGGCAATGAAGAAAAGCCACAAAGTAGACGAAAAGGGAAGTTTAAGAGGAGAACAAAACAGGATTGTTTAAAATATTATATAAACAAAATCGAAGCATGAAATATTATTTTATTGTGACTCTATTACAGAAACATAAACTGAAGCATGACTATAACATAGCTAGTAATAGTAGACACCAATTGCAGCGTCAACACTGCGTCGACGTACATCAAGCCGCTCACGCTTATTTTGCTGAACGAAGTTCGATATAAGCGCTGCATGTTCTTGCAAAGTCTCTTCTTATCCTCTAAAACAGACGATTATCTTTAAAATTCTAGAAATAACAATACTCTGAAATCGACATACTCAATCTGAACTAAAAGCGAGTTCATATTGTTTTTCCGTAGTAACTTATTATAAAGAACTCCGTGGTCGAGTGGCGTTCATACCGGTTTTTTTTTGCACTGCCTTGGGTCTGGTTATTTGTACCTTGGTGGGTTTTGATTTTGTAACACAAGCGGTTTTTCCATTTTTATTTGGTTCAAAGGAATGTATGTGATGTCAACATTTATTTTTTTATTGCTTTGATTACCTGAACATCCAGACTTCAAGATGATAGCACACGTATCTTGAACACTTTCAACAGCTTTGTAGAACTTCTCGCAAGACTGAGTCAGTATTATTTGCAATATCAAGCCTTTCGTCAGCCACACATAAAGTGATAGTGCTGCTAATACTTCGTCTAGCTGTATTAATGAACAGGGGAGAAAAAAAAGTACGTTAATTAATAAAATTGTTGTACAATATTTATGTCACATTTTCAATGCGTATCTTTATTTATGTGTGACTTTATTAGTCACACAGTTTTAGTAAAAGTTATCAGTTTCTAATGGCTTAGTTTTTTCGAGTCATGGTGGCCTAGCGGTTCAATAAACGGATTTTTATTCACCAGGTTGCAGGTTCGAATCTTTAAACCGACTTTTCAAAGTAATATTTACTTTCTTAATTATTTAAAGATCTTTCTGACGAACGGTGAAGGAAAGCATCGTGAGTAAAAACAGGATTCTAAAAATTGGGATCTAAAATCGCCAGTCCACAATGACCAAGCGTGGTGATCAGTGCTCGTGCCTTCTCTATATGAAAACAGGCATGTGCCCAGCTATGGGATGTTATGTGCCCAGTGGGACTAGTATTATTATTGGCTTCCTATAAGAAATTATTAAATCTGTTGTAGTAAATTGTAACTTACCAGAAAGGATTCCCTTGATTCATGATTTCCGAGTAAAAAGACCAAGATTCCTGTATACAGCAGAGCCTGTATGAAGCCTTCCACAATAAAATAAACAATCTGGAATTTAAAAATTGTGGGTTAATAATATTTGGAACCATCCAAAATATAATAAACTAGCTGTACCCGCGACGATGTTCGCGTTCATATCAGTCATCTGTGCGAATAAATATAAATTAGACTGTGGTATAGAGGGTCACCATCACGAACTACCTAGACACCGGCTTCAGAATGTTCTTTTTATATATTTAAAAATTTACAAAACACATGAACACTTCAATATTATCTTGTTTCGCTAGATGAATGTTTCTAAGTAGTCTGCTATACGCAAAATGTATCAGATGTGGAACTTAGAGTTTTGTCACAAATATTGCTTGACACGTGCCAAAAAAAACAATTTACCGCTTTTTTTCTTTTGCAATAGTATTTCGTTGGTACAGCAGTCCCTAGTAAGACTACCGAGATCGGGGTTTTGGTTCGAAACCCCGAAATTCGAAATACTGAACTACGCAGTAAAATTGAAAGTAGATATCAATATTATTTACGCTCCGCTCTTCTCATCTCTGCTTTGGTGAAGTCCGGTTTTAAGACTAAGGTAGTGTTCTCATCTTAGTTAATAGCTACCAGATGTCAGTGCGGTGCCTAAGCCTAGAGTATATGTGGAAATAAGTTAAGGAACTTAGCAGCTAGGAACTATGTGGTCTGGTAATGGTGGCTGCTAATGAAAGGCAAAAGAGTGTGCGAGTGTGTTGTTTTTAAAGGGATGAACGACTGAGATAAGCAGGCTCCATTTTAATAAGGTATTTACCTGAGACCCGTGAAACTGAAAGAAAACGTTGACAATAGAGAGGCGCAGGATCAGAACTACCAAAACTGTGGTTAAAATTATTTATGACTGGAAACTAAGTAATAGACCAAGGACAACCGCATTCTACCCTGATCAAAGCCTTGGACTGGGGCTGTATCCTTAACAATAAAGTCGCTTTATGCTGCCCAGACAAAATGACGGCAGGTGGACTAAGACGGTGACAGAATGGTGGCCAAGGCATGGCAAAAGAAGCGTCGGTCGTCCGGGAGCAAGATGGGTCGATGACATAGTTAAAGTCTCGGGTCGAGTCTGAATGAGGCTGGCACAGGACCGTAGAAAATGGCACGAAAAAGGGGAGAACTATGCCCAACAGTGGGAGGAAAAGTTCTGTGGATGATGATGATACTGCCCAGCATAAGGTGCTGAGCTCAAATGATGCAATATTAATTTTAAAATGTAGAGAATGCGATAGAAAGTTTATTTTATTTTAGTTTTTGAGCCAAACTTCCAGTAAATAGGTACACAAACTAAATGAAATTTGTAAACGAAAAAATAGAAGATTTATCTGGATCAACGCATTAAAACCCGTGTAGCAAGCTACCTTAAAATGAATATTAAAGAGTAAGTACTTACTAAAAAATTATATCATAAAAGATCATTGGGTTTTGAGTTAAAACAATAAAAATTTACAAATACAAAAAAAAACTTGTCCATGGAATTCTATAGATGACCAACAGAAAACATTACATATTACTTTGATGAAATAATTTAAAAAAGTTACTCCTGAATTGAAAAATAAGATTCCTCATAGATCAAAACTATAAAATGATCTATGAGGAATCTTATTTTTCAATTCAGGAGTAAATGTCGGTGCCATAGATTTATATCTATGGTCAGGGCATTTACGCCAGACGTTCTTTACAGCATATGACATGCTTGATCTGCAATGAGCAACACACTTAAAATTTAAAATACAAACATAATAATTTTGAGCTTATGCATCGGTCTAGTAAAAAATGCACGACATAAAGTTGTTGCTCATTGCGAAAGAAACAACAAAATGATACAAAGATTTAAACTAATAAAAGTTAACCTAATAGAACACAAAAAGTGTTAGCTCGACTGAGACTTGAACTTGAGTAACAAAACATTCAAACGTATGTAACAAAAAGGACTCAAGAACAAAAATACAATCATTAACAACTGGATTTTAACCTGCAGCATGGACATCCATTTCCAATCCTACAACCACCAAGCTGTTTACTACGACAGCTAGTTATCCAAAAAGTATACTTCAATCACAATGAAGAATGGTCGCTATGGCTACCGTAGCCTGCCATAGTTACCTCTTGTTTATATGTCAATAATGCCAATTTACGTGTGCAGATGAGAAAATGAATTTGGAAATTTAAAGCTCCACCCCGTATTACCTAGATATAGTAGCGTGTTTAAAAATAGCTAACAACCGTCTACGATTTACCAAAAACATTCTCTCAATTTTTTACTGCTATCAATTCAGTAGTTCATAATTGATACTGTAACATGAAATCTGAACCCCGGCAAAAGAATGTTGTAATTTACTGTTTTATTAGATGTATAGAAGAAAATGCGCAACTCCATCTATGAATTTTAAAAACAACTATTAACCTCTATTAACCTCGCCAACATGATCAAATTTAAATTATTTATATCCAAAAAGTAGTACTAATAGAATTATCTATACTCCGTAAGAGCATTTTCTTTGTACTAAAAGTTGTATTATATTATATTTTCATACCTTTTTACTATTTATTTACATTTTTCCGATGAATTTTCAGTACTGAATTGATGCCGACGCTTGACCAATAGATGGCGCTGTATGTCCGGAAAAAATTTTATTTTTTATTTTATTTTTTGTAATAAAAACTATCCTATGTCCTTTCTCAAGTTCCAAACTATGTCTGTACCAAATTTCACACAAATCGGTTCAGTAGTTTAGGCGTGAAGCAAAGACAGACAGACAGACAGACAGACAGAAAGACAGACAGACAGACAGACAGAGTTACTTTCGCATTTATAATATTAGTTTGGATTTGGGAGTAAGAATGTCTATGGCAATCTAAATTGTGTTGGCCCACAATTTTGTAAAAGAACGTAAATATTTAAAAAAATACAACCTATGAGTTTGTGGCAGGAACGCTAAGAAATAATGCAGTGGGTACTTACCAAATATCCAAAAGTAACTTTATACATCTGATAGCACTCACAGAGTTTGATTAAAACTTGAAACAAATTGTGGTTATACAGCTTGGTGTCTCCGCTTTTCAGATCTTGCGACTTTAAAGCTTCAATGTTCCACAAAACTAATTTTGATTCCAAGAACTTTATGATTCTTATAGCATAAATAATATTAAAATCAAATATGATCAGCGCACAAGAGCCAATACTAAAAGAAGTATTATGAAGGTTAACTTCAAAATAAATTAAATACGCAAGAAAGAAACTTGAATTAAAAAAAAGAATAAACCAATTCCAAAAAGTTATAAGTCTGAATTTATACTCATCATTGAGAAATCTATGAACGTCTTGAATGGTCAGGACAAACTTGACATTTTGTTCAGAATATTTGATACCAACGAAGCAATTCAAACAAAATCCACAGATGTAAAGAACAGAATCAGCACAGTTGCAGATTACAAATGGCGTCGGGATATGCGGATTAAAGGCAGCGCTTAAACGCTGTGACAGAATAACTAAAAGAAAAATCGTTCCAAACAACGACGCAAGATTAGATAAACGACTGTTAGGTGTTATGAAATTGTCCTTGATGCTATATTTTGGACAGAACCCAACAAATTGCATGCAGTCTAAAGGCAATAGCATTGTCTGCACATCTTTATCGACCAAATTGTTCAATAATACTTCTACTTGATAATGTCTACCAAGGTAACGAGCTTCTTTTACGTTTATCGACGTCATTTTAGGGAAATGTTAAAAAGGCAATTGTGTTAAAAGAAGAATCGTTATTAATATTACATTCTCATTAAACTTAATTTTGTTGTTATACGTATTAAATGGAAAAATATGAACGTTGATAACTATAATGTGTAGTTGTGTACATATGTAATCTACTTTATTGTTATGTGATAACAATCAATTTCCGTATTTTCGAATCTAAATAATAATGTTAATTTAGGCGCCATTGGTGCTTTTGTTACATTCATCTTTACTGCTCGTCATCTCCGCATTGACTTCTATCTTTTTCATTTAATCTTACATACAATCCATCTATTGTTTTCTCGGTTTTACCATGTCTGAATATCCATCCACTTCCATACTTATATCTCTATCTGCTATTCGATTTTCATCCTTCCTTATTGGTTCTGCAAAGATCCAAACTCGGAGACTGCCAGCCAGTAATGGAGTGCAGTATTTTAGGTATTCGCTTATTTGATCAAATTAGGAATACAGCGCTGCACTCCAAAATCACAAATCACTGCTGTTGGATTTAAAGCCGCTAGCTTATTATGGAACCGGGCCGGACACATCTGCCGCAGGTCCAACAACTGATGGACCAAAGTGACGACCATGTGGACGCTTGAAGACTTCGTGGCCAGCCCAGAAGGAGATGACAGGAACACAACAAGATGTTTAAAATTAAATTTAACAAAACCATTTATTGAAATACTTATTTATTGTGATTTTACTACAGAAAAATAAACTGAAGCATGACTATAACATAACTAGTAATAGTAGACACCAATTCTAGCGTCAACACTGCGTCGACGTACATCAAGCCGCTTACACTTATTTTTCTGAACGAAGTTCGATATAAGCGCTGAATGTTCTTGCAAAGCCTCTTCTTATCAGCTGTAACAGAAGAGTATCATTTAAATCCTAAAATTTTCTTATAATCCATCTGATATCTCGAGTTTATTCATATTTGGAAAGTACAGAACAGTACTGGAAACGAGTAGGAGACAATATATTCAAAGTGTGACTCCTGTGTTCAAGGTGAGTCAATTTAAGAACAATTTTCAACATTCTCAGCCGAAATGTACCTGCGTTGTCCCTGATTTCATAACACAAGTGGTTCAATAATTCAATTTGGTTTCAGAAAAAATGTATGTTATGTTTTATTTATTTAAAGTCTTTGATTACCTGAACATCCAGACTTCAAGATGATAGCACACGTATCTTGAACACTTTCAACAGCTTTGTAGAACTTCTCGCACGACTGAGTCAGTATTATTTGCAATATCAAGCCTTTCGTCAGCCATACATACAGTGATAATGCCGCTAGTTCTCCGTCAAGCTGTTTTCATGGAAAAATATTAAATGGCAATACGTTAATTAATACAATTATTGTGTTCTAGTAATATGCTTTTATTTCGTTATCACAGGTTTTATACTCTGTGAATGATGCCTTAGTCTATAACTCCGCTGGAAGATATGGGAAAAAATCGTATAACCCATATAAATTAATGTCACATTTTCAATTCGTATTCAAAAAAGTTTTATTGTGTATAGTATATGTAGTACTTAAACTGTAGTTTAAGTACATAAAACTGAGTTTCTAATGACTTCCTATGAGAAATGATCAACCTCCGGTTTCTCAATGGCTGATCAATTTAATATATTTAGAGATCTTCAGATTTGACAGGTATTAACAAAGTTTCGTGTCGATCAACGTTTCAGAAAGCGAAGGTTAATCTGTTTTAGTAAATATTAACTTACTGGATAAGATTCCCGTGATCCTTTAGATCCGAGTAACAGGACGAAGACTCCTATATACATTAGAGTCTGTATGAAGCCTTCCACAATAAAATAAACAATCTGGAATTGGAAATTGAGGGTAAAAAATACATTAAGGTACAATCCAAAATGCAAAAAAAAAAGGGAGGTCAGAATGCCTATGTCAATCTAAATTGTGTTGGCCAAAATTCTGTTGGGGAACGTAAATATTTAATAAATTCAAAACATTGACGGTGGGTACCATACATGGCTTTGAGTTACTCGGGAATATGTGTGTTAAATGTGGGATTCTAAACTTTTGTGTTACTTCAATGGACCGTAGACCACAGTATAAGATATACATTTCAGCAGCATACCACTATGATTGCAAAACCAGAAAAAAAACTTGTTAGACCGACGGACAACCAAGTGATAAGTTTAAAAATCTAAAAAGGTTTCTTTATTTCTTTTGAGGTACGGAACGCCAAGAAATAGTAAAAAAAATATATTGGTATGCAGTAGGTACTTACCAAATATCCAAAAGTAACTTTATACATCTCATAGCACTCACAGATTTTGATTAAAACTTGAAACAAATTGTGGTCTTGCAGCTCAGTGTCTTCGCTTTTAAGATCCTGCGACTTTAAAGCTTCGATATTCCATAAAACTAATTTTGATTCCAAGAATTTTATGATTCTAATAGCGTAAATAATATTAAAATCAAATATTATCAGTATACTGGAGCCAATATTAAAAGAAGCCAACTGCAGTTTAATTTGAAAATAAATTACATACGCAAGAAACGAACTTGAGATAAAAATAAGAATAAACCAATTCCAAAGAGTTATAAGTCTGAATTTATGCTCATCATTGAGAAATCTATGAACATCTTGAATGGTCAGTACAAACTTGACGTTGTGTTCAGAATATTTGATACCAACAAAGAAGTTTAAACAAAATCCACAGATGTAAAGAAAAGAATCAACACAGTTGGAGATCAAAAATGGCGTCGGGATATGCGGATCGAAGCAGGCGCTAAAACGCTGTGAAAGAATAACTAAAAGAAAAATCGTTCCAACCAACGAGACAAGATTAGACGAACGACTGTTTGGTGTTATGAAATTGTCCTTGATGCTATATTTTGGACAGAACCCAACAAATTGCATCCAGTTTAAAGGCAATAGCATTGTCTGAACATCTTTGTCAACCAAATTGTTCAATAATATTTCTACTTGATAATTTCTACCAAGGTAACGAGCTTCCTTCACGTTTATCCGCGTCATTTTAGAGAAATGTTAAAAGGTCGATGGAAGATTTCATTCAAATTCAAATTAATTTTGTTGTAATACGTATTTTACAAATAAGAACGTTGATGACTATAATGTGTAGTTGTGTAAATTTGTAATCTACTTCATTTGGACATAAATTGATTGTAATGTGATAACAATCAATTTCCGTGTTTCTGTATCTAATTGATGATATTAATTGAATGAAAATTTAAAGTACAGTACTTCTTTATTTTTCTCCCTCCCTTTTCCCAAATATGTTAATTTGGCTCGGTGCTTTTCTTACATTCATCTGTACTTCTCATATTTTTTTTACATTTACTTCTTTCTTTCTCATTTCATCTTTCGTACAATCCATCCATCGCTTTCTCGATCTTACTCTACCTGAATACCCATCCACTTTCTTATTTATAACTCTTTCTGGCATGTGATTTTCATCTGTCCTCATTACAATGTCCATACCACGATTTACCTACTCATTCCTTACTGCTCGTTGGCCTAGTGGTTCTAACCGCGACTGCTACGCTAGAGGTCTTGGGTTCGATTCCCAAGTCGACCAAGGTGTTATTGGGTTTTTCTATGAAATTCTCAGTAGCTGGTCGGAGGTTGGGTTTGTGCCCGGTTAGTGGCAATAGGCTCGCCCCCTATTACATGGGACCTAAACATACCGGCGAACTGTGGGTGTACATTGGTATACCTCTGCCTAACCCTTTGGGGATACAGGCGTGATGGTATGTTATGTTATGTTATGTTACAAAGTTCTAAATTCAGAGTTTGCCAGTGAGCAATGGAGCGCAACAAGCAAGGTATTTGGTTGTCCGATCGAATTAGGAATGCAGAGCTGCGCTCCAAAACACAAATCGCGGATGACTTATTTAAAGCCATTATCTTAAAATGGAACTGGGCCGGACACATCTGCCTCATGTCCGATAATTGTCGGAGCAAAGTGACAACAATGTGAACTCCACAAAACATCAGAAGAATTTGTGGCCACCCCAGAAGGAGATGACGGGACGAGCTGGATTTTTGTTAAATATTAAATAAATTAATAGTCTAGGACCGGGAGCATTGGAAGAAGAAAAAGGAGGCCTTTGCCCTGCATTGGGGTGTCAATGGCAGCAAAAAATAATAATTAGTATTTTTTGCTTGTATATTCGTTACTCAGTTATTGGTAACTGTAAAAATCTATTATGCTAAAAAAGCAAAAGCGAAATTTATGTCATGTTAATGATGATGATGATACACGGCTAAAACGCATTAAGGCATCGAACTTAAGAACAGGAACACAGCAGGACGTTTAAAATAATAAAAACAATACCATGTATTGAAATATCGATTTATTGTGATTTTACTACAGAAACATAAACTGAAGCATGACTATAACATAACTAGTAATAGTAGACACCAAGTCTAGCGTCAACACTGCGTCGACGTACATCAAGCCGCAAATACTTATTTTTCTAAACGTAGTTCGATATAAGCGCTGAATGTTCTTGCAAAGCCTCTTCTTATTAGCTGTAACAGACGATCCTTATTAAGAATCTAGATTATCCCATGATCAATCTAAATTCAGATGAAACAATGGGTTGCTTCAAATGGCAAGAGACGTCGCGGTAGGACCAGACTTAGATGACGGGACGAGGTGGACTCCTTTGAAAATGAGTGGTACACCACAGCCCTAACAGGGGAAAAATGAAAGAAGGGTAGAGAGGCCTTTGCCCTGCAGTAGGATAGAAAAGGCTAAAAAACCGAATTCTTGAATCAATAAATATTGATAAAGGACAGAACTTTACGAGAAACGAGTGGGAGATAATTTTTGCGAAGTGTGACGACATCTTCTCTTCCCCGGTATTTATGGCGCCACTAACTCTGAGATTCCGGTTGCGATCCGCGTTTGAGTAAAGGTATAAAACGAATTATCTTCTGTCTCGCGTCTGGGTGTTTGTGGTACCTTCGTTGTCTCTACTTCCATAACACCAGTGGTTTAGCTATTCATTATGGGGGTTCAGAAGAATGTATGCGATGTTTACTACATTTATTTATTTGATTGCTTTGTTTACCTGAACATCCAGACTTCAAGATGATAGCACACGTATCTTGAACACTTTCAACAGCTTTGTAGAACTTCTCGCACGACTGGGTTAGTATTATTTGCAATATCAAGCCTTTCGTCAGCCACATATACAGTGATATAGCCGCTAGTACCTCGTCGGGCTGTGGTTTTTTATTTTGTAAAATAAAAGCAGTACAGTTTAGAATATTTTAATTATTACATTTGCATGCCTACCGGCAAAATATGGCTGAACGAATGTTACTTTTTATGTCACCACTTATGTTATACCCATTTTGCAAATAAATATATTTTATCTTTATCTTTACAGTCATTATACAATTGTTGTGTTCTAATATATTTTTTTTAATTTATACTTATAATAATATGTTATGTACCAGAATGTCACATTCTTTATAGATATCTAATAAAAATCAAACAGTTTTTGTAAAAGTTTCACAATTCATTATGGCTTGCCATAAAAATAAAAAATAAGGTTGAGGCTACTTACGATATAAGTTTTCTTAGGTCCTTGATCTCCGAGTAAGAAAACCAAGATTCCCATATACAGCAGAGTATATATAAAGCTTTCCACAATAAAATACACAATCTGAAATATGGAAAATTAAGTGGTAAAAAATTATTCGGACAATCCAAGAAGCAAAATTTGGAAACTCAGAATGGCTATGGCTATCGATATTGTGTTGCCCCAGAACTCTGTGAAAGAATGTAACTATAAGTTTGTCTGTTTCTTCTACCACACCAACTTGTAATGATTGCAAACCAATGCTATGGAGGCCGCACCCCAGCATTCTCTCCTTAAAAACTTTTCTTTACCTAATTTTAACTTGAGACCGTATCATGTCTCAAGTTAAAATTAGGTAAAGAAAAGTTATGCAGTGTAGGTACTTACCAAATATCCAAAAGTAACTTTATACATCTCATAACACTCGAGGATTTTTTGTAAGACTTGAAACAAATTGTGATTATACAACTCACAGTCACTACTTTTAAGATCTTGCGACTTTAAAGCTTCGATATTCCATAAAACTAATTTTGATTCCAAGAATTTTATGATTCTAATAGCGTAAATAATATTAAAATCAAATATTATGAGTACAAAAGAGCCAATACTAAAAGAATCCGTTTGCAGTTTAATTTGAAAATAAATGAAATACACTACAAACGAACTTGTGAAAAAAAATACAATAAACCAATTCCAAAAACTGATAAGTCTGAATTTATGCTCATCATTAAGAAATCTATGAACGTCTTGAATGGTCATTACAAACTTGATATTGAGTTCAGAATATTGGACACTATCGATTAAATTCAAACAAAATCCACAGATATAAACAAAAAAATCAATACAGTTGCAGACTAAAATCGACATTGGGATATTCGGATTAAAGACGGTACTAAACCGCTGTGACAGAAGAGCTAAAATAAAAAACGTTCCAACCAACGACACAAGATTAGACAAACGACTGTTCGGTGTTATGAAATTGTCCTTGATGCTATATTTTGGACAGAACCCAACAAATTGCATCCAGTTTAAAGGCAGCAGCATTGTCTGAACATCTTTGTCGACGAAATTGTTCAATAATACTTCTACTTGATAATTTCTACCAAGGTAACGAGCTTCTTTCATGTTTATAGACGTCATTTTAAGGAAATATTGAAAAGACAATTGAATTGAATGACGAATCGTTTTATGTCTAAATTGATCATTATATCGCGATAGAAAGTAAAAAAATAGAAACGTTAGTCACTATGATTCGTAATTGTGTACATATGTTACCTACTTACCCGGTATAGTAGGAGAGCTAGTGAACCACCTGTTTCCCAAAAAAGCAAGAACAGGAGTAATAAGTAATGTTTTAGTATCGTTTATTGATACTGAATGATAGATAATGAAACATTACTTTAGAAAATGCCGTCCTGGAAGGCTTTTTACAGTTGCGTTATCATCCTTAAATCCCCTGTAAATATAATTATGAACTATTATCACAATGACCACTTTGATATATAATGGAACATACGTAAGTATATAAATTACAACATAATAAAATTCAACTATGCGTTAAAATATTATTACCGTTCCAAAAAAAAAATAAGGTTATTTATACAATCGCGAGATACGTGCCCGAAAGAAAATAAATTAAAAACAAATCTAGCTTCGTGGGAAACGAATTAGTCGAAAGGTTCTTCAGCTCCTAGTCTATAATAGAAATTGATTGTCATTGTGATAACAATCAATTTCCGTATTTCTGAGGCAAAAAGAAAATTAAAATAATTAATGACTCGAAGGAAGCGAGGTTAAATGGTTCAAATGACTTAGGTACTAAAATTAATTAATAACTTTTGGTACTAAAATTAATTAATAACTTTTTCAATAAGGCTAAGCCTGTTAGCTAAAAAACATAAAAATGAAGCATCATATTATGGCTCTGTTTAAAATATATCTATTTATGTACCTTTATGATTTAAATGAGGTTTGTTATGTTTATCAAATATTTTTAGATGCCAGACTATTTGGCATCTAAGCGAGTACCTAGAAGCAAGAATGGTAATTTCCTAACATGAAAGAAATGGTTTGCTATCGTCAATCTTTCAATGGCCTCCAAATAAAAAACTGCTGAAAATTTTTACATAATTTATTTTTAAACAGACTTCTCTGCATATACTTCTGTCGCTTTCTCTCTCTCTATTCTCTTCTCTTTCTTAGTTTTCAAGTCTTCGTAAATCTCTTCTAAGCTTCTCTTTTTGGTTTCTGGTACATAGATGATGACGAAAACGGCTGCGCATAGGCAAACCACTCCGAAGAAGTAGAATGCTACTTGCACTCCTATGGCGTTGACGAGGGATTTAAAGAACAACATTTGGATAAACGCAGCTGAAGACGCTGCGGCCATTGTTGTGGCTATCACAGAGCCTCGGTACTGGAAATATAGAGATTAATGTTTAATGATGATGAAAATTCGAATCCAGTGACCTTAAAAAATAATCAGAATAATATGACTTGTAAAAGTAAGTATTGATCTCAGTATTACGCTCACCAGTTGGCAACACTGGCGCTGGCTGTCACCAAACAACGGTGTTTGTTGATTACACTGAAGTTTGGTCTTGGGTACAAAGCTTATACCCACTAAAGGTAAATTGAATTTTGTTATACTACAAACCATGATATGGACACCGACTTTACATTATCAACTAATAATTTACTTCCTTAACACCAAATTCACATTCAAATTCACCATTCAAGTGAATCAAAATTGTTAAATTATTGTGTTGTTATCCAAAGTATAAAAATAAAAAAAAATACTAACCTTAAAAGAAAATATTTCTGAAGCGATAATCACAGATACAGTTTGCAGTCCCAGTGCATCGCAGAAAATGCAGAGACAAAGTGCAAGTAAAGGCAGCCAGGCTGGGGAGTAGACGCCGTACGATCTCGCCACGAACCAGGACGCTAGGGCGACCATACTTATCCCAGATATGAGAGCCGTGGAGACGTATAGAGGCTGTGGACAAGGTAAACTATAAAACAAAGTCCATATTAAGTTTCTGTAGAGGCACTGCAGCGTAATAAAATAAACAGGATTTCCCAGACAGTGTGGATAATCGGGTGTCTAGAAATAGTGGACACTTAGAGGATACCGAATCCATATCCGTCGCCATATTGTAACACAATTTATTTTGACGTTTTCGAGTTATTCTACTTTAGTGATTTAACCACATTCCGACAAATTAAATGCTGCTCACCCTTGCGTTTTTGCACTTTATAATACATGTTTATATTATTATCTACTAGCTGTGCCTGCGACTTCGTTCGCGTGGATGACGAAACTTATCAATGAGTTTTTAAGCGCAAAATTAAGTTTGTTTTTTATTGTTTATACTTTTCCGGGATAAAAACTACCCAGTGTGGTGCCCAGGATAATAAAGAATAATTATACCAAGTTTCACCGTAATCGAACCGGTAGTTTTTGCGTGATACCTGAACAAACAGACAGACAAAAATTTTTTTTTTGCACACTTTAGTGTTCGGTTTCGGTCTAGTAACACCCCCCGCCATTTATTTTTTGATATTTTCAATGTACAGAATTTTCACTTTTACAGATTTATTACAAGTATAGATATTTATTTTTTTACGCTGTGCTACACATAGTTTCTTTTATTTATCTTATATGCTCATTGTATTTTATTGCTTTGTGTCATGTGTGCTATGTGTGGCAACTTAAATATATTTAACTCACTCATTTAAATGATGCTGTTACGAAAAAGTAGACCAAATCAAGTACTGGACAAAACTATTTTTAGATATTTTGTCCCCTCACCTTCCTCCCAGCCTTTTCCATGGTTCCAGATGCGATGGCCGCTCCAGCCACCTGCATAGCACCCAGAGCCATGGCCTGTTGGTTCGGAGACAGGACTATGCCGGACCCCTCAGAAGACATGGAAAATATCTCTCCAGCAAAGTTTAGAACTGGTATACAACCGCATACTTCTCGCGCTAGGGCCGTCACCATAGCTATTATGAAGGCTCGTATCAAGATTTTGTCTTGTACTGAAAGAAAAGAGAAATATAATTATTTTTGAAAAACCCGAAAAACATTACGTCGAAGTACCTATATTGTTTTTTTTTTTCTTAAAAGTCAGTTTTTTTTTGCTCGTAAATGTAAAAATATGACCCTTATAAATAATAGTAATATCCTGGGACCACTGACACACGGTCAAAATAGGTGGAAATCGAACCCACTACCTCCGGTATAGCAGTCAGGCCTGTCTTAACGAATAAACGCAATGATAAGCAATTGGTATTGTTTGAAACATCAACAGACAATGAGCTTGATTGAACTGATTAGAGTCGCCAGACGACCGAAATAATATCAGTGTATGAAGGAGGCTAAATGAAATCATGTGCGAATGAAACGGGCCATAATATTTTGGTATCAAATGTTTAGTAGTCCTACTATACAGGGTGTTAAGAAAACCCTGTCCGATCCGTGAAGGTGTTGTTAGGTCCTGTATCGATATCTGATTACAAAAATAAAAAAAAATAGAAACAAAGAAAAAAAAATAATAACCTAAAAAGTCGAGAGAGAGTGTCGGCGTCGTCACAGATGCTACCTAATTACCAAACAAAAGGCCTCAAAAAATACCGACGAAATTGGTGTTGTAGTTTTTGTTTTTTACCCAAATTTAGAAAATTTTGGGGCATAAAATGCTTATTTCAATATTCATTATTATTGTTTCTATCATGAATTTTCCAAATTTGATATTTTATTTGGGCATGTGATTGTGTACCCTATATCACCCTTTCGGGTCGGACAGGGTTTTCTTAATACCCTGTATAGCCGATTAGGTTATACATCAGGTATTACGAGTGTTATCAGTCACTTAAAGAAATAAAATATTTTTTTATGAAACTAAGCGTATACATTTTTGAAAAAAATACATGGTGTTACAGTTGGTAAATAATAAATCATCCTTTATAATTTTACGTATGTTTTATTATATTATTTTAATTGAAAATTATAAAATACCTAATAAAGAATACGTGATTTTAATTAATGTGATAACTTAATTGCCACGCTGTATACTTTAATAAAATTTACATAAATTGTCGATCGCATTCCAACCATATCGGTACTGTTTCATAGCCCATTAAAACCCAGTTTTTTATTACGTGTATGTTTATTTCCTTACCACTGTTCTAGCCTAAACAACTAGATGTTTTTTAGCTTGAGAGATGTTGTTACATTCGCCTTAATTTTGATAACTTCGAAGGATATCATACTAAAAATGTATCGAAATATCTTGGGCTTAAACATGTCCCAATATTTTTTCGTTAAAATCTATCAAGTGTGGTATCAAAATAAAGGGTTTTACAAATGGCTTACAAAAATCTGCATAACTTGTATCGTGTCTAAATGTAAATTTGGATTGAAAACTGTAAAAAAAACGTTGTGGTTGGGTTTATTATATGTTACTAGCTGTACCCGGCATGCGTTGCAATGCAATTTTTTCTACCTAGCACCTGCCTACTACCTACCTACTACCACTTAGGGGTATGAAAAATAGATAGTAGCCGATTCTCAGACCTACTGAATATGCATATAAAATTTCATAAAAATCGGTCAAGCCGTTTCGGAGGAGTATGGTAACTAACATTGTGACACGAGAATTTTATATATAAGATTTTGACGACCTCCGTGGTTGAGTGGCGTACGCACCGCTTTTTAAGGTGTCGCCAGCTCTGAGGTCCCGGGTTCGATCCCCGGACAGGTCAATGTAGAAAACCACTTTTCTACATTGTCCCGGGTCTGGGTGTTTGTGGTACCTTCGTTGTTTCTGAATTCCATAACACAAGTGCTTTAGCAACTTACTTTGGGTTCAGAGCAATGTATGTGATGTTGTCCGCATTTATTTATTTATTTACTCTCTGAATTCGTACTTGATATTTATACAGGTTTCAATACTTACAGATAGCTTTTATAACGAACTGGTTGCTTTCTTCATCTTTCGTCTGTTCCTTTTTAATTTGTGTGAGTTCACTCAGGACTTTGGGATCAGCTTCCTGTCGACATCTGAGCCATGATAATGCTCTGCCAGCTCCCTGAAAGTCAAATTATAATTATTATTAGCGTGTTTTTTTTTCGCCATCCCACTTTTGCCAATTGCCAACCCGCAATGAGCAAGCATGCCGATAAATGCTCGTTCCTTCTCTACTGGCCGGTATTATTATTTTTTATTTTTGTCAGGTTTTGGAAAATGTCAGTAAAAAATCTACAGTAAGCCTCTCTGTAAGATAAATCTATTTCCACCACAGTACAGCTATTCCGTAGTCTGTCAGTGAGTGACAATAGAATTTCGAATCATTTAAAGTTTGGACTCATGTAAACATACACAAGAACCCAGAATCATATTAAGTATTAATAAAACATATTCATATTATTTACCAAATCTTAAGTCAGCCAATTCCTCTCAAATTCAAAAACAAATAAATTTTATTTAATTGTGAATTATAAACGTTTAGCAAATTATGTGTATTACCTCATTGTATCTCATAGATAACTAAAGATAAGTATAAAACTACATTTGCATGAGAACTTTATTTATTTTGTAGTATCTTTAGAAGATTTAATAATTATTAAATTAAAATAGACTTATCAGTCAACGTGTTCTGTAATTGCTACTGTCAATATTGTATCATAGACGGAAAGTTTCATAACATTCAGTGTAAATGAGGAAAATCTAGTAAAGTAAGAATAAAGCCTATTGTAATGTGCTGTCTTAGGATGTCTACTTTGAAACGGATATCTTTATTTTCAACCGACTCCAAAAAGAGGTTCGCAATTCATGTCTTTTTTGCAGTTTTGTTGCGCTGTATCTACGGCAATTGTAAAGCTATTTCAAAAATTATTTTTTCATCGCTTGATTATGTGGTCCCGTATTTAATAAACATCGCATACGACGAAAGTCTCCAAAACAACAATTTTAGTATTTCAACTGCTGCCACATATAAACCATATAATATATATAACATATAAATAACATATAACATATAAACCACCATATAAACCACAGAGGTTCGTATATAGCCACACGTCGTTGGACACTTAAGTCTTTTTCTATCGTGTGCCAACGGGCTAGTATATCAGTAACTTAAAATCTCCAAACTTTAATCTTTCACTGTCCGTTGCGCGATTATTTGACTATTCATTATCACTTTCGTTAAAGTCCGGTGAAGCAATCAAAGCTTTCGTTTATGCTTACTGTGGAAGTCCTCAGCATAAGAAAATAGGTCACTTCCATAAATACATTTAACGAGTAGTAGCCACAATCTCAAAATCAAAATTTGATTGGAAAACATGAAAAAGTAAAGTAATGCCCTAACCCTGCAGTGGTATAGCTTAAAAATTAGACTAACCTCCATGTCACCTTTTTTAACGAGGTAAGAAGGTGACTCTGGCATCATCATAAACAGAATTAAGTGGAATGTGGGCATCGCCAACCCAATCCATAGGATAGTGCGGTAGCTTAGAATGTCACCAATTATATATAGGAACAAATTGCCCGTAGTGTGGAATAGGATTACCTGAAAAATATCATGAAATGGTAAGAAATAGGGATTAAATAAGAGCAAGATGAGTCGACGACATAATAAAACTATCGTGTCTAGTCTGGATGAGATTGGCACATGAGAATTAAAAAAGGCAAGGCCTGTGGATGATGATGATGATTTAAAAAATCCTGAAATGGACTTTAACACTTCAAGTATATAAATAACTTTGGTCTCAAATTCGTTTTTAAGGCAACAAACATCATAACCATACTTCATAATCGAGTAACATAAGATGTTGGCCCTTTTAGTGCGGTGACACGTTTGTTATGATTTTTGGGATCGAATCATTAACGCGAAAATTGCATATCAATTATTCAATTATGTAACTTATTTTGAGCTGAAATTTTTTAACTTTTGTACTCTACACTTGATGTATTCTGCACTCCTTTTGGATTGATATACCCTTTCGATAACACTCTGTACATCGCATACAAAAAATGTAATTTAAATAACTCATTTTGACCTGAAAAATTGTAAACTGATTCTATAGCAGATATACTCTTCGCCCCTTTTGGATAGATATACCCTATCGATAACACCCTGCATATTGTATTTGCTGCATCAACTTACCAGTGTACCAAGCATCCCTCTAATACTGTTCGAACTTATTTCTTTGGTATAAAGAGGACAGATCACGTAGACTCCAGCCATTGTTATACCAAATATAGCTCTCGCTAGTATAAAAGCCCAGACCTCCATAGATGAGAGTTTTATCGCCCAACAGGCCTGAAACAATAATATTGAATAATCTTGAGACGATATTATAAACCAACTTGACTACCGGTTTCTGAAATAACATTTCATCAACAAAAATTAGTTAATCATGTTAAGCTGTTGTTAGACTTTTGGTCAACCAATCACAGTCGTGATCAGTTTATTTGACAAAAGTTTAAGTTGATCAGGATTTTAGAAACCGGGGGTTAGTATGACATGCAGCGCTAACCGAAGTCGAGTTGATTTAACATACAGATAATAGTCAACTTGCATAGATTTTAGATAATTTGACGTCAAATAGTGTATCTTTGGTAGCTTGGCTAAAATATTTGATAAGGAGACTAACATAGGACCTTGTTTAGAGTTTTAAATTTACTAGGCAATACTACGTTTTATATTATTTTCATATAGGTACTTACGAATGACAGAGCAGATATGAAGAACAAAGTGAGTTTTCTTCCAAACTTATCGCTGAGAATTGCCATCATGTAATTAGCGGGTATACACGTTAAATATGGAACTGCAGCGATGTATGAAATCTGTAAATAAATTTCATTTAAATAACAATTCCTTTTTTATTGTAATTGTCATGAACAATCATCTAAAGGCCGATTTACATCAAACGAGCAAATGCTCATTCTATTTCCATTCTACTTTCTTTTTTTAGAATTTCAATTATTGTGATGCGGTGGGGATACAATGAGCATTCGTTAGTTTGATGAAAATCGGCCTTTAGATGAACATGCATTGTCATCCAAGGCAGCTTATTCGGAAACCGGGAAGGCAGCTTTTTTGACAAAATAAGTTACAAGTAACAACATTAGGTGAAAAGATATCACTGGCTGCTTCGATGCCCGGATTCATACATTGTATATATTGTGTACCTGTTGTACATGTTGAGGAAACAAAAGCAAAGGTCTGTTGCATCACTAAGCAGATATTGTTTAGCTGATCAAGCCAATCTGATCGAAACCTAACGTCGATGAAATCATGTAGATACAAAGCAGTCGGTTGTTTGGTTCACAGTCGTCAATCTTACCACTAATTGTAGCGTATAGTATTATGGCATGTATGGAGCATTATTGAGGTCAAATGCCTTTGCGATATCAATATAACGGTGTATGTACATAAGAGTACAGAAAGACTAAATATAGAAGACGAAGATGATTTTGATGAACTAAAATAATCACATAAACCCTGATTATTTTGTCGTATATAGTTTTATTAAAGTTTTGTATCGAGTCTGGATGAGACTGGCACAGGACCGGAGAAAATAGCAAGTGAAATGAGAAGCCTGTGCCTGGGCACTGCTGGCAGTGGGAAGAAAAGCTCTGTAGACGATGATGATGATAACACAGTAAATATAACCATTGTAATAATATGCGGACCTCAGTATCAGTAAGCGGTGTTCCTCTGGGAGAGTCTTTGGACTGAAGGAGTAGTGACATCGGAGACATCCATCCAATGCCGGCGCCGTACGCGAAAACTGGCATGTTCACTGAAAACAAGGAAAAGGGTATCGTCGGCAACTCAATAAAAATAACCTGTGATAGAATCCGACGAAAGTGGTTTTTGTGCAGTGTCTAAAATTCGCGTAAATCTCAGATAGCCCGGTCCGAACCAAGCAAGGGCTCTTTTGGTGGACGTTGCTGACATAGATAGTTTTTCCTATTGCTCTGGCTGGAGGACTTAAGGTCCTCGCCAAAAGTCCGGTGAAGCAGTCAAAGCCTGCGCAGCCATGCGCTCAGGCTAACTGCAAAGATCGCTACCAAAAAAATAAACATATTATAAAACGTCTAATGAATTAATCCAAGGGTAATTTTTTTGAAATTTGTTTTTATTTCATGATGCTTCATACCCATAAAAGCGTGTATAATTTTGCTTTATCAAATAGTAGGTAGATGCTAGTATAATTTTCTTAACAACCGGCCCATGGCTTTTTATTAATGGGAATTTTTGTCAATGTCAAATAAACGGCCACCGCACGTTTGTGATTATGAGCGAGCTACATTGCTTAGAAATAAAGCAAGATTTAATCTGAACGAAACTACTGGTTAGGTTAATAATATACTGATTTTTAGCTTAATAAATATGAATAAACTTACCAAGAATCGCACATATTATCTGATTTACTTTACTTCCTTCACTAAATATATAAAAGTATTTCGCCATTTTTTACATTCAATAACTGTTTTGTTTTTATAATTGACACTAAAACTACGTTAAGTACACTTTTCATTAAAATCTTGAAACACTACCACACTGGCTCCATTTTATAATAATTTAAATATTAGTTATACTATTATTTGTAACTAAACACTACCGTCTACCGTATGTCATGAGATTTAATAAACTGAATTTAGCTGGTAGTAAAATCGTACATAAGGGCATTTACACACGGTGTATTTAAACCGCTGCCGCAACGTATAGAATTCGCGCGATAACGCGCTTTAAATACAGTGGACCTTTACATACGCTCAAAAATTATGTGGCGCCGAAAACGCCTTTGTATAGATATGAAGACCCTAAAAAATAATATGTCTCCGGATACAAAAATTTCTACGTTTTTACCAGACTCAATACTCATTAATAAATTATGAGTACAGTATAGGACTCCTTAACAAACTATTCTTCTTCCTTGTCGGGATCACTCTTGACAGAGTGGTCGTAGTCATAACTTCATGTGTTGTTGGCAAGCTTCACAACACGCCGCCTTCTTCTCTGATGGCCGCCTTCCTCGTGCATTCATGTAGTGATGATGAGCCATTTAATACCGCTTTTATTTAAAAAAACGGTAGTTTAATAGCGTTAGTTAAGTAATAGTTTACTATAGGTACCTAAAATATTTATATTTAATGTTTAGTGCAAGACGATCAGTAGTAAATGGATACTAATAGGTAAGTGTTGTGATAAGTTAATATAAATTAAGTATAAATATTGTTCAGTACGTACATACATAACATGTTACACTTTCTTAGGTGTCTATAATAATAATTATTTTATTTGCTGGAGTTGCAAAAGTTACTACGTCCCCTAAAATTGTTATAAGACCTACTGTCTGTATCGCTTTAGACGCGCGTTCGATAATAATAATACCAGTTACCATTAAACGTCCCACTGCTAGGCACAGACCTTTTCATGGAGAAGTCACGAGCATTGTTTACCCCGCTTCCTCAATGCAAAAAAGTACATTTTGATCCCCTAAAGCGCTGTGTATGATAGTGCGTCTCCCGCGCGTAAATAATATGCCATGTGTAGAGGCTTTTACAAGTATAATATATAATATTTGATTATTTTGTGCAAAGAACATTTATTCGCTTATCGTGAATTCAAATAAATGGGGAAGTAAATTTACTTTACGATTTAGTATTTTATTTTCGTTTACTTTGAAATATTATCATATGTATCTACAGGGTTTTACCGAAAGCGTATATAGTATCCAGTATATCTGGTAAAACCTTAAAAACTCTTTAAAAAACCCGCGCGGCCCGCCAATAAGCGGAGGTTTGGCAATTGCAGCGTCCCACCTACACTACTGTAGGTACTCCATGATGATTGTCTGTCACTATTGTATCAGCAAGAGGAAAAATAATAAAATTTAATTTCTTTGGTTCTAAAACGCCATCTACTAATCCACGTGAGTATTAATATGTATAAAAAGGCCTCAAAAGACTTAGCTACAATCAATGTTTATGTTTGGACCCAGGTTTCAGGCAGTGTAGTTTTAACACAGTTTAGTAGAGTATCGACAGATGGCGTTGTACTTAACTTTCAAGCAGTTTGCTTTTCTGACGATTTTCATGATCATAATTATCTTTTCCTATCCATAACGGAGGAGTTTCTCAATTCTACATAATTTCAATATATTATAGAGTATTCAGAGATTTATAACCAACTACGGGCGAAGCCGATGGTGAAAACTAGTATAATCAATATCGACAGGGATGTGGATGCATTGTGTTTTGATTGTTTTGTTTTAAGGATAGGCTAGTACCTACTCTAACTACTATTACAAATTAAACGTAACTATATTTAGTGGAGTTTGTAAATATTTAATTATGAAGTTTGCTGTAAAAAATATTGGCACTCAGCAAATTAAAATATTGGGAAGATGCTTCCACTTTTTTACTTTCAAGTGAATTTTTAATATACACAAACGCACTTCCGAGTACGCTCTCGGGAAATAAAAGTATGATGAAATACTCCATATGGAAATTCTGCCTAAAATTCAGTAGCTAATAACAATAAATTATTCACGATTTTAATATATGGAGCATTAAGAGTAAAATGAGGTCTTATGAATAATATGCTCCATACTGAAATAAAAAGGATGTAAAAAAACTCGCCTACATTTAATGAGTTCTTGCTCACACGTCATGAGAAAAAGTGGAACGGTTGTGAACCATTTGCTGAGAGTGCAAAAAGTTGGGCTAAATAAAATCAGTAAAAGAATAAAGTCTTTGAGAATAATTATCTAAAATGTAACTTTATTTTCGAAAATATAGAGTACCATGTGAATATTGTCTACTCATTTAATAAAGCGAAAGAGGTTTTTGTATGTTTAACGCACTTATCTCTAGAACTATCTGTCACACGTTTGGTTAATTTCAATTACTTTACTTTTTTTTGTTCATCGTAGGTAGCACTTAAACAGCAAATATTTTCTAGAATACTTAATGTAGGTAGGTATATAGGGATGACTAAGAACAGCTTAAGACTGCCCGCCCACGTCCGATAATCGGTGATCGATTATTTGTAGGAGAAAAATAGAACACACTGAAAGCAACAGTACAACGTACACGTCCTACAAAAAGTCGGTCAGAATTCGGAACTAAGAATCGGCGGAAAAATCGGCTCGATTATATGACCTACTAAAATCTGACGTGACGACGTTAAACAAACAAAAACCCACGTTTTACAGAATGGAAAAAAGAAAAAGGATACAAAACTAAAACAAGCGGCGTATTGCAAAAAAAAATAATAATATATTTCTCAACAAACAAATCTTTTAAAAATATAGGCTGCGCAAAATTAAATACTACTTTTTAAAAATCTATTTTTCTCGTTTTTATGTAACATAAAATTTTCCACTTTGAATAATGAGAGCACTAAACCTAACGGGAGGTAGAAATGAGCTGCAAATGCAACTGCGCTATACTTTTTGCCTTTTTGTAAACACTTCCGATAGTTCTTATGCTTTCGTAACGCGATATCACGTGTTCCTTATGTAAAGGCTCTTTCACATCTATAATGAAATCTTATTTAACTTGCCTTACGGTTTGGCAGATATGGGCGACCAGATCAACGCATCTATTTCATCATTTCATGCATCGAAAAGCGCGTCAAGCCGTTGGTCCTGATTGTCATACTTTGATCTTTGACATGCCAATTTACAATTAATTCTTAATGAATAATACCGTGTTAGCCAGTAAAACGGGTTGAGGTAAAATGGGCAGTCGGTCCACGTAAAATTGTAGCCAAACCTTGGAAAAGGGATAGCAGCGGTTTTTCATTATGATATAAAGTTATTAAGACTATTATTTATTGCAGCAACGCTTAATAAAGCTGATTATTGGATGGATGACCATTATAATGAATATGTGCCTAAAACTCATCAGAATATGTATCCGTGATTTTTTTACGGTATTCAAAGTTGACAAAGTAGCTTTGAGTATATAATGAGTAAAGCAAAGTGTGATTACATCCTAAGGTAAAATATTGACATAACATGCGCCATTAGGTTTCCTCTTACGAGAAGTTCACTTCAAATGTACAGAAATTACAAATTCATTCATAACGGGAACATTAGTATATTGTAGACGTTGATATTTTTGTACTAGAATTATCAATTTTACGTCACAAGTTGTTATGCAAAAAATGTCAGTTACATTCTATTAAGTAATTATTAATTCATTTAAAACACGAAGTAAACAATTCTTGAAACAAACCAGTTGATTTTTTGAAAGCATAATTTAAGAACCCAATTTCGTCAAGTGATCAAAAAAGTAAGGATGCGTCTAAATCTCATCATCGTATTGGTACTTCTAAAATACAGTGAAGGAATAATAAAGAAAAAGCCAGTTGTTAGGAAAAGTGTTAAATCAAATGAAATTAAGTATAGTGAATTAGATGAACACACGTTAGTTACAGATAGCGATATATTTCCTTATGTTGTCGCTATTTTGAGAATGTCAAAGTATTTGAGTGCTGGTGCTTTGATTAATGACGACTGGGTGCTTACTGCTGCCGATGCCTTGTTTTTGTAAGTATTTCAAAATTTTTACTTGCTTTTTATTAGGGTTCCGTACCCAAAGGGTACCAACGGGACCCTATTACTAAGCCTACGATGTCTGTCACAGGCCTCTACAGACCAAACGGTAAAAGTTAGACAGCTAAAATTTACACAAAATACTTGTTACTATGGCCGCTATCATAACAAATACTGAAATCATTGAAAACTTAAAATCTAAGAGGGGTCCCCATTGCATTGATGTGTTCAAACCGCAAACGAATTGCCTTATCATTTATAAAGACATTGCACACAGATAAACAAATTGATATGTTATAAATGTCAGGCGTTTCGTATTAGAAGCATCATGTTTTGTGTAATTTTAAAGCACTTCTTCCTGATGGTGGTACGGTACCCTTAATGTGCGAGTCCGACTCGTACTTGGCCGGTTTTTTTTTTAAGTTGGATCATTAACATGCTAAGAAGATAGTTAAATAGGGTGTGAAGAACATAAGCACTAAGTTTAAAATCATGGGTCAGCTGATTTTGTCCAAAATAGAAGCTAATCTTAAATTAGTTTGTAAAGAGTTTTGGCAGACTGACTTTTATCTATAAACGTAATGGATATAGTCTGTCTTAACAGATGAATTGATTATAGTTTTTTTCTTGATAATAATATCTTCTAAGTAACTAATTAGTCAATAGATAATAAGGTACGAGCGGATATGCCCGAATTAGATAATTATTGAGAAAAAGATAATTTTGGACATATTGTTATTTTCTTCTGATTTATTTACTGGTATAATTGTCTTGTCTATAATTATATTGTAAGCTATTTTGGTATTTTGGCTTTTGGACACTTCTCTTTCGTTTCTTTTTTTTATTATTATTTACAACATTGTTGTTTAATATCTATATAATAATGATGTACTAAGCAGTTAATGGCTGTTCATTGATTCCATTGTTTTCTAAGTTTTTGATGTTTGTATCCCAACTTTCACGTGTCGCATTTCCAAATATTTATAAGTCTACTCGTGTGGCGAAAAACGCGAGTGAATAAATTTGTATCCATGTCCATGTTTCCATCCATACTATCCATCGTTATTTCAAAACTTTCATTATTAATGCGAAAATAGCTCTGTTTGTCTGTCTGTTATGCTTTCACGGTTAAGCAGCTGTACCTATTTTAATTAAGCTTGGTTAGGAGCAGGCTTAGATCTTTTAGAAAAGACCTAGGCTATTTACTGGTAACATATTTTATACTTACACCATAAACTTTTTATTTCCAGAATACGTGAATCCTCAAGAACTCTTCGCGTCAGACTTGGTAGTATAAACTACAGGAAAGGCGGCGTCCTTATGCCGATCAAATATTTTGAGATACATCCTAACTTTGATGATAGTAAGCCAGTGTATGACCTGGCTATGTTGAGGCTTCCCCAGCCAGTCAGGTATACTCCAAGTCTGAAGCCTATTAGGCTGCAGAAGGCCACGACAGAAGCAGATGCCACTCATTTTATTGTGACTTCTTGGCCTTTTCCTATCGTAAGTACATTTTGTTTAACTTGATTTCACCGTGTTTTATGTACTTAATGTACTAAATCTAGCCACTTTTATAAGTACATACATTGACGTACATTTTAATCCATGTGTCGGGGACCGTAGTTTAGGCGCAGATATTCGTGGAACATACAAATGTTTGTCACATGTAGGCAGTGTTATAATTGAATATTATGTTGAGTGATAGTATAATGAGGCATTTGCCCAGTCATGGGGAAATTAATATAATTGAACACTGAAACGTAAAAAACCGACTTCATTAGATAAAATCAAAACTACTGAATCGATTGTGACATTAATGTTCTCATTTATACCTAATACGTACACATAAGCACAAACTTGAACAAAGGCTACTTAAGTAAGCTCAGATCGAACTGTCGAACGATCTAATAAAATTGGGGCATGTTAAGTTAATCTTGTATAAACTATTCCGTTAACCGAGCACTCTTGGGATAGCTTCGTTTCCAATTACTAGGAGCGATACTTTTCTAGATTAATACGAGAGTTCTAGTTAAAATTAGTCTCTTGTGGTGAAAAATACGTTTTCATTAGGTTTTGCAACTTGTGAAGTAGTTTTAAATTAGTTTGAATGGATTAGAGATTTTGGGAAATTCGGGTTTCGAATAGGTTTAATTTGTCCCTAATTAACAATAAATTCTAAGCTAAAATAAAATAATTATTAACTAGTATTACTTTATAGGCAAAGGCTCGAGACCCCTCCGTGCCTCGGAAAGCACTTAGGGGTCAAGCCGTTGGTCACAACTGTCATACGTTGATCTTCGACAGTAGTTGAATCATTACAATTCTGACAATTATTCTTATTATGAAATACTGTGTTACCCATTCAGTTAGGTAGGGACTGCCTAACTGTAAAATACGGTATTCTGCTGAATCTGGTAAGACTGGTTTACAGTTAGCCTCTGAAGCTGAATATTTTTTTAGCCTTATTTTAGGTCCCTCTGCTGGACAAAGGCCTTTTTTCTTCCAAACCTCTCTGGTTTTTGCGATAAAGCTACATAACTATTTTTTTTTTTTGTTTTTCTGTTATGTCGAATAATGTGTATGACTGGTACAGATTGTATGTATGTTAAACGCAATACAGTCATACTGTATGTTTAGAGTACTGGTGGATATTACTTAAACGCTTTAGTCGTAAATTCCACTCCAGTTCCTTCAGTAATTATTTCCACCTGCATTTTCATTTCCTCGTATCTTGAGATCCAAATGCGATTTAAGTCTTCAAGGAGATAATTAAACTAGATGTTTTGTAGATGTCCAGTTTATGTAATACATATGAATCTAGGGTCTTCACTAAATACAAGAAATTTTATAAAATTCGTAAGGAATACTTTATCAAGACTTAATATCACCTCTTTAAGTATAAAAATGAGCCAGAAAAGGACCCAAAAAGCAGCATGATTTTAGAAACCATTTTCTAAAATTTTAATGGTCAATTAATATAGAACTAAATGTAGTAATTCAAAAAGTTAGTTTTCGGCCGTGATCTATATTTTCCTAATATAAGATAAATGGAGTCTACGCTAAGTTTTAGTCTCTGCCTTTATAACAACTTTAGTGAGACATTAATTACTTCCATCGTTCGAAACTAGTCGGATACAAAAGATACCTTTGAGTGACTGAAAAGGACAATAGTTTTTTTTTTTTTTCTGTCATTTACAATGTAGAAAGTCGAGGAAAACTTCCAATAAAACTATCTAGTTTCTTATCACATTTTTTTTGACGGGCCTGTTGGTCTTGTGGTTGGTGACCCTGACTGCTATGGGTCGTGGGTTCGATTCCCACCAGGACAAATCTTTATGTGATGTGCACGATCATTTTTCCGTGTTTGGTTGTAATTTATCTATAATAAGTATGTATTTAGAAATATATAAGTATGTTTATCAGTTGTCTGGGTACCATAACGCAAGCTCTGCTTAGCTTATGATTAGATAACCGTGTGTGACACGGTAAAAATAATTACCTTATGGCTCCTACACACAGTGCCGGCGGCAGTGCCGCCGGGCGAGCCGCCGGCCAAGCCGCCGTGCGCCCGGCGGCATTCAAAGCCGCACAAAGGAGCCGCCGGCATTTGTTTGTGTGACGACGCGCGACGGCTTGGCCGGCGGCGGCTCGCCCGGCGGCACTGCCGCCGGCACTGTGTGTAGGAGCCATTAGGCATTCCTAATATCAAATCATTAAAGAACCCCTGTTAACCTTTTTATATCCAGCAAGTTTCTAATCAATTGTGTTTTGTTCTCTACAGGTAAATTCAGATGAATCTGAGCAACTGAAATCAATGGAAGTCATTAAACGACGCAGGATCCTGTCAGTTACTCACCTCCATCCGTCAGAGGCGGAAGATTGTATGGAGGAGCTGTCTTCCATCGGGATCAATGATACGGATAGTATGATGTGTCTCGATACTGGTGTTATGGCGGATCCTTGCATGGTGAGAATATATTATGTTGTAGATGTTATACGACTGTATTGCAATATATGATATTTGGTTAATTAAATAAGATAATTTAAGGAAGTTAACACCGCGTTGCAAAAAAAAGTGCTAATATTTTTGTAGAATGGTGTGTGGTCTAACACAAAAAAAGTGAAGAAGTAGGGTCCACCTAAATCTTAAAAGTATTTAGAAAAAAAAAATTAAGTAGTTCTCATTCAAAACATACACATCAACTAGGTACATACTGTTAACAAAGTCGCTCATTAATTATTTATTAACTATCTTCAAAAACGGAGGAGGTACTCAATTCGACTGTATTTTTTATGTTTGTTACCTATGAACTTATTTTTTTTAAAGTTGGTGATTCCCGTGTGGTCCCATTTGGTCCACTTTTGACAGTGGGATTTAAGAAAACCATTTAAGATTTATTTTGAAGTCGGTTTCTATTTCAATTTATAATTTATTGTTATATTGTTACAGAGAGATATTGGAGCACCGGTGGTCCTGAATGACGTTCTCTGGGGCATCGTGTCATCCTGGCGACCTCCTAACTGTGAGAACGACCTTGCAGGACCCAGTTTTGTGACCCTAGTATCATCTGCAAACATCAGTGCATGGATACACGACGTCATGGACGGGCGTAAATTTTGAAATGACTGAAATATCAAAATGGATAAATATGGAAAAATAGTAGAATTTTTTGGATGGAAGGACTGGAGTACTGAAGAAATTCTTTTTAATTGTAAACTAAAGTATTTATTATTATATTAGACTAAAGTGTAAATAAATAAAGTAGTCAAAAAATTAGGAAATAAGTGTTTTATTAAGCTACTAGCTAACCAAAACGATACTTTACATCATGGTCCGTAGATAAAATTGCTTTATTCCATCTTGGATCGGAAAATTTATCGCTAAGTAAATAAGAGATATGCGTTAAATATTATTATTACTTAAGATTGCAATTAGCAGTATGAACACACCTGCAAAGAAAGTATTACAAATATCTGTTATTAAAAATACTTGCAGATGTGTTTTTCTTTTAAAACTATTCTCTTGATTGTGATTACTTAATAGCCTTACACAATATCTCATTATGCCTTTCTTTGCTTTTACATAAAACTTGTTGCCTATAAAACAATGGTCCACATTCCAAGCTTAACACGTGTCATATTTCAATAGATCGTCACAATCATCAATTTTGAAATGACAATACACTTTTCTAAACAAATGTTTGATTGGGTTCCGTGTTTGAAAATCTGGATCGATGTAACGAATGGGGACGATGAACGAGCGGTTGAATGAACGAAAAAAGAATGAAATAAAACACGTGTGATGGGTGAAAACTGGCTCGGTTCTTGATAATTTTTGGGGATGTCTATACAGGGTGTTGCAGAAAGGGTATATCAATATAAAAGGGGTGAATAGTACTACTCGTAAAGAGTAAGTTTACAAAATTTCAGCTCAAAATAAAGATAAATAATTGTAATAAACCTATATAACATAATAACACCAATCTACTTTATACACAGAATGAAATCTAAGCCTCCATGGGAAGAACATTTTTGAAACGCGCATTTAGAGTCATTTAAAATTTAACTTTTCTTTAGTGGCCATTTGAGGTTCATGAGAAATAAAAACTTTTTGGTTCTAATTCTGATTCAATAGCAGATGTCAGACAAACCTTTGTTATTCATAGTATTAATACCAGGTTCATTATTATAGCAAGTTCGTCGCATTTCATTGACAATGGAACGGTAACCCACGCGGTTTAATACGCCCACGTTTCAATGCAGCCAAAATAATCAAATATTATTGTATGTCTGCCAAATCAAATATCAAATATTGTAGTTGTTCTCATCAAATAGCTTTTGGGATATATTAGGTACCTGCAGTCATATTCAATTGGAATTCGTTGATTGATGAGGTAAACATAAATGCAATTTGGTTGATTCGATCAGTTGAGTTAATCCAATATTTATTTGGCAACTCAAAAAGGGTAAAGTGCGTAGACAGTGCAATGACAGTGCAATATATAATCTGATCGTTAATATTTGAAGATTACTTAACTGGAAGTTAAATAGTAGTAATTGTTTTTCATGACTACAATAGTGTAATTAACGTTTTTTGAAAAAGGTTGGTCTGTTAGTCTAGTGGTTAGTGACCCTGACTGCTATACCGGAGGTTGTGGGTTCGATTCTCACCCAAGACAAATGTTTGTGTGATAAGCACGATCATGTATGTATTTAGAAATATATAATTATGTTTATCAGTTGTCTGGTTACCATAACACAAGATCTGTTAAGTTTGGGATCTGATAACCGTGTGTGAGTTGACCGAAATATTATTATCTTTCTTTAATCAAAGTCAATCATCAAATCTTAATTCTAATGATCGCACTTTTTGTACGTCGTTTAAGTTAATCGATTGACTGGTTTTAATGACGATTGAGGTAACAAGACCATAATCTCAATCAGTTGTTTAAAAATAAAAACTTTTTTCGTTTTGATATAGTTTATCGATTCGTTTATCCTGACCAGTTACCCCGATAGGATAGATATTACTACAGTCCAAGTTAATGGCATCCTTTAAATCTGAGGGCACTGGAATTTGAGAGCAAAAAGGAATTTGTACGGAGTTCAGTTTGATAAAATACCTGAGAGGTGAAAATAAATTGGTGGCCTTATGTTTGTTGAACGGATACTATTTATAGAAGTGCTTTAACTTGGTTGGGTATAATGAAATGCATATTGGAAGGGGTCCATCGAAAACTTAGTTTCTTTTTTTAGGATCATTTTCATTAATTCTTTTGTTTATTTTGTATATACTTTCTTAATTCCTCATTTCACTAGTTCTTAATATCTAATCCTGAATTTTGTGTGATGAATTAATCAATCATCTCGTGTCACAATGTTTGTCCTCAATCGACTCATAAACCACTTAACCGATTATAATAAAATTCGCACACCATGTGCAGTTCGATCCAACTTGAGAGATAGGATAGTTTAAATCTCAAATTATAGTCGCAATTTTAATTTATTGCTAATTATTTGTCTGTTATTATATACAAAGGCACCGGGAACGGGACCTAGGTATTCACGCGGGTGAAACCGCGGGACACAGCTAGTAGCTTTATAAATATCCAGATGTTACAGTCGCACTATAATGACGCAACAGTATTATCAACCTACCAAATACGGTAATTAAACACAGCAGCCTCAAATCCTACGACGTTTCTCTTTCCACACAGACTAACTTTTAATCTCTTTTGTCTAAAACTGTCTTGCATAGGGTCGCTGCATATGCTGAGCGGTGGGCCATTTCGCGTGTTTGTGACGCATATTTATCTTCCTACTTTTGTTTTTGTTTCGTTTTGTTATTCCTTCGTGTATTTTAATTATGCGTCATAATCATGGCGAATAAACGTTTTTTCTTTCTTTCTTTCTTCTTTCTTTTGCTTGTACGGAATGGACCAGTAGTTATATAGTTAACCGTGGGCAACTCACAACAAGCCCGTATTTTTCCAAGATTCCCTCATATCTTAAGCTGGGCAACAAATGGCGGTGGAAAATACAGCAAATCCCGGATGCCTCCAAATAAATAGCGGTGGTGTGAATGCGTGTCCGGACGACGTGCAACGGGACGCGCCTGATAACTGATAGTGGCGCTGGACGCCACGTAATTGTAGTCGTGGTCTAAGACTTGAGAGTCCGTGAAGAAAACAAAAAAGAAAGTAAAGGATTTAAGGGCATTGATTTGTTTAATTACCATATTTGTTATATTAATAATGATTACACATAAACTCGGACTGCCTCGTTGGCCTAGTGGTTCTAAGCGCGACTGCTACGCTAGAGGTCTTGGGTTCGATTCCTAAGTCGACCAAGGTGTTATTGGGTTTTTCTATGAAATTCTCAGTAGCAGGTCGGAGTTTGGATTTGTGCCCGGTTAGTGGCAATAGGCTCGCCCCCTATTACATGAGACCTAAACATACCGGCGAATTGTGGGTGTACATTGGTACACCTCTGCCTAACCCTTAGGGGATACAGGCGTGATGGTATGTTATGTTACACATAATTGTTTAAAAAAATGCTTTCAATATTTATATGGAACCATCTCTGAGGTATTTTGATATAAAAATATTTTTTCGCAAAGGATCCATAATTGCAGTAGTTATCGCCTAGGAAACATACAGAATTGAGAACATCCTCTATTGAAGTCACTTAAAACCGCTGGTGCTACGCAATGGGGTGACTGTAACATCCTGATATTACATATTATCTTAGAGCGTAACATTTTTAGATGACGCCATAATAATTGTCTTCTAGAATGATTTGAATGTTAATTCCATTTTTCGTCAGCTCCCTCTGTGTTAAAACATTGTATTGTATTTTCACACGATCGCCACATCTCATATCATGTACCACACAACGTAGCAAGGAGTTATAGTAGCTGTTGCTTCTCCCGAGGCAAGCACGTTAATAAGATATTATCTCACGGACACACGCCGTGTAATTGCTTATCTTCCTTTGTTATAACTAAAAAGTAAACATGCCCCATAGTTACCTTTCAAGGAGGCCTTTGGGAACAAAGCACTGTCTTTGTCTAAAAAGGTTCTCAATTTGTTTTCAGGGTTGCGTACCGAAAGGAACTGTATTACTAATTTGTTTTCATCAAGTGTTAAGGGTACCCGGGAACGCATAAAGAAGTAATGGAACTCTATTGTCTATTACTTAGACTGTACTGTTTGTATGTTTCTTAGTAGTGTATCTGATAAACCGAACCAAAAAGTTTTTGTTGTAAATAAAAAGTGCATTATGGAAAGAACTCCTTACATGGAAGATTGACTTGCATTTAAGAGAGTAATATGTATTTCTTTTACTGAAACTAACAACGTAGCAATAAGTAATATTTATAAATGTAAAAAAGAACCGATTTCAAAGTTTATAGAGTACCTACTACCTCTGAGGTCCAATTGCTAACATTTTTTATAAGCTGATCCAAAATTAGAGTAATGTCTCGTAAGAAACACAAAAAAAAACAAACTGACAATTGAGAACCTTTTCTTTAGGAACTTTGTTGAAAATATACAATTTTTATTAAATCTTGTATAACGGTAAGGACGGAGTTTAACTGATCATGAGGCCATAAAGAACCCAAGAATTTGACTTGCAAAAAAAACCAGCTCTCAATTTGTATTCGTCAAGTATTCTCGTCTGACAATATATCCAAAAAGATAGCTAAGGCTTCGGGTCAATCATCAAAGGTTCCGAAATACATTTCCTTGATTATTTCTTTTCCTTTTTGCGAACACCCAATCTCATTGATTCCACACATGCGGATCTTTTGTTCGTAGCTACATATGTTGCTAATCTTTCTTTTCGAAAGAAATCTATCAGACCCTTTTTTTTAGATGAAATTCTTGTTTGTATAAAAAAGTCTGATTAATTTGGTATTACGTAAATCACCCGTATACAAAAAGCTGAGTTTAAAATATAGCTTGAGGGAGTGAAATATAGTTAATTTAAGAAATCGCAGACAAAAAAATGCTTTTAATCAATACTGATTGCAAATAAAACCGCATCGTAATCGGTCCATTCGTTAGGGTGTAACAATACCACATACACACAGTCAAATTCATAACACCTCTTATTTTTGTGTCAGGCATTAAAACGGATAGGCTAGGATTATAATAATTGAAATGTACCTAATCTAGTGTGCTGGATTCTAAAATATTTAAACAGAGTTAGTAAGGTAGAGTTTTGTTCCTCCTCACATTGCCGTATTCATCTCTAGTCTTACTATTACTGTTGATTAATACTCTCTTAAGCTACATTACGCCTATATTTTCCGGGAAAAATGCTTATCACACGACCCCAAGGAAGCCACTAAGTCTCATATAATAGGGAGCTTGTTTGTTGCCTATTTGTCGAACACACATCTTAATTTCTGCCTCCTAGGGTAGATTTTTGTTATGTTATATATTTGCCAGTAAGGATGTAATATGTTAAGGAAATTTGGAAAAAATGCTAAACGTTGCAGTAGGTACCTTGTATAAGAGGTTTGGCGTGTGTTTTTTTGTATGTTAGGTATTTTTGGTGATCGATTGGGCTTTCCTTAAAGGAAGTCTTTAATCAATTTCACCAAAATAAATTCAGTACTTTTGTTTTTTTTTTTTTCTAAATACTGTTTTATTTTTACATGTGTTTGTGTTTGTAATCAAATACAGGGTGTTACCGAAAGGGTATATTCATCCAAGAGGGGTGAAGAGTAAATCTGGTAAAGAGTTAGTTTACAAAATTTCAGCTCAAAATGAGTTAATTTAATAAATGATGATATACCCTTTCGGTAACACTCTGCACAAGATTATTACTATGTAAACATTACATGTTTATTGTCACCACATATTAATGTATCCTATGTGAAACAACCTAGCATGGAAATCGTCTACAAACTGGAACTCACGGACAGAGTAACAAAAGAGTAACAGTTCGTACCAATATAATGTTTTATTGGAATTGCTGGCACATTCCATTAATACTTGGAATAAGAAACACATGCCGTGACACGTGTAGTTTTCTAACTGTAAAAAGACGGTTAAGATTTCTATTGAATTTGCCTTTTAATTTTCAAGTTACACAAAAAGCCATGAGGGTTTTCCATAATCTTTCAATATTGTCTGTATGTCTGTTAAATTCATTTCGAATATGCAAAACTACAGACCCTAACCCTAAGAAACAATAAGTAATATTATGACTTTACAATCACAAACTTAAATTTACATCTGCAAATTAGATAATGTTATACATCGTTTTAGATAAATGGATTTTCTCAATCGGACAGTTATGTTTGTTTTTGGAGAATTAACTGTGACGGTCAGCAAACTTTGTATAAAAAACCATCAGTGTGCAATTTGAACTCGCACTTGTCTGGTTTTTATTCATTTATCCCAACCAGTCGTCGTCTCAGCATTCACTCCTTTCTTCCTTATACCATCCTTCAGAAAATCTATCCATCTTTTCCACGGTATTCCTCTGTTTATTTACCCATTCTTTCCATCCGTCCCTTATAAAGGAAAATGAAAGGTGTACAATTAATATAAAAAATGGCCATGCAGTCTTTTTTATAGTTTGAAATTTTTGTAAGCAGCCGTTGTATCTTTACTACATAATAATTATGTAAACGAAAACTGACCTCTACAACGGTAAGGGTGCAAACCCCATCTGACGAACGAGCATTACACGAGAAGCTCGCGAGCATGCCGCGAGCAGCTTGCGAGCAGCTCGTTCGTCAGATGTGGACGCACCCTAACATAAACGGTATTCATAATTCCACCGACAAAACCACAAAACAAATTATCCACCTTGTTCAATAATTGTGTAATATATCAGATGACTGTAAAGTTATAATAAACCAACAACAGATGTAACCTAACATAAAAACTGTGTAATCATCGCGCACCTATAACTCACAACTACAATATTCCAAATAATGAATACACGGTTGCAACATTTGATTTCACAAGCCGTTGGTCTGTAAAAAATATACGCGGCGCTGAATTGATTGTGCGTTATAACTGGCCGATTGTATCTCATACTTTATCACTGTCACACTGTTATGTTATGTGGTACAAGTCATGTGCTATAGAGATCAACAAATTCTGACGTGTAAATGAGAGTAGTTTAAATTATTTCTATTACTTTTTAATGGTTTTGTCAAAAAATTATTTTAAGCAAAGTATATAGGTATGAAGTGTACGAAGGGTATGTAGTGTTTTTAAAAGAGTAACCTATGGAGGTTCTTGCCGGCTCTTCTCCATAGGAAGGACACTTTGGAACCGAGCAACTAGAGTCAGTAGATTTAACGTAACGTTTCATAAGCGCCTTTTTTGGTTTATGAGAAATAAAAATATTTTGATTTTGATTTTTTGATTTCATCCAATGTTTGGAAATAAAAGGCTATTATTGCTATTATTTAATGAAATTATAGCGTATTATATAACTATAATGATATGAAATAATTATTGCTCACATAATGATGGGGTTAATACGAGAAGGAAAAACTTTGCACCCCTTTTTGCGATTGTTACGCGGGGTTATATAATTAAATCATGTAACATAATTTGTTTTTTTTTTAATTCAATAAAATCACTTCTGTAACTGTTTATGCCTTGCAAGGTTAAAAGAGTCATCTGCGAACTTAATTTCCCATTAACTGTATGGACTACTATATAAAACAAATCAAGTGAAAAGGCAAAATAATGGGATTAAAATACCTACCGAAATCGAATTATCGAAAAATAATTATGATTTCTTTTTCTTTAAGTTTTCTTTTGTAACTTTTATTGCCACACTACGACATAGTTCCATAAAAATACCTTCTGTTACACAATCCTTATGTGTGTGGCAGTTATTTAAGCAATATTATAGGGGTTACAACTAAACCACGTGAAAACTGTGCTCTGCAGCGCTCAAAACATCTGTGTTCTCTTGTTTAAATGGATACCATTTTAAATTTATGTTTTAAAGTCCAGCGAACAAAAGCTCAGGGAATTGAATTTTCTTTTTATTCAAAGGATAAAGTATTATTAAGAGTAATCGCGGTGTAATTTGTGGAACACCTCGGGGCATGTATTCTCAAAAATATTTATGTTTCGGTGTGAAAAAGGTGTAAAAATACTCTACAGTATTATTGCTTTTCTGCCACGCTTTAAGTTTTTTTTATGTAAAAGTGCACAAAGTATGTAATTGAGACTTAGTTCTGCGCGCTTACTATGAGTTCAGCGAGGCTGTTACCATTGTGGAAGCGAGACCCCGCTACGTGGAATGTATTGCGCCGTCTCCCTTCCACAATGGCTAGATTACGACTGCTCGCTTGGTATATAATATTCATGGTAGTACAGAACTGCCTTTATATTTTTTAATTGTAAAGATTTCTGGTCAATCGCTGTTCTTGAGAGAGACAAATGGAGGGAGAGTGGGGAGGCCTTTGCCTAGCAGTGGGACATTTTAAGCTTCTAATAATAAATAATAAAGATTTTTTACGCTATCGTCAAATCAAATGTCGACTATTGTGGTTAAGAGGAAAGGGGAGCGGACATTTTTGTTTTTGAAGATAGTATTGCTGTCGCTCTAATTCCCCCCGCCCTCTAATTCGTGCGATAAGGACAACTGCAGCTCAGACCGAAAAACTGACGAAAAATCGAGGTTTGGCTCTCGTCCATTTTCTCCCCCAATTGTTAACCAATTTTAAAGATATTTCATATACTGCATGAGAAAAGAATAATCTGTGCCTCTATTTTTTACTTTTTTCGATTATTGTTGTCAAATTCGAAAAAAACGCGTCTGAAAACTGCGGTCAAAATAAGCACTTTTTAGAAGATTCTAGTTCCTCTAAATAAAAATTATCTTAAAAAAGGAAAAATAGGGGCATAGATCTAGTTCATATTAATATTACTACAAAAAATCATAGCCCTAAGTTCAGAAACCAGTGAGAAAACAGACGAGAGCGTTTGTATGGAAAAATGGCCGCTCCCCTTTCCTCTTAAGTAAAAGACAAATTGACTTGTACTTATATTTTCACAGGATGTTTAACTTACTTTAAGTTGGTCGTTCTCAGAAAGATTTTAAACTTTATTTTAGTTGAAAAAGAGTTAAACAATGTTCACTGCTAAGATCTAAAGATCAGTTATTTCTTCGTCGTCGTCAATAAAATACAATAAACTAGTGTTTCCTACAGTTAGGATAATACATCACGGTACAAACGCGAAGGATTCATCAAGTTGATTGACACTCGATTACAAACTTTAAGTTAAACGCGTTGTGGTTTAAAGTGCATTGGAGTGTGTAGGACGCCTAATGTGTTTCGGATAAGTTATGTAATTGAAATCAGTTCTCAGTAGCAGAAGGTCGTTAGAGCCATCTAAATAGTTTTAGTCCTTTATGAGAAATAAGCTGGCTCTATTCTCCAAGGGACTACGTCAGGATGTATTAATTTCAAGTAGCTTGGAACACTATATATTTCTATGGAAAGTAACTAGCCTATACTCTATAATCCAAGCTACCTGCCAGTAAAGTTCCATTATAATTGATTTGATAATTACAGAGATAAAAGCGTTTAAATAAAATGAAAAAATATTTTTTTTATATTTTAGAATAGAAAGGGACAGGATATTTGAAGGCAGCTAAAAATGGGTCATGAAGTCATTGATTCTGATTAAATTTTCCTGAAACTATTATACCTACAACTTTAATACCTACTAATAAAATATCTAAATTCGAAATGTGAAGTTCACAAACATCGATCGATATTTCTAACGATATCATCAAAGTTTCCCACAGAAATCGAATCAGTATTGGGTACCCTAGAGAAGGTTCTGGATTAAATCTAGGCTGCAGTACCTAACTAAATTTTCATCGTAACAAAATTACACCGCGATTCATTAGGCAAGTAATCCTATTTTCCGCAGTGCAAAATATGGTGAAGTTATCGGCTTAAAATTTTCTGGTTTCTACTGCCTTAGCTGAATACTGTATTTTAAATGGAGCGACTGCCTATATAGGAGGGGCTCGTGGCTAAGTGTAAGCCGTACGGTTTGACCGATAATACAGGTTAAGCCGCGCTCGCCGCGGTTGGTCCGTGGATGGGTGACCATTTATAACATACCGAGACCCCTCCGTGTTTCGGAAAGAACGTTAAACAGTAGGTCCCGGCTGTCATACATAGATCTTTGGCAGTCGTTAAGTCAATTCTGACAACCAGTCTTACTATGGGATGCTGTGTTTCCCAGTAAAATGGGTTGTGGAGGTCAGATAGGCAGTCGCTCCATGTAAAATACCGTATTCAGCTGAATCCGGTATGACACACACACATTGTACTGGGTAACACAGTTTCAAATTTTAGGACTGATTGTCAGAATAGGGATCATGACTAATTTTTATTTTTCTGCCCATCTTTTAGATTGTAAAAAGATATTAGACAATGACATGTATTTTGTCTTTTGTCCAATAAACAAAGAGTTGTGAAGATAAGCGAGTACAATTCTTGCGTGACGTCATGTCTCAGCAAAAATTATACCTACCCGTGACGTCACAAGCCCCCACTCCTGAACTTTAAAGCGGTTTATAGCGGATAAACGAAAAAATACGTGTCTATTATATTTCAATTATCTAAATGGCGGACTAAATAAATTTTGACTTTTCATACCTAGTCATCTACCCTATTGTAATGACTTTACGATTTAAGTATACAATCACAACCTAGCTTACACTTAGCCATGAGGCACTTTTGAAATAAGGGTTTTATTGGTGTAAATAAGCACCTGCGTTTCGTGAGGAGGTCAACTAAAACCAAAAGCAGATTTCGTACAACATATTATGTAATGTTTTAAAAAATAAATAAATAAATAAATAATAATAAATAAATACCTGTATTTGTTAAAAATATCAAATTTTGTCTAATTATTATACTAACACAAAAAACAAATCGTTATGGAAACATACAATAGGTATATGCAAACAAAATTTGATTCACGAACAGTTTAAAATCTACGCTATTGAAATGTTAAAGTCGACAGTCGTCAGTAAAAATAGAAAAAGTAAACATTTCGAGCAAAACTGCGCTTTTTATTTTCCGTAGCTACGATTGTTTTTATTTTAGTTGGTACAGGTTTTATGCAAAATATTTTTGTAAAACAGGGCCTCGATTCAGCTATTTAAGAGTTTCTTGAATTGACCGAATGACCTGCTCCATTTAGTCATTTTTACGATAATTGGCATTCTGCTAACTGTCATTACGATCATTAATTGGTCATTACGATCATTCTCTTCGAGAGTTCAATGAGATTTCATTGTAGGCTTATCTGAATACGAAAATTAGGTACAATGACAAGTACAATGACCGACCTTTGACTTGCATTTAAAATAGCTGAATCGAGGCCCAGTATGGCGGCTTTTGAGTTGGGATTGATGGATCATTCTATGCATAGTGGTATTTTTATTCCGGTGGTAGTTTTACTTTTTACTAATGGAATTCTAAACGGTGGTTTTGCTGGATATAATTATGTTTGATACGCGATATTTTTGAAAATTGTGAACCTATTTTAAATTTATTTTTTGTTCTGGATAACTTGTCATTTGTATGTACGAGTAATATCATTGGATCAATAGTGTATTTTAATTGACCTTCTTTAGTTACACATATTTTACATAGATTATTTATATATTTTTTGCCATAATGTCTTTACCTATGTTTTTTTTAATTTGGGTTTCACTCTGTAACAAAGGTTTCCAAGAAAATATCAAAGACGATCCTAACTCTTTATCATAATTTCTTAGTACTTGAGTTGAGTTGTTTCTTAGTACATATTTTTATTTATCCTGTCTATCAAAGGTTGTCTGGAGGTCATAGATAATGGAAATATTAGCATCATTATCCCCTCTTACTATTAGAATAATATGTAAGGCAAAACTATTTTTGATCACCGTTTATTGACCAATAAGTACTAATAAGAAATATGATCCACGATTTTTTTTGTGTCTTAAAAAAATATTGATTTAAAAATATAAAATATAGTGTAAAACCAGCCTCGGGACGTGGTCCAAGGTGCCGTTGGTTAGGGCTCCAGAGAGAGGAACCTCCTCACGATACGCGCCGTGTAGTTAAGTACCGCTTTCTGAATCAAATCCTTATTATTATTACTATAGTATTTTAAATATAATAATAATAATTCACACACAACACAAACAACTCACACACGGTTATCTGATCCCAAGCTAAGCAGAGCTTGTGTTATGGCAACCAGATAACTGATAAACATACTTATATATTTCTAAATACATACATATTATAGATAAATTACACCCAGACACAGAACAAATGATCGTGCTCATCACACAAACATTTGTCCTGGGTGGGAATCGAACCCACGACCTCCGGTATAGCAGTCGGGGTCACTAACCACTAGACCAACAGGGCTGTCAATAAATATAAATATAAATGCTTGACTATGCCAAATAAACAACCATTTGAGATCGAGCATTTAGAGCAAAAGGTTTGAACATAAAACTACTACCTACAAAGGCCACAGCGAACGACGAGTCACCGCAAACAGTAGGTACGTCCCGTAAAATCAAACTCGATCATCGTAAATTCACTTTTATACAGCACTAGCAATTGAATTCACAAACAGTTTCAAAGCTATTTCGTCGTAGAATATTCATCGATAACTAGTGATGTGACAATTTCATTATAATTGTGTTGTAGACAAAGGATATCGTGTCTTTTGTTTTGGTTTTCGCAATGAAGTAGGTAATTTGCGCGTTCATTAGATAAATTGAGAAGAATTATGAACAGGATTCATTAGAGTAACATTATTACGCTGCCTTGTGTAAATGTGCCATTTATGTAACTTTCTAATAATAATTATGTATGTATTATAACATAACATACCATCACGCCTGTATCCCCGAAGGGTTAGGCAGAGGTGTACCAAAGTATGTTTAGGTCCCATGTAATAGGGGGCGAGCCTATTGCCACTAACCGGGCACAAATCCAAACTCCGACCTGCTACTGAGAATTTCATAGAAAAACCCAATATCACCTTGGTCGACTTGGGAATCAAACCCAAGACCTCTAGCGTAGCATTCGCGCTAAGAACCACTAGCCCAACGAGGCAGTTTTGGTTTGTATTATGTATAATAATTATTGTTTTTTTTTAATGTAGAATGGTAGCGCCGCAGGTGACGGTGGTGTGATGATCTAGTCAGTTATGCGAGCAGCACGTGGACAGAAACCGCGAAAAACCAGAGAGGTTTGGAAGAAAAAGGGAAGGCCTTAGGCGCAGGCCAGACAGAAGAGACGTAAGACGCAGACGGGGCGCAGACATTTGTCTTTACCGCGACGCTTCTATACAAAATGTATAGAAGCGTCGCGACGCAAAACATACAGAAGAGACGGGGCGCGGGCGCGACGCTTCTATACATTTTGTATAGAAGCGTATTATGTCCGCGCCCCGTCTGCGTCTTACGTCTCTTCTGTCTGGCCTGCGCCTTAGCCCAGTATTCGGACCTAAAGTAGGCTAAAAAAAAAGTAGCGCCTTGTTTACTATTCGATATGGAAATAAATAACAACTTTTTGTCACTGTAATCTTAGATTATTATTATATACATACTATAAGCATTTTTTCATAAATATATATTCTATATATATTTTCAAAAATGTAGGATACTACAGAAATTACAAAAAATGAGAGAAAATTCCCTGAAAAGAAGCTCTAAAAATTGCAGACACCCTTTAAATATTTTTGATGTTATTTTTACTTAAACCTGATCGCCAAAACTTTCATAAATAGCTTTATCAACCACTAAATCATGCACATAAAATATTATGTTCAACCAAGTGGTATACATATGCATGTTCCCTGCTTACCTCTTTAAGCAGATGGCGTTGTAATTATGGAGACCAGATAATTGAATGGCGCATGCCTCAGGCAAGGCTTTGATACGATATGCACTGAATTTATTAAATGAAATAAGAAACATATTTTAACAGTATCAAACGTGTTTTTTTTGAGTTAAAATAGGTTTCTGCTTGATTTCATAGTAATTTTTTTTTGTTAGTAGTTGCAGTTGGTATATTTTTATGTATGTAGTCGTATGTATGTTTGTTTGCGTGAAAACTTAAAGCTAAAAACATCTTAAGCCGATTCGGATGACATTTTGAATAATGTAAAACCGGGTAACTTTGGCTTTGGGCTAAAACTTCGTCACGAACAGAAACAGTTTTAATTTCTGGGGCCCGAGTCTGCTATTTACACTCCGTGTCAGTGTGCTCATAGTTGGCTCATAGTGGGACGATAGTGATAGATAGACATAGTGATTGACATTCTACTAAGTTAGTAGAATGCCAATTATCGTAAAATCGTCCCACTATGAGCCAACTATGAGCACACTGACACGGAGTGTAAATAGCAGACTCGGGCCCCTGGTTGTGTCTAAATCTTAAGAGTGTGGTTCAAAAGTATTTATTGAAATTATGATTTAGGACTAACATCCTAAAGCGTAATTAAGATGTTAAAGTATGAATAAGATGTTAAATCTATATACTTATAATAAATCTGTAAAAGTGAAAATTCTGTACATTGAAAATATCAAAAAAATAAATGGCGGGGGGTGTTACTAGACCGACACCGAAACCAAAAGTGTGAAAAAAAAAAATTTGTCTGTCTGTCTGTCTGTTTGTTCAGGCATCACGCAAAAACTACCGGATCGATTACGATGAAACTTGGTATAATAATTCTTTAATATCCTGCGTAATAATCTTAAAGGTTTTTTTATTTTTAATACGGATATACTTATAACACGATGCCTTCCAGAAAGAGACCATCTCTTTCTGCTACATCGAGACACGCTAGGCGAATGAGACTAGCCAGAGGTATGCTCGATGTATAACGTTCTACACAAATAGCACTTTACACAAAAAACTCATTGATAAGTTTTATCATCCACGCGAACGAAGTCGCGGGCACAGCTGCTAGTTGTTGAATAAAGTAAACTCAGAACCAAAGTACTTTCACGGTACATATATTACGTAAGTTCGGTGTCAACGGGTAACGAAAAAACATCAAAATACCGCATCAAACATAAAAAAATTATTCCTAGCTTTCATGTACTTAGTTTTAATTAACAAAATCTCCATATCTTGTTTTACTAAAATAAATTGAAGGCACGAATAAGTTTCTAATTAATAACATATTTCTGAGAATACTTCGGTTATTAACCAAAACCGAGACTTCCTGCATTGATTTTTAACCTAAAGGCATAATCTTTCCCTTATAATAATATAATTTTACGAAAGTAATTAAATTCCTGTTTGTTCAATTATGTATAATTAATCTGTGGTAATTAATATTTTTTTTGAGGTGGCGGAATGACTTAGTCACATACCGCAAGGGCTGGTTCGAGGTGGCGCGGGATAAGGTAGTATGGAAGGAATTGGGGGAGGCCTTTGCCCAGCAGTGGGACAGCAAAGGCTAAGAAAAAAAAAATATATATATTAATTAGCGATATTAACGTAGTTATACATTTTTAATCATGTTATTAAGATATTATTTATCTAACGCCCGATAATATTATCCGAAGAAAAATTTTGAATTTTTGACAGTTCTTCAATACAAAATCAGACTGCCTCGTTGGCTTGGTGGTGCTAAGCGCGACTACTACGCTAGAGGTCTTGGGTTCAATTCCCAAGTCGACCAAGGTGTAATTGGGTTTTTCTATGAAATTCTCAGCAGCAGGTCGGAGTTTGGATTTGTGCCCGGTTAGTGGCAATAGGCTTGCCCCCTATTACATGGGACCTAAACATACCGGCGAACTGTGGGTGTACATTGGTACACCTCTGCCTAACCCTTCGGGGATACAGGCGTGATGGTATGTGTTATGTTATGTTATGGTAATTAAATTTTGTATTAATTAGCGATATTAACGTAGGTATACATTTTTAATCATGTTATTAAGATATTATTTATCCAACGCCCGATAATTTTATCCGAAGAAAAATTTTGAATTTTTGACAGTTCTTCAATACAAAATCTATCAGACGTGAACATTATCCCTTGAACAAAAATTATCTAGCGTTGGATAAATCGATCCTTAGACAACTATTTTATTCTAAAAGTTTTTCAATTCCGAATGTTTGTCTAAATGGCAAGAGACATCGCGGTAGGCCCAGACGGAGACGGCGGGACGAACTGGAGTCCTTTGATAAGGAGTGGATGACCACGGCCCTAGCTGGAGAGAGATGGAAGGAGGGTAGAGAGGCCTTTGCCCTGCAGTGGGACAAAAACGGCTAGAAAAAAAAAAAAAAAAAAGTTTGTTATCCACGGACATTCGGAATGTAACATTCGAGACTATGTAACATATTTAAACTAAATTAACTAAATAACCAATCAACACATACTTTTTTTTCCACCTAGTCTACGGAAATGGGAAAAACTAGTGAGTCCGCGGGACGTTACTAGTTCATACATGAGCCACAAAATTTTGTAGGATTAACCCTTCCTTATAGTTTGGTAGCTTATCAAAATATTTTGGGCATTGTTTACTTAATACTTAGTTGTAGGTTAATCTTGTATGTACTATGTAGGTTAGTTTATCTAGTTCATATACTTATTGTTTGTGAATTTGTTCAAACAATTTCCATTCATCATCATCATCATCAGCCGCCGGAAGACGTCCACTGCTGAACAAAGGCCTCCCCCCTAGTTTAGTTATTTCTATTCATGCAAAGATGAAATAGAAAACCGGACAAGTGCGAGTCTGTCTCGTGCTATAAAGGTGCCCGTTCTTGGTCAATCTTCACAGCAAATCAACAAAGCTTTTTACATTCTATAATATCCCAACTGAAAATATAAGCTTGTAATCGCAAAAAGGAATTTTTTCTTTTACTTTTAAGACCACAGACTTTGTACAACGAAGGTACCAGAAACACCCAGACCCGAGCCAATGTAGAAAAGTGATTTTCTATATTGACCCGTCCGGGGATCGAACCCGAGACCTCAGAGCTAGCGACAACTTAAAACCGGTACCTACGCCACTCGACCACAAAGGTCGTCATCTTGAAACTAAATACAATTGTTGAATAATTTCTTCGTAGTAACTATACCTAAGTTACCTCGTTAAACAGTCTTAACACAGTTCTAAGCAGAAGCAATAAGCGTCTACAACAAACAATGTTCCTCTTAAGTAAACAGAGTCGGGCGGTGAATATAGTTTGTTATCAGTTTTCTCTGCCTAACCGAGGATACAAGTTACTTAGTTTATGTTTTACTTCCGGTACACGATAAACGATGATATTGTAAGTGAAATGCAGTTTTACAAGCTTTTATTAAAATTGTATTTTTTTATGTATGTAGTAGTTTTAGGTTTTCTAAGCGGTTTCCTGACTTAGGCTTAGGCAAGGACTCCAACAAAGAGGTGAAGAACAGAGCAAAGAGAAGTTTTTAAATGACCAATACTCAGCAAAGTGTGAATAATGAATACTTATTAGTTTTTTAACAAACTTCTCCGCTTCGCTCTGCTCATCTCCACTTTAGTGGACCACAAAAATAAAAATTAATATGGACACCCCCACATATACAGGGTGTTACCGAAAGGGTATATCTATCCAAAAGGGGTGAAAAATACATCTTGTATAGAGTCAGTTTACAAAATATCAACTCCAATGAAATCCAATTTGTCGGATCAAGTATTTAACTAACTGATTTTGAGCTAAAATTTTGTAAACTGACTCTACATCAGGAGTAGGTACTCTTCACTCCTTTTGGGTAGATATACCCTTTCGGTAACACCCTGCATAGCTCAAAATCCAAAGCGGTTATCACTTGTGTTATGGAATCAGAGAGAAACACTCAGATCACGCTAGGCTACTATATTATAACGTTCTTCTCTTAAGGTATAAATAAAAAAATATGGAAACCAGTGACTTATTTAGAAGATTGCGATTAACTTTCTTTTTTTTCTCTCTTTATTAACCCTTCTTCACATAATTACTATTGAGCTAAGAACCATCTCTATCAAAACAGCTTACAAATAAAAAGAACCGCATCACAATCGGTCCATTCGTTTACTAGCTACGATGCCGCAGACAAACACAGACTGGCATACAAACCGACACGTCAAACCTATAACACCCTTTTTTGCGTCAAGAATTCAAAATAGATTTTAACTGTGTCTTTTAAATTCATATAAAACCCGTAAAATTACTCATCTAGCTTGAAAACATTATTTATTTATTTACTTCTTTATTGTCCATAGTAAATTACAAAATAAAATAAAAATAATAAAGAGACATGTACAAAAGGCGGCCTTATTGCACCTGGCAATCTCTTCCAGGCAACCTTTCCTTAAACTACTAAGGTATAATATAAAAAGTAAAAAGAAATGTATATAAAAAGAAACAAAACAAGTATATAAACAAAACTAAACATAAATATAAACTAAAATTATTCTAAGGTATACATATTATTACACTATGAAGACTGCGTGACATACATACCGATACAGATATAGACATATGACATAAAACATGAAACAGAAAGAAAAACAAGAACGAAACAAAAAATAATTTTAATTGGATAATAAATAATGTGCCTTAACAGTTTTTTTAAATTTACTCTGCAACAGAATTTTACTTTTTTGTTTGGTACTAAGAGCATAAAATTTAATGCAGGGAATGCTAGCTATTTAAGAAATAAAAATGTATTTATTCAACGACACAGTAATAAATAATTTTATGCACATTTTTGACTTAATTTAAACACCAGTCGTATATTAATTTGACTTGAAAACACATTACTGTATGTCGGGAAACTAAAAATATTACTTACCCTTTTTTACTACTTCACTGGTACTTAGCAAGCAAATTTTGGAATTTTGGTCGTTTTAATATTTGCAAGTCGGTATTCATTTTTCAGCTCAGACGCAAAAAGATTTGTGTAAAAAATGTTACAAATTGTATGGGTCTCTGCTTACCATCGTAGCTCCTAAACGAATGGACCGATTATAGTGCGGTTTTTTTCGTTTGATAGCTGAATTATTTCACTATATTTTGTAAAAAAAATATTTAGTATTTTGTAAGTTTATTACTTACTTAACCTACTTTTTCAACACGATCGTAAATTGAAATCTTTATTTTATGTTTTTTTTAATATAAGTTATCTGAAAATTATTTAAAGTTCTCCGACGTATTATCCTAATAAACCGATACAGCCAGTATACCTTTAACACATAATATCAGTCAGCATTTAGTTCGGAAATCAATCCAGAAACTTTATCAATTCGAATCAATAGTACTCAATGCCAATAGATTTTACATTTCAACTCCCATTCAGTAACGGTTCATTTGCTCACGCGTTCAATCGTTCATTCCATTTAGTTTTGAACCGATTCCACTAAATTTACTAAAGTGCACGCCTAATTTGCACTTTTTGTTCGAGTGTAATTCCAACCTACATTTGCTACGTTGCCTGTTTTTAGTTTAGTTTAGTCCGGCTTTTTTATTTTAGTTTTATTTTATTAGAGTGACGACCTCCATGGTTGAGTGGCGTACGACCGGTTTTCAAGGTGTCGCTAGCTCTGAGGTCCCGGGTTCGATCCCCGGACGGGTCAATGCAGAAAATCACTTTTCTACATTGTCTCGGGTCTGGGTGTTTGTGGTACCTTCTTTGTTTCTGAATTCCATAACACAAGTGCTTTATAGCTACTTACTTTGGGTTCAGAGCAATGTATGTGATGTTGTCCGCATTATTATTATTATAAGTTTTATTTCATTTGGTCTAGTTTAATTTCAGCGGGGACTTTTAAATGGACTCAAAATGTTTGTTTATCTTTTTAGAGGTATTAGATGTAACTGATAACTGAAACAGTAATTTATCCATACATGGTTTTCCCTACAAGACATATGTTTACAACGATATATATAAATATAACAGGAAGATATAACTTTAATGTGGCGAAGAATTTACGACGGGTAAATTATTACCACTTATTTGTCCTATAAACGAATCATGCCATACTAAACTATATTATTATGTCAGGTTACAATAAATTATATAAAACCGTTTTTTATTTCCCATACAATTTAAGACCAACTGACATATGTCAGGAACGCATTCTCTCAGCGGCTATATTGTAAATGCCAAACATATTACGTCAAATTCCAATCTCTAGTCAGCTAAACGATCTCCGGTTTTGTTATTGAAATTGGCAGTTAGACAAAGCTTTACTAAGCTAGTGAGTAGTAAATAATAGTTATTGTTTGATCTAAAACCAGTACATTAAGTAGCAATTTCACCTAGTTCAATAACAGTCGAGGAAACTATTCTCTCGTTAGAGGATGGATAAGAAACTATAGAGTGCGCATATCAGGATATGAACCGTGAGCACTAGTGTGAACTAGTTTCGTTTTAAAAATAGTATCGAAATATATGCTTTGTTTTAATGAAACTCTCTCTTACCCTAATTCAATCCTAATAAGGTCGAAACCATCGATATTTTCACATAAACGTTGGCCGTTGCACGGAAAATTACTTAAATCAGTAACGGAATGTACTACATACTTCCTAAAAAGTGCTTACGTTGTTACACGACTGTTAGCGATACTTGCACTCTATAATTTTTATTTTATTACTCAATGGTCGTAGCCAATAAAGTGAAATTGTATTTTCAGTCGATTTGAGTGAACTCGTAATGCTTATTTATTCCATGTCAATGAGTTTTACAATAACCCTGCCAGATACTTCTAAGTAGGTAATTAAGTATTCCCTAGGTTTGAGCGTAATATTGAAGATATTAATAGAGAATTTAATGTTTAAAGGCGTTGTGGATTATTAGAATATTTAAACTGGGAGGGAGTAAAAAAAAAGAGTCCTTTTTGAAATCAAACACATCGATTTTATGAGTAAGCAGATCCAAACAAGTTTAAAAAAAAACTAAAATTTGTACCTACTTAATTTATTTCCGTGTATTTTTGTTGAAGTGCCAACTTCTTTAGCGGCGGCGTTGTACACTTTTTTTGTAATGGGTAAAAAATGTTAAACTCGCGTCAGGACACGTGACCTGATCGAAAATTCGTAAGACGAATGGAGAGTAGACAGCATTCCTAAATATCAAAAATGCACAACGTTAATATTCAAGTTTTCACTTCTGCCGGCACTCCGTGAGTGCAATCCTTCGTTTTTTTTATCTGTATTTTATAATTTCAGAGGAACCGTGGGTGAAAACCTCTACAGATGGGATTCCTAATAGACGAAGGCCGCGTGGAAGACCCAGGCGGAGATGGATTGATGACTTGGACGCATACAAAAGGGAGTGGCAACAAACTGCAATCAATACAGACCTGTGGAAAGAAGAAAGGGAGGCATTTGCCCTTCATTGGGACAGATCCTGTTCTATATAATACTCGTAAATAATAATAATTTAATAAATATCTGAATAATAATAATAATAATCCGGGACAACTCACACACGGTTATCTGATCCCAAGCTAAGCAGAGCTTGTGTTATGGTAACCAGACAACTGATAAACATACTTATATATTTCTAAATACATACATATCATAGATAAATTACACCCAGAAACAGAACAAATGATCGTGCTCATCACACAAACATTTGTCCCGGGTGGGAATCGAACCCACGACCTCCGGTATAGCAGTCAGGGTCACTAACCACTAGACCAAAAGGCACCCCGTAGAATATAATATAATGATGGTAAATTTCTAATTTGTTTTTGTGATTTGCAACAGCAAAAATTTGAAACTAGTTGATATTTTGACCACATTGGGCCTTTTCTGATATATTTTTTGTTTTAATATAAGTAGGATAGTTACAAAATATCGCATCATATTTGAGGGTAAGTTGAAATGTTTATGATACTCTTTTTAATGGGCTTGGTCCCGTTCCATATGGATTTTGGCAGAGATAGTGGCACGAGTGTTTTATATTAGTGATATTGAATATGTGAATTATGAATACAGCTTCGTTTGTGGCCTGTGAATATATGAGATGAATATGATGAGATATAGAGTATGTTTGTTATGTTATTAATCGTGAAGTTGAAACTTCATGTTATTATTGTAGAATCAACATCTTAATATTATGTCTTTGTAAAAAGTTGTAGATTTTCCACGTATCACTTTAAACAGGTAGTTAAATATTGCGTGAAAAACATGCACGATGTCTTCAAAATCTCGTACAGTTTTCTTTGTATCCCTGAATCTATATAATATCTATACTTAAATAATTAAGTTAAAGGAAATCGAGCAAATGTGCGATGTAAAATTTTACTGTAAAGACTATTCAATTAATTTTTTTGATTAAACAAAGCAGGCTTTCGAAATCAAACCTTTTAAACCCAGAACATTTTAATATCCTCCAATCAGGACCCCTAAAATAAAATACAACCTTTCCGGTACAAAATTTCCGGATAAAGATGACCTTTTTATCCGGATAAAATGCTAGTTAAAATAAACGGTCAAATGAATTATCAAAAAGTAATTTTTGGAGGGGAAGCGTCAGGTCCCATCTAAGAAAATAAGGTCTTTCAGAAACTAATCGACTTTGCAATTCGTTTAATGAACGCCTTAGGCTATGATTCTGATATAATCTTCATAAATGTATTATAATGTAGGGCTGTCGGAATAAGAAATACTTTTTTTAAGGATATTAAGATTTTGACTATGTTTTTTAAGGGGTCGTTAGATCTGAGGTCCTGGGTTTCATCTCCGGACAGTTCAATGTAGGAAACCATTTTTCTACATTATTTTGGGTCTGGGTGTTTGTAGTAACAATGACTATGGACCTTGTATGTGGTGTCTTATACATTTATTTATTTAAAGTTGAAAAAAATGAGGTCTTTTTTAACAGGAAGAATGAAAATTACTTTTTACACGGCTATGTAAAAAGTAGAGTCTTGTAGTACTAAATTCAAAGAACCAACTTTCAAAATATGTACTAAGTACAGTTTATTAAAAATCTCACCATGCTATATATAAATAATAATGACCTAATAAATGGAAATGAAAAATATTTAAGGCAATTTTTTTTCGGCAACCCTGGCTGCGTTTTGTTTTAGGTTAACAGCTTTAAGACAAAAGCTATTGGTTTTTAATCAAAGCCCGTTCATCTCGGAAAGATTTTAAAAGTAAACACCTTAATATAGAAGTTTTGAGAATATTAAATGGTTATGTACTGTTTATATTTTATACAAGTTGAGCCTTCGGCTTCACCCGCGTTCTGTTTGTTCCTGTAAGATATTATTCCATCAAAATCAGAATTTAAAGAAGTTTGAGGTTTTTATGCTCAAACCTCTTAATATTTATGGTATTAAAATGTTCCCGTAGTTACTTATAATGTAGAGAGGTTTTATCAAAATGCGTTTAGCCGTTTTGATGATCAGTCGGAACAAACAGGCAGATATACCGACAGACAGATGAACCAATATTAATTTGTTGGATTTTTACCTTTCTATGTAATTAATTATTCAATTTGGAAATAAATGTGTACCCAAATGGTTCCTAAAATAAAGTGCCATTGTGAGCGAATCAGGTAGCTGTATAAATGAATGATTGAACGGAAGTGTAAATTAACTATTTATTTTGCGATCCGGTATCAAAAAGGCTGTTTAAAAGGTTCATTAAATTTTCAATGTTACACTTAAATGAATTTGTTCCGCATATCGTTCCAATCCATCAAAGAGGAGCCAATTTTTGTGTGTTATGTATAACTAGTTACGGGATACAGTAACTGCACTACAAGAGTCAATACCTCATAATAATATGGTGTGGAATAATTGATTGGAATTTTTTAATATTTGTTTTTTACTCATTTTCATCTTAAATTTTGTAAACTGACTCTTTACCAGATGTACTCTTCACCCCTTTTGGATAGATATAACGTTTTGGTAACACCCTGTATATGTTTTATTTTTTTTATCCAGTACCCGAATTTAGAAAGAACTAGCGACATAAAAACTAATAACCATTCTAAACCAAAAAAGCGAAAATCCAAAATAGCCAATTTTCAATCAAATTAGAAAATTATTCGCTGTCTGTAGAGTTTTTGTTAAAATAACAAACATTTAAAAGAATAATGCCCTTTTCGAACGACTTGGCTTGCGTTGTTTACATGCCACTAGACTTCTTGTACCAACTTTGACAAAGATTTGATCAAACTTTTGTTTAAAAAATGTTGTGAACGTGTTTTCAAGTATATTTGGATGTTTTGAACGCAGAAACAAGTAGTATCTAAGTAGACATGTGTTGTTTGATTTTGTACGAAACATTTTGGATTCAATTTTAGAATTTAGGAGTATTTGTTTTTTGGAACACGTTGCCTTAAAATACTTGTCTGTATTTCAAGTGACGTATATGTGTGTTGTGTTGACGTGTCTCGAGAATTTAGCTGCTTATCTGAAAGTTCAGTCGTTTTGTGTTGGAACCGAAATGAAGGGAGTTTGACAGACTGCTGATATTACAAAACAATAAATCTTTTATACACGAGGCGGTGAAAGTCTCCGATGCCTGACGAATTTAGTGCAGTCTGATGGGCAAGACGATCTAAGCCCAGAATTAGGATATCTACAGTGTCTCCTTTTTGTTTTTGTTTCGACTTTCGTCCATTTCGGGCCTGTTTGTCTTGTGGTTAGTGACCCTGACTGCTATACCGGAGGTCGTGAGTTCGATTACCACCCAGGACAAATCTTTGTGTGATGAGCACGATCATTAATTGTTCTGTGTCTGGGTGTCATTTATCTATCATATGTATGTATTTAGAAATATATAAGTATGTTTATCAGTTGTCTGGTTACCATAACACAAGCTCTGCTTAGCTTGGGATCAGATAACCGCGTGTGTCCCGGAATATTATTATTATTTCAATTTGTTTATTTAGTCATAGTGTAAAAATAAGTAAATGTGTCTCATAGTAATAAAAATAGCGATTAAGAACCTTAAATGTATTCACGAGAAGACTGCCGACAAACTGTACAGCAGTTTGGCAGGTGATTTTTGTTTGTTTTACTTAAATAAATAATAAAATAAGTCTCTAACGACGCGTGCCTATGGTACGAGTCTGTAGGGCAGGAGTTGCTTGGAAGCTAAAATCATCAGGTAAAATAGCAATTTCGATGAAATAATGAAAAGTCATTGTATCCACAAGGTTGCAGGTTCGAACCCAGGCAAGTACCAATGTGGCTTTTTCAAAGTTATATGTACTTTCTTAATTATTCTAAGACACTTCTGACAAACGGTGAAGGAAAACATCGTGAGGAAACCTGGATTCCAAAATTTGGGATCTAAAATCGCCAATCCGCAGAGAGCAAGCGTGGTGATCAATGCTTGTGCCTTCTCTATGTGGGAAGAGGCCTGTGCCCAGCAGTGGGACGTTTATAGGCTGGATTATTCATGAAAAGTTGTTCTGGTCCGATCGCCTGTTACTGACCAAATGCAAATCAGCCTTAAACCCTGATAACAAGGCGACCTAGTCGAATGATGACTTAGCAACTTAATTATACAGGGACACAAGAGTCAACAGACTTTTAACCTTCATTATAATACCTTTATCGGGCACTGTTTGTTTAGGGCCTACACTGGACGATAATTACGAAATACGGACTTGAATTACGGTGCGTTCGGACGTAGTAATACGACAACCTATCGATTTAAAAACGATCTTATGCTTAGCTACTAATATGTTGGGGTCGGCTTCCAGTCTTACTGTATAATAGGAGAAATACTACATTTTACATGGAGCGACAGCCTATCTGACCTCCATAACCCATTGACTTGGAAACAAAGTATCTCACAGTAAGAGTACTTGTCACAATTGTATTAACTTAAAGACTGCCGAAAATCAAAGCAATGTTCACCCATCCATGGACCAACTGCGACCAGCGCGGTTTTACGTTTTAATATGTATGGCTAATACTTCGCCATGATTCCCTTCTAAGGTATCTATGAAAAATTCATACCCCGAAGCAACGAGTTTTTATCAGAAAACCGAATAAATTTTTTGGTTTGACCGACGCGAGTTGAAAATGAAAATATATAAAAAAGGGATACGTGAAATAATACGATTATAAAATGTACTCAGTATTGAACTTTTTACCTTCAATGACATGGTGTAACTGACACCAACTTGTAATCATATTTCATTTGACCTTTTGGAATTTTATACTCTTACTAGCTGTACCCGCGACGTTGTTCGCTTATATACCTATCATTCATCTTTATGAATAAATATTTGACTGTGATATAGAGGGCCACTAACACGAACTGCCTACTGCCGAGTAAATTTTGTCAAAAATGTTGCTGTTTGTATAAATTCTCAAAATAAAAAAGTACCATCGTCATAATTATATAATTAGCTTACCTCTAAAAATTTTAAGGATTGGTTTTGATGCTACTTTGTTTAAAAATTTTAGATTTATCTTCCAAGTCCAGAACCGTGAGAAAAAATTATAATTTTCATGGTGGCTTTCGATGTCAATGTCCAAAATATGAACTGACTCTTTCATCTTCTTTTTTATATATGTAGTATGTTTTCTCTTTTTTGCTTTACCCAGTTGGTTACAATAATTGAAGGTCAATGTTTTGGTATTGAGTCTACTGGCAGCGCCAACTCTGAGTTAAAGTGAAAGCAGCTGTCGCTCTAGGCAGTAAATGGCAAAGGGCACCCAAAAACCGAATCCATAAAAACAAATTAGTTCTCGTTCTCGTTGGTACCGTAGTCCCTAGTGAGACTACAGGGCGCGAGGTTTTGGTGCGAAACCTCGAAATTGAACAACGCCGTTAAATTGAGAGTGGATATCAGATAGGCAGTGACTGACATGAGACCCATGAAACTGAAAGAGGAGGTAGTTACAAAAAGTTGACATACGGTTTGAGAGGCGCAGTGGCAGAATTACCAAAACTGTGTTTAAAATTATTTGTTTGGAAAGATTAAGTAATAGCTGTCTAAGGGCAATCTCATTCTACCCTGATTAAAGTCAGAGGCTGTATCCTGTACAATTCGCTTAATTAAGTGTAAGGTGCAGCATAAGGTGATGGGCTTAAATACCGTACGTATATATTTTAAAATGTAGAGAATGCGATAGAAAGTTTATTTTATTTAGGGTTTTGGCCCAACCTTCCGGTAATAGGGTACAAAAACTTTATGAAATTTAAACACATAAATAAAACATCATGTACGCATAAAAACCTACATGAGAAGCAAGCTACCTTTTAAAGAATATTAAAGAGGTAGTACATACTAAAGATTGTGTGATAAAAAGATCATTGGGTTTTAGGGTAAAAGAAAATAAATAACAAATACAAAAAGATCTTGTCCATGGAATATAATATAGATGACCAATAGAAAACATTACACATTATGTTGGAAAAATAGTTTGAAAGTGGATTAAAGTTTTTAACCAACTATAAAGTGATCTATGGGGAAGCTTACGTTTTCAAGTCAGAAGCGAATGGGTAAATTTCCAGGCAAATGGCCAGGACATTTACGCCTGAATCACTTTACGGTATATGCCATGCACGTTTGTTCCTCCATGATCAGCAATGAGGAACAAACTTACCTATGGAGATTAGTAAATACAAACACTAAATAATTGTAAAATTATATATCGGTTGAGAAAAAATTCACGACTTAAAGATGTCGTTTATTGCGACTAAAAATACAACAAAATGTTACAAATATTTTTTTTACTTAAAAAAGATACGTTAGTAAAACACAAAAAGAGTTATCTCTACTGAGATTTGAACTTGGGTATCAAAAAATTCAAACTTATATAAGAAAATGGACGCATGAAAAAAAATACAAACATTAACAACCGGATTTGAACTTGCAGCAAGATCACTCATTTCCAATCGTTCAACCGCCAAGCTGTTTACTTCGATAGCTAGTCCACTAAAATATAGGTACTAATCAAATTGAAGATTGCTATGGCTACCTCAGTCTGCCATGGTTACCCTCTTGTTTATCTGTCAATAATGCCAATTTATATGTGCAGTTGAGAAAATGATTTTGGAAATTTAAAGCTCCACCCTTTATCAGCTAGATTCAATAGCACGTTTCAACATAGCTAACAACCATCTACGATTTCTTGAAAACAACCTCTCAATTTTTTACACCATTCGATTAAGTAGTTTATGTTTGATACTGTAACATAAAATCTGACCCCCGGCAAAAGAGAGTTGTAATGCAATTACTGTACTGAATTGCGTGTTGTAATATTTTACTTCTTGAACTCACTAAATTAATCATATCTTTTGATAGAGTGAACCGATTTCGATGAAACAAAAACTAAGTTATACCTCAAGTTGTGTATAATTTTTGTATATAAACATTGACTGCATTGAATTCGTAGATTTTACGTGATGTGTGCACAAACAAACAGACAAACAGACAAAAATTTTAAAAATGATGGAAATGGGTTCTGTTAGTTATCCTTTAACACGCTGGCTATTTTTTTTGTCAATTTCTTCAATGTACAAAAATTACTTTTCTACAGATTTATTATATGTATAGATTATTGTACAGAAAATGCGCAAAAATAACGTATATTTAGTCATTCGTTACGTCCTATTAATAAGCATGTTTTAAGCCTAATTTTATTTTTAAAGGAAAATAATGCCCAGGTGGAGGTGGCAGGACGACCTACAGTCGTACTGCGAGGGTTGGTTCGAGGTGGCTCGAGTAAGAGAAATATGGAAAGATTTAGGGGAGGCCTTTGCCCAGCAGTGGGACAACGTAAGCTAGTAAAAAAAAAAGGAAAATAGGAACTCTTAGGATCACTCGGTTGTCCCTCCGTCTATCTGTTCGTCTGTCTAGAAACTCCCCTATTTGTAAAAAGGAACCTTTTTTAAGAATAACCCATCAAGACTTATTTGTAGTCCCTTTGTAAAAGTCAGTTATCCCTTGAAAGGGGCCACGGCCAATAACAGTCAATGTGTATTACTGTAAGTGGCTAAGTTAGTAAGATAAGGCGCTCGTTTCGGCTCTGCGTCTGCACAATGAAAATAATGATTTGCGAATGACAATCTTATTGCATTGATATAAAGTTTAAGATCACGTGGCAGGCTTGCGGTAGACACGTGTCCATAGTATGTGTCGATACTTGCGCGCAAATTTTTTATCGTTGATGTTTCGTTGAAGCGGTAGATTTAAGCAGCATTTAAAAAATACATTAGTTAAATCAGACCTGGCTGTTAAAACAATAATCTTGTATATAAATCGTGTGTGTCAGTCGCGTTCAGTTTTATGTTAAAAACTGAACTACATCTAACGATAAGTTTTACTTAAAATTTTACATAGTTTTATTGAAATTTGTTGCTTCATTTATTCACAGCAGATTTATTTTATGAACAGGATGCACAACTTAATTAATTGGAAATGTTACATAAAACTTTGCTGGCACGACACTACATAAATACGTTTTTCAATACTTCCAGAAAGTTCAACATGAATTTTACGGTCCATAAAATAACGTTGAAAATATTTTCTTTAATGCTGTTTTTTTGAACAATCAAAAGATATCAGGGGTGTTCGCTTGAAAATATATTTTTAATTTTCTGTATAATAAAAACATTAAAATTGATTTACTTATAAAATATATTTAATAATAAATCTTATATATAACGACTTTCGTGGTCGAGTGGCGTACGCACCGGTTTTCATGGTGTCGCTAGCTCTGAGGTCCCGGGTTCGATCCCCGGACGGGTCAATGTAGAAACTCACTTTTCTACATTGCCTCGGGTCTGGGTGTTTGTGGTACCTTCGTTGTTTCTGAATTCCATAACACAAGTGCTAAATAGCTACTTACTTTGGGTTCAGAGCAATGTATGTGATGTTGTCCGCATTTATTTATTTATTTATAAATATATATAAAATTCTCGTGTCACAATGTTAGTTACCATACTCCTCCGAAACGGCTTGACCGATTTTAATGAAATTTTATATGCATATTCAGTAGGTCTGAGAATCGGCTACTATCTATTTTTTATACCCCTTAGTGGTAGTAGGTAGGTAGTAGGCAGGTAGGTAGTAGGCAGGTGCTAGGTAGAAAAAATTACTAATGTAAATTTCTAGAAATACTATAAAAATACAGGTATGTTTACTTGATGGTTGTAGGTTTAGAAACACACACATGTACACGGACTCTTAAGGTATAAGCACCCGTAACAACTCGGGAAGGGATGGTCACCGTATCGCCTTTTGCGTCGCCGCCGCGCCGATGACTAGGCGTCAACCGAGACGAAGCTATTACGATACCTTTCAGATTAGTGTGCGATACAGTAAGGAGTAAGGAGCTAATCTATGTAATTATAATAAATCTGTAGAAGTGAAAATTCTGTACTTTGAAAATATCAGAAAAATAAACGGCGGGGGTGTTACTAGACCGACACCGAACCCAAAAGTGTGAAAAAAAAAATTTTTGTCTGTCTGTCTGTCTGTTTGTTCAGGTATCACGCAAAAACTACCTATTCGATTACGATGAAACTTGGTATAATTATTCTTTATTACCCTGGGCACCACACTGGGTAGTTTTTATCCCGGAAAAGTATAAACAATAAAAAACAAACTTAATTTTGCGGTTAGAAACTCATGGATAAGTTTCGTTATCCACGCGAACGAAGTCGCAGGCACAGCTAGTATAATAATAATAATATTCCGGGACAACTCACACACGGTTATCTGATCCCAAGCTAAGCAGAGCTTGTGTTATGGTAACCAGACAACTGATAAACATACTTTTATATTTCTAAATACATAATTATAGATAAATTACACCCAGACAAAGAACAAATGATCGTGCTCATCACACAAAAATTTGTCCTGGGCATCGAACCCACGATCTCCGGCATAGCAGTCAGGGTCACTAACCACTAGACCAACAGGCTCGCCAATAGTACTAAACAACTACAGTTGATTTGATACATGTGTTGTGCCCTTAATCCTTTATTTCCCGTCACACAATAAGTACACTGTAACTGTAATCCAACCTTATTACTGGTATAGTGGGATTCAAACTTGATGGCGGCTCTGAACACGAGGCAAGTCGCTGCGCAGTAACGAACTACGCCGGCGGGGGTGCGGGGCGAGGTACTGCGCTAAGTGTAGCACTTCACAGCCGCCAAGAAGTTTGATTCGCACTATATCCTTTATTTCATTTTCGCAAGATGGCCGCCGTTTATGACGACGACAACAGTTATTATTATTAGACCTAAAATGTCACTTAAATAATGTAGTGATAGGTTTGATGAGATGATTTCCTTGTTAAAGCAAAATCAACTGATGTGCGCACTTTATTAGGTTTATTTTTAATTGTCAATGTGTTTATCAGTTGGACAATATGTGTCGCGGATTTTTAGGTTTTGCTTAATTAAGTCTCAATATACGTTATAGACAAAAAATAACGACTCTGTTTAGATATCGCAAAACGAACATAAAAAAAATAAAACATTCAGTTAAGAACCTCCTCCTTTTGAAAGGATTAAACTTTGAGTCTAAGTTAAAAGGATTTCAGTGGTTGTATTACAACTCATTGAATTTCTTTAAACTTCACACAACTTTTCGGGAACAAGATCTTGCCAAACACCACGTTGGGCGTCAATAAATTTAGCGTATAATACTGTGCAGGATACACATTTGCTATCACTGGGTTGGTGTAGAAATAAAATCACTGGGCTTCAATCTTGATGAGGTTTATTGTTCTGGAGATCTTTCTTCTATTAAGGCTGCTCGCTGACTGTGCCGGTACCGAAAACCGCCTCGATATTTATACAATTTTTGGGCTTAAAATGTAGGGCCTCTAATTGGTCGACATTTGTCGACCAATCAGAGCGCCGGATTTAAAATCAATCAGAAAAGGGGCGGTTCCGGCACAGTTACCTTAACTACGGCGAAACTTTACCGTGACGAGAGCCACGTTACAATTTCTATTAAAAACATGCTATAAAACTATTAATAATATATCTTAATATTAATTAACAAATAAAATTTAAACATATTCTTAACTAAGCATTAAAGACATCTACTATAAAACACTATTACTGTATATCTTGTCCCGCACTCTATCTATTATTGAACACTATAACTGTTTATCTTGTCCCGCACATCACTCCCGCCGTGCGACTGCGTCGCATCTCGTTCCGGTGCGGGCACGTCGTCCGTAGGTAGTGGCAGGATCACCAGCTTCCTCACCGGCCGGCGCAGGACACCTCCCTTGGTCTGCACGTCCACTGTCCGCACGATGCTGTCGGGGCCAGGATACACAGCGATGACTCGTCCTCGTATCCACACGTTGCGGGGCAGGTTTGGGTCGACGATCTGCACGAGGTCATTTACCTTGACTTCTTGACCTCGCCCGTGGGGCTCCCGCCGGTGTTGGAGCTCGGGTAGGTACTCCTTTACCCAGCGGAGCCAGAAAACGTCGGCGAGCCTCTGTGCAGCTCGCCAGCTTGACCGGGAGATGGTGTCTTGTTCGGAGAATGTGCCGGGCTGTGGCACGCGCCCAGGACCTCCCAGCAAAAAGTGATTGGGAGTCAGGGCCTCTGGATCTTCTGCGCTGACGGAGACGTGGGTCAGCGGGCGACTGTTTACGGTGTACTCTACCTCAGCTAGTAGAGTTGCGAGGACTTCCTCGGTGGGGTGGCGCTCGTGCAGTGTTGCTGCGAGTGCGGTCTTTACGGAGCGCACCATACGCTCCCAGGCGCCACCCATGAACGGAGCTCCAGGCGGGATATAACGCCAAGAGATGGTTCTCTTTGCTGCCTCTTCCGCTGTTGCCGTGTCGATTGCTTGTCGAAGTTCCTTGTCGGCGGCTTTCAAGTTGGTGCCGTTGTCCGACCAAATTTCAGCCGGGCAGCCACGTCGTGCGATCATACGTCGGACCGCCATTACCGCTGAGTCGGCGCTTAGTGAGCCGGCGACTTCTAGGTGGATGGCTCGCGTTGTGAGACACGTGAAGATGGCCACGTATCTCTTCTGTCTAGTGCGTCCGACGGTCACTGAGAGAGGCCCGAAGTAGTCGACACCGGTGAAAGTGAAGGGTCGCTTGTGATGTGCTAGGCGACACGCTGGCAGATCCCCGGTTCTTGGATGCGGCGGCGCTTGAGTCTTCATGCGGCAGAAGAGGCACTGTCGAAGGATCGTGCGCGTTATAGGGCGCACTCTTAGTACCCAGTACTGTTGTCGACACTCGTTGATCGTTGCCTCGACGCCGGCGTGATGGAGCTGCCGATGTACTGCTCGTATCCATAGCTTCACCGTTGGATGATCCCCGTCGACGACTAGCGGGCTCTTGACATTTTCTTGTATGTCTTGGGCTGCTCGGATACGGCTCCGAAGTCGGATTGAGCCGTTGATTGATTCGACGCTGAGTTGTTGAAGACGACTCTCCTTAGCAATCGGCTTCCCGCTATTCAAATTTTCTATCTCTTCTGTGAAGGCTTCTTCTTGTGAAGATCGCATCAACAGCTCTTCCGCTTTCTTGAGGAGCTCGGCTGTGACTGGAAGTAGGTGGAGTGTCGATCTTCTCCTCGCTGTAGGCGCCTGCTGTTTTGCTACTGTTGGCTTATTCTTCTTCCATGCGGGATCCGTCTCCTTATTCTTTTTTGTTCGTCGGTAGTTGACCTTCTGGGTGGTGGCTCTGCAGAGGTTGACAAACTGCAGAACGCGTGCTGTCGCGTACCGGAGACGGTCCCAATTGGAGAATTTCGCTGGATCCGGCAGACCCTCAGCCAGCTTTAGTCTTCTCTTGTTCGTTATGTGATGCGTCTTCTCTTCGTCAGAAAGTCCTTCTGTTGTGGTCTTCACAGATTCTATTGGCCATGAGTCTTCTGTCAGGTAAAGAAAATCAGGTCCTTTGTACCATCGATGATTTCTGTCGAAGGCGGTTGGTACATCTCGTGTTGCGTCGTCAGCAACATTCTGCTTCGTCGGAACCCAGCGCCAGTCGTTGACCTTGGAGCTCTCCTCTATTGCTGCTAGACGGTGAGCCACGTATGGTTTGTAAGAACGTGACCCTGTCCTTATCCAGGTGAGTACTGTCTTGCTATCGGTCCAGAACACCTTTCTGTCAGGTTTTCTTTCGTGTTCTTCAATGACTGTGTCTGCGAGCCTGGTTCCCATAACTGCTGCTTGTAGCTCTAGTCTTGGTATGCTTGTCAACTTGAGCGGAGCCACCTTTGCCTTGGCAATGATGAGTGATAAGCCCACTTCACCTTCTAAAGTCACTGCCCTCCAGAACAGGACCGCTGAGTAGGCTGATTCGCTGGCGTCGCTGAAGACGTGAAGTTCGAGGGATGCGGCGTCGCTGTAATATAAATATTGCCGCGGGATTGCTACGTCGTGGAGACTTTTCAAGTGTCCTATCCACGACTCCCACTGCTCCGCCAAGTCTTCGTCAATGCGGTCGTCCCACTCTGTCCCTCGGCGCCAAACCTCTTGGAGTAACTGTTTCGCTCTGATGGTGACAGGCGAGGCGAATCCTAGCGGATCGAAGAGCGACATAACGATGCGCAAAGCTTCTCTCTTCGTTGGCTGCTTTCCTTCGATTAATGTTGAAGGTATTCTTGTTAGGTTGAGGTTGAACGTCAGCTCGTCTGAGTTTATCTTCCAGATGACACCCAGTACCCGTTCAGTTTGTTCTTCTGTTTTGTATAGCTCTTCTGTACGGTGTTCTTCTCCCAGTGCTTCTAGGAGTGACGCTGAGTTAGATTTCCACTGTTTCAGTTCGAAGCTGGCCTTCTTGTGTACTTCGCGCACACTCGTTGTTACGTTTACTGCTTCCTCTAGGTTTCTGAAGCTATCCAGATAGTCGTCGACGTAGTGCTTGTTTATGATGGCTGCTGCGGCTTCCGGATGAGTATCTTCGTGTTGCTTGGCGTTCAAGTTCTTAACGTAGATTGCTGTAGACGGTGAACTCGATGCCCCGAATATTAGCGAAGTCATTCTGTATTCTTCTGGAGGTCGGCTGTCGCGGCGATCCCCGCGCCACAAGTATCGCAGTGCATCTCTGTCTTCAATGCGTAACTTTACTTGCATGAACATCTCCTTGATGTCTGCTGTGACCCCGATGAGATGCTGTCGGAAGCGCATGACGACACCTGGCAGTGATTGAAGCAGATCCGGACCTTTGAGGAGCATGTCGTTAAGAGCCACTCCTCTTGTCCTGGCGGCGGCGTCATGCACAACACGTAGCTTGTCCGGCTTCATGGGGTTGATGACTGCGAAATGCGGCAAGTACCACGTTTTCTCAGGAGTCTTTTGTGGCGGCGCGGGCTCGGCGTAGCCCTTTTCTATAAGAGCTTCCATCTGTTCTACGTACTTCTTCTTGAGGGTTGGGTCGCGATCGATCTTCTTTTCAATGTTGAAGAGCCTCTTCAGTGAGTTTTCATAATTGTCTGGGAACTTGATGTCTTCCTTCTTCCAGAGGAGGCCGGTCTGGTATCTTGATTCATCGATCTTCTCGGTTTTTTGTTCAAGTATTCGAAGTGCCTTCTCTTCTGGATCAGTTTTCGGTCTCTTCGGGTTTATGCAGAGGGCGTCCATCTCGAAGTATCTCTTCACCAGGTCCTCGAGGTCATCTTCAGCTTCCTTCATGTGCGACACGAAGTCTATCTTTAGACCGAAGGAGTTCGTTTGGCTTCCGTGGAGTACCCATCCGAGCGGCGTGAGAGATGCCACTGGACGGTTCCTGTTCCCCTTCCTGGTCTCTGTAGTAAGCAGGAGATGCCAGTTATCTTGACCGATGAGGATACGTGGCTTCGCGTTGGAGTATGTGAGATGTCCCTTGATGTCCGATAGGTGTGGACATCCTTCTACTAATTCTCGTGGAACCCGTTGAGAAGAGACTTGTAAGTTCTTCACTGTTCTTGCTTGAATTTGCTCTTCACGTTCGTTGACCCCTTTAAGCCCGATGGTCACTCTTCTTGATGCTGATTCTGCTGTCTTCAACTCATTGATAGTTTCTATCTTTAGTGGATCTACGGGTCCTGTAGCTCCGATGCTCGCAGCGACGTCGTCGTCGACAAGCGTGACCGTTGATCCGTCGTCCATCAATGCGAATGTGTTGACTGTACCCTTTGGCCCCTTCACCTGGACCGGCAGGATCTTCAAATATGATTGTTTCTTTATTGTCCACGTCGAATTGATTATCTCTGTTGTTTCGTCGTTTTCTGTCTTCTCAGCCTTTTCTATCTTCTTTTCATAGTGAAGCAGCTTGTGGTGCGTGTACTTGCAACTGTTGATACCGCACGGCTTAGCTCGGCAGTTGTGAGTCTTGCTCCTATATCGTAGGCATCTGAAGCAGAGGCGTTTGGACTTCGCAGCATCCCATCTCGAATTGGCATCCATTTTCTTAAATGTGTCGCACTCCGTCGCGTTGGTGTGGCTTGTCTCGTCACACACGAAGCACTTCGGCGTGTAGCTCTTTTCGGTGACATTAACATTGGTGACCCGCTGAGTTCTCTTTTGTGGTGCGGCTGTAGCTGGCGCTGCCACCTGTTCAGGTAGCGCATAGGGCCCGCACAGTTCAGCTTCCCTCTTAAAGAATTTCTCCAGCTTGACGAGACAAGGGTCTTCTTTGGGCTGCGTAGCTGAATAGTCATAATAGCGGTACCGGAGCGTCGGCGTCAGCTTGTCCACCAATGTTTTTCCTAATTCGGGGTTGTACATATAGTTGTAGCAACCCAGCGTTTTCAGTGTCGCTACGACGTTGGAGATCTTCGTGGCGAATACACATATGTCCCGAGGTGACTCGGAGAGGCGTGGCAAACTTCGCAGAGTTTCCATCTCCATCATGGCGATCGCCTCTGGTCTTCCGAATCTGGATTCCAAAGTTTTCATCACTTCTGTAGGGTGCGTGTTAGTAATGAGTAGCCCTTCAACTGCTTCTTTGGCCTTTCCCTTTAGATTTCTTCTCAATCTGTTGATATTCTCGACGACGCTGAATGACGGTTCAGATTCGTAGTAGGCGGCGCGGAAGGGTAACCACTCCTGATGCGATCCACTGAAGAAAGGTAACTCTATAAATTTAGGTCGCTGGGCGGCGCTGACAGCCCTAGTGATGGCTTCAGCTAGGAGGGCTAGTTCCCCTTGACCTCCCGCCGGTGTTCGATGAACCTCTTCTTGTTTCGGTGCTTCTCTGTGGACGATCGTCGGCTCCGGTGGAGGGCAGTGAGGCTCGTTGGCGATAGCTAAGATGGGGTGAGATACCTGGTTATCCAACCAGTTGTCCACGCGGGCATTGACTTCTGAGTAGAGGGAGGTTTCATCTCCTTCCTCTTCTATGTCGGTGTCCTCCGTATCTAGCGCGGCTAGGCGTGCAGCAGCTAGTTCAACTTGGAGGCGGAGCAAATCTTCCTTAGCTTTGGCGATTTTCTTTATCTTTGTTCTGCTATGCGTCGATTCCCCCTCTCCCCCCTTCTTGCTAGGAGGGCGGAGGAGCTGTGGGCCGGTTGGTTTCGACGGACCGGCTTTCTTGACAACTCGTTTCACTGTCGAGGCGTCAGTATCACGGCGTTTTTCTCTTGAAGTGACAGCTGCGGGCGGCTTCATCAGCTTCTTCGATTTCGCACCTGCGGTGAGCGTCGTCGTAGCGGAGGGGGCGACTGAAGGTGCGACGACGTCAGCAGGGTGCGAGGCGGAGGGCTCGCTAGCGGCGGAGAGGGCGGGCGCAGTGGCTGCCGGCGCGGCGATTGCGCTGGCGGCTGAGGCGGCGGTCGCGGCGGTCGAGGCGGTGGTGACGGAAGTCACGGTGGTTGGGTCGGTCGTCGCGGAGGTGTAGGTCTGTTCGGAACTCTCCGTGGCAGTCGTCCCTGTCTGTGTCGATTCTGATGTGGCTTCCGTACTGGTACCGGTCGCAGAGGTCTCTGGAGTGGCCTCAGACGATGACGGCTTCTGTATATTCGACGGCTTGCGGCCCCTTCCCTCGGAGCGCGTAACGGGCATGACGTCGGCTGATCTTCGAAGTCGATGACACTAAAACGTTCTTCAAGTTTCTTCCCAGTAACACTATCTTCAGGCACTATTCCACACAATATCCGGCTCGAAGGACCATTAAATGTGCAGGATACACATTTGCTATCACTGGGTTGGTGTAGAAATAAAATCACTGGGCTTCAATCTTGATGAGGTTTATTGTTCTGGAGATCTTTCTTCTATTAAGGCTGCTCGCTGACTGTGCCGGTACCGAAAACCGCCTCGATATTTATACAATTTTTGGGCTTAAAATGTAGGGCCTCTAATTGGTCGACATTTGTCGACCAATCAGAGCGCCGGATTTAAAATCAATCAGAAAAGGGGCGGTTCCGGCACAGTTACCTTAACTACGGCGAAACTTTACCGTGACGAGAGCCACGTTACAATTTCTATTAAAAACATGCTATAAAACTATTAATAATATATCTTAATATTAATTAACAAATAAAATTTAAACATATTCTTAACTAAGCATTAAAGACATCTACTATAAAACACTATTACTGTATATCTTGTCCCGCACTCTATCTATTATTGAACACTATAACTGTTTATCTTGTCCCGCACAAATACCTTTCTTGTTTATTGTTTTGACTCCGTTCAAAAGTTGAATTGTAAATAATAATAAATTTCCGGGTTTATCCGTAACAAAGCCGTATAGAAATCATTTACACCATTGTTCTTGGATGTTTTATATTTGTTATTTGCGAGTTCTTTTTGATGATTTAACATTTCCTGATTTATTTGGGTTCCGTATCTCAAAACGTAACCTTTAAAGGTTGTCTGTATGTCCGTCTGCGTTAACCAATTAGCTTTGAAACTCCTCGACCAATTTAATTCTTTGGAACATATAGTGTTTGGTGGCAACACCTAGTCCATAATAATTTTGTGAAATGTGTGTAACTTCTGTTTCTTAAGCAAATATATCAAAACTATATACTTTAATTTACAGTCTTAAGTAAAGATTTTGAAAGAACATTTTAAGCCAAAAGAAAAATAAACATTTCTCAGTAAATCTCTATAAAACCTGCACCTTATCTTTTCAGTATAAAACGACGCCATCTTTCTTTTCCAGCTATCGTGCAACGAGTACAAACTAAGGTAATTTGTTGAGTTTATCTCACACCAACTTACAAATTATTTTCTGCCCTTTTTTGTTGTTTTTTTACACCTTTTTTGTGTATATGAATGAGTCTTATAATTGATTACATATAAATGTAAAAAACTGGCCAAGTGCGAGTCGGACTCGCGCACAAAGGGTTCCGTATCACCGTCGTATGAGAGCCCCCCTTAAATATTCATTTTATGTGGTTTTTAGTATTTGTTTTTATAGCGGCAACGGAAATACATCATTTGTGAAAATTTCAGCTTTCTAGCTATCACGGTTTATGAGATACAGCCTGGAGACAGACAGATGGACAGACCGACAGCGGAGTCTTAGTAATAGGGTCCCGTTTTACCCTTTGGGTACAGAACCCTAAAAAGAAACCGACTTCAATGAAATTTAAGCAGACCGCTGAAGCATTAAGTTAGTGACGAAATAAGACATTGATCCTTATAGTGAGGTGACACGTTTGTTGAGATTTTTAGTGTCAAAAAAAAAAAACGAAAATAAAATAATTTATATTAATACAATATTTTGAGCTGAATTTTTTCTAAACTGACTCTATACCAGGTGTACTCTTCACCCCTTTTGGGTACATATACCCCTTCGGTAACACCCTGTATAAATTCCTGTCTTGAAGCAACATGTTTATTTGTACCGCACAAGTAGAAATGTTTTTCTTTGTACCTTAATTATGAATTGTCACGATATTTTTCTTTCGTAAATAAAATAACATGCAGTGAAGGACAAAGCAAATGCTAGTGAACTTTATTACTCGTCATAAACGCAGCATAGAATGTTGTTTATTTAAAACAAAGGTTTAACCTTTTGTGAGTAAAGTCGGATGCATGTCTTTGGTAACGACGAATTCATACCAATCAATCTGCCTAGCGATTTCCCAAGCTTTGTTGGGATTGGCTTCCAGTCTTACCGGATTCAGCTGAATACCACATTTTACATGGCGCAACTGCCAATCGGACCTCCACAACCCATTTTACTAGGTAATACAGTTATCCAGTAAATTGGGTCAGTAAATGATGAATCCATACAAATAATGTTTAATTGCCTCCTTGGTCTAGGAAATAGTCTAGTCATGAGGGCTCGGGGTTCGAATCCCGAGTCGCACTAAATGAAGCGATAATTTTCAGTTTAAAATACGAAATACAGCAGCAGGAAGTTAGGGGGTAGTAACACTTCTTTTCTCTTCTTCTTCTTCTTAGTGTGTCGATAAATGGCAATATTAGATTTTCCCGGACCAGTACTCAGCTACGCGAATAGCATTATCTGTAGCATTGTACAGGTCCTCGCGTGTGCAGGTGGTAGGACACGATGGGCAGCTCAGCAAGTGAGCCATGGTTTGGGGAGAGATACCACACTCACAAGTCTCGTGTGCGCTGTTACCCCACCGGTACATATTCTTTTCTCTAAGTTTAAGCTAATTAGTAGTTTCGGAGAAAAGCGTTAATAACATACATAAACACAAACATAATTTAATTTTATTCGGGAGCAATAATCTCATGAATATATCGCAGTTCTGATAGTTTTACATACATTATATCAAGTTGATGACTGTCATTATTAGGGTAGTTAGATAATCGAACTTTCTTCTTTAAAAAAAGTAGTTTTTAAAGCCTAAGTGTTACCATTGATGTTTGGTTGATTGTACCTCAGAAATTCCTGAGCGAAACGATCACGCGATCTTCACAACAAAGGGAAGTCCTTTGATGTAACATGAATTGTATGACATACATAATTGATTTCCCAAGAGCTTAGAATATTTGAGGAAAGTTGGGAAAAAGTTTTTTTTTTGTCTTGTAGGGTTTGCCCGCGGCTTTCCTCGTGACGATAACAGTTTTCCCGGAAAAAAAAAACTGTTAGCTTATGTCCTTTTTTGGGCGTCAAGCTTATACCATTCCAAGTTCCATAAAAATCGGACTATAAATAGGGATGATGACTAATTTTTATTTTTATGTCCATCTTTTAGATAAGAAAAAAATATTACACACGTATTTTTTGTTTAGTCCCGTAAACAAAGAATTACGAAGATACAGCGAGTACAATTCTTGCGTGACGTCACGTTTGAGTACAAATTGTACCTAGCCGTGACGTCACCAGCCCCCACTCCTGAACTTTACAGCGGTTTATCTTCGTATTTTATAATTTATTTGAGAAAAGAAAAAATATGTGTCTATTATATTTTGATTATCTAAATGGCGGACTAAATAAATTTTGACTTTTCATACCTAGTCATCTAACCTATTCGGCCGCTGAGAGAATGCGTTCCTGACACAATAATATGTTAGTTTTTCTTGATTTGTAGATATATATATATAATCACGCCTCTTTCCCTTGTTGGGGTAGGCAGAGACCACTTCTTTCCACTTGCAACGATCCTTATACACTTGTTTCGCTTTGTCCACTTTCATTATTTCCTTCATACATGCTCTTTGGTTTAGGGTACTCTTGACTAGGCCTTTTTTCATTCACACTCGCCTTATACACTTTTTTCGTCAATCGTCCTTCATTAATTTTCTCGACACGGCTAAACCATCTCAGCAAACCTTTCTTGATTTGTATGGGGAAATAAAAAATAATTATTTAAGTCTTTAATAAACAAATTTTAATGATTGGTTTCTCTAATAAATTTAATGATCTTTACACATCACCAACCAATTTCCCAATATACAAAAATAATTACAAAACATTAACAAGAAAACCATAAAATTTATGTAAATCATAAACTAATTCTAATTATCTTTCAACTTGAAGAAATAGACAAAGTATGACGCATTCTCAGTTAATTTAAATTACTTTAACAGCAAAGTAATTAAAAATAATCTCTTTAAAACCTATATGACTGCTACCAACGTTTGCGCACGTACGATAATGATAAAGTTTGCTTAATGAGTAGGCTTTGTCACGATTGTGAAACGTGGTGAAAAACAAATATAGATAACCTATCCATTTGTTTTTGGTTATCCGGGATAAGAATTTTCATTATTTGTGGCATATTTGACGACCTCCGTGGTCGAGTGGCGTACGCACCGGTTTTCAAGGTGTCGCCAGCTCTGAGGTCCCGGGTTCGATCCCCGGACGGGTCAATGTAGAAAAACACTTTTCTACATTGTCCCGGGTCTGGGTGTTTGTGGTACCTTCGTTGTTTCTGAATTCCATAACACAAGTGCTTTAGCTACTTACGTTGGGTTCAGAGCAATGTATGTGATGTTGTCCGCATTTATTATTTATTATTATTTATATTTAGGACAGCTTTTTCTAATAGTTTTTTGTGCTATTGACCTAAGGCAGACTAACTAGACGGAGTCTGTAAAACAAATTTTATATATTTTTAAATACATACATTCTATAGATAAAATACTCCACACAGAACAAATGGTCAAGATCATCACATAAAGATTTGTTCTGGATTGAAAATAGAACCCATGTCGTTCGATTTACGAGTCAAGGTCACTAACCACTAGACCAACAAGCCAGTATTTTAAATACAGCAGTGAACTTTATAGTAATATCAGGGTAAAAGAAGAAACAGATAAAAAAAACCTAGCTATACCATTGCCATTTCGTAATATTCCTTAGGTCAAACTGATCAAATGCAACGTAGCTACATCTTATGCGAAATTATAGCCAATTGAAAACACGGATGGACTTCCTTTCATCTCAATTGATGTCTGGAATATACCAAGAGATGCACTTAAAAATAAGTATAACGTTTCTACTCTATTCCAGACACAATTTTGTTCTAACTTACCTTTTCTTTAACGTAGGTACTCTAAGAGGTCTCAGGTGTATTTTCTTTTGTTACTCGACCTTCCAAGAATTGGGATCTGAAATAGCCAATCCGCGCGTGAGCAAGCGTGGTGATCAATGCTCGTGCCTTCTCTATATGGGAAGAGGCCTGTGCTCTGCAGTGGGATGTTTATAGGCTGGTATTACCCGACATCGGTAAAGCCCAAAAGGGGGGTTATGTATTTGATCTGTATATTTGTATATACATGTATCCAGGCACTATCAAAACACATTTACAGGTTAACAGGCATTGACAAATTTGCAAACATGTAACTTGTTTGTCAAGGTAGTTATCAAATTAACACAATGAATAAACATTAAAGTGCTAATATTAAGGTTAAAAACAAAACCCGGTAAACATTTCCAACAAGGTGTAAATTATAACTATGTGTTTAGTAAGTAGTACTTAAACAATTTAACCCAATTGACAATAATTTAAGTAACGTGAAACTATGAGGTTGACATTGAAAACAAAATTAAATCTTAGACCAAAATGAGGTCGTGGTGGCGCGGCGTAGCGGTTGAATCGACAGAATTGCATGCAGGTTTGCAGGTTCGAACCCATTTCCTGTACCAAAGGAATGTTCAAAGTTATAATTATGTATATATCTTATATAAACGAATAAAACTAACACGCGTCAAAAAACTCATCGTCATCCTTGTCAATGGCGGGAAACGTGCCCAGAAGGCTGGCAGCATTGCCACGTTGAATGGCTATGATGGCCGATTCTCTGTGCAAGGAACAAACCAGCTCTCTGATCACGAGTAGAGTCTACCAAACGTTTTGACAGTTCTAAGATTTAATTTTAGTATAGTTGTAAGTGCTTGTTCTTGTATTATATTGAATGGTTACATAATAAAAAAAAATGTATATAATTATCTATATTTCTGCGTTGTGGATGAATTTTTTGATGTCTTATTTGATTTTGGTTTTTATTTAGTTTATAGTTCCAATTTTTTTTAAGTATTTGTAAATAAGAGCACTTCCTAAACATAATAAATATATATTTTTTTCTTAATTATTGAAGTTAAAACAACTATTATGCCTAAATTGTTTGCTTTTTTTTTACTTTGTCACCTAAAGACCTATACATAGTAGTATTCAAATACTTACTAACTGAACAACACTATAAACAAGACTTATATTAAACAAACTGAACATCAAACATCCACCCACACGTAACATTTAATTCCGTCAAAATTGACATTAATTTATCTTCATTATAATTAATTAATACACTAATTGACAGATATAAATCAAATTATACCAAGCGATAGCACTCAAACAATTACACGGCCTCAAAATGATGGAAGGCGTTAAATTGATAGGTATGATAGACGTGTCTTTTCCTATCTCACAGAATAGAGGAACTACAGAGTGCACCTATTAAGGTATGAACCGTGAGCACTAGTATGAACAAGCTTTGTCGTAAAAATAGTATCAAAACAAAGCGCGCTTTTACTAAAACTATCTGAAAACCTGATGTGATCCTAATGATAAACCATTGATATTTCCGCATAAACGATATATTATGATCTTCGCATAGACCTCTATCGTTGCATAAAATAACTTAAATCAGTAAACGAAACTACTACATACAGCCAAAAATGAGCTTCCTCTCGGCGCTGGGCTTTTAGTGATACTCGCACTCTATAGGTTTAACTTGTATAAACTCCATGTTTCCTATTTATTCAGAAGGATCCGTTGAAACTGGTGTAATTAGCGTTATGGTGTTAATTATAATTATTTCATGTACTTTGTATGTAGATTTAAGTTCTTGGTACTATTTTAAGATATACCTACGTAGGCCTTTTGGTGTAAACAAGAATGTGATTTGAAGATCACACGTTTATTGTCATGTCATTGTATTCTGGGTATATTTAAATAGAGACTTTACAGATTTTTGTGCTCTTAAATCTTGGAAAAAGAAAACTGACACACATGTATGTATCTGAACAAAAATCCTATTTGTGATACATAATATTTAGGCGCACATGAACTGGTCGAGCAATTAGTTATTATCCAACATACTCGTACATAGACTGCTTGAGCAGTCAAACCCTCCCGTAAGTTACGAGCGCCTCCCATCCGCTTGTCTTTTATTTATCAACCGCTCGAAGCAGTTGAACTGCTTCAAGCATTCTGTGCAAAAGCAGTCTTAAGAAACGAAACACGTAAAAACTGTCAACATAATATAGTAAATAAATAAAGTAATTAATATTAAATAAGCTCTCAGACAATCTGTCGGAAAAAATACTATACTAAGATTATTTTTAAATATTTATTTTTAGATACAAGCCTTGCCTTGTAAAGGTCACAAGCGGCAGGTTAGATAACAAGGCATTAGTAAGATGCTATGTCTTTGTAAGGTTCTGGTATGTTGCCAACATGCTCCTAAATGTTAAATATCTATAGGTATATAATGTTTTATATTTAGGCGGATTCTTCTTTGAAGTAGAATTTAGTAGGGCTTTTAATGAAATTTACACTTTTAATACATACAGATTCATATTTTGTCATACTTTTATTACAAATGTGAACGTAAGAGCGGTTTCGCACTATGTCCGATCCGAATCCGATCCGAACCCGTAAAAATATTCAATATAGAAATCACGGACCGAATTCACGGATCTAGTGCGTAAATTACCATAGAAATACCATAGTTCTACGGCTACTACGGAACATATTTTCACGGGTCCAGATCAGATTCGGATCGGACGTAGTGAGAAACCGCTCTAAGGCTGTCCGTTACGTTTTCACGGTTTCATTATCCATAGCAAGTTTTATTAAACCGCTGAACCGATCTGTATGAATCTTAGTAATGGTTAAGCTTATATCCCAAATAAGTAGGAAAAGAAAAGTAAAGAAGGCGTATTATACGGTTAAGGACTACGTAGAGGATAAGCGCGCGTGGAATTAGATCATCTGCATATGTGGCCTCCCTGGCGGTCTGCTAATTTTCTTGTTTTAGCTTATTTACTACAGTTAGCTGCCCCCATAGCCTCTATATAAAGAAGGCTCTTGACATGCCTTGACATTCCTGTTAGGGATTTTATTAGGACTACATATTGATTGTATGTAAAGTATATTTTTATTATTTCTATAATTTCTTTAGATTTGTCTTTTCCTTATATGTTTGTCCCTTGTAAATGTGACGACAATGTAAATCTAGCTGAACGTTCGATTCTATTTTCTTCCATTTTGGATGTCTTAGTTTACATTAATCTAAACATTCTGCTGTTTACGTTGTTGTCGCATATCTTAAAATCAATGTAATCTTAACATCGATGTTAACCTTTTTTTTAAAAGAGTAACCTATAGAGTTTCTTGCCGGCTCTTCTCTATAGGAAGGACACTTTGGAACCGAGCAACTAGAGTCAGTAGTTTTTAACGTACCTAACGTTTCTTAAGCGCCTTTTTTTTGGTTTATAAGAAATAAAAATATTTTGATTTTGATTTTGTAGTACATAGACTTTTATTTTCCGCGATAACTGACAGCAAAACTGGTTGGCAAAATAATGTTTGAAAATGCACTATACAATATATATATAAATATATACAGCAAACGTCAAAAACCGTAAATCAAAATCAGCAAAGCCGTTTCACTTTCGAAAACCCAACATTAACCAAAACGAAACGCCAGTAACCAACTAAACGTTGTTTATGTTCCATTTCAACTAACTCTGTATAAATTCGAGTAGGTAATGTGATTTGGAACAATTAATGAGTACAGTCACGAGCAAGAATATATACAATATGCAATTTTTAATTGATTTTCTCTTTAATTCTAGGTTGGCATCGTAAAACAAGTGATGAAGATTTTTTTTTAAACAGTTCCTTAGTCAGATATATATCGATGGATCCCATGTATAAGGGCCAGACTGCAAAATCACAAATTTATATTTTACTACATTTTGACCCTTCTACGTAAGTTTCGGTCTGAATTTATTTTACGCGAAACTACGTATAAGTCTCAATGTGACATACTTATTACAATGCCTAGATATTTTGGATAAAAACCAGTTAGTTATAATTAATATTGTTTAACTGTCTATGAATTAAACGAGTAAAAATAAAAAAATATAAATCTAAAGAAATGTAAATATATTATTTGTAGGCTCTTATACGCGTTGAATGGTAACTTACAATGTTTTGAGTTTCAAGCGTATAACGGCCATTAAACATATTGGCCTTTTTACGTTTAAAATCACGCTACATCGGCCTTTCTACTACAGAAAAAAAATACCATTTCCGTGTATAAATTGTAGATTTTTTTAAGCTCACATTATGAACCATACTAATAACATGCGTTTTCCATAAAAAAGTAAAAATGTTAGTTTGGCCCTTTTACATAGGACCCATCGATATTCCGGTGGGGATACATAGATACAACTAACCTGATAGTTGTACATGTGGTATTACTCCCCAGACGATGGAACACCTGTTATCTTGTCCTTCATGCCCTTACACCTGCACGATGGACGATTTAATGCAAGCTACTGACAATGCAGTTCTCGTAGCAGAATTTTGAGCCGACACAATATAAATAGATTGTCATCGACACAATAAGAAGAAGATTTACATATTTTCTTTTTTAATAACAACAACAAAATCTCGCTAAATTTTGCTTTACAATTTCGCAACATATTTTTGCTCGTGACTGTACCTACCTAGGCTAAAGGGATAGGAGGGTGGGTAATTGAAAAACTTTGGGAAAACCACTGTTTGAAGGGAAATAGCTAATCGGGTTAGTGTGAATTTGAAACATTATTTGGTGTGTTTTTAAATGCCTATTTTAATTTTCTGATACAGACGTTTGATGATCAGCTTTTTTTATTTTTTTAACCTTTTGAACGCCACGGTCGTGTATAGACGACAAACGAAAACGACTGTGGCGTGTTTTGGGCACGTTTTCTTTTGTCGTCTATACACGACCGTGGCGTTCAAAAGGTTAAAAAAATAAAAAAAGCTGATTATCAAACGTCTGTACTAGGTATTAATTATTATATTAACCGACTTCAAGGTTCTCAATTCGGCGGTATGTTTTCCTTTTTTTTGGTATGTTCGTTACGTGTTAGCTCCGGCAACTGTAGATCTATTTAAAAAAAAAATTGTGGTCGATAGGATATACAGAGATAATAGTTTTTTTTACATTTATGTGTTATCAATTATGTTTTGGACACCTCTTCATTTGCAACAATAAAGTGTGCTAACATAACATCTCTTCCTATGCTTAGAATTTTAATTAAACTAATGTGCACATTTAATCCTTCTCCAAAATTAAACCTAATTCATTAACAAACTATCTGTATAATAATATATGTTGTTTTAGTTTGTTTGTAACCTGTAGATCACACGTTTAAGTTGAGGGTAAAGGGATTAAGGTCGGCCATTTTGAGAACGTCCTTTTGGTCTCATTGATGCGGTTGCGAATTTGCATGTAACATGGAGCTAACTAAAAATACTTACTTTCAGGACTATTTTAGGTTTGTTTTAAGTAGATAGTAAGCAAAGAAGATGAATGCAATTGAAATTGTGATTAGTTTATGTGTTTTTTTTTTTATATTCCGGGACAACTCACACACGGTTAACTGATCCCAAGCTAAGCAGAGCTGTGTTATGGTAACCAGACAACTGATAAACATACTTATATATTTCTAAATACATACATATTATAGATAAATTACACCCAGACAACCAGAACAAATGATCGTGCTCATCACACAAACATTTGTCCTGGGTGGGAATCGAACCCACGACCTCCGGTATAGCATTCAGGGTCACTAACCACTAGACCAACAGGCCCGTCAAAATTAAATGCTGATATAATAAATCTGCTTATTTTTTAAGCATAGGACACATTATTTAACTTTTAGAAGCGGCCCACGGAGAGTAGCTTCGCTACGTTGAATGTAAGAAGACGAATGGATGGTAATGGTGGAGCGATTGACGAAAAAAGAGTATAAGGCGAGTGTGAATGAAAATAGACCCGGTGAAGAGTAACCTAAACTGAAGAGCATGTATGAAGTGAATATTGAAAGTGGACGAAGCGAAACAAATGTGCAAGGATCGTAGCAAATGGAAAGAAGTGGTCTCTGCCTACCCCTACAAGGGAAAGAGGCGTGATTATATATATGTATGAATGTGTAAGAATTTGCTCGAAATAGCTCAAAAACGCCTAAAGATTTAAGAACTTCTATTTTACTATACAAGCTAAAGAAAAAAAAACATTTAAATGAAAAAAAGACCGACAAGCTAAGAGGAAAAAAACCGACTTCAATGAAGTTTATATAGGAACCGTCTCTGAGATATACCGTATGGCGGGAAAAAAATGAAATTGATTTACAATAGTTACTGTATATCGCGTAACTAAAAAACAAAAAAAACCTTCGGAATAAAAACATACTTAACATAACATAACATACATAACATACCATCACGCCTGTATCCCCGAAGGGTTAGGCAGAGGTGTACCAATGTATACCCACAGTTCGCCGGTATGTTTAGGTCCCATGTAATAGGGGCGACCCTATTGCCACTAACCGGGCACAATTCCAAACTCCGACCTGCTACTGAGAATTTCATAGAAAACCCAATAACAGCTTGGTCGACTTGGGAATCAAACCCAAGACCTCTAGCGTAGCAGTCGCGCTTAGACCCACTAGGCCAACGAGGCAGTTAAAAACATACTTGTTAAAAAAATTATAATAAAATTTACGACTTTTAAACCCCACTCATTATTCACAAGTCCACCTTGGTGCTGTAATAGCTCTCGAATCACGGAAGGGCACTAAACGTAACAAATTAACCAAACCTCTTCGGGCAACTTAACTAAAGTTAACTATAGTAAAGTAAGCACCGTGAACGCTGCATGATGAATGACTAACATCCACTCTGTATTCCAGAACGGTTTGGAACTTAGTTGAGTGGATACGGGACGAAATTGTGGACGGGAACGTTGGGTGTCAAAAATTTACAAATTCTTTTTTTTTTGCATTATATTTTATTTTTTGTGTCTATTTGTGTTTTTTTTCTTTTTTTTCTTATTGAAAATGTTATGTTTTTAACGCTTTTTACAGCAGGAACATTGACATGTTTTACGTCAGTTAGTTAATCCGATTTTCATTTATTCCTTTACTCTCAATTACAATTAGGTACAAAATAAATAATTTAATGGATTTCTTTTCTGTTTATGACATTTTGGAACCTGCAACTAGAATCAGTAATTTAACGTTTTTAGAGACCTTAAAAAGGCCTACTTGAAATAAAAATATATATTTTTTTTCTTGTTAATCATTGGCGCTCGTATCTTTTACATTTCTGTATGTTTTTTAGTTGTTAAATGTAACATTTTGTTTATAGTTAAGTAATATCCTAGCTATAGAAATATATATGTATTCATGAACAAAAATGTAACATCAGAAAAACACATATCAAAATGTTTTCTTTGAACAGAAATAAAGTTTATCATCTTTTTGGTTGTCACCCTTAATGGTGTTATATCACTTCTTGCTAATGAATTGATTATGAAAGTTTAGTTAACTCTATACAATCGAAAACATTTTTGATGTATTCTTACGTCAAATGCTAGCTAAATAATGACAACATAATTATGTAAAAGACGAAAATCTGTCATGTGGTTTAGTAAGCGACGGACATACAGACGAAGAACCAGATTTTTTTTTGTTATTATCATTTTGTAAGTACTTTAATATACATTCAGTAAATAAATGGGCCGACGGGCCTGTTGGTCTAGTGGTTAGTGACCCTGACTGCTATACCGGAGGTCGTGGGTTCGATTCCCCTCCAGGACAAATGTTGTGTGATGAGCATGATCATTTGTTCTGGTGATCTTTGTCTGGGTGTAATTTATCTGATCTATATTATGTATGTATTTAGAAATATATAAGTAAGTTTATCAGTTGTCTGGTTACCATAACACAAGCTCTGCTTAGCTTGGGATCAGATAACCGTGTGTGAGTTGTCCCAGGATATTTATTTATTTACTAGCTGTACCCGCGACGTTGTTCGCTTATATACCTATCATTCATCTTTATGAATAAATATTTGACTGTGATATAGAGGGCCACTAACACGAACTGCCTACTGCCGAGTAAATTTTGTCACAAATATTGCTGTTTGTATAATTCTCAAAATAAAAAAGTACCATCGTCATAATTATATAATTAGCTAACCTCTAAAAATTTTAAGGATTGGTTTTGATGCTACTATGTTTAAAAATTTTAGATTTATCTTCAAAGTCCAGAACCGTGAGAAAAAAATATCATTTTCATGGTGGCTTTCGATGTCAATGTCCAAAATATGTCTACCTTGGGCAGTTTTGAACTGACTCTTTTATCTTCTTTTTATATATGTAGTATGTTGTCTCTTTTGTGCTTTACCCAGTTGGTTACAATAATTGAAGGTCAATGTTTATGTATTGAGTCTACTGGCAGCGCCAACTCTGAGTTAAAGTGAAAGCAGCTGTCGCTCTAGGCAGTAAATGGCAAAGGGCACCCAAAAACCGAATCCATAAAAACAAACTTCTTGGTTCTCGTTGGTATCGTAGTCCCTAGTGAGACAACAGGGCGCGAGGTTTTGGTGCGAAACCTCGAAAATGAACTACGCAGTTAAATTGAGAGTGGATATCAAATAGGCAGTGACTGACATAAGACCCATGAAACTGAAAGAGGAGGTAGTTACAAAAAGTTGACGTACGGTTTGAGAGGCGCAGTGGCAGAATTACCAAAACTGTGTTTAAAATTATTTGTTTGGAAAGATTAAGTAATAGCTGTCCAAGGACAATCTCATTCTACCCTGATAAAAGTCAGAGGCTGTACCCTGTACAATTCGCTTAATTAAGCGTAAGGTGCAGCATAAGGTGATGGGCTTAAATACCGTACGTATATATTTTAAAATGTAGAAAATGCGATAGAAAGTTTATTTTATTTAGGGTTTTGGCCCAACCTTCCGGTAATAGGGTACAAAAACTTTATTAAATTTAAACACATAAATAAAACATCATGTACGCATAAAAACCTACATGAGAAGCAAGCTACCTTTTAATGAATATTAAAGAGGTAGTACATACTGAAGATTGTGTGATAAAAACATCATTGTTTTTGGGTAAAAAACAAATACAAAAAGATCTTGTCCATGGAATATAATATAGATGACCAATAGAAAACATTACACATTATGTTGGAAAAATAGTTTAAAAGTGGATTAAAGTTTTTAACCAACTATAAAGTGATCTATGGGGAAGCTTACGTTTTCAAGTCAGAAGCGAATGCGTAAATTTCCAAGCAAATGGCCAGGACATTTACGCCTGAATCACTTTACGGTATATGCCATGCACGTTTGTTCCTCAATGATCAGCAATGAGGAACAAACTTACCTACGGAGATTAGTAAATACAAACACTAAATAATTGTAAGTTTATAATTATATCGGTTGAGAAAAAATTCACGTTAAAAGATGTCGTTTATTGCGACTAAAAATACAACAAAATGTTACAAATATTTTTTTACTTAAAAAAGATACGTTATTAAAACACAAAAAGAGTTAGCTCTACTGAAATTTGAACTTGGGTATCAAAAAATTCAAACTTATATAAGAAAATGGACGCATGAAAAAAAATACAAACATTAACAACTGGATTTGAACTTGCAGCAAGATCACTCATTTCCAATCGTTCAACCACCAAGCTGTTTACTTCGATAGCTAGTTCACTGAAATATAGGTACTGATTAAATTGAAGATTGCTATGGCTACCTCAGTCTGCCATGGTTACCCTCTTGTTTATCTGTCAATAATGCCAATTTATGTGTGCAGTTGAGAAAATGATTTTGGAAATTTAAAGCTTCACCCCTTATCAGCTAGATTCAATAGCATGTTTCAACTTAGCTAACAACCATCTACGATTTCTTGAAAACAACCTCTCAATTTTTTACACCATTCGATTAAGTAGTTTGTGTTTGATACTGTAACCTGAAATCTGACCCCCGGCAAAAGAGAGTTGTAATGCAAGTACTGTACTGAATTGCGTGTTGTAATATTTTACTTCTTGAACTCACTTAATTAATCATATCCTTTGATAGAGTTAACCGATTTCGATGAAACAAAAACTAAGTTATACCTCAAGTTGTGTATAATTTTTGTATATAAACATTGTCTGCATTGAATTCGTAGATTTTACGTGATGCGTGCACAAACAAACATATAAACAGACAAACAGACAAACAGACAAAAATTTCAAAAATTATGGAAATGGGTTCTGTTAGTTATCCTTTAACACGCTGGCTATTTTTTTTTCAATTTCTTCAATGTACAAAAATGACTTTTCTACAGATTTATTATATGTATAGATTTAAATACTAGTATTTTTCAATTTAATTAAACAATCATTTGTTTTTAAAAAGATATAGTCTGTCAGTCAGTCTATATCTAACTACCACTAATATTGAAATATTGCTTTAAATGATATAAATTTCATCGCTCGCGGTTAAAATCGATGGGTTTAACGCGACCAAACTAAATCCTTAGTTACATGACTGGCTTTAAGTACGTTTACATGTAATCCCTGCTCACCGAATATTGATCTATCCCAATAAAACAATGGCGCTGATTCCCTTATACGCAAACTAAATTAAAATTATTCCATCGCTGTCTTATTCTAACCTACAGCGTGAGAAAAAGACGGCAATATACAACAACTAACTTAGACATGTCAAATTAGTTAACGCCTATAATATTACTCCGTTTTCAATGCACTGGTATTTGCGTGTCGCCAAAAGTGAATCAGCACCTTAGTATGGAAACTATACCTACCCACGCTGTACAGAAATAAAATAAGGTGAAATAGACAGATTAATGTCTCTAGTTTACGATAGTATGGGTTGCATTACTGTGGGTATAGTGTCTGGAAGGATATGGGGAAGGCCTTTGCCCAGTATTGTGAAATTGTTCTTTGACCTAATAATGCAATAATAATAAAAAAAGTACATGAAATTAAAAGTGGGGTATAACTTAACAATTTAAATCTAGTTTGGTTTGAGTACACAAGTTTTCACAAACCGGGATTACGCCTTTACCTTTGACAGCTCTAATTTTCGTCTGTCCCTTTCTAATTATGCATAAGTGAAAAGGATACCGATGGTCTAAAATAAGTTTAGTGTATGTTTAACAGAATCGGGGCCACTGTCGTATAAATTCAACATCATCTCCCGAGCCTTTTTCCCAACTATGTTGGCGTCGGCTACCCGTCTCACCGGATACAGCTGAATACCGTATTTTACATGGAGCGACTGCCTATCTGACCTCCACAACCCATTATACTGGAAAACACAGTATCCCATAGTAAGACTGGTTGTCAGAATTGACTTAACGACTGCCAAAGAACTATGTATAACAGCCGGGACCTACTGTTTAACGTGCTTTCCGAAACACGGAGGGGTCTCGGTATAAATTAAGTGTGTAAAAACCAACAAATAGAAAATATTAAGTTTATTTGATTTGTTTGCAGCGTATTTCAATTGAAATTGTTATATATTTTTATTTATTCACAGATACAGTTGTTTAGACAAGGTATTAAGTAGTATTTATATGTGAAAAAATATTTATTTAGGACAAAATCTAGACCAAATACTGCCATTGCTGCATTGTTTTATTTGATAATTTTCTAAAACGTCAACAGGTTTTTGTCTTCTAAAAAGATAATTTATTTTAAGTGCCGATATTTTTTATGTTTTAGTCTCTACTTTTCCATTATTTACATAGTTTTTAAAGACCTAGTTATTAACATTTATTAACTTAATTTTTGTTACAAAATCGTGACTTTAAATTACAAATAATCACTGTATTTTCTAACGTCTTGTTACAGACAATTGACTGTATATTTTAACTACCCTGAAATCTTTTACGCCTTATTTTCGCTTATACATTAAACAATAGTTTGGACGTAATTACAACTTAACTGATCATTCTTCTTCTCAAATACTGTAAATTAAAATAGTTTTGTTATAAAATCACTAACCAGATCTAGTAAAACCATGAAACTACTTATCGTAGTTTCTTAAATGCTTCCATCCATACCTATTCATGGAAACATAAAAAACATCAATAATAACATCTAAATAAATATAGTTTAAAAAAACTAAAAAACAAGCGTGGGTTGCTCGATAGACAAAAATATGGCACAGAGCGCCCCACGCTTTTTCACAATAATACTAGTGATTTTTGTTCGTTACCAATTTCAGCTTACATTAGGAATTATTTTTCACTTTTTTAGTTAGAAGTACTTTAAAAGCGTATTTTTTAGTTTTTTTAAACTATATTTATTTTTCACTTTTTAGTCCTAGCAGCAATACGTGTTGTCTGAATTCAAACGTATTGCTTTGTGGACTTAATTTTTTTTTTTTTATGTTTTTTTTTTTATTTATTTAATGCTGGTGATCCTAATCAGGATAATGAGATAAACCTATGAAATTATTATATTGTCACTGATTCTTGATAAGTGTACAAAGTTTGAATTAAATCTGGCTGTTTAAAGTGGGTCAAAATCGAGTCCAAAAGAGTCGGTTACATACATTTAAGTAAAGCTAATAAAAGCGTGTTAAAAATAACACCAAAATTTATCTCCTAGCAATAAGGTACATTTTTGTTTATCACCCTCTGACGTACGGTCGGGCCAGCCACGCAAATGGACGCGCACTAATTCAATATTCTTCAAGTGGACGTTTCTCAGTTAGTCTGCGCGTACGCATAAGTCATATCGTGTATGTGTTATCTCGCGTGGATCTTGTCACGTCTCGAAACTAATACGAACAGTAACACTTTATCTATTTGAATATTAAAACTTCCTGTAGAAAGTTGTCTTTGTGGAAAATGTGCTAATGGATTTTGAACTCTATTAACAATTGATGGAGTTGCGTTTTCAGTGAGTGAATTGTGTAATACATTTAATACTCGGTTCATAATGTTTTTTTAGTGGTTTAGTTTGAAGTGACTCTGTTTTTTTTTTAAATATATAAGGTCTGAGTTATAGATGGGTGCTTTTCAAAAAACATGACCATGTGACGAACAGGATTTTTTTTTTTTTCATATCCTGAAATTGGTTATATTGATACTAATATTAAAGAATATATATTTATTTATTTTAATATGCAATTTTTTTAAAGATTTTACCATAAATAAAGGGAATATTCAAGTTTTTCTGTCAGCAGATGGTGCGAAATTTTCCCGTGCGTCACAAAATATAATTGATCATAAATAAAACAATACGGTAATAAAACAAAATTAACTTATATAATAATAAAGATATAAATAATATCTTTCCAAAAATAGGATGAATATAAGGTAATTATACCACATAATTAAATAATCAGCAAAATAGTTTCCAAAACGTCACTGTTCGCACAAATCGCACTAGAAAAGTTGTCATTACTAAGGCTACGAGTGACAAATAAAAAAATCGAGTTAAGTAGGGAATTACTGGCAATTACCCTCTTCAGTTAATGACAAAATAAATACTATAAATAAATAAATAAATATTTTAAAACCATTTTTATACCATTTAAAATATGGGACAGTGTCTATTCTGAAATTTGCGTGACGAATTAGAATAATTTGAGCAGTGTTCATACTGTTGATTTAAAACCACAATCACTATCATTAATGAGTTAACTCAACATTACACATGAAATTTTAAAAACAAAAACAAAACAAATTGATATCACATAACCTATATTATTAAAACCAATTCATTTAATGGTGGTTATTTATGACATACTTGAAAACCTAAAAAATAAAAAATAATCAGCAATATCATACGTATAAAAAGAACCTAATTATAAACAAACAATCCTTTTCATCTTTAACTATTCTAATACCTATAGGTACTAATGTAATATACTACTACGAGTGTATAGGTACTCATTAAGTTTAAAGTAAAATTTGTTAATATTTCACTGTACACTAGGCTTTACAGTTCCAGTTCGTCACGATTTCGTTCCGGTATTACGACACGAGATGCACGGGAAGTGACGGTATCATTCCATAAAACTTTTAAAATTAAAAATAACTATAATTTAGCTAAATTATCTAGGTTTTAAGTGTACTATTCAAAAATAGAATAGTTTATTGTGTTAAATAAAATAGAAGAATAAAGAAAGTGAGTCCATTTATCTTCAAAAACATCGTGACAATCCGGAATAAAAAATCTGAACATAGAGCATACCAATAATATCGTCACAGTTTTTGACGAAACCAACGTTTAAACCTGCACCAACTGTATCTTTTACGACTATAATGTTGCCAGAAAAGCCGAAAAAACACGAATTAGTAGATTTTGTCATGTGTGAGAGGTCAAAATCGCCGTGACGCAACCGGAATTTCCGGTACTGCCGTATTCGTAGGACAACATTAAAATAACTATATCTCTTAAAATAACTATTAATTAATCATTTAAAGACTAAAAATACACTTTTAGATTTACTGCGACCATATTCAAACACTAAAACATACTCAAAGGCTAATATCCTACGAGTGAGACGCATTTGAAATGTCCGAGGGCGCCGTGGGACACGCGAAATTCGTGCCTCCCGTTTTGCTTTTTATTAAATATAAAAATAACTGTTAATTTTTAAGATTTTTTTTTATTTATGTTTGTTTTAAAACATTCACCTGTAACATAATAAAATTTCAGTTTCACATGACCCAAATAAAAAAATCAAAATAAATATGTTCAAAGTCGTGGGACAGGCCGATTTTGCTATGGTCAAGATTTTTGAAAAACACCCAGATAACACTGTAGAGCATTCGCAGTCACTCGTGTAGTGTGTAGTTAATTAAAAATATAAACGTATAGTGGCATTATGCTAAATGAATAAAATAGTTAGGCAAAAACTATTTTTGCTGAAAACAAATTGTTTATGAAATATTATACAGCTGAATGTTAAAACAAACAAGTAACTAATTTTTTTTTTTTTGGTGCCACTTTTTGTGTCAAAAAGGAATAATTATTTTTCATACTATGTATTGACAGATGCTTAAGATAATTATTATTTCAATTAAATAAATAAGTGTCGTTTTAATAAAACTAATTTAAATCTGTAATCTGTACACAGCTTTATCTCAAGATAACTAAGTAAATAAAGTTAATTGTATGAGGATTACATGAAAGAAACATACTTCAACAGAAGTGTATGAACAGTCGAGTAAGAGATAGGTGGAGTTAGGTAGTGAAAATGGTGTACGCAATAACAGGACCAAATAAAATGGAGAGTGAGAAAAGTGAGAGAAGTGTTTGGAAACAAATTGTTTTGGCGTTTTTGGGTATGTATTATATAATTTTTAAGATGATTTTGAGATTATTTTTGTATTGTGTTTTGTGTGTGTTTTTGATTTCTTCAGACAAAACTGTTAAATAGATTACGATGAAATTGATTAATGATACAGATAGTTTTGCAGTTTTACTTAATATACATTATTAGTATTACACATATTATAGAAATAGGTTTGTTTTGTGTAATTTTCTGTATGTGTACTTGTTTGTTTGTTTATGATCTCTTGACATGAAAACTGCTTAACGGATTTTGATAAAATATGGGATTGATAGTTCATAGTCTGTATTGATGATATTTTTTAACTTCCACTTCCAACACTTAACAGAATAATGTTGTTTGTCGTTATTTCCTTCTGAAACTACATGAAGAATTTTGAATTATGTGTTGTCTGCTTGCGTCACGGCCTGTGTAACCCGGTTGAAACGTCAAGCCCTAAAGGTATTTAAGCATGTACGCGCTAATTCCCGTTATCTAATATTACTATAAACAAGCAGCGCGATAATTTAAAAGTTAGTATAATAATAATATTCCGGGACAACTCACACACGGTTATCTGATCCCAAGCTAAGCAGAGCTTGTGTTATGGTAACCAGACAACTGATAAACATACTTATATATTTCTAAATACATACATGTTATAGATAAATTACACCCAGACAACCAGAACAAATGATCGTGCTCATCACACAAACATTTGTCCTGGGTGGGAATCGAACCCACGACCTCCGGTATAGCAGTCAGAGTCACTAACCACTAGACCAACAGGCCCGTCAAAACATACAAAAAACATTTTCTTATGATTAGCAGACACAAACTTAAGCACGTTGTACGTACGTGGTACGTCTTTCACACCATCTTTTTATTTTTAAACACCAATTATTACTAACAGGCTTCAATCGTCTTTCAAGGTTCTCAATTCGTTAGTATCTTTTTTATGTTCATGTATGTTCTCTGATATTTGAAGACACATGGATCGATTTAGAAATTTATTTATTTATTTATTTGTAAGATTCTTTGTTGATTTTTAAATGGTTTTTAGGTCAGGATCTAATAATGGGATCCTAAAGAAGATAAGAGAACTCCTAAAATGTAATATTAGGGCAGTTTTTTTTTACTTTTTATTTATTCTTTATTGCACACCTTAAATAAAGGAAAAGACAAAAAAAACTTATATCACATCGGGTAGACCTTTGCCCAGCAGTGGGACACTAAGCAGGTTACATAAAAAAAAAGTATCTTACACTAACATGAGTTTCTAATCTATTTATTTATTTGGCTCTTCAACAATGAGTACACTGTTACATTTAAGATGGAAATACATTGAGAACTTAAGTCTAAGCGTCTCACTAGTTACAGAAGAGCACTGCATGCACTATAATATGCGCAAATACGCGTAGGAAAACATTTATTACAATTTATTGAATTTAAATTTAGCTAATATTATTTTAGATTATCACATTACATTATTACAAAACAATTTAAAATAAAGTTATTTTGATAACAAAAATGAAGTTACACCGTTTAAAAAAAATACAATATCATTAGACACGTTATATTATTAAATTAAGAATTAAACAAAGTAAAGATAAAATTAAGCTATCTACCTTCGCATTATGTAAATACATGCTACTTTCAGTGACAGGTACAACTAAATTGATAGATTACCACATTTTCTCTCAATGACACAATAATAGCACTAATATTTCATAATATGTAACATATCCTTGAAATTCATGAGCAATACAAACAAAAGAAAAAAAGGCATTGAGATCATAGACCATATTTATCTCTATGACTAGACATTAAACAAATGTCAATGTTTTATCGCTACTGCTTAGTTAAATTGTTTTATTAGGCTGTGGAACGATAACATACTACGAAATATAAGCATGTCTTGTATACCAAAAAATCATGATAGTTTTACATCACTGTAAAGTCAAACTGATGTAAATCTATCATGATTTTGTGGTATAGCATTTTACGTCAAGCGAAGTGCTGCATGACGTCACAATTTTGTAATTTTGTACGAAAGTATGGCGTCATTAGCCCCTCTCCAGAAATTTGATTCCTTTTTAGGGTTACCCAAAGGGTAAAAACGGGACCCTATTACTAAGACTTCTGTCTGTCGACAGGCTTTATCTCAAGAACCACGATAGCTAAATAGTTGAAATAAAAAAAAAAAATGAATTTCTGTTGCGTGTATATCAAATTATACTTAAAAATAAAAAAAATATTTAAGGGGGCTGCCGTACAACGGTGGTACGGAACCCTTCGTGCGCAAGTCAGACTCGCACTTGGCCGGTTTTATGTATATGATGTTTACTGTATCGAAAAAAAAAACGTGTCTAATATTTTTATTATGTAACCCACGGTCTACGTTTTTAAACATAAAAGATAATAATATATTGTACTGTTGTACCTATCCCAGCTGCTTCTCCATTTGACTCAAAGGTTGACTGGCAGATAATGCCTTGCGGCATTAAGTCCGCCTTATGTACCACAATTGTACATGGAAGTTTAAATAAATAAATAATAAATATTTATTTGCAAGAATATGGTCAATAAAGATATTACAAATATTTTGATCTAGCTCTCTGCCGTTTCTGGTAAACAAATATTTTCTACCAATAGTGAAGAATTAAAGGAAGGGAAGGAAACCTTTGCCCAGCAGTGGGACGGTATAAGCTGAAAAAAAAAACTGACGGGCTAAAAAGAATTTGACTTTTCACACCCAGTCATCTAGCCCTAATGTTTAGTCACTTCAAGAATTGCTTATTATAATGACATTGACATTTGTATGATAACAACATTACTATGTTTATACAAGTTATCATCATAATGTCAATAAAGTCTACAGTAACCGCTACGGAGCACAATGACTGTATGGGATTAAGCTGCATTTACTCATCTATACCTACTTATAATAAATCTGTAGAAGTGAAAATTCCGTACATTGAAAATATCAAAAAAATAAATAGCGGGGGGTTTTACTAGACAGACACCGAACCCAAAAATGTGATTGAATTTTTTTTGTCTATCTGTCTGTCTGTTTGTTCAGGTATCACGCAAAAACTACCGGTTCGATTACGATGAAACTTGGTATAATTATTCTTTATTATCCTGGGCACCACACTGGGTAGTTTTTATCCGGGAAAAGTATAAACAATAAAAAACAAACTTAATTTTGCGGTTAATAACTCATTGACAAGTTTCGTCATCCACGCGAACGAAGTCGCAGGCACAGCTAATAATATAATAATATGATTTACGCAACCCAACCACAAAAACGGGTTTTGTTTTTACGATGGAAATGTCATATTTATTGCACTAGCTTCTTTATATAAATTTGCTTTGTGCATTGAACACAAAAAATTGCAATACGAGCCTTTACACTAAGCTTGGCCTATTTACATGTATTATCAAATTAAAAAAAAAGAAAAAAAAAATCGTGGTGGCCTAGCGGTTCAATGAACGGATTTGTATGCACAAGGTTGCAGGTTCGAACCCAGGCAAGTACCAATGTGGCTTTTTCAAAGTTATATACTTTCTTAATTATTCTAAGACACTTCTGACCAACGGTGAAGGACAACATCGTGAGGAAACCTGGATTCCAAAATTTGGGATCTGAAATCGCCAATCCGCAGAGAGCAAGCGTGGTGATCAATGCTCGTGCCTTCTCTATATGGGAAGAGGCCTGTGCCCAGCAGTGGGACGTATAAGCTGGATTATACCAAATTAAAACCTTTTCTATGATGGCATGATGGCATAGCGAAGTCTCCCTATGGAAGCATTTATAAAATTGGATAACATTTACAAATAATTATGACCCTGCAACAATCTAACAGATGACCACTTTTATTAAAACTGTAGAACTAGACCTCATTCATACACTCACTATGTAAACACATACATTGCTCTTTTTACTATCTAATTAAACCAAGTTCCTGAACAAACTCCGCAATGGTCATAAATATCTAAAGCCCGCTCTTGGTAATACGTTAAATAAATATTTCATACTTCATTAGGCTATGACGAAGGTACTCTGCGAGACAAATGAAAAACGAAATAAATTTAACGAAATAATTTTAATTATAGGCAAAAGTTAGAATTTTTTCGAATGGAAAATTAAGTATTTTCTATATAGTCTACAGGGCTCTGAAAAGCCGCATAGTATAATCTAAATGAGTAAAATAATATCACTTATAATTAAATCGGTTGCTAGTTTATAAACAGACATTGCAAACCACTTAAAACTTGAGAAATAAATATTTTTTCTTTTGGTTCCCTACATAAATTAGGAAACAAATGAAATTGCAAGAAATCATGCCTAGGCTCGTACACGAACAGCTCTCACAGTCTGTGATCACCGCACACGGATTGCGCGAGCTGTCGACCGCTCTCGTGCGTCACGTGCGCCTCCCGCCCGCTCGCTTTTTGTTTCTCCGACCGCTTGCCGCAAAAACTGCTTATAGTCTATTAGTGGAAACAATTTGACCCGTATGTCGAAGATTTAAGGTCTATTTTTCTTTGTTACGATTATGTGTAGTGTACTGTACGATACATAAGCCTTCATAATTAATACGCAATCAATTAATTGATTTTCTTATCTGTCATTCAAGACTTATGTAAACAATTGTTAAGAGCACTTAAGAGATGTATTTATAACATCAATGATTATTGTAAGTATTAAACATGGATTGTAATTAATTTTTTTTTTTTTTTTTTTTTATTCCTGGACAACTCACACACGGTTATCTGATCCCAAGCTAAGCAGAGCTTGTGTTATGGTAACCAGACAACTGATAAACATACTTATATATTTCTAAATACATACATATTATAGATAAATTACACCCAGACAACCAGAACAAATGATTGTGCTTATCACACAAACATTTGTCCTGGGTGGGAATCGAACCCACGACCTCCGGTATAGCAGTCAGGGTCACTAACCACTAGACCAACAGGCCCGTCAATTATTTACTTTGAACTACATTCGTTACTTTGTTTTAATGAAATATCTAGAATCTAATGAGCGCTGAATAAATATTTAATCGAAACTAAAAAGGATCAAGGTCTTATTCAGTCGCTCTGTAAAATACGGTATTCAGCTGAATCCGGTGAGACTGAAAGCCGACCCCAACATAGCTTGGGGAAGCTCGGAATATTTAGATCAAGAAACATTTCCCAATATTGACATAAAATAAGGAGAATGACAAACAATGGAACAATTTAATTAGTTAACCTGACACCTGAGATCTCTCCTTAATGTACAAAAGAAATATCTGCTATTTTCGAATGAATAATACATTTCTCGTATTTGTCTACTTGAATAAGGATCTGAGTTCGTGGCTAAGTAAAAGCCTTACGCTTGCCGAGAAGGGTCTATACAGGGTGTTAAGAAACCCCTAGTCCGACCCGAAAGGGTCATAGAGGGTTCACAATCAGATGCCCAAATAAAATATCAAATTTGGAAAATTCATGACAGAAACAATAATAATGGATTTTGAAATAACCATTTTTTGTCCCGAAATTCCCTAAATTTGAGAATAAAACAAAAACTACAACACCAATTTCGACGGTATTTTTGGGGGCCTTTTGTTTGGTAATTAGGTATCATCTGTGACAACGCCGACACTCTCTCTCAACTTTTGAAAAAAAAACTTTTTTTAGGTTATATTTTTTTTTCTTTTTTTTTCCATTTTTTTTTATCCACATTTTTGTAATCAGATATCAATACCTAACAACACCTTGACGGATCGGACAGGGGTTTCTTAACACCCTGTATAGGGTTGATAAAACCTTTGGGATTTACTTTACACTATGTATACTATATGTGGTCAATTAGTCCAAAGGGTTAAACCTTTGGAATTATCATAGTTATATTATGTTACGGGAATTAGCGCGTCCATGCATAAATACCTTCTAGGGCTCAACTTGCGACCACGGCCGTTGTAAGTTGTAAACCTAAAAGGTATTTGCATGCATTTACGCGGTAATTCCCGTTACATAATATTACTATAAACATTAAGCGCGATAATTTAAAACTTTGAAAAAATTGATTACGGGTACTATACAATAAAATAGGAATTTACAACATTATATTAAAAAAATAGCTTAAAACCAGACTGAATTACAAGCACTTTTTAAATCATAAATTATAGTCACTTATGTTTTTTGATTCGCTTTATAAGTTTTATTATAAGTACAGACGCAGTTTACTAAAACGGAGTAAAATTTATTTCAAACTAAAAACTGTCCGTAGGCTAAACTACTGCTTCTATGGAATTGAATTTTGGGAAACAGCCCTAAAATTCCTTTTTGCACATGCTCTAGGTACCATAACTGGAATCTGTAGTGAAAAGGGCGTCTCATAGTTCGTATTAACCCCGTATTGTTGACAATCCATAGTTTTCTTCCACTGCTATTTGATAGTATCTTTTACCACTAGACCACAAGAACATTACCATTTTTGAACAAATTACATTCAACATTTTAGTTCGAACACCTACTTTCCCGCCATTCGAATAATGAACGATCAGATTACAACTAATGGTTTTCAGTATCAATTGAAACTATGTTTACTAGAAATAAATGAGTATCCAGTTAATATAGGTCTCGTTCAATTCAATTAGTGTTCATTCAATTCAATTAATTGAATTTTACATTTGAATTTGGAATGTGATCGTATTTTAAGCAATTGGAATTGTGGTTACATTTTAAATTAGGTACTTTCAGTGAATAAGTTTGACCAATCAGTAGACAGTAGGTAATAAATGTTATTATAAATAATCAATTACACGATTTTATAAAAAAAATGGCATTGTTGGTATATTTACCTAATAACAATGGTACCATCTTTAAAGAGTATAAAAAAAAAATCCAAATCGATGCAGCCGTCTTAAAATAATCGGAAAACACACATGAAAACGAAACAAGAACCTTGTTTTTTTTTAATTATATATAAAGACATATTCGACGACCTCCGTGGTCGAGTGGCGTACGCACCGGTTTCAAGGTGTCGCTAGCTCTGAGGTCCCGGGTTCGATCCCCGGACGAGTCAATGTAGAAACAAACTTTTCTACATTGTCTCGGGTCTGGGTGTTTGTGGTACCTTCGTTGATTCTGAATTCCATAACACAAGTGCTTTAGCTACTTACTTTGGGTTCAGAGCAATGTATGTGATGTTGTCCGCATTTATTATTTATTTATGTAGGTTTAAATAGTACTGGACTAGAAAGTACATACCTAATATGTATTATAATTATCTATAATAAAGAGAGCGGCATATCAATTAGGACTTAGGTACATACTCTATCTAAAGTACCTATCATAAACTGTTCCTTAGCTCTATTTCCTTTTAAAAATAAACTACTTCAATACATCAAAAGCTTATCTTGTCTTTAGTATTCAAGTTTCTTAAAATTTGACGGGCCTGTTGGTCTAGTGGTTAGTGACCCTGACTGCTATACCGGAGGTCGTAGGTTCGATTCCCACTCAGGACAAATCTTTGTGTGATGAGCATGATCATTTGTTCTGTGTCTGGGTGTAATTTATCTATAATATATATGTATTTAGAAATATATAAGTATGTTTATCAGTTATCTGGTTACCATAACACAAGCTTAATCTGCTTAGCTTGGGATCAGATAACCGTGTGTGAGTTGTCCCGGAATATTATTATTATTATTATTAATAACGAACATTTTCAGAAGGAAATTCTAACTTCAAAGTGAATGTTTGACATTCAAATATATTCCTGATATTATCACTGCTAGCGGGTTGCATTCGACCTTTAAATATGCATTTTTCTGTTGCAAGAATAGGTATGTTAGTATTTTTGGTAACTACTACCTTTTTAGGTAAATATTAAAGATAAGTGTATACATATTATTATACTATATACTGTAATTAGTGTTAAATAAATAATAAACGCTGTTCAAAACTAACAAAATAAATGGCATTCTATATGCGGTTGATATGCGGCAAAAGATTGTTTCCGTTATATATCCAGGTGCGAAGAGGTGAATGAGAGAATAGAGATAAGAAATTTTGTATACTTCAACGTTTAAGACAATTCAATATACTAGTAGTTCCAAACTGGTCTGAAGATGGATCCAGAAGATTGTCATAGGAACTCTGTAACGAAACGACGCAATCCCATCGAGTTTGGGCTCGTTTAATTTGCCCTCACCAGTACTTTGAGCCTAGCTAATTTAAAACCTTATATTACAAAATAGTTTTTTTACTATAAATAATAATAATAATATTTCGGGACATCTCACACACGGTTATCTGATCTTAAGCTAAGCAGAGCTTGTGTCATGGTAACCAACAACTGATAAACATACTTACATATTTCTAGATACATACATATTATTATAGATAAATTACACCCAGACCAGAACAAATGATCGTGCTCATCACACACACATTTGTTCTGGGTGGGAATCGAACCCACGACCTCCGGTATAGCAGTCAGGGTCACTAACCACTAGACCAACAGGCCCGTCACTAAGTCTTATTCGTGCCTTTTTTTTCCCTTACAGTGAACATCCCATTCTTCACGCACGGGCTAGAGACAACGACTCTGACGTCATCGTCCCACTCCGGCCATTTCATCAGCTATTACGACATACAATGGACGACCACAGCTATGGTGGCTGGCGCTGGGATAGCCGCGGTCGTCTTCTGTTTTGTTATAGACAAGTATGGTCGGCTGACCGGACTGTTTCTAGTCAATATGCTGCAAGGGGTGAGTGATTTAATTTTTAAAAGCTGTTTTTGGTAGATACTAGCTGTGTCTTGTAGTATAGCCGTGTAAAATCTCCGTGCCCCGTTTTTATAGTTATTATGATATTCGTGGTGGTGACGAATCCAACAAATCAATGATCATGAATTTTATTATTCTTGAGTTGAATGGTGTATAGTTAACTCAACTAAAGTAGTAAAGATGCTGTGTAAAGCGGTTTTCTTTATTGAAGTTTACCAAGTTTTTATTTACCTCTTAGGACAAGTAATAGCCTTATAATCTTCCTTGAGAAATGCTAAAAGATTATTTAAAATCCGACAGGTAGTTTCGGAGATAAGCGCGTTTAAACAAACTGTTTAGCTTTGTTATGTTATGAGTATAGATAAACGGTACCTCATGGGGCGAATAACCTAATAGAGTAGATACTGAGGTTTAACTACAATAATTAAATTAACAATTCCAATTAAGATTAATTAATTAGTTTAGTACGACCATTAACATTTTTGTTTTATTACCAACTAGGGATTGGTTAAATGAACTTGCGTTGTTATCACTCCAATCACGCATGTTCGCGCAAAGTTTCGTACATTTACGAATGTTTGAACGTTGCATGTTGCATGAAAATGCGTAATGATACCTTGCTCGCCATTGCAAGGATTACATGATCGAGTTTAAAAAGTTAAGGTTTCGTTGCGAATTTAAATAAATTAAAATGACGAGAAAATCTGGAAAATATTTTTTACTTGGACCCTTACAAATTCAGTTTTGGCATTTACATTGCGTTCCCCATAAAAATGGGTTGTGGAGGTCAGATAGGCAGTCGCTCTGTAACATAAGGTATGCAGGTGAATCCTGTAAGACTGGAAGCCGACCCCAACATAGATTGCTCCAGCTAGGATTTATAAGTTTTATAGCACACACATAAATAAATCCATTTAATTGCATCGTATTTAATGAAAATAAAAGTAAATATAGAATTGCGGCAATCCAAGTTAAGTTAAAAGCTTTTCTGTGTTTCTCATTGCAGTGAAATTTTAATTTATTACCAGAGAGAAATATATTGAGGTAGACAAGGGCTATTGACTGGGCTAAAGGTTGGACGTTGCACCTTTTGTCTATTGCGGTCTTTCTCCTATACTGTCAGGAACAAAATAAACCAAAAAAAGTATTAGACACAAAAAAAAAGTTAAACATGGTTACATTTTACTGATTAACTTTCTATGTTTGTTTGTTACTCATGTTGTTCAATAAGATCTACTACTTGATATCTGATTGATTTGTATACTTATATAAGTTTTAGTTGCGATTTAATATTATTTCCTGCGATTGTTTTCATTTTAAGGTTAAATGTTGTTTCGTTCTTTTCTAAGTTTATAATATATCCTTTACCATTGTTGTGTTTAAAATCTATACTTATAATAAATCTGTAGAAAGGTCAATTCTGTACATGAAATATATTCTCAAAATAACTATCAGGGGGTGATTAGTGATCGATACTGATGCCAAAAATGCAATCAGTAAAATTTTTGTCTGTCTGTCTGTCTGTCTGTATGTTCCTTATAGAAACAAAAACTACTCGACGGATTTTAACGAAACTTGGTTCAATTATTCTTCATACACCTGGGCAGGTTATAGTATACTTTTCATCACGCTACAATCAGTAGGAGCAGAGCAGTGAAGGGAAATGTCGGGAAAACGGGAGAAGTTACTAAATTTTTTAAGCTTCCGTCGCGTGTGCAGCCTTAATGGTTAAAGACTCATTGATAAGCTTCGTCATCCACGCGAACGAAGTTGCAGGCACAGCTAGTTTTAAATAATATTTCGTTGTGATCTACCAATGGCATACCATACATACATTTCAAACGAAATAAATTTTACTTATTTAAACCTTATTCTCTGCAAGTATAAACAAAGCAATAAATAATAGTCAAATTAATTTATTTTATTATTATAACGAAACACTTTAAGCGAAGGCAGTTTTATACAGAATTGCACTTCTTTTGTGCATTTGACATAATTACCTGAAGGCATTATTGCAACTGACTTAATTCGCATTAGATTATAGAAATAAATAAATTATAAGTTTAGCTTTAAACTTTGTTACGAGTTTATTACCTACTACAGGTTAAGTATGACTGCCATGTTTGTCGGTCGGTCTCAAACGTGACTGCCGTACACGAGGTTTCGGGTTCGAATCCTGAGTCGGGCCAAAATAATTATAATTAAAACGAATCCTTATTGAGATCAAAACAATATTGAGGTCTTCAGTAGTTTATTGTAGTCTATATTTGTACAATAATTGTAAGTATTAATAATTATTAATTAACAGCACTAATTCTATGTGTTGCTTAGTGGGTTGATTGTAAGAGAGAGAGAGAGCTTGTCAAAATCAATTGACATTGAAAACATTTTACATTTGTCAATCACAGATGGTAATATAAATAAATAAATGCGGACAACATCACATACATTGTTCTGAACCCAAAGTAAGTTGCTAAAGCACTTGTGTTATGGAATTCAGATACAACGAAGGTACCACAAACACCCAGACCCCAGACGATGTAGAAAAGTGATTTCCTACATTGACCCGTCCGGGTATCGAACCCGGGACCTCAGAGCTAGCGACACCTTGAAACCGGTGCGTACGCCACTCGACCACGGAGGTCGTCGAATACGTCGAATACAGATAATGTAACGCTCCGTTACTACAGATATAAACAACTATAAAAAAGGGTGGGCAAGGTTATTTAAACCTTACACCATTCGTGCGAAGCCAGAGCAGGGCAGCTAGTCTAATAATAATTTACATTGTTCCAGGTCTCACTAATCCCCCACTTTCTGCTGAACAACAAAAACGTTTACACCATCCAAGTAATACTACACATACTAGCTGGTATCTCCTCGGGGGGACTGTTCACCGTTCTACCAATATACCTTCGAGAGATCACATCTTTGAGACAGTTCTGTTTGAGTCTGATGATGGTGATGGCAACCGCGGGCTATTTGACGAAGATGGTAGCGGTAGAAGTTAGATTGTATGTGATGGTGGGATTGGTGATGACGCAGTTTCTGTCAATGGTGATGATGGTAGAGAGTCCCAGTTATTTGGTGATGGTTGGGAAGTATGAGGTGAGTTTGGTATATTATTATGTTTTTTAATCGATAGATCGTAGATGTTAGAAGTATTGAATAGCGAAGGGCAGAATAGAGTAATATGACATCACATAGCATAAGTCGTAATGCCTAGTAGTACCTATAGTGGAATCTAAGACGTAGCTGTTTTATTTTGTCTTTCCTCAAAATTAATCTTTAAAGCTAACGATAACTACAAAACCCTTAACATTTCTGATAGTATATAGATAATAATATAGTGTTTTTTAGGGTTCCGTACCCAAAGGGTAAAACGGGACCCTATTACTAAGACTCCGCTGTCTGTCTGTCCGTCTGTCTGTCTCCAGGCTGTATCTCATAAACCGTGATAGCTAGAAAGCTGAAATTTTCACAAATGATGTATTTCCGTTGCCGCTATAACAACAAATAACGCTATAAAAAATTAAAAAAATTAAAAAAAATAAAAAAAAAAAATATTAAGGTACACTGCGTTGTAAAAATACATTTAAGACAAGTTCCATAAGGTCGTGATTTTCTATTATATATGATAGTACGGAACCCTTCGTGCGCGAGTCCGACTCGCACTTGGCCGGTTTTTTATACAATACTACTCCCGCACTAAGGAATTTAATCCTTCTGTCGCTGGGGTTTACAAACATTCACATCACATACACAAATAACACCCAGAATTGGAACGTACATTGTTGATCACACAAATGCTTGTCCCATGAGGGGATAGAACCCCTAGTAATTGGCGTGGTGACCTATTAATACCACTCGGCTATCAGTGAAGTCAAACTAAGTGTAAACTTATACGAACTTGATTGAGTTTTTACCCGACTGCCAAGATATGTTTTTCGCGCGTGTCTTGTATACCCATTAGACCCATTAAATAAGCTAGACTAAAATCATTCATTATGGGTCCCGACTGTGACAGTCAATTATGTTTCTCATTAGATTGATTGTGTATTGATTATAAAATTTTTGTACTAATAACATTGCTATCTACACTTCTAGACTTATAGAACTTGTTTTTTACTTTTCAGTTTTTATTTAAAGTGTTTTTATGCAGTCGGGTTTTTTTTTATGTTTTATTCAGTCCAAGGGCGGTACCATGAGCTCTTAAAGTAGGACTGATGCGTTTGAAGCGTTTGCAGTTTGCGCAACATTACTGCTTTAAGAGATCATGGTACGGCCCCAGTTCGTTTCAGAATGCTATTTTAAAGTCTTAAAAACATAACATAACATCACGCCTGTATCCTCGAAGGGTTAGGCAGAGGTGTACCAATGTACACCCACAGTTCGCCGGTATGCTTAGGTCCCATGTAATAGGGGGCGAGCCTATTGCCACTAATTGGACACAAATCCAAACTCCGACCTGCTACTGAGAATTTCATAGAAAAACCCAATAACACCTTGGTCGACTTGGGAATCGAACCCAAGACCTCTAGCGTAGCAGTCGCGCTTAGAACCACTAGGCCAACGAGTCTAACTAATAAATAAATCTAGTAATATTAGTACATGAACACGGTTACTACGCAAATATCTGTCATGTGACGAGAACTATTAAAATAGCAATACACATGAAAATGAGGTGATAATGAACCTCATTTAAAGTTATGTTTAGCATGCTATGAGTAAGTTATTTGCAAAATAGACACACTAATAGTTAAGCTAAAAATAGTAGTGGAGAATATAATGTACTAGCTGACCACTGTAAATTCGCTCGCGTTTCATATTATGAGTGGAAGTTTTTTATTCTTAAATAATACTAGCCGATATTAAGAACTAAGTAACCTTTGCTGTTTGTAAAAGTTCCATTAAAATCGGACTGCTATTTCTAGAGATTATACTAATAAAACAGTTTTTCCTCATTATTATGTTTACATGTACAACATAACAGCTTGCACTAAATCATTGCACTTAAAAGATTAATATAACTTTTATAACTAATGTGGCTGTTAACGCATAATTAATGTTACTTACTGGTTTTTGTTCCAATAAATGATTTTTGATTTTGATTTTGATATTAGTATGTAGGACTTTACTAATGAATTTATTATGGTTTAGAATACTTTATTTTTCTAAAATAATTAAAATGATTGATAGTAACTAAACCTTACATTAATTATGTATAGTTTTAATAAAAAGCAAACAAAATTAAATACTATAATTTAAGTCGCAATTTCGTATTTTTAATTAGCAGACGTCTGCAAAGTGGGTGACAACGTGACGTTTATTTCAGCAGATATTAAAACAACGAACAGAATGTCCCGAACATTTTCTTTTAAGCCCTATTCAAATAGTGAAAGAGAACAAAACCAAAAGTAATTTCCCTGGAGGCAAAAATGAATTGAAAAGTTTATGTAAATACACTTATATTTAAACTTTAAACATTTTGGTATAAAAACTCTGAGAAATCCACCTTCAAGAAGTTTTTCTTGTGTTGTCATATTGCAAGGATAATTTCTTATTTTCATTTTGCCACTTACTTTAATCATTTTATTTTAACCTCTAAAGGAAAATAAGATTAAATTCATTTGGTTCTACATCTGCCCCTGACGCAAGAGTAGTGTTATAAGTTTGACATATCAGTCTGAGTATTGATGTGACTGTGGTATCGTAGCTCGTAAACAAATGGACCAATAATGATCCGTTCTTGTTTGTCTATAGGACGTGATCAAGAGGATTTTTAGCTATAATTATGTACTTTAAAAGTTAACTATTTTCTAAGTCTCTTTGGTAACTTCTTTTTTTTTCTTAAATCAATTTATTTATATTGCAGAAAACACTGTAACAATGAAGTTATTGGTATATTTATAGTTGTTGCTGTTAATGTACACATAAACAAAAATGTCCTCCTAAAATAGTTCATACCCTCTGCTTACAACTTCATAGGCAACAAGCGTAATATTTCAACATTCTTTTACAGAGCGCGCGACGAAATCTGTCAAAACTGACATTATTAACGGAAGACGATCCAAATATATCAAAGGAAATATCCAATCTTCAAGGCGAAAGCGATAAAAGTAAATCGTACGGAAAGCTCTCTGTTTGTACCATATGTAAGTAGACAAAATATTCCTGACTTCTATATGTACTGGCAATCTTCTCTCCTTTGCCACTTTTGTCTGATGTGATTCAGCTGAATACTGAATTTTATATAGAGCGACTTGCTATGATCTTCACTACCCATTTTAGTGGGTAGCATAGTTTATCGTAGTAAGACTGGACTTCAGAATGATAGCGACTTAACGACGAGCGTATGACAATTGCGACCAACGGCTTAATGTACTGTATCCGGTAAGACTGGAAGCTGCCCCAGTATATATTGGGAAAAGGCAGAACATATTTTTATTTTCATATTTCAATGTTTCAATGCCATGGTGTTCAAATTGTACAAGACATTTTAAAGAAAAATTCAGTCCAAACAGTCATAATGAGTAAACTGAGTAAACTGCCATTTTCAATATCGTCAAACCAAATCAAATCCTTTATTATATGTAAAACATAGGTATTATTAAAAGGATATGTAAACTGTTCAATATACTATCATTAGGATGTACCTGTTCAACTTTACATTTACAATACTTTTAAAGGCAAGCAACGCCATAATCCAACGAGAATCGTACGCGCCGCCATGACAAATCGCTCCCTCTAGTGTTGTTCGATCTTCCGGTAATAGAGACGCGACGTATTAGTCGATTCTAATTACCGTAAATCATGTCAATCAATCTGTTCTTGTCCTTATGAGCATACCTTTCGACATGAAAGTAATAGATTGAATTCTATTTTTTTCAGGGCGAAACAAAATCTGGTTAGACAGCACGAAAATAAGCCTTGTCCTCTTGACGGTCTCAGTGCTATGTGGCAGCATCCTATTCCTGGACCAAGAGAAGACGCTGCAGCAGCTGAAGGTGCCCACGGACCCTGAGAGCACGCTGGTGCTGAGCACATTGATCGCCGGCAGTGTGTTCTGTGTTGCTTGTGTTACTGTTGTTGATATTAAGGTGGGTATTTAAGGACTGAAAATCGTAATAGATATAACTCCCGGCACGTAAGTTGGCAAGATTTTGACGTAGTGGGGGTAAAACTGCGCATATTCGACCTAACTCACCAATCTCTAATCGACTCGGTCGACTAACGCACCAATCGCGCGCTCGGATCGGCGCTACCGCATACCCCGCGTCCTGCTTGACCACCAAATAGACCTAAAAACCGATTTCTGCGCATCTAACGACTCTTACCAACTTACGTGCCGGGAGTTATAAAACACCAAAATATCGTATGGTTGCAAATTCGAAGCTATCTAATGTAAGGGATGGGATGTGTTGGAGAAAATGTTTTGGAAACAGGGTAGTTTTGTTTTGCAAATATAAGGCACAAAATAAATGAATACGTGGTTAGCTAAGTAGCCAGTTGTTATACACATATCAAACAGATATCTTCAAAAAAAGAGAATTAAAAATCTGGATGTAGTAACGGGTTTACAGGGTGCTTGTAATCTAAACCTTTGTTGTCTCTGATTACATATATAAAACTAGTGCTTTAGCAACTTTGGGTTAAAAGAAATGTATGTGATTGTGTCCTTATTTATTTAAATACTATGCCACTGTAAAGCTGAGATTGAAATGCTACGAATCGAATACTTACAATACGCATAATTTAGAAGGTACTCAAATCAATTTTATATCCTTTCCTAAAACAGATTGTAGGCATCATTATTTAAGTTTTATTTTCTTTCTCTTCTAGTACATGTTAACCCTAGGCTACGTGGTAATGACTCTCTCGATCGGCGTGCTAGCGGTGTACACGCAAGCTGACCTGACTGTGACGTCACTCCGATCAGTCCCGGTCATCGCGCTAGGAGTGCTCGTGTTCGGGTACGGGGTCGTATGGGGACTGCCGACCATTGTTATGGTGGAGATGTTTAATTTTGAGGTGAGGAGTTGTTAATTTTTTATTTTACTTTATTATTTACGTACTGAGGGGCTCGTGGCTACTGCTAAGTGTAAGCCGTTAGGTTTGGTTCGTAGATGGGTGACCATTTGAAAACCTTGAAGTCACGGTAGAAAGGAACTTCATACTTACCAACGGCATAGTGTGTGTTTTTTACTTACTGTATTAAAATAATGGCTTTACTGAACTATATTATGAAACTAAAAATATTGTAGTTAAAGATTTTGAATCGAAAATATATTTTTTCACTCTATCACAACGCACCAGAAAATTGGTTTCGTTATTTCATATGTTTGACTTACTTTTCTATACTTGAAATCGAAGTTATAAGAATGCAACCAAGAAAACATTGAATTGAAGTAAACAATTGTAGAAAACTGTTTGTGGCACGCTTTAGGCAACCTTTTAATGGAAATGTTCCGAGTATTAATATATGTAACGCGATCCAGAAATTTTATTATTGTTCGTAAAAGGAAAATATGGTATTGAAAATGTACTAGCAATTTTTCTTCGTTCTGACATTTACAGGGTGCTTGGGAAATGCGTAGTCATATTTAAAATACTGCTTTTGTCCAGATAAAAGAAAAACTTTCACAAGTAATTTAAATGTATATTGAAAAGAAAAATACTTTTTTTAACTGCTGATGATAATTTTGTTTGGTATGGTATTGTATGGTATGGCTGATTTATTTAATAATAAAGAATACAAGGTATATTTTACAACTTATAAAATGGCCAACATAACAATTATATACCTACGACATTTTTTAATTTTTTACATACCGTGTCGATCAATGGCAGTTACATTTTGCTAGACCAGTATTCAGCTTACACGGCATTGTCCATGTCTGTAGTTGAAAGTTGTTTATTTCTATCGGTTGAAATGTTATATACATAATATATATCACAATTTCGTAGCAACCTGTATAGTTTGAAAGTTTGATCAAAGTGAGTTGCATACCGATCTGTTGCAGGTATTTTTAGAGTATAGAAATAAAATACAACGTAAAAAAAAATTATATGCACACTGCTGTTTTTGAGATGTAGTATTTCTTTATCTATATACTTATAATAAATCTGTAGAGAGGTTAATTCTGTACATGAAATATATTTTCAAAATAACTATCAGGGGGTGATTAGTGATCGATACTGATGCCAAAAATGCAATCAGTAAAATTTTTGTCTGTCTGTCTGTCTGTCTGTTTGTCTGTCTGTCTGTATGTGCCTTATAGAAACAAAAACTACTCGACGGATTTTAACGAAACTTGGTACAATTATTCTTCATACTCCTGGGTAGGTTATAGTATACTTTTAATCACGCTACAATCAATAGTAATAAGTTCGTCATTCATTGATAAGTTTCGTCATCCACGCGAACGAAGTCGCTGGCACAGCCAGTTGTAACTATATTAGATCAATCTTGCTTTTCATAAGTCGAATAAGGCATTCAAATATATTCATTTAAGATAATGAGTTTTGATACTTAGTCGGTTTCGTAAGTAAGCGATTTTCGCGAACGCTGTTGCGAATCGAAAAGATGCAAATTGAACAAAAAATTACGAATTTATGATTTAAAAACTTGGATGTCAACTATCTAAGTAACTAATTTTGAGCTGAAATTTTGTAAACTGACTCTATATCCGATGTACTTTTCACCCCTTTTAGATAGATATGACCTTTCGCTAACATTATGTATGTGATAATTAAATCTACAAAAAAAATTGTATGTTTTATTTTGTGTGGCTTGATAAGATGATTCAAATATTTCTCTCTTGTTTTTCAGATCCGAGCCACATTAATAGGAGCAATTTACGCCTACTCACAAATAATAAAACTCCTACACATACACACCTTCCAATACATAGAAGATTACATCGGAGTTTATACGGTCTTCTATATATTTGCCAGTGTAAACTTGATGGGTGCAGTGTACTCGTTGTTCGTTGTTCCTAATGTGAGAAATAAAAGTGTTAGACGAATAGAGAGACAGATTAAAAGGCCTGCTTTACCGGCGTGATATGATAGTATTAATAAAATAGTTTTAAGGATTTGTTGTTTTATTTTAATTAACACAATATACCTTTTCATTATTATTTAAAAAATAATCTCGATTTATTTGGTAAACATAACTTCTGAAGGACTGCACTAAACAGTATCAACAGAACTGTGTTGTGGTCTGTGTCTTAAAATCTTCGAATTACTATGACTACTCAGAAATCGTGTTTCATCAATTATGAGAAATCCATAAAGTACCAAGCCATCAATGTTTCTGACTGCGAAAAAAAACTATACATATAAATAATAATTATTATTATAATCCAACAATTAAAAGAAAAAACCAAGAGAAAAGTACATACGAAGCAAGCAGAAAAACTACGTAAAAGATGTAAATAAATAAATATCCTGGGACAGCTCACACACGGCCATCTGATCCCAAACTAAGCAGAGCTTGTACTATGGTAACCAGACAACTGATTAATATACCTATATATTTCTAAATACATACATATTCTTATAGCTAAATTACACCCAGACACAGAACAAATGATCGTGTTCATCACACAAACATTTATCCTGGGTGGGAATCGAACCCACGACCTGCGGTATAGCAGTCAGGATCGCTAACCACTAGACCAACAGGCCAGTCAAAAAATGGTAACTATGTTTATTTAAAAAAAAACCCTCTATTCATAAAGGATCCCTTTCCTTGACAACGGAACCCTGAACCAGTATCCTCATTATTTGGGAGGATTACAGCATCGTGGAGGTTATATTAAAACCTCTTATCAAAGCTATGCAGCGATATTGCCAGCTCATGACGTAGCGAGTGACTGCAGTCTGTCGAGTATATTACGTCATCAACAAGGAAGATGAAATTGAGGGATGTTTTGGTACAAAAGTTGGGTATTATTATTATTTAATAAAAGGTACAAGGTAGCCTTTATAATTTAGACAATGTTTAACAAAATTATACATGCATCTTTCGTTTTTTCTGTTGGATCGCATTAATATTATTACTGCCTATCTTGTTTACCGTTTAGTATGTTGATTGATCAAAAACATTAATTAATTATTTTTTTTACGGATTTTATCGTGGTTTATTTTAGATTTTTAGTTCCTAGATTTAAAATATTAAAGATTAAAAAGGCGAAAGTCTTTTAATGCAATAAATGTCAATTTGGCCTCGATTGTATTTTTTTTACGTTTTTTGGCTATGAGTGTAAAAAAAGCAAAGCTACGTGAAATTAAGTTGTTGTTGAGGGTTTTACTTTTATTGGAATCATATTGTTCAATAAATTACGTTTTTATGTGTGTTAAATATCGTCATCTCCCGAGCCTTTTCCCAACTATGTTGGGGTCGGCTACCAGTCTTACCGGATTCAGCTGAATACCGTATTTTACATGGAGCGACTGCCTATCTGACCTTCACAACCCATTTTACTGGGACTGGTTGTCAGAATTGACTTAACGACTGCCAAAGATCTAAGTATGACAGCCGGGACCTACTGTTTAACGTGCTTTCCGAAACACGGAGGGGTCTCGGTATGTTATAAATGGTCACCCATCCACGGACCAACCGCGGCGAGCGCGGCTTAACCTGTATTATCGGTCAAACCGTACGGCTTACACTTAGCCACGAGCCCCTCTGTGTCCGTGTTAAATATCGATTAACTATTATAGTGACAAGTATGTCTATACAAAGTGGTGATGACAATACGACAATAAATGAAAACACGGACAGTACTAGTTCATAAGAATAATCCTAAACGGTAAAGAAACCGCAGCATCAAAAATAAAAAATGATGTTCTCCTGCGTTTCCAATTTTATGCGATTTAGATTGTTTGAAAAAAATTTTTTATTTTTTTTATTCTACGGTTTTTTTACCGTTTAGGATTATTCTTATGAACTAGTACTGTCCATGTTTTCATTTATTGTCTTATTGTCATCACCACTTTGTATATGTCTTAAGAGGACATTGTTACATACATTGTATCGCTCACAATTAATATAACGTGACAAGCACGTTCACCTTTCATTGTGTCTTTTTTGCGACTAGTTTTTCTTTTTCTTCTTCAGCTTTCGTCGTCAAAAATATTATTCGTTTGACTGATTCTAATTATCTCCCAGAATTCATGCTTCCATAGATTTGTTTGCTTAAGAAATAATGAAGCCTTTTCCATTTAAAAACGCAAACGTTTGTATAAGTTAGCCTTTTGTATAATGATCACGCTTTTAATTAGGATCTTTGGTACTTACTAAAATTTAATCACACATATGAATTTAATTAATCTTATATATAAATAAATAAAACTAACACGCGTCAAAAAACTCATCGTCATCCTTGTCAATGGCGGGAAACGTGCCCAGAAGGCTGGCAGCATTGCCACGTTGAATGGCTATGCCGATTCTCTGTGCAAGGAACAAACCAGCCCTCTGATCACGAGTGGAGTCTACCAAACGTTTTGACAGTTTTATGTGATTTAATTTTAGTATAGTTGTAAGTGTTTGTTCTTGTATTAGATTTAAATATTAAATAAATAAAAAAATTATATAAAATGAAAAAAAAATATATATATTATTAAGTGACTATTTTATTCATTTTCAATGTAACAAAAAGCATTATGATTTAGAATAAGCAAAAAGTTTATGCATACACTTTTTAAAATGGCACTCGATATCACAATATCAAATCTGTTATTTAAAAACTCTTTGTGGTGCTAAGACGCTGTCATGACGTATATATATCACAGTCATCTGGTTGAATCAGCTATTTGATTGAATGACTAGCGCGTTCATTGAATGACGACATTTAATTGTCAAATTCTACCGACTTATTGTTATCTGTTTTTTGTTTATCTTAATGTTTAGTTAACGTAGTTCTGTGCGCTTACAAATTAATAATGTTATGTAAACATAGTTTCTCAGTAAGTCATTTATTGATGTAATTCTTATGAGAAATTAGTTATTCTAAACTAACAGATTCAACCAGATGACTGCGACATATACACTATTAAATGGTATTCATAAATTTTTATTCATTAAACAGTCGCCATTTGAAGCTGTCGATACCTACTGCTATTTTCGTATCCTTACAGTTTAATTGAATTGTATCTACCTATACGATAACAAACATGCCTTTCTCTTTCAGTCAACAAAGGGCGATAATACCAAACAAACAATTAAACAAAACCCTTTGTAACCCATCAATAAGTCACTACGTAATGAGAGTTAAGACAAATGTAACTGGACCCTAAAATAAATCTTGTGGAGGTCTGAACGTGTCAAGAACTAATTTAACATACCCTTGCTGACGTGTTTGCAGAATTGCTAAGTCTTTGAAAAATACTGTTGTTTTCTCTAGAGAAATTATGTGGCTCGATGTAAGTGACAAAATGTCTGAAGTGCAGACGTACTTATTTAGTTTAGAATGCTGTTGTGTTTTATTTTAGGAGCGTGATTTGTTTTGGTAGCCACTTCATTTGAGTTTAAGCTAATTTTATGTCAATAAATAATTATTGTAATACCGGCCTATAGAAGTCCTACAGCCGGGCACAGGTCTCTTCTTAGAACATATAAAAAACTTAACTAATATTCATTCTTTATATTACATGATTTATAATCCAGCCTATAAACGTCCCACTGCTGGGCACAGGCCTCTTCCCATATAGAAAAGGCACGAGCATTGATCACCACGCTTGCTCATCTGCGGATTGGCGATTTCAGATCCCAAATTTTGGAATCCAGGTTTCCTCACGATGTTTTCCTTCACTGTTTGTCAGTAGTGTCTTAGAATAATTAAGAAAGTACATAATTATAACTTTGCAAAAGCTACATTGGTACTTGCCTGGGTTCGAACCTGCAACCTTGTGCACACAAATCCGTTCATTGAACCGCTAGGCCACCACGACATTCTGACGAAATTACATGATTTAAGTTATGTATATAGATACAATTTTAAATATAAACATCTATGCAAAAGGTTATTTCAGCAACAAGATTGCTGGCAAAATTTAAAACACGAAAGATTGATTGTTGAATATCAATTCAATTTCCGTACTTGTAAATGTATTTTCATGTTCTTATACTGCACAGACAGCCGAGGGTAGTTGCCAATGTATTTTCGAGTTCATTGACTGCTCGGATAGCCAAGTGTAGTATAGTATAGGTCACTGTGTGAGTGTGTGACACGCGGCATCGCTCCTCTCACGCGACAATTTTTTTTGTGAAAAAATTTCTTGTTTAAAGTGTGGGTGTTCTTTGTGTATGTTGACTAAATATTAGCAAAACTCCCTTCGATAAAGTAGTAAAATGAATAAGAGCAGGATTTGTTTAAGCCCGATGAACCCGAGATTATACAGACATGCATACAGACAGACATATTATTATAGGCATACACATAAAAGTATAGTATACACATAAAAAATGGTTCAACATTACTTTAGTAGCGAAGATCAAGAATTACCAATATTAAACTTTTCGGCCTTTCTTTTTTTGAACATCTTTTGAATTCTTGAACATCTGGGCCTCGATTCAGCTATTTTAATTGCTTGTCAGTGGTCGGTCAGTGTACTTGTCATTCTTCATTGTCGTATTAAATGGTCGTAATGACCAATTAATGATCGTAATGACAGTTAGCAGCATGCAAATTATCGTAAAAATTACCAAATGAAGCAGGTCATTCAGTCAATTCAAGCAACTCTTAAACAGCTGAATCGAGGCCCTGAGCTCTAAAACAAATGCTGGCTACATTTGATTGTCTAAACGTGCGCCCTTAAATTTATTTCTAAATCAAATTTCATTTGAACGTGAGCTTAACTTTTCAGCACACGTCATTGTGTGAATCTTTCTTAAAAGGATTAAACATTTCAAATAAATATAACAAGGTTTTATAAAAGTAAATAAGTTTGCCGAAATAAAGTACTTATTGTTTTACAAACTTTTTGGCAGTCGTAGATTACAAAATATGGATAAGTTGCACATTGTTTTTAATCCTGACACTTTACTATGTTATATATTCGACGACCTCCGTGGTCGAGTGGCGTACGCACCGGTTTTAAGGTGTCGCTAGCTCTGGGGTCCCGGGTTCGATCCCCGGACGGGTCAATGTAGAAAATCACATTTCTACATTGTCTCGGGTCTGGGTGTTTGTGGTACCTTCGTTGTATCTGAATTCCATAACACAATAGCAACTTACTTTGGGTTCAGAACAATGTATGTGATGTTGTCCGCATTTATTTATTATTATTATTATTTATTTATATAAGATGTGTTTGTATTTCTATGGAGAAACATATATACGTGCCCGATGTGTCAGTTGGAGGCATCGTAGCCCCTAAACAAATGAGCTTAAGTTTAATTTGTGTTTTTTTGTTTAAAAGCTGATTATGAGATGTAGTAGTGTGAGATGAGTATAAGGCCATACTTGACAGATTCTGGCAGTCATTTATAGTATTTTTTTTTATAATTTTGACACTTATCTGCCCTAATGGCTGTTGATATGATCAAAGCAAACGTCGTTAGGTATAGTTAGTTATAGTTTATTTTCTTTATATCTTGTTATACATTTAATTATAAGAAGGTAAGCGCGACATACGTGCGTGCACGGGTCGAAAGTCGAGAGAAGAGAGAAAAAAGATGGCCGCCGCCGGACGTCGTATAAAGTCGCGTTCCATCGCCGTCACGAGACAAATGCTGGTTTGCATACTTTAATGCGTTCCAGCTCCATTGCAAACAATGGCATCTGGGTACATAGAGCCTTTTTTCAGCTTGTTTTCAACATTTTGATTTTTTTAACTTAGAATAAAACAAATTATTCAGATATCAGATAGAAAAATGTTTAAATTGTGTTCTTATCCAAACATCTATGTTCTAAGTATACTAACGTATTTATGTTCAGAAGTTTTGGGCCACGCGATATAAGTATTACCGATAGTTCGCCCTTTTTGTTTTAACATAAAGCCGTCTTATTTTTTTATTCACACACGCACGTTTCTTTCATACGTCATAGATAAACAAAAGGTTTCTCTTTTTTTTTTTGTTTTTGACGAAAAAAGTTTGTGGATTTTTTGATGAAATCTATTATGTATTAAGCTTCGGAGAAGAACTTTGAAAAGCTTTTTTCTACATAAAATAGGCATAGGATGATTTACTGTTAAATTTTTGTTCTGGGCTCTTTTGACTTTTTTTCCACAGTATAAGATATATAGCACTTGAATTTTATGATAACTTTTTTAATGCAGCAAAGGGCAATTAAAAGGTACAGAAAAAGGTATATTCCAACAAAGGTATAATTATATTATGATATTACCAGGGTGTTAAGAAAACCCTGTCCGATCCGTTAAGGTCTTGTTAGGTATCGACATCTGATTCCATTAATGTAAAAAAATGGTAAAATAACTAAAAATAAATTATAACCTAAAAAATTTCAAACTTCATTATTATTGTTACTAGCATGAATATTCCAATTTTTTTTTTTTTTGGTTCCAGATATAGGTTTGGGTGACACAATCACATGTGTACCCTATATCACCCTTTCGGGTCGGACAGGGTTTTCTTAACACCCTGTATAAATATAATACCAAGATATTTTCCTTGTATATACTTATGGTTACTAGAACTAAGCGGTCGTTTTAGTAACTAAGCTTTAATAATAAAATGGTCCAGATTCTGATCTTTTTAGTAACTCCAGCCAAGGTCTAAGTTCAAAACCGTGTTAGGTGCTGTTGCATAATGCATCCGTCGTTCTTGCAAGAAAACTGGAAGGTTAGGAAATAGTGTAGACTAGCTGTGCCTGCGACTTCGTTCGCGTGGATGACGGACTTCGTTCGCGTGGATGACGAAACTTATCAATGAGTTTTTAACCGCAAAATTAAGTTTGTTTTTTATTTTTATATTGTTTATGCTTTTCCGGGATAAAAACTACCCAATGTGGTGCCCAGGATAATAAAGAATAATTATACCAAGTTTCATCGTAATCAAACCGGTAGTTTTTGCGTGATACCTGAACAAACAGACAGACAAATTTTTTTTTCACACTTTTGGGTTAGGTGTCGGTCTAGTAACACCCCCCGCCTTTTTTTTTTTTATATTTTCAATGTACAGAATTTTCACTTCTACAGATTTATTATAAGTATAGATGATAGAATATTTGAGAAACAAAATGCAGTAAGAGTGACCTCATAAACGAACCATAATATCTCTTATTTTTTGTAAATGTCGTGGTAAAATTTTAACTCCAAATTTATGCTACATACTTACCATAACGTTTATATCTTACTTGTTGTTCTTAAGAAGGCAAAGAATAAATTATCATAAATTAATCTTTCATATTTAATAACTAATTATTAAATAACGCCAGAGAGTTTCTAAAACCAAAACAAACAAATTAAAAATGTTAGTAGGTACTTAACGTGAATTGTAGCATAGAATCTAATATTTCTACAATACTACCTGATTTGTATTGTGGAAATTGTTTCTTTATTTATCTGACGAATAACATTGAAAATTGAAACTACCGCCATCAAAATCTATAGGGTTTCCTGTAAGTGTTAGGGTCGGTAAAGTGCTAGGGTTGTCAGAATGTTTATCAAATAAAAAAAACCCTCAAATATTTTTTAAACAAGAATAACATTTTCACGGATCTAAAAGAGAGTTAAGAAAAGTCTCATTTAAATTTATATTTTATATTATTTAAATCGAATGCAAAATGGTTAAAAGCATGTAAGATGGTTAAAACCGACAAAAAACGAATTTAACCCCGTCAACTTTTAGAATAGTGGTTATTTATAGAATGCTAAATGTCTTTATAAATTATAAATATAAATGTTATTTATTATGTTTATCTTAATCACGTCCGCTTTAACGCAATACAATTCATCATAATCGGTCCATTCATTTAGGAGCTAGAAAATATCTAGGTATCTAAACATGGGACACGTAGAACAAAAAACAAGGTCAAAGAAAAAGGTGTCCTTTGGTTAGTTAGTGGCTTTGGGCTATAAAAGTACCATTGAAATCAAGGCAGCCCTAGACCATTACAGCCTTTGGTAAGTGGTCGACCTTCTCACATGGTTTTATGGCGATGACCTACGTGCGTGTTGAATGCCAGATTGTGGCTCATGACCCCACGGCAATAGATAAACATACAAATCACTGGATGAGGCCTAAATTGGAGTTTAGCCGTTGATCTTTCAGGATTATTACGCTTCAGAAATGTGATATTTTCAGGCTCTGAGAACTACTTTATTAAGTGGTGAGAAAAACGTTTAGAAGTTGCAAAAAGATGAAAGATTATCTTTGTGTATTAAATTGTAATCCATATAAAAATATACATAGTGCGAAAGTAGCTGTACGTCTTTCTCTGTCTATCTGCTAACCCACTGATCCTTTTATGGTGAAACTTAGATCTCAGCTCACTCTATAGCTTAGATCCCAAGAAAATACATAAGTTAGTTAGTTTTCAGTGTGATTTTATACTGCTTTTATATGGAAACAGGGATAAATACACATAGTCCCTTATTAAAGAAGTCGACATGATAAATAACTCCCATAAAATAATGAAGTAATTTAATATTCAACTTGTCAACAATGCAATATGGAACTCACCCAAATTAATTCATCCCTCATTGAAACCCAATCATAATTCTAAGACATCTTAAAGTTCTGTGCATGACGCAACACGATTTTCACCTAGTTTCTCAGTGCATCCCGTCTAAGATCGAATCTTGCACCCGCACAATAGTCCCTGATTGCGACCACTTCACCTCTTGACAGAAGGACGCGTATGTGTATGTAAGTGTGTGTGTATAGAACTGTCCTAAAGGCGTACCTGTTCTAAGTTTGTGAGGTAACCTGTTCTACATTTATGCTGCCCTAGTACCCGTGGTGTATAAATTCGTATGAGCTTTGGAGACGAATTTTAATAAAAAAATAAATGAGACAGACAGACGTCATTCTTTTTAAAATTTCTGTCATTACACAAATAAAAACAAAGAACCCATTTTTTTGGTTGTTTTATTCATTTTGTATTAAAGTAAATCGCGTGACGTCACGGTTTTTTTACAATATCTGCAAAATTATTGTCATTAGCCCCCACTATATTATATATATCAACTTAAACATATTGAAAATTACCTCCTTTTTTCAAGTCGGTTAAATTAGACATCGTTATTTTTCATGAATTTTTCTACAGAAAACAATGAGGTACGAAATCACCGCTGTAATGTGATTTATGTATATATTCCAACAATAAAGTCCATCCTATCGCATGGTACTGAAACCCAATTTGATGGAAGGGTAAAAAGAACAATATAATTTACATGTTCTTTGTGTTGGGCCTTGAAATCTGTGGAAGACATTTCCTCAAACGTAGTTAATCAACTTAGTATATTATATACACCCGTCCAAAATCTCATACAAGTATAGCTAAAGAACTTTTTTGTTTAAACCCAATAATCGCTAAAATTACCATCAGATTTGAAAAAATCTTTCTATCTTTCTGATAGCCTAATGCTCGAGGAAGGTTATAGGTTATTTAAAATGACGTTGTTTGCTTTGGAAGAGAAAAATGGCAAAGGAAACCACAGGGCCAAATAACATAATTATGATTCGCATAAGGGCGCGTTACCACTATGTCATAACGATTAATTTATCGTCGGACGACTGTCGTCTCTAGCTGTTCCCATTATAACGATTGATTGTCGTCATATTTTTTTCGTCACGATTTAGTCGTAACGATTTTTTATCGTTTTACGACTGTCGTGCTAGCCTTTCCCACTGTCATAACAATCTGTCGTCACTGCAAAAAAACGACAGTAAGTCATGTCGTTCTATAAGTGAACACCTCCATTTAAACATATAAGCCACGACACTCAAAACTATACGATTATCTGTCGTCACGACAAAGTGGGAACGCGCCCTAACAAAACATTATTAGATTATTTTTATCACTATATTTAGCCGACTGCCAAGTAATAGCTATGTTATTCGTTCATATCTTCTTTGTATGTTTTCATTTGTATTTCAAACATAATTTTCGATTCTTATATAAGTCTTTAACTTCCAGCTAACCTCTTTAATCGCAAGATTTTTGTTTTCTGTAACCAATACCTGTATAAGCCACGTTAAGTCTGCACGTGTAGTCATTGGTAGTACTTAATCCACGTGAACTACACAACCAACGTGACAGTTGGTATGATTTGAATTTAGAATGTATACCTACTATTTGTTAACGGTTTATTGCTTGCCAGTATTTTTTCATGTTCTGTATTCATTAAAAAAAAAGCGTCGTTTTGTAATCGTCTGGTTGGACTTTATTTTACTGTATTTTTTTGTGGAAATGTTATGTAAAAGAAGTATTTAATACTTTATTGCTTAAATGATCATAACATGCAATTTAGAGTAGGTAGGTAAGTATTTTTTTTTACTTTTCTTTATTGACTTACTCCGAATTTTAAGGTTCAACAAGGACCAAAAAACAAAGCAAACATTTTAAAATATTTTGTTTGATTGTAAACTTCGCGGCCCGATCCCTTCATATGACATTACCCAAAATCAAAAGGTCAGTGAGGTAACAAAGGTATGAAATAATCGCGTTCCAAGGCAAAGAAAATTATTTGTTGACCCACATGATTGTGTTATTTGAGGGTTCTCATGACATCAGTATGTCATAATATTTGTTTAACAAAAGGGATGGGAATTAGAATACATTTGTATTTAAAATAAATAATAAATAAATAAATGCGGACAACATCACATACATTGCTCTGAACCCAAAGTAAGTAGCTAAAGCACTTGTGTTATGGAATTCAGAAACAACGAAGGTACCACAAACACCCAGACCCGGGACAATGTAGAAAAGTTGGTTTTCTACATTGACCCGTCCGGGGATCGAATTCGGGACCTCAGAGCTAGCGACACCTTGAAACCGGTGCGTGCGCCGCTCGACCACGGAGGTCGTAAAAAAAAAGTATTAGTTCCCACTGCTGGGCAAAGGCCTCCCCCTCCGTTCTCCAAACCTGTCTATCTTTTGCGATATCTGGCAAAAGATAGACAAACTTTTTTGATTATATTTAAACTTATTTTGCCACATAAGTGGTGGTCCAATAAGAATCATTAGGGGTCAATCAAACTTTTATGTAAAACTTTATTAAAAATTAAATTTTTATATGTAATCTTTAATAAATTGTATTTATGAGCTGACAAACGGATGGATAGCGAAGAAAATATTAAATTCCTATTTCAAGTACAGAACCCTTAAAACGATTGATTCATTTTCATAACCTTTCTTTCCCAACTGCCTTTCGTTAATCTTCACTAGCCTTTAATTGATAAATCCGTCATTTTTTTTATTCGTTGGCTACTTTGTCACTCATTAAACTGGGCTGTATGTCGTGTTGGCCTAGCGGTTCAATGAACGTATTTGTATGCACAAGGTTGCAGGTTCGAACCTTGTGCATACTGAGGGGCTCGTGGCTAAGTGTAAGCCGTACGGTTTGACCGATAATACAGGTTAAGCCGCGCTCGCCGCGGTTGGTCCGTGGATGGGTGACCATTTATAACATACCGAGACCCCTCCGTGTTTCGGAAAGCACGTTAAACAGTAGGTCCCGGCTGTCATACATAGATCTTTGGCAGTCGTTAAGTCAATTCTGACAACCAGTCTTACTATGGGATACTGTGTTTCCCAGTTAAATGGGTTGTGGAGGTCAGATAGGCAGTCGCTCCATGTAAAATACGGTATTCAGCTGAATCCGGTATGACTGGTAGCCGACCCCAACATAGTTGGGAAAAGGCTCGGGAGATGATGATGATGATGGTTGCAGGTTCGAACCCAGGCAAGTACCAATGTGGCTTTTTCAAAGTTATATGTACTTTCTTAATTATTCTAAGACACTTCTGACAAACGGTGAAGGAAAACATCGTGAGGAAACCTGGATTCCAAAAATTTGGGATCTGAAATCGCCAATCCGCAGAGAGCAAGCGTGGTGATCAATGCTCGTGCCTTCTCTATGTGGGAAGAGGCCTGTGCCCAGCAGTAGGACGTTTATAGGCTGGATTATTAAACTGGGCTGTGAATACCAGATAGGCAGTCGCAGTGTAAAACACGGTATTCAAAATCATGCCAATCCCTAAATAGGCTAAAGGCTAGGCAGAAGAACCATCTTCCTTATTACCTTTACTCTAAAGGTTAGATGATACATGCCTATAATGTATGATAAATATGCCTAAACATTACCTAGGTATCCCGGACATTATCCGAAAAGCGTATATTTACAAATTAATGTATATTGATGACGCGATCGCTCATGAACGGAATTTGAGACTTTGTAAACAATATTAAGTGAGGTTTACAGTCAAAGCGAGGCGTATTTTTATAGCGTAACGTCGAAGAATAAAAAAGGATAAATAAATGATGTTTTAGTAGACGGTTAAAAAGTTTTATTTCTTGTTTAGTTTAGGCGTATACGAAGGATTGGTAAAGTGGATTTTTGGAAACAATGAGGTTATTTTGGATGAAAATTAATTTCTAATTAATATCTTCCAAACTTCTGTTGAATTATGTAAATGATCAACAATTAGGGTGTTACCACACCAATCGATCGATAGTCGATCGATGCCATCGATCGATGGTAGAATGGATTAGTCGACGTCGATCGATAGTTTCTACCACACCAGTCGATCGATAGCCGATAGATGCCATCGATCGATGGTAGAATGGATTGGTCGACGTCGATCGATAGTTTCTACTAGACTCGAATTTTCTCGAGAATCGATCAACGTCGACCGATGTCGATCGATGGCATCGACCGGCAATCGATCGATTGGTTAGTCGACCGGTATCCGTCGATCAATTAAAGCTACCACACCAATCGATCAACGTCGACCGATGTCGATCGATGCCATCGATCGATGGTAGAATGGATTAGTCGACGTCGATCGATAGTTTCTACCACACCAATCGATCGATAGCCGATAGATGCCATCGATCGATGGTAGAATGGATTGGTCGACGTCGATCGATAGTTTCTACTAGACTAGAATTTTCTCGAGAATCGATCAACGTCGACCGATGTCGATCGATGGCATCGACCGGCAATCGATCGATTGGTTAGTCGACCGGTATCCGTCGATCAATTAAAGCTACCACACCAATCGATCAACGTCGACCGATGTCGATCGATGGCATCGATCGACTATCGATCGATTGGTGTGGTAACACCCTATGGAATATTAAATATCAAAATTATTTCTTATTAAACTTTATAATGAAAAAAATTGCATTCATAAACAATTGACTGAAAATATTATGTATGAATAATTTCAAAATTATGCCAGCTTTCTAACTAGATTTCAAAAACTATAATTCAGCAACCAATAACAAATGTTACTTCAATGTTTCATACTTTAATGAATGTCCCAATTTCGCAAACGTTCTATTGTATTTTAGTTTATTAAAGTTCCTGATACCGTACTGATACCACGAGTGTTTGACCATGACCGTCAAAGTAGTCGCTTGTCAAAAGCATAGCTGTCAGTGTGTAACGATATTAACGGGGTAATTTATTAGCCAAGGTTGGGTAATTGGAGCCAAATAAAAGCCAATAACCACGTGTGGGCAAACATTAATAATAGCCTAAACAGTAATAGGCTAGAACGAAAAAAATATGAGTTGTATAGAAAAGAATAGGAAAAGTTATTGGTATAGACGAAAATAAAGTTGGACAAAAGACAAGTCAGATATATATGTTTTTTTACTTTAATCGACAAGGTATTCAGTGTAGTTTCGTTATCTTTTTAATAAATTCTTTTGTTTAGTTTTAACTAATTAATAGTTAAATCTTTTTAATCTTTGTTTTATGCGTGGATGAAGAAGTAGGAGATAAACTTATAATTTTGAATCGCCATAGACATTTAAGAACGTGTTGAATTTAAATAGTGTTTCAGTATTAGGGGTAATCTAAGGTATCTCTGTATCTGTGTAAGGTGTCTCTGTATCTGTGTATGGCCCGGCTCGGTAGTGGCGGCAGTAGTGCGGCAGTGGCGCGACGATTGCTCGGCGGTGGCGCGGCGCGGCGATGGCGTGGCAGAGGCACGGTGTTGGCGAGTCGATAGGCGCGACGGTGACGCGGCGATGGCGCGGCGATGACGCGGCGATGACGCGGCAGTGGCTCGGCGGTAGCGCGGCGTTGACGAAGCGTCGGAGTGGTGGTGGCGTCGTATGCACGAGCTGTAAGCTAATTTATATTGAAAGTTGACATACAGATATTGCGAAATATTATTCATATCTCAGATTGTCAATTCGAATTTAAATCAGATAAATCCAGTCCAATCGCCCCGTGACTATTAAACGTACGCGAGTTTGTTTCCATGATACAAACCTAAAAATATCTAATATTTTAATTTTTCATTTAATTAGGTACAAGGTTTGGCTAATTTGCTTGAAAATGTATGATTCAAGAAAAATGAATTTTGTCGTATTCGGGGAAAATTGCTAAAAGCTACTTACATAAACTTAAGCTAATATTGTCATTTGATTATTTATAAAGAATAATATTATATACCTACATATTTTTTAAATTTAAATATTTTTTACTATTTTTTATTAGTTATTAACTATTTTTTAATTTTGCAAAGTGGGCCCATAACCTCAAATTGTACCACAAAGCACGTACAACAACATTTTAACACCGACAGATTTATTTCATAGTAACAAGACACCATTGAAGCAAAAAGGTTTGAGCACTTAAGGCGAAAGTTTAAAGTATATCAAGGCCATACCAACAAACTCGGAAAACGAGAGGAAATATTCTGAAGATGTTTTTTTCGACGTAACTTAATATTGTACGGTAGCTAGTAGTGGAATTACAATGGTTCTGGTTTTGGAATCAAATCGAGATTGAATATTATGTTTCGTGGGTAGGCTCTTGTTACACTATCCTAAATTCTGTCCTAATTCAAAAACTGATTTGGTATATTTTTCGCATTTAATAATCCAACCTATAAACGTCCCACTGCTGGGCACAGGCCTCTTCCCATATAGAGAAGGCACGAGCATTGATCACCACGCTTGCTCTCTGCGGATTGGCGATTTCAGATACCAAATTTTGGAATCTTAAAGCCTAGCGGTTCAATGAACGGATTTGTATGCACAAGGTGGCAGGTTCGAACCCAGGCAAGTACCAATGTGGCTTTTTCAAAGTTATATGTACTTTCTTAATTATTCTAAAACACTACTGACAAACGGTGAAGGAAAACATCGTTAGGAAACCTGGATTCCAAAATTTGGGATCTGAAATCGCCAATCCGCAGAAAGCAAGCGTGGTGATCAATGCTCGTGCCTTCTCTATATGGGAAGAGGCCTGTGCCCAGCTGTGGGACGTTTATAGGCTGGATTATTTATTAATGTATGGTTCCTTGATTTTTAATTGATAATAACTTTAAGGTTTCTCAAAAGTGTAATTTGTAACGTGATACATAATGTATCGTATCGTCCTAAGCAATGGAAACAGATACATCTGGCAGTAAGATATGATTGCATCTCGTCGTACACGTTCTGCGTACGATCTCACTAATAAAGTAGGATCGATGTTACATAATAATGGTATGACGAATATGATATAACTAGAATAAATATCTAAATATATCATTTTGTATAAGAAAACTGATGTAGGTTAGTTTAAGGTGCCTAAATCATGATTGTGGAACAACTACTAACAGTCGTCATACAAATAATTCTTAACAAAAGTCGGTCGCCAAATATCTGTCAGCAATGTTATTTTTAATCCCCGTTTGGCATATGTTCAATCCCAGACCTAAAACGAAGAGTGTTATTTGTTTGGCATGTCTGTCTGTGGGAATGTCTGTGTGAGGCATCGCAGCTCTTAAACGAATGGACCAATACGGCCCCTATTTTTCGTTTTAATTTGACTCTTATTCAGTTGCCGATTTTTAGCTGTAATTTATCAAAGTCCGCATTTTAAAACACGACAAGAGTATCCTTTAACCATGGCACACGCACCCTTACATAGTCAAACACAATAATACCACCCTTTATTCTCCCATTAATTTATTAACAGCCACCCAAGCCTTGACAGTCCTTTACTTTATTTAAAGCACAGCCACAGCTTATCCCAAGGATTATAAAGGCTGTAAAGCGCTGTAAAGCGTCACCCAACTGTCGCTACAAAGTGACGTGTTTCAGGGCCTCGATTCAGCTATTTAAGAGTTGCTTGAATTGACTGAATGACCTGCTTCATTTGGTCATTTTTACGATAATTGCCATTCTGCTAACTGTCATTATAATCATTCTCTTTGAGAGTTCAATGAGATTTTATTGTAGGCTTATCTGAATACGAAAGTTAGGCACAATGATAAGTACACTGACCGATCACTGACATGCATTTAAAATAGCTGAATCGAGGCCCAGGATAAATGACGCATTCATTTAAATTAAACTTTCGAAGCTTTTTTAACGCGCCGTTCGTTTTGATGAGAGTGATTCCAACTTTTTATTTTTATAAGTTGATGAAATTGTGATTTTGTTTGAGAGTTGTATTGTTTATTTTAGCACTTTGAAATTTTCAGTATCTGCTTAAGTTTCTCATTTTTTTATATTATTCGTCAAAAGATTTAAATATGTAAAAAAATAAAATACTAACCTTTAAATGATCAAAGGGAATAGTGCTATCATATGATCGGATCACCAATTTTGTGGGAACTTTTTATTTCATTGGCTTCTTTATTTGGTATTAATACCAGAAAATACATAAACAACCACAAAAATATAAAAATAGTACTCCTTCTACAGACCTACCCAGAAAACAATAAGAACATCAAAATTATTCCTGAACTTTTACTCGCAAAAAAAAGTGATGCTCCGAAAACAGTTTACGAACCTTTTATGGAGCTCCAAAGTGCACAGTGGTCACTCGGCAAATAGGTACTGGTCGAAAAAGTAAAAATAGCTCGCTCCGTGTGCCCAGCGTGCGATTGTTAGTGAAAAGTTAATGCAATTTTAGGAACGTTGTAGAGTTTTTTATTTTTGTGGAGTTTGGAATTTATTTTCGATGGAAATTTTTATATGTGAAAATGCTGGCATTTTTGATATATTCTATCACCGCACCGGCTTCAGCAAAACAATGGTTACAATCATATACACATACATACACACACTTGCCAAATATATCTTCTTTAAAAATCTTCAAGTTTCAAATCTGTTCCAATAATATTAGATACATATTATAATTTAAATGGCGAATCTTCTTTTTTGAAGCCGACTAAAATATTCCGCATATTCATAAAAAAATACACAGCGTAGGGACGTCCTACATCCCAAAAATTTGCGATTCTAATTCCCTTGAAACAAATAAGTTAATCTATACAGATGACTACACTTTTAATATTCATGATTCGTATTACCATCGTAATTACTTGAGAATACCCCCGAATAGTGTTGTGAAGTGATCCCGGGATCCTCAAGTCCGGGATTAACGTCCCGGGATATAGTTCCGGGATCGGGCGTATCTTAATCGTTCGTTTAAGGGGTTATTAAGATTAAGGTTTGTTGTGTGTGTAAAGTTAATTGCGACGGTGTCGTTAAAGTTAAATTTAATTAATGTTGGTACTGTTGTGTTTATTGCTTTGTCTGTGTATATGAGATTTACACGTTGAATATTAATTTGAACTTTTGGTAGGGCAATTAATTTTTTAGATTTTTCGTTCGGGCAAGCTTAAGTAGAAATGAAAAACGTTAACAAAGAAAAATAAAAATTATCAATTTTGATCGAAAACAAAAAAAAACACTTGACGAGGTAAAGTCTGCGCGTTATTCATTATTTTATAAAATGTCTCCGGGCTTGCTGATCCATTTAGCTAAGGTCATAATTTAGCACAATATAACTAAACAAAAAAGTTAGATGACTTTGTATACTACCAAATATGAGATAACGATCAACGCTTTTCTAAACAAACTGAAAAAATGCACCTGTGACCTTTCAAGTTAATTTCAAACTTGTTGTCGCACAAACAAAGTAATTCGTATTCGTTATTATAGTAATAGGGAGTTATATCTCTATCTTTTTAAAAAACAAATTAAATAAAACTCGATAAGTTCCGTTGCATTAGCACATCACTAGTGCATTATTTTTGTCGCAAAATATTTTGCATAGGCATCTTGTGATAACGTGTAATCTTTGCTTTTTACATAATTCTAAATGTTTTTTTAATATGAAAAAGAGCCAAATGTTTACTTAGTTTATTTTTATTTCATTTTATTAAAGTTAAGGCAGACAAGTCTACAAGAATAGATTAGTGTTTCGTAATTATAGATTTTAAATACTCCGATAAACAAAACTTCCGCAATATAGCAAACCAAAACCCTTTTTTTCAGTATTGTTAATAAAAATACATCTCTTGTACGCATTGAATTCTATTTCTTGTTTTTTTTAGCCCATGTTATATCTCATTGCCGGGCAAAGACCTACCCTTGCTCTTCCAAAACTTTATGTTTTTTGCGAATTCCATTCAGTTGACGTTTTTATCAAAATGATTGAAAATGTAATTTACAAATATTTTGCATACAAACCACACAATTTGAGAAGGTTTTCATACAAAAAACGCCTGAAATAATAATACAACCTACTTGATGAAAATAAAATATTTAGTTTAATACAACAAAGACATCATTCCGTTGTAGTACATACCTACATACAACAGAAAATTTAAATTTTCAATCTTTTTTCTTCGAAGTCTTTGAAAAGCTAAAGAAATTTAAGCCCGTTTTCCCTCAAATAAAAGACCGGCTTTAAAAAGATAAAATGTTGCTTTCTGTAGCTTCCAGGAAACGTTTGCATTCCTTTGAAAGGAAATTGTCGCAAATATTTACATCTAGCCTTTAACTTGTGTCTTTAATTTGTTTGTGAAGTTATTCCGTTCAATGCAGGTCAACAAACTGTTTATATTTTCAACTAGCTGTGCCTGCGACTTCGTTCGCGTGGATGACGAAACTTATCAATGAGTTTTTAACCGCAAAATTAAGTTTGTTTTTTATTGTTTATACTTTTCCGGGATAAAAACTACCCAGTGTGGTGCCCAGGATAATAAAGAATAATTATACCAAGTTTCATCGTAATCGAACCGGTAGTTTTTGAGTGATACCTGAATAAACAGACAGAAAGACAGACAAAAATTTTTTTTTCACCCTTTTTGGTTCGGTGTCGGTCTAGTAACACCCCCCGCCATTTATTTTTTTGATATTTTCAATGTACAGAATTTTCACTTCTACACATTTATTATAAGTATAGATGATTAGAATTTTCAAATTTACACGGTTATTGTAGGAAGTAGGTATTGGTATTTTATTTGAACCTCCTATATATAGTTTTTTTTTATTGGTAAATTGATATTTATGTTTTTTTTTTAAGTGGGAATAGTTACGAAAAAAGTTTTCAGTTGAACGTTGAAATTTGGTTAAAAAACTGGCCAAGTGCGAGTCGGACTCGCGCACGAAGGGTTCCGTACCACCGTCGTATGAGAGCCCCTCTTAAATATTCATTTTATGTGGTTTTTAGTATTTGTTGTTATAGCGGCAACGGAAATACATCATTTGTGAAAATTTCAGCTTTCTAGCTATCACGGTTTATGAGATACAGCCTGGAGACAGACAGACGGACAGACAGACAGCGGAGTCTTAGTAATAGGGTCCAGTGTTACCCTTTGGGTACGGAACCCTAAAAATGTAGAACAGGAAGTCGGTGTGACCTCTACAACCAATTTTATTAGGTTCACAGTATCACATAGTTGACTTTGACACATATTATTTAATTTTTTTATTGGGCAGAGTTATTAAAAGGATTTGTAAACGGTAAAATTTCTGAAAAAAATACACCCTAAATTCGAATTTGCCATGTTCAAAACGTAATAAGCGAAGGTAGTTAGGGGTGCCTTCTAAATCACACTTAGTACCTAATCATAGTCATCAGATCAAGATGATGAAATCTCAATTCGAGCTAGACGCCAATTTTTATGGGCACGCAATACGTGTTTAAAATTTTTCTTTGCGTTTGTGTTGTATTCATTGATTGACGAAACCTATTGTCGTTTTTTCTTCATTTGTGTTATCAAATTATAAATATTAAATCTATATATTATGTATATAAAAATGAATCCCTATTTCCTTTGGTCACGCCATAACGCGTGAACGGCGGGACCGATTTCGCTAATTATTTTTTCGTTATGTTTGTTATTGTCAGGAGAAGGTTCTTAATAAAGAAAAAGTTTGCAAAATTGCGCTGAAAATTAGGAAATTGAAGAATACTCAACCACCAAATTAAGTAATCCTGACTTTTGTTACGATAGTGATTTGTTGGATTCATCTCCACCCCTAATAATACAAAGGCACCGGGAACGGGACCTAGGTATTCACGCGGGTGAAACCGCGGGACACAGCTAGTGGCTTATAAATATCTTTAGTCCGTACTCACTTCGGTTTTAACCTCCTTTTACCATACTCAAAAACTCACACATTCTTAGCATAGACTAAAAGCGGCTCGACATTTTCTTTCCCCAGAGACAAAAAGGAAATTCGCTAAAAGGTCCATAACAGTCTGCTACACCTTAAAAGGCTCGACTTATTAATTCTCAAAATAACGGAAATTGTGGGAAATCTAATAGGCTTAAAACCTTAGAGTATGTAAGCAAGTATAGAGTGCGCGCATTGTTAGTAGCCCGTTGTGCCAATCATAAGTACATATTAAGCCGTAAATACTACTACGTTTACTTTAAGTGATTTTCCGTGCGACGATACTCATTAATGTGAAAATATGGTTTCAATATTATGAGTGTAATTTAAGGTTATAAGTGTTAAGATAGTATTAATAAAACGGCGACCATAATTGGCTGGACTAATTTGACGACGACTTTCATACTGCTGTTCACAGTATATATTATGCCAGGCGCTCTCTATGTGGGTATTTATACTCCAAGGCTGGAACGCCCACCAGATTTAAACAATGTTATTTTAGGGTACCTATATAGTACCCTATATTTGGAATTTCCAAAAATTTTCAGTATGTTAGTTTATACGGATTCTGTGGCGATCATACCATACATTTCGAATTTCCGAATATTTTAACAAGAATCCCGGTCATGAGTACACTGTAAACTTGTAAAGTTATCAAATTACTTTATTAAAATGAGTCATAAAATAATTACTATCGTTATATAAAAGAAAACAGCGATCGAATACAATTTTATATCCAAACTGCTTATTGAAACTAAATAACGTATAAATTACAATGATGAATTTATAATTATAATATTTACAACGCTCTGCTCCTACAGTCCTTCAGTGATCCCCGCACACGGACTGCGCGAGCTGTCGACCGCTCTCGCGCGTCACGTGCGCCTCCCGCCCACTCGCTTTTTGTTTTGTCGACATCTGGAATCATCTTATAAATTAATAATAATAATAATATTCCGGGACAACTCACACACGGTTATCTGATCCCAAGCTAAGCAGAGCTTGTGTTATGGTAACCAGACAACTGATAAACATACTTATATATTTCTAAATACATACATATTATAGATAAATTACACCAATACACAGAACAAATGATCGTGCTCATCACACAAACATTTGTCCTGGGTGGGAATCGAACCCACGACCTCCGGTATAGCAATCAGGGTCACTAACCACTAGACCAACAGGCCGTCCCAATTGCTTCAAACAGCCTGTTTGCGGCCATAGAAGTCTTGTTCTTAAGAGCTTTTTCACATTATCCGACACGATATTGGTATCGGACACCAACGAATCCGATTTCGGATCGGATAATGTGAAAGAAATGTACATGTTTCTTACATTTACTTGCCTCCGATATCGTGTCGGACAATGTGAAAACAGTCTAACTACAATATACAAGGAGAGTTTTCTCATACCAACCAGCAGCTAAATTCCAACATTTACTTTCTCCTATAAAAACCTCTTAGTACATTCCATATAAAAATATAACTGCAGATTCCAACTTCATGAAATATTGTCACATGTCGACAGCTGAAAGTTTACGGTTTCTGCTTATGTATATGGCTATAAACAGGATGATGTTATGACCAATAAACGGTTGAGTACGGCACATAGCTCGGAAACATATTTGAATTAGATGTCCGTAAACTCGGTTTAACTAACGTAAGGCTGGTAGCACACTGTCTGGTCCTTTTTACTTATTTAAGCTTAAAAACCGACCCCTAGCGTAATGTGAATTTTGTAATATTGGCCCTTAATGAGTGCTACTTTGAAAGTTTGTAACCTAAATTAATTATATGATTTTTCATTGAATTGAATTTAATAAATACAAGCGACCTGTCCCGGCTTTTCACGGATCGACAAAACATTTATGAATTATACACACAAACCTTCCTCTTCATTCACTAGGCATTGGTGAAAACCATATGAAAATCCGTCCGTTAGTTTTCGAGGTAATCCCAATTCGGAACTTCACAATATGTATAGATAGCTACGAGGATGTCGAGATACTATTAATACCCTCCAGATTAAGTTTAGCTAAGTACTTATAAACTGAAAATAGAAACTCCATACTATTCTAAGTCTATGAAACAATAGGAGAGGTATCCTTGTCTAGCTGTCAAACACACGAAGCGATACAGCCATCTTATAAATGGGAAACAGTTTGTTTACTTGAGGTCTGGTCCTTCTGTACTCGTGTAGGACCAGGTTGTTCTTGAATTAATTTCATTTCCAATTCAATGTTTATGCTAAATAGATGTTAGTTTAGGTAGTATTTATTTTAGTATTTAAAGTGTTGAAGGCAATCGATCTACATAGTGTCGGCCCAGAATTCTGCTACGAGAACTGCATTGTCAGTAGCTGTCATTAAATCATCCATCGTTTAGAGGCACGAAGGACGACATGTCATTATAATATGCCGCGATTTATTTTAGCTACTGTTAAAGTAATTGAAGGTTTTTTCAATCGTATCTCCATACTAATATAATTAAAGCAAAGTAACCAATATTTCTGTTATAATAATCCAGCCTATAAACGTCCCACTGCTGGGCACAGGCCTCTTCCCATATAGAGAAGGCACGAGCGTTGATCACCACGCTTGCTCTCTGCGGATTGGCGATTTCAGATCCCAAATTTTGGAATCCAGGTTTCCTCACGATGTTTTCCTTCACCGTTTGTCAGAAGTGTCTTAGAATAATTAAGAAAGTACATATAACTTTGAAAAAGCCACATTGGTACTTGCCTGGGTTCGAACCTGCAACCTTGTGCAAACAATTCCGTTCATTGAACCGCTAGGCCACCACGACATATCTATTATATTTATATTATATTTCTGTTACGCATGTGTAAACCACAGAACCTATTTTGATGTAATTTGATAAAGAATAAGCTTAAATCTAAAAAAAAGTCATATGCATTTTGATAATCGAAATGTAAGCGGACAGAACCGCGGTCTAAAACTAGTGTTTGTATAAAACAACTTTTAAGCAATTCCTTTGATCAATATACTGTGTATCTAACTTTTGATTGTATTTCAATACTCTAGAGATATTTCTGTTGAGGGTTCGTTACAATATTATTTTGTAACGAACTTTGTAAAGGGCATGCAAGGGTCAATAGGATTATTTTTGTAAGGGATTTTTCATGCTTAACAGAATAAAGGAAATGACTGCAAGGTATCAAGACCTTTTAAAAAATAATGGGAAGGAAATTATCTTGTGGTAGCCTGGAGTCTGAAATCCCAAACTCCAAGTTAGCAAACGGGGTGATCAAAACTCGTGCCTTCTCTACATGAGAAGAGGCCGATACCCAGCAGATATACTATTAAAATTATTATATCTGTAATATCATTAAGTACTATACAATTACGCCCGGACCTGAAACAATTATTAAAACATTTCAAAAAATAAAACTCATTGACTCAGAACGTTAACTTTAAAAAGTTAGTGTTAGGCAGACTTTAAGTATTAGGTAAATAATAATAATAATAATAATAAATTGCCGGGACAACTCACACACGGTTATCTGATCCCAAGCTAAACAGAGCTTGTGTTATGGTTACCAGACAACTGATAAACATACTTTATATATTTCTAAATACATACATATTATAGATACATTACACCCAGACACAGAACAAATGATCGTGCTCATCACACAAAGATTTGTCCTGAGTGGGAATCGAACCCACGATATCCGGTATAGCAGTCAGGGTCACTAACCACTAGACCAACAGGCCTGTCAGTAAAAACTAACACTTGAAAATTACATCTGATACATCACGAAGCACCCCATAAGTCTGTTATACTTAAATCTTTCTACAATAGCACTCGGGCAAGTACGGAAGGACCAGAAATAAGCAATCTCTCGCCTCACACCCCCTATTGTTGTCTGATAGACGATCGTTTATCATTCGAGAAATTACCCTCCTATCGATGTTCGAAGTGTTGGGTACTTAACAGTGTGTAGGTGTTCAGATTTGTGAGTAATGCTTATAGTAATAGAAGATGATTTTTCAAAGGTATTAACAGAGAAAAGAATAATCTTTTCTTCGTAAAACCTGTAATAGGGTAATATTTAAACAACAAATTAAGAGTAGAACCATAAAAAATTTGGACATAGCTTATTAAGCTACCATTAGGTAAGTACCCAGATTCTTACAGCATTTTGACTACTTTGAGCGTTCGACAATACAAAAAGCAAATTCTGATTAAAAAGGGCTACGAAAATACATTTTTTGTTTTTGTCAAATTTTTAAGGCTCTCAGGTAATATAAAAACGTGAGTAAGTTTAATCTACACCCGTCGTCTTATGAGAAAAAGTTACATTATTATCCTTTAAATAAATAATACTCGTTCACGAACTATGTGCACCAAGCTTAACCAAAAATACAGTCATAACAGATTATAATATGACATACCGATCCTAACGCCAACTCGTCCTAATATTAAATTTAATATGCAATACTTTTGTGGAATATAATTTTGGTAATAACAATTTGATGCTAGTGGGTTAATATTAATATCCACAAATTTTTATCGTATTACTAACACACACACATTCACAACTACCTACTCTTAAGCAAGGATTTTCACATCCAATATATCTAATGATAATATTATCGATAATAACCTAAAAAATAAAAAGAAAATTCTTCGAAAATTATTAGTTACACTAAACATGATGAACAAAAAAATATTGCATCATTATCAGTCCATTCATTTAGGAGCTACAATGCTACAGACTCACAGACAGAATCGTCAATCATATAACACGCCTCTTATTGTTTTTAGAATTAAAAAGGATTTTAAAAAATCTGATATATCCTGAATCAAAATGATTGCATTTAAACCTTCAAATCTGCCGTTGTCTATGTTAACGCACACTTTAACACCTCCAATACACGCATGCATCAACAAGCAGAGGGGAGCGGGCGGCGTGGTATTGCAGCGACTGACGACGCGACGGCTCGCGCGCCGTCCACACACACCTTACGACAGCGCGACCACGGACGGACAACTTTTATTATTTAATTTGACCTAATTATCTATCTTGTAAAACTTTATTAAACCTTGAAATACAGTCCACTTTTCATTCCACCTGGGTCTGTCTACATTAAACAAACAAAAGAGATAGCAATTTCCGAATATCTATCTACAACCCTTTTATTGCTATACTATCGTTCACTGACAGTGCAGAAACTATACAATTACAAATAAACCCTTTAAACATCTTCTGTAACATTAATCAAAGCAATTGCATGCATTTGTCTTGTCCGGTTGCAGAAAACAATTTGTATCCGATGCATTGTGGACACAGTTGCCATTCACAATCCGATATGTTCCACTTCGTTCACCTGGGTAATAACCCATGACAAAGTAGATTTTTGTGTCTCTTCATCTCACCTTAGAAACAATTGACCCAGTTGAAATGAGTTGACAAAATTAGTGTAATTTTTTCACTTTGGAACTATATAACCCAAGTGAAAATAGCGTTTTTTTTTACTATTCGAGTGTACTTTTATCACCCACATACAAGATGGTACAAAGTTAAGTAAATTAATGTTGATGATTTTTTATATAAATATGTAACAAAGTGGAATATACCCACAATCAGAGTAACTTGTAACTAGCAAGAAGGGAAGTTTCTGTGTTTGCAATCGCAGTTGTTTGTTGCATTGTAAATAATAAAGTGAATAAATAAAGTGTTTATTAAAAATTTAAAACTTACCCATATTCTGCAAATAAAGAATTTGAATTTGAATTAAAGTTTATAATTGATTATAAAATTAAAATGGAAGAGAATTCAATTTAAATGGTAGTATGTAGTAATGAGATATATTATGTCGAATTTGTTTTATCAAATCCAAAATTAACGAAAATAACACCTACAGGTAAATACAAAAAAAAAAAATTCAAACGTAATCAAATAAACCCAAATAAATTTTAGAAAATTGCTAAAACCTTCAAAATTCTGAAAATATCTTTATAAATGTAGCTAAAAACCATCTCGATTACGTCATCTTTCAAACAAAAAACAAGGTACCCGAATCATCCTATTAAATTAAGAGCTACGATGCCAAAAACATGCACATAGACAGACACACAGAGAAACAGGCCAACACATTTTGGCGTTGGCGTTTGGAACTAAAAATTCAGAACCTCTTCTTACTTCATTTAAAAAAAAATAGTCACACCTTAAAACGAGCCAGTTATACTTTCCTTAAACTAACCTTCTTTACCTTAACTCTAAAACCTCACTCAAAGATAAGAGGCAATCAAAAAACAATACGTCTTCAGCAGCTGTACCCAACAATAGTTCTTGGACGGAACTTGTTCCAACAACTTTGTAATTTGGTCCTTATGTACGATACTCGAATGGAGAGAACATTTGTAAACTAAGTAGGGACGTATATTGTCTAGTATTACTTACTGTTTTGTTTTGTTGTCTTATGTAGTTATTTGAATAGTGTTTAGAGAAATATATACCTACGATTTTTGCGATAATTACGGTTTCGGATTTCAGAAACAAAACCGAAGGAAAGAAGATGAAAAAGACAAAAAAGAAGCAAAAAGAGGAGAGTCTTTATTGGTTTGTGTTTTTTTTTTTTCTATGTTAGGATTATTTTTTATGATCGATAACTCAGAGGTGTCCCATTTAATTATCATCAAAATCGACCCAATAGTTGTGATTTTTTGCAATACTGAAGTTATTACGTTTATGTTTATTTACGTGTCATAATTTTCTGTCTGGTATATCTGCACATTTAAGCTATTTCTACAACAGCTACTTATCTAAAACTATGTTCTAACATAGCTTTAGTAAAACAATTTTTTTTACAATAAATATTTTCGACATTTTATATAAAATACAATTTTTACATAGTATTTATGTAAAACTTTACGTCTTTAAACAATTACAAATACCTACACAAATCAATAAAACAATCATTAAATATAATTAGTAACAAACCACGTACAAAAGGACCAATTAAACACTCTAGTTATAATTAACGACTAAAACACTTAACTACGTCACGTTTATCTACAGTCGCACGAATTCATCTTCCATATTAATTTAATAAAGCTGTAATAAAGCTAATAAATAAGTACAAGATTAAAGCAATAAATAATAGAATTAAACTTAGAGTAACGGAATTGTAATACAGCTTAGTATGACTAAGACAAACAGGGGTAAGTTTTGACTGTTTTAGAGATTCTAATCTTAGTTTTTTAGCATTCTATAGCTTCTCCAAAATAGGTCTATACTACATACATACATAAATAATTATAATCACGCCTCTTTCCCGTATGGTAGGCAGAGACCACTTCTTACCACTTGCTACGATCCTTACACACTTGTTTCGCTTCGTCCACTTTCATTATTCCCTTCATATATACATACTTACATACCATATCATTATTACCCTTACTAAACATATTTTATATTTTACAGATGCAGAACAACACATAATTTATGATAACTTAAGTTATTAATTAATGTAAAACCTTAACTAAGCCCTACCGGGGTACAACAAGCTTATAATATTGCACAACATTGTACAATGTACGAGGTATCAGTCAACAATTTGCATATTAGGTTCATTGTAAACACCGTATGGTCCTTCGGTGTAAGGACCCAAGCTGCTGAAATAACATATATGTATATAATAATAAATAATATTCCGGGACAACTCACACACGGTCATCTGATCCCAAGCTAAGTAGAGCTTGTGTTATGGTAACCAGACAACCGATAAACATACTTATATATTTCTAAATACATACATATTATAGATAAATTACACCCAGACACAGAATAAATGATCATGCTCATCATAAAAAAAATTGTTCTGGGTGGGAATCGAACCCACGACCTCCGGTATAGCTGTCAGGGTCACTAACCACTAGACCAACAGGCCCGTCTATTCACCATACGTGTGAAACGTATGGTAATTAGACGGGCCTGTAACATTTTATTTATAACTACATGTTCTACTGCCTCGTTGGCCTAGTGGTTCTAAGCGGGACTGCTACGCTAGAGGTCTTTGGTTCGATTCCCAAATCGACCAAGGTGTTATTGGGTTTTTCTATGAAATTCCCAGTAGCAGGTCGGAGTTTGCATTTGTGCCCGGTTAGTGGCAATAGGCTCGCCCCCTATTACATGGGACCTAAAACATACCGGCGAACTGTGGGTGTACATTGGTACACCTCTGCCTAACCCTTCGGGGATACAGGCGTGATGGTATGTTATGTTATGTTTACCCGATTTCACATGCGTAAGTAGTTTTCGTTTCCGTGAGATATATTCTTTATTCTTGTATTCCAATCTTAGTCTAGTTTTAATATAGTTAAACGGGGAAGAAACGAATCCGACAAATAAAAAGTCATGAAACTCGGTAAACGGTTAAATGGCGTAACTATCACATTATTTTATTTGGTATAAAATGTAAATATTAACATGCTTCTTTCACATGGCACGTCACTATACTTCCCTCGAGAATTGCGCTATCAAATCAAAAATATTTTTCAAAAAATGTCTAGTTATTTTAGACGAAACAAATACTTCAGCTTTATTATGTTACACAATAATTTCAAAGTTCACCGAAGCCTTTGTTGACCTTATGTATCAAGCTAATAAAGATTTATGAAATCCACGTGTTTATACGTAACAAAAGAGGTGGGTTATCAAACCGTACGCAATAATGAAATAATGAATGAAAGAGGACCTTGACCTTTGTAAAAAGTATTGCGTGAAAAGTAATGACATGACATTGATTTGATTTATGTTCGTGTACTTTGTTTTTGGGGTTCCGTATCCAAGGGGTTATTCGTATTGGTCTGATCTAAAACAATATAGAAAAAAAAAAATGAATTGGAAAGAGTTGCCATAAAAAATATCTAAATTAAAATTGTGTTTTGGAATTTATTTTCAGTTCTCGAGTATTACAAGCGCTTTCATATGTATTTTTTTAATGTATTTATTTCTACAATCGAAATTATTAAAAACGAAATACTCAATTGTACAGGCAATATTTGCGCTGAGATTATATAGAAAATGAACTTGAATTGTTGTAGGATTTTAAAATATTTTTTTATTAAAATAAATTTCGGGGGACACATTAATTTCTCAAGTAATCGCGTAGGTACACAAACACAAAAATAACATACGATCGAATCGAGAACTCTCTTTTGAAGTCGTCTCTTACAAAAAGAAAGAGTATTTCGGTCCGTTGACGTGACCCAAAAACTTCTATCGCATCCCTTTTCAAGATCTTAAGACAATCCGAGTGAATTGATTCCATTACTTTTATTATATTTATATGCCAAGATTTTTCTTTTCGCTGAACCCAATTTCAATTTATAGAAGTGTAGCTAATTCCGGCAAAAGCTTTATGTTACAGAACGTTGAGGTTAGTGATTAATGTTTCAATGGCTGTCAGATAGATATTTAAAATAATCAGGGGCCCGAGTCCGCTATTTTAAATCAGCGAGTGGCGGGTTAATAGACGTTCCAGTGTACTTGTTTTTGTGCCTAATTTTCGTATTCAGATAATTTTAGTTTAATGACAAATGTACACCTACTTGCCACTGTTGTCATTGTAGGGTTGCAAGGGACTGTTCTTATCTGAATACGAAAAAAAAATAGGCACAATAACAAGTACACTAGAACGTTTATTAACCCACCACTCACTGACTTAAAATAGCGGACTCGGGCCCCTGATAGTAATTTTTGTACGTAATTAAAAACTCACGATACATTGAAATTAAATATTACATGACGTCACGATTTCGTACACCTTGTGCGAAAGATTTACGGCAACCTGAACTTTGATTCGCATCATCATCATCATCCACAGCCCTTGTCCTCCCACTGCTGGGCATAGGCCTTTTTCGTGCCATTTTCTAGCCAGCATCATCTAGACTCGACCCGAGACTTTAACTATGTCGTCCACCCATCTTGCTCCTAGACGACCGACGCTTCTCTTGCCTTGCCTTGGCACCATTCTGTTACCGCCTTAGTCCTTAGTAATTCGCTATATCTACTTACTTTTTTCTTTCGAAAAAACGTAACAATTTCATTTCCAATTATCATTTTTATTATATAACCGACTAAATAGATTATGTTTTATAATACCCAGTCTTACATCTTAGCTACTCAAATATACTGTTACCTAAAAAATTTTAATAAGAAAAAGATGTAAAATTACTTTCAATCAAACTGCCCCGTAAAGGGCCATTGGAATACATACCTTAAATATATTTGCTTTAAAAGTTAGTGAAGACCTCTGAAGTAAAAAGTATCCCACCAAAAACATAAATGTAAAAAAGGAAAGCCAAGTTCAATACACAAAAAGAATGGAGATCTAAATGAGTGCCAAGTTCTATGCAAAATCCAAATATGTATTTAGGAACAAAATAACATTATGAACAAGTATTAAACTCTATTTCTTTGCTTTATTGGATACCTATAACAATTGCTGTCATTTAAAAATGTGAGATCCTAAAGTAGATTAGAGTAAGATTTGACTTGGCCAGTTTTTATCAATTATTTTTTGACTCAAATTTATTTTTATATTTCTGTTATATAGAAGATATATTAATACATATATTGGGATAGTTTCAAATATCAGCTTGTAACGGTTCCAAGGCTACAATGAAAAAAAAAACAAAATTTTGTATGGGGACCCCCCTATTTTTTTACTTTTTTTATTTTTAGATTTTTTCCTTCACTTATACACAATTACCAAGCTGGAAACCAAATTTCATCTTTCTAGGTCATCTGGAATTAGGTTAGGTTTAGGTACTATATGTCAGTCAGTCAGTGTTAAAATTTACGACTTTTTGACCTTCATATATCTTTATAACCGTTTGAGCTAGCTTCATGAAATTTGGGCTTCTAGATGTCCTTATGGATATAATAAAACACAAGTAGTTTTATGTGTTTACGTTAAAGAGGTTTTGAGTTATGGAAGGGTCAAAAGTGGCACCAAGTGGTTCGTGTAATGATACACTTGGCGCTGTCTAGCCAGTTTGATTGAACTTGGCTTGACACGCGGCCGCGTGTCTAGATCTAGGTTACACGAAATATTTTTTAATATCCTACAGAAATGTACGCAAAAGAGAGGCCTTTACCCTGAATTGGTATATTGTAAGTTTGTTTTATCCGGTAAGTTTTAACAAGCATAGCTACTGATGCACACAAATAAACATTGATTTTTAACCTCTTTCAGAAGGAGGTTCTCATTTCGATGGTGATAACATTTTTAAGTATGTTTGTTACGCGATATCTCCGGCAATACGGTTTGACGGGCCTGTTGGTCTAGTGGTTAGTGACCCTGACTGCTATACCGGAGGTCGTGGGTTCGATTCCCTCCCAGGACAAATGTTTGTGTGATGAGCACGATCAATTGTTCTGGTTGTCTGGGTGTAATTTATCTATAATATGTATGTATTTAGAAATATATAAGTATGTTTATCAGTTGTCTGGTTACCATAACACAAGCCCTGCTTAGCTTGGGATCAGATAACCGTGTGTGAGTTGTCCCGGAATATTAATATTATTATTATTAATAGTGAATCGATTTCTTATTCAAAATATCTAATAGTCAGGGTATACCTCAGACGATTTGGTAAATTCATATAAAATCATATTTTAAATAACAGTACTTTTTTGCATTCGTGAGTAATAAATTGGAGAGGCCTATGTCCAGCAGTAGACTGCTATAGGCTGATGATGATGATGAGAAATAAATTATTGCTCTGAATAAACGGGTTCTAAATCGAATTCTAACATACATCACTTTAATATTATCAGAATCAGAATTTCATTTGTGAAACATAGGTAAATTTTCATATTATGCAGGTCTTAAAAATAAACAATAGGAACACTATGTTTTGCCGTGGAGGCGTTCAAATATTTGGCTAGGAACATAAAGAAAAAAAAAACAAAGAGTTATTAATTAAATAACAAAAAGATCAAGATCCAGAAAAGTAAATAAAACCGTCGTCTTAGTAACTCGACTCAGGTGCTTCTTGTTGCTTCTAGACCAAAGTTACTCCAAACTTGAAAACCTTCTAAGTCATTATGAACTTTGTAAGTTAATTCATGACACCAGAAACATACTGTGAAGGAAAACATGAAGGAAACAAGTGAGTACTACAAATACTTCTTTCCAAAGTTACATTTACTCTGCAGTCCAAACTTGTGTTTGTGACAACGGAAGTAGACAAAAAAAAATGTAGCTTTAAAGTCTTCGAATGCTTGGATGATATTTAAAAAGTTAAAATATAGGAAAGACATGACAAATTTTGGAAAAATTGCTGATAACTTTCAAAGATCTTTATATATTATAACTGAGAACCATCTAGACAAAATCAGTATTAAAAAAAAAAATTACACATACATAAGCCGTTGGTCCCAACTGTCATACGTTGATCTTTGGCAGTCGTTTAGTCATTACAATTCTGACAAACAGTCTTACTATGGGATACTGTAGTTACCTAGTAAAATGGGTTGTGGAGGTCAGATAGGCAGTCGCTCCATGTGAAATACGGTATTCAGCTGAATCCGGTAAGAATGGTAGCCGACCCCAACATAGCTTAGGAAAGGATTACATAGAAGATATTATATCTATACTTAATATTATAAAGCTGAAGAGTTTGTTTGTTTGTTTGTTTGTTTGTTTGGTTGAACGCGCTAATCTCAGGAAGTACTGGTTAGAATTGAAAAAATCTGTTTGTGTTAGATAGTCCATTTATCGAGGAAGGCTTTAGGATATATAACATCACGCTGCGACCAATAGGAGCGAAGCAGCAGTGAAAAATGTCACCAAAACGGGGGAAAATATTCATACTTGAAAGCTTCCGTTGCGTGCGCTGCGTAAACGGTTCGAGTTACCCAAAATATATGTATGAAAGAATTGTTCCTCTTTGAATGATCTAAAAAAATGTCTGTGACAGTATATGTCTATCTTTTAAAATTGACTCACTATAACCTTTTTTAAGGTAATCATTTGGTCGAAATTAATGCATTATCTATACTAATATTATAAAGCTGAAGAGTTTGTTTGTTTGTTTGGTTGAACGCGCTAATCTCAGGAAGTACTGGTTAGAATTGAAAAAATCTTTTTGTGTTAGATAGTCCATTTATCGAGGAAGGCTTTAGGATATATAACGTCACGCTGCGACCAATAGGAGCGAAGCAGCAGTGAAAAATGTCACCAAAACGGGGGAAAATATTCATACTTGAAAGCTTCCGTTGCGTGCGCTGCGTAAACGGTTCGAGTTACCCAAAATATATGTATGAAAGAATTGTTCCTCTTTGAATGATCTAAAAAAATGTCTGCGACAGTATATGTCTATCTTTTAAAATTGACTCACTATAACCTTTTTTAAGGAAATCATTTGGTCGAAATTAATGCATTATTGCCAATTATTTGCTACAGAGTTTTATCAACATAATCTATACTAATCGACAGTATATGTCTATCTTTTAAAATTGACTCACTATAACCTTTTTTAAGGTAATCATTTGGTCGAAATTAATGCATTATCTATACTAATATTATAAAGCTGAAGAGTTTGTTTGTTTGTTTGTTTGTTTGTTTGGTTGAACGCGCTAATCTCAGGAAGTACTGGTTAGAATTGAAAAAATCTTTTTGTGTTAGATAGTCCATTTATCGAGGAAGGCTTTAGGATATATAACATCACGCTGCGACCAATAGGAGCGAAGCAGCAGTGAAAAATGTCACCAAAACGGGGGAAAATATTCATACTTGAAAGCTTCCGTTGCGTGCGCTGCGTAAACGGTTCGAGTTACCCAAAATATATGTATGAAAGAATTGTTCCTCTTTGAATGATCTAAAAAAATGTCTGCGACAGTATATGTCTATCTTTTAAAATTGACTCACTATAACCTTTTTACACGACTGCCCAAAAAGGAGTGTTATTTAAGGTAATCATTTGGTCGAAATTAATGCATTATCTATACTAATATTATAAAGCTGAAGAGTTTGTTTGTTTGTTTGTTTGGTTGAACGCGCTAATCTCAGGAAGTACTGGTTAGAATTGAAAAAATCTTTTTGTGTTAGATAGTCCATTTATCGAGGAAGGCTTTAGGATATATAACATCACGCTGCGACCAATAGGAGCGAAGCAGCAGTGAAAAATGTCACAAAAACGGGGGAAAATATTCATACTTGAAAGCTTCCGTTGCGTGCGCTGCGTAAACGGTTCGAGTTACCCAAAATATATGTATGAAAGAATTGTTCCTCTTTGAATGATCTAAAAAAATGTCTGCGACAGTATATGTCTATCTTTTAAAATTGACTCACTATAACCTTTTTTAAGGTAATCATTTGGTCGAAATTAATGCATTATCTATACTAATATTATAAAGCTGAAGAGTTTGTTTGTTTGTTTGTTTGGTTGAACGCGCTAATCTCAGGAAGTACTGGTTAGAATTGAAAAAATCTTTTTGTGTTAGATAGTCCATTTATCGAGGAAGGCTTTAGGATATATAACATCACGCTGCGACCAATAGGAGCGAAGCAGCAGTGAAAAATATCACAAAAACGGGGGAAAATATTCATACTTGAAAGCTTCCGTTGCGTGCGCTGCGTAAACGGTTCGAGTTACCCAAAATATATGTATGAAAGAATTGTTCCTCTTTGAATGATCTAAAAAAATGTCTGTGACAGTATATGTCTATCTTTTAAAATTGACTCACTATAACCTTTTTTAAGGTAATCATTTGGTCGAAATTAATGCATTATCTATACTAATATTATAAAGCTGAAGAGTTTGTTTGTTTGTTTGTTTGGTTGAACGCGCTAATCTCAGGAAGTACTGGTTAGAATTGAAAAAATCTTTTTGTGTTAGATAGTCCATTTATCGAGGAAGGCTTTAGGATATATAACATCACGCTGCGACCAATAGGAGCGAAGCAGCAGTGAAAAATGTCACCAAAACGGGGGAAAATATTCATACTTGAAAGCTTCCGTTGCGTGCGCTGCGTAAACGGTTCGAGTTACCCAAAATATATGTATGAAAGAATTGTTCCTCTTTGAATGATCTAAAAAAATGTCTGCGACAGTATATGTCTATCTTTTAAAATTGACTCACTATAACCTTTTTTAAGGTAATCATTTGGTCGAAATTAATGCATTATCTATACTAATATTATAAAGCTGAAGAGTTTGTTTGTTTGGTTGAACGCGCTAATCTCAGGAAGTACTGGTTAGAATTGAAAAAATCTTTTTGTGTTAGATAGTCCATTTATCGAGGAAGGCTTTAGGATATATAACATCACGCTGCGACCAATAGGAGCGAAGCAGCAGTGAAAAATGTCACAAAAACGGGGGAAAATATTCATACTTGAAAGCTTCCGTTGCGTGCGCTGCGTAAACGGTTCGAGTTACCCAAAATATATGTATTCATGAAAGAATTGTTCCGCTTTGAATGATCTAAAAAAATGTCTGCGACAGTATATGTCTATCTTTGAAAATTGACTCACTATAACCTTTTTTAAGGTAATCATTTGGTCGAAATTAATGCATTATTGCCAATTATTTGCTACAGAGTTTTATCAACATAATCTATACTAATTATATATAATTATCATTTACGCAGAAATACTTTTTTTTTTAACTTCTTAATCGTGGTCATAATAACAGAAATTGACGCGGACGAAGTCGCGGGGATCAGCTAGTCATAAATAATAATAATAAAGGTGGGCAACATTACAAACATTGCAAAGTAAGTAGCTAAAGCACTTGTGTTATGAATTCAGAAACAACGAAGGTACCACAAACACCCAGACCCGAGACAATGTAGAAATGTTGGTTTCTACATTGACCCGTCCGGGGATCAAACAGGACCTCAGAGCTTGCGACACCTTGAAAACCGGTCGTACGCCACTCGACCACGGAGATCGTCAAAATATATTATTATTAATTATCTTCTTGATTTATTTACTGTCCAAACTTTAAAGAAAATCTTAGAAGTTCGAAAGGTGAAAACGTAAAGTTGGTATTGCAAGAATGATTAATGTTTGACCGTAATGAAGATGTTTTTGGTAGGTTTACTGCCCATTTATTACTGTTTACGTGAAGGTTTCAAATTTAATGGCACTGAAAATAAATACAGGAATTAATTGCTATTTTTGAATTTCACATCAAACAAATGTTTTTTTCAAAATACTGGTAAGTAGGTTTAATTTAAAACTAGCTGTGAACCGCGGTTTCACTCGCGTAAGTAGACTCCGTCAGATTTTTTTTTGTGATTTGGTTTTTTATAGTTTCTCGCTTTTTAATGTGAAAATAAACCGACTTCAAAATAAGTCTTACATTTATTTATTATGGATTTCACTGTCAAAACTGGACCAAAATGAAAAGGACCCCACGGGAAGTCATCAAAATCGGTTCACGCAGTAAAAAGGGTTGAGGTAACAAACATAAAAAACAGTCGAATTGAGTACCTCCTCCTTTTTTGAAGTTGGTTAATAAAACAAAGATCATGGAAATCGGTTCACCCGTTCTTGAGTTAGATGATGACGTCACTAACCCAACTTTGTTTTATTTTATGAGTAAATGTCATTAAATATAATTTAATTCTGGCCATATTCATTATGCTCGAAATGATTAATGGTTCGTATAATAATAATCTTGGTCCGACACTAATTAAGGCAACGCTTCGGTTTCATTAGTGAGATAATGTTCACTGAAAATCCTTTGATGTACATAAGGTCAGTTAATGAGCTGAAATAAAAAGGCAAACACTACACAATGTAGACTAAACTTAAAATTTGAGATAGCAGTTAATATGAACGAGAAAAAAAAACTTAAAATTAGTCATTTTCATGTTTGCACAAAAATGGTGATAGAAATAATCTGATTATTATAAGGTTTTTTTTAGCTTTCCATATACATTATATTTACGTATGTTTGTTAAGCTGAAAAATTTTAAGTAAATTGGAACCACTTCTGGACATTTTTTTTTTTTTTTTTATTAGGGAAACAAACAGTAACTATATAAAAACAATTAAAATCACATAAACAACACATAATCCTAAACAGTTTCCACACTTAAACAATACATTAGCGCCAAGAACAATGTTTAAACAGGTATGAAAAAAAAAAACAATATTTAAGTATCAAAAATAAAACAGTTATATCTAACTAAAAATTCTCAAATGTTGAGAAGATGATTGAGACGTGATAGTGCAGCCGTACGCCTGGTGTTATAGATTACTATGGTACTTTCGAACTGGTCTGATAATGATCATAGGAACTCTGTAAAGAAACGAGGCTATCTCTCCAGGTTTTGGCTTGTTTGATTTGTCCATTTTTGTTAGCCTTGCTGACGTAAAATAAATATTTTTGATTAAAATTTATTTTATGAGAAGTCGAAAATTTATTTACCACTTTTTATGGCGACTTACTAACTAAAGCCGTTGGCCGTCTCGTTCTATTTTTTATCGGGTACTAGGTGGGTATTCTTTTGCATATTACCACGACAAGTATCCTAGTCCTAATCATAAAAATAATTTAATTAACTAAAATGACGGCGATGTGGTTCGCCACCTCACGTCTCGTTTCTCGAGGGGGCGAAAAGCGGCCCACGGAGAGCCGCTTCGCTGTGTTTAATGTAGGAGGAGAAATAGATGGTAAGGTGGATGAAGTATGTCAGATGATGGATGTTGAGAAAAAAATTAAGGAAGGTATGCTGGGATAGTTTGACTATGTGGAGAGAATGAATGAAGAACGTTTGAAGAATAAAGTGTATAAGGCGAGTGTGAATGAAAAAAGGTCAGGTCAAGAGTACCCTAAACCGAAGAGCATGTATGAAGGAATATGAAAGTGAACGAAGCGAAACAAGTGTGTAAGGATCGTAGCAAGTGGAAAGAAGTGGTCTCTGCCTACCCCTACAAGGGAAAGAGGCGTGATTATATGTATGTAAGTATCCTCACCCAAACAACTACAGTAACATAACATCACAGTGACAAGTATCCCTCCCATAAATTACAATTTCTAAGGAGAATACTATAAATAACACGATAATATCACCCTTATCATTTGTCGGATTAGATGGCCGTGTGGCTGGAAGCCTGGTATTAGATTTTTATTATAAATAGCTGGACCGTTTAAGATGAGAAATAATCATCCTTGGTCTTCTTTTGAAGGATGAAGGTGGATAAATGTGCACATATTTTTAATCCAATACAACTGCAATAATGCTTAGTTTAACGTTATTTATTATAGAAAGACAGCCTGTCTGCTGTTTATCTTTTAAATAATTTATCAAGCTTCATATTATGATGCTTATTGTCATCACTAATTGTTAAACCTGAAAGAAACTAGAAATAATGGAATTGGATGTTTCCAGTGACTACATTGTCATAATTTTATGAAAACCTGTCATTTTTGTAATGGAATTTTTATTTTATTTCTTTTACTTATGCTGTACTTAAAAAGTATTCTAAATAGTTCATATAATTATCAGAAAAACATTGCTTAATAGCCACTGAAAGTCGAGGAGACAATAATGTATGGCACTCGATGTACAATATGTACCCAAAGATCAATTAAAAAAATGTATCCAAAAACACAATCAATATTTTACTTCATTACGTCACAAAATCAAAATGGCGGATGGACATGACAGAACATGTAATTATGCGGTCACTTATCTACTTTATGAAACAACTGCCGGAGCGAGACCGCTATCTTTTAATTATTGCTAACATGTCGTGTAGCGGCTTGACGAATGATTTTTTGGGCTTATCTTTTTTTATTTCTGACTGAAAATTATTAAAGTAAATATAGATACAATGATAACATGTTATTTTTGTGTCGCCAGCTGGTTATATTTAGACTTGTGTGACATTAGTGCCGCACGATGAAGAAAAACGGAAAAGCTAACCTTTAAAAGTTTGTTGTAATGTTAAAATGTCCCGTGGTTGCAGTGTCCGGAAGCGCCTATGGGACACAGTTGCCGGTTGCTAGTTAGAAACACAAATGTGTCGAAGGACATCAACTGCAATTAGTTTATGTTGCTTGTGTCTTCCACTGACGACTTTTTATTGTCAGTCTTACACCGACCATTTCAATCAACAATCGGTATAATTATAACGCTATTGTATTTTTGGAGTACCTACAGTAATACTTCGTATTATATCTCTGCAAGTAAAGCATGTATTATCAATCCCAAGTGTACTATTCCAAACAATGTTAGACTCGCCCAAAACATAGAGATAGGAACATCGCACGAACAAACTCGAAGCAGACTTCGAAATGATAACTGGTAACTATAAAACGTGGAAAATTAAGAATGGATGTGGCATTTGTTTTACTGGAAATTAATAAGATATTCATACTAGTAGATTTTATGCAATTTTTTATTTTGTTCTTACTTGTAAAACATTTTTTTTATTCTTTAGTGTTAGTAACATCAATTATAACTCTAGAACCGATTTCATGATATTTGATTATTTAAATTCCCTCCCTGAATAACAGGATACCTATAAAAATATGGGCAAAGGGTACAGTTATGTACTGTACTCTGCTGAAACCGCAGGGCACACCTAGAAAGAAAACTATGTAGACAATATCACATACCTACATATTCTGTGTTCATAAACTGAGTATTTTTTTTGTTAAATTTTGATTGTACCTAATTAAAATAATACCGCTTGCAATATTATTTACGATTAAGATCTTAAATAAAATATCTCTACGCAAATTTTGAGCATACGAACACCTATTTTCAAAATAATTGAATATTTTCTTACATCCAAACTAAACTAGATTGTCAAGTTTATTAAATTCACAACTCGAAACGTTGATCAACAAGCATTTACATGGAATTAAACTGGACCAGTTGAACGTAGAGTTTCAACCAAAATTTAACGTTTTAACACCTCGTGGTCCAGTGGTTAGTGACCCTGACTGCTGAACCAGAGGTCGTGAGGTCGATTCTCACCCAGAACAAATCTTTTTGTGATGAGCACGATATTTTTTTCTGTGTCTGGGTGTAATTTATCTGTAATTACTATGTATTTAGAAATGGGGCTTGGATAATTAGAGGGGCTCGTGGCTAAGTGTAAGCCGTACGGTTTGACCGATAATACAGGTTAAGCCGCGCTCGCCGCGGTTGGTCCGTGGATGGGTGGTCATTTATAACATACCGAGACCCCTCCGTTTTTCGGAAAGCACGTTATACGGTAGGTCCCGGCAGTCATACATAGGTCTTTGGCAGTCGTTAAGTCAATTCTGACAACCAGTCTTACTATGGGATACTGTGTTTCCCAGTAAAATGGGTTGTGGAAGTCAGATAGGCAGTCGCTCCATGTCTGCTTGTTATAGTAGAGGCTCTACCTAGTTTGCGATCAGATGACTGTGTGTGAAGCTGTCCCAAAAAACGAGATAATAAATGCACTCAGACACATTAATAGTTAATTAAGGCATTTCTTAGTATCGATAAAAGTAAATAATATTATTTGCTAGTTCTATAACCTTTCATAATAAATCACAAACAAAGTTCAATTTCTACGATTACTACTCTTCGGGTATCTCTGTCCGTCAATCTTCGGCGATCATCGGCTCGTCATAGACGTCGAAACGGAAGGGGTATGGCCGCTTAATTTGTAAATATGGTCGCGTGACCCTGGCCTATTAGGGTAACCTATATTTGGTTTGGCTTGTCAGTTTGGTTATGGGAAGTTTTAAAAGCGGGCTGTTTTTATTTTCCGTTAAGCCGTTGGTCCCGACTGTCATACGATGATCTTTGGCAGTCGTAAAGTCAATTCTGACAACTAGTCTTACCATAGGATACTGTGTTTACCCAGTAATATGGGTTGTGGAGGTCAGATAAGCAGTTGCTCCATGTAAAATACGGTATTCAGCTGAATCCGGTAAGGCTGGAAGCCGACCCCAACATAGTTGGGAAAAGGCTCGGCAGATGATGAAGTGTAGATAGTTTAGCTAATGTCTAAACTATAAACACATCGTGAGTTAAGATATTATGAAAACATGTGACAGGAGCAAAACGCTATAAAATACGGTATTTAACGTTGCAACGTTTATGAGCAACGGATACTCTTCAAACTAAAATAAAAATTCAAAAGTATCACACCTAAAGGTTTTCAAATATAACTCAAACATACCGGTGAACTGTGGGTGTGCCTAACCCTTCGGGGATACAGGGGTGATGGTATGTTATGTTATGTTTCTAAAATATATTAAACACTTAATTTCATCAACTTCAAAATTTTTATTTTGGACGGAGTTAATTTTCTCTGATACACCTTTTTCCTGACAAGCGAGCGATTCAAAATAACATACATTCACGAAGAATATCTTTACCGTAATAAATTCTTGTACTGAAAACCTATATTTATCTATACTTATAATAAATCTGTAGAAGTGAAAATTCTGTACATTGAAAATATCGAAAAAATAAATGGCGGGGGGTGTTACTAGACCGACACCGAACAGAAAAGTGTGAAAAAAAATATTTTTGTCTGTCTGTTTGTTCAGGTATCACGCAAAAACTACCGGTTCGATTACGATGAATCTTGGTATAATTATTCTTTATTATCCTGGGCACCACACTGGGTAGTTTTTATCCCGGAAAAGTATAAACAATAAAAAACAAACTTAATTTTGCGGTTAAAAACTCATTGATAAGTTTCGTCATCCACGCGAACGAAGTCGCAGGCACATCTAGTATCTAAATAAATTCTATGAGGCTTCAACGGAACCCGTGTTTTTATTTATGATCGCTGTAATTTATAGACCGTCAGCAAAAAGGAGGTATTCAATAGGGTATCATAAGTTAAAATATATCGGACAAATCATGAACCTTACACGTATTCAAGCCTCTTGCATTTATATATCATATTTTCTATATAATGACGTCATAAAAATCTCTTACTTTAATCTGAACGTTTTTATGTCTAGTACTTAAAATATTCAGGTCACGTTTTCAGTCTAGTTTTTTTTTTAAGGTTCACATCGCACTAAAGTGTCCACTGTAAAGAGTTGTATAATTTTTATCGCTAAGCTTTTACATTAACATTAGTTTATAATAAAACTTAGGTATACTTAGTACTCTCAAATTAAAATTGGTATTTATTGGGATTCAAGTTTACTCAGTATTTTCATCAACATGCCTACAGTCAGTGATCCCCGCACACGGACTGCGCGAGCTGTCGACCGCTCTCGCGCGTCACGTGCGCCTCCCGACCGCTCGCTTTTTGTTTTGTCGACCGTCAAACTGCTTCAGCAGCTTCTCTTGATGAACTTTATTGCAAATTTTCTAAGGGATGCTTTGTTTCTTTTTTATCAATCTATACTAGATCCTACTGCTGGGCAAAGGTCTCACCCAAGCCTTCCCATGTTTCTCTGTATCGCGCCACCTCGAAAAAACCCTCACTGTATGACTGTCGGTCTTCCATTGTGTTTTATTTTTATTTTATTTGTAAGGGACAAAAAACAGCTACATGTTAAAAACTATACTATAAGACCTTAAATTAATATTACAAACATGTCACCCACAAAAGTGTCCACAGTCCATTGTGTTGTTATAGTAATCATAATATATATTTTTTAACAATCATCATCATCATCATATCAGCCCGGAATCACCCACTGCTGGGTATAGGCCTCCCCTTTTTTCTGCCATTGTTCTCTGTCTTGCGCGTCCCTCATCCAGGTGGTTCCCATTACCTTGGCTATGTCGTTTTTAACAATACTTCTGCAAAATCTCCTTATGTGGCAAATCCCTCATATAAGTATTATGCAAAGCGACACATATTGTGTCTTTAAACTTCGGATGCAGTGAAACAAGATTTAAGTTTGTTTCAGTGTTGTTATAAGTTGTTTTAAGCCGTGCCTAGGGTATACATAGACTAATTAGGTATCTAGCTTACGGCAATAAGAACACAACATGATTATACTTGTATGTAATTAAGAGTTAAATATGAACTTTTATAATTGTCTGAACTTTAATAGCTTTTTTAAGTCTAGGTGTTCTTCGTGCATGTGAATTTGAATGTTTGCATTACCCTTCGCTCATTAGAGCAGAAGACGGTACAAAAAAAATGATCCCTGAGTTTGTTTCGACATTTCTTTTCAGATAGCTCGTTACGAAATGTCGATAATATCGAGATCAAAAACTTATTTGTAATATATTTTGAGTTCCGGTAGTTCAATGCTAGTTCTTAATATTTTAATGATGTGCTTTTAGTGGTACCTAATTAGTTATTTTAAGAGAGATATAGGTATCTACAGGGTGTCTGGTAAATAGACCAAACTATGTTTTACGTCAGAACATTACTTCTAAAGATAAAAATAAAACTTTCTAAAGCGCAGGAGTAACTATTCAGGATTAACCTGATGTAAAAAAAAGTGTTGCAAAAGCCATTTTCCAGACAGAAATATGGAAAAATTCTATGTTATGCAAATTATAAAATTCTCAAAATTTGATCGTAACTCGAAACCCGTAAATTTTCGCAGAACATGTTATGTTAATTTGGTAAGTCATGACCTTAAGGTATCAACTCCCACAGTTCGTAGGCCAAACACTCCGTATATAAGTGCAAGACATTTCTGAACAAGCAAGATATTTTCTAAGGTCATGTTATAAGAGGACCGACCCTGTTTATTAAGGCTCTATTTGCGTTGGTTTAATCAAAATGTTAGTCTGATTTCTAGTTTAAACATTACATTATTACGTTCAGGCTTGTAACTATACGTTTATTAAATTAACTGTTCCAAAATTTATACCTAGTTGTAAATTGCTTTCTAAACCTTCTAAATTAATTGCATAAACTTTTTTATCAGCGTATATCGAAAAACGGAATCGTCTCATGGGAAAAAAATTACTGAGATTATAAGTATCGACCTGTAGAAGGCGCTACATTCCAACGGGGTGTCTAGTTTTAAGTTATCTTTAAGTCTTAGGATTAGATTATTTTTACTTTTGTTAATTTATTATTTAATTTATTGTGGTACCTTACGAGGCTGTCTTGGCGCACCAGCGCAAAAAGCCTCATCAAATAAATGATTAAAAAAAAAAAATTGTTAATCTGGGCTATGTATGAATTTCAATCTGTATTTAAATACGTAGTCATTTTACGTTAATCAGTAACGAACAAAGTATACAAGAACACAAACACAAGCATTCATAAATTAAAATCAAATCGAGTCAAAGCAAAATTATTTATAAAATTTGCTAGAATATGTTACAAAAAGGTTTTACAGCAAGAAATTCCAACATATTCTGCCATAATATGGCGTACAAACGTTATTCAGTTTTTGATACGTAAATTTCCGATGCCCGATTACTTAAGTCTCCAACGACGCGTGCCTATATACAAACCTCTATGAGTTTGTATGGCGGTAGTGGCTTGGATACTGAAGTCGTCGGGTATCGGAGACTTTCGTCGACTCGTCTTTATCCATATATCCATTTAGTATTTTGGTCGACTCTTTTTATTTTTGGTAGAGATCTTTGCAGTTAGCCTGAGCGCAGGCTTTATATAATAATATAATATATAATAAAAACTTTATTTTCAGACACAACATCCATAGTTATAAAAAATTCAATCGAAAAACACAAATAAAATCAAATTAAATACAATAAAAAAAAAAAGACTGCTTCACCGGACTTTTGGCGAGGATCTTAAGGCCTCCAGCCAGAGCAATAGGAAAAACAAACTACGTCAGCAACGTCCACTAAGGGCACCCCCTGCGGGGTTTGGACCTCGACTTAGTGCGTTGCTAACAATCTTAATTACGCAAAACAACAAGGGATGGCTGGATCTAAGTTTTTATTATTTAGGGACATATTTTATTGCTGGTTTGGCCGGCGCGACGGGCCTCGCCGGCGAGAACGTAATATACGGCGGTTGTGTTGTGTATTGCTACTGCTAGCTAAATCGAATGCTTCTTGGAGAAGCGTTGTTATCGTCGGGGTAGGAGAGAGTATGTCTGGGGCGTTTAATCTTAGATATTGCGGAAGGTCCGTATCGCGCGGCCGCTACGATTAGCGGATTACGGTGGGTATTTTGGTCGACTCGACGCGATCAAATCGATTGATGACTTTTAAAGCACTGTTCGCGGCGTTTATACTGCCATAATGCCTTAGATAAAGATAAAGATAAAGATAATTTATTTGTATAAAACACGTGTAAATCAATAATACATAATATGTATATTGGAGGTGACAAAGTTAAAAGTAGTCCAGCATGTTTTTACCATTTAGGTGTACAAATATTAAAGAAATTTAACAATAATCTAATTAATGAAAATAGGTAAACAATTGCATAAAATCAATTAAACTTAACACTATTGTTATAACACACATTTTTATCATTTATAAAATCATCAACAATATAATAACATTTATTAATTAATAGCTTCTTTAAAGCTTTCTTAAATAAAACTATATTCATATTCTTAATATTATTTGGAATTTTATTAAAAATAATGGGTGCCCTGCATATTAAACTTTTGTGTAATAGTGCTGTTTTAGCCGGGTGAATACAGAGCTTATCATCGCGGCGATTTCTTTTTACAATGTCAGATAAGTGTGGAAAGAATTGTGGGTTACTTTTTACAAAAATAGCTATTTCTAGTATGTAGAGTGATGGTAAAGTTAAAATTTTGTGGTTGATAAAAAATGGTTTACAGCTTTCAGTGCTTTGAATGCCAAACATTGCTCGAATGCAACGTTTTTGTATTTTAAATGCCATATCTTTATATGTTGAGTTTCCCCAAAAAATTATTCCGTATCTGAGTACAGATTCAACCAGTCCGTGATAAGCTGAAAGAATAGCATCATTGTTTATAGTAGGAGCAAGTTTATACAAGGCATAAGATAGGCTACTAACTCTTTTACAAAGTGCGTCGACGTGGTCTTTCCAGTTTAGCTTACTATCAATAGTGAGACCAAGGAAACGAGCCGAGGTTACTTCATCAATAGAAGAATCATCATGTACTAAATTAATATTTAATGGATTTCGAGTAGTTTGATTAAAGTGCATGATATTTGTTTTCTTTAAATTAATTTTTAGATTATTATTAACAAGCCATGAAATTATTGATTTTAGTGAATTATTTACATCAGAGTTATAAGTATTTAGATCTTTGTAAGCAATTGTTATTGTGCTATCATCAGCAAATAATGTCATTGGTTGAGTAACAGCAAGTGGTAAATCATTTATGTATATAATGAATAGTAATGGCCCCAAAACGCTGCCCTGAGGTACACCAAAGGTAACAGTTCGCTTTGATGATGTGAATATTTCTTCATTTTTAGTTTTAAAATTGAGTTGTGAAATTTCGGTTACCTGTTGACGATTTGTTAGATACGATCGAATTAGTTCTAGAACATTACCCCGAATTCCGTAAGCGTCTAATTTCTTCACTAGTATATTGTGATCCACATGATCGAACGCTTTAGACATATCACAGTAAATAGCACATATAGGTACTGACTTGTCAACATGGGATACAACATTTTTTAAAAACTCGAAGATAGCCATGTTTATGGTTTTATGTTGGCGAAATCCTTTTTGCTCATTGCATAAAATACTATTTTTTTCAAAATAACTGTTTAATTGAATGTAAAGATATTTCTCGAATATTTTTGATATTATGGATACTAGCGCAATGGGCCTGTAATTTTCCATTAATTGTTTATTTTCTTTCTTGAACAAAGGTTTAACAATGGTTAACTTAAGATCTGTTGGAAATATTCCTGTTGTTATGCAAAGATTTAATAAGTGACTTAAGTGTGGGGAAATTTCAATATTTACTGATTTAATAATTTTTGTGGAAATACCATCATGACCAACACTGTTGGTGTTTTTTAAATTATTTATAATTTTACTTATCTGGCAAGGTGCGCTCGGCGTTAGATACATGGAGTTAACTTGAGGGTTAATAAGTTTAGTAGTGTTTTTGCCCGCATTAGTGATGGGACTTACACTGTTAATGAAGTGATCATTAAACGCGTTGGCTATTTTTAAAGGGTTACTAGTACAGGTATTTTTATAGATTTTTATGTTTGTGATCGATTCCCTGGGTAGATTTAATCTATTTTTATTTATTATTTGCCAGACTGTTTTACATTTATTAAGGGAAGTTTTTATTTTATAGTTATTTTGAGCTCGCTTTGTCAGTTTGATAATGTTCTTCAATAATTTAGAATAATTTATATACTGCTGTTTATTTTCTTTTGAGGGGCGGATCCTAGAGTTCCACAATAAATACTTTTTCCTTTTACTGCATATCTTAATACCGTGCGATATCCATTTTGGTTTACATTGTATCATAATTGTATGCTTTATTTGGGGAAAACAAAGATCATAAAAAAGTTTGAATTCCTCTATAAAATGTTTGTAGGCAATATTTGGATCGTCTGTACTATAAATACTAGGAAAAGATAAATTTTTAATACATTCTTTAAATTTATTAATATTTTCAATGCTATAATCGCGTTTTATGCTACGCCAATAATTTAATTTCGGAATTCTTTTAATAGGAAGTTTGATAATTTGGGCAGTATGATCAGATAGCCCCAATTCAAGTACTTTTGCTTTATACCCCTTTTTAAAGCTAAGCGCAAAGTTATCAATACAGGTATTACTGGCTAGTCTTGTTGGTTCATGTAAGGCTAACTTAAGATTATAATTCAATAGTATGCATTCGAAATCTAGAGTAATATTACAACGTTTAAGAGCATCTATGTTAAAATCGCCAGCAATTATAATATTACAATCTAACTTAGACATATGTAACAACACTTTTTCCAGCGTATTGAAAAACGTATTCAAGTTATTTTGTTTAGGAACTCTATACACACAAACTATTAGTAATTTATAGTCTATCAATTCAACCGCGCAACATTCAAATACATTTGTAACAGACAATTTAGTAATTTCTGTAAGTTCCTTAAACTTACAGAAATTACTTTTTTTTACTAATCGGTGGTTTCGTTTGTGTTATTTTGTCTACTTTGGGTGGATGTTTACATTGTGTAGTTACTTTGGCTTTCTTGGCGGGACTGCAGGCTATATTTTTAAACAGATCGTACTTTTTGGTTAATTGTTCATTTATTTTAATGAGATTTGTCTTTTCTAGTGATAGAGTTTCAATTTCTTTATGGGCACTATTCAATTCTAGTTGCAGATTACTAATTTCTTCTTTTAGTTTACAAATTTTTTATTTACAATTCAATATGTACTTAAATCTAATACAAGAACAAACAAAGACTAAAATTAAATCTTATATAGATAAATAAAACTAACACGCGTCAAAATACTCATCGTCATCCCTGTCAATGGCGGGAAACGTGCCCAGAAGGCTGGCAGCATTGCCACGTTGAATGGCTATGCCGATTCTCTGTGCAAGGAACAAACCAGCTCTCTGATCACGAGTAGAGTCTACCAAACGTTTTGACAGTTCTTTAAAAAGATTTCGTGCACTCGGACCCCATGACCCGAGCGTTTCAACCCCAAACGGCTCGAAAATATAATTACCCATTAGGTTATTATACTTTCGCCGTTTAAGGGTCTCCGCTGCTCCAGCAGCAGCTCCAGGAGAGGCCGCCGAACTTAGAACGTGGGATGGCGCAAGGGTGTCGACGCACGTTGCGTCCCACACCAAAGGCCGACCCAATTTCCAAGGCAACAATGACATACCGTCAGGTCTCTTACCATCGCTGCGCACCAAACCATTGGGTTCCAAAACAGCTGGTACACCGGCAATGACAAGAGCACGACGAATAATGTCATTAATATTTGCGTGACGGGATATACGTCCTGCGCTCCTGCTGCAGGACAGGCCATGGTGACCGAGGCAATCGACTGTTTCACCGCATTGACACCGATGACATGCGACACAAGGTATACCTAAACGTAAACTGATGGCGAGCCGGAAAGTATTGTCATCCAAAATCGTACCAAGAGTGGTTGACGGAAGTGCCTGTAACCAGAGGCCCGATTCCCATTCTCCCACAGCCAGGAGACGCGCGCGCTCTGCAGTGTTGATTGACGTATTAATTAATTCTTTCCGTATCAAACTGCAAAGCGGCTCGTCCCACTGCCTCTGAGAAGAACGTTGCTCGGGTAGATCTGTGCCCGGGCAGGACAATTCCCAACTATTTACTGCCTCAGTCATGCACAGAACCTGAAAATCAACCAGAGAAGACCCTAAGATTTGCCTGGTTAATTTTTCAGTGCTGTGGACCGAAGACAAAAATGCTGGTAAGCCTAGACTGGAAACTTTACGTACACCAAGCCCACCAAATCGGATCGGCAGCGTGGCTTGGGTCCAAGCTCGGTCATCCAACGTTACGTTAAAAATGGACGTTAACGTGGACCGAATAATTTTATCGACTTTTTCCAAAAGCGGCAAATGTTTCCATAGTCGTGAAGAACGAAGAAAATATGTAAATTTTGGACCAAAACAACAAAAACGAATTAAAGTAATAGCAGAATGTAAAGAGATTTTGAAAAGTCTATTCGAAATTGACTGAAAATTTTCAATTTTATCATCTATAAAATTTTCATATGATTCTTCTAAAATTGGGGACCCTAGAAGGCGAAGAGAGGAGTTATTGACTATGTTAATTTCAGGGGCTATTGTTTGGATTTTTTGTAAAGCTAATTTTTTATCTAAATGTGTATCTGGAATATATATTTCACACTTACTTGTGTTTAAATCAAGACCAATTTTTTGTAAATTTGTTTTAAGGGATATATAATCATCTGCTACAGTGTTGACATCGCCTCCTAGAGTTCCGTCATCCAGATACCAAATATTAAATTTTGATTTCAATTCCTTAATAATGGGATGGATGGCTAAACTGAATATGACCGGCCCGAGAGGATCTCCTTGTTGGCAACCTACAGCCGAATTTAAAACATTGTCTTTATAGACTAATTTTGAAGGGTTTCGGTAGCATTGCCAAAGGAAACTGTAAATTTTGGGGGTTTCACTTTTGACTTCTGCCAACAAGGTGTCTCTGTTCACTGAGTTGAACGCATTTCTTATGTCAACTTTTAGAATAACCTCACTTTTCCTGTGGGCCAAATATGTGGACAGTGCGTGTACGGCAGCTTCACAGCCCCCTTTTGAGCCAAAGCCTAACTGAAGGGGCTGGAATTTATCAGACAAAACGTTGCTGTACAACTTACAACAAATTTTGGCTGCCGTACGTCTGTAGGTGGTGCCAACAGCAATGGGGCGAATACCACCATCCTTTTTGCTAAGGGCACACAGGTTGGCTCCATAAAGGGTGTCGATGATCCCCTCATGGACCCCACCTGCGAGCATTAAATTTGTCAAAGCCGTAAGCTCCCTCAGAAGCGACTCACCAGCTTCACCGGCAGTGGGGCCTGTGAGGTCCTTTAGGTGCTGGGGAGTCAGGCCATCCAGACCGCCAGCGGAGCCGCTCCGGAAAGAACCTATGGCTTCGACCAACTGTTTTACTGAAATTTGAAAAGAGTGTAAATTTGGGTCTGGTGGGTCAGGAAAGGAAAGGTTATCTCCAGGCACAGGGTGTTTGCTCTCCAGCGCGGAGAGGGTTTCTGGAGAGCATGGTGCAACCTCGTCGTTGCTAAACAATATTTTGGCAGCTCCCCGAATATCACCTTCACTTAGTTTGGTCTGAACGACCCGAGAAACATCACCCGGTACGTGATGCTTTTGTGATGTGAATTTTGACTGGAAAATCGGATTTGAATAACTACAATTATCTTTAATTTGAGCGGTAAGAGATTTCTTACAAGCCAAATTTTTTTGTACGTGTAAAATTTTGTAAGGGAAGGTGAGTAATTGTTCCCAGGCACTTAAAGTGTTTTCGCGAGATGCAAGACGAACACATTTTGAAAGATAGGAAGCAACTGAAGGTCTTGCACCCCGGGGAACACGTTTTAAAATAGGAACGGATTTCTTAAAATTTGATAATGTTTGCCACAACGGTAATGATGTGGTTGTCGGAGAAATTAAAGGAAACGATGTGGCATCAGGGCTAGAAGACACGTTCGGAGATTTGTGGACCTTTCCAAAATGTATCTTCAAGCCCCGATCACCTTTGAAAAATCGTGCCTGAGGACAATAAGGGCAGCTAACCAAAGCACTTGATGTGGATGACGATTGGATAACACTACCCGCGGACCCGTCGCAATCTGCATCCGAAGACATAAAATGTTACAAAATAGAAAAAACACTCATTAAAAAATTCGGAAATGTCAAAAACGTCCGCACAACACCACACGCCCTGCCGCCGTGGTGGAGCACCCGCCGCCGCCGCCGCCGCAACAGCCGCCGCACGCCGCCGCCGCAGCCGCCGCACGCCGCCGCCGAAGCCGCCGCCCGCCGCCGCCGAAGCCGCCGCCCGCCGCCGCGCTCCCGTGCCTCTGCTAGTCGGTAGCCGCGCTAGCGCGGCACGCCTCGGTAGCAGTACTGATTGATTGGTAAACAACCGTTGTTGTTTTCCAATCGATTTTACTTTTATTTCATTGTAATTTAATAGGAAATTTTTAAATTTTCATTTAATTATTTTGACAGCCGATGACAGCTATAATTCGATAATTTAATTGATACATAAGTACGTTGATGTTTTTGTGATGACGCTAAACATTTATATCATCACAAATTAAATCCTGTTTTGGGATATCGATCTCATCACTCGAGATATCCGGCATGCTGCTTGACGTTTCGTCCAAAGTTTCGTTCATAATGCTTATTTCATGTTTGTTGGAGTCCGATTTAGTACGGTTCCTTCGAAACGTAATGTTATTTATGGAATCCATATTGTAAGCAATTTTATATTTTTATTCTGTAATATTTATTTTTATTAAATTAACTCAAATTGTAACAACATACAAAAAGAGCACTGCAGATTCCTGGATACGAACGCACAACTTCGTTCACGAGAAGCAGATAACATTAAATAGGTGCTATCTTGACAGTTAACTGAGTGTGTAAAATTATAGTTCAGGTTCTTCGAAGAAAAAATAAAATCGTTATTTTTCAAATGTGTTTGTTATTTTTTTGTTTTGGTTAACACTTTATATTATTGTATTATTTAGCTTTTTTAATTGTTTATATCACTGTTTTTTTTAACGTACGACACTTTTCCTAATCACTTTACATATTTTGAAGGTGTTTTTGAGTACTTTTTAATGTTTTTGGCGGTAAATATTATGAATTCACAAAACACTGGATATTGTTATTTGTAGATGACTTCACATTTAGATAACACTCATACCGATAGATTATATCAAGTATTAATCGTTTTTCATTAGATTATAGCGGAATTACACAATGTTATATTTTTAAACAATAAATTATACGGAGCTCAATGTTTACACGACGGACACGCCATCTACCCTCTCAATGTTCTGACATTATTGTGGGCAGATTACAGAAAAATAAATATTTCATTCTTGTAGAGTTTTTTTGATTTACCTCAAGAGTTGAATACTGTAGAATAATACATATATAGAAAAAGAACTTTGATTTTCCAAGAGTTCTTTCAATATCTATTGCTAACTACGGATAAATCTTTGACTGTCAACATTTTGCCTTTGCCGAGTTTGGCTCATCTCCCGAGCCTTTTCCCAACTATGTTGGGGTCGGCTGCCTGTCTTACCGGATTCAGCTGAATACCGTATTTTACATGGAGCGACTGCCTATCTGACCTCCACAACCCATTTTACTGGTACCCATATTAAGACTGGTTGTCCGAATCGGGACCGACGGCTTAACGCGCTATCCGATTCACGAAAGGGTCTCGGTATGTTGTAGAAATGGTCACACCCATCCACGGACTAACCGCGGCGAGCGCGGCTTAACCTGTATTATCGGTCAAACCGTACTGCTTACACTTGGCCACGAGCCCCTCCGTTGCCGAGTTTGACTAATGTGACTTAATCAAAAAGAATTACATTACATACAAGTTTTGACCTCCACACTCAATTTACTTGGTAATATACAGTATACCTTGTTAAGACCGTTATATTTTAAGTAATTATGGTCTTTAATATTAGGTTACTTCAAGCCTATTGATGTCTGACACTAAAAGGGTATCACAGTAACAAGTGTCCCTTACAAATTATATTACAGAAACAATTAACCCCTTACCTATGGGCGCCAAATTGGCAAATGTCAGCAACAACCCACGTCAATACTTCGAAGTAATATACTTATTTTTAACTTAATTAACTCAAAATTATTTTTTAGTACCTTCAAAATGTTTTAAGCCTTAATCCCGTTTAGTAATACGTTGGATCTGGAGTGAAAGTGTTTATTTTGAAATATGAAGCTCCGATAGAACGTTAATGACTTAAAAATATATATATAATCAAAATTACATACCTACTACCAGACATACCTATGTCTACTAGAAAGATAAAATAATTATTAGAATTATTTCATCCAACATCCCACTTTTTAAATTATTAATTTTAATAGGCATTTACCCTTGTATTTTAAATTTGTATTTAATATAAAAATCAGTCTTAAGCATCTATTTTTAACCGACTTAAAAAAAAGGAGGTTCTCAGTTTGACCTGTATGTATGTTTGTCCGCGATTATCCCGCGTTTGGCTGAACCGATTTTGATGCGGTTTTCAGAAAATAGTTTGTTAGATCGAGGAGAAGGTTTTAGTATTTATTATTCTTCTTAAAACCCTTCACAATTTTGATTATAAATATATATATAAGGTGCTATTAAAGCAACTGCCTCGGCTTTAATGGGAGGTAGTATTGTGTTTATAGATTACAATAGTAAAGATAAATTATTGATTATTTATCATATTTTTTTTCATACAAAAAAAATAACGTATAAATTTGAATTGATGTATTAGTATAAAACCATCCCGTGTCATAAGCTGTTGCCGCTCCGCACCGAATTCAAACATTTCGCGCCGCCGCCGTTCATACACTGTTGCCATTCCTATCAAAGGATGCCGCCCGCCGCCGCCGTGCGCGCCGGCCGCTCGGTCGTCAACAGCCCCGCGCGCCCCCACCCTCACCCGCACTAGCACGTTCGTCGCACGCGCCAAGGCCAACCGACCGCCCGGTCGCCAGTCGCCCCCCGGCCGCGCGTTCGGAAGTTAGTTCTAGTGGTTAACGTCAGGAATATCGCGCGCGCTATTATTAAAAATGCCTCCCAGACGTCGGTATTCCAATCAAGAATATCTTGAAATGGTATTGTGCTACCGCGAGTATAACTCGGTGTAACACGGCCGCTTTGACCCGCCTCCGGTTGACGCAGGCAGGCCTTCATACTCGGCCGAACTCGAAGAGGAAGTGCTTCAGTGTCATCCTCTTGCGAGCACCAGGGATGTTGCTCGAGTCTTCGACGTGAGCGACAACTACGTGTGGCGACTTTGAAATCGTGAAGGGCTCCATCCTTACCACTTCACAAGTGCCGTGGCCTCCTCACTCGCCGGATTTAACCCCTCTAGACTTTTTTTTGTGTGGTCGTGTGAAAGACCTTGGTGTGGTAGAACTAAAAAGGCGCATCAAACGCGCATTTAGGCAAGTGAAAAGTGAAACGGACACATTAAATAAAGTGAAGAGACATGACGTATGCAAGCGTGCCTTCATCTGTGTGCATATGCAGTGTAGATAAGTAGGTACTAGGTAGGGAGTGAGTAAATAACTGTAAATACGGTGCAATCGTTGTAAATAAAATGATTAACTTTTAAACACGCCAAGTTACTGTAATTTATCGTTATTCGATATTAATCTAAGTACCTACTGTTTGGTTTCTTAGATTTACGCGAATGTTAGATATTCAAATAAAACTACTTTTTTACGGACTTTTAATAAAACCGTGACAACATCCGTAAAAAGTAGTTTTATTTCAATAACTACTTACTGTTTATAAATAATACGAAAAAAAAATGCGATTCTTACACTAACTTGACAGACACACAAGTTTATCATCTTATTTACCTACGTCAGTTTTTTTTGAAGAATGCTGTAGCTGGTAAGTAGTTGCACTTTTAAAACACTTGTATCATGTATGCCTGCGTATTATTGCGTACCTAGTAGATTATGTAGTGACGAACTAGTCAGCTGATTACAGTTTTCATTCACAGAAAAGATGGAAAGAGATAGCAGTTGTTTTCATTGACGAAGCGTCACATTGCGCGTAATTTGTGAACCACGTTACGCAGAATAGAGTCAATGTTAATTTAACTATTTTATGTTCTCAAATTTAATTAACTGTTCCGGGGTACGAAAGTTCTTCACTATTGTAATCTATAAACACAATACTACCTCCCATTAAAGCCGTGGCAGATATTTTTATAGCACCTTATATATTCTTTTTTAAGTCATTAACGTTCTATCGGAGCTTTATATTTCAAAATAAACACTTTAACTCCAGATCCAACGTATTACTAAACGGGATTAAGGCTGAAAACATTCTGTAGGTCACATTTAAGCAGCCTAATACCAAATCCGCCAGGAATTTGTTTAGTAACCAACACATTTTTAATATTATTCAATATTTTCGGACCTATTTCTGAAATTGAATATTAATGTGTGAAAGAGTTGGATTAGACGAAAACTTACTCATCGTTATTATATAGGATTTTATATATATTTCTTTAGGTGATCATCATCATCATCCACAGCCCTTGTCCTCCCACAGCTGGGCATAAGCCTCCCCTTTTTTTGTGCCATTTTCTATATAGGTATGACCCTTACTATGTATGAAATATCTGTTTTCTACAATTTATTTGAACTTGAATAATCCGGCCCTTTAACCTGTTGATTAAATAAAGCTATAATAATAATAATATTCCGGGACCACTCACACACGGTCATCTGATCCCAAGCTAAGCAGAGCTTGTGTTATGGTAACCAGACAACTGATAAACATACTTATATATTTCTAAATACATATCTACATGTTATTTATTTATTTATTTGTCCTGGGTGGGAATCGAACCCACGACCTCCGGTACAGCAGTCAGGGTCACTAACCACTAGACCAACAGGCCAGTCATAGCTGGGAAAATCGTGACGAGAATATTAAATTTATTTATCGCAACGCGTCAGAGTTTTAAATAAAAAATAATAATTCTATTAGCAACGCTGTGACCCAAAAACTTCATACATTTCGTTTTAAATATTTTTCTCGAGTAGAAAATTTACTAGTATGATGTTACTGAGCACGCTTGCTGTTTATATAAGGTTTTATTTAACTTGAATTAAGTATATTATTTGTATGTTTGTTCCAACCTTGTAAGCTGAATTAGGACCAATTCTTTTAACGTATCGATATGCTAAGAAAAGTTTTTTTTTAACATCTGTTTCAGAAGAAATTTTACGTACTTGTGTACAGTGAAAATACAATATTATGTACTTTTGAGCTGACCAGACGATGTAGCCAGAAGGTAGTCATAGAAACTCAGTATATAAGACCCAACCCCATCGTAATTGGGTTTTTTAGATGTCAGAACACATATTGTGTTAGTCCGTGCCTCAAAAATATCTTTAAACTATAGTTCTCAACTGTCATTCTTACGTCTTAAGGTATAGCTATGGGATACTGTATCACCCAGTAAAATGTGTTTTCAGATAGCCAGCCAGATAGGCAGTCGCTCCATGTAAAATACAGTATTCAGCTGAATCCGGTGAGACTGGAAGGCAACCGCAACATAGCTTGGAAAAAGGCTCGGATCGCTGTTTTTTTATGATCGCTTTTATAAAGACTAAATGCGATTACACTTCCCTAAGTTCAGGTACTGTAATAAGCGCTTTAGCCATGAAAGCCTTACAGAGTTACTTTAACATTTATGAAATTATATTATTAGCCATATTCATTGACGCGTTAAGGTTTCCAGTAAATTAAATTACGTATATTATCTCATTTAAATTGGTTGTACTTGTAATAACTTTGAAGGCGTTGTATTTTAAATTTATGTGCCGACAACTCATCATTTTTAAAAGATAAACTACGAGTATAATAAGGGGATAAACTTAAAGATGTTATGGAGATTTTTTCTTTGATTTTTGACAACAGAAGGAGAAATCTGACAACTTTTAACGCAAAACATAGGGTCTATTCTTCTTAATCAGGTAATAAAACATTTTTAAATTGGTCCAATATTGGAAAAGGAAATAGATGAGAGCCAAGCCTCGAAACATTTTTTTTTCTATTTAATCGGACTTGCAGTTGTCCTGGGCCGTACCAAGATCTCTAAAAGCAGTACTGTTGCGGTTGTGGAAGCGAGACCGCGCACTACACTGCGCATAGCGCTGTCCCGCTTACTCAACCGCAACAGTCCTTTAAGAGCTCATGGTACGGCCCCTGATCACACATGGGATAGTTAGATAGGCGACAACAATCGTTTTCACAAATACAAAATTTTCAAAACCACTTTCACCATTTTCGCTAAAAGTTTTTGTATAAACACTACTTTTGACAAAGTTAATCAACTTATATTAACCACATATATTTTGAATCACAATATCATTAAATGTATATAATTGATGAAATTAAACTTAAAATATTTACAAAAATAAAAAACTAAACCTACAAAAGAAATAAGAAGAATTATAAACTAAATAAAACTAAGAACTAAAACAAGGCATCAAAAAATTCATCCACATCGCTGTCGACTTAATTAACCACATAATTAAGAACTGTATTTATAATTAACGTAGAAACTTAATCGATTTATACCTAATTACTTCAGACCACAAAATCGCAAAACTTTGGAAAAGTTTGGAACAACTCTAATATCGATAGTTAGTTTAATGAGCGCTCTTTACAAAAGATTCCGAATAAGTAAAGAAGTTTCGTATGAAAACCAAGTTTTCTTTAGAGAACCTAGAATAAGCCTGAAGTAAATTGTATAACTTTAAACCGTGACTTTTTCTGCGCATGTTATAGAATTGAATTCAATTCATATCTTACGAAATGGGGGACGCAAATATTTTTCCGATGGGCTTAATTAAATGCTAATTTAATTTATAATTAATAATGAAATTGTGTGTTGTTTTTACACGACTGCCCAAAAAGGAGTGTTATGTTTTCAGGGTTCATGTATGTATGTATGTATGTGAGTTTCTTTATTCCATCATAACTTCTAAAAGGCTTGACCGATTTCAATATTTGTGGTATCATTAGAAGCTTTGAGTTATCCCGAGTGACATAGGCTATGTGGACATTAAAAAATGGTCAATTAGTGTAAGTCGAAATCGCCTGCAAAGGGTTCCGAACGATATTTTTTTTTATGTTGTGTCATGTTTTTTTTGTTGTTCACTAAAAGGTATTAAAAAAAAAATATAATTAAAAAAATTAAAAAACGCCTGCCATGTCAAAAAAAAAATTAATTATATTTTTTTTGTCTTCTTTAAATGTACCATTGCTATTGTATGATCAAACTGTTGATTAAAATAAATAAATTGAATTGAATTGAATTAATATTTTTTTTTGTTAAACCGTCTTAATTCTAGAAATTATTTATTTTAGAAAATAATGCAGTTTAAAAATTCTTGTTAAAAAGATAATCGGATTATATCTTACTAGACTAGGATCATTTATAAAAGCTGTGATAGGTACTTAGAAAGTAACGAAAATTACAGATGATACAGAACTTGGGGTTTATAAAACATAACATTAATTATATTAAAACTTTTGCCTAAAAATATTGTATTGAATGCAAATGATTCTTCAACTTCAAAATATTCACATACATACAGCATAAAACGTAAAAAAAACGAACGTAAAGAAAACGAACTTACAATCTATTGTTACATAAAAATAATCACATTAATTCCATATTTTTAGAAGTCGCCAAGTCGGTGTCGGCGGTAAGGCTTTTTACAAAATTTAATACCGTCTCGTATTGGCTTTTAGTCCCTGTAAATTGAATGTGGTCTTCTATTTGATTTTTTCTGACGACCTGAGCTGTATCTATAGGCGAGACATTAACAGAATACATTTAGATAATAATAATGTATCTAATATTATTAAATGGGATAAAGTTTTTTTTTTTTAAACTAAGAGTAGTTTAGATATTTAATTTAAATTTGTATACTAGCAAAAATTTAAAGTTTTTTACAACGAATTCATTTTTTTGGGGATACTAACAGCATTAACTATTTTAATTTAATTTCTCTGAAGTATTACTTATATTTATAAAAGAGAAAAAAAAACGACAGCTCTACTGATTAGTGTTTAAAATAGTTAAAAACTCTCTAAACTCAAATTTCAGACTTTAATTAAATGACCGAACTTTACAAAACTTACCAGTCTTGACTATGAATACGGTCGGTACAGCTGTTGCCTACATTTATTTGTCGTTCAACGACGCGTTCGATATTACTGAATCATTCGCATGTTTTTACTTATTGGACCTTACAATATCTCGCATTTTACTAAAGATGAACAGAAAAATGAAAATGAAAAAAATGCGGTATCGTTTATTTTGTTATATTAATAGTTTTAACTGAAGTTACAATTAGAACGAAAGTTTTTGCTTATAATAATAATATTCCGGGATAACTCTAGCAGAGCTAAGCTAAGCAGAGCTTGTGTTATGGTAACCAGACAACTGATAAACATACTTATATATTTCTAAATACATACATATTATAGACTAGCTGTGCCTGCGACTTCGTTCGCGTGGTTGTCGGAAACAAAACAACGTCGTGTAGATAAGAGTAGGCTATATACATAAATACTTCACTCAAGAAGGTGGTATAGTATTTTTTTGGACAATAAAGAATTTGCGAATAATGATCCTGACTTTGGTATAGTTGATTACGTTAATGCTTCTCTATACATAGTTAGCGGTGGAATTACCCGGAGCATATACAAAAAGGTTGTTTGGGGTGCTAACACGTGATAGAGAAACATAGAGTTGGCCGTGTGAAAAACAATCAAAAGTAAGGTCTACACCCGCAACGGATAACGTCTGGCCTTGGGCTTTATTAATAGTCATAGCGTAACAGAGGCTTACAGGAAATTGCACACGTTTGAAAGTAAACGGAAAATTGTTGGGGATAATCATGGGTATCCTGGGAATGAAAACAACATCACCGGAGCCGCAACCTGTTAAGATTTCGGCTTCGATGACATTTCGTTGGAGATTTGTTACTCTCAGCCGAGTGCCATTGTATAGTTTTGGCGGACTTAAATTTCTGAGTAGAATGATTGGTATAACTCCGACTTTTAAATAAATTTTGTGTGCTGGAAGACTTGGTGTATTTAGAGCCAAAATAGCTCGTTGGCATAGCCAAGCAGCGTCATGGTTCGAGATCTCTGATGGATCTCCGTATACAGAGGAAATGAGTTCCTGCTGTGAGGTAACAGAAGAACACAGGCTCTCGACTAAAGTTACTTTACCACCTTCTTGAGTCGGGTATGTGCCGTTACCAATTTGAAGTAGTAAATTTGAGAAGACCTGCGCGTTTGCGTCACCTTCCAAATATGCTCGCATATTAAAGCTCAAATTAGTCAATATGATATCACGCCATAAAATAGAGCTCTTTAAACAGGCACCTATTTCATCGACCCTCGTTCCTCTGGGTATTATAGGGAGTGTCTGCCTGAAGTCTTCACAGAATAGCACCGTTAAGCCTCCCATCGGTCGGTCATTTTGTCTTATATCTCGCAACGTTCTATCTACAGCTTCCACAGCTTTACGATTTGCCGTACACTCGTCCCAAACGATCAGGACGCAATCGCGTAAAATATTGCTTTATCACTATTGCGAGACACGTTGCAAACAGGGTTTTCTGTGCGCTCCAAGTCGATTGGAATTTTAAATGTTGTATGTGCAGTTTTTCCTCCTGGTAATAAAGTGGCAGCTATTCCTGAGGAGGCGACGGCAAGAGCAATTTTGTTTTGGCTCCTTATTTGAGCCAAGATAACTTTAGTGAGGAAGTTTTACCTGTTCCACCAGGTGCATCTAAAAACAGTATTTCTCCTAACCCAAATTTGAACAGCCATTTCGCAATATTTCTGCTAACTCCTCGGGGTTGTAATTTATTTCAGATGCATAGTCCCTATTAATTCGTTCCCCACCAACTGTCGGTGTTGGCAAGCCGTATTGACTGAGAGGGTTCCCTCCTATACTTGTAATCTATATCTTGTATAGCCAGCAAAGACCTATTATGGCAGCTTTCACGTACTTGGTCAGATGTTTCACTGTTTTGCTGTCTCAAAAAATCTTTGGCAAACGCGTCTTTATATTTTTGCCACAACTGTCCAGCGTCCGATAGGCCACAAATATAAACATTGTCTGCATTGAATTCGTAGATTTTACGTGATTTGCGCACAGACAAACATATAAACAGACAAAAATTTCAAAAATTGTGGAAATGTGTTTTGTTAGTTATCCTTTAACACGCTGGCTATTTTTTTTTTTAATTTCTTAATGTACAAAAATGACTTTTCTAGAGATTTATTATATGTATATATAGATGACCAATAGAAAACATTACTCATTATGTTGGAAAAATATTTAAAAAGTGGATTAAAGCCAAGATTAACCAACTATAAAGTGATCTATGGGGAAGCTTACGTTTTCAAGTCAGAAGCGAATGCGTAAATTTCCAAGCAAATGGCCAGGACATTTACGCCTGAATCACTATACGATATATGCCATGCACGTTTGTTCCTCCATGATCAGCAATGAGGAACAAACTTACCTACGGAGATTAGTAAATACAAACACTAAATAATTGTTAGTTTATATATCGGTTGAGAAAAAATTTACGACTTAAAGATGTCGTTTATTGCGACTAAAAATACAACAAAATGTTACAAAAATTTTTTTTACTTAATAAAGATACGTTAGTAAAACACAAAAAGAGTTAGCTCTACTGAAATTTGAACTTGGGTATAAAAAAAATTCAAACTTATATAAGAAAATGGACGCATGAAAAAAAATACAAACATTAACAACCGGATTTGAACTTGCAGCAAGATCACTCATTTCCAATCGTTCAACCGCCAAGCTGTTTACTTCGATAGCTAGTTCACTAAAATATAGGTACTAATCAAATTGAAGATTGCCATGGCTACCTCAGTCTGCCATGGTAACCCTCTTGTTTATCTGTCATTAATGCCAATTTATGTGTGCAGTTGAGAAAATGATTTTGGAAATTTAAAGCTCCACCCCTTATCAGCTAGATTCAATAACATGTTTCAACATAGCTAACAACCATCTACGATTTCTTGAAAACAACCTCTAAATTTTTTACACCATTCGATTAAGTAATTTATGTTTGATACTGTAACATAAAATCTGACCCCCGGCAAAAGAGAGTTGTAATTTAGATGTCGTTGCAAGTACTATACTGAATTGCGTATTGTAATATTTTACTTCTTGAACTCACTAAATTAATCATATTTTTTGATAGAGTGAACCGATTTTGATGAAACAAAAACTAAGTTATACCTCAAGTTGCGTATAATTTTTGTATATAAACATTGTCTGCATTGAATTCGTAGATTTTACGTGATGTGTGCACAAACAAACAGACAAAAATTTCAAAAATGATGGAAATGGGTTCTGTTAGTTATCCTTTAACACGCTGGCTATTTTTTTTTTAAATTTCTTCAATGTACAAAAACTACTTTTCTACAGATTTATTATATGTATAGATAAATTACACCCAGACAACCAGAACAAAATTAAATGATCGTGCTCATCACACAAACATTTGTCCTGGGTGGGAATCGAACCCACGACCTCCGGTACAGCAGTCAGGGTCACTAACCACTAGACCAACAGGCCCGTCGATATAGTATTATATACTTATAGTATTAACAAAGTATATTTCTGCAGCGTTTTAATGGTTTATGAATACCTTGTATAGCACTTATGAGTACAATAATAATATAATATTCTGATATTTACTGACACCAGCCAGTAATTATATTTGCTTATAACAACAAATAAAAGTTGTCTTTCAATTTTATATTATTTTATTTTTTTGGTTTAAATTTTATTAATTTATTTTATTTTTACAAACATAATGTTAACATAAACATAAGTTTCACATAAAAAAAAAATGCATTTAGTAACCCAAATCACCAACATTCATTAAATAGTATAATACCAAATAAATATTTTAGCTCTTCTAGTCTATAAGCACCTTAATAAGAAAACTTAATATTACCATAAGTCGTCCCTTTACTGCTTAACTTATATGAAACTTAACTCGAGTGTGTTAAACAGATTACTTAAGTGATTTTGGTATATTGAGCTTACAATTTACAAATATTAACACCAAACGATACTTTCGTTTCGAGATTTTCCCGTTACTATTTTTAGGGTTCCGTAGCCAAATGGCTAAAACGGAACCCTTATAGATTCGTCATGTCTGTCTGTCTGTCCGTATGTCACAGCCACTTTTTCCGAAAGTATGAGAACTATACCTACTGTTGAAAATTGGTAAGAAGATGTATTCTGTGAACCGCTTTAAGATTTTCAGACAAAAATAAAAAAACAATAAATTTTGGGGGTTACTTAGATTACTTTTTACCCCATACTTAGAACTGAAACTCAAAATTTTTTTTTCGTCAAACCTATACTTACTTGTGGGGTATCTATGGAAAAGTTTTTTAAAAATGATATTGAGGTTTCTTAAATTTTTTTTTTTCTTAACTGAAAAAAGTGGTAAAATTTGTGCACCTGACCGGGTTTTTTTTACATAAAGAAATCTTCATGAAATATTTTTGAAATATATATTTTTTGAAATTTTTGAAAAAGATTATCTATAAAGACAATGATTTATTTATTTTGTCGTAAAAACGGGAGATGTCTGTAATGGGAGAAAAGCGAACCGTTTTTAATTTGTTTTTAATGATTGTGAAGATTAACGTTTTTTAAATGGATGTAGTTTTTAGATTTTTATTATGTATATCTGGCGAGATTTTAAACTTAAATAATACCTACTCTTAATAATTAATTATTTCTTTATTAACTATTTTATCTTTTTTTTTTGACATTTGTTGATGCTCTTTTAGAGCTTTTGTAGCTTCATGTTACTAGGATAATTAGTTGAAGTTCCGAGAAGTAAAATACAAATAAATAATAAGTATTTTTTTTTTTTTTTACCTATGCCTACGCACATGCGTCTCTCTATTCTTTTACATATTATCGGCATTGTGTATCTATGTACTCAATAAAAATAAACAACATTAGTATTATTGACGACCTCCGTGGTCGAGTGGCGTACACACCGGTTTTCAAGGTGTCGCTTGCTCTGAGGTCCCGGGTTCGATCCCCGGACGGGACAATGTTTAAAATCACTTTTCTACATTGGGTCTGGGTGTTTGTGGTACCTTCGTTGACTCTGAATTCCATAACACAAGTGCTTTAGCTACTTACTTTGGGTTCAGAGCAATGTATGTGATGTTGTCCCTATTTATTATTATTATTATTTACTAGCTGTACCCGCGACGTTGTTCGCTTATATCATTCATCTTTATGCATAAATATTTTTTGACTGTTATATAGAAGGCCACCAACACGAACTGCCTACTGCGAGTAACTTTCCGTATGGCACAAATAAATCGAATTCAGGGTGTTCTTTTTAAATATTTAAAAATTTATAAAACACATTTTCAAAACTCCAACACATTGTTTTGCTGGATTCATGTTCTTATGTAGTCGTATTCGTTATATATGTTACTGTAAAAGCTTGAACTAAGGTAAACCTTAAGATTTACGCGTAAGTCCTAGCATTTACCGACATGAGTTGGTAAAAGTAAGTATTTCTGAAGATAGGACGATTTTTTTGGGCTCTTACCATTCGAATTTAGTAAATGCTACATTTTACCGCTGTCAGCTGGTAAATGTTGGTTTTAGGTATAACACAATGAGTAGTCAACTGGTTATTAAACGCCTAGCAACGTTGACGTCATCATAAATAGAACGTGTTAATAAAGACTAATTTTGAATAACATAATGTCGTCGCTCGCTTCGCTCGCTCTGTTCCAAGGTCACAATATCTAACCTAACCTATTGATCTCTGTCACAAAGTCGAACCTAACCAAGCAATGGCTTTCTGGGCAATGTCGGTTTTATACTAAGTCGAGGGTTTGATTTGCACTCGACAAATAGGTTCGGCTTTGTGACTTTGTAGGTTAAGTTTGACGATTATGCTTGACATATTTTGAAGTGTTTTTTTTTTGTTACAATTATGTTTCTTATGCCATAGTTCTCATTAATACAGAAGTCCCCAGTAAGACTGCAGGGCGCGAGATTTTGGTTCAAAACTCCGAAATTCGAAATTCCATATCAAGAAATACTGAACTACGCATTATAATTGAGAGGGGATGTCAGATAGGCAGTGACTTCATGTTAATAAGGAATACACCTGAGACCCATGATACTGAAAGAGGAGGTAGCTACAAAAAGTTGACGTATGTATTGAGAGGCGAAGGGGCAGAATGACCAAAACTGTGTTTAAAACTGTTTAGAAAAATAAGTAATAGCTGACCAAGGACAATCTCATTTTACCCTTAGCAAAGACGGAGGCTATATCCCTTACAATAAAGTCACTTTATTCTGCCCAGCATAAGGTGAGGGGCTCAAATACCGTACGTATATATTTTAAAATGTAGAGAATTCGATAGAAAGTTTATTTTACTTAAGGTTTTGAGCCAACCTTTTGGTAATTGGATACAAAAACTTTATGAAATTTAAACAAATAAACAAAAAATATTCATGCACTCATCAAAACGTACATGAGTAGCCAGCTACCTTATAATGAGTATTTAAGAGTTCGCACACACTAAAGATTGTGTTTTAAAAAGATTTTTGGGTAAAAACAATAAGAAATAACAAATACAAAAAAATCTTGTCCATGGAATACTATGGGCGACCAACAGAATAGTGGATTAAAGTTTTTAACCATCTTTAAAGTTATCTATGAGGAATCTTATGTTGTCAAGTGATATAAGATATGCTTGGCGTCCCTTTTTTAGCATTTTGTTACAATTATTTTGTTAGTTAAACAAAAAAAGGGTTAGCTCTACTGAGATTTGAACTTGAGTAACAAAACATTCAAACTTATATAAGAAAATGGACGCAAAAAAATACACAAACATTGACAACTGGATTTGAACTTGCAGCAGTAACATTAAAATCTATTCGTTCAACCACCAATCTGTTTACTACGACAGCTAGTTTTCCGAAAATTATGTGTGGTTCAATCAAAATGAAGTTATTTGATCGCTATGGCTACCTGAGTGCCATGGTTACCCCTTGTTTATATGTCAATAATACCGATAATACCAATTTACGTGTGCAGATGAGAAAGTGATTTTGGAAATTTAAAGCTCTACCCAATTATTTTACTCTTTGGCTCTACCCCTCATCAGCTAAATGTAATAGCATGCTTAAACATAAGTAGCTAACAACCGTCTACGATTTTCCGAAAACATTCTCTCAATTTTTTACTGCTATCAATTCAGTAGTTCATAATTGATACTGTAGCATAAAATCTGACCCCCCGCAAAAGAATGTTGTAATTTACTGTTTTATTATTAGATTATTAGATGTATCATAGAAGAAAATGCACAACTCCATCTATGAATTTTAAAATCAACTATTAACCTCGTCAACATGATCAAATTTGAAATATTTATATCCAAAAAGGGCTTACACAAAATGTAATTCGACTTGATGTTTTTGAAATCTCATAGATGGCGCTGCTTTAAAAATGTCTTGATACTACCTATTATTTAACTATGTTTATCGGCCTAAGTTACTTATATTGCGTGATTTTTATAGTGTAAAGCTAGATTATAACATGGCCAACATAAGAATAACATTCAAATATGCGTCGTTAGATTACACGTTGTTACAGAATGCGTTGAAAAAGTAAAGGTTCACTGCTCGTTCCCCGTAAGTGATAGCGTGATAATATGTAGCCTATATGTTGACCCGACTCCTAAATAATATTCGTGCCAAATTTGAAGTAAATCCATGCAGTACTTTTTGAGATTATCCCGGACATACATACAGACAAACAGACAAACAGACAAACAGACAAAAATTCTAAAAACTATATTTTTGGCTTCGGTATCGACTGTAGATCATACCCCAAGTATTCTTTTAAAAAAATATTCAATGTACAGTTTTGACTTTCCTACCATTTTATTATATGTATAGATTTTCAGTCTAGTCAATTTGCCCTTGTCTACGACTTTCTATTCTTGGAATATAATACAAAAACAACATAAACCAATAACACGACGTCTTAACTGTTTCTCGTTACCATGGTTACACTATTATGTTAAAGGGCGCCTGTTTGGTAACTAAGTTACTTACGTGTATTGGTACTTTTAGTGACAGACGATAGCTAGCCACTTCTAAGTGTTGTAATTATTATGCTTCAATTAGATAATGAGAAACAAATCATACTTTTAGATCATTAAAGTTAGTTCTTAAAGATTTATTACTTGTATTTTCAAAGAAACAAATTCATACAGCAACAACAGAGAATAATAAAATACGTATAAGTAATCTCTACTGGAAACTCCACAACAGGTATAAAAAATTATAATAAAAATATTTTGTAAACTTTAGTCAGTTTTTTATAAGGATCAATAAAGTTCCAAATAAAATACAATAATAATAATCCAGCCTATTATTTATAAACGTCCCACTGCTGGGCACAGGCCTCTTCCCATATAGAGAAGGCACGAGCATTGATCACCACGCTTGCTCTCTGCGGATTGGCGATTTCAGATCCCAAATTTTTGGAATCCAGGTTTCCTCACGATGTTTTCCTTCACCGTTTGTCAGAAGTGTCTTAGAATAAATAATTAAGAAAGTACATATAACTTTGAAAAAGCCACATTGGTACAAGTACTAATGTGGCTTTTTCAAAGTTATGGGTTCGAACCTGCAACCTTGAGCATACAATTCCGTTCATTGAACCGCTAGGCCACCTCCACATGTCAACTAAAATATATGTAACAAAAATAATTTATTTTCGCCGACATTTTCTTTCAGCTCATACCAACAAAGAAGACATGAGAATTCTAAATAATTCTTAAACTCGTTTGTGAAGCAATATATTTTCCCCGCGATCCTAACATACCGTTTCCCTTCATTTTACACATTCCCCAAATAACTGAAGCTCCAGACATGTCCTTGGCATCTAACATAGTAACAAGTCAGTACGAAAACCAACATCAATCAAACTGAAACATATTGCTCCTTATTACAAAGCCATAAGGTCTATTTTCGTGGTCGTACTTCCGAATTACTAAGGTCGACTGTTCGTTACATATTTCATGATGAATAGAGGATAAACATTAACAATATCGTCACGTATTATCATTGTCTTATTAAGGAATTCTCTAATAGCAAAGAATTTTCGAGGAATACAATGGAGGGGAAAAATTAGTGGTAATAAATATTTTTTATGTATCTAAGTGGGAGTATTGTGTAGGTTTGGGTACGACGTGGTGGGTATCATGAAATAACTAATAACATCATTAATTCGAAAATAGCTTCGTTTGTTCTATATTTTCACGCCTGAAAAAATATTGACAAAGAGATGCCTTGGAAAAACTAATTAATAATAATAATAATAATATCCTAGGACAACTCACACACAGTTATCTGATCCCAAGCTAAGCAGAGCTTGTGTTATGGTAACCAGACAACTGATAAACTTACTTATATATTTCTAAATACAAACATATTATAGATAAATTACACCCAGACACCAGAACAAATGATCATGCTCATCACACAACATTTGTCCTGGGCGGGAATCGAACCCACGACCTCCGGTATAGCAGTCAGGGTCACTAACCACTAGACCAACAGGCCCGTCAAATTTCAATTGCCGAAAACTTAAACGTTAATCAGTTTTGTCACCGTTAAGTCTCATGTTATGTCTATCTGAAAGGTATTAAGGATAGACGGATAGGCATTTAAGCACGCCTTAAAGTTGAGTTCCATTTGAATTTTCGGGGTTAATATTTTATTACAGAAGAAAATAGAAATAGAAGTCGTGGTGGCCTAGCGGTTCAATGAATCGATTTGTATGCACGAGGTTGCAGGTTCGAACCCGGGCAAGTACCAATGTAACTTTTCAAGGTTACATGTACTTTCTTAATTATTCTAAGACACTTCTGACTAACGGTGAAGGAAAACATCGTGAGGCAACCTGGATTCTAAAATTGGGATCTGAAATCGCCAATCCGCAGAGAGCAAGCGTGGTGATCAATGCTCGTGCCTTCTCTGTATGGGAAGAGGCCTGTGCCCAGCAGTAGGACGTTTATAGGCTGGAATTATTATAATTATAATATTTTATTCTTAAATCTCACTGCTACTTACATAAAAAACTAGACACAGTGTAGAAGAGAGTATTAAAATGGTAGATGAGTTACTAAATAAAATTTTATCTGATGATTTTTTCTGAAGTTATAAAATCTCAATATACTCAGGTGGAATTTATGTAAAATACGTATGTATTTAGAAATATGTCATTATGTTTATCAGTTGTTTAGTTAGTTTGCACAGTTTAGGATCACATGTACCTGTGTGAATGGTCCCTAGATATTATTATTATTTCTTAAGAAAGCCATTCAGATCCCACCATCTTTTTCAATAAAAAAAAAAATATTTTATTCATTTTTCTAAACAAACTTGGTCATAATAATCGGTTGTCAAGGCATTCACTATACAATATCAGCTGGTTCTCCATAAATTCCCTAAAACTGTGCATTGTACTTTGGCGCCGACTTTCGCAGTTGCCTACAAAACTTTCCTCCGATCGCTCAAAGTCTGACGTCTCGCTAAACTTTGATTGTGGCAATATTTGGCCCAGCTTTATACAAGAGAAACGACATATAACCACTTTATATTTGGAAAAATACATGCAATAAATTCAACATACGTTTGACTTCCAAAAACACAAATACCCTAATTTAATTTATGTGAAACAAACCCTTAACTTTTTGGCCATGTTTACAGAGAAAGAAAAGCTTGTTTTAAAAGCTAATTGTATAAATAGGTACGTGACAAAACACGGTTCACGAAATCCTGAAAAAAACGACATTAAAACCTTTTTGCGATCCCTTTTATTGTAAAACAGTTTATCAAAATTTGGACTAATTACTGGCTGGCCGCTGACCATGTTGAAAGAAACCAGCTGCGTATCCAATCTATTTTGAATTTATGGTATCTAACTCACTCGGTTATCGTTTCGTCATCACGTTTTGGAAACATAACCAGCGACGTCGCAATGGTGATGAATGTCTCATGATAAAGGTTTTTAAGGGTAAAAGGACCAGTCCCAATGCCACAGACAGATAAACAAAAGATCTGCGCCTAACCCTCATTGAGCAAAGAGGGTCAAACATTTATTTAAAAGTCCTCTAAAGGTGAGTAAGTTTCCTCCTCAAATAAAGGAACAATACAAGTAAACTTCTAAAGAGGTTGAAGACTTATTGTTAAACAAATCAATCAAAGTCTTAAGGGTCTCGGAACATTTCCCCCGAATTGTTTTATTGCAAATCAACGGTTTGAAAGTGTATTAAAAGAAGTTTTAATGGCAAATAACATTAGCAACTGTAAAGTGAAAACTAAATAGGTTAGGTGACTGAAAGGTTGGACGGTAACTAAGGGAAGAATCAAGTAGGTACTTATCAAAAAACTGAAATTTTATGATATTTCGACAGGGCTGTATTAAGATTACACATTTAATAAATGTAAAAAAGAACCTTCTTTTTTGAAGTTGGTTAATTTTGAAGAACCAAATAGATATAGTTAGTTTAGATGTTTGTACTACGTAGGTATAAAACCCGCTGTATTTTAGAATTATATTATTATTTAAAGAACCCTTTTATAGCAGACAGGTAAAATCAAGGACACACGCGGGTTTCAGAAGATTTTTTTTCTTTATTCTTGACGACCTCCGTGGTCGAGTGGCGTACGCACCGGTTTTCAAGGTGTCGCTAGCTCTGAGGTCCCGGGTTCGATCCCCGGACGGGTCAATGTAGAAACTCACTTTTCTACATTATCTCGGGTCTGGGTGTTTGTGGTACCTTCGTTGTTTCTGAATTCCATAACACAAGTGCTTAATAGCTACTTACTTTGGGTTCAGAGCAATGTATGTGATGTTGTCCGCATTTATTTATTATTTATTATTATTTATTATTCTCTTTTGCACCTCTTTGATATCAACCAAGATAAAAAACTAATTACCCAAATATTTCGATACAAAATTTGCTCCATATCTTTCCGGTTTCCGAATCATCAGTGAGAAAGCGATTGCCTCACAAAAAACAGCTCGATGAATACCAATGACTGTGCTAACGAAGGCCTAGTGTGGTTCAATTTGGTCCACTCGTTATTCCAACCTCTTCGCTTAATTGAATTGACTTCAATTTGACTGATGGACTTGGTTTTACAAGTCACTATTTCTGTTTGTTTATCTTGTAGATACCATAAACCGAGCTGATGGTGATACCATCAGCCTATAATAGCCTATAACCATACGGTTATAGGCTATTATAGGCAAGTGTGTTACTCTTCAATTAATTTTATTTCCAATACAGTGAAAACGAAAAATGTATGTTAGTTTAGCGGACACGTGATTTAGTTTCCAGAGAAAATAAATACTGTAGATGGATGGAACTTCATTAAAGAGGAACCGCAGACACTCGTTACCAGAACATATAAATAGCTCTTGTGTAAATACAATTAACTACTATTTAAGGTGATTAATGTAAGTGATTATCTGGTCGGAATTAATGTGGTCATGTCCAAAATCTGAAACTACAGAAAGGTTTGAAGATGAAGGGAGTGGGTTCGAGGTCTGTAAGTATTATATTGTATACTAGCTGAGCCTGCGACTTCGTTCGCGTGGGTGACGAAACTTATCAATGAGTTTTTATCCTCAAAATTAAGTTTGTTTTTTATTGTTTATACTTTTCCGGGATAAAAACTACCCAGTGTGGTGCCCAGGATAATAAAGAATAATTATACCAATTTTCATCGTAATCGAACCGGTAGTTTTTGCGTGATACCTGAACAAACAGACAGACAAAAAAATTTTTTTTCACACTTTTGGGTTTGGTTTCGGTCTAGTAACACCCCCCGCCATTTATTTTTTTGATATTTTCAATGTACAGAATTTTCACTTCTACAGATTTATTATAAGTATAGATAGATTTATATACAAGTATTCGCTCTGCGTGTGTTAATGCATAATAAATATAAAAAAAATATAAACAAGATAATGAGATTTTCAAAGCATTGGCATAGAGAGCGGAAAACAACTCAAATATTGGTTTGGTATTTCATTGGAAATAGGCCATTTTAGCAAATTTTCCTTTCCAATAACTGACGAAAATCTTCTCGTCTCTCATGACAATTATTTTCAATCTATAACACTACGTAAACAAGCACTTATAACTTTTGAAACTTAAGTATAAGGAAGAAAAAGAATTCATATATTATTGAGAAACGTCGAAAAAACTTTCCCAATACGTCTACTGAAAGATTTCCAAATTTTCTCAATTGGCCCCGATATAGTAACTTGGGTAACAGTATGCCAAGACTTTTTCAATCTAAAGACGAAAAAGTATGGTAAATTGATATCAATACATTTATTTACTCTTAGATATTTTTAAAAATAATTTTCTCGCTTTGTTTAGCAAGATAATATATTATTTTCTTCTGCCAACGATTTATTTAATCAGAATTATTATAAAGGCACGGGTAAAAGGAACAAGTGTTTGTATGGATATATCAAAAGGACACAAATTGATTTAATTTAAATATGACCTTTGATTAGCTTTGATGAGTTTAAAGTGCCGTTTAGTTTTCTAATTAGAGGTTGCTTTCATTTATGTCTCACTTACTGGTATTTTAACTCTGATAAGGTGCCGATTGTGTACGAAATGACAATTTTTAACCAAGTCCTTTAGAAAGGTTGCCAAAACATAATACTTAATAGTTTCAGGTACTTTAAATGTTATGAAAAATATTTAGTTTTAATTCCGCTACAAAAATCCATTCTTGGAAGCAGGCCTGGATTTTTTATGTCAGAAAATTTTATGTCATGGATTTCCGCAGAGTAACGCCTGATTCTATAATTTGACATGGTAGATGCTAAATCCTGTTTTTTTTTATTTAGTTTAACTGAGTTTAAATGAAAAACTACTTGATCTGTTTGCTGAAATTATGACACCACCTCCTCTGAGTTGGCCAAATTTATAAAATATTACGTGGTCCCGTTTATTTTGTATTTCATCGCTCACAAACATGCACAAGACAAAACATAGTCGAATTGAGAACTCCCTCTTTTTAAATCACTGAAAAAGTGGTTCATTTACCAACGCCATCTATGGAAAACAAAAACAAACTTTTTGACTTATCTTTCCACCGAACACATTTTCTCGCCCACTCATTGCTCCCCATCTGGGGATAACAGCCCGAGTGTATTACCATCAAAATAAGGGTTATAGTTAGTACCCGTAAAACTTTCAACTGCTATTTTAGGCTTTCATACTATATTAGGCTCCATAAAAACTGAGGTCGCGAGTTATCACTTTGAAACATCCTACTAATATTATAAATGTGAAAGTTTGTGAGAATGGATGTGTGGATGTTTGTTACTCTTTCACGCAAAAACGGCTGGACCGATTTGGTTGAAATTTGGTATGTAGATAGATTATACCCTGGATTAACATATAGGTTACTTTTTATCCCGGTCAACAGTGGTGAAAGCGTTTAAGTAAAGATAATTGTTGACAATGTCGGAAAAAAATAAGTTGTCTGGGAGCTTTTAACGAAAACGCTGCCTAAACCCTTTAAGATATAACAAAATAATGTATGGTATTTATAAAGATAGTGTATAAATTGTCATTCACACGGGTGAAACCGCGGGGCACAGCTAGTTAACTAATAAACTGGTAATATAACACCGGTCTATATGTCCCACTGCTGAGCACATCATCAGAATAGGGAAGGAATGAGCATCACGCTTGCTCATCGCGGGTTGGCGATTAAAGATTCAATTTTGGAATCCAAGTTTGCTCATGATGTTTTCCTTCACCGATGGTTAATGATGACTTAGAATAACTTTTTGACTGTCGCGCTGCATGTTTATAATAATATAAAAAAAGGTATTTATGCATGTATGCGCTTATTCCCATGAATTGCATTACTATTATTACATACTACTTAAAGTAAGTAAGAAAGTACATTTTTAGAACATGTCGTGTAAGACGTTTATTAATAAGTTACCTGTAGCAGAGTGGACTTCCGAAAACAGTATGGTCAAGGGGATTTTTTTTTTAAATAACTGGCTTCTAATATCATAAAAGACCTTATGATCCCGTACTATGACGGGCCTGTTGGTCTAGTGGTTGGTGACCCTGACTGCTATACCGGAGGTCGCGGGTTCGATTCCCACCCAGGACAAATGTTCGTGTGATGAGCACGATCATTTGTACTGTAATTTATCTATGATATGTATGTATTTAGAAATATATAAGTATATTTATCAGTTGTCTGGTTACCATAACACAAGCTCTGCTTAGCTTGCTTAGCTTGGGATCAGATAACCGTGTGTGAGGTGTCCCGAAATATTATTATTATTACTATGATGACCATAAAATTCAGTACTGAAAGCTTTCCATCAAAATCATTTCCATCAAAAAATAACACAAATATCCCCCGACAAACCGACTGAAATAAAATAAACAGGTTCCAAACAGATACTATCTTCCATCTCCAACCAATATCACGCATCTGAGGTATAGTACACACGATACAGGCTATCAAAGTCCAGTGAGTTGTCAATAATACGAGAAGGCAAGTTTACACGTTACAAAAATCCGTCTTCACATATTAGATTCAGATGAATGGGTCCTTATATGAAAGGACTTTCGACCTTCGGAGAGGGATCGTGTGTCCTTTGCCTTACAAGTGAGGTATAGTTTGGTATTTTTAGGTTTTTGGGGTGTTGAGACTATGTTGAGTGGACCCTTATTGCTGTTATGTAAGGTTTGGAAGCTCTTATGCTATAATGTTATGCTAAAAATAAAATATTTTTATAAGTACACCATTCAAAAAACTTCAGAACCCATTTAAATTTTAAACTGGATACCCAATAACAATGACAATGAGTCTCGCCTTCAAGTTTTTATTTTTGTATTAGAATTTATTACTTTTTAGTCAAGATTAGGATAAGTCGATTGACGTAGGAGCATCAAAATAGGACCATCATTTAGGTAGTATAAGCAGTGCCGCAAAGGTAGTACATACATGGACAGCTGGATATGGACAATGGATTGCTTTGTGCAAAAAATAAACAGGCATCTATCTATTCATATTTACTACAGAATCCCGATCTCAAGGCATGCAATCTAAATTACTTGAAGATGTTTTTCTTATCCAGATATTTGATCGCCAATCGCTTCAAAGTCTTGCATCCTGTTTGCAATCTTTCGACCTGCAAACACGCCTCGTTACTGGCGCAAACATTGACTTTGTGTTACGCCATCTATCTGGTGAAGCGGGAACTAAAGTCGCAATGCGGGTTTGTTGGCTGCCAAATGGGTAGACGTGGGTTCAATTCTGTCAGTCGACATAGTGAATAAGTTGGTGCAATTTGTTCACGAGTTAATATTTAACGTAAATAGTCAGGATCGGTATTAATTTAAAAAAAGAATATATATTTTTTAATTGAAATAACTTCACGTATCTTGCATTTCTCAATTTTTTATCACTTTAGTGGTATTAATCTAAAACTGATAAGATGCGATGACAGTGAAACTAAATGATGAACAAATCGAAAATTAGCATAAAGTAATATTTTTTGTAAGCTCACAGACAAACCCTCTACCCGGACCAATCACAGATTCAACTGGCGTATAAAGATTGTCACGTAATCTGAAAACTCATGCCGTCCGTACACGGACTGCTCTCACACTCAGTGATCCCCGCACACGGACTGCGCGAGCTGTCGACCGCTCTCGCGCGTCACGCGCGCCTTTTTGTTTTGTCGACTTTCTTATAAAAATGACCTAAATAAAAACTATCGACACATCAGATTTTTGCAATACAAAAAATATATCTTATATGTGTTAGGTTCTACTGCCAACTTGTCTGTCATAATCTATTTGAAGAAAGACTGAAATCACCGCGATTTCAAGACAGTTTTAGCCAATCACAAAGAACAGCTGATATGACTAAGGTGACAATTATTGTGACAATAAAAAATTATAAAAAAATGAATCGCGATTTTGTATTATCAAATTAAATACTATAATTACCAGAAAGAGAGGAGTAAATTTAATTAGTCCGTTAATTGGTTGGAAGCTTCACGTAAACATAAACACCATATCAATTTCTGAAAGGCATAATGGCCTAATTAATAAAAAGTCCATAATTTACTCGAGCATCATCTAATTTAAAATTAAAATCTACAACCTGTAACAGAATAAACGCATTTCCTTTAAAGGGGTCATTATACTAATCATTATGAACAACTTTCACTATGGGACAACCACGAAATCGCGAAAAAAAAATCAGCTGTTCAGTACATTTTTGTCGGCATACAATGACCCCTTTAAAGGAAATGCGTTTATTCTGTTACAGGTTGTATAAACGTTTTTTTTAGTTTTTTACTCTTGCCTACAGAAGATTAGCAAACTACGCAGAAAATGTGTGTATTTACAAACTGAGTGCAGAAGTAGGTTAGTGCAAATATAGGTGCACTTCCATAATCCGATGGCACGGCAATCCGACACGACCGGTGTGACAGATTTGATATTAGCCGTAAGTCACGTAAAGGTGTGATAGATAAAGAAGTAAGGTGGTATTAATCTTATATATAAAATTCTCGTGTCACAATGTTAGTTACCATACTCCTCCGAAACGGCTTGACCGATTTTTATGAAATTTTATATGCATATTCAGTAGGTCTGAGAATCGGCTACTATCTATTTTTCATACCCCTAAGTGGTAGTAGGTAGGTAGTAGGCAGGTAGGTGGTAGTTAGTAAGCAGGTGCTAGGTAGAAAAAAAATTGCATTGCAACGCATGCCGTAGTAGGTACAGCTAGTAGTTTATAAAGATATTTTTTTTTATTTATTAATTTAATAATTTATTTATTCTGTAAGTATTTACAACTGCCTCGTTGGCCTAGTGGTTCTAAGCGCGAATGCTACGCTAGAGGTCTTGCGTTCGATTCCCAAGTCGACCAAGGTGTTATTGGGTTTTTCTATGAAATTCTCAGTAGCAGGTCGGAGTTTGGATTTGTGCCCGGTTAGTGGCAATAGGCTCGCCCCCTATTACATGGGACCTAAACATACCGGCGAACTGTGGGTGTACATTGGTACACCTCTGCGTAACCCTTCGGGGATACAGGCGTGATGGTATGTTATGTTATTATGTCATGTTTATTAATAAAAGGTACAAATTAGCTTTTAGAACTTATACAATGTCCAACGAAACTATATTAATTGACATAGTTTGTTTATTTTATATCTATCCTTTTCCCAAGCTGTGTTGGCTTCGGCTTTCAGTCATAACGGATTCAGCTTAATACCGTATTTTACATGGATAGTTTTAAAACATAAAAAGGCTGAAAATTTTGAACCGGAAAAAAAATGTAGATGGATAGTTCATGACGACCTCCGTGGTCGAGTGGTTACGCACCGGTTTCAAGGTGTCGCTACCTCTGAGGCCCCGGGTTCGATCCCCGGACGGGTCAATGTAGAAACCAACTTTTCTACATTGTCCCGGTTCTGGGTGTTTGTGGTACCTTCGTTGTTTCTGAATTCCATAACACAAGTGCTTCAGCTACTTACTTTGGGTTCAGAGCAATGTATGTGATGTTGTCCGCATTTATTTATTTATTTATTTATAGTTGCTTGTAGAGTCAAAAATTAAAATAAAATATTGCTTAACTGCCTCGTTGGCCTAGTGGTGCTAAGCGCGACTGCTACGTTAGAGGTCTTGGGTTCGATTCCCAAGTCGACCAAGGTGTTATTGGGTTTTTCTATGAAATTCCCAGTAGCTAGTCGGAGTTTGGATTTGTGCCCGGTTAGTGGCAATAGGCTCGCCCCCTATTACATGGGACCTAAAAACATACCGGCGAACTGTGGGTGTACATTGGTACACCTCTGCCTAACCCTTCGGGGATACAGGCATGATGGTATGTTATGTTATGTTTACAAACAAAAATAAGGCGTCTTACGGCAATCGAGACTATTTATTTACGCGCGTGAAACCGCTGGGCAAGGGGAACAGCTAGCTATTATTTATGTTGACAACAAAAACAAATGACTGGATAAAAGAATGTGTTCAAATACAGTTTTAATTAGTTTGTCCTTTTTTTGTGTTTATACGAGTTTATTTCTATTGACGGGCCTGTTGGTCTAGTGGTTAGTGACCCTGGCTGCTATACCGGAGGTCGTGGGTTCGATTCCCACTCAGGACAAATATTTGTGTGATGACCACGATCATTTGTTCTGTGTCTGGGTTTAATTTATCTATAATATGTATGTATTTAGAAATATATAAGTATGTTTATCAGTTATCTGGTTACCATAACACAAGCTTAATCTGCTTAGCTTGGGATCAGATAACCGTGTGTGAGTTGTCCCGGAATATTATTCGAATATTATTTCTTCATGATATTTTTCATATAAATTATAATTAAAGAAATAATCCACTAAAATAAGTAAATAGTTTTGCATAAAAGATGTTGAAGTATTTCTCTCGAACGTGCAATATGATAATTATAATAGAATAGAGACAACTTTTTATATCAGCCTTAAATTGTCACACTTCTTGTCACTTTTATCGTTAATTATTTAAATTACATAACGGGAATTACCCCGAGCTCATACATTTTCCTTTCAAGGGAAAATGAGTTCAAATTATTTTCCGTTAAATATTTTTAATAATTAAAAAGTTATGAAATAAAAACTTGAATAGGTACTAATTTTAATTACAATAAGGCACAATTTCGACAGCCCTGTTGGTCTAGTGGTAAGTGACCCTGACTGCTATACCGGAGGTCGTGGGTTCGATTCCCACCCAGGACAAATGTTTGTGTGATGAGCACGATCATTTGTTCTGTGTCTGAGTGTAATTTATCTATAATATGTATGTATTTAGAAATATATAAGTATGTTTATCAGTTATCTGGTTACCATAACACAAGCTCTGCTTAGCTTGGGATCAGATAACCGTGTGTGAATTGTCCCGGAATATTATTATTATTATTAATTTGAGATTTTTACGGTCACATGCTTTCATACCAAAAAAAAATATATAACAAAAAAAGGAAGCACCACCTCTCAAATAAAAAAAGAATCATCAAAATCAGTTCACTCAGTCGAAAGTACTGAAGTAAAAACCATAAAAAAATACAGTCGAAATGAGTACCTCCTTTTTGAAGTCGGTTAAAAAACTTAAATAAAGTAAAAAAAATATGACATCGCATTTTTATAAAGATTGATAACACAACTACTATCGGAACACCTACCTAGTTGTTTATAAATAAATACTTCATGAATAAACAAAACACTGTTGACGACCTGAGACCTGATTCGACAGACAATAGGTATTTGATTGTCAGCAAAAACTATGAATGAATGATTTCCGCAAAATCGACAAAATATTCTGCTTTGTTAATGAATGTAAATAGACAATATTTGAAAGATAAATATTTATCGAACTGTCAGAAAGGGTAATTTATGGCCTAGCTAGACCAAGCCTGCTCATTTAATAGTAATATTATATCTGTCCATGATCTATTATATTTCATTAGTTGCGACCTACTAAATTTGAAAAAAATCTTGGTCTATCCTGTTTACATTCACAATAACAATTTCTGTGTATGTATTTTTGTTCAGGACAAATCTTGCAAGTTAAATTAAAACCACTTTTTACACCCGATTGCGTTGAAATACATACTTTTATCAGAAAATTGTAAGGGGTGGTTTTTCCAACGCCAGAAAATGTTATCTAAGGAATTACATTGAATGTTTAACAGAACTTCAATACACAATTTATATGTCAGACGTAAATTTTATCCCTCGAATAAAAAGTTTGCAATAATTAGGCAAGATTAATTGACCTTTAATTAATAATTTATTTAATTAGACTTCAATGCATATACAGGACTGTCTACCCCTTCAAACTAAAAGCGCAGCACGGATTTGCAATCTCGCCTACAAAGAACCGTCTCCACCAAGCCAGTCGTTCATCGCTATCCGACCACTGTGCATGACTACGACGCGCCGTCTCCAAAACTTACGGAATACGAAAATTATTTTCAAAAATAATTCATTTAATTTCCATTTTAATTCATTTAATTACGAAAATTAAGTGTACTTTTTTGAATTAAATAAATTGTTTTTTTTTTTTAGTTTGAATTTGGAATGTGAATGTAAATAATAACGGTTATTAAGTGTGTTTTGCTTGACAGAAATTTAATGTGATTTTATAGTGAATTTTGTGAACTGAGTTTTAAACTGTGAAGTGAAGTTTTTGAAGTTTGATTCAAATAAATATTTGTGTGTATTATAGAGGTTCATTAAGAAATCGTTGAATTGATGCCAAACATCCTATGGCACGTAAGTAAATAATTTTTGGCATTCTATTGACGTATTAAATAGCTCTTAAATATAAGTGTGTGTTTACAATGGTATTTATCGGTATATTTATAGTTATTGAGAAATGAACGTGCACTATCTCGTTTAAAACAGTTATTGCAGAACGGTTCTTACGGAAGATAATAAATATTGTTGTAGAAATTTACGAAGAAAATTAAGTAATAAATATGTCGATATTGTTCTGGAAATTGTGTTAGTAATATTGTGACCTCGTTTGCTTTCCAAAATAATATTTCTATAATAAACCAAATAAAATTTAAAAGAAACGGCTAGTGATATATATTTTTTTTTTTCATGAATTTATGTTTTTATTTTAGGGCTTTATATAAAGCTTTTATTATTTAATCTACAGGGTGTTAAGAAACCCCTGTCCGACCCGAAAGGGTCATAGAGGGTTCACAATCACATGCCCAAATAAAATATCAAATTTGGAAAATTCATGACAGAAACATTAATAATGGATTTTGAAATAACCATTTTTTGCCCCGAAATTCCCTAAATTTGAGAATAAAACAAAAACTACAACACCAATTTCGTCGGTATTTTTGGGTGCCTTTTGTTTAGTAATGAGGTATCATCTGTGACAACGCCGACACACTCTCTCGACTTTTGAGAAAAAAAAAATTTTTAGGTTATAATTTTTTCTTTTTTTTCCACATTTTTGTAATCAGATATCGATACCTAACAACACCTCAACGGATCGGACAGGGGTTTCTTAACACCCTGTATTTAAAGTAACACGAACATCATTTTTTTTACATAGGTATAAATAAAATTTCTTTCTTATCCAAATTTTAACAAAATATTTTTTGAAAGGAACGGTCTAAGTACCAGTCTTACTATGGGATACTGTGTTTCCCAGTAAAATGGGTTGTGGAGGTCAGATAGGCAGTCGCTCCATGTAAAATACGGTATTCAGCTGAATCCGGTAAGACTGGTAGCCGACCCCAACATAGTTGGGAAAAGGCTCGGGAGATGATGATTTTTTGAAAGGAAGAGCGTCTTAAATATATGACATGTTTTACTATGCAGTCGTATACAACATCGATTGAATGAACCTTCTTGATTCTTCTTCAGTATAAAAACAAGAGTTTTAGAAGTTGCAGGCATTAGGAAAGGAATTTAATGAATTCCCGAATTTTAACCTAATTTCAATACATTAAGATGGCTGTTTCCTTGAATTACTTAGCTTTAGATTTTTGAGATATTTCTACAAAACTAAACATTTATGGGAGCCTTTGTTCAGTAGTGGACGTCTTTATTTAAAAACACTATTTGAAAAAAAAGGAAGATATTCTTAATTCGTCGAAATAAATATTTTTTGGAAATAAGACTTCCTGACAACAAAAAAAAAGTTATTGAATACGGAAATTATCTGTCCGTAAATACGAAATAAAACGACGAATTTTTTTAGTACATATGCTTCATTTAAGTTAAAATATTTTTTACTACTAAAAATTGAGAAAATATTTTTTATATTATACTTTACTGAATATTATGAACTTTGTAGTTAGTTTATCTTTTAGGTTAATTACAATAATGATAGTACATACATACATACATAATATAGTCACGCCTCTTTCCCTTGTAGGGGTAGGCAGAGACCACTTCTTTCCACTTGCTACGATCCTTACACACTTGTTTCGCTTTGTCCACTTTCATTATTCCATTCATACATGCTGTTCGGTTTATGGTACTCTTGACCTGGCCTTTTTTCTTTCACGGTCGCCTTATAAACTTTTTTCGTCAATCTTTCTTCATTCATTCTCTCGACATGGCTAAACCATCTCAGCATACCTTTCTAAATTTTTGTCTCAACGTCCATCATCTGACATACTTCATCCACCTTACCATCCATTCCTCCTCTTACATTCAACGTAGCGAAGCGGCTCTCCGTGAGCCACTTTTCGGTAGGTATATTAAATCAGTAACCTAGTAAACTATGAACGACCATTACCCAAAGGTAGATTTCGTGTCCGATAGCCTAAAACTTTTTTGTAATTACCTAGGTACCTAATAACTATTATTAGTACTATAAACTTTTAACGACATAAAAAATCATTAGTATTCATAATAGAGCGTTGATTCAACCACATTCAAAATAATGATTAAAAATACGTCGTGTTGTTTAAACAATATTAAAGGTTATGATTAAAAAAAAAGCTTTAAGTTTAGCGACATAAAGTTTAAAATGCAACAAAACAGGAATATAACAGAATAGGAATTAAATTATTTGTTTAAACCATATTAAAGGTTATAATTCAAAAATATTCTTTGTGTTTAGCGACATAAAGTTTAAAATGTAACGAAACAGGAAAATAAAAATAAAGAAAAATACTATTTCTCACTCATTTCTCTTCTTGAAGTATCAAATACGTAATTTGCATAAACAATTACTCGTTTAAACGTTTTCCTTTGTTACTTGATTAGAATATTAATAATTAATTTACCAATTAGGTGTTTATAGAGTCTACGCATGCGTCGTTGTTAATACTTTAGAGTCATTTACTTAGTGATAGAAAGGAATGAAGCTATACAAAAAGATAGCGCTATCTCTTTCTTTTAAGGAATCCTGTAACCAAGTGACATTTATACAAGCGTTGACGGTGATAGAAATGGATTAATTTTGTCTGATTTCCAATTGTTTCTGATCACCACACTTTATAATATATTTTTTTTTTAATTTTTCACTACTTATTTATTATAATATAATTATCCACCATTTAACTTATCTCTATTATTTATTTAAGAAACTAATTTTATTTAAATCGGTAAAAGTTGTTTTTTCCTGAAAATTGGAACCTAATATCACCAATCCGCAATCAGCAATCATGGTGATCAATACTCGTGCCTTCTCTATTTAGGAAAAGGCTGCTGTGCCCATCAGTAGGATGTTTAGGCCGGTATTCATTATCTCCCGAACCTTTTCCCAACTATGTTGGGGTCGGCTACCAGTCTTACTGGATTCAGCTGAATACCGTATTTTACATGGAGCGACTGCCTATCTGACCTCCACAACCCATTTTACTGGGAAACACAGTATCCCATAGTAAGACTGGTTGTCAGAATTGACTTAACGACTGCCAAAGATCTATGTATGACAGTCGGGACCTACTGTTTAACGTGCTTTCCAAAACACGGAGGGGTCTCGGTATTAGTATGTTATAAATGGTCACCCATCCACGGACCAACCGCGACGAGCGCGGCTTAACCTGCATTATCGGTCAAACCGTACGGCTTACACTTAGCCACGAGCCCCTCTATGTTTAGGCCGGTATTATCATATATTATTTAAAAAAAATATATCAAGCCCAGTTGATATCAATCTTCTACCGTCGTTATGTAATCGTAGTCAAGTAGGATCATGATTCAATAATGTAACTTATTTGGCTAACCCTAATATTGTTGAATTAGTTCTCGTATTTTCAACGAAAATTTCGGTATTTTACCCTCTCGTCTAGCTCTAATGACCCGCATAGATTTTTTTCGTATTTCTTAATTTCCTTTTCCAATTCTCGTAGATACCAATCGAAGCACGTCTAACAAACTTATTTTTAACCTATTGTTTTCTTAGGTTTACGCTTATTTTACACATTAAAATATAACTTCTTTTTAAGGATTATACGGTTTATTTTAAATTTTAGATCCCGACGTTTCGACACCTTTGCAGTTATCATAGTCACAGGCAGGTTATCTTATATATAAAATTCTCGTGTCACAATGTTAGTTACCATACTCCTCCGAAACGGCTTGACCGATTTTCATAAAATTTTATAGGCATATTCAGTAGGTCTGAGAATCGGCTACTATCTATTTTTCATACCCCTAAGTGGTAGTAGGTAGGTAGTAGGCAGGTGCTAGGTAGAAAAAATTGCATTGCAACGCATGCCGGGTACAGCTAGTAATATCTAAAATAAACCGCGACATAATCCGTAAAAAGTAGTTTTATTACAATTTTTGTTAACCTTTTTCCACCACTTTACTCGGGATAATAAAAAAAATACTACTTCTAAATAAAACCCTTTGTTTATGTAAAACAGTTACAAGGGTATAAATTAATTCGGAAATGTTCCGGCAGAGTTTATCGGTATTGACGATCTAACAGACATTTTGTTATTTATATGTATGTATAAACATATTATTATATTAGTACGTGGGACAAAAGGTTTTATTTTTGGGGCTGCGGATTAATAAATATTGGATATATTGGGTTATGGTGTGTTCTGAACATAAAACTTAGGGAATGTGACTTATATTTTCAGTTGTTTAGGAAAACAGACAAAAATTGTGTATGTCATGCATGTATTTGTTGTTTCTAAAACACTGCGCAAAAAGAGAGGTGTTATAAGTGTGACGTGTCTGTCTGTGTGTTTATGTGTCTCTATAAATATTAATGAATCGATTATGTTGTTGTTTATAATTAATATCTGAAGTGATCTAAATTATTTAAATTTATAGATAATGAATAGTAAAGTAATCAGCCATTTTCTATATTTGACAGGATTTCTTTTTTTCTTTATTAAAGTTATTATTTTTTCTTCATTGAGAAGATTGATAAACTCTGCTGTCTGTTTTATTTACTTCTTCATATATTTTTCCTGGGTTAAAATATGTTTAGAGCCTATACTTTTTATCGCTTTCACAAGTTTGAATGCAAATAGACTATAATATAGGAAAATTATATCTAGTAGATACTGCGATCATTCAGTGTCATTCGAGACTTTGAATGATCTGATATTTGTGATTCAGGAAATAATAATTTAGCATCATATTCATCATTATTAGGTTAGACGGGATCTATCGGATTATGTCATCGGTCATCAATATTAGATAACATGAAGGGTAAATAATGAGAGAGAATATTGTTAGTTTGGTTGACCGCTGGAAGCATTCGATTGTTTTGTTGACCGCTCGAAGCAGACCGTGTGCCATTAATAGATGTCTTTAGTTCACCATGCAGTCTCAGCTTGAAGCAAACGATACCGACTACTTCATAGCTCATTTTCATTGGTCTTAGGTTCACGTATTCGGCGTGCGGGAGGTTTGGTTACAACTCCAACCGATGATTGTCAATCGTCGTTAGGCCACGTGCGGGACCAACCGCATGCTGGATAACGGCTGGCGCATTTCACTAGTAATTACCCCGGATGCTGCCTGCCCAAATATGGACCCTAATGACCAATGAAAATGAGCCATCAATAGTCAGTGTGCGTGGAGACTAAGGAAGGCCTAATAAACAGAGTGAGATGTGAGCATTAAGGTATTCTCACTTAAGGAGGCTTGCACTCAAAGCCCCATTCAGGTTTCCAACTTTCTCCATATAAGTTTAATTAAACTAAAACGCAGAACTATTTCAGAACGTTAGTTTATCAATTCATCGATTTGGCTCCGATTCAGATTTCAATTGAAATTGGACGCGATCGTGTGCACTTCGTTTTAAAGAGGTTTTGAAGCTTGTTCGAAACCTTTTCGGGGAATGAAAATTTTAAGAATCAGTTTTTTTTGTAAGCTTGCCGAAATTTATTTTGAGTCCAAATAAAATGTTCTCTTTCTTTCTTTATTTTCATACACCGAAAAATATGTGAATAAAAAAACAGAAGTATTGATTAATTGTAGATTCTAATTTACTGAGGACTCTCTAGTTAGTTTTGACATAGAAGTTTTCAGTTGCCAGTTAAGAAATGTCGAAACTAGCGACTACATTTTTTTTCCAAAAGTTATGTTTTCTATCGAGTTACGAAGTAAATGATTTGATTTGACAAAACGTTTCAACAGAAAAAAAAAACCTCATAAAGAGAGATACGGTAAAGCAGGATAAAAAGGGGAATAAATACAGCCGTGACAAGAAAAATGATGATTACCGCAAAAAATATGGAACCGCAAATAAAAGGAATATCACAAAACTAGACTTTATTTAGGAGATCAGCAAATAAGAGGTAGGTACTCTTAAAGCTACACAATATTGGAGGCAATCAAACGGTCAATCAACTTTTCTTAAATCCGTCTTCCGCCTTTTGCACACAATATAGTCTGGTGACTTTTCTTAGTTTTACGACGTCGAATAAGATAGAAAAATGCTAAGGAGGACAAGCTCTGTCCTCCTAGTAATTCATTTTATCGATAATATCGTGGTATTGTGATCGAAAAATTTTATGAAAAATCAGATTTTTTTACCTTGGATAAAATCACGTGCAACGCTGCTACAGCTTTGGTACCATATTAAGAAATGCTAAGGAGGGCAAGCACAGCCCTCTTAGAAATTCATTTAATTGATAATATCGTGGTATGTTAACGAAGAATGTATGAAAATTAAGAATTTTTAACCCTGGATAAAATCACGTGCAACGCTGCTACAGCTTTGGTGCCATATTAAGAAATGCTTAGGAGGACAAGCTCTATCAGAATATATCATTTTTTTTTGTTGGCCGACTTTCGACTTTCGAATTTTGGACCAAAACGGATGATGTCCTTTGATGACGGTTGATCTAATATACCTACTGACTATGTTTACGACCTAAAGTACGGACGCTGAGAGAATGCCTTCCTGACACATATCAGTTGCTCTTGATTTGTACGGGGAAATAAAAATCCGTGTTATACTATTCATCGTAACCATTCGTTTTAGGATAAATAAGTGATAGTAATTTATTTTTATTATTCTTAGAGACCTTTAAGTTAAATTTTCCTGTTGACCACGATATGTCAAAAACTCATACATATACATACATCACGCCTGTATCCCCGAAGGGTTAGGCAGAGGTGTACCAATATACACCCACAGTTCGCCGGTATGTTTAGGTCCCATGTATTAGGGGGCGAGGCTATTGCCACTAACCGGGCACAAATCCAAACTCCGACCTGCTACTGAGAAAATTTCATAGAAAAACACAATAACACCTTCGTCGACTTGGGAATCGAACCCAAGACCTCTAGCGTAGCAGTCGCGCTTAGAACCACTAGGCCAACGAGGCGGTCAAAAACTCATTCTCATTAAAAATCTGTTGGACTTAAACATTAAAAAGAGAGAAACATGTTGCTCCCAGCGGCCGCACTGTATTTGTTGTTTTCTACCAGGAATTATAATTTAACATACAATTTTTAGGGTTCCGTACCCAAAGGGTAAAACGGGACCCTATTACTAAGACTCCGCTGTCTGTCTGTCCGTCTGTCTGTCTCCAGGCTGTATCTCATAAACCGTGATAGCTAGAAAGCTGATTTTCACAAATGATGTATTTCCGTTGCCGCTATAACAACAAATACTAAAAACCACTTAAAATGAATATTTAAGGGGGGCTCTCATACGACGGTGGTACGGAACCCTTTGTGCGCGAGTCCGACTCGCACTTGGCCAGTTTTTTGGACGACATTTCACAACGTCTCAAAACTTCAGATAGGTTAATGCTTGAATTTGATGTTCTAGCCCAAAAAGCCACCCCAACACTTTAGACACATTTAAAACAAATATTATTCAATGAGGTATAAATTTTGACAGATGGCGATAGAGTTTAGAATTCTTATCAAATCGGATAAAAGTAGGTACTTGACGAATTTAATATCGGCGTGTTGTGTTTCTGATAACGAAATAATATCCTTTCGCTGTGCATGTTGCGTGATAAGCCGAAATGTAATGACACTACCGATTTACTTGGAATTTCCAATGGATTAAACAAAAATGCGTAAAAAGATTAATTAGAAATTACTTATTAACATTTATGAATGTGTTGGGTACTTTCTGGACATCATAAGGAAAAGGTTTTTGCCCCGCAGTAGGACACTTTGAGGACTTCGATGACTGATAGTCGTTTTTTTTTTCGTAGACTTGTTTCTTATTTATTATTGAATTTTGCACACACACATTTAGTGTTTTTTCATCTATCTTTAGCTATAATGTATTTTGTCTGGTTACTCAAGAGTGGTCTGAAAAGGGCTTGCAACTAGCAAACTAGCGTAATCTGTACGGTTTGACAAATAATCAAGGTTAAGCCACGTTCACCGCGCTTGGTCCGTAGATGGGTGACCATTTATTAACAAATCAAGACGGTTAATATTTAACGTTAAAAATAAAATAGTAAGTCGTGAGTGATAGGTAGTTTAGTACACAGTTAAATATAACCGAACGTCAATATTACAATTTACCTTTCCCTGTTTCACAAAGCTAGCATTTAGTGCTAGCTCTAACAGTTTTATACAATAATAGAACTAGTTGTATAGTGACAATTGACAAAGGAAAGGGCGACTCCTCGACAGCCAGTCGCTTGTGACGTCATAAGTCATGACGTCACTATTGTATGTGGAATTATTTGTGTCGCTATCAAATTTCCAAGACGACTGTAAAACCTTGTGTTATACAAGACTTAGTAGTAAAACTAAGTATATAGTAAGTATGTAAGTATAGTACTAAATATATACTATATGGGAACAGATCTTGTTGCTGTTAATCTCCTACAACTTATACTGGAGACGGCTTCGAGTCTAAGGGCCGGATTCCACCAAATCGGAGAAGAATTTATTAAATAACCAATAAATATTTTGACGACCACCGTGGTCAAGTGACGTACGCACTGGTTTTCAAGGTGTCGCTAGCTCTTAGGTCCGAGGATGTAGAAACCAACTTTTCTACATTGCCTCGGGTCTGGGTGTTTGTGGTACCTTCGTTGTTTCTGAATTCCATAACACAATTTTATTGCTTTATCTACTTATTTTGGGTTCAGAGAAATGTATGTGAAGTTGTCCGCATTATTATTATTATTAATAGGCATTTAGTCTTCTTACCTCGCTGTGTAGTCGGGCCTGAATAATGAATTCCTATTGGTTATTTTGAAATATTCTCCGCTCTGCTTTTCTTGTCTCCGTTTTGGTGGAGTCCGGCTCTTACTGGGTTATTTTTATATATTACCGGCCTTCTCCTTTTTTCAAAGCTTCTGCACATTCCTGCTAGTCTTTAATCGGCAGTTTCTTTTAAAGAGAGAGGAGATAGAGGTTATGTAAAATTGAAATTTCTAGAATTTTTGAAAATCTGGTGTTCTAATTAATTCAATTTTAGAACCGTGTTTGAAATTGTTGATCTATTTTAAATTACTAAAAAACAATTTTACGAAACACCGCGTGTTCGTTATAGCCGTATTTAAAATTTATTCAAAAAAAAAAATGCGGTATGCATACATTTAAAACTAATAGCAATTTAGCTACCAATTGAACAAAAAATTCTAAACAAAACAAAAAATATTGTTCTTATTTGTATAAGTAATTGTTTTTTAGATTGATTGCTAACAATATTCAATTTACTTAATAAACTCCATGACAACACAATGTTTTCGGCAATCATTTCAACAGGCTTTCATTAAAACTTATATAATAACAGAAAACATATTATTATTGCGTCCTCAAATGTTCGGAAAAGTATAAAAATGTTTTGTATAACAAACATAATATAAGAAAGTAACTAACATTTGTCCGCGGCTTTGCTCGCTATTTCTTAGGGATAAATGGTTGTGAGGTAATAATGGTTGTAAACATTTGTTGCTTCATCTTCTTCAGAAGTCAATACATACGTATTGACTTATATGAAGGCTTACTTAAAATTCATGAACATTATCCCATTTCCCAATTTTCCGCTAAAGAAAATAAATGCAACCAAACTAAATCTTATAAAAGTATGACAAAGTAAAATACAGATTTTATATGAAGAAATACTTCTTCATATCTATTAGTAGAACAAGTTCTCATCCTTCTAGTTTCAAAAAAGACAGCTTGCCATAGAAACTTTAATCCTTCTTTTAATTTCTCATAAGTTAAATTAAAAAAAAATCCTTCTTTATTTTCACAACCTTCTCGTTTAAAAAACAAAACATGTGAGCAAAAAAGTATTTAAGATCCAAGGGTTTAGTCACTCTTGGCATTGAAACAGTCAGTCCAGCCTTATATTTTATCTATAAAATTATATTATACTAGCTGTACCGTGCGTTACAATGCAATTTTTTCTACCTAGCACCTGCCTACTACCTACCTACTACCACTTAGGGTTATGAAAGATAGATAGTAGCCGATTCTCAGACCTACTGAATATGCATATAAAATTTCATAAATATCGGTCAAACCGTTTCGGAGGAGTATGGTAACTAACATTGTGACACGAGAATTTATATTTTATCTATATAATTATATTATACTAGCTGTACCCGGCATGCGTTACAATGCATTTTTTCTACCTAGCACCTGCCTACTACCTACCTACTACCTACTTACTACCACTTAGGGGTATGAGAGACAGATAGTAGCCGATTTTCAGACCTACTGAATATGCACATAAAATTTCATAAAAATCGGTCAAGCCGTTTCGGAGGAGTATGGTAACTAACATTGTGACACGAGAATTTTATATATAAGAAGAAGATTAAATCATACATGGATAAATAACATTTCTTACTTCGACAATATAACTTTCAAGTATATTCTAAGTACTCTCGAATTAAGTATACAAGTGAATAAACTCAAATTCGTGTTGAGCGATGGGCTCAGAATTCGGTGGATTTATTTACTCTGCGATACGCTTAACGATATTACAGATTTATTTATACAGAAGAGGTTTAGGACAAAATATTATTTGTACAATCAGAATAATATTATTATTATGGTATTCTATTATTGTATGTTACGTCAACGTTTTGTCGCTAGGACGAGAAGAGATCACACTTATACTGATTAATGTTTTGCTAGAGTGATTTGTATTGTTAAAAAAAAACTACCATGAAATGAAAGATTTAGATGAGCTAAGGCAGGGCTTTTAGCGTTTTTTATTCCAATTTTAACATCACCATCATCTGCCTAGCCTTTTTCCCAAAAATGTAGGGGTCGACTTCCAGTCATGCCTCTTATATTATACTTGGAGCGACTGCTTATCAGACCTCTGCAACCTATTTATCTGGATAACACAGTATCCAAAAGTATGACTGGTTGTCCGAATTGACTTAATGTAAAAATGCGAGTTACTTTTTCGTGAACCATTGATAAAAAAAAATATATATTGTTATTTTCTATAATTTAAACTAAATATATAATTTAAAATATGTATATAGGTAGAATATTCTTCATTGTGCTGCATAAATTAAGGATTTACAATTTATCGCCTAAATTTCGCCTATTTTTGATAACACCTATCAGACTCATGGGTTTTTAAGTCGAATGTAACAAGTAAACTGGCGAAATACATTCACATATTTGGAAAACACGAGGTAATAAGGACATACAAGACACACGCAAAAACATAACCGTTCCTTTATAGTCGGTAAAAACGAATAACGACATTACCTACTTACGCAACATAATCGGCAATTTCCGGCTACATTCAGACCTATCGGGCCATCTTAACCCCATGATGCATCGGCATGGCAAAGATTATGTCTTTAATCGATCAATCAAGTGAGACTTTACTGGCTCATTATCTGAGAGTATCAAAGACTTCCATTTCCCGAGAAACAAGGAACTAATCTTGATAGTAGTATTTTGTACAAACAAGGACTGTATTGTCTGTGTGCCTAGTACCTAAACACCACAGCAGAAGACTTAAAAACCGTGAATCATAAAAGATTCCTGAGTATCAAATAATGCCAATGAATACTTACTTTTAAACTATCGCAACTATCTTTGCAGTAATATAATTCAACGGGATTTAGCGCGTACATGCATAAATACCTTTTTGGGCTTGACATTTCAACCAGGTTGCACTGGCCGTGGACACAAGAAGTTCAATTCCCGTTGCTTAATATTACTGAAATGCCAAAAAAATCTACAAAATACCTAAAAAAATATATTCTTTAACCTTTAAGAGGTATCAACTCTGGTGTTTAAGCTGTGACAATCGTTCTCCTGTCACTTCTTTATAAAACCAAAGTATGGCTACAATGGGATAATTCATGCAAGTAACTCTATAATACTGCGTAATATTACCGCGTCCCGAAAAATGCTTCTTATATTATATCACTAGCTGTTGCCCGCGACTTCGTCCGCCTTAATTTCTGTTATTATGATCGCGATGATGAAGTCTAAAAACAAAAAAAAAGTATTTCTGCGTAGATTATAATTTTAGTTAATATTATGTTGATAAAACTCTAGCCAATAATTGGTAATCATGCATTAATTTCGACCAAAATTGATTACCTTAAAAAAGTTTATAGTGAGTCAATCTTAAAAGATAGACATATACCGTCGCGGACATTTTTTTAGATCATTTAAAGAGGAACAATTCATTCTTACATATTTTTTAGGTAACTCTAACCGTTTACGTAGCGCACGCATCGGAAGCCTTCAAAAATGAATCGTTTTCCCAGTTTTTGCAACATTTTTCACTGCTGCTTCGCTCCTATTAGTTGTAGCGTGATGTTATATACCCTAAAGCCTTCCTCGATAAATGGACTATCCAACACAAAAAGATTTTTTCAAATCGAACCAGTAGTTCCTGAGATTAGCGCGTTCAACCAAACAAACAAACAAACAAACTCTTCAGCGTTATAATATTAGTATAGATATACTCAGTGACGATCGTTAAGGTAATCTCGAAACGTCGGGTGCAAACTCTTATCTCACAAAAGCTCTTCAATACCTACTGAAAAGGCTCTTTTCAATGACACCATTTTGAATTTTTTACCGACTTATAACAGCATTGCAAACTAAAAATGCTGAATAAGCTGTCATTCCAATTCTTCATGGTACTAGTAATAAGTATAGTTTTATTACTACTCTTGATGAAATGGTAATTTTCTGAACACATTGGTAAATTTTGAGATAAACATGGTGCGCCGATCCCAGTTAATTTGGGAAAAGTGCAGGAAGAAGTAAAATAATGGTAGATTTTGAGAATAGGCTAGGTAGTAAAATATAGTTGAAATTGCAGAATACATTATACCTTAAACGTAGTTAAAATCTGTTTTTATCATTCCTGCCTTGTTTCCAATTATTTGGGGTCGACGCAATGCGTATTTAGCTTTCTGCTCTAGATAAATAAAATAAATTATAAACTTCTTCAGTATTTTCTTTCCGTGATAGTAAAGTTTTATTTCGAGTTCCAGGTTTTATGTTTCACTTAAATGGTTACCGCAAATGATTATTTTTACTTTTGTTAATTTATTATTTAATTTATTGTGGTACCTTACGAGGCTGTCTTGGCGCACCAGCGCAAAAAGCCTCATCAAATAAATGATTTAAAAAAAAATATATTTTCGCATTCTTATAAAAGAAATATTAGTGTTCTTAACATATATTTTATAAGTAGTTTTTCAGCGTTTTACACTATCCTAAACATCCTAATTCAGTCACTGAACTGAATGCCTAAATGTTATAGCATTAGATTAATTCGTATTTAGGAAGACTAACTGCGATTAGATCTTCCTAAATAGAACGATTTTATTTAGGACTAGCTGCGCCTGCGACTTCGTTCGCGTGGATGACGAAACTTATCAATGAGTTTTTAACCGCAAAATTAAGTTTGTTTTTTATTGTTTATACTTTTCCTGGATAAAAACTACCCAGTGTGGTGCCCAGGATAATAAAGAATAATTATACCAAGTTTCATCGTAATCGAACTGGTAGTTTTTGCGTGATACCTGAACAAACAGACAGACAGACAGACAAAATTTTTTTTTTCACACTTTTGGGTTCGGTGTCGGTCTAGTAACGCCATTCATTTTTTCGATATTTTCAATGTACAGAATTTTCACTTCTACAGATTTATTATAAGTATAGATCATAAATTTAGAAGCTTGTAATTAGCACAAAAGATCTTAAACCCACTAGAAAAATTAAGTAAATGTTGTCCATATGAAAAGTCAAAACTGTTAAAAATAACTTAGGTAAGTAGGGTAACCTAATTGCTCCAAAACTCACTTTTGTTGGCGGTTTCTTATACCCAGGGGACTGGACGTGTGTTGTACCTACGTTGTGAGGTTATTAAGGTTTTTGGTTAAGACAAGGTCGGGTTATAGACTCAAGGTTCAATCCGCAATTCCCGACGAGGGAGGTGTAATCACTAACCAGATTTATGTTATGATAGGTACATTGGCAGGTTGGCAAGCCTCCCACCAGGTGGACCGACGATATCGTCAAAGTTGCGGGCACCCGGTGGATGCATTTGGCGAGTTGTCGTTCATTGTGGCGTTCTAGGGGGGAGGCCTTTGTTCAGCAGTGGACGTCTTCCGGCTGATGATGAGGTACATTGATCTTCACAGGTTTTCAACCTACTTCTTAAAAGAGTTTAAAGATTATAACACGATATTGGCGGTAATTTCGGATCTATTTCAAAATTTACTTTTGCGGTATTAAAAATTATTCATAAATTATTTATTTTTTTATTAGAACATTATTCTCACAAGAATCGAGACTCTTGCTTTTTCTGGTATATCTTAGCCCTATGCTACTGCCTACCTACTCTGTATTTGGCTAACTGAGTGCTTAAAAACCATTTAAGACTACCCATGGTAGTCCGAATGGTTCCTAAATGGTCTTAGCTACATTTCAAATTATTTTTAGGGTTCCGTACCCAAAAGGTAAAACGGGACCCTATTACTAAGACTCCGCTGTCTGTCTGTCCGTCTGTCTGTCTCCAGGCTGTATCTCATAAACCGTGATAGCTAGAAAGCTGAAATTTTCACAAATGATGTATTTCCGTTACGTACTTAGATTACCTTATCAGCAGTAATTAGCTCGGATTACGTCACAAAAACTAAATTAATATGCTACAAGGTTTGACCTTGTTGGTGACATGGTAATTTCCTGAAAAAACCTACACGTTATCAGAAACCATATCTGAAGCCGTTGTGCCATATTATCCGGAAATAATTCATTCTTCTGAGCTAAAGCTGGGAAGTGTATTTATGCTTCCTGAGCTAAATAAAGTAAATTGGGACGTAAAATATTAGTTGGACCTTAGAAAAAAACTTTTAAAGACCATGAATAACATTTTATTGTAAAAGAACCGAATTATATACATACATACATACATATAATCACGCCCATTAGGGATAGGCAGAGACCACTTCTTTCCACTTGCTACGATCCTTACAGACTTGTTTTGCTTCGTCCACTTTCATTATTACCTTCATACATGCTCTTTGGTTTAGGGAAGAACCGAATTCCATGAAATTTATGAGACCACTTGTCTTCTGAAATATAAATATAGATGTTTTTTTTTTTTTAAATCTATCTGCAATCCCAGGACATATCGAAACAAACATAGTCATCATCAATCATTGAGAACCTTCTTTTAAAGTCCGTTGATTAAACTAGTCTTTTAGTGTTTTTTCCCATGTCCGATGAGACAGTAATTCGATCGAAGACGGATCATCAGGTGGCTTTTTCCTTAACGATTCTAAAGACTTATTCTATTTGCTATAATCCTTCCTAAACTAATTACGGGGGTTCGTTGTAGACTGAACTAACTGAACCTTAGAGGATAGAGAAGAAACTACAGAGTGCACCATCAGGGTATGAATTGTAAGCACTAGTATGAACTAGTTTTTTTGTACAAATAGTATGAAACAAAGCTCTTTTTTAATAAAAATGTCTCAACCCCTAATAATATCGGAGCCATAGATATTTTCGAAAAAAACGTCTCCCATTGCTTGAAAAATAACTTAAATCAGTAAACGAATGTACTACATACAGCCAAGAGTGTTTACGCTTGGCGCAATGGGCCTTTATCGATACTTGCACTCTATAGTTTTATTATTTTAAACTCTATGAACTGAACCTTTTCGATTTTATGCGTTACTTCACAAATTGTGTTCGGCATTTTTCCGTAATATGGATGAGAAAACATTTAGGTCGGTACAAATGAATGATCAGGGATAGTTAGGGGGTGGAATTTACTTCTGAATTTTAAGTTTTAGAAATATTGACTTTTGAAGTACTGTATTTAAATAAAAGAATTATGTGCATGTGTTTTCAATACTTGTTTAACTATCATAAAGCAGCTGTAAAATAGCTACGGAAAGAGATGCAATAATGTTCAATTTTTTTTAACAGTTTTTTTTTGTAATATTATAAAACGGGGATTAGCGCGTACATACATAAATACCTTTAGGGCTTGACGTTTCGACCGGGTTACACAGGCCGTGGTCGCAAGCAGACTCAGTCTGCAGACTAATCCCCGTTTTATAATATTACTATAAACATGCAGCGCGATAGTTTAAAAGTTTTTTTTTTTATTAGTGTGTCCGTCCATATGTATAAATACTTAAAATTTCATTTCCCGCAATACTTAAGTCTTGACTTATGTTTGACTTAAGGGCAAACTAATAATTATCACTAATTTTCTGATATTTTGCGTTGGCTACAAGAAAATTAACAACTTAATCTAAATAAACATCCAAACTATTATTTATGTACACATCAAGTTGTATTTACACAAAATCTGCTGCAAAACTTCACAAACTAATGAACTAGCGACAGCCACCGATTAATCATAATAAATAACTTTGTGTAATCAATCAAGCCTGAACATAACACGTAAAACTTTATACTAGGCCGATATGAAATATTGCATAATGCATTAAAGTTGCAAAACAAAAACTAACCGCACTCAGAGTCGTTAATGGTTACTTAATTTAACGGCGCCCTCATTCAGGTACCATAATGGTAACTTTCTTAAGGGATTTTTTTTTAATCGATTTAAGTATACAACTCTGCGTTTTGCGTTAAGTTGTGTATTTGATAAAATTTTATCTGATATTGAAAATAATCTAGTTTGCAATAATATAATAAATAATAAATAAATGCGGACAACATCACATACTTTGCTCTGAACCCAAAGTAAGTAGCTAAAGCACTTGTGTTATGGAATTCAGAAACAACGAAGGTACCACAAACACCCAGACCCGGGACAATGTAGAAAAGTTGGTTTCTACATTGACCCGTCCGGGGATCGAACTCGGGACCTCAGAGCTAGCGACACCTTGAAACCGGTGCGTACGCCACTCGACCACGGAGGTCGTCAAGTGGTATGTAAATAATATACAGACAGGGTGTTACCGAAAGGGTATATCTATCCGAAAGGGATGAAGAGAACATCTAGCATAGAGACAGATTATAAAATTACAGCTTCTACCTAGGTCAGCGAATAAGCATTGCCATACAACGTGGCAATGCTGCCAGCCTTTTGGGCACACTCCCAGTCGACAGCGATGTGGATGAATTTTTTGATGCCTTGTTTTAGTTCTTAGTTAGTTTCATTTAGTTTATAATTCTTCGGCTTAGTTTTTATAATATTGTAAATATTTTAAGGTTTCTTGTGTAGTTTTTTATTTTTGTAAATATTTTAAGTTTAATTTCATCAATAAATAACAGATCAAAACTAGTTTATTTAATTTATATCCAATCTTTGCATCCAATATTTGACACCAAAAATCATAATAAAAGTGTCACCGTACTGTAAGGGCCAATATCTTTTTACGTCACTTGCTAAATATTAGCAATACATCGCTTCAGTCATCTGGTTATCTAATTAATGTTTATTTATTTACAATTCAATACTTAAATCTAATACAAGAACAAACAAAGACTAAAATTAAATCTTATATAAATAAATAAAACTAACACGCGTCAAAAAACTCATCGTCATCCCTGTCAATGGCGGGAAACGTGCCCAGAAGGCTGGCAGCATTGCCACGTTGAATGGCTATGCCGATTCTCTGTGCAAGGAACAAACCAGCTCTCTGATCACGAGTAGAGTCTACCAAACGTTTTGACAGTTCTTTAAAAAGATTTCGTGCACTCGGACCCCATGATCCGAGCGTTTCAACCCCAAACGGCTCGAAAATATAATTACCCATTAGGTTATTATACTTTCGCCATTTAAGGGTCTCCGCAGCTCCAGCAGTAGCGCCAGGAGAGGCCGCCGAACTTAGAACGTGGGATGGCGCAAGGGTGTCGACGCACGTTGCGTCCCACACCAAAGGCCGTCTGGTTATGGTTTCTGGAGTCAAATAGTTGATGCGAATTGGGTATCAATTTTAACGAACGCGAACGCGAACGAACGATTTTAGCGAACGCGAACGAACGATTTTGAGCTGAAATTTTGTAAACTTACTCTATACCAGATGTTCTTTTCACCCCTTTTCGATAGATATATGCTTTAGGTAACACCCTGTATACAAGGTGACCAAATGTCCAGCCTGTGAATTAACTGACGTTTATTAATTTCACAAAAACTCGAGAATAGTTGAACCGATTTGCCTGATTTTAGTTTTGAAATATTTGTAAAAGTCTAAGGCAGCTTGAAAGGTAAAGAATATATAAATTGTAATAAAATTATTAAAAAGTAGTAACTAACTAACTTTTAATGGCGGTACAAAGTTCGCCTGGTCAGCTAGTTACACAAAGTACATTCACCAACAAAACTTTTCATACTTAGGTATGTACTTTTCATAAATTGAGCCGCTGCCGCGCTGTAGTGGTATGTAAATAGGTAAATATTTTACGTGTTATGACAAAACAAATAATACTGTTTTACACCAAAGTAGTCGCTTTTTGGAATTATTTGAATAAACAAAGTCAATAGAACGATGTTTTTCTTTCGTGCCATTGACCTTTACACACACAAATTGAATAGTCTTGTGAAAATTTAATGAATTGTAAAAGCCTTTTGTGTTTGACTGTACTGTTGTGGGTATTAATAATAATTGTTATAGAAATATTGAGGTCATATAAATTTTATGAATAATTGTTTGGATTGAATTGGAAAAGAATTCCGGGGTATATTAAGATTGTACTTTTTATTTCGGATTTTTTTTTACAAATTATTCAGTTGTAAAAGAAATGTGAAATGCGGTAATAGCCATATTTGTTGTTAATCTCACCAACAAAGCATGTGTCAAGAAGAACTTTTGCTCTCAGGGTAACAAACACAGCACGTGTGATATAGGAAAAAAGTTAATCTACAAAACAGCAAAACCGATTTTAGTTCAATTTTTAAAGAATTTAGGTATTTTTTATTATATCAGCACACTAAATTGCACACTCTTGTTTTAAGTCAAAGCTATTTAGCTTTCCCTGAATTTCCAAATAGGCTCTGTATACAGTAGAGGCAATATTGTCGTTAGTTAGGTTACTGTGGATAGACACAGACTAACAGTGACAATTGTGGTGCAGTTTGGGTCGAACTGCCTTCCATATTGTTATTATTGGCTCTCTACGCTCCAGTTAGAACCCGTTTGTAGTTAGAACGCGTTAACAAAATACATGGGTGAAAAATTAATGAAAGCTTTTGAATCAATTCATGAAAAATGATTTGAAAACAATTTTTTAAATGTTTAAAGCTAGTTCTAGTGTTATCAAATCAAAAAAGTTAAAAAATAATAGGATTGCGTCGATCGGTTACGGAGTTCCTATGACCTTTAGGCTAAAACATTAGACCAATTTGAGAGTACCATTGTATTGTCATCAAACTCACGTAATCAATTGCATGCCAGAAAATGATTGTAATATTATTGATAAAGTAAGAGCTAGCAAGATTTGAATTAAACAAACATACATCATCATCATCATCTCCCGAGCCTTTTCCCAAGTATGTTGGGTTCGGCTTCCAGTCTTACTGGATTCAGCTGAATACCGTATTTTACATGGAGCGACTGCCTATCTGACCTCAACAACCCATTTTACTGGGTAATCCAGTATCCCATTGTAAGACTGGTTTTCAGAATTGACTTAACGACTGTCAAAGATCAATGTATGACAGTCGGGACCCACGGCTTAACGTGCTATCCGAGGCACGGAGGGGTCTCTGTATGTTTAGAAAACAGTCACCTATCCACGGACCAACCGCGGCGAGCGCGGCTTAACCTTTATTATCGGTCAAACCGAACGGCTTACACTTAGCCACGAGCCCCTCAAATACTTACATACAGTACTAGTAAACACAAATCAAACAATCTAAATAAATTAAACATAGAAACGAAACAAATTGTTCTTTTAATAAAAACTTTTTAACAAAAAAATTAAACCGCCGAAAAAACTGAAAAGCAAAAAATAACAAACCTTTTTTATTTAATCTTAATAACTAAGTTCTTAAACTAATGTAAGTATACCTAAGTCATTTTGAGTCATTTGAGAAAAAAAAAATATACGCGTCGAATTGAGAACCTAATCCGTTTTCGTCGGTTAATAAAAAGAGACTGCTATTCCAAACACAATAAGGTTTCCTTCTTCCGTTATGGAATTCTTTTGGCCATATTCTGGCTCCATCTCAGAAGTATCGTGTAGTTTTCACTAAACTTATGGACGTCTGAAAAAAAACATCTTACATACATACATAAAAAGTGACATAAGATACGTAAAAAGTTGATTACAAAGAAACTGCATTTTGCTGAGTCCGTTATTCTTAGTTCGCGTTTAATATAATAGGTATAACAAAGTTAATGCTGACGTTTAGTTTGTATAAATAGAAATGTTTTAATAATAAACGCAGATTGAATTACTGTTACATTGCACTTTGTAATTATTTATGAATAAGAATAATGTGTGTGGGAAATAAATGTTTTTTTTTTTATAGTTTATGTCACTATGTCAGATTAACTGATGTTGTTGTAAAAGTTCAAGAATATTTTTTATTTTTATTTGTTTATTTCTATGAAATAAATTGTAAGTATTCTAGTGGCTAGACTTATATACTAATGTTTTTTTAATTAATTGATTTCTCTACATTAAATGTCGATCAAATAAAGGTGCTTAACCAAACATGACACAATTAACACATCATAATTTTCATTCACCGCCTTTGCCATCCCATTGATCGGAGAAACATAACCAATTAACCAACTACATATTAAAATATCGCTTTTATGATTATAATAAAATAACGTAATGAGAGTAATAATTAATTATTACGAACAGATGCATTTACTTTTAAAAGCTTTACAAGTGAAAATTCAGGACAAAATTATAATTGTGTTAAAATAAAAGCAGGTCCCAAGTGTCAGCCAAAATTAATATATTTTTTGTCTTTAAATATTAATTCGCAAATTGGTTTAGTTAACAGCATTTTAACTTCTCCTTAGTCTGTTTAGTAGATTAATGTATTACTTAACATACCATCATGACTGTATCCCCGAAGGGTTAGGCAGAGGTGTACCAATATACACCCACAGTTCGCCGGTATGTTTAGGTCCCATGTAATAGGGGGCGAGCCTATTGCCACTAACCGGGCACAATTCCAAACTCCGACCTGCTACTGAGAATTTCATAGAAAAACCCAATAACACCTTGGTCGACTTGGGAATCGAACTCAAGACCTCTAGCGTAGCAGTCGCGCTTAACACCACTAGGCCAACGAGGCAGTCATTGCATTACTTGTCAGCGTATTACTTGTTTGATGTATATTTTTCTTGTACCTTATAGCGAAAAAGTTCTACAGTAAGAAACAACAAGAACTTCCGTAACAATTTTAAGTAAACTTTTAACACTGAAACATCTTTAATAGCATAACAGTAAAACTCCATTTACTTGAGTTATTAAATGGAACGAAAAGGCTCCACTATTAAAAGGCTATTTTTAATAGTAACGATCCTTGTAGGGCTATAAAACAAATGGATTATATGTTATATGACTAGTTGGGTCGCTCTATATTGACCTCGAAGTACGTTCTTTATTACAAACCTTATTGGTTTGGCTAAAAATAGCAGGTGAGTGCTTGAGACGGTATTGAGAACTTACTAGAAATATCAAAGGTTATGTGCAAGATTTGGGATTTGAAATCGCCAATCCGCAGAGAGCAAGCGTGGTGATCAATGCTCGTGCCTTCTCGATATGGGAAGAGGCCTGTGCCCAGCAGTGGGATGTTTATAGGCTGGATTATTATTATTAATATTATGTGCAAGAGATTAATTTTAGGTTACATAAATGTATAAAACAGACTTCGGTTATATTTAAAATCCTAACTGACAGGATTTTCAAATGATACTTCACCCGATAAATTTTATTTTGGTTAGTATTTGAGGGAGTTCAAAAACATCTTGACTTGACTTTTCTTCTTCTTTATCCAGAACTATGCTTGGGTTAAAGTCTTGCCAGGTTCACTTAAATACCGCGTTTAACATAAAATCATGGAACGACTGATCTGTAGTGCTACTCTGTAACATATTTTTCATGTCTCGACAGCGGAATCCGCGGTGAGATGTCAAATACGTATTCTCGAATTTGAATTCTAAATCAAGGCTAATTGGGTTCACTTTTGAAGTGAGCTTTATTGTCACTCAGGTGAAGCTCGATACCGAAATTATTTACAGAATAGACATACAGATGTGTATAACCCATTCTATTGTGTACCTAATTTATTATCCCTTGGTAAGACTAAAGTAAACAATTTGACAACCAATTCAATAATACTGGTTGGATACCTTTTCATTTTCAGTCTTACTGCCACACTCAGAAACATTAATGTTTACTTAAGGGATTACTAACTATCGCTTTTAAAAAGCTAATTCTCAATAGTCTGAGAGGCGACTTACATAAATCGATTTAATGGATTCCTAAGTATCGATTTAAGTAAGCTAACTCTCAGCGTAAGTTTTTAATTACAGCTCAAAATGAAACCTGATTGGCTGAAATTTCATCTAGCCACGTAGATAGGATCAATCAGTAACTCTTACAGATTGATTAAGCCAAGGAACCAGAAAGTATACAGGGTGTTAAGAAACCCCTGTCCGACCCGAAAGGGTGATAGAGGGTTCACAATCACATGCCGAAATAAAATATCAAATTTGGAAAATTCATAATAGAAACAATAATAATGGATTTTGAAATAACCATTTTTTGCCTTTGAGAATAAAACAAAAACTACAACACCAATTTCATCGGTATTTTTGGGGTAATAAGTTGGGGTTTATGGTTTTGTTTGGTAATAAGGTAGCATCTGTGATGACGCCAACTCTGTATCTCGACATTTGAGAAAAAAAAAATTTTGGTTATAATATTTTTTTCTTTTTGTTCCATTTTATTTCCACATTTTTGTAATCAGATATCGATACCTAACAACACCTTAACGGATCGGACAGGGGTTTCTTAACACCCTGTATTATGTACGCCATTTTTAGAAGCTCTCAATCCGCCATCTTTTATTATTAGTTAACTTCAAAGTTTTTTAGTTTGCGAATAGATGAGACGGCTAAGTAAAAAGTTTTGTCAGGTTCTTTGAAACTTTTAGATATTTTCAGCGGTGTTTAGCAAGATTTTATTAATTTATCTTTTGTTTTTATATCATAGATAGGGAGTTTATAATTAAAAGAAAATTGAGTTGTGACTATTTTCATAGCTGTGGACTGAGTGTGAGTGTGAGTTTATAAGTACTTTGTTTGACAATTATGAATGAGAAAGAAAAGAAAATAACATTGGGCCGTTTTCGATATCTTCTTATTCTATCGACAGTTTCTAGAAATACCTAGGCCTGTCTGCCTTCATCTCTCAAGACTTACCACTTTAAGTAGGCATACACAACTGGGCTCTACCTTTACTTGACGGGCCTGTTGGTCTAGTGGTTAGTGACCCTGACTACTGACGATTCCCACCCAGGACAAATGTTTGTGTGATGAGCACGATCATTTGTTCTGGTTGTCTGGGTGTAATTTATCTATAATATGTATGTATTTAGAAATATATAAGTATGTTTATCAGTTGTCTGGCTACCATAAAACAAGCTCTGCTTAGCTTGGGATCAGATAACCGTGTGTGAGTTGTGCCGGAATATTATTATTATATTAATTATTTACTAATTTTTTGACGCAAATTCATTTTGGATAAAGAAATAGGCAGAAGCCAAACTTTTTCACTAGACCATTCGAATCAGTCTTATCCTGTTCAGTTGTCCTTATCACACATGGGTTTGATTGTCGTAACGGCTTCCAGCCACTCTGGCTGGAAGCCGTTACGACAATGATAGTTTCTTCAAATACCTAATTTTCAAAAGTCTATCCTCATCTTAAGTCCTAACTATACTGAATACTTCAAGTAGGCAAACACAACAACTTTACCTGATTGACGTGGTTTATGACGCGAATTCTTGACTTTCGACCTATATTGATGGCTCCTTGATATAGGCATGCTTCACGATGACGCATAGATCGTATCAACTGCATATTATTATGAATGTATGCTGGAAATAGATGTTGAACTGAGTGCAGGTAATTGGCAAATCGTTTCGCTAATATTGTTGTAGAATTTAGAATTTGTTGCTTTGATAACAATGTATGTTTTGTTTCTATTTTAAACGTCAACGTACACTATAAACCAGAGTTGAGGTTGTCAACCTAGAACGTTGCTAACCGACTTCAAAAAGAGGAGGTTCTTAAATTACTTTGATAGGTTATGCCTCCAATTGATACCATATAAAGTCCATTATATTGATTCAATGGTTGTTTAATGAAGATATAAAAAATGATACAAAAAAATTACATTTCGGTAAACAAATCAAAGGTATATTTTTTCCTAATTTTAAATACCAACTTTAACCATTTCCCTGTCCCGTGAGTCACATATGAACATTTCCATTGTTTAACTATTGTGTCTAATGGCGGGACAGTTAAGTTGTTAAGGTTATTAGCACATAAATGTGTACCTAATCAATTATTTCTTGAAACTTTTGAAAAGATTTTCTGATGCTGAAGCTCATAAAAAAATCATTGATCAGACAGTCGGTTTCAGATCGAGAGTTTTCAATAGCAACGTAATACAAATAATTAAACCTCTTAGAACCTTTTAATCGACTTTAAAAGCAGAGATTTTCAGTTCCATGGATTTTTTTTTTTATATGTTTATTACGCGACATCTCCAGCAATAGGAGTTCAAGTTCAAAAATTCTTCTTATTATCTTCAATATACTTAAAGGGTGGTCTTTTTTCACACTCATAAATAAATAAATAAAATAAATGCGGACAACATCACATACATTGCTCTGAACTCAAAGTAAGTAGCTAAAGCACTTGTGTTATGGAATTCAGAAACAACGAAGGTACCACATACACCCAGACCCGAGGCAATGTAGAAAAGTTGGTGTCTACATTGACCCGTCCGGGGATCGAACCCGGGACCTCAGAGCTAGCGACACGTTGAAACCGGTGCGTACGACACTCGACCACGGAGGTCGTCATATGTAATCAATTATAAAATGTTTTAAAATTGACCGATTTCCTTATGTAGGTTAATCGCATTTCTGATTATTGTCCCAATAGCCTTCAGTTTTACAGTTTCCTCTTTTGCTATAATATCATTGGTCTACCTAGTTTTATTTTCGCCATTCAGAATAAGGTCGGATGCAAATAGTTCACATTTCAATGTAGCTAGGTGACGTGGCCGTGAGTTATTGAGTACTACTGTACTACCTCATAAAGTACTAAAACTAGATCGTAACATACCTTACCTATACCTACATAGTAATGTAGGTTAGGTATTTTATGTCAGGTATTAAAGTAATAATAATTATAATATTCCGGGACATCTCACACACGGTTATCTGATCCCAAGCTAAGCAGAGCTTGTGTTATGGTAACCAGACAACTGATAAACATACTTATATATTTCTAAATACATACATATTATAGATAAATTACACCCAAACACAGAACAAATGATCGTGCTCATCACACAAACATTTGTCCTGGGTGGGAATCGAACCCACGACCTCCGGTATAGCAGTCAGGGTCACTAACCACTAGACCAACAGGCCCGTCAAAGTAAAGTATAAGTTTTATTTGATGATAATTTTGCATAAGTGAAATACTGCCGTGTTTGTGTATGCAAGTTGATTCAAATTGCGAAAGGTTCCTACAAAGACTCCTTTTAAACATTTTTCAAAAAGAGGAAGTTCTCAATAAGTCTTTATGTATTTTTTTTTTAATGTTTGATACGGATTTCCCCAGCAATAATACCTAATTTTGGATTGATTTCAAAATCATTTATCATCATTATTTTATCAGCCATAGGGTAGGGTATACCTTAGAGGTCCTATTTCTTTTTATTGAAGTCAGTTAGTTCATTTTACATAATAATATGTAAATATTACCTATGTCACAAAAGACCAATAGTTTCTTGCAAAAATGAGTGTGCAATTATTTTTTTTTATTTATTTTTTTCTTTATTAAACTAGAAATATTTACAATAATATAAAAACTAAGCCTACACAATAAAAAAGAAAAATTATAAACTAAATAAAACTGTGTGCAATTGTGTACAACTTCTAATTCTTACCAGGACACGAGAATGTCTAAATACCACAAATAATCCTTTAAGTTTTATGCTGTATAGAGTATGTAAATTATCAATTTTCTACAATCTTCGGCAGAGGGAGCCACAGGTGTTTCTCGTCTCCACATCTTGCTGCAAATTGTTCAATTTCCATGCGAATCTCTCGACTAGGATGCTATTGTTATTTGCTACATATAGTGCAATATCTGTTACAAAAGATTTTAGTACCTATGATACTGTTCGAGTCAGTAAATACCTGCTTTATAGCATGCATTTGATAATATTGAGAATAACTTGAAGAAATTGCTGATGTTTTTTAACTTTGCTTTCAGTGGGACACTTATTAATTTTATCTACATGGCTAGGTTTTGTCACCAAAGTTAATACTTTTTAAGTACACCTTGCGCGTGAAGATTTTTATGCTACTTACTATCTTTTACTATCTTATACATATTATTATTATTGTTACACATATGATAATATTAAATCATGACCAGATTTTTGTTATTATCTTAAATTTCCAAGACTCTGGATTCTCAAAACACTAAGCCAGACCTATTTATTTATAACAAATTAGAATTATATCTCCAAAGCAGTGAATCGTTCGTAAGAAGCTGTCAAATACACTAAACCATACTAATTAAATTGCTTAAATTTTAATAGTTCTCCTTATTGTCAAGACCTTAAAATTCCATCCATCAATTATCAAAAGATATCATCCAGTAAATGGGCTGAAGAGGATTGATAGACAGTCGCTTCATAAATAATAATAATAATAATTCCAGCCTATAAACGTCCACCTGCTGGGCACAGGTCTCTTCCCATATAGAGAAGGCACGAGCATTGATCACCACACTTTCTCAATTGCAGATTGGCGATTACAGATCCCAATTTTGGAATCCAGGTTTCCTCACGATGTCACTTCATGTAAAATAATATTAATTTTAACTATATTTTAATTACTTTCTATCTTTCTATTAGTACACCACTGTTACCATTTACTTGAATTGGCAGAGAAGAGCGGGACCTCCTATCACAAGTATATACTTTACTTAAAAGGAGGTCTTTATGTAAGTTGTACTGTAAAGTTACACAAGCTTATGCAATAAACATTTTTTTATCTTTTTTTATCCAGTGACTTAAGCACAAAGTGAAAAAGATAGGCAGTAAAAGAGTGTATTTTATTTGATTAAATATGGTACAGACAGATGCATAATAAAGTGTATATGATCTCTCCCCGTCTTCAGTAGGTTTCAATGATGAATGTTCATTTCAACACCTATTATATTATTGAATTCCTATACAGGATGTTAGCGAAAGGGTATATATATCCAAAAGGGGTGAAGAGTACATCTGGTATAGAGTCAGTTTACAATGTTTCAGCTCAAAATTGATTAATTTAATAATTGATATCAAATTTTTTGTATCAATTATACATGACATCAAAAACAATGTTTATAAAACAAAGTTCTGTTAGATACACTATTTATAACTCAAGGAATGGTAGACCGATTTCCATTATATTATTTTTGTTGCACCCCGAATAGCAGACTAACTATAAAAGCGTAAAGACACAAAAAAGTCTGGCTGGAGGGGTATTAGTAATATTTTCTCGCCAACTTAGTCCCGTAAAGCAGTAAAAGCCTCCATGAGGCTTACTGCGGCAACTCTCCACAAAAAAAAACACAGAAAAATGATTACGAAAGCGAAACAGCGGGGCATCCGTAGTATAAAATGAAACGTAAAACGGAAACCGGAGAGACAGATGCTTTTGAATACACAAACAGAACTATAATATTCTGCATTTCCACAATCCGCACCATTACAACTTGAAATGGATATTTTAGGGTCTCGATTCAGCAATTTTAAATGCTTGTCAGTGGTCGGTCAGTGTACTTGTCATTGTGCCTAATTTTCGTATTCAGATAAGCCTACAATAAAATCTCATTGAACTCTCGAAGAGAATGATCGTAATGACCAATTCATGATCGTAATGACAGTTAGCAGAATGCCAATTATCATAAAAATGACCAAATGAAGCAGGTCATTCGGTCAATTCAAGCAACTCTTAAATAGCTGAATCGAGGCCCCGATGCATTAAGTAAAGCTACTAAATGTCTGTACCAAAAGGATCCCTAAAATTTATATGCGACAGCGAAACTATAATTCACAGTGGTTCCGTACCTTCACATATAAGTTATGAGTAGTATTTTATGGTCGGTAGTAGAGTAACTATTGCTTTTATTGATATTTACTTTTTGATCACTATATAGACTATTCTGTGAGTAGGAGTTTTAGACTAGTGTATTTTAAGAACCAAACAGGCGTAAGGATGTATTGGTAGGAGGTACTCATAAGATATAGACGAATTAGGTTCAAAGTTTTGTATCATAATTTCAAAAACAAAATCTTAATCCTAATGGGCAAGCTAGAAATGACTATAATACGGAAAATCGGAGCTCAACATACTGTTAACTTATTTTTACCTTACTTGCCATTTTACATTATTCAGATGTCTATACACTTCCACTTTGAGACCAAAATATTGATGAATCGTAAATAAATTAGACACTTTAATGTACAATTTTGTATTACGCCAACATCTAAGTATCAATCGCCAAGACCTTGCAAGTGATAATACGCATTACTCTACTGCTTTGCTGCTACTTCATACTACAAGGATAACAAAGAAAATGAGTCCAATCAAGTTTCCTAGGTCCAACCTCGTTCTCGGATCCAAATCGGTTCAAACAAATGGCGCTCGACGTCGGACGCCCAGTGTAGCAGAATAAATTAAAAGGATGACGTCTCCTTTTGTTAGATTAGTTAGCCACTTTATACATACAGTGGTACAAAGGAGTACTTGATTACTATGAGAGTTTGGCTTGCAGTTAGTGGTACTGATTCCCTTTTACGCAAACTAAATTAAAATTTCCACGCAAATTAAATCAAAATTAGACAATCGCCGTCTCTTTCTAACATACAGCGTTAGAAAAGGACGGCAACAACTAACTTAGACGTGTCAAACTATTTTTCGTCTCAACATCCCTGCCTTTCTAGTGCACAGGTTTTGCGTATGGGAAAATTTGTATGACAATTTTAGTCGGAACCTTAGAGTATAGATAAGAAACTAAAGAGTGAGCCTATCAGTGTATGAACCGTGAGCACTAGTATGAACTAGTTTTATCGTAAATTTTGTATCAAGACGGAGCGCGCCGTTTTAATAAGACTATCTAAAACCCTAATTTTATCCTAACAATGTCGAAACCATCGATATTTTCGGATATAAGTCTGTCGTTGCGCGAAAAATAGCTTCAGTAAACGAATGTACTAGATACAGACAAAAAGTGCTCTCGCTTGGCACGAAGGAAAACTAGCGATACTATCGGTCTATAGTTATCTAGAGTCTAAGGTCGGAACTAAATTTGACAGCTCTAATTTTCGTCTGTCCTTTTCTAATTATGTACAAGTGAAAAAGATACTAATAGCCTTAAATAAGATTAGTGAGTTTTTAACAGAATCGGGGCCATTGTAAAATAACTAGTGATAACCAAAGGAAATGTATGAAAGTGACCTCGATTAAATCGTTTTGCTATACGGCTGTTCCAATAAATAATAGCCTTACCTGATCTGTAGCGATAACGCAAATGTATTGTAACGTAACATAAGTACTGCAACTGTAGATATTGCACGTATTCTATAAACATATTGTAATACTGTTATTTATGTAAGGAACAAGTGAAACGCTTCGTAGTTGAATACGCACTGATACAAAGTAATGCCTACTGTATAACATACAGGGTGTTATGGAAAGGTCATTACTATCCAAAAGGGGTGAAGAGTACATACTGTATAAAGTCAGTTTACAAAATTTCAGAAGAAAATGAGTTCATTTAATAATGAATACCTATTTTTTTTTTGTAAAGGACTATGCAAAAAATCGTCCCATATCATCAACAGATGCCAAACATATCTCATTAAATACATCTCGACATTATGATTATTTTTTACTATGGCGACATCACTGTAGGATATGGGGTTATCGTGCAATAAAAAAAATATGTTATACTTATACAGTTTTATTAAGTATTAAGAACTGAATTAAAAATGTACTATTTAACTAAAAAAAACTCGAGAGAGAACAGCCGTAAGACGTACTTTACCCTCCCTCCTTGCTCCGTTACCCCGACCGCACCCTTTCGACGCCTGCGCCCGCGCACCTCCCTCAGTCGTGGCTAGTACGTTCTGCTGTGTTCGCGTTGTTAACAGGGGCGCGTACGGTTGGAAGTTGTGCCCATATAATATCAATTATATGGTATATGGGCAAAGGTCGACATATCAACTTTAATCTACCAGCGGCAATGTTATCGACTATTATAATAGATGAATAATATAACGTTATTTTTGTCTGGATAATAGTTCTGTTGTTATTAAGTGTCTACTTGCACAATTGTTTTTGTGTTATTAATACTTAAAATGTCTAGTTGAACAATTGCTTTTTGTAATTATCGTCTAAAATGTAATTTTTTATTTTAAAATAAAAATACTTTATTTTTGTCAAAAGTCTTTTTAAAAAAAAAACCCCGTCGAATTCCGAACTAAAAATTGGTACTGACTTTTCATGGGACGTAATAATGATATTGAAACTTGTCCCATGTCTGTTGATGGGATGGGACACTGCCCATACTTTTTTTTGCATGGTCCTTTACTTACACTTTTATGTAATTTTGGTCATAATGTTGTAAATGCTTGTGTAAACACAGATCTTAAATCGTAAAACTTCCGATTCTTATTCCGCGTAATATCATAGAGTGTACAGTTAAATTAAGTTATTAACTCGAATACTTCTATACCAAGTTAAATGAAATGTCACTCGTGTGGGAAATGTCACATGTCGTCAGTGAAAATTGTACGTTACAGCAATAATTTATTGTACAATTTTCACTGTTCAATTCTATGCCTTGGCTTTCGAAAGTTAGATAATAAATGGCTCTTTTGGGTCATATTACTTTTTTTTTTTTTTTAATCTTTTCATTATTTCCCCAAAAGAATAATAATTATAAAGCTGTAGGCTTATCTAAATAGGTCTGGTTGACTTTAAATGAAAAATATCGCATTTCAAGCTGACACATTCACGGCTCGCCATCTTGCAAATTGATTTGTGGTTCAAAAAAAATGGCGTCGCGTTTCCTGCGCATTTTTATGATTGCAATATTTTTGGTTTTAGGGTTACAGTTTGTATTTTTTTAAAGCGTTTTGTGCTATAAATCATTACGATACAGTATGTTTTATATTATACAGAGTGTTACCGAAAGGGTATATTATTATCTATCCAAAAGGGGTAAAGTACACATTTGGTAAATAGTCAATTTACAAAACTTCAGCTCAAAATGAGTTATTTAATAATTGATATCCAACTTTCCGTTTCAATTAAAATCACAAAACCAAAAAAAACAAAATCAAAATCAAAATGTTTTTATTTTTCATAAACCAAAAAATTCTCAAAACCAATTATTTGAGATCAAAAAATTATATGTAAGTAAAAGAAAACAGAAAAGTGGAGATAATTTTTAATAAAGTTCTATTTTTTTTCATTTTTGTCATTTTCAAGAAAAAACAATTTTTCTCAGAAATGTTTTTTGGCATCAGTTTGATTTATTTATTTACAATTCAATACTTAAATCTAATACAAGAACAAACAAAAACTAAAATTAAATCTTATATAAATAAATAAAACTAACACGCGTCAAAATACTCATCGTCATCCTTGTCAATGGCAGGAAACGTGCCCAGAAGGCTGGCAGCATTGCCACGTTGAATGGCAATGCCGATTCTCTGTGCAAGGAACAAACCAGCTCTCTGATCACGAGTAGAGGAGCAGTATGATTGAATTGCAGTCTAAAATTCATGTACAATATGAAGCCAGCATATTGTGCTACGGAGTTTTTTCAAGCTTAAATAAACAAGGGTCGTTTTCGTCGTCGATTTGCACCAAGTCTCTTAAGTTATAAGAAATACGAATGATCTGTATTTAAGCTAAGAAATATTAATTAAGTTGAAAAAAGATTTTAGACAAAACCCACACCATTTAAAATTATAACAATTAAACTACTTAATTTAAAAAAAATACTTTATGTAGATTTTGTAGCCTTTGAAAATAAACTTTCAACCCATGATCATGACGTCATCCATAGGAGATCAAAAAATGAACTTTACTTTTTAAAAAACATAACATACATCATTAATATAGAAGCAAATAGGCATAACAAAAACTCGTAATAATTGTCATAAGTTAAATTTAATATACCATCATATTTAAATCTAATACAAGAACAAACAAAGACTAAAATTAAATCTTATATAAATAAATAAAACTAACACGCGTCAAAAAACTCATCGTCATCCTTGTCAATGGCGGGAAACGTGCCCAGAAGGCTGGCAGCATTCGTTTGGTAGACTCTACTCGTGATCAGAGAGCTGGTTTGTTCCTTGCACAGAGAATCGGCATAGCCATCAAATTAAATTTAATATTCCTAGACAGAAAGTAGAAAATAGTAGTGTTAATATACAAACTAATCTTGAGGTAAACTGCTTGTTTTATAGCTCGTTATGTAAAGCTTACTAGTTCCTTAGAGCTTATTTAGGCGGTGCAAGAAATAGCGTGCGAGTTGCGGTACATTGCCGTCTACGATCCATCTCTTATGACACCATAGCCGCGCGGCCCCGCAATGTACCGCAACTCGCACGACATTTCTCGCATCGTCTAAATCAGGCCTTATTCAACCTTATAAAATCTTAAAAAGAGTACAAAATATTGAAGAAGATATAGAAATGCCTATTATGAAATAAGTTCAAATATTTATAGGATTTCATAAAAAGTTTTTAAATTATGGTTTTGTGTAACTCAATACCAGTTTGTGTATTTCATTTTTAATTTAAGTATTCTTGAAGAGATTGGTACTTCAAATATCATTTTTGAGAATATACAAAAAAGTCGAAAAATATTTTTGGCTTCAATCTTTTTTTAGCTGCATGTTCACATCATTCTGTGTGTTATTTCGTATCATAAGTATCGTTCCAGATTAGGTTAAATGCACCCACAAACTGTTAACCATATAATTTTATGCCATACCTACAGTTCATAGCGCTAAAGATATTGAAAGTGACAGTGATACTATATAGATATTCGTTGAAGATAAAACCAAATATTATCATAATATTTAATATCCAAAGTCTCGCCGATACACAGTTAATAAAATAAAAAGTCACATTTGATTACGACACGTTTAAATGATGTCTAAACTATATATTTTACCCATTAAAATATGTATGGTACTGGGTAAAATATTTACCCACTAAAATAAATAATATGTATTTTAAAGGCACAAACTCAAATAAACTAATCAAGACAAACTTACCAAAGAATCAACAGATACCAACTACAAGAAACACACCTACCAAACGTTAAAACTCGAAACTCGAAAATCTCACATCTACAAATCAAAGTTCCGACTTCAAAAACTCGAAACTTCTGCATATCACATAGATTAAAGAGTTAAATCAGCATCAGACATAAAAGGCTTAAATAGTTTTACAACTTAAATACATTTACAACATAAGCGATCTGGCTCGTTATCGCATTTCGATGTCAGCTGACGACTGCCTAACTTATTTCATCTCCGGTTTCAGAAGTTTATACGAGTAAGTTATAGGCGATAGCGGGGATGGGTAGTTTTGATTGAATTAGAACTTGTGTATTGTATGAATGGAAATAGGGATTGTTTCATGAGATTGCTTTCACTGAAATATTATAGTTTTGTTTATAATAAAACCATGTTACCAGGTCAGTGTGAGATAATAGTTCTTACTGTTCGTAGTTCAAGATGGTTCTTACTTTTTAGCTATATTTATGAAGATTGGATCAGCATTATTTTTTTTCAATATTTGATGAAGAATCTTTTTACCGCTACGTAACTATATGATGATTAAATTCCTCGGTTGTATAAATAAATATAAACTTTTAAACTATCTCGCTGCATGTTTAGTAATATAATTTACGGGAATAAGCCTTTACATGCATAAATACCTTCTTTGGGCTTGACGTTTCGACCGGGTTACAACGGCCGTGGTCGGGAGCAGACTGACTGAGTCTGTTTGCGACCACGGCCAGGGGCCAATAAATTTTGTACAAACAACTTAGATTTTGGTTAATGACATTTATATAATGATGTATTTCGCTCACCGCCTATCCCTCGTACCCAACAACAAATGCAGACAGTCCCAAGCGACATGGATAAGTGTGGCACTACGCCGATACCGTCGACAACTTCTAATGCAAGTTTATTGAGCAACTATCGTCGGCTGTTACAACACTTTTAACATGGCTTATGTGGTTTATATCCGGGGTATAACATTCACACGTTATCAAAGCCTGCGCTCAGGCTAACTGCAAAGAACTCTATCAAAAAAAAAATAACACGTTATGCCATACGAGTGAACGACTTTTTCAAGGGATTCGTGTATTTTCAAGTTGGTCGCCGGTCGGATAAATATTCAGTAAAATGTGCCTAAGATAAGTAGTATGTGATATTTGTAAATATCCTCGATTTCAATTTGCATAATGAATTTTGAATTCTATACCAACTTTGTTTTGATATATTCCTTTTTGGTTCATTTAATTAGAATTAGTTTTTGCGATTTTTTTGGAATAGGTAACTTTTATAATAACGTGACGGGAATCAATACGAACTGCAACCTCCACCTCGATACCAATATGCAATTGGTATATATAGGAGGGTAAAAAAATTAGACAATTAAGGGGTACGAAAAAATGTATATTTAGTCCGTGTTGTTATGATTTGGTTTTGTATCAATAAGCCTTACCGTCAAGTCATTTGACGGGCCTGTTGGTCTAGTGGTTAGTGACCCTGACTGCTATACCGGAGGTCGTGGGTTCGATTCCCACCCAGGACAAATGTTTGTGTGATGAGCACGATCATTTGTTCAGGGCCCTGTTTAATAAAGCTGACAATGCGACAAGTCCGACATATGTCAAAAAGTGACAATTCGACAATTTTTCTGTTTAATAAAACTTCAAGCGACAAAATTGTCATGGTGGAAAATTCACAAATATGTCGGATTGTCGCGACAATCCGACATTTTTCTGTTTAATAAAACTTTTTAAGCGACCGGTGACAAGTGACAATTTGTCGTGAAAAACTTGTCAAATTTGCTTTATTAAACAGAAAATTGTCATGACATATTGACATATTTATAGAATTGTCCGACGATTCTGACAGGAGCTGTAACCTCTGTCGCGAAATCATAAAATAAAAATATTTGCAAATTGTCACGACAATCCGACAATTGTCACCGACAATTGTCAGATATATTTTGACCGTGGTTTTCTGACATAATATGTCGAGTTTTATTAAACGCATCTTTACATGACAAATATGACATGATTTCACCTGTCGATTTTTGACATATTTGTCACTTTTATTAAACAGCTTAAGCGCGAAAATTCTACAATTTTGTCTTTTTTCGACATATTTGTCGAATTGTCAGCTTTATTAAACAGGGCCCTGGTTGTCTGGGTGTAATTTATCTATAATATGTATGTATTTAGAAATATATAAGTATGTTTATCAGTTGTATCAGTTTAACACAAGCTCTGCTTAGCTTGGGATCAGATAACCGTGTGTGAGTTGTCCCGGAATATTATTATTATTATATTATTTACAATTCATCTGGCATCGATCCTTCGCAACGACTATCGAAGATCGATGTCAAAGCATTATGACCGGAGCTAATAGCTGCGCTCGCACTAAATGCTTGCACACAATCCATAAAACGACGATATACCGTTAACGACTGACAATCAAACTGCGATCAATAAACCACGGTATCAAGCTTAACCACAGAGTAAATAACTAAATACCTTACAGATGCAGAACTTCATCCAACTTCATACCAGGAGTACTTTCACCACTTTTTATTTATGTACGCTTTCGGTAACACCCTGTATCTCCTAACACATGCAGACGAACAGACACGCAATAATGCTGAAATGGAAATGGAGTATGGCTGAAATGGAGCTGGGCAGGACAGAGTGACGGCAGATGCAGTTAAGCAGCCAAAGAAGCGCCGGTAGTACGAGAGCAAGATGGGTCAACAATATACTAAATTTTTTGAATCGTATCGTGAATATTAACAGAAGTGTTTATAATATTCACATGATGTGATGCTGTGGATGATGATGACGATGAACAAACACTTTTAAATAAAAGTGAATTCTCAGTCTTTTAGAAGGCTATCCGATAGGACTGGTATGATAGGCGTAGAACTTATGTACTAGTCGAGGCATGGGTTAAAAACCACAGTTTTTCCCTGTCTGAACTCTAATGGGCCTTCTTTTGCTGAGTGACCTATCTGCACTGGTACTACATAGTTACTCTATGGCTTAACTAAAGGTTAAACGAGAAAGGCATTGATTATATTCAGTACCAACAATTACAGTACTGTTGTGTACTGAAAATTCAGCTTATGTGTTGGTGTATTTTAAAAGGTAAAGGACGCTTTAGAAAACTATTTCCTAATAATATATTTATTATCGAGTTTCGTTTTTTAAACGTTTGTACCAAATAATAAAATATTTTATGTAATTCAGTTTGATGACGTGGAAAAAGTGATTAGATTATAAAATTAATTAGTGCATAATGTTACGCACATTTCTAGGGATCGATTTTTTATTTCTAAAAACAGATACAAAATCAATAGGTACCTACTTAGATAAAATATTTAAATGATTCTGTTCTTTTTCTGGAAATTGCCTAGACTTCACATAAAAGGATTACATTCGTTATTTTCAGTCGTTAGAAAATAGTTAAACCCTTAGATTGCTATATCCCAGTTATTCAGAATTCCAGTGACCTAAATATACCCGTAGTTCTAATTCTATCTGTCCATGAAACTCGTATTTGATTAGAGCTAGGCCGCAGTGACAATTTGTAGGCGTTTTACACATAAATTCATTACTTACTGAATTTATAACGGGGTTGGCTGTTTAAACTTTAAAAGGCTTTTGAGGGTTAGTTTATGATTTATGATCTGTTATGTCTTGATATCTTCTTATATATAAAATTCTCGTGTCACAATGTTAGTTACCATACTCCTCCGAAACGGCTTGACCGATTTTTATGAAATTTTATATGCATATTCAGTAGGTCTGAGAATCGGCTACTATCTATTTTTGATACCCCTAACCGGTAGTAGGTAAATAGTAGGCAGGTAGTAGGCAGGTGCTAGGTAGAAAATATTGCATTGCAACGCATGCCGGGTACAGCTAGTAGGTATATAATTTTATAGAAAGAATAGAATACTGCCTTATTTAACATTCAATAACTTTGAATTAAATATTTAGTCACCCACTAGAAACATGTTGATTTTTTTTTAAATCTGAACATATCTTCACAAATTATAACTTAGAACCATATCTATTATATCAGCTTTCAAACAAAAAAAAAACATCACAAACGGTGCATTTGTTTACAATGCCACAGACAGACGCACAGACAGACACGTTTAATTTATAAAACCATCGTTTTGCGTCAGGGATTGAAAAATAATGCTCAACTTATGTTATATTATTTTATTATCTAGATGAAAAACAATCCCAAAACTGCCGATCCCAACAATTGCATTTAACAAAGCTTTTATTAAACTACTCCAATCTGTATTGGACGGAAGATGACAATCTTAGCTACAATACACTAACACACACAAAAATGCACCCTATTCTTTATCGATTAAGTTCTATTTTTGTATATGGAGTTGTTTCAATCGTGCAACATTTATGATTGCTCGAATCTAGTTCGTTTGTAGATTTGCTAGATATTGGAACTGTGATAGGCTTTTACGTAGTCTAGACTGGCTAGGTTAGGTTTTTACTTAACATCGTTTTCATTTGTTTTACAACACACAACCTTTTTAGTGAATACCTTTTTTATACGGGTCTTTTGAACATAATTCTAGCTTTTATTTTTAGTTCTTGGTTACGATAAAATAAATAAAAAAAGACTTGTTTGGTAATATTTGGTATAGGGAAAGATACACAAAATTAAAAGTGCTTCCAGAATTGCTATGTTTTCAGTGTATTGTTAATAATTAGTTCTATGGAATTTTGAATGCTTGACTAAATACCAATTCTTTTGACAAGATCATTCAGAACAATAGGCTTTCGACATATCTAATAACTATATAATCTACTTAACTATTAAAACAAAATTAGATTATTTAAAAATGAATAACAAAAAAAAATGTTACATTCACATCATACAGAGTGTAACTTTTACGTCACTTTTACCCACAGTGCGCGGCAAAAATGAATTTATTTGACGAGACTTACAATAAATATAAAAAAGATTTCTTCCCGAACTACCCGTCTAACCCACTTGGGACGAGTTTCAAGCTCGGGACGAACTAAAGCAACATTTTTTGCAAACCTTTTTATCTTTACACGTCTGTATTGGGGTCAGTTTCGTGCTAGACGCTTAACTGTATATTATACTATCATAGTAAATAGAGATGTGCCGAATCCTCTACTAACTAGAAATGTGATAAATACTCGGCTATTTTTCGGTACGAAATATTCGGTGTCTTTTACGGTTATCGTACTCGGCCGATTAACTTGGTTTAAATGATGAGTTGACTTTATTAAGGTTAAATAAATAGAAAAAAAAACAGCATTTAAAGAAGCCATATCTAAGTACATATAAAGCAGCAATTTTAAATGACTGTTAACTACAATAAAATATATTTTTAATGTAAGTAAGTAGGCATATGAATTTTGGTTTATCTCTCTTGCTAAGAGTTTTCGCGTCGTTACTGAATTCAGTCATTCTACAGAGTACTCGATTTGATAAAGAAAAACCGAGTACTACTCGATAAACTTCGTACTCGCCGCATCTCTAATACTAACCAACAATGTACCATTCTATATTTTTTTCTGGTAAAAGAATAGGTACTCAGGCTCCAAATAATCCTTGAGTCGCGGGAGGTTTACAAACTTTCAAATTACATTCACTGTTTGCAAAGCCTTTGAAGAAAGCCACAAAAACATTAACTGTACCTCAAATATTCATTTGAAAAAGCATAGCTTTTTTTTTTAAAGAAATATCCAGCTTAAAAATTCATGAATAATATGTCCTGAACATTGACTACTTGAAGCAATTCGACTACTTAGAGCGGTCGACGAAACAAAAAGCGAGCGCGCGGGAGCCACACGTGACGCGCGAGAGCGGTCGACAGCTCGCGCAGTCCGTGTGCGGTGGTCACTGACTGTGAGAGCAGTCCGTGTACAGGCGGCCTAAACGCATAAAATGTGATTAAATATATTAAATAACATATTGGCAATGTTATTCACGAAATATCTTATTATTAGTATGAGTAATATTTTACAAAGTTATGTGTGATGAATTTATAGTGATGAATCATATTATACAATATATCTAATATTGAAACATACGTTTTGGCTTATTTATGATTATTGCTTATGGCCGGCGAAAATGTATGCGATTACAAATAATACAACAAGATGAACAAATTGAGTTTTTTTTAAACTTTATGATAAAAATATGGTTTATTATTTATGACGACGACGGAGTCGAGTGGCGTACGCACCGGTTACAAGGTGTCGCTAGCTCTGAGGTCCCGGGTTCGATCCCGGACGGGTCAATGTAGAAACCATCTTTTCTACATTGCCTTGGGTCTGGGTGTTTGTGGTACCTTCGTTGTTTCTGAATTCCATAACACAAGTGCTTTAGCTACTTACTTTGGGTTCAGAGCAATGTATGTGATGTTGTCCGCATTTTTTAAAAAGAAAAAAAAAAAATTTTTGGTCTTTATTGAAATTTCAGAACTTTAATACAATAGGGTAGATGACTGGGTATGAAAAGTCAAAATCAATTTAGTCCGCCATTTAGATTATCAAAATATAATAAACACGTATTTTTTCTTTTATCAATTCAATTTTTTAATGGTGTACAATAAAGAATATACTATCTATCACAAAATAAGAAGTTTAGTTTCGCTTTAAAGTTCAGGGCTTGTGACGTCACGGATAGGTACAAATTTTGCTTAGACGTGACGTCACGCAAGATTTGTACTCACTGTATCTTCATATTTTTTTTTCTGACGGGAAAAACGAAAAAAATCGTGTTTAATATTTTTATAATATCTAAAAGATGAACTAAAAAAAAACAATTCATCAACCCTATTATACGAAGTTTTCGTAATTAACATTCAAATAAAGATTATTTAAAACGACTTCTAAATGCATTATTCAAACAGTTCAAGCTACTAAGAAAGAAATTCAATTTAAATTCGAATTAACCCGGTCTTAAGGAAATCTTATGCGGAAGAATAAAATTAAAATAAAATATCGCTTAGCTTTCACCCTTTATGTGAGTGTTAAGCTGAAACCACAGAATAAAAGAACAAAGTATAGAAGGTTCACTTCATTAAAAAAATATAGAAAAAGCGACTCTAGCTGCTAAGACACAAAGTGCAATTCAGCTTGCATAAACTTGATGCCTAACGCGATATTTACCTACATATTGCGTCTCTCTTCTAACGCGTAACTTTGTCTCTATGTAAAATACTGGAATCGTAGTACATAAACAGGTCCTATTTCAGATTTCAAGCGGCCCACGGAGAGCCGCTTCGCTACGTTGAATGTAAGAGGAATGGATAGTGAGGTGGATAAAGTATGTCAGATGATGGATATAGTAACAAAAGTTAAGAAAGGTATGCTGAGATGGTTTGGCTATGCCGAGAGAATGAATGAAGAACGATTGATTAAAAGTGTATAAGGCGAGTGTAAATGAAAAAGGCCAGGTCAAGAGTACCCTAAACCAAAGAGCATGTATGAAGGGAATATTGAAAGTGGACGAAGCGAAACTAGTGTGTAAGGATCGTAGCAAGTGGAAAGAAGTGGTCTCTGCCTACCCCTACATGTGAAAGAGGTGAGATTATATGTATGTATGTAACTCTGTCTCTATGTAAAATACTAGAGTCGTAGTACATAAACAGGTCCTATTTCAGATTTTGAGGACCAGTTTAAAGTTTTTAATCGGTGATTTAAGTTTACGAATGTAGTCTGTCAGTGACATCGTAGCTCGTAAAGAAATGGACCGCTTATGATGTGGTTTTTCTTTTTGCAAGCTACAGTCGTCGAGGTGAGTTTTAACCATTTCCCTGTCCCCTGAGTCACATATGAACATTTCCATTGTTTAACTATTGTGTCTACTGGCGGGACAGTTAAGTTGTTAAGTATAATTTATAAAAATATGTCAAACATATTAAAATTAAGAAATTAATAAAAATCGAGAGTTTACAATTTATTTACTTTATTCCACTATTTTTGGTTCGGACATTTTTCTTTAATTCGCTATTTATTTATTATAATATTGTTAAAATGAAATATATAGTTCTTAGAATAAATAATAGCTACTTACTTGGAAGTTAGACTACTTGTAATAAGATTATATTTCTTGAAATAAGCTTTGGAGGGTAGTTTCTCTTAGAAATTTTGAAGTAGTATTTTAAGGTAATTTGGTTTAAAAACCGAATTCTTGAGATGGAATTACTTGCTCATTCTTGTATAAAATATCAAGCGACATTTTCTTTTAAAAATGAATAATGTAGAGTAATGCATATTAAAATTTGATAAATATTATCGTTATTTTTTCTATAATAATAGCTTTTTTATAAGTATGTACTAGCTTTCACCCTCAGTTTTACCCGCGTGGGTTCCCAACCAATATTTCTTGGTATCCAATCTAACCCCACACCAAGTTTTATCAAAATCGGTTAAGCCGTGTCTGCGTATCAGACAGACAGAGTTATTTCATCATTTATAATATTATGTAAGGCGAAGAATTATATATGTTATGAATAATCCTCTCTTCACATACTAAATATAACGAAGTACATTATTTTACCGCCGATAAAATTTTACGAGTATCACAATAAATAACATTATTATCTCATTGAAATCCGCTAATAAACAGCTCATAGGAAATCATCCTGATATTACATGACTGAGATTTTCACACAAATCTCCATTAACATAACATAAATAACTACGGCTTATTTTCATCGCTTAAATATGTTCAGAATAAGCGCTTATACCAAAATAAAGAACATCATAAATAAAAAGCAGAGTTATTTAAAAGCTACTTTAAAGCCTTCGTCATAAAGTCTTATTTTGATTGATGTGGAATTCAGATTTCGAATGCGTAGTTCCATTGTAATCTGAAATCAGTCTTTAGATGATTGATTTTAGGTTTAGTTTTGAGTGATGTGCGTTTTATTTACGTTTTGTTCGGAAGGAAAATCATTGAGGCTTGCCGTACTTTTATTAGTTTATTATGTAAGTGAAGTATTTCCAGTAAGTGTGGTATCGGCGTTTCAAATCGCTTATCGCCGTTTCGAATCACTTTTGTAGTGGTTTTACCACGTTGCGGCCGTCAGATTACAAACAAATGGCTTGACACTGATATATACTACTCTTTTACTTAACAGGTTAACTGTCCCGCCAGTAGACACAATAGTTAAACAATGGAAATGTTCATATGTGACTCACGGGACATGGAAAGGGTTAATATTTACGTAAGGCAGCCTCTTTAGTCATTTTCGCTGGTCTTCTTGTACGGGATAACTACTAGCTAAATTGCACTAGTCGTTGTCCAGCATGCAGCAAAAACCTAGCAACGAATGATGATGATGATGAAATTATGACACGTATGCTAGAAACCAAAGAAAGTCATCGGTAGGAGAAATCTCCCGCACCCCGAATACGGGCCCTAACGACCAGTGAGAACGTTAACCGCATGCGGTCCCTGTAGCATGCTTTCTAAAAATCTGCCGCACCACGAATACGGGCCCTAACACAAAAAACTAAAAACAATTGTAAAGGTGATTATAGGAAACTATTTAAAATAATAATATTATGTAAAATTTTACCGATCAGTTACAAACATAAATACCTTCTAGCAGTTAACCACCTTGGCACCCAAGAGCATAACTTAACTCATGTAATAAACGAACATAATACACGATCTATGGCTGCTGGCAGATTCAGTCTCTCAAAAAAACTTCGCGCACGAAGGGTTCCGTACCACCGTCGTATGAGAGCCTCCCTTAAATATTCATTTTATGTGGTTTTTAGTATTTGTTGTTATAGCGGCAACGGAAATACATCATTTGTGAAAATTTCAGCTTTCTAGCTATCACGGTTTATGAGATACAGCCTGGATACAGACAGACGGACAGACAGACTGCGGAGTCTTAGTAATAGGGTCCCGTTTTACCCTTTGGGTACGGAACCCTAAAAACGAATACCATATCTACTGAATAGTCTGCCGGCAGACATAAGAAGTGAAACGAACACAATGTGAAAAATAAATTAAAAATACTATTTAGAACATGTTAATTAAAACAAATATAATTTAAGTTCATTGTAAAATTAGTTATTAGTATAAAAATAAATGTAAGTAATGCAGAGTCAGTGACCCCACAGTCAAACCATTACTACGGTTTCGTGGGGCTTAGTTTATAAGTTTTCTAAGCAAAATGTAAAAATTAAATAAATAATAAACAATAACGACTAGTGAAAATAAGACATAGCGCTGATGAAATTGCTCAAATGTATGGAACTGACAAGTCACGTGACTTATTGAAATGAAATGTCACTTCCATACGTTTAATGTTATTTATAATATAATATAATAATATAATATTCCCGGACAACTCACACACGGTTATCTGATCCCAAGCTAAGCAGAGCTTGTGTTATGGTAACCAGACAACTGATAAACATACTTATATATTTCTAAATACATACATATTATAGATAAATTACACCCAGACAACCAGAACAAATGATCGTGCTCATCACACAAACATTTGTCCTGGGTGGGAATCGAACCCACGACCTCCGGTATAGCAGTCAGGGTCACTAACCACTAGACCAACAGGCCCGTCGTTTTTAAGCTTAGAGTATAGATAAGAAACTAAAGAGTGAGCCTATCAGTATATGAACCGTGAGCACTAGTATGAACTAGTTTTATCGTAAATTTTGTATCAATACGGAGCGCGCCGTTATAATAAAACTATCTAAAACCCTAATATTATCCTAACAATGTCGAAACCATCGATATTTTCGCATATAAGTCTGTCGTTGCGCGAAAAATAACTTTAAATCAGTAAACGAATGTACTAGATACAGACAAAAAGTGCTCTCGCTTGGCACGAAGGAAAACTAGCGATACTAGCGGTCTATAGTATATCTAAAGTCTATGCATTTAAGCGATTTCTATCATCATTAACGCTTGTAGAAATGGCTACAGTCTACAAGGCTACAGTGTGATGCGATATTTCTTTAGAATCTGACGACCTCCGTGGTCGAGTGGCGTATGCACCAGTTTCAAGGTCTCGCTAGCTCTGAAGTCCCGGATTCGATCCCCGGACGGGTCAATGTAGAAACCAACTTTTCTACATTGCCTCGGGTCTGGGTGTTTGTGGTACCTTCGTTGTTTCTGAATTCCATAACACAAGTTCTTTAGCTACTTACTTTGGGTTCAGGGCAATGTATGTAATGTTGTCCGCATTTATACCTCCTGTCCTACTACCTACCTACTACCTACCTACTACCTACCTACTACCTACCTACTACCTACCTACTACCTACCTACTACCTACCTACTACCTACCTACTACCTACCTACTACCTACCTACTACCTACCTACTACCTACCTACTACCTACCTACTACCTACCTACTACCTACCTACCTACTACCTACCTACTACCTACCTACTACCTACCTACTACCTACCTACCTACTACCTACCTACTACCTACCTACTACCTACCTACTACCTACCTACTACCTACCTACTACCTACCTACCTACTACCTACCTACCTACTACCTACCTACCTACTACCTACCTACTACCTACCTACCTACGACCTACCTACCTACTACCTACCTACCTACTACCTACCTACCTACTACCTACCTACCTACTACCTAATTGTTTTTTTTTTTTTTAATGTACAAAAGTATCCTATGTCCGTCTCCTGGCTCTAAGCTACCTCCCCACCAATTTTCAGCCATATCGGTCCAGCCGTTCTTTAGTTATAAATGGAGTAACTAACACGACTTTCTTTTATATATATAGATATTATCATAGGAATTTATTAGTTAACGCTTTTTGTTTGTTGATTACATACTTCAAATAATGTTTAGAGATTTTGTTTTTAAATATTTGTTCTTAATTGACATCTGTGTTTATTTTGAGCTCATCATTGGTTTTGATGAACAAATATTTATGAGGTTGTTTTTTTGGCAGTTTCTTCAAGATGTGGAACGCAGATTACACACTTCTATGTTTATGTATAAATTTATAAACGGATAAATATATATTATATGTATAAATATATTATTATACATATAGTGTTGTGGTGGCCTAGCGGTTCAATGAACGGAATTGTATGCACAAGGTTGGAGGTTCGAACCCAGGCAAGTACCAATGTGGCTTTTTCAAAGTTATATGTACTTTCTTAATTATTCTAAGACACTTCTGACAAACGGTGAAGGAAAATATTGTGAAGAACCTGGATTCCATTTGGGATCTGAAATCGCCAATCCGCAAGTGAGCAAGCGTGGTGATCTATGCTCGTGCCTTCTCTCCATGAGAAGAAGCCTGTACCCAGCAGTGTGACGTTTATAGGCTGGATTATTATATGTACGGAAATTAAGGTCAACGGCTTTACTTTTTTATAGAAATGTGCTAAGCATAGTATAAATGGTAGATAAAATATTGCAATTAATACAAGTAAATATTACGTTGTACGAGTTTATTGAGTTGCAGGTCATAATTGATATTGTAAGTATATAATAGAGATGGTCAGGTAACGAAATTTACAGAGTAACTAAATACCAAGTAGTAAAAAACTGGCCAAGTGCGAGTCGGACTCGCGCACGAAGGCTTCCGTGCCACCGTCGTATGAGAGCCCCCCTTAAACAGACAGACAGCGGAGTCTTAGTAATAGGGTCCCGTTTTAACCTTTTGGTACGGAACCCTAAAAAGATGTGTCTTATAATCCAGTGACGTGTACAATACATTGCTTGAATATAAATGAAGCTATATTATACTAGTAAAAAACCTACATTAAGTTAAATAAATACATTCATTTCAAAATAACATTCAACACTCTTCAGTCCGAATAGAGAAACGTCAATCAGTCTTCTGTCTCTCTCACTTAAAAGTGCAAAATAGAGACAGATACATTTAAATACGTGTTGAAGTTAATTGCCGTTTTATTCGGGGGTTATTCGGAATTTTATCAACGAATACACGTGACCAGACGCGTGTCTTGATTACACAGCGAGTATTTCATAGTAGGTACGTGATATTTTTTTAAACAGTTACCTATTTTGTTATTTATGATTTATTTTCATACTGTAGGGAGAAATTGACTGTCTTTTTAACCGACTAATAATACTAATAATATATATATAATAACCGAAAAATAACGATTAATTAACCGACTCTATTTCTTTCTGTTCAGGTTTTTTGTGAAATAGGTTATAAGGTACAAATTTTTAATGCTGTATATTGACGTTTCGTGTCATATTTTAAACGACTCACTATAATAATAATAATAATATCCTGGCACAACTCACACACGGTTATCTGATCCCAAGCTAAACAGAGCTTGTCATGGTAACCAGACAACTGATAAACATACTTATATATTTCTAAATACATACATATTATAGATAAATGACACCCAGACACAGAACAAATGATCATGCTCATCACACAACATTTGTCCTGGGTGGGAATCGAACCCACGACCTCCGGTATAGCAGTCAGGGTCACTAACCACTAGACCAACAGGCCAGTCAACTATGATGATGAGCACTGTCAATTAGTCAGATTTAATAACTAACTAGACAAGTATGGCACGCTAATTCATTCGCAAGATGTACGTCGTAAGACAGTGAGATCGAAAGAACTCTTACTGTCTAATTAGTCTCTCCAACTGTCTTACTCTTATAACAATACGTGTTGTCTTAATCAGACATACTGAACATTTACGCTCAATTCACATATATAAGGTGCTATAAAAATATCTGCCACGGCTTTAATGGGAGGTAGTATTGTGTTTATAGATTACAATAGTGAAGAACTTTCGTACCCCGGAACAGTTAATTAAATTTGAGAGACTAAAATAGTTAAATTAACATTGACTCTATTCTGCGTAACGTGGTTCACAAATTACGCGCAATGTGACGCTTCGTCAATGAAAACAACTGCTATCTCTTTCCATCTTTTCTGTGAACGAAAACTGTAATCAGCTGACTAGTTCGTCACTACATAATCTACTAGGTACGCAATAATACGCAGGCATACAAGTGTTTTAAAAGTGCAACTACTTACCAGCTACCGCATTCTTCAAAAAAAACTGACGTAGGTAAATAAGATGATAAACTTGTGTGACTGTCAAGTTAGTGTAAGAATCGCATTTTTTTAAAACTACTTTTTTACGGATGTTGTCGCGGTTTTATTAAAAGTCCGTAAAAAAGTAGTTTTATTTCAATGTCTAACATTCGCGTAAATCTAAGAAATCAAACAGTAGGTACTTAGATTAATAGCGAATAACGATAAATTACAGTAACTTGGCGTGTTTAAAAGTTAATCATTTTATTTACAACGATTGCACCGTATTTACAGTTATTTACTCACTCCCTACCTAGTACCTACTTATCTACAAAACTGTTGCACAAGTCCGCCTTCGCGTTGCACACAGATGAAGGCACGTTTGCATACATGTCTCTTCACTTTATTTAATGTGTCCGTTTCACTTGCCTAAATGCGCGTTTGATGCACCTTTTTAGTTCTACCATACTTTTAATATCATGTCCGGTTTGGCCGTACACAAGGTCTTTCACACGACCCCACAAAAAAACGTCTAGAGGGGTTAAATCCGGCGAGCGAGGAGGCCACGGCACTTGTGAAGTGGTAAGGATGGAGCCCTTCACGATTTAAAAGTCGCCACACGTAGTTGTCGCTCTCGTCGAAGACTCGAGCAGCATCCCTGGTGCTCGCAAGAGGATGACACTGAAGCACTTCCTCTTCGAGTTCGGCCGAGTATGAAGGCCTGCCTGCGTCAACCGCAGGCGGGTCAAAGCGGCCGTGTTACACCGAATTACACTCGCGGTAGCACAATACCATTTCAAGATATTCTTGATTGGAATACTGTCGTCTGGGAGGCATTTTTAATGAAAGCGCGCGACATTGCTGTCGCTAACCTCTAAAACTAACTTCCGAACGCGCGGGCGGGGTGCGACTGACTGGCGACCCGAGCGGCCGGCGCGCGGCGGCGCCGGCGCGCACGGCGGCGGCGGCATCCTTTGATAGGAATGGCAACAGTGTATGAACGGCGGCGGCGCGGCGGCGTTTTGTGAAATGTTTGAATTCGGTGCGGAGCGGCAACAGCTTATGACACGGGATGGTTTTATACTAATAAATCAATTCAAATTTATACGTTATTTTTTTTGTATGGAAAATAAAAAGATAAATAATCAATAATTTATCTTTACTATTGTAATCCATAAACACAATACTACCTCCCATTAAAGCCGTGGCAGATGTTTTTATAGCACCTTATATACATAGTTGGTAGGGAAGTTGGGACGCTCCTTAGTCTTATGTCTGAAATCGCCAATCCACAAATGAGCAATCGTGGTGATCAATGCTCGTGCCTTCTCTATATGGGAAGAGGCCTGTGCCCAGCAGTGGGACGTTTATAGGCTGGTATTATTTATTTTATTATTAGGCTTATGTGGTTGACTGACTAAAAAAGGATTCTCTTATTGCTCATAACACTCAAATACATAATATTAAAAAATAATTACGGAATAAAATATCGTAAGAAGGAAATTTACACACCGTTTACAGTCTTTGATGTTAATAAATAAAAACCAAGCTGTTTTTCCAGTGAAATGTGTTAATTTTTATAACTGCGTAGATGGAAATTAAGGGAAGAAGTCATAGTAATAATGAAAAGTTGGTTAGTAGAGTTAGTATGTCAATAGGTCAAAAAAAGAAAAGAAGCTGTATTAGTTAAAAAATAACTGGGGATGCGGTTTATAGAAAAAAAATCTATCTCAACTATCATCTGCTACCTTTTTATTATACTTACTCAAAATTATATAACCATACACAACAACAATCTGTTTGTCTGATACGTTTTCACGCCTAAACTACTAAACTGATTTTGATGCAACTTGTGTGGTGTAAACTTGAGTCCTTCTTTGTTTTCGCAATAACTGAAATCTTTAACAGCTTGTACGTGTTGGGTAAATGATGAGCAGATTTGCAGTTTACAGTTGTTACTCGCACAAATACGTATACAGTTTACAGTAATTACTTATTGAAATTAAAACTTTACATTTTTTATGTTGTTATCGTTGACTCTCGTTGAGAAGTGAAGCGGATGCGTGCGCGCGCGGGGGCCTCTGCGCAGGAAAGGGAAAATGGCGGGCGCGCATCGTAGTGATGTTGCGTTGAAGTAGTGATGTGCTCCAAAAGTGCGTAATAAAGTAACTTAGTTATGTTAACTAACTCTACTAATCCTATGAAAAAATATATGACACATTTGGCTCCAATGACCCATTTCCTTTTAAACAGGGTTACAACATCCATTCATAAATTACATTCACCCTAACACCGAAACTTATAAGTATAAGCCATAAGGCCAAACAATAGTTTTGTAAAGGATCAAAATCCCCGACCTTCCGGGAATCCCCAAACACATTTATATTAGTTTTAGAAGCATTGACACATGTTTATAACCCAAAATTGACGCAAAATTCGCGAAAACGATGTTCAAAATTTTTCAATTTTTCGTCTCTGTATCGGTATGTGTCATCGGAGCTCCTAAAAGAATAGACCGATTATGACGCGGTCCACTTCATCTAATTAGACCGGAGTTCCGGGGAAATCAATGCCCTGTGTGTTGTACAACAATAAATTACTAGACATTCTTTCTATAAGTAAATATGTAACTTAACCTCAGAAACTTCCGATGTAATCAAACAGAATTCAAAACTAATGCAATTTAACTTGGCCGTAACAAAGAAATATAAAACTAAACTAATTTACTTTTTACGCAAATTAATAAAATTTATGAACAGCCAAGGAAAGAAACCATGAAAGTGAAACAAAGTAAAAGTTGGTAAGAATTCATTTTTAAATTAGAATTATTCCGTGGACGCATATTATATTGAATAGTAATTATTAACTAGGTTTTTAGGGTTCCGTACCCAAAAGGTAAAACGGGACCCTATTACTAAGACTGCGCTGTCTGTCTGTCCGTCTGTCTGTCTCCAGGCTGTATCTCATAAACCGTGATAGCTAGAAAGCTGAAATTTTCACAAATGATGTATTTCCGTTGCCGCTATAACAACAAATACTAAAAACCACATAAAATGAATATTTAAGGGGGGCTCTCATACGACGGTGGTACGGAACCCTTCGTGCGCGAGTCCGACTCGCACTTGGCCAGTTTTTTAAGAGTCTTAGAGTTGGCTTACTTAAATCGATATTAAGGAATCTTTCAAGTGACCATAACGCTGCCCGCCCACGTCATACTTTTTGTAGGTCAGATAATCGGGCCGATTCTTAGTACTGAATTCTGACCGGCTTTTTGTAGGACGTGTGAAAATCGCGTGAAAAAATCGGTCACCGATTATCGGACGTGGGCGGGCAGCCTTAACGTCTGTGAGTGCGGATGTGACTAGATTGACTAACTAGCACTGAAACGAATCACGAACATCAAAAAAACCGCCAAAACGTAGGCATATTTTAGCTCCGTAACTCACCAAATAGGCCTAATTGCGGAGTATTTCCGATAACCTTTTTCTAACCATAAATAATGCCCCAAAAATACCCAAAAAACAAGAACTGAACTAATTTCCAACGTGACATCGCTTGGGCGTGTTCGAAGCTACTCATTTGAATAAACTTGCATCCAGACAAAACCACTAAAGTTGGGGTCCCATTATTAGCGGTCTCTCAAATTCCGATATGTAGTAATCAAGGGAATTAATTCGAAAACTTTGATGCCCCTTTGTTTTAATTAAGGCCTTAGAATAAACGCCTGACTGCCTTCGTTTTGTGGAGGATGCTTTGAATTATTTACTTGAATGATTGAGTTGTTTGTGAAGTTAATGTTTACATGTGGGTGTTGCAAATATTTAGAAGTTAATTAGGTGTTTGATTTTGACCTTTGTGGCTATTTTGATACTTTCGTTATTATTTCAATTGACAGCTACAGTTTCTGCACCAACAGTTAATCATCAGTCAAATAATCAAATTTTTCTACTTCTTGTAAAGGCCGCTACGGAAATAATAATAATAATATTCCGGGACAACTCACACACGGTTATCTGATCCCAAGCTAAGCAGAGCTTGTGTTATGGTAACCAGACAACTGATAAACATGCTTATATATTTCTAAATACATACATATTATAGATAAATTACACCCAGACAACCAGAACAAATGATCGTGCTCATCACACAAATATTTGTCCTGGGTGGGAATCGAACCCACGACCTCCGGTATTATATAGCAGTCAGGGTCACTAACCACTAGACCAACAGGCCAGTCAAATGGTACGTCATAGGTAAATGAAATACTGCTTCTGCCAACAGAATAAAAAAAAAACAACTTTCTTTAAGGAAACCTGTATACGAGCACACAGTTGTTTTAAATTATATTGCCATACCAATATTTTTCAACACTCGCATAATAATATAACCCAACGCCTACCGTCAATAAATAACACTTGTTTTGGTGAAATTACTTTTTGATTCACGTGTTCGAAAATTATAATTGTTAAGTATATCGCTAGCAGTGTGACCCCAGCTCATTCGTAACCTCGTCATAGCGACAGCTTATAAACGAGTTCATTGTGATTACATACCAATATCGGTTAACTCTCGTAACCACACTTTGATTAGATTTTTGTAAAAAGCTTAAAGCTTCATCAGTCACTTGATAGCTAGAAAGAAGATTATTGAGGGTAATGATGCCTGCAAAAACAAATACTGAGAGTGAGTAGGTAACTAAACCTTTAGGCTAATAAGATGGACTACTAGCAGTTTAGCTGTTTCGAGCGGTCGACAAAACAAAAAGCGCGCGAGCGGGAGGCGCACGTGACGCGCGAGAGCGGTCGACAACTCGCGCAGTCCGTGTGCGGTGATCACTGACTAACTGCTTGAACAGTTCAAGCCCACATTACAAGCTATGGTTTTATCAATTACAATTTTATTTGCCTGTACATTAAAGAGCAAGAACAAGGCTTTCCCAAGGCTTCTGGGGATAGGTATATGGATTGTCCATAAACATGATCACACAATCATACGACGCGATGACTAATTTAAATACTAGCTCAAATCACAAAAAAACATATTTTTAATCGAGGGTTTATTACCCATTTATCACATCTTTTAATACATACGTAGTACATAAATTATATAATGTCATGTGATAGAATTGGTAACAGCCTGTGCTGGTCGTTAAGAGTCATAACGTCCCGTATCCATTTCACGTATGATGTAATATAATAACTTTGTCAGCATGTGATATAAAATACGGCTTTACGAAGAACATATAATTATGTTAATACTATATACTTAAGCAGAGATTTGTGTCTGCCATTATCATATTCTACCACTACCTTCTACCTTCTACATGGTAGCCCATGTATGCAGGGTGTTGTCGAAAGGGTATATCTATCCAAAAGGGGTGAAGAGTACTCCTGGTATAGAGTAAGTTTAGAACATTTCAACCCAAATAAGTTTTGACTCTATATCAGATGTACTCTTCCCCTCTTTTGGTTAGATATACCCTTTTGGAAACACGATGTATAATATCGCTATCCAAGATAATATAGTTTCGGTATTGTCTTATCTGAATTCAATTTTATAATGCCTTATTCCTCCTATTTTCTACAATGTCTTCCTAACGAATTTCGGTCATGGTGGCTTCTCTTAACAGCGATAGCGGAGCGCGAGAGATATTTCAGTGAACGAGTTTGTGCGCGAACACAGTTGCACTATTTATTCCTTCACTCTCATAGTCCGATGAGACAATTTGACTTGACCGGAGAGAAATCAAACGCAGAACGATACAAAACCAAAAAAACGCAATTCTTTAAATTATACAGTCCGTTGTTTTGGTGGTCACGTATTCATTTACTGTTTGTTATTTTTTTTAATTAAAACGCCAACAATGGTACCATGCCTTATCTTTCAAAATTTTCGTGCGTCACGGACAGAAACAAGTCATTACACAGCCAAGATTACTAGATGTTTACTTTGTCTTTGGTTTGTGTACTAAGATGTTGTATCATTGTATGCCTTAACTCACTGCTAGAAATTGTGCTTTGATCTATGCTTATACAAAGTTCGTACTTGCAGATTTATTTACTTTCAAATATTATTTTAAACAGATCAATTAATTGTAGTTTAATGTCTTGAATTTTTTTTAAACCTAATAATTTAGTATATGTCATATAATACCGCAGTGCCCATTTTATGGCTTTTTTTTAATTTTTTTTTTTTTTTTTAAAGTTTAATGATAAACCTTGCCATAAATTTTGAGCATATCGAGAATTCTTTTTATTTTCCGCCTGAGCGCTTTCTGTCTCAATGAAGCATCTACTGTTAATTTACATTCAAAACAACCTAGATTGTCCTAGATGAACTAAGAGGGTTGATGTCCAGAAATTCTCCGATTTCGTGGCAATCACTTAAAAAACATAACACTCCTTTTAGGGCAGTCGTGTAAAAATATTAGTGCATGAGTTCGAACTAAGTGATCCATTTACGGCCGACGCTTACTCAATGATTCAATCGCTGCACCAACCCGTACTCGCGGGGAGATTTTATCAAATTGATCACGTTACTATAACTTCATTTGTATGCTTTATATTTGTTAGTTTAAGACGCTAGGATAGTTAAATTAATAATAATAATAAATAATAAATAAATGCGGACAACATCACATAAATTGCTCTGAACCCAAAGTAAGTAGCTGAAGCACTTGTGTTATGGAATTCGGAAACAACGAAGGTACCACAAACACCCAGACCCGTGCCAATGTAGAAAAGTTGGTTTCTACATTGACCCGTCCGGGGATCGAACCCGGGACCTCAGAGCTAGCGACACCTTGAAGCCGGTGCGTACGCCACTCGACCACGGAGGTCGTCAATCAGTCAAGGAATTGTATGGATTTAAGTTTATTCGATTTAGATTGAAGTGCTTTCTGCAAGTTCTGCTTTGCAGTTATGAATATCTTACACTCTTTATAACCCACTGTTAGAAATTTTTATCTAAAGTTTTTTTAGGCCATCGCGAGTATCTTCTTCTAAAAAGTGATTTTTTAACCAACTGTGGCTAAGTCCAAAAGAATTAGTATTAAATTTTAAATAAAATTATAATGCCTCGACTTAAGAAAACGGGCTGTAAAATGCAAGTGTAAAAATATATTAGCAATTTAAATAAATAAAGCGATCGACGTGTACGTTACATATATTATACCATGAAATTACATGGAATAAACACAATATAATAATAATATTCCGGGACAACTCACACACGGTTATCAGATCCCAAGCTAAGCAGAGCTTGTGTTATGGTAACCAGACAACTGATAAACTTACTTATATATTTCTAAATACATACATATTATAGATAAATTACACCCAGACACCAGAACAAATGATCATGCTCATCACACAACATTTGTCCTGGGCGGGAATCGAACCCACGACCTCCGGTATAGCAGTCAGGGTCAGTAACCACTAGACCAACAGGCCCGTCGAAATAATAATTAGTTACACGAGGAGATATATTATGCTCATTCCGTCCTTCCACAACCAAAAACAATTCACCAATAAAACAAAAATCAAAGCCTTTTCCGACAAGCTGTAAAAAATAGCATCAGATTAATCTACCACGTCTCCGAAAGCTACCAAGGACTGGTAATACGATATAATAATTTACTGGCTCCCGACATTCGTTCAGCTCTTTTACCGACGTTTCACGAGCAATTTAGATTCAGTCAAATAACACGGTTCTTCACAATTTTTCCAAAGATTTTCCAATTCTGAGGAAATGTTAAAATGTTTTTGAAAGGCTTATTTTTTCGGATGTTTTGACAGTAGATCATGTGGTTTATAATGGATGTATGAAAGATTTTAGGTTTGTGAATGAAACTTAGATTAAAAAAGAACTGTACGTCTATTCTGTAAATAATTTCGGTATCGAGCTTCACCTGAGTGACGATAAAGCTCACTTCAAAAGTGAACCCAATTGGCCTTGATTTAGAATTCTAATTCGAGAATACCTGATTTAGCTGAATACCGTATTTTACATGGAGCGACTGCCTATCTGACCTCCACAACCCATTTTACTGGGAAACCCAGTATCCCATAATAAGACTGGTTGTCAGAATTGACTTAACGACTGCCAAAGATCTATGTATGACAGCCGGCACCTACTGTTTAACGTGCTTTCCGAAACACGGAGGGGTCTTGGTATGTTGTAAATGGTCCACCATGCACGGACCAACCGCGGCGAGCGCGGCTTAACCTGTATTATCGGTCAAACCGTACGGCTTACACTTAGCCACGAGCCCCTCTGTGACTAAAGCTACTCTTAATATCAAATGGAACTGTCTTACTCTCATTACACTGCGAGTGCTGTTTAGTGGCTTTTGCATGACAAAATATAAATTACATTTCCATATAACCTGCCCAGTAAATGGAAACAAAACATGAAACTGTTTTAATACATGTAAGTAGGTCTACATTAAAGGCACCACGTTTGGGTACTAAATAATTTAAAGGTTCTGTTTGATAAGCTTTGCACTGTTTGCACATGTTACGGATTAACGCTATATACAATTTGTCTTCAGTTTAACTGCCGGATGAGTTTTAATTATTTTTCTCTGAAATTGAGTGAGCGGATGAAAAAGGTTTTTGAAATACGACTTGTAGGTTCAGCGTTTAGCGCGTTTCAACATAATTGTAAAAAAAAAAAAAGATGTAAAAGAAAACCGACTTCAATTAAAATTAAAAAAAAACAAAACTACTCGATCAATTTCAATCCACCTCTGAGGTATTTATAAAAAAATATATTTTGGAATCGATCCTCAGTTGCAAAAAAGAACAAAAAAACATGCAAACTAAATTAAGAACATCCTCTTTTTGAAGTCGGTTGAAAATAACTGTTACGCTATCTCTATAAGAGCTAGGGGCCCGGTCGATAGCTCGCACAGTCCGTGTACGTTGATCTCTAACTACTTGAGCAGTTCATGTACGGGTCGTTTTACATTTTCATTTTTCCACATCATGTCACATTCAATCTTAAACCACGGGAGCGTTGTTCGCAAGTGCTCGGTGCTCAACTGAGTGAGCTTGCACTAAGTAAACATAATCAACTATGTTATACAAGGACCACAGTAATGTAGATATACAGGGTGTTAAGAAAGCTCTGTCCGATCCGTTAAGGTATTGTTAGGTATCGATATCTGATTTCAAAAATGTACAAAAATAGAAAAAATATATTATAAACTTTTTTTTTTTTCTCAAAATCATGACAGAGTGTCGGTTTCGTCATAGGTGCTGCCAAATGATCATACAAAAGGCCGCCAATAATACCAACGAAAATGGTGGTGTAATTTTTGTTTTATCCTCAAATTTAGGGAATCATTATCTCGGAAAAAAATCGTTATTTCAAAAATTCATTATTTTTGTTACTATCATGAATATTCCAAAAATATTTTATTTGAGCATGTAATTGTGAACCCTATATCACCCTTTCGGGTCGGACAGGGTTTTCTTAACACCCTGTATAGGTACATCTCATGCTATGACCAGATCAGTGGGCTGAATAATTGAGACAATACCGTTCAGGAATATCCCAAACCTCTTAAATAAAGTTAAAACTTATTTAGGTGCGAAAAATATCGTACGAGTTGCTGTAGTACATTGACGTTTATCATTAACCGTTTATGACACCAAAATGGGCTGGCACAGCAATGTACCGCAACTATATTTATCGCATCGTTTAAATCAGGGATTGTTATTGTGGTCTGTTGTCCTTCCATTTACACCTCGCTACTATTAGTGTTGACAAGCAAATCCCTGCACATAATTAGTAACTGTTTATATGAGCTCATTCATTCACACCAACATTATTCTTTTTGTAAAGTTCTCAGTCATCACATTTGTGATTTGTAGGTAAATAAACACAATTTTCACAAGTTGCTCGTGGCTCGGCCCGCGTGGTTGTTGGTTAACGCGGTAAAAAATACCTCATGTCCTATCTTGGTATCCACGCTCACCCAAATACTTAGGTTCATTAAAATCGATTAAGCGGTTTAGCCGTGAAAGCGTAACAGACAGAAAGACAGACAGACTATGAATTGTATAGATGCTCTCTGCCATGTATGGAGTTTGAGTTTCTATTGAGGTTTACCTAAATTCACACACCTACTGAGCATAATAAATCCCATCAAAAACATAAATGTGAAAGGCTGCCAAGTTCGATACTATGGGAATGCTTCGCCTATAAAAGAAGTGAGATCTAAATAAGTACCAAGTTCCATAAAAATACCTCAAATCATAAATAGTTATAGGAATACACACTTGATTTCCAGCCGTTTTTAAGGTACATTTTGAATAAGTATCACGTTACATAGAAATACCTAAAATTATAATAGTCAGAGAAACGAACACCGGTTTTTTAGCAGTTTCCTGATAACATTTATTATTTTCAGCACTTTTTAATGATGTTACTTGGCAAGTTTTCACACACCACACACCTTTTCAATGCAATGAATCTACACCTTTGGACTGCAATGTGTCAAGTATATAATTTTCTATTAAAACTTGCCAAGTTACATCATTAAAAAGTACTGAAAATAATAAATGTTATCAGGAAACTGCTAAAAAAACCGGTGTGCGTTTCTCTGACTATTATAATTTTAGGTTTTTCTATGTAACGTGATACTTATTCAAAATGTACCTTAAAAACGGCTGGAAATCAAGTGTGCATTCCTATAACTATTTATGATTTGAGGTATTTATATGGAACTTGGTACTTATTCAGATCTCACTTCTTTTATAGGCGAAGCATTCCCATAGTATCGAACTTGGCAGCCTTTCACATTTATGTTTTTGATGGGATTTCATTTATTTTTGTTAGGTTTAGGTTCTTTATTATTTTTTATCACTTTTGTTTTAGGAAATGTCTCATTCCACTTATAATAGTTGTAAAATTAGAAATTATTATACTATGCGAGAAAAAATAGTCTTTTCGTTTTTGTTTCACTGATTTAGCGCACCTAGTGTACCTAGTGACCTGCTTTGCACTTCGTAAATCGTGGTTTCTGTTCCCGCAACAGACACACACAGAGTGGTGAAAAATTTTATTGTTCTTGTCTTTAAGACAAACATATTGTATTGTCTTAAATTGGTATGTATCTAAATTTAAATAAGTCTTATCTCATTTCCACTCCATACCTACTTATAGTAGAACAAAATTACACATTCGTTGTTTTCGAAACTGACTCACACTTGGCCGTTTTCAGATTTTTACTTTATTTCGACCTAAAGACAAACCTTCGAGCCAAATTTCAGGTCGGTACGACCATTGGAAGATAGACCCATTTAGTTCATTATGACTTCATAGTAGAACAAAGTTACACCTTCGCTATTTTTAAAACTAACTCACACTTGGCCGTTTTCAGATTTTTCCCTTTACTTTGACCTTAAGACCTATCTCCATGCCAAATTTCAAGTCAGTACGACCATTGGAAGTGGTCTAGGTTTTTGATGAGTCAGTGAGTGTATAGTAAAAATAGCGATTTTCTGACGTCAATATCTCAAGAACTGCTATAGGTAGAATAATGAAATTTTGTATTCTAGACAATTAGGGGGATGTCAACAGACATTCGAAATTTCATATGCGTAGATAATATATGTTTTGAGTTATAGGGTGGTCGAAATTGGCCCGAAATGGTTCGTGTAATATAACCCACGGCCGGTGTGTCGCTTTTTTTGCTCGAACTTGGCGGACACACTGCCGTGTGTCTAGATAAATAATGTAGTCAAATCGGCAAGTGATCAATAGTGGTGATGTATTATTTTATCCAGTTGCGGCATATTAACAGGCTAGCGTTACTAGATAAATGGACTCTCAGGGGGTAATTACAGGCTAGTAAATAAATGCACTCTATTTGCTCAACGCATCAATTAACCAGCGATTATTGATGCCACCATTTTTGCCCACAATTTAACCCTTGCTAAACCTCCTAATATGTTCTAGAGCCATCCAATTAAGGCCCCATTCCACCCATCATTGTTAAACGTGATGGGTTCGCTCATATTTTTTTAATCCCCGCAAACGGCTAGGTTTTATGAGTTAATTAACTCAAGCCTAAAGCGATTGCCAATAACGATTAAACGGTGTTTGAATTTACTTGTCACGTATTTTTTGTGACCCTTCAAATAAATCGGTTTTTACTTATTGGAGGTTAAATAATGAAGTCGTTTTAATAGAAAACTAACGCGAAATGGTCCAATAGTGAAACGAAGTGTGAAAACCACCCAGAAAAATTAAATATGAAAACTTAAAAATGACACTTTTATAAGTCACATTTTTTGAGCTCGCTGTTGTAGACAGTTCCTAACTGAGAAAACTACTTTGAGAAAATGTCGAAGCAAACTTAGGGGTCGCTGTCTCTATTTCAAGACCAGACAATTGATTTTTACCGAGTTACTGGACTAGACTGAGATAGGAATAGGGTAGAACAGGTTAAAAAGAATATACCTATATATATTTTTTTTGGTAATTAGTTAAAACTAAGTACCTGCGTAGATAAAGCGAATCAAAGTTCTAGAGCACGTCTAATGACGTCATGCTTTCGTACAAACCGCACAAAATCATGTCTTTAAACGACATTTCAAACCAATCTTTCGTCTTGAGATTTGGTTACATAAAAAAAAGAAAAAGAAATCTAATATTTTTAAATATGATTCCCCATTTCTCTTTTCTGAGACTTCGATACATTACCGCTATTTTCGTAGCCTCTGATAAGTACGCGCACATGTGTTTACATCTAATAAAGGATGTGACGTAATACATTGAAAATTGCTGCACGTTTAATATAGGGAACCTGTCATGTTGCCGTGTCATGAAAGATGAAACAAAGAAGACATGTATTAATTTTCCGGATAATCTAATACATTCGAGGCACGGTATGAAAGTTAATTAGGCATCTGTTTATGTGTAAATTTATGCTGCGATTTCGCTCGCTTCCTTTGTGTATTTTCTATATTAATTATGTTGATCAACTTTAAATTAGCTATCTTTTACTTGGCAACGGGACACTATTGTTCTGCTTGCGCTGTCCGTCCGTCTGTCCAAGCTTTTATTTCAATCAGCTAGGCTCAAAGTACTAGTTATGAGAAATCAAACAAGCCCTTACTCGATACGATTGCGTGGTTCCGTCACAAAGTTCCTTTTTTTTTTAAGAATAAGAATAAGAATAAGAAATATTTATTTTGTTTAACAATGAGTACATAAAGATGGTATAAATAAAAAGTTGTCCGTCATCATTGACCAGAGAATGTTGCACAAAATTTAAATAAAAAGAAAAATAAAATTGAGGTTCCAGCTGAATGTTTTTTATACGTAATAAAATTAAACAAATTTCTTTTAATTGTGAAACAAGAGATAACAAATAAACTAAACTAGATATTATGGACTCAATATAAATCAAACTTAAAATTATTCATATTATATTTTTTTTTGTTATAAACTCAGAGATATTATAGAATGCTCTATTAATCAAGAACGATTTGAGGTGCTTCTTAAATAAAACAAGATTGAGATCAATAATGGGGCGCTATAATATATAATTTTGGATAATTTTGGCTGGATCATCAGACCAGTTCAACTACATATGTGTGCAAAATTTCACCTCAATCAATGTCAAGAAGTCGTTGGAAGCTTGCAAGATGTGGCCAAAACATACAAACACGCATTGGTTTGATATTGAGACAGAACAAAATAAAGGGAAACAATCTTTTTTTCACCACTATAATCCAAAATCCATGTGTTTTCCCTCATTCCTTTAACAAGGTGTCACGGATCACATCTTGTTTTAGTCAATCAGCCAAGATTGACGGCTTTAGTTAAAACCATAGAGTAACCTCTATGTATCCATAAGACTACAGAGTGCGCATATGAGAGTATGAACTGTGAGCAATAGTATGAACTTACTTTGGCTTAAGAACAGTGCGCACCGTTTTAATAAAACTATCCCAAACCCTAATATTATCGGAACCATCGTCAGTTTTGTACAAAACAACAAACACTTATAACTATACTAAAATTAAAACTTATATAAATAAATAAAACTAACACGCGTCAAGAAAATCATCGTCAACCTTGTCAATGGAGGGAAACGTGCCCAGAAGGCTGGCAGCATTGCCACGTTGAATGGCTATGCCGATTCTCTGTGCAAGGAACAAACCAGCCCTCTGATCACGAGTAGATTCTAAGTCTACTACATACAGCCAAAAAATGTGCTTTTAGCGATACGCGCACTCTACTGTCTTAACGTTTTTAATCTCTGTGGTTAAAACAGACTCGGATTACATTCTACAGGACTGATGAGAGATATCTGTCGGTTACGTAAATATTTTTCATTCATGATTATTTTTAGAAATAATTGGATTAGCGGTCTACGTACGGATTCTGTATTGGGGTTCAGCTTTTAGGCAGGATAGGATTACAGCTTTTTTGAGGTCGTGTTTTTGGATCGGCTATTTTTATTTAAGGTCTTTTGTTTATTATAATTTAATATGTCAATGTCGTTGAACGTGTCCGAAAACCAAATACAAATGTTTTTAAAAAGGAATTACTACCCTTTTCATTAACTTGCAATGTATGTATTTATGTTTGTTTAGGTTAAAACTTACAAATTAAAATAAAATGAGTACCACTTTTCAAAATCTGATGAGTATAATTGTTTCTTCCTGACAAATAATAAACGCATTTTATTCTTTTTTAAATTCGCTTTTTTGTAGCTAAACAAAATTTTGTAAGCATGCTTTAAATTATTATATTTTAAACTATAATAAAACATATAGTGCTTCCACACATAATAATCCAGCCTATAAACGTCCCACTGCTGGGCACAGGCCTCTTCCCATAAAGAGAAGGCACGAGCATTGATCACCACGCTTGCTCTCTGCGGATTGACGATTTCAGATCCCAAATTTTGGAATCTAGGTTTCCTCTTCCACACATAAATACAGAAAAATACGGAACCCCTACATATCCACTATTCCACAATTTTCAGTAAAAAAATGCCAGATTAAATTATCTCTTCATTGTTTCTCTGGCAGTCGTTTTTGTATTGACTGACGTTTCCCATTAGCGGGCCATTGTATAAATATGTCGGAACACAAAACTCTAGTAATGTACGTCGGAACTTTATTTTTGAACTTCCTCTATGAAATTATGTTTAATTTCTTGGTTGGAATATGGTTTTTCTTAGAATTTTAAATTCGATTTTTTAACAAAATATTTTAATGAAAAACAATATTTTTATAAATAACACAAAATTAAAATTTAACAGAAACGAAACTATTATACTACAAGTTTCACAAATAAAGCTATACAATATTTTTATTATTATTATTCTATAAACTGCCAAAATCTATTTTATCTTTATGTTGTGAGAGTAACATAATAACAATACTATTATATATTAGATAACCTAAAATACCCAAACAAAATAAGTGCAAATACGTATTAGAGGTATATATAGATATAAGAGGTATGTGAATGAGAAAATGGAGCGCGAGCCAGTTTGCTACTGTTAAAAATTGGAAACGAGAGACAAATCGGATTACACGAATTGGAAAAGAACATTTCAGCGATCTGATTGGCAGTAGCTTAAAACCTCTTTATAAGGATTCATCCCGAAGAGGAATAGAACCTGTTTTCTCAGAAAGGGAAATTTATCCAAAAAGCACTTAGCAAAATGTTACCAATATTAAAAGGAGCCTTTAAAATTAAGCTCTTAATTAGCATTTCATCGACAAAATATTCGGTAAAAATTATCTTGGGTACTTAAAAATAATTAATCAACTTCAAACAATTTTCAATTAAAAAAGTAATTTTAAAGCTTAATTGTATGTTAACTGCCGTAAACGCTGCCGTTAATTAAAATACATGACATGAAACCTTATTTTTGTGACATGAAATTTATTATTGAATTTCCAAAAAATTAAAAAATAATAATGCTTAATTAAATGGGTAGTAAATCAGTACTATGATAGACATAAGAATTTAGCTATGTGCTACACGTTTTTTAATCTTTTTTATTTTGTTCCAACCTCCAAATATTTAGAATTTAGTTTAGCTGATAATTACTACTTATAAGTTTAAAAAGTAATTATACAACTTATGTCAAATATAAGTAAAAATTTAAATAAAACTACTTTTTACGGATTTTTTCGCGGTTTATATTTAGATTTTAGGTCCCGACGTTTCGACACCTTTGCAGGTACCATGGTCACGGGCAGACTGGTCCTGGACCTAAAATCTAAATATAAACCGCGAAAAAATCCGTAAAAAGTAGTTTTATTTCAATGTCTAACATTCGCGTAAACCTAAGAAACCAATATAAGTAAAAATGCTTACCTACAAAAACAACGCCCATTTTCTCGCAAAAAGATAATAATTTCGAACATAATTTTCTAATTTCATTTCACGGTTTTGTCCTAAGTACTGTTCGATTTCAGGTGCATCTGACATACCTAATTGAAACAAAGGAACCACAAACACAATGATATGCTCAACGCTTCCATGATTGGAATTTGCATCGCATTTGGGAACCGCAAATCGAAATCATGCAATGATTTGGCTTGCATTTTGGACATGCTTTTCGTTAAATTTTCATTGGTATATTTGCTAAATTTTATATTAAGTTATGTTATAGTTATAGAAAGAAAAGTGAATTGGGGATGTGAGGACCTTCACAGAATTTGAAATGGAAAAAAAAAACAAGCTTTAAATAAAAAAAAAATTGTGCTTTGAGATTATGTTCTCTTGTTATAACATACCATCACGCCTGTACCCCCGAAGGGTTAGGCAGAGGTGTAGGTACCAATGTACACCCACAGTTCGCCGGTATGTTTTTAGGTCCCATGTAATAGGGGGCGAGCCTATTGCCACTAACCGGGTACAAATCCAAACTCCGACCTGCTACTGAGAATTTCATAGAAAAACCCAATAACACCTTGGTCGACTTGGGAATCGAACCCAAGACCTCTAGCGAAGCAGTTGCGCTTAGATTGGCTTAGAACCACTAGGCCAACGAGGCAGTTATATATTTTTACCTACTTCAAAATAGGACCCCAATAATATAATTACAATTATTAAAAATCTTGGCTACATCTAGAGTAATATCTTTGTCTGTCCTTATATCCTTGTGTCTCCGAACCATACCAGGCTTGATTCTTCTCTGTATATGAGATTTTTCCGTTAAGGTAGTAGGTTGATCAAAATCTTGTTTTTTTGCCGTACAAAGACGAACGTTTTTCCTCCGGGTTGTTGTTGCATGATAAACAAGAGCATTTTTCCTGCGACCATAATACTGCGAATGATTTATATAGTTATATATTTTCTTCTTAATATCCCTCTTCGAAACTCCCATACTTACTACGAAAGACACTTGGCAAACACTCTGCAAACACCAAAAAGGTTGCAAGCACTTCCAGTCCTTCCGACACCCTATCTAATCGCTTTTGATCATCACTCAAAACGATAAAGCAAAATAAAGTACGTAAAAATAGGAAGTGAAAAATAAAAGAGCAAAGTCCAGTCCTGAAAATCTTAAAGCTCAAAGTACAAAAAAATAAAATTATAGAGTGCACATATCCAAGTATGAACATGGTGGCCACGTATGAACAAATGTCGTCGTAAAATTGCTGTCAAAACGGAGCGGGCCGTTATGTTTAAACTATCTCAAACCCTAATTATATCGAAACCGTCGATATTTTCGTTTTCTATTTCATCTGTAGAGGCACAAAATATAATTTAAATCAGTTAACGAAAGTACAGCATACAGCCCAAAATTTGCTTGGTACAATTGGCTATAAGTGATATACTCTCTATAATTAATATACTCTAAGCTTAAAAGCTAAAACCATTAGCTAAGAATAAACTCCAGATTTCCCTTTCATCTCGATCTGATCTTAACAAAACAACTGATGCGAAAAACTTACGTACGAGTATCTCAAATGAGTTTTGTTACTTTTATAAACGAACTAGCTGTAGCATGCGTTGCAATGAAATTTTTTCTACCGAGCACCTGCCTACTACCTACCTAATACCTACCTGCCTACACCTATACCACTTAGGGGTATGAAAAATAGATAGTAGCCGATTCTCAGACCTACTGAATATGCATATCGGTCAAGCCGTTTCGGAGGAGTTGGTAACTAACTTTGTGACTATTTATTACATTGTGGTATATTTATTTAGAGGATGGTGGTTACTACTGGTGGTTTTTTTTCTCAATATATTTTTGACTGCGAAAAATAGGGAGGTTTGAAAGAAGAAAAGGGAGGCCTTTGCCCAGCAGTGGGATCTAACGTTGACTAAATATTTTTTTTATATATTTTCGATCTTCTATTTTAATGACATTGCCAACTCAAAAAGCAAGCGTAGTGATTAATGTTCGTTCATTCTCTACATGAGAAGAGGCTGTTCAGCTGTTGGACATTTATTGTTAGTTTTTTTTTCTGAGAAAGTAGCTTTTTTAATTTTTCTTTCTTCCCTTCTTATAACAGTATCTCTATGACAATTAAAGTGTTCAGTGCTTTGAATACAATATACTCAAAAAGTTTGTACAGCATCGAAAAATTATTGAGTTCAATAAACTATACATGTATATTATGATTTATATAAGGTCATGTAATTCTATATCGTTAATAAAGCATCATCCATCTTTACGTCCTGTTTACTGAAGGCTATATAGACGGTATTACGTAACCGTCATCGTTTATGACCTAGCCTTTCCCAATATTGCCATGAAACCAAATATTTGATGGATGCAGACCTAACCTTAATGCCAATTGAGTTAAAAGCTTCGCAAAAACAGAACTTCGTCATGATGTTCTGAAAACTTTTTTCGTCTGTCTGCAGCGCTTTCAAGGTTAAACCACCTTTGAATTTGTAGTTAGGTTAGACAGCAATGTACAATAATATAACCGTGTTTGTTTATACTTTTTTTTTTGTTGCTTATTTGGTACTTCATAACTTAAAACCCAAAAATTATTTTTACGTTATTTGCACATTAATGTAAAAAACCGTCAGTAATAAAAAAAAACAACATTGCTGGATCGATTTCGATGAAATTAAATGAGACCACCTCTGAGTTAAGACCTCAGAGGTGGTCCAACTATCGAAAAAAAATGAAAAAAGGATTTTTGTCATCGGTTCACAATTTACTTTGACGTCCTGTACCATACATACGACTTGACTTCTCTTTTTAAAGTAGTCACGTTGAAATTGATGACGGGCCTGTTGGTCTAGTGGTTAGTGACCCTGACTGCTATACCGGAGGTCGTGGGTTCGATTCCCGTCCAGGACAAATGTTGTGTGGTGAGCATGATCATTTGTTCTGGTGTCTGGGTGTAATTTATTTACATATAATATGTATGTATTTAGAAATATATAAGTAAGTTTATCAGTTGTCTGGTTACCATAACACAAGCTCTGCTTAGCTTGGGATCAGATAACCGTGTGTGAGTTGTCCCAGGATATTATAATTATTAAATTGTCGCACTGGCAAAGATGGGAGCAAAAAACTAGTCTCAATATATTCGAAGAAACAAAAGACAATCAGTACAGTTCTTGGAATAAAAAACTTGGCACGAAGAGTGTTTGTTTTAGCTAAAACGTCCTCACTATGCGATATGACGAGACACAAAAATAGTTCGATCAATAGAATGCTTAAGTGGTAGACGGTTTTCACATTATCCGATTCGATATCGGTTTCGGACTCCAATGCGATTTCGGGGCGCAAGTAATTATATGAAACATGTACCTGTTGTACAGTCATATAATTCAACGGGAATTAGCGCAAGATATAATAATATAATATTCCGGGACATTTCACACACGGTTATCTGATCCCAAGCTAAGCAGAACTTGTGTTATGGTAACCAACAACTGATAAACTTACATATATATATATATTTCTAAATACATACATATTATAGATAAATTACACCCAGACACAGAACAAAATGATCGTGCTCATCACACAAAGATTTGTGCTGGGTGAGAATCGAACCTCCAGTATAGCAGTCAGGGTCACTAACCACTAGACCAACAGGCCCGTCGTATTATATATGCATATGAATACCTTTTTGGGCTTGACGTTTCAACCGGGTTACACCGGCCGTGGTCGTCAGTCTGCTTGCTATTTGGCATTTATTCATGTCTCGCGCTAATTCCTGTTGAAATATATTACTGTAATGCAGCCCGATGGCTTAAAAGTTAGTGTACCTGTCTTTCACATTATCCGATCCGATATCTGGTTATCATCTGCCGAGCCTTTTCCCAAGTATGTTGGGGTCGGCTTCCAGTCTTACCGGATTCAGCTAAATACCGTATTTTACATGGAGCGACTGCCTATCTGACCTCCACAATCCATTTTACTGGGTAATCCAGTATCTCATAGTAAGACTGGTTGTCAGAATTGACTTAACGACTGTCAAAGATCAACGTATGACAGTCGGGACCTACGGCTTAACAAGCTATCCGAGGCACGGGTCCGATATCTGGTAAATCTACATATATGTATAAAAATGAATTGCTGTTCGTTAGTCTCGCTAAAACTCGAGAACGGTTGGACCGATTTGGCTAATTTTGGTATTGAATTATTTATGGAAGTCCAGAGAAGGTTTAAAAGGTGAACAAATATGAAAATGTTCGGAATTAAATAAAACAAAAAACAATTTGTTTTAAGTTTATTTTATACAAAAGTTTAGGCTTTTATTTATCGACTGAGGCAATACGAAGTCTGCCGGGTCAGCTTTTTATATATTTTTCTTGCCACGGTATCGGTGTCCGATACTGATATCGTATCGAATAGTGTGATGACGCTTGTAGTCTATTTTAAAGATTGTTTGAAGTTCGAAGAAACTGTAATAACACTTGAAACTGGAAGAGGCGATTGGAGTATTTTGTTTGTTATCTCCTTTATTTTAGGTTACTATTTAAATAAAGAACTTCACGCAGATGACTGATACGAACGCAAACAAAGTCGTGGGCACTGCTATTAAACAATGTCAATGTTGTAGGGACAGAAAACAGATAGTTGATAATATTTCTATAGCTCGTATATCTAATCAAAAATTACCACTGATGTCATTTTCCAAAAATAAGTACGCGATTCCATCTACAATTTTAGTGCAAAGCTAAAAATTGTCGTAAGCCTGCCGTCATTAAAACTTCTGCTTGGTTCTGCCAGATAAACAACTTATTGGCATACAAAAGATAAATAAAGTAATCGTATACCTAAGCGGTCTCTTTTTGTTTCGAGTTACAGAACTCGACCATGATCTATCCAGGCCTTATTTAAGTATGCTTGAATCGACAGGCGGCAAGCGCGACTCACAAACGTGGTTCGACTCATGTAAGCTCACACCGTCTAAACACACTTTAATAATTTAAGATTTCAGAGTTACAACAGCCCAAAAAAGTCGATTAAAAAACCTCAACACAATTAACATTTTACAACCTGAGAGTAAACACGTGCCACGTTTTAGGATGCCTATTTAAAACAAGATCTCTTGTTAGAATCTAGATTTAAGTGTAAATGATAGTACTTAAATTAAGTGGAATTGTTTATGGTACGATTTTTTTTTATACCTAGATGGGTTTTGGTTTTATTGGCGCTTTTGTTTCGACTGAAATAACTTGAAATCTAACTTTTGGAATTAATGTAACAGCAATACAAACTTTTATCTTGCTTTTGATTGTATTTTATTTATATCGTATCTATTTTTCATTTAGTAGTAAGATTGATTGGCAATCACTCATCATGCACAATACGATAATTGATGGAACGCGAATAATTTGGTAAGTGACCGTTAGGGGTGACGTGGGAAGAAGCTATGCAAAAACATGTTTTCTAGCTTTTTCATTCAACAGTCATTGATTAAATATCGCAAACATCACTTTTGTATCCGCTGCAAACATATTATTATAGCACCGCAGATTCTACTTCTGACAAGCACCTAAAAAAGTACTGCTTGAAGCAGCTCGAGTGCTTTTCTTAAGACTTTTTCCAAAAAACAAGAGGTGGGAGGCGCACGTAATGCGCGAGAGCGGTCGACAGCTCGGGCAGTCTGTGCGCGGTGATCACTGACTGTCCTGCTCGAGAAGAACGTGTATATGCGTCCTTACTTAAAAATCTCAGCTTTATAAAATTAAGAATGCAGCGTTGAATTTTGTCTAAGTACCAGGCACGCATAAAAATCAAAAAGGTCACATTTTATTGTCAAACTCAGCACTCTGGGGTAACGTGATTGACGTAATACAGACACATGCAGAAGGAAAACTCCTGAAGCATGTAACTATAGAAACACCTGTCTTAGTTATTTTAAGGGACGGCTGGATTTAGTTATCTACATCATTTATAGACTAAACGGGAAGGACGTAAGACAAGTTCTTGTTTTTGATTAAATATAATAATGTAGGTATAACTATCAATTAAAAAAAATTGAAACGCCAATTTATTAGGACTGCTGATAACTTATGTAATTATAGCTAAGAACCATCTCCATTTCAAACAAAAACAAACCGCATCATAGTATGCACATTCGTTAAAGAGCTACGATGCCATAGATCGACACAAAGATACATAAAACGGACAAACTTGTAACATCCCACTTCTTCATTGGAAGAAGCTAGTGTGCACTTTATTTATATTATTTTTATATTACATTAAAGTAGTACTTCTGCAATATATCTTCAATGCACACTTAAGGCTGTAAACACAGCATTTGTTTTAAGCCCCTGTTAATGCGAGCGTCGTAAAGTTTTGTGTGAACACACCCTTACATATTTGATGACGTTTTTTCGGAACAGGACGTTTTCCACGTTGTGATTCTGAAGTGGCGTTTTACTCTGATTTGACTATGAATTTCAAATGACGGTTTTTCAGAAATCCAGTAAGATTTTTTTGAACGTAAACTGAATGAATGAAGTATTTTGACTGGGTATGAAAAGAAAAACTCAATTTATACCGTGAAGTTGGATAAAAATTAAGCCGTATTTTTACTTTTATATAGTATTTAAAAGCTTTAAATCATTGCACCTTAGTTAATATATGGTGACGTACAAAAAATCCGTGACTATAATATTTTTAAAGCCGGCAAAAAAAAATGGGTTTAGATTCAATTAATTTTATAACACAACATACAAAAAGAATTAGTTACTGTTAATTTAACTTAATTATATCAGTTTTTTTTTTAAGTTTACAACAATTAGCTTGATCAAAAGGGTTCGTAAACATTAAACACCAACCCTTGTCACTAACACGACTTTCCCAGATTAACCTGATTAACCCTGTTTGGAAAATCAACGAAACCTCTATTCATTTACGTTTAAACATTGATAATAATATAATTAAAACTTTTGCTTTGTATAAACATTATTTTTAGGGTTCCGTGCACGATGTCAACAGGACACTATGACTATGCCTCCGGTGTCTGTCCATCAGTCCTTTCGTCTGTCTATTTATCTTATGTGTTGTATCTCATGAACATTAATAGATAGACTTTTAACGATTTGAAATTTTTAACAACAATATTTCAAGAAAAATAACTTTCTTTTTAAAATAATACAGAATCACAAACTGACGGATATACGACAGCTGTCATACATAGATCTTTGGCAGTCGTTAGGTCAATTCTGACAACCAGTCTTACTATGGATTACTGTGTTACCCAGTAAAATGGCTTGTGGAGGTCAGATAGGCAGTCGCTCCATGTAAAATACGGTATTCAGCTGAATCCGGTAAGACTGGTACCCGACTCCAACATAGTTAGGAAATGGCTCGGGGGATGGAAACTTACGGATACACACACCAGGCTTCTAATAATTAGGTACAGTAGATACCTTTTAAACGTCATTACACCTATTTTTTTTTACATTTAGCAATTATGTAAATGAAATGGATTTGAAATAAAATTTATTTTGCAAATTGGACTATACAATCACTTTTACACATCTTTTTAAGCTAGATGAAGTCGCCATTTCCTAACTGTGATCTGGGGTGATAGTTTCCTATGAAGTCCAGCCAATTCTATAGCATTGACTAGAACGCTTACTGCTAGCCAGAATTATCCAAACTCTCTTCATAATATTTTACCCTCGTTCCAAAAAAGTCAAATATTTAAACATCAAGATGTCTGCCAAAATGTAATATAATAAGAAAAATTAGTGAAGTGTAATTACTTGCCATTTACCTGTATTACGGAAGGGATGAAAATATTTTCATAAATGCACGGCCGGCAGAGGCTCGCCCGCTTAATGTTGTTGCCGCAACGTCCAAGTTAAAACAAGTTTAGCTTACGCCACGGGAGAAGGGAAAATACTACAGAATATTGGTGGATCATTTTTTAATGTTTAAATACAACGAGATGTGAAGTGTGGTTGTATGTAACTAAAAGTAAGGTTATACAAATGTAAAATTATAAACCAAAAAAATGAATAAAACAATTGAAATATTTTAAGTTCCAAAATACAATAGTCAGCATAGAGGTAAAAAACATAGATATTATGTACAGCGACAAAAAGTAGGTTTAATTAAACAAATCATTATTAAAAGTTTATTTGTCTTGGATCTGTTTGTGTAGTTTCATTTGTGATTAATCGACTTTTCAAATATTCACTCCGTTAGGTCGAGAAGCCGACTCCAAAATAGCTTAGTAAATGCTAGACAGAAGAAGAATCGATTTTCCAAATATAACTGCAACGATCCCAAATCTTTTAGCAACATGAAAACTCTTTCATAAACAATTCGTGTTTAATGAATCAAAGTGAACTCTTCGATTAAGAGTGATTGACATCCCATCAGTCTATTTGCGAAAACACTTCCACACTATTAATAAATTGATTTTCATTTGTTATTAACTCTTAAATTTGGCCTTCATTCCAAACTTGAAACGGAATATAAAAATTGGCATATTATAAATTTTCGAAATAAATATAAAATAAATTCTTCGCATGTCGTGGCGTGAGCTAAATATGTCACATTTTTTAATTGTCAGCTTTACCCAGTTATTTTTTTCATTACCTCTTGGCGGCAACCGTATTTTTACAAGGTTTTTTATTATATTAACTGAGCCTCTAAAATCTTCGCGAAATTTATAAGGTTTTTCTTAATTTTCCAGACTGTGAAAGCGTAGCGAAGATAATGCTTTGTCTAATTGAGACTGGCTTTAATAAAAAACAATACTTTTTGGCTTCAATTCTCGCTCCTTTGTATGAGGACAATTAAAAATAAATGGGTGCTTGGCCAGTAATTAAATATTGTTAGAACTCGAAAATATATTTTCATGGAGCATCGAAACAAGCGTTAATTTTTAGTACTTCTTAATTTTATTTAAATAAAGGGACGTACAATAATTAAATTACTTTGCAATGACGCACAATACACAATACGTAAAATGTATTGCCTGAGAATTGAATTAAAAATTCGAATATCGAAAAACACACCAGGGTCCAACAAATTCTCTTTTTGACGCACAACGCGTCAACAAACCTACGTGTTATCCAGTAACCAGCAACTGCTTGTAGGCTGTGGTTCCACTGAGGCAAAGCGGAGCAGAGCCGAGGCGAGCAGTGCCGCGATTCACCAATAACATTGAAGCGGAGTGTTAGAGATGTGGATTTTAAGTAGAAGGCGCTACATTCCAACGGGGTGTCTAGTTTTAAGTTATCTTTAAGTCTTAGGATTAGATTATTTTTACTTTTGTTAATTTATTATTTAATTTATTGTGGTACCTTACGAGGCTGTCTTGGCGCACCAGCGCAAAAAGCCTCATCATATAAATGATTTAAAAAAAAAAAAGCCATGTGATTGGTGAATCGCGGCACAGCTCATCGCTGCCTCAGTGGAACCGCAGCCTAAGTCTCGGAACATTCCACGAAAAGGCACTTCTCATGGCATGTCACGCACGCTTGAGAGGCATGTTAAGGCGAGTCCTCAGAAATTGTTGGCAACTTTAGTCACGAATGTGGTGTTTTCAACATTAAAGTAAGCAACTTTTGTTCAGTGGAGAGTCGACTTTGCAACATGTTGCTCGCTCGGATCATGGAAAGTCCGGAGCGCGTGAGGGAAATGTACTACAACATGTTGCTCTATTTATAAAAATAAACAAAAAATACCCTTTATAATATTTTTGTATTTAAAATAATATCGTTTTAGCAAAAATAACAAATTACAAAAATAAACCCGATTTTAACATCAAAGTTTTCCATTAACATGAGAAAAATTGAAAAAAAAAATGGTCTTCTCGACCATTAATAAATCTAATTGCTCAAATAATTCCATTTCTAATAAACTAAAACGTTTGGAATTATTGTCACGCAATCAATTTCGCAGAAAATATAGAAACTGTTTACAAACCGAGTGAACGTGACGAAAATAAATGACTCGGAAGACATTTAAAAGCTAACCTTGAAATGAAGAAAATGGAAAATGGTCTGAAAGTAATTGTTTTCATATTAACATCAATAATCTTATAACGAGGGACTTAATTAATAATTTAATTAATTAATTAAATAGTAAGAGTTTATTAATGCTAAAGCAGTTTCAAAGCGTTAAATTCTTCACAAGTTGCAGTACTCAGAATTTTTGCGATTAAAATATTTGCTGGTTTCGCTGGTCAGCCATGAGGTCAATGCAAGGTTCAATTTCCACCAATCACGAGCCAGAAGCGTGTAGCTCATTGGTCGAAATTGTCAGAAATTTGCGCAGTTCAGCGGTATGTTTAGGTCCCATGTAATAGGGGGCGAGCCTATTGCCACTAACAGGGCACAAATCCAAACTCCGACCTGCTACTAAGAATTTTATAGAAAAACCCAAAAACACCTTGGTCGACTTGGGAATCGAACCCAAGACCTCTAGCATAGCAGTCGCGCTTAGAGCCACTAGGCCAACGAGGCAGTTGTTTGAATTTCTATTAAAATTTATCCAATCTCATTTCGGGTGTTTTTCATCGCTTATTTAATGAAAACTTCTGAGTTTAGATTTTGTCACCACTGTATATAATGTTACCCCTTTCAATACTAACACAATTTTAAACCACAATTTGCTTAAAACTTATGTACCTACATATTTATAACCAAACGTGTCTTAAAACGGCCATACAATTTGTTTTAGTACTGCCTCGAATTCTACCTCGTTAAATAAAATAGCGTGAAGTACTAAAGAAACCTGTTCTACATATGTTTATTATATTATATAATAATAATAATATTCCGGGACAACTCACACACGGTTATCTGATCCCAAGCTAAGCAGAGCTTGTGCTATGGTAACCAGACAACTGATAAACATACTTATATTTTTCTAAATACATACATATTATCAGAGATAAATTACACACAGACACAGAACAAATGATCGTGCTCATCACACAAAGATTTGTCCTGGGTGGGAATCGAACCCACGACCTCCGGTATAGCAGTCAGGGTCACTAATCACTAGACCAACAGGCCCGTCTATGTATTAATTATTATGTATGTGAAGTTTTCATGATACTAACATAGCTAAAGTTTTTTATGTTTCGAACTTCGTTTACGTTTTCTTTTTCCCGCGGCTCAGTTCGCGTGGGATGTAGGTAAAAAAGTACCTTTTTTCTTTTTTGTAGTTCAACTTAACTACAAAAAAAAATGTATCAAATCGACTACTTGGTATAGTCGTCAAAGCGCGACATGTATGGTATGGTTAGGTAATGTATTTTTCCACAGTAGGGCAAAGTAATCACTTCATTTATTAATGCTTTCTTAAATATACGTGTGTAAGAAATTAAAATAAAACTGTTTTACCGATTCTATCGCGGTTATTTTATTTTAGGTCCTGACGACGAATTATGGTTTTAGTCCTGACGTTTTAACGATTTTGCGGGTGTGCAACACTTCGTCTTTTTGTATGTATTACGTAAAAATAAACATTAAAATAAATTTTATGACAAAACAAGTTTTAAATAATATGAATTATATTATTATAATCTGTGGAATCGTTTTCTTGAAAATAGGTAGCAAAATATATACATTTTCCTACATTTTTAATACTAAGGGATGTTGATTTCATAAATCAACAAGAACTAGAACATCTGAATTGTTGGACAATTAACTTACATGAAAGTTCATTAATCTCTTTCAAACTGTCATTAGTTTTATATTCGTCGTTCCTTTGTTTTGGCACACGCTATGCTAACATTATTCTAGATTTGTTATTTTATAGTAGTCTCAAAAAGATAGTTTTGAAAAATCGACCAAAAGATGACAAACTGCCGGCAGTGATAAAAAAAAACATATTATTACAGATACATAGACTTTTCCCTAATTATGTTGGGGTCGGCTGCCAGTCTTACCGGATTCAGCTTAATACTGTATTTTACATGGGGCGTCTGCTTATCTGACCTCCACAATTTACTGAGTAACACAGTATGTCAGTATGACATAGTAAGACTGGTTGTTAGAATATTTTTTTTATAAGAAGATAAGACACATAATTTTAATAATAATCATGGTAATAAAAACTAAAATTATTGTAATAATGTAATTGCAATACAGGTACCTAACATAATTGCTTATCATCACGTTAGATGACTTCATTGCATTAGGAATAGTTTAAATATTTCTATTGTTAGTATATTGATAACATTGTAAAATAATTTGTTACACAATTTGATGATTGTTTCATGAATCGTTTCTACCTTCTAGATTGATACAATTACAATGGGTCGTAGAAGTCAGATAGGAGCTTGCCTATGTTAAATATAATATTCAGCTGCATCAGGGTACAACTGGAAAAAGACTTCTGAAGAAGAAAAGACATAGTTTAGGAAAAGTCTACATTCTACCTTATTCAAAACTACTTACCTATGTTATACAAAGTCAAATTTAATTTACTGTTTAAGTTCATAAAACTTCGACAGTACATTAAATTTGACTTAAAAATAACCATTTTAATTTATCAGCCTTCAGAGTAACATCCACTACTTGAGACTTAGCTCACAATAACGAGTACCTAACAATCTAAATTGTATTACAGTTTTCACAATGTATAAAAATAAACATTTTTATTGTTATACAGAACAAGATCATAAAATTGTTTATCTTCCAGACCCTTTTATGGTTTATGAAATAAAACACGTATCGAAAGCAGACCGTTTCAATATTTTTTTATTACTGTAAATAGGAATTTACAACATTGTATTCTGCTTAAGTTATGCTAGATTACTAACTGACATATACTATATAATCCAGCCTATAAACGTCCCACTACTGGGCACAGGCCTCTTCCCATATAGCGAAGGCGACTGATCTCCACGCTTGCTCTCTGCGGATTGGCGATTTCAGATCCCAATTTTGGAATCCAGGTTTCCTCACGATGTTTTCCTTCACCGTTTGTCAGAAGTGTCTTAGAATAATTAAGAAATTACATATAACTTTGAAAAAGCCACATTGGTACTTGCCTGGGTTCGAACCTGCAACCTTGTGCGTACAAATCCGTTCATTGAACCGCTAGGCCACCACGACATTTACTGACATATACTATTAAGGAATAAAAGTTCCGTACAATATTATTATACTCTGAGTTCAATTATTATTTAAATGAACTCACACACAAAATTCTGCTTTTGTTGCTGAATAAAAAAACATAATACAAATTTTGTGTAATCGGAATAATTGAAAAACAAAGCTAAGAATTGACTTTTGAGAATATATTTTTGTTTGTGAAGTATAATTTGATCGACGCTAAAGAAAATAAAAAGACAGAAACGCTATAAAAAATTAAACAAAGACAAGAGTTCAATAAAAGCTTTAAGGTAGCTGTAAAAAGCGTCCATAAAATGTTTAACAACTTAAAACTCCGTCAGCACATGCAAAAGTAATTCAAGCGGAAACTTGAGAAATCACTTCATCCGCCATTTTCCCTAATGCTTTTACGCCTCCCCATTGTAGAACATCCGTTACTATCGAAGCTAAATCGACCAATTTAACCAATCACCTTTCTCTTTCAGATGCAGCTAAAAGAAAGAGTAAAATGATAGTTCAGTCGGAAACGGACTCATGAAAAAAGGAAAATGGGTCGAAAAATATTCCTTTCGGCACTCACGTTGATCGTGATGTGCAAACCAAGTTTTTGCGATACATTTGACAACACATCAATAACAAAATTAGATAGCACAACAAATTTCAACAAACCAAAAAGAATTAATGAATCAGATTTATTTGAAATCGACGAATATACTCATTTAAATACAACACTCAAAGACAGCAATAATGATACAGAATTTGGGAAATATTATGACAATTATACTATAGAAAAGTGTGTTGGTGATCAGGAATATTGTAACATGTCCTTAGAAGAATACATGGACATGTTAAATGAGTACATATTTCCTCAGCCGTACGAATGGGTGTTAATAGCTACACATGCGATCGTCTTCGTGATTGGCTTAATAGGGAATGCGTTAGTATGTACAGCGGTGTATAGGAACCATTCGATGAGGACAGTGACGAACTATTTCATCGTGAACCTGGCTGTGGCAGATTTTATGGTGATCCTCATTTGTTTGCCGCCGACTGTGCTGTGGGATGTCACTGAGACGTGGTTCTTTGGGACCGCGATGTGCAGGATCGTGCTGTATTTTCAGGTGAGTTTATTTTTTTACTTATATTTCTAGTTGTGTAATAGTGTTAAATTAAAATAACGGATTAAATAATTCGGTGGACTGACGTATGGTGATCATTGTAAGTGATTAATATGTGATATGTAGGGTACCTTTACTGTGTCCCCAAAACACGTGAAAAGGTCTGATTTCACGTCAAAAACTTTTAAATAGAGTCACAATTCGCAGTACCTAGTAAAGTAACTATTATAGAAGAAAGACACAAAATTCCGAAAAATTAGATAAACTTGTTCCTACACGAGAGGATACTATTCACAAAAGCCACCAAATTTTACAGTTTCTAACATAAAATAAAGGCTTCATACACAAAGGTAGCCATTAAAACTCTTCTGAAAACTAGATACAATTTTCAGGAAAACCTGTAAGCATTTTCAAAAACACGATATTTTCTGAAAACGTTGAGTTATGGGCAAATAATTGTAGCAATAACGGAATAACAGCGGATGTGATATGCTATAAATACGGCATCGATACGGAATCGATAGGAAGGAAATATATCACCGGATATCGGCAGGTGAATGCACTGAGGTATTCTTATTTTTCTAATAATTGAGGATGTTAGAGATATTTCTGGTATCGCTAATTAGAGAATTGTTGACTTGTATTTATTGTTCAGGTATCGTTAATTAGATAGTTGTTAGGAAATGGTTGACTTTATTTTTTGTTTTTGCGATGGTTTTATTATACCTACTTTTGATTAGTTGTCAGATCACTATTAATAATAAATTAAATAATATACAGTTGTTAAGAAAGCCTGTCCGATCCGAAAGGGTGATATAGGCTTCACAATCACAAGCCCAAATAAAATAGTAAATTTGGAATATTCATGATAGAAACAATCCCACCAAAAACATTCAATGTAAAAAAAGCCAAGTCTCTCTATGCAATTCTTCCATCGTAAAAAGTTTTGAGATCGCATAGGAGCCAAGTCCTGTTCAACTTAATTTGTAATAATAAATCAATATTTTGTGACTATATCAAAAGTTTTGTTTACATTACAATAACAGTGACTTGGCCATGAGCACAAGTTAAAGGTCGGTTGCTCCTTGTAATTACGTGCAAATACCGTTGAATTTATATATTATATATATTATGGACATGATTTTGTAACTGATTGGAATTTGAGATCACTATGGACTAAACATGCGCCATAGTGCATGTGCAGTTCACTGATCTTGGATGATACCGACTGTCGGTTAAGGTGTCCTGATATTATTTATTATTTACTTGCAACTCCTCCAAATATGCTGCTTTATATTTGTATCTTATTGTGCTCATGGCCAAGTCACTATTATTGTAATGTAAACAAAACTATTGATATAGTCACAAAATATTGATTTATTATTACAAATTAAGTTGAACAGGACTTGGCTCCTATGCGATCTCAAAACTTTTTACGATGGAAGAATTGCATAGAGAGACTTGGCTTTTTTTACATTGAATGTTTTTGGTGGGATCTCATTTATTTTTTGCAGGTCTCTTTCTTTTCTTTTTATAAATAAACAAAGAACAAAGTTAACAATGCAGTCAAAATTCATATACCATGTTCTTGTAAAACCGCAAATATAAATTTGTTTCATATTATTTACTAAGGTATATAATTTATTACCGTTTTTATAATTTTCCCTTTACATGTAGCTAAAAACCTATCTTGGTGCCAAATTTGAAGGTTCTAAGTTTGCTAGAAGTACCTTAGATTTTTGATGATCGGTCAGTGAGTGAGTCAGTGAGTGACAAAATGGTGTAACTTTGATCGCTCATAACTCGTAAACTATTGGTTCAAATATCATGTAATTTTGAGGCTGAGCTTGTTTTAATACTTACTCTAGGTCATCGAAAACCTAAACCCCTAGCTTTGTCCGTATCGATGATACAGGGGGGGTGAAATAGCCGCGAAACGCTTCGAGAAAAGAATGGTACGGCCGTGCCCGTTTTGCTCGAGACTTGGCTGGGGCACTGCCGTGCCCCCAGATAATAATAATGAATTTTGAAATAACCATTTTTGCGCGAAAGTCCCTAATTTGAAGATTAAAACAAAAATTATATCACTACATTCGTCGGGATTTTTGTGGGCCTTTTTGTTTGATATTTTTTTATGTTATATTTTTTTTTTCTATATGTATGTAATCTGATATCGATACCTAACAACACCTTAACGGTTTGGACAGGGTTTTCTTAACATCCTGTATATATTTTAACTTCAACCGTTTTCAGGTCGTTAAACTATAACAGAAGATACGTATTTTAAAGTTGAATTTCCGACTAGCACTGAAACTTGTACTGGTTACCCAGTAAATAGGTTGTGAAGGTCAGATAGTCAGCCGCTTCAAGGTCCAAAATCCGAGAAGCTGACAAAGTCACAGCCAGACATATTTAACTTATAAAATCCTCTTTTTGCGTCGGGGTTTAAAAATATTATCTCACAAGAATCAAAATAATGTAAGAGACTATTGGTGTCACGTATTACATTAGATTTGAATATGAAACACGTGCTCAAATAAATTTTAATCATCATTTTAAGTGACCAATTATAAGACCCTACAATCTAAAGTAACTCTTACGCTGCCCGATAATCGGCCCGATTTTTTCGCCGATTCTTAGTACCGAATTCTGACCTACTTTTTGTAAGACGTGAGCGTTGCACTATACTATCAGTCTGTTTATTTTTCTCCTACAAAAAATCGGTCAACGATTATCGGACGTGGGCGGGCAGCCTTAACGAACCGACACTAAAATTAGAGCCAAGTATCGGTTGCTATGGTAACGTAATACACACTTTAATCACCATACACAAGGGAATTATAGGGTCTTTATAATAAATCTGAAAACGAGATGATCTGTAAAGTGAAGCAATTTTCGTATAAGGTAGCTTAGGATTATTAAGAAAGGTTAAGTATTTTTCGATATTTTGTCTGTTCGGTTGTAGAGCTAACGCGCGAGCTAAGTTTTATTCATTAAGCACTTAGAAATCTAGTTAGGGTGGGCAAATCAGGGTACTCTCTGCATTGTATTTTCTACTGTCATTCATCTGTCTAGTCTTTTCCCATCTATGTTGGAGTCGGCTTCCATTCTTAGGGTGCGTCCACATCTGACGAACGAGCATAACACGAGCAGTTTGCAGCCTGCCGCGAACGGCGCGCGCACGTCTGGCGGACGGCGTTATTGACAGAAGTGCGTTCGCGCCATGGTCGCGAGCGGCTCGTGTAATGCTCGTTCGTCAGATGTGGACGCACCCTTACTGAATTCAGCTGAATACCGGATACCGGTACCGGCTGAATACCGGCTGAATACCGGTTGTGGAGGTCAGATAGGCAGTTGTTGTTTAAAATATTACAGAACAACTGCCTATCTGACCTCCACAACCCATTTTACTGGGTAATAAAAAAAAATGTGCATTTTAAAGTAAATCTCATCTCTGTAGTAAATCGATGAACCGATATCTATTTTCAACATTAAAAAAACAAACGCCAGATAAATGGCGCGGTATCGAATACAATTTACAATTTATCTTCTGCATGGATGGATGAAAACGATTAGTTTTCGTCCGTGCTTGATAAAAAATACTTTATTGTAGTGAAGGATTTTTTTAAGGGTTGTGTTTTAAATGGTGTAACTGTTTAGAATGTTTTATGTTTAAAAAAAAAAAGATTTGGAAACTACAAAATTACAATAGGGAAGATGATTAGGTATGAAAACTCAAATTTTATTTAGTCCGCCATTTAGATAATTAAAATATAATAAACACTTTCTTTTTCCTTCTTCAAATCAATAAAAAAAATACGTCAATAAACAGCTTTAAAGCTCAGGAGTGGGAGCTTGTGACGTCACGGGTAGGTAAAAGTTTTGCTTACACGTGACGTCACGCAAGAATTGTACTCGCTGTATCTTCATAATTCTTTGTTTACGGGACAAAAAAAATACGTGTCTAATATTGTTTTATTATCTACAAGATGGACATAAAATTAAAATTAGTCATCATCCCTATTTGAAAGATGTTAAATTCGCACTCTCCTGCCTTTTTTTTATTTACTGTAGAAATACAAAAACTACTTCGTTTTTTTTTCTATATTTCTTTGCATTAAATTATTCTGAGACTCATTAATTTTAAAACAAAAGAAAATTTCTCAGTGTGAAGGCGTTATTCCGTTCGAAATAAAAATTATAAAAGTTTATCTTTTGTAATTATTATGAAAGAAAAAATATAATAATCTTTTTTAAAAGTTTAGATTAACATTCGTTTATAATTTATTTTTCTATTGTTTTCCAAAATTTGAGTGAAACTTTATTAATTATGTTTTAAAAGCAAATTAACTAGAAGTTCTGATATTTCGTAGACCTGTCTTGATAACAAAAATCTAGCACAACTTCGTTTCTTGAAATAAAAGTCACGCAGAATAATCAAATAAAATTAGGTCCAACTTGTTAACATGTCAAAATATAACATGTAAATTAATGTTGTTTTGTTTCTGTGTTGTAAATTAAAATTATTTTAGGTAGTATAGTATAGTAGGTAAATTGGTGTTATTATGTTATCTCTTATACAAACATCAACTTTTTTTAAATAAATATAAATAATAAATAAATAAATGCGGACAACATCACATACATTGCTTTGAACCCAAAGTAAGTAGCTAAAGCACTTGTGTTATGGAATTCAGAAACAACGAAGGTACCAAAAACACCCAGACCCGAGGCAATGTAGAATGATGATTTCTACATTGACCCGACCGGGGATCGAACCCGGGACCTCAGAGCTAGCGACACCTTGAAACCGGTGCGTACGCCACTCGACCACGGAGGTCGTCAAAATATATAAATAAAGTTTACTTTACATTGTTAAAAATGTTATAAAAATCTGAATGTATAGCGCAAACTGATCGTCATTACAAAGTATTTTTCTAAAACTTAAGTTTGGCTACATGTTTAGCATATAAATCTCGAACGCAGTTTATCAATATGGGATTCAACGACTTTTACTAACAACAAAAATATAAACATAGTTTTACTAGTACTGCGTTTGACACCAAATACTTACACATAAACATACCATCACGCCTGTATCCCCGAAGGGTTAGGCAGAGGTGTACCAATGTACACCCACAGTTCGCCGGTATGTTTAGGTCCCATGTAATAGGGGGCGAGCCTATTGCCACTAACCGGGCACAAATCCAACCTCCGACCTGCTACTGAGAATTTCATAGAAAAACCCAATAACACCTTGGTCGACTTGGGAATCGAACCCAAGACCTCTAGCGTAGCAGTCGCGCTGAGCACCGCTAGGCCAACGAGGCAGTTGTAAATACTTACAGAATAAATAAATTATTAAGTTGCTATTCAGCCCTCTTCCTTTCTCCTATTTTTTGCGTGCTCGACTCCATATTGTATGTTTAACTTGTTTTCACCATATCTATAACACATGGAATAAAAATGCAATAAAAAATTGAGTATTGAGAATAGCAAATCTGTTTTAATGTGTTTCAATTTCTCTGCTTACTCCTCCAAATGGCAAGCCAACGCACTAACATCATATTATGACGTCACATAAACAACATGGCAACCGGTATCATTGTCATTTAACAATTATTATGCAGAAGACACGGTCGGCTGTGCATTGACAAAGACTGGAGAATAATCTATGTTTACTATACGTTTGTTATAAGCTTTTAATTAACTTGTATGTGCTTGTAATTATGGACTTATGGTCAGATAATTTAAAACTGCTACTCAATTTAGTAAAGGTTGACCAATTGGATATATTTGGTCAAGAATGGAATGTAAAATTGGTATATTATTAAACTCAAAAAAAAAAATAATAATTAAAAAAAATAAAAAACACGCCTGCCATGTCAAAAAAAAAATTAAAAACAAGTCAAATATTTGCAGTCGGGGTTCCTGTAATGAATTGTTCCAAGTAACCGACCCCGACTGCAAATATTTGACTTGTTTTTAATATTTTTTTGACATGGCAGGCGTGTTTTTTAATTTTTTTAATTATTAATTTTTTATTTAATACCTTTTAGTGAACAACAAAAAAACATGACACAACACAAAAAAAAATATCGTTCGGAACCCTTTGCAGGCGATTTCGACTCACACTTGACCATTTTTTTATGTCTACATAGCCTATGTCACTCGGGATAACTCAAAGCTTCTAACGATACCATAAGTTACATTGAAATCGGTCAAGCCTTTTAGAAGTTATGGTGGAATAAAGAAACTCACAAACATACATACATACATACATACATACATACATACATACATACATACATACATACATACATGAACCCTGAAAACATAACACTCCTTTTTGGGCAGTCGTGTAAAAATGAAAAGTCTCGTGACATAAAATAAATATTTTATTGTTGCAAACAAGATTTATATCCATAAGCTATTGAGTTTGAATATTTTTGAGTAACGTTGCAAGAAGAGGTAAATTCATTTACTTTGTTATTAAGTATTTATTTGTTCCTCACAATTTCAAACACAATGAAAGATGAATGGATTAATACACATACTTTTTAATCTAACCAAGCATTGTTATCCAAACTAAACGAGTACGCAACTTCAGCTTTATAGGAAACCGGGAAATGGGTTAAATTGAATATCCACGACTTTTTGGCGTAGTCAGGTTACAGGTGAAAATAATAAAAGCGATTTAATAAATCAACTAAAATGATCACTGAGGGTAAAGTTTCTTTAAACACGTGCCAAATGCTTGTATTTAAATAAACCAGCCGATAAACGATTCACCGCTGGGCACAGGCCTCTTCCCATGTAAAGAAGGAACGAGCATTGATCCCCGTGCTTGCTCATTGCCGAACTCCAATTTTTAGAATCCGGGTTTTTCCACAATATGTTCCTTCACCGTTTGTCAGTAGTGCCTTAGAATAATTTAGAAAATATATATACAGTATTTGAAAATGCTGCATTGGTACTTGCCCCGTTTCGAACCTGCAACCTTGTGAATACAAATCCGTTCACCCACGACTTTCCAAAACACATAAATATTCTATATCACGTCTTTCAAAATAAATGAACCAACAATTAATTCAAAATGTTTAGTACATTTCCACAAGCATCGGTACCTATTACCGCTAGTATTATAACTACACGTGCAGAATGGAGCACTTAAAGTGCCATCGCGTGAGCAAGATGCAACCCATTAGTGTGTGTGCATGTTTACACTAACATGTTATATTACGATCTTTGAAATTGACATAATATAGAAAACAGCTGTGCATTTGTGTATGACAACATTATTGGTATCAATAAACTAATAGTAAATGATCATAGTGTAATGTACAAACTTTATTTTAATGAGCAATGAATGCATGTATACAGAGTGGATATGACGGAGGGGCATTAAATTACACTACGTATACTATACTTTATAATTATTAATTCGATACGGTATAAAAATAAAAAGCGCCAAGAATTAAAAAAAAAAATTCATACAAACTAAATAGCTTACAAATTAGAATAAAACGCAACCACCCTGTGTAAATAAATTTGACTGACTTACTTACTTACTTGTGACATGCGTCAATGCTTAGACATAATCAGCTGTTGAAAGATACATAGCGTTGAAGCGGAGCAAAATATTGAAAAATCATTTGTGACTAAACTACTGCTCCTATTTAATTGATTTTTGGTACAGAGCTTGAAAATGGTATCTAGTTTAGGCAGTTTAAAGAAAAGCCCCTCTGTCGTATCCACTTTGTATATTTGTTCAGGACAAATCTTGCTATTTAAATTAAAACCACTTCTTGATATCCAATTGATATGAAATTTTGCATCTATGTATATAAAAATGAATACCTATTTCCCTTGGTCACGGCATCACGCGTGAACGGCTGGACCGATTTCGCTAATTATTATTTTTTGTGTTTGTTATTGTCAGGAGAAGGTTCTTATCAAAGAAAAAATAAGGGAAATTGCGCGGAAAATTAGAAAATTTAGAAATAATTAACCACCATATAACATTATTTCTAATCCAACCTAAACTTTTTTAATGTAACCTGACGTTTGACATAGAATTGTCAGAATTCAATATTCATAGTTAAGACAGGACAACGTCTGTCGGGTCAGCTAGTATTTATGTAAATTAAGTGACAGTAAAATATTTTGGTAATTTCCAGCTAGTCTAATTTCAATTCCACGCTTGGTCCTCTTCTTTTTTGTATAATAAAACCATAATATAAGGAAAACGATATAGATATTGGCCCCCATATAGTTATTGGCTATTTCAACTGTCTTATTAAGTTTTTTAATTTTATGTTAATGTCATTACTAAACTTATTAGTAAAACTGGGTGACATACCTAATAACAGAATTTATATAAAACCGCATGGTAATTTTTTTGTTTATTTGTATGTTACATTTATTTATGACGGGCCTGTTGGTCTAGTGGTTAGTGACCCTGACTGCTATACTGGAGGTCGTGGGTTCGATTCCCACCCAAGACAAATCTTTGTGTGTTGAGCACGATCACTTGTTCTGTGTCTGGGTGTATTTTTTCTATATGTATGTATTTAGAAATATATAAGTATGTTTATCAATTGTCTGGTTACCATAACACCAGCTCTGTTTAGCTTGGGATCAGATAACCGTGTGTGAGTTGTCCCGGAATATTATTATGTTTAGTGGATATTTTCTTTCTTGAGGTCGTGGCCAATAACTATACGATTCCCCTACTTAAAGATAAAACTAAGTCCGCACACAAGCTTAAACTCGCTTCCAATTCTCCTTCAGTAATCCTTCCATCAAAACGGCTAAAAGAGTGTGTGAGTTTATTCCTTTATTACTTATTTCCTGGTTATAACCTGTTTCTGTGGCAATTCGTCGGCAAACATCGTGAACGAAGAAATTAATGGTCCATATCGCCGACGCTGAACAAGCGTGGATTAATGTTCGTTTCTTCGTATAAGATATACAGTACTGCAGTGGATTAGATTGTTTCTGGTCTGGAACTATTTAAAAAATTGGTATAAAACTATAGGGTGGAATTTTTTGATGCCACCTGGAGCTTGATAGAATACGGCGTATGCTTTAAACTATACGTAGATAAAGGAAACATAGTAATTTAACGGGCCTGTTGGTCTAGTGGTTAGTGACCCTGACTGCTATACCGGAGGTCGTGGGTTCGATTCCCACCCAGGACAAATGTTTGTGTGACGAGCACGATCATTTGTTCTGGTTGTCTGGGTGTAATTTATTCATAATATGTGTGTATTTAGAAATATATAAGTATGTTTATCAGTTGTCTGGTTACCATAACACAAGCTCTGCTTAGCTTAGGATCAGATAACCGTGTGTGAGTTGTCCCGGAATATTATTATTATATTATAGGTCCCGATAGGCGTCGGTCTTGGTTAGCCTCGGTCTTGGTTTGTGTCTGTCTCGGTACGCGATAAGCACGCGAATCGATAAGCCTCAGTAAATAATTTTGAAAATTTCTATTTATCATGTTTTTATCGTCCCCTTAATAAAAGAAAACACTATACTGACTAGTTATAGATAGACCTGCACATTTCTTCAAAATCTATCTAAACACATCTATATCCAAACTTCAAAAAATAATAGGCGTGAACATACAAAAGTCGGGCGTCAACACAACTCGCCCTAGCCCTCGAGAAAGCTCGTTAAGCTTTTGAATCCTGGAGCCATACAAACGTCTCTTACATCCGTTGACAATGATACTGGTAAAATAAAAAATCCAGGGATTTACACCGTTTTCGAGGTATCCGTGTCAATAGGAAAACGTAGAAATGTTTTTGCTTCTGGAACTGGAATTTCTTAGGAATTTTGTTTTATTTGGCGACCGTGTTTGGACTGTTTACACTTAGAGAGGACAGGCTACGTTTTTATTTACTGTAGTTACGGACTTTCTATATCTATACTTATAATATATCTGTAGAAGTGAAAATTCTGTACATTGAAAATATAGAAAAAAAATAATGGCGGAGGGTGTTACTAGACCGACACCGAACACAAAAGTGTGAAACAAAAAAAAATTGTCTGTCTGTCTGTCTGTTTGTTCAGGTATCACGCAAAAACTACCGGTTCGATTACGATGAAACTTGGTATAATTATTCTTTATTATCCTGGGCACCACATTGGGTAGTTTTTATCCCGGAAAAGTATAAACAATAAAAAAAAAAAACTTAATTTTGCGGTTAAAAACTCATTGATAAGTTTCGTCATCCACGCGAACGAAGTCGCAGGCACAGCTAGTATTGAATAACAACTTAAGTATTAAATATTCTTATTTTTTATAACAACTTAATTATTAAATATTATTTATATTATGTTGTCGCCACTCAACGCCTTTAAGTAATAGTGACGGCAAAACACTTAAAACTGATTGATGTTTCAATGCTTGGCAGTTGTGTCCAAACAGTTTTGGTTTATGTCCAAACATTTTTGGTTTCTTTATGTTTTAAATTAAGTTCAAAAGGGTAAATACCAGCAAAAAAAAGTCCTCCTTTTTATTCGGTAACAATTTACCCAGACCAGGTGAAATGAGCAAAAAAAATTAATCGTAATAATTCGGATATATTATATTATTGTATTAACTGATATTCAGCTCAAATTTCGTAAACTGACTCCATACCAGATGTGAACCAGAAGTGGACCACCAGAAGTGGTGGATAGTCCACCACTTTTGGTTAGCTATACCCTTTCGATAACACCTTACATACAATTCATTAACATTACCCCTCTTGTTACAGTCGGTATCGGTGACGGTGTCGGTCCTGACACTGACGTTCATCTCGGTGGACCGCTGGTACGCCATCTGCTTCCCACTGAAGTTCAAGTCCACCACAGGACGAGCGAAGACCGCCATACTTATTATTTGGCTACTTTCTTTGCTGTTCAGTAAGTATATCTACAGAATGTTGTCTTTTAAACCTTGGAATAGGATTTTAAAAATTGTTGTTATGGTATTGCTGAAGAAAGCAGTTTTTAATTTTGTTAATGTGTCATGTTAATGTTGTGTACCATAAATTTTTTTTGTAGATAATATACATGCATATTTACAAAAAACATAATTTTGAAATATCCTAAAAATATAAAGTTTATAAAAATGACAAACTATTTAAAAAGCAATAATTTTAAACACATAGTTTTCAAACTCTCTGTCTCTATTATATTCGTTTCACTGCTAAAAATTACCTTATTCTATTACGAATGAAAAAAGGTTGAGATAGGAAAAAACCTACAAAATTAGAAATCGGGGTTTACATGTCATGAAAATTTCAGCATACATATGATAAGCCCAAATTCTAAAAATATCCTTATATGTCACATGTTCTTGAGCTTAATACACAGTTTGAAGGCAAAATGGTTTTATCTAAAGGTCATCTAAGTTTGTGGAGACTGAAATGTAATCCACTTACACAAATATCATAAAAATGCGAAAGTCTAGTTTATTTAGGGCTTCTAAAAGAATACTTTATTCCTACAGTAAGTTGGTTTTGAAGTGCTTTTAAAGTACTTATCAGAACTTTTTCGTGCCGATTTCTAACGAGCTAGCTTACTTAATAATTGATTGTTATTGTTTATAGCAGATATTGTAGCTAATTTAATGTATTTTAACCAACTTCGAAAGGAGGATGTTCGTATTTCGATTTTTTTTTGTTTGTTTGTTAACTATGGACTTATTGCAAAAAATCGTTATATTCGGAGGTGCATACACCATAGGTGGCCTCATATAATTTAATCAACATAGATATATTGATTTAAACTTTATGCTCACAAAGAAACAGAAAAATAAAAACTTTGGTATAAAATTATTTACATACAATAGCACCATTTATGTATTACCTACCTAGAGTAGATTCCCAAATGGTGGTCTCACCGCAATTTCTTTTATTTTATCTTTCCTCCATAAATATAAGAACAGGTATATTCAAAGGAAAATATATTATTTTTGTCGCCAGATGTACCAGAATTCGTGGTCCTCCAAGTCCAGAGGAAGATGGAGCTCCGATTCGACGCGCAGTATTTCATGCAATGCACGTCCACATGGTCGGACGAGAGCGACCTCAAGTGGCATATCATTAAAGCCCTGTTCCTATATACGTGAGTAAAGAAAGAAAATATCACTTATTGTCAAGCAATAAGTGATATAGATACAGCACAATACGTAAAACAAAAGGAATAATAACATAATCCTTGCTACTGCACTCCCACGTTGATGCTTATCCTTTTTCAAGCCATCTTAGGGTCGGTTCCCAGTCTAACCGGTTTCAAACAGAGAGGTTGAATGCTTTCTTGAAAGACTGACCATAATGGTTAATGATTTTAAAACAGAATCCTTAGGACTACTAAAATTTGACAAGCTTAATATTTTTTTCCGCATTGATATCCATCTTATAGTAGGGACCTATAGGTACGTACTCTTGAATAAATACTCTAAAGAAGCTATTTATTTTCCATGCCACCTTGTTTACTGCAATTCAAAAAGACTATTATTCCAGATTTCCTCTCCTCCTGATGATGATCGCGTACTGCCAGATCGTGAGGGTCCTGTGGAGGTCTGACAACATCCCTGGACACACAGAGTCACACACGCTGTGCACGACGCCGCAAAGACATAACAACTGCAAGAATTGTAAATAGCAATTATATTTATTACTTTAGTGCTTAAATGGGTAGGTGTGTTTTAGGTTCAGCTCAAAATGCTACCAAGTGCAGTCTATCTTATTTTCCTAAAGGTAGCAGCTCTAAAAACTTAGGTGTCAAATTCTTAGCGTCTTTCGAATTAGAATATTATCAATTCAGTAAAATTTAAGGCCCAAAAAACGTGAATCGAATGACATTTAATTTAGAAAAACCTTAGGTACATTTGAAGAAACATGGCATTCCATTGTTTATCAATCTATACTCGATAGTCACCAAATACAATTTTATTTGATGTTACTTGTTTATGATCCCACTGCTGGCCAAACGTCTCCTCGTATGACACTACACTTTTCCGTCTCGATTCAGAAATGTCGAATGCAATAACTGCGTATTAAATACTTCAACTACCAAATTTTTACATTACTTTCTTCTCCCCGTAGGGTTGGCAGCAAACCGGCGTACCACCCCATCGATCCACACGAACGCGTCCACTGAGGGCCAGCTGCGGTCCCGGCGGAAGGCTGCCAAGATGCTGGTGGCTGTGGTCGTCATGTTCGCAGTCTGCTACTTCCCTGTGCACTTGCTATCAGTGTTGAGGTGAGGATAACTTGAAACCAGCTCTTTTTACACGACTGCCCAAAAAGGAGTGTTATGTTTTCAGGGTTCATGTATGTATATATGTATGTATGTATGTATGTTTGTGAGTTTCTTTATTCCACCATAACTTCTAAAAGGCTTGACCAATTTCAATGTTTGTGGTATCATTAGAAGCTTTGAGTTATCCCGAGTGACATAGGCTATGTGGACATTAAAAAATGGTCAAGTGTGAGTCGAAATCGCCTGCAAAGGGTTCCGAATGATTTTTTTTTTGCTCAATATTGATCATTATATCACTAAAAGGTATGAAATAAAAAACTAATAATTAAAAAAATTAAAAAACACGCCTGCTATGACAAAAAAAGTGAACTAAATAATTAAAAACAAGTCAAATATTTGCAGTTGGGGGACGGTTACTTGGAACAATTTATTACCATATTCACTTCGTAGACTATGCAAAAACTAGAGTCAAGTCTGGTTGCCAGGTCGATGCTGCATACTTCGATCTTTCGACCTGGTAGATAATGACATTCTTCTTAGGAAATTGGCTTCTCTAGGTTTTTCTACACCTCTTCTTAAATTTATGGCAAGTTACCTCAGGAATCGTAAACAATATGTCAAGGTAGGAGGATTTAAATCTGAAGAATACTTTACTCGCTCAGGTGTTAGTCAAGGAAGTACACTAGGTCCTACTCAATTTCTAATTATGATAAATGATTTGCCTACTGTACTCTCCACAGCACAATGTCTTATGTTTGCTGACGATTTAAAACTATTCCTGTCAGTGACTAGCATTGAAGAGTGCACAGCACTGCAGCGCGATATAGACGCAGTCAATAACTGGAGTATCGAAAATAAATTATCATTCAATACTTCGAAATGTAAAACAATTAGTTTTTCCCGCTCTTTTTCTCCTATAAAAGCAACGTATGTATTAGATGGCGTACCATTAGAACGTGTACTATCTATCAAAGATCTTGGCTTAATTATAGACTGTAAATTAAATTTTCGAGAACACATTGCGAACACTTGTAAAGCAGCTAATAAATGTCTGGGATTCATTATTAGAACATCATCTCAATTCAAAAATGTCCACGTAATAAGGCTTCTTTACAATTCCTATGTTCGTAGTAAATTAGAGTACAACGCGATTATTTGGAACCCTCAAGAAAAATTATACAGTGGTATGGTGGAAAAAATCCAGCGAAAATTCGCGAGGTACTTATACAAACGACAGTATGGGTATTATCCATTTCTATACCCTTCCTTGTTTGTATCGGGGATGGTTAGTATTGACACTTTACTGCTCAGACGCGATCTATCAATGTTAATGCATTATTACTTCTTGCTTATAAATAAGATCGACAATGCACCCGTACGTGAGTGCATTTATTTCTATGTCCCTGATCAATACATGCGTGGTGTCGGCAGACGGCAACATAGACTACTGTCGTGTCCACCTAGTTGGTCTCTCCTCCAGATGCACAACAGCCCTACTACTCAAGCCGTATCATTAATAAATAGCTTTTTGCAGAATACTCCGGATGCAGACGTATTTTTTGATGCTCCTTATGTTATAATGAAAATGTTTTACCTTTTCCTGAATAGTTTTAAGAAATAATCTACAATTTTTGTTGATTGTATATTCTTCTTTTATTACATTGTAATCATAGCTATTTTTTCTGTAAGCTTAGTATAGATATAAGCGTTTTGGTGTTAACTGTGAGCTTGTATTCTTGTGAATAAATGAATTTGAATTACATTACATTGGGGCCCCGACTGCAAATATTTGACTTGTTTTTAATTTTTTAGTTCACTTTTTTTGTCATAGCAGGCGTGTTTTTTAATTTTTTTAATTATTAACCAACTATAAAAAATGGAGATTCTCAATTCAAAGGTAATTTTTCATGTTTGTTACGCGTTATCGCCGGCAATAGGGAATCAGTTTCAAAAATTATCTATGTCGTACAAGTTATAGCTCATAGGTAAGTAGATCCCATATTTTGATTGAAGAAGGTTTTGCTGTGAAATCAAATATTTAATTGTAGTTACAAACTTGAAAATGAAATGTATTTATTTTTCTAAAAACTTGATAAACAACAACATAAATTACAACTTTGTAGAAAACGAAGTTCTCGTCTTTATCAACCAACTTTGGACTTAAATAAACTCATTCAATAAACTCCCAACCCCTGATCTGAAGGTAATAAGCCGTAATATCGGGAAAGTATATTTAAATATCAATTCTCATCTCCGTGGCATACCTTATATTAAAAGATCAGGAACCAGCAAAGAGGTTTTTATTAAATTTTCCGGAATCACCGCCTTGAATAATCGTGTTCTCATTGCTGTCTCCTTGCCAACCTCCCACCTTTTTCTTTTGGGTTAATAATTTGATTACTTCCTTATATTGACTTCAAAATAAGGAAGGTTTTGATGCGATTGTGTTTTGTTATGTTTGTAATGATATATATCCAGTTTTTCGAACGGTTTCAAAATTGGTTTCTTAGGTTTACGCGAATGTTAGACATTGAAATAAAACTACTTTTTACGGATTATATACGGATATATAAACCGCGAAAAAATCCGTAAAAAGTAGTTTTATTTCGATTTCAAAATTGTCTAATTTAAATCGGTATTGAATTTTGGCACCGGCTTGTGTACCAAAAAGTTGCGGGAACTAATTGAAGAATTGAGAAAAATTACAAAAAAACTTTTTTTTTGGTATTATCTAGGAATGTTTTTGTTTGGTGCTTTTTTAAAGTCGGATAATAAATGAGAAACCTTAAGCATCATATAAGGATAAAAGCACTTAGCATTAAAATAAATATTTATAAAAACTATCTAAACATGCCTCAATAGTACAACTATCTTCAAATAACATTACAGAAAATGTTCCCCTTTGAATATCAAAACGGTAAATTCCTTTTGTGTACCAGAATTATATTACCTTAGAAATTTCACTTGCCGTCGTCGACCCGCGAATAAAGCCGGTTCAACATAGATAGGAATTCTTTACGTATCAGACAAATCGTTTTATATGTTAGAAAATATGAGGATAGAGGTCATTTACCCTAATTGAAAATCACTCTTGATAAACGCTTGTTAGAATAGAATAGAAATAAAATTTAGTACAGTACACGAGACAATTCAAAGGAACAAAACAAGGCAAAACAAAAATAGAAAAACGAATATTTCTACGCAATACTATGAAGCGTTGTCCAGCTTACCAAAAAGGTCACCAACTCAGCTAGGATTAGAACACCCAGAACTGGGATTCAGTTGGCGAACCACAGTGACACAGACTTAGGCAAGCATTATACTTATAACACAGTTTTTGAGTAAATATTTTTTTCACGCGACTAGCCAATAAAGTTCTTTTATAAGGCGATACATGTCTCTGATGCCCTAGTTACCTTTAGCGATTTAAAATAATACCCCGACAAGTGCCCGTTAATAAAGTAAGCTTAATGTAAATCAAGCGATATAAACTTAACCTGACCTCTGGTTTCTGAGAGGCTGATGAATTTGATCTGTTGTCAAAAAATCATTTTAACAAAAAAATTAAACCTAAACGTCCCCCGACTGCAAATATTATTTTTTGCTTTTCAGTTTTTTCGGCGGTTTAATTTTTTTGTTAAAATGTTTTTTTGTGGCTACTTCGAGGTATACCCAATCTAATAAAAAAAAAAATTATCAAAATTATAAAAAAAAATAAGTTACGCGTGGTAATACATTACAATCAGTGAGTGAACAATCAATCAACCCCTGTTTACCTACCCTTAGGGTGGGAATTCTTTTTCCAACTTTGGAGTATACCCTTTCCAATAAAATAAGAATTATCAAAATCGGACTACTCTGTAAAAAGATATACGTGGTCAAACATAAAAAAAAAAATACGCCTCGAATTGAGAACCTCCTGCGTTTTTTTCGTCGGTTAATTAACTGATTACGAATGTAATTGGTTAACCAAAAGACTAGAAGTCAAACACAGCGCTTAATGTGAGGATTGACAGCTGATCAACTAAAAGGCTTTGTTAATTTAAACCTAACTTCATCACTTATGAAAAAAATACATGTATTTTATAGTATTTTCTAGTCTTGCGTTAAATAAATTAGCCTAAAAAAGTTAGCTTCGTTTACAGCAGGTGTCAATTTGATTATAACTTTAAAAAAATTGCTGATGTATTTACGATATTTTAATACAATTTACAAGCTAGTCTGCTCTAAAAATGAGACAATTTTTCTTTACTCTTTCTTCTAGGCGATTGTTCGCCTACGACATTGTTGTCGTTCTTAAAAGTTAAGATTCTTTAGAAAATTTAAAAAACACTCTCAAAAGTGGCATGTCTTTCAAGAATTTTGAAAATTTTCCATTTCTCTAACAATTTTATAAATAAATATTCCGGGACAACTCACACACGGTCATCTGATCCCAAGCTAAGCAGAGCTTGTGTTATGGTAACCAGAAAACTGATAAACATACTTATATATTTCTAAATACATACATACTATAGATAAATTACACCCAGACACAGAACAAATGATCGTGCTCATCACACAAACATTTGTCCTGGGTGGGAATCGAACCCACGACCTCCGGTATAGCAGTCAGGGTCACTAACCACTAGACCAACAGGCCAGTCAAAATGTGTGTGAAGTATCTTTAAAACAAAGATAATTAGACTTTAAGGTCTGTCAAAGTATCCTCGTTGTAATGAAAATTAATCGCTTTCAATTAAGAATACTGTTTATACTGCTCTTAGAATAAATGTTATAGACTTTTAACTTCCCAAAAAGTTAGTCAATGAATCATATTTACTCAACTATCAAAAATCGGATTTTTCGGGTATCTCTAGCTATAAGTAATCAAATTTTCTTTATTGGCGCGAGAGATAGTTGCGTCAACAAAGATAATTTAGATTCACCCTGTATATGTTTAATTGTCAATTGTCTGGTTGCCATAATACAAACTCTGCCTCTGAGATTTCAAAATTCTTTATTCTATATAGGCTACATACTAGCACTAGTCCAGCGCCATATATAATATAACAGAACAGACAGCACCCTAAAGGTCGGTTCATATCCGGCAGGTGCACCATCGGCCGCACAAGAACAGACAAACACGCAATGAGACGCCTGACCTTATGCACCATCATCTGACTGCTTACCTTCTTTAATTCCACTTTCTCCCACAGGGTCGCGTACGACGTCCAGCAGAGTGACGTCATGACTTGCATCGCTCTCATCAGCCACGTCATGTGTTACGCCAACTCTGCTGTCAACCCGCTGATCTACAACTTTATGAGTGGTACGTATATACTACTTCTTTGTTATAACAAGCTTTTCGTCTTGCTTGCTGTTATGTAATGTATGTCTATTTTATCTAATTTTACAAGTTTTAGAACTAAAAGTAGTTCTAAAACTTGTAAACTTGACATTCAGTTGAGATAATACTCTGCATTTCATTACACAAATATACTATTGAATTGTCTGGACGATAAAACCAAATGGCCCCTGAATTTGTTTTGATATCTCTTTACCGGGTAATCATTTAGGAAATGTCAACTTCATCTAATTTAAAAAGACGTGAAAAAATGATTTTTGATTACATTTTCAAAATTAATAATTCCATTTTATATCATTTATTAAGATCAAATTTTAGAACTACCTATTGATATCTGATTGAGATGAAATTTTACATGTTCGTTGGCAAATTTATGTGGAACCTTTGACGCGAGTCAGATTTGTATTTGTCCCTTTTATTTACTAGCGGCCCATTTCTATAACTTAGACTTAAATCATTATTGCTACTAGAGATAGATATTTGATATAAAAGCCATACAAATTATGTCAAATTCCTACTTCTACTTGGGATTTATGGAAATGCATTGAAATATCATTAAACAAAATTTTCACAGATGACATTCTGACCTTCCAAAATCCATTCATAGATTAAATTTTAATTTTAAATTCCATTCCTTCCTTAACCCGATTATATTCGTAACAATATTTTAACATGTTCCCCATAAATCTGTCAGAACATTGAGTTGGGATAACCATTAAGCGTGTAATCAGCATAAATAAACGATTACCGCCTTAATACGAACAATTATGTGCAATTTGTAGGTTATACAAATAATGGGGGAATGGTGGGTTTGAATGAGGGGCTCCTGGCTAAGTCTAAGCCGTACGGTTTGACCGATAATACAGGTTAAGTCACGCTCGCCGCGGTTCGTCCGTGGATGGGTGACCATTTCTAAACATACCGAGACCCCTCCGTGCCTCGGATAGCACGTTAAGCCGTAGCCGACTGTCATACTATGATCTTTGGCAGTCGTTAAGTCTATTCTGACAACCAGTCTTACAATGGGATACTGTATTATCCAGTAAAATGGGTTGTGAAGGTCAGATAAGCAGTTGCTCCATGTAAAGACGGTATTCAGCTGAATCCGGTAAGACTGGAAGCCGACCCCAACATAGTTAGTGGTAATAAGGCTTGGGAGATGGTGATGGTGGGTTTGAAAGGTGTTTCGTCTTTTGCTTTTGGTAATAAGTTTCAATGCATACGACAACATTTAAAAATTGAATGAAGTGCATTTAAAAATGACCATTATGTTGTTGAGTTAGGGTTGAATTTGTAATATTTAATTTTAGATCGACGACTCGATGCGCTACGGCTTACTTTAATCGATATCACAGAATCTTTTAGGCATCCATTGGGTTTTACGTCTCTGAGTGCGGTAGTGGGCAGTTATAATAATATCTTAGTGTTACATAGTAGCTTTGATAGACCTGTTGGTCCAGTGGTTAGTGACTCTGACTGCTATACCGTAGATCGTGGGTTCGATTCCCAATTAATTATTTATTCCGTATCTAGTTGAAATTTATCTATAATACCTATTTATGTATTTAAAATTATACAGGATGTTACCGAAAAGGTATATCTATCCAAAAGGGGTGAAGAGTACATCTGGTATAAAGTCGGTTCACAAAATTTCAGCTAAAAATTAGTTAATTTAATAAATGATATCCAATTTTTCGTAGGTATTATTATTTCACACCAATATGCTTATCAGCTGTCTAGTAACCGTAGTACAGAATGTCTAGTTTTTTTTATTTTTATTTTCTTAATTTTTTAAATGTTTCTAAGAAAACTTATAAACTAAGCCCCACAAAACCGTAGTAATGGTTTGACTGTGATCAGACAGTTGTGTGTGTCTCAAGATACACCTTTACATAATAAAACGCCATATTTTACCGGGAACATTCTGAAAATATTCAGTAAATATGCCGAGCATCTTCACAGCGTATAGATTTTCTCTTGACACTCTATATTGAGATCAAATTGGATTATTTTAAACGTCTCATGTTAGAAGGCGGAAGATATCGGATGATCGATGTCTTTGAAGTTTCTGTTGTCTTACATCCGGCATTTGTGATAAAGGAATTGTTTACACAAAATTCTTTTTTGCTGTCGTATTAATTTTCGGTTTGTTTTGACTCGTATGTCGATATTTATCAATTTTATTTAAGTATTAAAAAATGATCTCAATTTTTATAGGCACGTATTATTTATAACAAGTTTCTTTATAATTTGTCTTCTAATTAAAAATGATTATCAAATGATTAATTATTGATTTCGGACAATTCGTAGTTTAGACTCTATGTTATTAATGAAATTAAACTTAAAATATTTACAATATTATAAAAACTAAGCCTACACAAGAAATAAGAAGAATTATAAACTAAATGAAACTAAGAACTAAAACAAGGCATCAAAAAATTCATCCACATCGCTGTCGACTGGGAGTGTGCCCAAAAGGCTGGCAGCATTGCCACGTTGTATGGCAATGCTTATTCGCTGACCTAGGTAGAAGACCTGTTATTATATTTAAAGTCTTAGTTTTACCTCAAACTCACTCATTCTACAGGTGATTCAATTTACCAGACACCCTGTATATGATCTGTTTCTTTCACTCACAATTTTAGACATGAAAATAGGATCAGTTTCTAAAGGTTTCACAGTATTGACATGCGTCATCTTTATACTAAAAAAACTTTGACTATCAGTTACTTCAAATGTATATTTTTTAGATTTTTGAGTTATCTATGATTATATCCAAAAAAAAAACACAAATTATATAGGTAATTTGGCAAAGCTGAGGGGTCACGTAGAACTTCTCTTACTAACTTTATTTCTTCAATTACTTAAAAGAGCTCAGTACCATTAAACTAAGTACATATAGTGCACCTAAATGTTCTAACACACCTGGTGCATATTATCTCCTAAGCTTTTGGCTGTTATCCAAAGAATATTATAGAACATAAGAGTACAAATGAAAGTACGTTTGTCACTTATATTAAACTTGAACATTAATATTTCAAAGTTAATTTGAACACCTGTTTCAGCCGACTTCGAAAAATGAGGATATTCTATTCGACATATTAAATATTTTTCAGTTTGGGTGTATATTATTGATTTAACTTTTATACTTACACGAGGATATACCTACATAAAGGTTGCTCCTAGATGAAACAAAAATATGATGTTAAATTTTGTATATAACGTTTTATGATTTTTTTACCACACTCGACTTTAAAAGATTGATTTTACTTCAATAATTATTATTGCTGGGCAAAAGAAAATTTATCATTGCAAGTCATAGATGTTCGTTCCATATAACCTGTGGTTACCAAATAGCACCTCTTTACCCTACTTTATCTAAACAAAATAAATAAAAAGATTATAAACAACTCCAACAAACATGGAAGTAGCGAAGAAATTAATAATAAAATACGAGTACCTTTGAAAGCATGCAGGCGAAGCTTTTCAAGTTTCTTGAACTTTTTCTTTGAGTTTTCCTTCAAAATATCGGCGTTTGTAGTCTATGGTCCGCTTTCAATACGGAAACCTGATTTTCAGGTTCTTGAGCCATTGCGATAAGGACTTTTTGCTTTGGACCTTGGGTGAAATGAGTTTTAAAGTAGAATAAATACGGTTTCTATCAATGTTTTGTAGGTTTGTTATAATATTACCAAAATGAAACTATGTCATGTCACTTCAAAAAGCGGAGGTTCTATACAAAAAACATTATAAGGATTGCTTTATTTCGTGAATTAAAAAACAAAATCGTTGATAGGTTTGTACTTCGGCAGTAGTCCTATATAATCGAAATTGATTTAGTAATTCAGTTTTTTTTTATTGTAGTCAGTTATATTACTTTTATGTGCAATCAATTATAAGTTCTTACGTTACGATTACAACGAATATAACAAATTAACATGCTTTTAAAAGCACTGAAGGCTCAGTATGTTAGTAAATAGATTCCTACGAACTGGTGATAGAAGTTTAGGTTTAAATCATTTTCAACTATACATTCTTGACGAAGTATAAATATAGAATTATACATAATTCTATAACATAACATACCATCACGCCTGTAACCTCGAAGGGATAGGCAGAGGTGTACCAATGTACACCCACAGTTCGCCGGTATGTTTAAGCCCCATGTAATAGGGGGCGAGCCTATTGCCACTAACCGGGCACAAATCCAAACTCCGACCTGCTACTGAGAATTTCATAGAAAAACCCAATAACACCTTGGTCAACTTGGGAATCGAACCCAAGACCTCTAGCGTAGCAGTCGCGCTTAGCACCGCTAGGCCAACGAGGCAGCGAGCAGCAGAACATAATTCTATACATAAGTAATAAACAATCTGCAACAGCTTTCCTTGATGCGAATTAATATTATAAGGCTCGTGACGTAGCGTGTTATAGCAATATGGTGACGTAATAAGATCCAAATAATTAATGTTATTGTTACAGAATAGGACTGAATGTGACGATAGTTTCAGAAAATGTATACATACTTTTTTATTTGTTGAGAGTTTTGCAGTTAACCTGAATGCAAGCTTTGACTGCTTCACCGGACTTTTGGCGATGACCTTAAGGCCTCCAGCCAGAGCAATAGGAAAAACTAACTACGTCAGCAACGTCACTAAGGGCACCCCCTGCGGGGTTCGGACCTCGACTTAGTGCGTTGCTAACAATCTTAATAAGACAAAACAACAAGGGATGACTGGATCTAGGTTTTAATTATTTAGGGACATATTTTTATTGCTAGTTTGGCCGGCTCAGGCCAGTTTGGTCTAGGGACGGGGGGATAACATTTACGTTACTATTATTTATAAAATGCGACGGGCCTTGCCGGTGAGGACGTAATATACAGCTAGCTAAATTGAATGCTTGAAAAATACATACAGTCAAAATTAGAATCTCCTACTTTTTAGAAGTAGGTTGAAAATAGAAATAGGACTAAAATGAAAATAATTAGCAATGATTAATGGCATACATTTGTACATATTCAGTTTTTATTAAAACTGTTTTTAATATTGATATCACTTTAAGGTTTTATAATAATTAAGTTTTGAGCTTCGTTACCTCGAAGTCTATTTATATGTATAACTAGCTGTGCCTGCGACTTCGTTCGCGTGGATGACGAAACTTATCGTCTTTTATTGTATACACTTTTTCGGGATAAAAACTGCGCAGTGTGGTGCCCAGGATAATAAAGAATAATTATTATACCAAGTTTCATCGTAATCGAACCGGTAGTTTTTGTGTGATACCTGAACAAACAGACAGACAGACAAAAATTTTTTGTTTCACTCTTTTGGGTTCGGTGTCGGTCTAGTAACTCCCCTCGTTATTTATTTTATCGATATTTTCAATGTACAGAATTTTCACTTCTACAGATTTATTATAAGTATAGATGATGTCATCATTTTAAACCTCATCTCAACTCTAGTTGCGCCAAAATGCTCGATAAAACAAAACAATTACATCGTGAATAAAGATCATGTTAATCAGCACCCTTAAATGAAACCAACAAAATAATAATTTTCATAAAAAATAAATCTTGTTTATCAAGCACACCATTTTATTTATTAACCCCTTTATTTTAATGTTGCCTGATAAGAAAATTCGAGACATCTTTATGAGCTGTTTAAAATCTTTATGTTTTGCTTGAACTGAATTTTAAGTAACTGGTAACCCATGGTGTAGTTAAATCAGGCATTTTAGAGGGTTTAAAGAATCTACTTTTATACATTTTAAATAATCTATGGACCATTATTAGTGAAATGTATGTACAATAATGTACATAATATAAATATATAGCTAATAATACATACTTTTAGGGTTCCGTACCCAAAGGGTAAAACGGGACCCTATTACTAAGACTCCGCTGTCTGTCCGTCTGTCTGTCTCCAGGCTGTATCTCATAAACCGTGATAGCTTGAAAGCTGAAATTTTCACAAATGATGTACTGTCGTTACCGCTATAACAACAAATACTAAAAACTACATAAAATGAATATTTAAGGGGGGCTCTCATACGACGGTGGTACGAAACCCTTCGTGCGCGAGTCCGACTCGCACTTGGCCAGTTTTTTTTATTTGTTGAGAGTTTTGCAGTGAACCTGAGCGCAGGCTTTGACTGCTTCACCGGACTTTTGGCGATGACCTTAAGACCGTGTAATTTACCTATAATATGTATGTATTTAGAAATATATAAGTATGTTATCAGTTATCTGGTTACCATAACGCAAGCTTAATCTGCTTAGCTTGGGATCAGATAACCGTGTGTGAGTCGTCCCGGAATATTATATTATTATATTGTAGCTAAATTTAAATTAATTTACTTATGCGTTTTGCAATATTTTTAATTGACTTCATAAAAAGGTCCTCATTTTTTCATAATCGAGAAACTATCGTTGCTCTCACAATATACTGCATGTATATCATGCGAGAAAACCGTAAAACTATACATTATTTTAATGGAAAAATAAATGATTCAATCGTACCTGTATACTAATTTTCATTCAATCGGTTCAGCGGTTTAGCTATGAGAGCGTTACATACATTCAGATACTTTCACATTAATAAAATAAATATTCTATTTATAATTATTTTATATTTATTTATATATATTTATTTTATTTATTTATTTTATTTATTTATTTTATTTATTTATTTATTTTATTTATTTATTTTATTTATTTATTTTATTTATTTATTTTATTTATTTATTTTATTTTATTTATTTATTTTATTTATTTAATAATTTATGTACACACAACACATTAACAAATAATATTTCATATTTAAAAATTATGTACAAAGGTGCTGCTTATTTCTTAAGAAATTTCTGCCAGCAGACCCGCGAAAGGAGAAGTCGTCAATATTGGCAGAGTGTGCGACTCAATTATATATTATTAATAGTACGGATAAGCCTCAAATGCCCCAGAGTTTCGGTCTATATTAATTAGTTAAACTGAAACAATTTGTGACAAGTCAACTTTGACACTATGAGGAAGTATTCCTGCCCACATGAGCTCGGGGGAAATACCTCGGTTTGTGTTTCTAATAGTTCTCTTCAGTAATATATAGTTTAGTTGACAATGACATGGACGACTTATTTTAGTTAGCTAAGAAAAATAGGTTACAAATATGTTTACTTGTTATTGGGCACAGCTTCGCCCATTATGTTTTTTTTTATTTATTTAATTGACAAGTTTTTAAACGTGACACCTGGACAGAAAAATACTTTTCCACATGACTAACTACCATAATCAGAGTCGTAAATAATAATTTAAGGATTTCTAATTATCGATTTAAGTAAACCAATCTTCGTGAAAGTTGGCTTTACTTAATATTATACCAAGAATTATCGATTTAAGTAAGCCAACTATCAGGGTAAGAAACCATTAACATAATTATTTGAGTTCGGCAGTAAATAGATGATGTTACTATATAATCTATTAAAGAACCGCCCAGTTTATGATATACTCTTCTTATGTTACTCAGGAATAAAGAAGCATAATAAAGAATTTTTTTTTTTTGGAATCGGACTTGAAGTTTTTGAGTTCATACGATACAAGAATACAAATTTTCCTCTGTAATAACTTTTAACTATAATATAGTTAAAAGTGATTACAAAGAAAAATTTCAAACACCCTGTAACATTATAATATGTTTTATGATATAAAACATTATAATAATTATACAGGGTGTTTGAAAGCTGCAAAGCCGTAAAGCGGAGCTAGTAGTCTATTTAGAACCATTTGAACCCAACTTGCCTTAGATAAAGTTCGGCAAATTAATGACAAAACCCAAAATTTTCAACTTAGTTGCTGTTACAACTATTTAATGACTATACTAGCTCCGCTTTACTGCTTTGCATCTAGCTTTCAAACACCCTATATTATATTTTTTATATTTTCAGAAGTATAGATATAAATTACTCAAAGGACGACGATATCGAATTCAGCCGGTTTTACCCAAATTCTGTAAGCCCTAGTGACCTACACCATGAAAGGCCATACATTTACGGCCACCATAAATCAGTCAATTGGTCAAACTGGCAGATATATGGAGACAAACTGTTATAAACTGAATGTTAGGCAAAGTTAGTTCATTCCACATGCCGTCCAAAATTTACGAGATTACTATTAAATCAACAAAATTTAGTACCAAAAAAACATGTCATGGTGTTTTTTAGGGTTCCGTACCGAAAGGGTAAAACGGGACCCTATTACTAAGACTCCGCTGTCTTTCTGTGCGTCTGTCTGTCTCCAGGCTGTATCTCATAAACCGTGATAGCTAGAAAGCTGAAATTTTCACAAATGATGTATTTCCGTTGCCGCTATAACAACAAATACTAAAAACCACATAAAATGAATATTTAAGGGGGGCTCTCATACGACGGTGGTACGGAACCCTTCGTGCGCGAGTCCGACTCGCACTTGGCCAGTTTTTTTTGTTGTATTCCGTTAGATAAAAAGGAAAGTAATTGATATTGATGTGTATTTTTTAGAAAAAGTTTTTTTTTGTAACAAAATAATCCCTTAATTTATTTTTGTAATATTAATTCAAGGATACCTTTTTAAAAACCTCTAGTTGCAGGTCCAAACTGTCATTCCTATGGAGAAGAAGCGAATACTATTTAAAAAGGTCTTTAAATGACGGTATTTTTAACGTAACGTTGGATGACCGAGCTTGGATCCAAGCCACGCTGCCGAACCGATTTGGTGGGCTAGGTGTGCGCAAAATATCCAGTTTAGGCTTACCAGCATTTTCGTCTTAGGTCCACAGCGTATTGAATTATAAATAAAGATTATTTTGGTCAAAAAAAAATACACGGAAACGTTGAAGGAATAAGTCGAATAGTCGGAAAATAAATCCTGAAAATCCAAAATAACATTTCCTATTAATATTTTCCTAAATAGATCGTTAATTTAAATTAATATTTAACGCAACGATGTGTAAACGTTAACTCATAAACCAAACACAGTAGGTTTCAGGTCACAAATATTAGAAATTTCACACGAATAAATACTACACCAAATTTGAAATTGATACATTTTAAGATGAAACTCTATATCAAAAGATGAATGCTAGCTTTATTAATTTGTTACGAATTAAATATATTATTAGTTTCGTCATGATAACATAACATACCATCACGCCTGTATCCCCGAAGGGTTAGGCAGAGGTGTACCAATGTACACCCACAGTTCTCCGGTATGTTTAGGTCCCATGTAATAGGGGCGAGCCTATTTCCACTAACCGGGCACAAATCCAAACTCCGACCTGCTACTGAGAATTTCATAGAAAACCCCAATAACACCTTGGTCGACTTGGGAATCGAAACCAAGACCTCTAGCGTAGCAGTCGCGCTTAGAACCACTAGGCCAACGAGCCAGTTTCGTCATGATGGTATTGTTATATGTATTAACAATGATTATATCGTATATAACCGATGTCCTTTAAATTACACTACGTATAACATATTATCCGTGTTCAGATCCAAAGTACATATAAAAATAAAATATGCAAAATACAATAAAATTCAATAAATACTAAAACCTTCTCCTTGATCTAACAAACTATTTTCTGAAAACCGCATCAAATCGGTTCAGCCAAACGCGAGATAATCGCGGACAAACATACATACCTACATACAGGTCAAACTCAGAACCTCCTTTTTTTAAGTCGTTTAAAAAAACATACAATTATGAATTTTTGTTGTAATTAAAATCTTTGTTGTCATCTAAAAAAAATAATAATACATGCGTAACACATCGGTCGTTGACATAAATTGTTGCCTTGGTCATTACATAATGCAGATATATTTAGTAATACTAGCTGTACCCGGCATGCGTTGCAATGCAATTTTTTCTACCTAGCACCTGCCTGCTTCCTGCCTACTACCACTTAGGGGTATGAAAAATAGATAGTAGCCGATTCTCAGACCTACTGAATATGCATATAAAATTTCATAAAAATCGGTCAAGCCGTTTCGGAGGAGTATGGTAACTAACATTGTGACACGAGAATTTTACATATAAGATAGTATAGGCTTTTATTCTTATATTCTGGCTCTTAACCAACATTATTTTGCGTCATAAGCATTATGTTATTAACTACGTTGTTTTTCCTACTGTCATTAACTTAATTCACCACATAGACACGCCTTGGTGGACACTTTTTGTTGCCGACACAACACACCACGTACCGAAATGAAACCGACTCCGAAAACAACGTACAATTAATTATAAGGAATAGTTAAGTTGCTTTTGTCTTCCACTGACGACTTTTAGTTGCCAGTTGCAGACACCGAACACTTTTTGTAATATGTAAATTTGTAAAATGTAATAAGTAAAAGCAACCGGAAACAAAAAGTGTCTCTGTCTGCGCGGGGGGCTGATTTTGCATTGACTCTGTGAAAACAAAATACTTACTGGTGGCTTGTGTCCACATTTGCGCAGCTCCTAATGACTTCCCCTCATTATATCTGAAACAAATTTTCATCATTTTCAGTTTACTCTTTTACATTGTAATAAATTTTTACTTTAAAATTAATTATTTTACTTAATACCGATTGAACTGAAATTTTGTGTATTGTTATTATAATTTAAAAGCTTACGTAAATGAAACCTGCATCCTTTGATAGACTTTAATGAATACCTATTATTTTCATACATTGAATTCCGTTTTCAGTATAATTCATTTATCTTCAGAATTCATGCTTTATTTCTGAAAAATACGTCACTTTCATTTTGTTTTCAGGCTTCCCAGGGTTTTCAGGTCAGTAACCTTTCCCCTGAAATCTTCAGCACGAAATGTGGTGTGATGTGATTTTTCCTTCGAGTTGTTTTTTGTGTGTAGCATCCTATACTCCTAAATCAGTGTGGCCTGTAGATTTTGTCTCATGATTAATGCCTACAATATTTTGTGTTCGATACTAATTGTATTTTAGTTTCCTTATTATATTGAAGGTATATTAAAATAGCAAGCCTTAACAGGTGTAAGGAGATAAGTAATTTAGGAACCCCAGTCGTTGGTAGATTTGTCCAAATACTCCTAGTACATGTTTATGGTATACGTACCAATGTAAGTAATGAATATTATCCCTTAGATTATATAGGTTTATGTTGTTCCTACTATTAAACCTGTACTTTACTTTACCTTACCACAAAAAACCTAGCTTACCTAGTATTTTTGAGTCTGATTTTCATACAAATAGGTGCCATGTGCCGTCGAAAATTTTTGACAGAAAATAAAATGTTTACTAGGTGGTTCACGAAAAAAAAAGCCTAAACCATAGGGACAACAGATTCTCTTAACTTTGATTGTAATAACAAGAGTAATAATAATAATAATAATAATCTTTAATTTCAAGCAACAAGACACAAAAAGTGTTAGTAACAATGTTCCTTATCCTATGTTAGTATTCCTATTCTAAGTACTAACCTATATAATTTTATATGTGAATCACCACCACACATCCATCACCGAAGTGGACAGCTTGCAGCAGTGATTCACTTATTTACAATCGAGCCTGCTCGCCACACATCTCAGGATAAGGTTAGGGCTGTCCCGCACCCGGCGCACCAGGGAAGCGCATCTTTTTCTCATTGTTGCATAAAAACAGTCGACCCGAGCTTCAGCAAACATCCCTGATGCACTACAGAAGCGGGGCAGCCCCATCAATATCCTGAACATAAATGTAATGCATATAAAAAATTAAAACGAAACAATTCTGAATGCAATCCGAAGATAAAGTCACATCACACCACTTGTTTTTAATATCCATTGTTTGTGCAATACCAAGGTAAGATTCAAACTTTATGAATGAAAGTCCGCACTGTAAAAGTTTAAATTGCCTTTATTCTGTGCACCGGAGTCGGTAAGCTTTTATAGTAAGTTGTAAAATACTCCCACCGAAGTTTTTAAAACCTGTTTAAGTGACAAAATGTCGATAAAGTTATAGAACACTAAGGCTCGGCGCAAATGGGCCACCTACCACAGCCACCGATGGCCAGCGATGGCGTCTTAACACACTTTTTAATATATTTTGTATAGACGCGCCGCACACGTGTAGCCGGTGGCGGCCACGCGCTACAGCAATAAAATATATGAAAAAGTGTGTTAAGTCGCCGTTGCTGGCCACCGGTGGCTGTGGTCGGTGGCCCATTTGCGCCGAGCCAAAAGTATTAAAAAATCACGTACTTTTACAGTCTTCACGTTGAGATGCTAATTTATTGACACGTATTTTTCTGCACCCAAACTAAAACTGACTAATTTGACCTTTAAAAAAATATTTATAAAGAATAAATTACTTTCCTTATAAGAAAAAACGGAGATACCCGAATATTTACAAACCCCCATAATGAGATACGAAAAAAAAACTTGTTTTATGTCTGGGTGTTATTTATCTGTGCTATTTATGTATTTAGAAATAGATAAGTATGTTTACCAGTTGTCTGGTTACCATAGTACAAGCTCCGGTAAGTTTGGGATCAGATGACCCTAAACTAAACTTGATGAGATGACGTGTGTGAGTTGTCCCAGGATATTATTATTATTTTTAATTGGACACAGCGTCAGTTACTCTAATAAAGTTCATAATATGGAAAGCATAATGCAATGGAATAAATAATAGCATTAAACATGCATCACTTACTATAATTAAAATATAGGCCAGTTCACGCTAGAAATCATCAATAATTAATAAGCGTGAATATAGTTTAGTTAGTGTAATTATTATTAAATTTTGTCATCGCGGTGGTGGCTAAATTTAGAATGATAATTATTTTAGCTGAAGCTATTTATATTATTTTAGCTGAGGGGCTCGTGGCTAAGTGTAAGCCGTACGGTTTGACCGATAATACAGGTTAAGCCGCGCTCGCCGCGGTTGGTCCGTGGATGGGTGACCATTTCCGAACATATCGAGACCCCTCCGTGCCTCGGATAGCACGTCAAGCCGTAGGTCCCGACTGTCATACTATGATCTTTGGCAGTCGTTAAGTCAATTCTGACAACCAGTCTTACCATGGGATACTGTGTTAATACCCAGTAAAATGGGTTGTCGAAGACAGATAGGCAGTCGCTCCATGTAAAATACGGTATTCCGCTGAATCCGGTAAGACTGGTAGCCGACCCTAACATAGTTGGGAAAAGGCTCGGCAGATGAATTATTTTAGCTGAGGCTTAATATTATTGTGAAATTACCAAAATAATGGAGTTAGATTAATAAATAATATAATTAGTTTTGGGGTAAGTAGAGAGGCGTTTTCATAGTGGGCTTATTATAAATAGTTATGCCTTCAAAAGGCTACTAAGTTAATAAGTTTTACATAATTGTTTTGAAAGACCAAGCAAAAAGAATCTTTGAGTTAAATGGTATGAAGATAATTATGATAAATTGAATTCTGAAGCACAATATATTAAATATTGTGGTTGCGTAGATCAATGACCAAGTACCAAAGTGACTTATAGAAAGTTAGGTATACTTTGTTTATTCTGAGATACCTACTATTAACAAATATTAAAAAAAAAACCTCTTGGGGTAACCTCAAGCAAGAGCACTTAACTTGTTTCTTCTCTAGTATGAGGTGAAACCTTTGCCCAGCTGTGGGACAGTTCTGAAATCAACATTAATGGCTGAATCTTTAACAAAAAGGCTTTGCAAAACCTGTATTTAAACTTATTTATTTTTCACCCTGCCTTTCTGAACACAAAATTTAACCTAAGAGATATCCACAGGTTTTAATATACTTAAAAACCCTGCACATAAAAATCAACACTACACACAACACTTACCTACTTGAAAACTTCAGTGGTTTTCTTAATGATAATTACAAGGATTTGCAGCAAAAAGTTTTTAGTAGTAAACATGTTATGGCGTGGTTGAGGCAATTAAACATTGAAGTGTCATTAAAAACTTTTTTGTGATGAAACTGTTTCATTAAGTTTTTAGAAAATGTGTATTATTGTAGCTTATTTATATGATTGTACTCTTTGACTATGTAGGTACTGAATATTATATTTCCTTACTTATAATGGCATTACCTTATAGTACCAAAACTATGAGTTATAAATACTCGGATTTTTCCCGAACATATCTAAAAAGTTGAAAATAGTATGTTGTTCGGTTAACGTTATCTATATCCTGCAATACGTGCCACTAATCAAATTCGGCAAGGGCTTCAGCTATTGAAAATAAAAGTCGTAGGTTTACGTTACGTATTATATGATTTATATGGTCCGTTAAATATATTTATAAACAATATAAATTTTAACTCAAGCACGATTGGTTTATTATTTTTTTCACCTATTTTTTTACATCACTATTTTAATAACCCACCATCACACTCAAATGCCTAATACACTTTCCCGCACTTGCACTCACCCGAAAAAATCTTGTCAATAAACTCCAAATCATCTATTGTTACAGGTAAATTCCGGCGAGAGTTCCATAGATCTTACTTCAAATGCTTCTGTTGCTGCCAAACAGCGCCCACACCGGACCAAAATGGAACCTCCTTCGCGCCAGTTGGGAGCTCGCGAGCTGGGACCACAAGGACAGTAGTCCGTCGAAACGATTCTTACGTCAGCTATCGTTTAACACATTTATCCCCTTCAAATCATAACAATCATCGAGATTACATAAGGAATACTAACACGTCTTTCATAGAACAAATGAATGGGAATCGTAGGCCGAAAATTAGGGACGATTCGATCAGCGAATCGGCGACCAGATTCACTCTAGCTACCGATGTCTGCCGAGATTGACAACTAGGCAACGACCTCCTTTCAGACATACGTAATAGAGATGGGATTGAAACTTATATCGCGAGAAGTACGAACAGTATTGATTGTAAACCTCACTACGATTGCTTCAAAGATGGCAGGATTGAAGAGAGACATAGTGATAATGCTGATTATAGGCACGTCGATGAATGTAAAGATTATGACGACGAAATTAAAAACGGTTTCAAATTCAAATTCAATCGTAGTTTGAATAGTTGTCAGATTAAGAATAAGAGGAAGGTTAATATTTATTAGTGTCGTCAATTGTTTTTTGAGTGACTGTTTCATTATTTCCTATTTTAAGCATCCAACCTTTTTCAACCGATTTCAAAAAGAGGACATTCTCAATATCTGTGTATGTTATTTTATGTACGTAACGCGATAACTACGTCAATAGTGGACCGATTTAAAAAAATATTTTTTTGTCTATAGGGATACCTCAGAGGTGGTCCGATATAAATTTCATCAAAGTCGATCCAGTAGTTTTGTTATTCCATTGAAGTCAGTTTTTTCAATAATTCTATTTGGTTTTGTGTCGCAAATGCAAGACTAACAATACTAACAAGGAAACGGAAAATGTCGATTGCTTCGTCAAAAACAAAGCTCTTTAATTAAAGATATTGATTGCTACAGACCGCTTTTATAATGGTACGACTTTCTTCAGATATACAGGTATATATTATATATTATGTATAAATAGGTATATTGTCATTGTGTTTAAGTTACTTTTTGTACCTTTTTAATCCACTCTGTAAGATGAAATACTTCATCTAGTGAATTATCGGCACCTGTGTTCTATTCTAATTTTAGCCTTATCACTCTTTACTACTATTTTACATCACTCTGACTTAAAAATATATATTTTCAACCGACTTCAAAAAAGGAGGAGGTACTCAATTCGACTGTATTTTTTTTACTTCAAAAAAGGAGGAGGTTTCCAATTCGACTGGTTTTTTTATGTTTGTTACCGCAGAACTTTTGACTTTGATGATTTTGATGATTCTTGTTTTATTTGAAAGCTGGTGCTTCCCATGTGGTCCCATTTCATTCAGGCGAACGGAACGTAGGTAACGTAAATTATAATAGCGTTAAGGATGAAACAGTTACTCAACATATTAACTCTAATAATATTGATGTGAGATCTAATTTCCATTCTTGTAAATAAAATTAGGACATATTATAACATCTATGAAAACAAAATGTAATTATCCAGGATAATATTATAATAATGTCTTCATGTTTTTGTACGTTATACTAAACATTCTACACATTTTGTTGACTGGCGTATGACGTCACAACTATGGAGTAAGGGCATCCACACATAGCTGCGAGCTAGCGTTCTATTTTTAAATAATTAAAGTTCTTAATTGAACGCTTGCTTGCTGATATTTGCGATGCGATGCTAATTCGCAGTTATGTGTGGGAGCCCTAAAACTGATATTTAAATTAACGGAAACGCGTCATTTATTACACATCCTCTATATCGAATTTCTTAAAGAATGTCATGTACAGGGTGACTGTTTATAGAAATGATTATTAGATATTATTTACTTATGTCTCAGAAATAATTATCTTTTTATTTTAGTTCAGGACTGTTTTTTGTAATTTTACCTCGATAGAAATCTTTAGATCTTGTGAGGGGTTCGTTTGGCCGATAATAATGGTCCTATTTCCAACTTTATTATATAAAAAAATATTAATAAAATTTTTTTTTTTAATGTTTCTGTTAATAAATCACCCTGTAGGTATATCATGTAATAAGATATTTCGTGTTTTAATTACAATGTGTAAACAGTACACTGTAGTGCAGGAAATGGCGTGTTTATACAGAACTGTACGTATACTGCCGGTCAAGATAATGTACACACTTTATATTTAGTTTACACAGTTCGTCCGATTGTATTTGTCTTTGAACATTTCTATTTTTGATTTTCATGAACGTTCTGTTCTAAATTAATGCAGACCTCAATTTTTATTCTCATTCTTACTCAACTGTTCTCTGCATTTTACTCAAAATTATGAAAGTACAATTCAAATCAATTTTGTGTTTTTCTAGTAGAGTGATACAAAACAGGAATATGTTCATGTTTTGGTAAAATGGCATTCTCTTTTTGCCTACTTTGTATAGGCAAAAGGCATAGGATTTGGCCCTAATAAAATTAAAAGAACACTATCCAATCTAATAAAGATAATATGTTTCAATATTGACACAACCAAGTATAGCAATCAATTTCTTAGTACCTCATTACATTACTATACAAGTACATTTATAAAAAACTAAATCTTTTTGTACTTAAGTATGTATACAGCAAGATTTTTTGTTTTTTTCTGATTTTTTCATAAGTGATTAATTTTTTCTGTCCCGACGCATAATATTAGATCATAGTGCATGTAATTATAGTTGTAAGAAGAAGATAAATAAATATTACTGGTACATTGTTCGATACATTTCAGTACTAACAATGAATATACGAAAAGCTACCTTACGACATTGAAAATAAAGGTGAAATTTCATTGTCAAGTAACATTTATTTATTTTTAATTAAATGTTTTGTAAAATAAAATAAATGTATAAAAACCCAAGGTTTTAAAGTTTTCTATGTGTATAAATGTGACCAAAGGTAGAAAATATAAGATTTATAATATTTTAAGACAATGCATTTCAATATTATTGTAAATAATTTTAAAAACATATTTGTGTAAATTAGATTAAAATAATGTAAGATAAGTGTATAATATATATTTAGAAATTAAAAAAAAATAGGTTACTTTAAACATTACAAATTACACTATGACAGAATTTATTAAGTTTGTTCGGCCGTAGAGTCTGCTTGCGACCACGGCCTGTGTAACCCGGTCGAAACGTCAAGCCCTAAAGGTATTTAAGCATGGACGCGCTAATCCCCGTTCTAAAATATTACTATAAACATGCAGCGCGATAGTTTAAAAGTTATTAAAGGAATGATTGTTTTAAACTAAAACGAAAAAAAAATGCGAATCGACAAAAGGTATTATTACTGGTTTCAAAAGAAATTGTTTCTTGTATGTAAATATCGAAAAACCAAAAAAAAATTAACACCATATCTACTTGTCTTAAATTAAAATCTTTTTGAGTTTTCTTTAGAAAAGAGATAAAGAAAGATATCAAATGTTTTAATATTGTAAATATATAAAACTTTCGAGCTTCTCTACAATTTAGATTTTAAGTAGTTATTGCAACAAAAATGGTATTTACAGAAATACGAAATAAACATGAATAACGAAAAACCAATTTATATTACCTTTAAAAAATAAGGTTGTTATACTTTTTTTTTTGATTAATCATTTATGTACATACACAAAATGATATACCTACAAACACATAATAAAACAAATTACAAAGGTACTGCTTATTTCTTAAAAAAATCTCTGCCCCATCAATTTTTGTATGGAACCAACCCCCAAAATTTTCGAACACGAAACTGAAATTATCCGTCAAACTCCTTTAAAATAAAACATTTGTTGACGTGTTATATTAAAAACATCAACATTAACAACCTTTCAGACCGAGGCCAAATCTATTTAAGCATTCTTTTAAAAACATAAGCCCGCCATAACTTTTGTAATAACACCGCGAAGTGAAATGTTCCCACATAGTAAACTTAGATCCTTTGGGTGTAATATTGAGGCGAACTTTATATAACCACCGTTTTTAAGTAAGAATGTGTGTATCGTTAAGTTAAAGCCCTTATGTGGTAGGCAGAGGTGACAAGGCAAGGACAGGACCGGGGTGGAAGTCGGTGCAAGGCTGACGTATCCATAGTGTCCTTGGATATCAGAGGGGTAAATCAGGTTTATCTAAGCTTACTAATATTATAAAGATGAAGAGTTTGTTTGGTTGAATGCGCTTATCTCTGAAAAGAGGTACTTGTCAGATTTTAAAAAAAATTGCATTAGATAGCCCAATTCTCGAAAAAAGTTATAGGCTAGCATCACGCTACTTACATTGGTAGAAAAAACCGCGAATGAAACCTTAAGGCGCGGCTAGTAAATAATAATTAAAAACACTAATAATTACAAAACACATACATACAGCTTATGCAGAATTGTGTGGTTTGGTTCATGACATATAGATATATCAAAAATGGAGTAATAGTAATCGAGAAAATAAAGAATGATAACTCTTGCCGGTAGAAAGCCTCTGGACTTACTAGACGCATAATCCTAGCAATTTTAATTTAAATGAAAGCAGGAAAAATATTGTTCCGACATCTTAATAACACCTTTTTCTAAGAATTAAATAAATCGTCTGTTTGTAGGTACCATTTTTGTTTTATTGTAATTAGGTATAATGATAACTAGATGTAATTGTCTAGATAAATATATAATAATATATGTATTATATAAAGTGTATTTAATAAAAAATAAACTGGATATAAGAAGCTTTCGTTTTATTTTAATAAACAACTAACGATGTAAGTTATTTAACACTTATGCTGCTTCAAAAATGTAAGTATGTTTAGGAGCTACGATGTCACAAACAAACAAACTCGTCAAATTTATTTTAACAGCTCTTTTTGCACCGGCGTTTAATATAAATAGAAAGATATACTTACACACAGCCAGACCAGTCAAACTTATAACACCTCTTTTTTGCGTCGGGGTTAAAAATATTCAATATACCATCTATAAAGGCAACATTTTCACTGGTCGTTAACTCAGTCGTTAGACCGCATGCGGGAACTCCCCGAATACGGGCTAACGACTAATGAAAACAATCCTTTTAGCACAAACATACGTGTTGCTTTCAAAAAAATCAATCAAAATCAAAATATTTTTATTTCAAGTAGGCCTTTTAAGCTCTTTTAAAACGTTAAATTACTGACTCTAGTTGCAGGTTCCAAAATGTCATTCCAATGGAGAAGAACCGGCAAGAAACTCCATAGGTTACTCTTTAAAAAAAAAGGTTAACATCAATGTAACAAATACAATTATATATAAAAAAAATATACAAATATGCGACAACAGCGTAAATAGCAAAATGTTTAGTTTATTGTAAATGATAACATCCAAATGGAAGAAAAGTGAAAAGGGACACGCGACTAAATTTACATTGTTGTCACATTTACAAAGGTCGCGTATGCGAAAAGAATGAGAATAATAAAAAAAAGACTAAACTCAATAATTAAAAAAAGAAAAAACAAATATCTAATTAAATAGCTTTACATACAAAAGATATGTAGTCCTAACTAAACCCTAACAGGAATGTCAAGGCATGTCAAAAGGTTTCTACGAATAGAGACCGTGGGGAAGCTAATCGAGAAAGATAAAACAACAAGATGAGGCAAATGAACTAACGGACCGCCAGGGAGGCCACATGTGCAGAAGGTCCTAAATCCACGCGCTTTTATCCTCTACATAGTCACTGATTTTATAATAAGCCTTTCCTGTTAGTTTGGATTTCACGCACGTTTTAAACTTTTGCTTGACAGACCAAAGCTTTAAATTCCCGTATCTTTTAGGTACAAGAACTAACAACCCATAGTTTTATGGCCACAATAGTCAGTCCACAGAGTAATAAAAATAGGTAATTACAATTTGTGTCCCAAAATGGCGGACTTTTTTTGCGGGATAACGAGGGTAGTTTATGATACATAAAGTAACGTTCTCGGGAACTAATGGGGGGACATCAAGGACTAGTCCTTCGTACATAATTAGGTGAGCAAAATATATTTGGTACTGCTCTGTAGTGGTTATAAAGTTTTTTTGTTATAAAGACCTAAAGCTCTATGGACTTTCCAGCGTTTTTTAATTACTATTTTCTAGGGTAAACAATACAAACGCAAATAAAACTTTATAATAATAATAATAATAATTTAATTTATTTCAGATATCATTTAGATCCATATTTTGTTAGTAATAGTCTTAACTTAATGTTAGTAAAAGGCATACTATAATTAATATACAAACAAATATTTAAACGACTGACACCTACGTGTGCAACCGTATCCAGTGAGCCAACATGGGGCTGTCCCACCTATCACAAAATACACTCAGGATGCTGTGGGAGCTTGCACGAACTCTACTGAGAATAGAGGCGCATTTTATGTATTAAACATAAAGTTTTTTATTAAATAGCGCCCGTAGCTCGCTCTTTAAAACATAGTTACCAGTTTGTGTACTTTTTTATTTTAATCATATAAATGTAAAAAAAACTACGATCGAGTTAGAAAATAGTAGTTAATTAAAATTTACACTATGTTGAACTGATGTTCCTAAATTAATACTAAGAGATATCTCGAACACGTCAGCTTTTAACCAAAAAAAAAGCCTCGTAATCGGTCCATTCGTTTAAGAACTACATTTTACAGACAGACACACAGATACATAGACTTTAAACAAGAATCTTTTTGCATCAGGTTCGAAAATAAAATTACATACTCGAATTTCACATCAAGTTTTTATGAGAACGACAACCTTTTATATTATTCAAATACCCTACAATAAGTATAATATAATCATATAATCATACTCAATACAGTCGTGTCACTAAAAATGAATTTGTATCTAGTTCTCATACAACAGTGTACTAAAATATGTATGGTATGAGAACAAAGAAAAGTTCTTTTGTTCACACTCATGCATTCTTTTAATAAAAGGGTGACAGTGATGTATGACTGCCTTAACCCTTGCTTTTTAAACTACAAAAGTATTTTTTGAGCTAACATTGTATACACGCAATGCGTGTTTCTGTCAACGGTACGTCTGTTTGTGATATCAAGGCGTTAATTTTTTACCGACTTCAAAAAAGAACGAGGTTCTCAATTACTCGAAGATTCGTGGGCCGATTAAGGTTTTTTTTTTGTTTCAATTTATTTCTATTGGGTCCCATGACCATCAGATCAGGATTCAGGATTTTTACATTTTTGAAATATCGATGTGTTAATTGAAGACTTTGATTTTTTTAGTCTTTTTAAAAAACATGTGGAATGAAATACCATCAACATGTCAAAAGAAGTACCTACCATAAAAACCTGTCCTTAAAATTTAATAAACAAATAGTTTTCTAATTAAAGCCACACATTCCTACCCCTGTTATTTAATCCATCTGCAAATGAAGGCTATGTATATATAACCTGTATAAATGATTGCCGATCGCAGCTTCGGATACCTGGCTCAGCGTGCAGCGGATGTGGAACACAGAACTAATCTAAGTGACGTAGGCTGTAGTAGGGATAGACAGGGACGGGGTAAAAATAAAAGTAAGTGTGATAGAGATAAAAAATATTTTGTCTACCAAGGTGACCTTCGTATGTGTGATTATAATAATATGTAGTATGTGGTGATGAATGAGCATGTGATTATAATTATAATATAAATAAAAAAAAATTACCTACTGAGCAAACGTGGTGATCAATACTCATGCCTTCTCTATATGGGAAGAGGCCTGTGCCCAGCAGTGGGACGTTTATAGGCTGGAATAGTTATTATTATTTAATTGATTTGTCACATGTAAGTTTCGAAAAAAACACAAACAATATGAGTACAATTTATTTAGTAGTACTAACTAATTGCATCCAAGTTATGGAAAGGTATCAAGTCTGTTTCAATTATTATTCAACATAAACTTTACATAAATAATAACATGAAAAAAAAAATTAATATTCTGTAAATAATAATATTAACCATTTTTGGCGCAGTTAGTCAGTGATCACCGCACACGGACTGCGCGAGCTGTCGACCGCTCTCGCGCGTCACGTGCGCCTCCCGCCCGCTCGCTTAAAGTTTTGTCGACCGCTCGAACCAATCAAACTGCTTGAAACAGTCCGTGTCGCGAAGCCTTATTAATGTTTTGTGTCTGCCAAACATTATCTCATTCATCGTGTCGCTAACTTTATTTTAGACAGGCCAACCTGCTAAGTTATCATCAATCATGTGTTCCGTGACACATACTAATGTCAATGTCAACACTGGGTGACCATATTGTGTTGATAAGTTAATATTGTAAAGATATAACATTATAGAGGAAATACTGGGAATTGTGGTTGAGTGCTATATCCCTACACAGCAATAAAAACGTCACCATAGGAATAAATAAAATAAACCGCGATAAAATCCATTCAAAATAGTATTGTTTTAAATAAAAAGTATTTAATTCGGATAAGCAACATCCATATGGGTAAGGTTGGTTTTATAGCTACGCGTTTCGACAGCGCGGCTGTAGCGCGCGTTTGGATTTGTTGGGGGTAGTAGTTGCGTTTTATAGTCACGCGCTTGAGCAGCGCTGTTGAGTTAACGGCGAAACGTTGAATAAACAGCGGCGCTGCTCAACGGCGCGTCTAACAGCGTAGCTATAAAACCAGCCAAAGAGATACCTTATACCTATGTTAATAAACTAATTTATAACTAATCTATTTAGCAACTAGGCTGTTGTTCAAAATGCATCTTTGAACAACATCACTTAACAAAGGAGAATCGTACCTCCCCGCTATGGTCTTCAGGATGGAGTTGGAGTTGCCCGGCTCTCTGCAGAGCAAAGAAGCAGATTCCTGTCTGACGATAGCTACTAGAAGTGACTAGATTTTACTGGCAGTAGGAAGAATATAATACGTAATGCTAGGAACTTGAAATGAATGAACAAAAATGCAATGTAAAACAAAACATGGAAATGTGGTGCGTAGCATTCATAATCAAATCGCTACGAGAGATGCTACAAAAATTCGTAGCACGTAGCGGTACATCAAAAAATTAAAAAGTATGTTCGCTAAAGTTTTTCAGAATTAACACCGATTGTTATCTTTTCCCTTACAAGCTTCAAAAATGTATTAAAAAGAATTTGTTCAGACAAGAAGACATAGAAATAATTTTGTGTGATTTGACACGCTGAAATACTGAAACGAAACTTAGAAATGTGTTTTTTTTTATTTAGAGGATTTTTTCCCATACTGTACACTATAGTAGTAAATAAACCGTAAATATTTTTGTTCTAAATACAACTTCTATCCAATCAAAAAAAATAAAGAACCAACAAATCAATTTTAGCTCTCGATCCTCATAAAAGAAAACAAATTAAAATAACACCTATTCATTAAAACGAGAGTCGAACTTCAACAAAAATAAAAACAGACATTTCAACTTCAGACCCGACTAAAAATTAAAACTAAAAAAAAAAGGTTCTATCTATCCGTTCGATAGCCTAGCCGCCTTTATGAAAGCCGCTGCACAAAAGTTTGTGTAGCCTTTGTTTCAGCGGCTAGACGCTTTTTATGAAAACCATTCACAAAAGAACCGTACCACGTTTTATATTAACGTTCAGGTGATAGTTTGAACATTTTTTTTTATGTTGACGACCCCTGTTTTCTAGTTTTAGTTGGTGGGGTTGACAACGTTTTATTAATATTGAAATGTTATTGTACGTATTGTAATGTTTCTGTGCCACGTTTTATATTAACGTTCAATGATAGTTTTTACGTATTTTTTTTTTATGTTGACGACTCCTGTAATTTTTTTTTTGTGGGGTTAACAACGTTTTTGTAGAAATCCACATGTAATTGATATATTTGTTACTCTTGTTACTATCTGTTGACAAGATTTGGTGACAGTCCTTGAGAATTAACATGTATCGGAACAAATTCTGTTAATATAGGATAATTATCAATCAAAGCTTGTGAAAACAAACACTATCAAATCACATAAAACCTTTCAGTACTTATTATAATTGTATGCTTCAGTATTACTGTTTTTTTTTTATTGTTATGTAATTTTAAAGTTGTGCAATAAAGTATATTCTATTCTATTCTATTCTATAATATAATATTCCGGGAGAACTCACACACGGTTATCTGATCCCAAGCTAAGCAGAGCTTGTGTTATGGTAACCAGGCAACTGATAAACATACTTATATATTTCTAAATACATACATATTATAGATAAATTACACCCAGACAACCAGAACAAATGATCGTGCTCATCACACAAACATTTGTTCTGGGTGGGAATCGAACCCACGACCTCCGGTATAGCAGTCAGGGTCACTAACCACTAGACCAACAGGCCCGTCATATTGGAGCTTTATCTGGAGCTGAGCACCAGAATTCACATCTCTCTAATTTCCACAACTCATTTACTGGGTAACACATTATGCAAACAACTTCCCTGTCCCGTGAGTCACATATAAACATTTCCATTGCTTTACTATTGTGTCAACTAGCGGGGCAGTTAAGTGGTTAAGTTATATAACCTAATCTCACAAGTAGCTTTCGTTTTCTTGTCTCTAGCTCTCCTTTTTCCACTTCACCAGATTTCTGCACTATGGTCCGGCGCTGAAAGAATGCGTTCCTGACAAATGTCAGTTGGTCTTGATTTGTATGAGGAATTTAAAAACCAAAATATAACACGTTTCGTATAATATAACAAGTACCTATCACGTTCGTTTAAAGGACAAATAAGTGACAGTAATTTATATTTAGTAATTTATGTGTCATATAAAAATTATATCTTAGTGTTGACCACAAACTGTCAGTAACGCATGCACTCAGAGGCGGGACTATAGTAATATAATCTACATACATAATCTACATTTTTCAACTGAAATAGATTCACACTCACGGTGAGAAATCTCGTATGGGAATACAATACGTCACACTGCTATATTGCAATAAGTTGATCACCAAGCTTGCTCTCTGCGGATTGGCGATTTCAGATCCCAATTTTGGAAAAACTAACTCATATTTTCTGAAAATCTATTTATAAACATTGTGCTGACAAGGAAATAATAAGAAAAAACATCAGAACGCTATCAAATAAGGAAACTGTAGGTAAAACATCATTTTTTACGATTTACCTAAACATTACGTTGTGGATGACTCAGCTGAACTCTGATAGGATTTTTTCCGGTAGAACCTTTTGAAGATATTTCCTTGGAAACGAAGTATTTTTTGACAAGCAGATTTTGTTATGGAAACAAATGAAAACTATGACCTCAATTCGGTTATAAAAATGATTGATATTACAAATACGAAAATAAATCTTGAACTATTATTGAATTGAATTGAAGTTACAGTATTGAAATTCAATTTTTTTATTTATTTATTTGATATTGGTTGATAAAATATTTTGATTAGATAAGATTTGTTTTTATATTGAAATAGCTCTATATGCAGAGCTATTTCCATATAAGTCTGGTTGCTTATGGGAACTCAGTTTAAATTTAATTTCATATTCTAGTTATCTTCATGTAAGATATAACTGAAACAATATGTTATTAATAACAAAAATGAACCCTTTGCAATGCAAAGTCAGCCTAAATCATTTCTGACGATATCCTACACGACACATATGCTCTCCGAACATCCCAAAAAAACTAAACAAATCCAAAAATCCACAGCATTTTCATCCCATATAATAACACTAAATTTAATTACCATGAAAACTACGTTTTACCAATATTTAACCCTATCAGAAACCAATAAGGTGCAATTTCCTCTGACATGCAGATTTTACACATCACAGTGAGACTCTTCAATAAAGACTGTTGACTGAAACGTTGAAATAAAAATAAAACGTCGATCTAGATTACAGTTAGGCTCTGGTTTCATAACAGTCACAGTAGATAAATCTACGCTTCTACTGATATATATAGAGATAACTATAAAAAAAAATTGTAAGTAGGTGTTCTGTATAAAATAATGTTAACAATGAACAATAAATATGGACAACATCACAATCATTGTTCTGAACCCAAAGTAGCTAAAGCACTTGTGTTATGGAATTCAGAAACAACGAAGGTACCACATACATATACCCGAGACAATGTAGAAAAGTGATTTTCAAGATTGTCCCGTCCGGGGAACGAAACCGGGATCGCACAGCTAGCGACACCTTGAAAACCGGTGTGTACGCCACTCGACCACGGAGGTCGTCAAAAAGAATAAACTCATATTAACTCTACAGTCAAATCTTTCGTAGCATTACACAAACAGTTTTTTCTACTACTGACCAATAGAAAATTCCTGAAAACTTTGTAAAACCTAAACCGACTCATAAGTAGCTCAGAACCACCTCGATGAAGGCAGCTTTTCAAAACTAAAATCACGTCATTATCGGTCCATTGATTACAAAGCAACGATGCCACAGACAAACTTATAACACCCTCTTTTTGCGTCGAGGGTAAGAATAGTCAATTTTATGTTCCTGAACCTTTTTAATTTTATTTATCGTTTTTCGTTTTATTCGTATCACGAACGACGAAAAGCCTTGCTATAAAATTTTATGGGCACTCATTAAATGCATTTACATTCAATACTAGTTACTTTTGTGGTTTAAATGTTGGATTTACATAAATACTGCCTTAATGTATAAAGAAATCATTATAATGATTAAAGTATTAATCATGTGAAGTAGTTTTATCTGGCGTGCCCTCGTAAACTTTGCAATTATTTTGTACCTTGCGGCATTTTGCGCATAAAAATAACTACAGAAGTTTCATTCGATAAAGTACTGAAAAAAATTATGCTGTAAATATTTGTATGTTATTATCGCCGTCGCGGTCGTCTATGGCGAAGGTGGTGTGATGATCTAGTCAGTTATGCGGGTCACACGTGGCCAGAAATCGCAATAGATAGACAGGTTTAGAGGACGGAGGGGGAGGCCTTTGCCCAGCAATGGGGTCCAAGCTGAGCAATTTTGACATTACGTCACAATGACATCTTCGTGAAAAATACATTTTTTGACAAGCATTTACTAGAGCGTTCGCTAGAATGATCATGAAACAGTACTTAGATTTGTTTTTCTGTATTCTTGTCAACTAGTCAACAAGAAAAGCGGTGAATGTTTATGTTGTGTTACAAGACGATCAGCAGTAGATCAGGAGGGGCTCGTGGCTAAGTGTAAGCCGTACGGTTTGACCGATAATACTGGTTAGCCGCGCTCGCCGCGGTTGGTCCGTGGATTCGTCAATTCTGACAACCAGTCTTACATTGGCTGATAATGTGTTAATACCCAGTAAAATGGGTTGTGGAGATCAGATAGGCAGTCGCTCCATGTAAAATACGGTATTCAGCTGAATCTGGTAAGACTGGAAGCCGACCCCAATATAGTTGGGAAAAGGCTCGAGAGATGATGATGATACAAGACGACCAGCAGTAATCAGCACCCTTAGACTTTTTGTGGAAAAATCTAATTGTAAAATCAGATTTGTACCTCTCCCTCGACATTTATAATAGGACCAATGGAACTACCCTTCTGTAAATTTCACTCTATAGTGTAGTGTTAATTATTTATTTTGTTAGCTAAGTAGTTTAGAAAGTAGCTTGATTAGTAAATTTGTAGTAATGTAAGATGGTAATCTGCAATACATCTAATGTAGCTATCATCTGTACACTGCCAGGTAGTGTTGGGACACAAGTATTTATTAATTCATTTATTTCAAGTTTCACAGACATAGACAGAGACATATTGTTAGTAAAACATGGAAGCTTAAAACTATGTTAGTAATCTATACAAACAGAACTTAATACTATTACATGTATTAATTTTTAGTACATGAATCAGCGCTGTACCTTGACTCCATGTGAGGTGGCACAGCAGTCATTCATGTACACGCAGTCTATTCTTCCTGCGATCATCACACACAATGTTGTTAATTTTTCCCGGTTCGAATCCGAACTAATTTCGGTAAAATGATTTTGACTATTACATATGCTACTTTTAGATTTTTCTAAAGCTGATGCTTTAGATAAAAATATTTTTTTTAATAAAAAAAGTATATTTATTAATTTAATTTAGCAAAGTCATTCATTTCCATCTAAAAGTAATAAAATGTCTAAACCGCTTTCATTAAATCTTAGGCCTGTTTTTAGTATTTTAGATTCTATTTTATCCGATATCTTTATACTATTCAATATAATATTTTAATTAAGTAAAGTCATGTAACTTAAAACTGTTCATCAATCCCGGGAAAATAAACCAAAAATCCCGCGAATCCCATCCCCACAGCACAACACTATTAAACATCCACAAAATTAATGCCGTAATGTAGGCTCACTCCAATCTACGCTAGTGGTTTACAAGCTACATAAGTACATACTTAACTTTGTGTAAATATCTACCAAAATGACTGAATAACTAAATATTGTCTAAACATATTTAGAGTTATTAAGCTAATCTTCTTGTTTTTAAATCTAGATCCTGGTTCGATAATATAGGTTAAGCTACGCTCGCGGAGGTTAATCTGAGGATGGGTGACCATTTTCACATTACAAAATCGCTCTAAGCCTCGAAGCACGTAAGGCCGTTGGTCACGACTGTCATATGCTTGATGGTTGTGGGGTCAGATAGGCAGTCGCTCCATGTAATTCTTATCATAACTTTTTACTTATAAGAAAGGGCGTAATGCTGTCAGTCTATAATCGTTTAAAAATGGTATTCATATGAAATATATTACTCCGTTCCTGATAAAAATATACTACAGCATTGTTTTATATAGCAGAGCCGACACATGGAAAGTCATTTACCAAAGAAAATCCCGGACCAGAACTTCAGACGGTAAGGTTTTTTAAAATGCTTCTTATATGAAGAGAATTTCATAAACCTTAATCTGTCTAAAAAGAAATTCGACTAGAATTTGAGCTCTGACGTCATAATATAAATTGAGACATCCAACTGTCTTACATCAGTGTCAAAAGATGCTCGTTACAATTTTTACCACAATTGAATTTCATTTCAGATGACAGTAGAATTGACGTAACAGCTATTTCAAAAATTTATAACACACTAGCTGACCCAGTAGACTTCGTACAGCCTCAATCGATAAATAAAAGCCTAAACTTTTGTATTTGTTTTTTTTTTTTACTTAATTCCGAACATTTTCATATTTATTCACCTTTTAAACCTTCTCTGGACTTCCACAAATAATTCAATACCAAAATTAGGCATATAGGTCCAGCCGTTCTCGAGTTTTAGCGAGACTAACGAACAGCAATTCATTTTTATATGTATATATAGATAATGTAAAAGAAACGTCTTCAATGACATATGTTTAGGACCACATGTAAGGTAATAAATACCTTATCGATGACAAAAATATTTTTTTTAATCTATCTACAATTGCCGGATAGATCGCGTAACAAACATACAAAACAAGCTTGCTATTAAATTGAGAACCTCGGCCTTGTTAAAAGTCGGTTAATAATTGATTACTTAATTGATTACAAATAAATGCCTACATTACATGAAACTCACATACATACATAAATACATACATATAATGACGCCTCTTTCCCGTAGGGGTAGTCAGAGACCACTTCTTTACACTTGCTACGATCCTTACACACTTGTTTCGCTTCGTCCACTTTCATTATTCAATTCATACATGCTCTTCGGTTTAGGGTACTCTTGACCTGGCCATTTTTCAAGACGTCCTCACATAATCTTAATAAATAAGAATTATAAAAAAGGAAAAAAAAAAAAAAAAAAATCTTAATAAATCTTCTCACATCCCAGCTACTAATTCCCTTAATAAAAAAGCCAATAATTTGTTAAAGCGATCAGATAATCTAATAACAATTTTGTCAAGTCCCAACTTATTGTTAAAGAATTTCTTTGTTAGTGGACCAAGTTCAAAATTTTTGAAAACTTTAGAACGATCATTATGGGTAAAACTTTTATTTTGATTTTACCATTTTGTCGGTTCTTAAGAGATTATAATGTTAACGACGTTACTGTTTTTTTGACCTCCGACGCAAAAAGAAAGGTATTATAAGATTGACATGTCGGTCTGTCTGTGGCATAGTAGCATTTCAACGAATGGGCAGATTCTGATAAGCTGAGATAGTGCAGTTTTTTTTTGCATTTTTTTTTTAAATCTGATGTCTTTTAATTATTTTAATTACACGACTGCCCAATAAAGAGTGTTATGTTTTCAGGGTTCATGTATGTATGTATGTATGTTTGTGAGTTTTTTACAATTATGTCTTTAGAGCATGTTTATGCGAATTACAACGAAAAAAAAAACACAGACTCGCGAAGAAAAGGCTCGCTACAATTTCTTGTCTTCTCATTTGCCAAGTCTTAATAAATTAATCAAGGAACCATATGTTTCCACTTTTGGCTCCTATCCAGAATTCCCTTTTTTACTAAGTATAAGTTGTTTCGTTTAAATTTAGGTTAAGTCTTGTGCTGGACACAAGTTACGAGTGAATGTTTTGTTTCATCTTATCTAAATGGAGTTCCTTGCCTTTTCTTCATAAGAATGACATTATGGAACCTGCACCGCCATTTAACGTTTTGAAAAAGTCTAAAAACGCCTACATTGATAAAATAAATGATTTCTTTTATTTTTTGTGTTTTTTTTTTATTACGAAATCAGACAGACACTTTTTTGTGTCAAGTTGCTTCCACTTATCATATACCACTCGCCAGTGTTCGGTGTCGGCAACTGGCATAAGTCATTAGTGAAAGATACAATTATTAAGCAACGAAAACAAATTTTGTAATGTGGTGTGTGGTGTGCTGTTTCGGTTACAGGCAACATGACGCCTGTTTCCGATTGACGACACTAGATACAGCCACCACGAAAGCCTGTAGCAGTGTGCCGTGTAGGCTACAAAAATTGTCAGACAAAAAGAAATATATATTTGACGGGCCTGTTGGTCTAGTGGTTAGTGACCCTGACTGCCATACCAGAGGTCGTGGGTTCGATTCCCACCCAGGACAAATCTTTGTGTGATGAGCACGATCATTTGTTCTGTCTGGGTGTGATTTATCTATAAGGTATAACTTTTATTTTATTTACAATTCAATACTTAAATCTAATACAAGAACAAACAAAGACTAAAATTAAATCTTATATAGATAAATAAAACTAACACGCGTCAAAATACTCATCGTCATCCCTGTCAATGGCGGGAAACGTGCCCAGAAGGCTGGCAGCATTGCCACGTTGAATGGCTATGCCGATTCTCTGTGCAAGGAACAAACCAGCTCTCTGATCACGAGTAGAGTCCACCAAACGTTTTGACAGTTCTTTAAAAAGATTTCGTGCACTCGGACCCCATGACCCGAGCGTTTCAACCCCAAACGGCTCGAAAATATAATTACCTATTAGGTTATTATACTTCCGCCGTTTAAGGGTCTCCGCTGCTCCAGCAGCAGCTCCAGGAGAGGCCGCCGAACTTAGAACGTGGGATGGCGCAAGGGTGTCGACGCACGTTGCGTCCCACACCAAAGGCCGACCCAATTTCCAAGGCAACAATGACATACCGTCAGGTCTCTTACCATCGCTGCGCACCAAACCATTGGGTTCCAAAACAGCTGGTACACCGGCAATGACAAGAGCACGACGAATAATGTCATTAATATTTGCGTGACGGGATATACGTCCTGCGCTCCTGCTGCAGGACAGGCCATGGTGACCGAGGCAATCGACTGTTTCACCGCATTGACACCGATGACATGCGACACAAGGTATACCTAAACGTAAACTGATGGCGAGCCGGAAAGTATTGTCATCCAAAATCGTACCAAGAGTGGTTGACGGAAGTGCCTGTAACCAGAGGCCCGATTCCCATTCTCCCACAGCCAGGAGACGCGCGCGCTCTGCAGTGTTGATTGACGTATTAATTAATTCTTTCCGTATCAAACTGCAAAGCGGCTCGTCCCACTGCCTCTGAGAAGAACGTTGCTCGGGTAGATCTGTGCCCGGGCAGGACAATTCCCAACTATTTACTGCCTCAGTCATGCACAGAATCTGAAAATCAACCAGAGAAGACCCTAAGATTTGCCTGGTTAATTTTTCAGTGCTGTGGACCGAAGACAAAAATGCTGGTAGGCCTAGACTGGAAACTTTACGTACACCAAGCCCACCAAATCGGATCGGCAGCGTGGCTTGGGTCCAAGCTCGGTCATCCAACGTTACGTTAAAAATGGACGTTAACGTGGACCGAATAATTTTATCGACTTTTTCCAAAAGCGGCAAATGTTTCCATAGTCGTGAAGAACGAAGAAAATATGTAAATTTTGGACCAAAACAACAAAAACGAATTAAAGTAATAGCAGAATGTAAAGAGATTTTGAAAAGTCTATTCGAAATTGACTGAAAATTTTCAATTTTATCATCTATAAAATTTTCATATGATTCTTCTAAAATTGGGGACCCTAGAAGGCGAAGAGAGGAGTTATTGACTATGTTAATTTCAGGGGCTATTGTTTGGATTTTTTGTAAAGCTAATTTTTTATCTAAATGTGTATCTGGAATATATATTTCACACTTACTTGTGTTTAAATCAAGACCAATTTTTTGTAAATTTGTTTTAAGGGATATATAATCATCTGCTACAGTGTTGACATCGCCTCCTAGAGTTCCGTCATCCAGATACCAAATATTAAATTTTGATTTCAATTCCTTAATAATGGGATGGATGGCTAAACTGAATATGACCGGCCCGAGAGGATCTCCTTGTTGGCAACCTACAGCCGAATTTAAAACATTGTCTTTATAGACTAATTTTGAAGGGTTTCGGTAGCATTGCCAAAGGAAACTGTAAATTTTGGGGGTTTCACTTTTGACTTCTGCCAACAAGGTGTCTCTGTTCACTGAGTTGAACGCATTTCTTATGTCAACTTTTAGAATAACCTCACTTTTCCTGTGGGCCAAATATGTGGACAGTGCGTGTACGGCAGCTTCACAGCCCCCTTTTGAGCCAAAGCCTAACTGAAGGGGCTGGAATTTATCAGACAAAACGTTGCTGTACAACTTACAACAAATTTTGGCTGCCGTACGTCTGTAGGTGGTGCCAACAGCAATGGGGCGAATACCACCATCCTTTTTGCTAAGGGCACACAGGTTGGCTCCATAAAGGGTGTCGATGATCCCCTCATGGACCCCACCTGCGAGCATTAAATTTGTCAAAGCCGTAAGCTCCCTCAGAAGCGACTCACCAGCTTCACCGGCAGTGGGGCCTGTGAGGTCCTTTAGGTGCTGGGGAGTCAGGCCATCCAGACCGCCAGCGGAGCCGCTCCGGAAAGAACCTATGGCTTCGACCAACTGTTTTACTGAAATTTGAAAGGAGTGTAAATTTGGGTCTGGTGGGTCAGGAAAGGAAAGGTTATCTATAGGCACAGGGTGTTTGCTCTCCAGCGCGGAGAGGGTTTCTGGAGAGCATGGTGCAACCTCGTCGTTGCTAAACAATATTTTGGCAGCTCCCCGAATATCACCTTCACTTAGTTTGGTCTGAACGACCCGAGAAACATCACCCGGTACGTGATGCTTTTGTGATGTCAATTTTGACTGGAAAATCGGATTTGAATAACTACAATTATCTTTAATTTGAGCGGTAAGAGATTTCTTACAAGCCAAATTTTTTTGTACGTGTAAAATTTTGTAAGGGAAGGTGAGTAATTGTTCCCAGGCACTTAAAGTGTTTTCGCGAGATGCAAGACGAACACATTTTGCAAGATAGGAAGCAACTGAAGGTCTTGCACCTCGGGGAACACGTTTTAAAATAGGAACGGATTTCTTAAAATTTGATAATGTTTGCCACAACGGTAATGATGTGGTTGTCGGAGAAATTAAAGGAAACGATGAGGCATCAGGGCTAGAAGACACGTTCGGAGATTTGTGGACCTTTCCACAATGTATTTTCAAGCCCCGATCACCTTTGAAAAATCGTGCCTGAGGACAATAAGGGCAGCTAACCAAAGCACTTGATGTGGATGACGATTGGATAACACTACCCGCGGACCCGTCACAATCTGCATCCGAAGACATAAAATATTACAAAATAGAAAAAACACTCATTAAAAAATTCGGAAATGTCAAAAACGTCCGCACAACACCACACGCCCTGCCGCCGTGGTGGAGCACCCGCCGCCGCCGCCGCCGCCACAGCCGCCGCACGCCGCCGCCGCAGCCGCCGCACGCCGCCGCCGAAGCCGCCGCCCGCCGCCGCCGAAGCCGCCGCCCGCCGCCGCGCTCCCGTGCCTCTGCTAGTCGGTAGCCGCGCTAGCGCGGCAACCTCGGTAGCAGTACTGATTGATTGGTAAACAACCGTTGTTGTTTTCCAATCGATTTTACTTTTATTTCATTGTAATTTAATAGGAAATTTTTAAATTTTCATTTAATTATTTTGACAGCCGATGACAGCTATCAAGTGTGTTCATTGAATTGTATCAATTTATCTATAATATGTATTTATTTAGAAATATATAAGTATGTTTATCAGTTGTCTGGTTACCATAACACAAGCTCTGCTTAGCTTGGGATCTGATAACCGTGTGTGAGTTGTCCCGGAATAATATTATTATAAAAAAAATAAGATTTGGGTCTGACACTAACTAGGTAGTTATATTTAGACCTTTTTCGAATAAGAACGTATCATCTGTTTACGTCAAAAAATTTCCATTTATTATTTCCTTTTCATGTTTCCTCCTTATACTTAAGAACAGGGTGCAATGAATTTATTTATTTGCAGTTCCTTTCAACTGATATTGTGGAAGAGAAAGTTTTTAATATAGTATTTCTGTTTTAAGTAGGTTTCGCAGTTAACTAGCTTTTAAAAGCGTATTTTAAGCGTATTTTCTTTCACATTTTATTATTTTAGCTTTCAATTGAACTGATACTTTGCAGTCCATAAATTGGATGACAGTGCTATATTATCGTTTAATGGAAATGATTCCATGATGGAGCAGACGATAGCGATTGAACCTAATACCTGTCTATGGCATATTTAAATAAATAAAAAAAAATGTTTATGCATTTCCTACATCTTGTAACTAATCGATGATTGAACATAGGCAACTGTTGAAATGAATAATTTTCTTATTTCTTTATGAAGTAGGTAGGTAAAATAGTAGCTGTATATTAAGAGCAAAAAAAACAGTCCTATTTTTCTTGTCTGTATAACAAACAACACAATACGAAAAACAAATTAAATTTTATTTCTCATGTCTAATTTAAACTATTGACCAATAATTACAAAACTAAAGTACCAGGTCATCATAAAAGCTAGGCGGTGCGGTGTGTTTCCCAAGGGGCGACGTCAATACGCGCGATAACGACGCAGACGACCGCAGCTTGTAAAAGGCTTTGCATCAGTGCCTTGAGTTCAATAGAAATAGACTTTCTTATAAGGGTAATAAATAATTTAATATGAGGTGGTTACTTAAGAGCAAAAATATATCTTACAGTATTTTTTTTTAACCACGCCACGCATACTACACCTTAAAAACCACCCCGTTGGTCACCACCAGCACATGAAAAGGGACTTCTGTTACCTCTTAAAGAACAAACCAGAAGCCCCCTGTGCAACGCCTGTTAGAGCACATCCCTGGAAAGACTGTAAAGAGGTCTTCCCTGAGCCTCGCTTATGCACAGCAGCATTGACCAGTGCTGCTGTCTTCTCCGAGGACACTTGAACGCATACTACACCTACTTAGTCAAAATAGTATTAAAAATTAATGAATAGAGGTACAATTTAACTTTTCTAAGTAAAGTTTCTTTCTAATCATAATTACAGAACCAAAGTACCAGGTCATCATAAAAGCTAGGCGGTGCGGTGTGTTTCCCAAGGGGCGACGTCAATACGCGCGATAACGACGCAGACGACCGCAGCTTGTGAAAGGCTTGCATCAATGCCTTGAGATCGATAGAACTGGATTTAACTGGATGTGACTGACTGCAATTTCGAAGAAAATAATGTTTGTGCTGTAATGAATTTCATACTGGACTAAGAAGAAAATACGACTTATGATTTGTTTTGTAGGCATCTAAAATCTTCATTTTATTAATTGAAAACACATTCTGGTACGTCCACTGAAAACGAATACTCTTTAATTTTACCATCATAGATTAAGAATATGATTTTAATACCTCACAAATATATATTGAAAATTGAGCTTCATTCGTTTAGGAGCTACGATGCCACAGACTGACAAAGACACACACATTCAAACTAACATATTCATAGACAGACAATTCAAACTGATAACACCTCTTTTTTACGTATGGGTTAATAACATACTGATGAAAAAATTACTACAGTACGTATTTTTTTTCTTGAAAAGATATTTCTCATTTCTGAGTCATAACTTAATAGCTTAGTTCCACGTTACATCCGATATTGAATAGAGTCTGTAATCAATGACCTCTGCAAGGCTCAGAACTTTCTAGATGCTCGTAAGACAAAAGACCTCACTCCTTTGTGTTCAGCATTAACTCGCGTATGACCTCATAGACCTGACTTCAAAAGCTATAACTTAGCAATGCGGAGATGGTAAAAAAATATTACTTATTTTATGAATACACGAATTGCTCTAAACAGAAACATGTGGCAGGATGTCCTCCTTTTAGGATAAGTTAAAAATGATGGGTTGTTCTGTTACAACTTAATTTAATAGACAATTTCATAAGGTGCTGAAAAAAAAATTGATATCGGCTTCGCTCTAAGAATGAAGCCAAAATTAAAATAGGTTGTCAATCGCATTTTTTGTTCCTTTTTTTCAAGTTTAGCTTTGCAATCGCGTCGCCCTAGACGTCAAAAAAAGGTAAAAAAGTATTGTACGGTTCTGAACCGGAAACAAAGTAAAATTTTCACTGAAAAAAAATATGCTTCAAAAATGTAAGCACATTTTATAATAATCGGTTTTCCAATTGTAATCACACAATACTATATTAATCTCCATTTTAGGTATGTTGCGACCTATTTAAAAGCTATAAGATATCCACTTGAAAAACCGCAAAAGGAGAATACCAAGCTATTTTATTTCCTGCATAAGTATTTTAAAGTCTTTTGAGTAACCTACATAACACACGAGTCTAACGTAGTATGAAAATAAATTCCGAAACGTCAATACGATCTTGGAACTGCAGATTTCTATTCGAGTGAACCGAAAGAGCGCATAATATGAAAGTCATATTAGAACACGTCGCGTGTCTTCGCTTAGAATCGAATGAAATAAGCTCTGTGCTGCGAGGAGTTATATATATATAGCACATGTATAGCCAACTTTAGGTACTACTGTAATCTGTATGAACATTTATAAAATATTTGTGAGTAGTATACAAGGTGTTATTGAAAGGGTATATCAATATAAAAGGGATGAAAAGTACATCTGATATAGAGTCTGTTTACGAAATTTCAGCTCACAATTAGTAAAATAATTGATGTCCAATTGTTAAACGTCCTGCATAAGTTGGCAACCCAGGGTAGTATATTCTCTGCAAGATGGCAGTTTGCTTATAAAAAATACCATTATATCTCCCAGACTTCATTAAAAATAATACATATTTTAAAACTTCTAGCGTATTTAATTTCAAATCCTATTTTAACTAAATCACTTTCAAATCTAAGGTAAGCTAATTTTGTCAGGCGTTATAAAACTGATCTGAGATACACAAGGTAGTCACGGTGTTGTTTTTTTTTAATTATTTACTTGTTTTTTCTTGAAATCTGCGATCTGTTGATTTTTGCATGTACAAAAAAATCGACAAAAGTACAACTTACATCATATATCATAATAGGAGTTTTTACCTTTACCTTTTATGACACTGGCAACTTATAATCGAACCTCAACCAACACAATTCCTATCTTTAAACCAATTTACCATCACCCAATCATTCACAGACCATCATTAAACCAAAATTAATACCACCACAAGATAGTCTATTTCCTATTTAACAAATGAGGTATGTATTAAGGATATAACAAATGGCTGTGACGTCACTTCCCCAATGGCAGGCATTATCATAACTGGTATAAGTTAACACCCCATTGTTTGTTCGTGTTTGTTATCATGGCTTTAGGGAGATATTCACTAGCTAAGTATTAGTCCAAGGCCAGGATTTAAATATTCAAGGATAAATTATGATTGGTGAAATATTTCGACTGGCATGTTGGTCTAGTGGTTAGTGACCCTGACAGCAGTCATATAGCATATATGGGTCTTGTGTTCGATTCCCAGCCTGGACAAATGTTTGTGTGATGAGCACGATCATTTGTTCTGTGTCTGGGTGTAATTTATCTATAATATGTATGTATTTAGAAATATATAAGTATGTTTATCAGTCGTCTGGTTACCATAACACAAGCTCTGCTTAGCTTGGGATCAGATGACCGTGTGTGAGTTGTCCCGGAATATTATTATTATTATTTGTAAGTTATATACCTTAATATGCCTGCGACTCCGCGTGAATGTCGGATACCGCTGCAATATATATGCCCATTCTTATGATTCAAGCCTACCCTATACAAAGTTTTACTAAAATCGGATAAGTTGTTTAGTCTTGATAGCGTAACAGACAAAAACAGACTTAACTACACAGTGTAACTAGTGTCCTAGCCTCGGCTTTGTATAGGCAGACAAAACATTAATGAATTAAACCTTTGCCAACTTTGACGACCTTCGTGGTCGAGTGGCGTACGCACCGGTTTCAAGGTGTCGCTAGCTCTGAGGTCCCGGGTTCGATCCCCGTACGGGTCAATGTAGAAACCAACTTTTCTACATTGTTCCGGGTATGGGTGTTTGTGGTACCTTCGTTGTTTCTGAATTCTATAACCCAAGTGCTTCAGCTACTTACTTTGGGTTCAGAGCAATGTATGTGATGTTGTCCGCATTTTTTTTTTGCACCTTGGAATCACTATCCATCGGTGAAAACTATATGAGATTCCATTCGGTAGTTTTTGAGTTTATTGCGTACAGACAGAGAACGGGGACATTTTTTGTTTTATTCTTCATAATTATAATTGTATTTGTTGTTGTATATTTATAAATATAGGTTGTATGTATTCTATAAAATAAAATATGCTATAAAATAATAATATACATAAATAAGGCGTTTTTCTAACTACCTCTTCCACTTACAGTCTCCGTACTCGCCATAACCACAGCGGTATCATTTTCTAGCTAGTGAGAGCTGAAACAGCTTCATTAGCGGTAATTGCTACATTATAATATATTATATTCTGTTACAAAAGCCTCGAGTTTAAACGATTATTATATTATGTTCATGTTTTTGCTTATAATAGGAATGATGACTAATTTTTATTTTTTTGTCCATCTTTTAGATAATAAAAAAATATTAGACACGTATTTTTTCGTTTGACCCGTAAACAAAGAATTATGAAGATACAGCGAGTACAATTCTTGAGTGACGTCACGTCTAAGCAAAAATTGTACCTATCCGTGACGTCACAAGCCCTCACTCCTGAACTTTTAAACGGTTTATCTTCGTATTTTTTATTGATTGGATAAAAGAAAAAAATACACGTCTATTATATTTTTAATTATCTAAATGGCGGACTAAATAAATTTTAACTTTTCATACCCAGACATCTTCCCTATTGACTAAGACGCGAAGTACCAGATTATTTTTCTAGTTGAGATAACCGTGAAATCTGTGTTTGTGGAGATTACAAATAGTAGGGATCTGTATTTTATCTGTATAATATTATAATTCTGACAACTAGTCTTTGTTATATGCTATTATAATGTCCGCATTTTTACCCAGCAAAACGAGGTTATTGAGGTCAGGTAGTTTGTAGTTTTTTTTTTGAGTTTTTTTCTGTTTCTTCTCCATAGGAATGACGTCTTGAAACCTACAACAAGAGTCATTTAACGTTTTGAAAGAGCCTAAAAAGGCCTACTCAAAATAAATATATTTATATTTTGTCGCTCCATGTATAATTCAGCTGAATCCAGTAACACTGGAGCCAAGCCTTTTACCATATCTTGGGAAATTATGTGCATAAAAAAATGAGTGTTACCCTTGATTTCTGTAAGATGACAACATCAGGTTAATTCCAAATCGATTCAGGCAGCTTCAAGTAATACTAGTATATACTTACATGAAAAAAAAACAATAGTTCCAATGAATTGAAAAACTCCTTTTTTTAAAGTCATTTAAAAAGCAGTGAATTTCCTTCAAGTTCAAAAACACAATGTAGCTTTAATTCCCACTGCACAAATTCCCTTGAACACAATTTACATGGGTATGCGAGACAATTCATTGTTTGCTTTGTCCTCTCGTATTGCATTCAGTTTGACCGGAACAAAACGGTCGGTTTAATTATAACGCAAACCACAACGGGAGCGTTGCATTGTAAAGTGCATGGTCATTGGTGCTCATGACAAAATTTGGTCTAGTGTTTTTTGGACTTGATTTTGCTCAAATTTATCTTGACAGACACTTTTTAAAGCGATATTTTTGTTATATATTTAGCATTACTAGACATGCTATGTCTAAATTACCTAATAATTATAATTACTAACTTTAACTGTGCTAAATTAGGAAATTTTCCGTCCGCATAATTTTCATGAAACGAGTGCTATAGGTACAAACTAAAAGCTGAACCTGTACTAAATTTAAAACTAATATCATAAAAAATACGTTCTAACAATTCAGTAATATAATAATAAAAGTAAAGATTAAATAAGAAGAACGAGATTATCAAGCAAAATTGTTTAATAATAATAACGGCTTACAAGTGTCCATAAACGCTTCGTCATCTTTTTCAATGACGGGAAACGTGCCCAGAAGGCTGGCAGCATTGCTTCATTGAATAGCTATACCGAGCTTTTAAGGCCAGTTTTCAAAACATTCAAGTTTGCTTGTAAAGTTCCCGAAAATCCTAATTACAAGTATCATCTAAAAACAAACTTACACAACACTGCAGGCTAGAATCTGCAGCTAGTCTGAGAATATTGTCCAAAGTTTTAATACAGACTTCATAATTAGTTCACTACTGTCTTAAGTGGGTTCTACAATGGAATTCTGCTGTTCTGGTAGTTTCGTATTTAATTAACTCCTTGCCACCAGATAATGCTTTTGTTTTGGTGTTTATTTTATTAGTTATCTCTGGTTGAGATTTGCCGATTTAAATCTGTGAATTTTCTGTCACATCAAGTGATTTTTTCAAGTATTTTGAAGCAAACGTCAAAATCAAAATTTGTCATCACAAAACAAAAGTGTTGATTATATTTCAAACTTCAAACTTCAAACATTATTTATTGCGAACATGGGTAATGGATAACATTGGTGTTTCATTACAATTAAGTTTAGAGCGCCATATTCTGCTTCCTAGCATGCAATAATAATTAAAATCTATTTTAACATTACATTAATTAAATACGTAAATTGTTAGTGTATTTGAGCAATAGAGAACAATTACAATATTAAGTACCTAGGTGTTATAAAAATTTCTTAAAATAGTTGCATATTCATTTAATGTCACATTGTATACAAATATAATCATATTGGAAACAGATTTCATGCTATTAGAAAGTACCGTCAATTAGATATAGTCAATTATTAATAAAAAATGTCAAGAATGGAATGGAACAGTTACAAATGAAATGTGATTAATGTCAAAGTGAAAATCAATTAATTATCATGAGTAGTTTTTACCGATACTTTCAACATGTCACTTAGGTATTCACCAACACTGTAATACGCCCTTTCAAGTAAGATTTCCTTGAGTTCATGTTGAAATCTCTTATTACAATCTAAGTTCAATAGTCCTTTTGGGAGATGATTATATATCCGTGGTCCCATACATAATATACTTTTATTAAACATGGCAGTTTTATGTTGTGGACAACAGATGTTTTTATTCAAGCGTTTACTCTTTCGGTGTTCAAACATCGTTAAATGATTTCGGACAAAACTAATTACTTCGTATAAATAAATAGATGGCATAGTCAGTATTCTAAGCCGTTTAAAATGGGGTCTACATGAATCAGTTGGTTGTAATTTGCATATAGCTCGAATACATTTTTTCTGTGCTTTGAATACACATTCATTATCAGTGGAGTATCCCCAAAACATGATCCCATACCTTAGTATTGACCCTATATAACCATGGTACGCAGTGAGCACTGTAGCTTCACTCACTTTTTTTGAAAGCATATACATTGCGTACGATTGTTGGCTCAATTTCATGCACAGGTCTGCTATATGTATCTTCCAGTTTAGAGAATTGTCTATTGTTAGCCCTAAAAACTTAGTTGTCTCCACCTCTAAAATTTTTGTACCCTTATAATCAATGTCAAGACTAGTTATACCAGGAATTCTATTTCTGAATGTCATTATATAAGTTTTATCTAAATTTATTTTTAAATTGTTAGATGTCAGCCAATTAATTATGTTATTCAAAGTGGTTTTGATGTCATGTTTAAGGGATGTCTTATCATTACTCTTAAAAACTATAGTGCTGTCATCCGCGAATAGGATCATAGGATGATTAGTAGTTTTTGGTAGATCATTTATGTAAATATTGAACAATAAAGGACCCATTACGCTTCCTTGGGGAATTCCCATCTTAACATCTCTATATTTTGATTGGTATTGTTCTTCTTCCCTACGTTTAGGACATATACGTGTTACTTGTGTGCATTGTTTGCGATTTGTAAGGTAAGATTCCATGAGATCGAGTACATTTCCTCTTATGCCATATGCTTCTAATTTGTTGAGTAAGATTTTGTGATCTACATAATCAAACGCCTTTGTGAGGTCCATGTACAATGCACAAACTGGTACTTTTTTATCAACACCATCCATAACTATTCGAAGGAAATTATAAATGGCTAAATTAATAGATTTGTTTTTTCTAAATCCTACTTGTTCCGCTGCTAGGATATTCTTGTTCTCAAAAAAATTGTAAATTCTCAGGTGTATTACTTTCTCAAAGACTTTTGAAATATTAGGTATTAAAGCTATAGGTCGATAGCAATTCATGGAATGTCTGTCATTTTTTTTAAATAATGGTATTTTGTTAGCTTATATAAATATTGTTAAACAGTAGGTCCCGGCTGTCATACATAAATCTTTGGCAGTTGTTAAGTCAATTCTGACAAACAGTCTTACTATGGGACACTGTGTTTCCCAGTAAAATGAGTTGTGGAGGTCAGATAGGCAGTCGCTCCATGTAAAATACGGTATTCAGCTGAATCCGGTAAGACTGGTAGCCGACCCCAACATAGTTGGGAAAAGGCCCGGGAGATGATGATATAAATATTGTAACTATCGTTTTCCGGTTTTAATTATAGAAGCTGGTAATTAAGAATGTTTAAAAAAAAAAAAAAAAACTAAGTGTTTCCGACCAGAACCTTCAGAAATTATATCTAAGGACAATCTCAATCAAGTCAGCTTTCAAAAAAACAAATCTGCATTAAATATGATCGGTCCATTCTTTGAACATTTCGTTGCCACTGGCAGACACACAAATGTACAAACAGACAGACACACAAATAAACAGACAGACAGAAAGGTAAAACTAATAATAGGTACCCCTATTTTTGAAATCTATTTCAACAAACAGGTTCAATGAAACCATTTATTTCACCAATCATCTTTCTTTGTATCGACAAATGCAGAATTTCTAACAAACAAAGAACAATATAATATCCTTACTAATATTATATGTAAATGCGAAAGTTTGTTTGGATGTATGGATGTTTGTTACTCTTTCACACAAAAACTACTGAATGGATTTTAATGAAATTTTACAATAATGTAGCTTATACATCGGAATAACACATAGGCATAATTTATAAAGATAGTGTATGAATTGTCATTCACGCGGGTGAAACCGCGGGGTACAGCTACTAAAGCTATACGTTAAGTACCATCTTATATACTTAAAGAACATATTCAATAAAATAAACCTGTCCCTTGAGACACACGATATCCATTACAAAAATATTAGATAAAAACTTTTTCATCAAATACTTATTCTCAATACAGACATCTTTTATTTTGGAATTCGATTACCGAAGGCTCGTAACGTAGTTGTCGAAGTGAAATCTAGTTACGTTCACTTCGGCCTAGGCTGAGTTAAGTGGAAGTTAAACTCTTATTAAGGGTAATAAGTGTACGTTTTATTAGATTTGGTAAGCAGATGTTGAAGAAGTCTTGGCTAGTATAATACTACTACAATAATATCATGATATTAAAAGGTAAGCCGCACTTGCCGCGATAGGTGCTTGAATGGGTGAATGTGAATCAAACACTAACTTGTAAACTATCGCACAGCATGTTTATAGTAATATCATATAACAGCATGAATACCTTTTTGGGCTTGACGTTTCGACCAGGTTACACCGGCCGCAAGCAGGCTGAAACGTCAAGCCGGTATATAATATTACTATAAAACCAAGCAAGGTGGGTCGAAGACATAGTTAATGTGTCGGTTCGAGTTTGGATAAGGCTGGCACAGGACCGCAGAGAATAGCACGAGAAACGAGAGGCCAGCCCAGCAGTGGGAGGACGAGGGCCATGGATGATGATGATGATAATAAAACCATATAGTAAAACTGAGAACCTCTTCTTTCAAAGTCGTTTAATAAAGAGGATACATAGCTTATAAATCTTTTTGTTTTCACCAATGTAAATGTCTTCATTAATACGCAGTAAGAACTGAAACCTACAGCACATTTCCAGCCCAACTACTTAGGTACTACTAACTTTCAAACACATAATCTCCCGCCATTGAGGTCGTCAAACTAACAAATTGTAGCCCATACAATATAATGACTATTACAGACAGCCTTGGAAGTAGACTCAGTCGTAATATCCAAGTACCTACCTTCTTAATAGTGGCTTAGGGTGCGTACGTATAGTGCTACTGGCTAGGTGGGTAAGCCTGTGTGTTTCAAGCCTTAATTTAGTAGAACAGAATTTTTAGAAGGTAGAAAGTGCGAACGATTTCTATGCCATGAACATTAGTAGTGATACTATATATAATGTAAATCTGCCATCATATAATATATAATGTAAATCTACCATCGACACGAAAAGAAGAAGAAGAAGAAGTAGTGATACTTTCAGGTGACGGTATTTAAATGTGTAGTAATATAATGAAGCTAAAGATTTTTTTGTTAGAGCTCGCTAAGTTCTAAAACAACCAGAAAAAGTAACTTTTGAATTTGAGACTCCAAATTTTGGAAAAGGTTTTATATTTATAATACAGGCTTTTTAAAATCTTGTTACTTGTCTTAGAAAAAAGCACGCAAGCAAGGCAAGCAAGCAAGCAAGCAAGGCAAGTGAAAGCGCAGACGACAGCTAGCATTGTAAAAAAAATCACCCTATAAAAACCAGGATTGAACAAAATGTGTGACAAACTACGATATTTTATCAAAATTCCATGAAATTGTAAACATAAATCATGAAAAAACTAGATAAAATTGTTTTATTTTAATATCCATTTATTTCCATTCCATTTCAAGAGAATATTTAACGTAATAAATACAAAAGCTTCAACAATTTTAACATCGAAAGTTTAGGTACCTAGCAAACTTTATCACGCGAAAATCATCCAACACTAAGTAGTGTCGAATCACTTAAAATTCTCTCACCCTAAAATATTAATCCCAACTAATCCGAACTTATTCACTTAAGGAGGGTTAACGACCCTTAAGGAATTACCAGACAAACGCATAACTGAGCCCATTGTATGTCGGTTAAGCAAAACTTTGGCCTCTGTGGTTAAATACTCCTTGCTCTTAGAGGGTAGATAAGAAAGTACAGAGTGCACATATCAGGGTATGAACCGTGAGCACTAGTATGAACTAGTTTGGTCGTAAAAATAGTATTAAAATTGAGCGTAATTTTTTTAATAAAACTATCACAAACCCTAATAATATCAGAACCATCAATATTTTCGCTTAAACGTCTGTCGTTGCACGGAAAATCACTTAAATCAGTAAACGAATGTACTACATACAGCCAAAAACGTGCTTACTCGGCGCAATGGGCTTTTAGTGATACTCGCACTCTATTGTTTTTACTTTTTTACTCTAATAAATACTCCTTGCTGGAGTCGTAATTGAAGTGTCATGGTTATGTCACCATTCCAAGATAGTTCTGATTTTGAAATTGACGTTTGAGGTTTTGAAGTAACGTTTAATTTTTATCCCTCTTTACCGGAGTGTAAATGAAGAGTTATGTTTTTCGAGCGTATATTTTTAAAATGTTTACTAATGCTAAATAAAAGGAAGATAGAGTCTGCCCTTCTGCCTGCCTTAGGGCAAAAGAAAATTCTTGACGAATATAAATAGGATAGTTGATATATTGCCACAATTCGTCTGCAAAGTTACGTAAAATACATTATAAATCTATCAAGACAACGCAACGTTTCTGGCCAATCTGATACCCTACATATAGAGCCAAATAGGTTATCAGTTCTTCAAATCTTTGTTACATTAGACCACGCTCAAAAGAGAGAGCGATATACAGAATGTTCTCGGTTTCATCTTATGGCCGATTTCCATCAAACGGGCTAAAGCCCATTCCATTCCCTGCCCTATCAAATTCTTATAGAATTTAAACCAATGCGATAGGGTGGGCATAGAATGAGTATTCGCTCGTTTGATATAAATCGGCCTTTATATAATCTACTTTCCACACACTTCTTAGATACATTGCCGGCCCTTAAAACTGAGAATTAGCAATTTTAGAAACTAATATAATTAACATCAACACCTGACTTTTTTAACTATTCTAAAATTCAAGTAATTTTTAAGTTTAGAAAATATACTTTATTTAAATACTCCTAAAGAATTATTTAAAATTAAGATTAATTATTTAACTTACTACTTAGATAAGTCTAGAGCCATCTTAAAAATAAGTACGCTTTGAGCCGTGACGTAGGTTAATCCAGACTTACAGAGCTACGCTTATTAAAAAAATAATCTGCCGGAAGCTTGTCTCCACCAAAGCGGAGACAAGCGGAGCGGAGCGGAGCAGAGAACTTTTTTTTAAATAACTAATAGGCATGCGTTATTCAGACCCGGATACTAATAATTAATTACTATTGATTATTTATTAATTGATCGCACATAAATGTAAAAAAAAACTACTTAAATAAAAAAACAATGCATTAAAAAAACGATTTTGATAAAATGTGTGGGACGACAACGAAGTATGCATACCTTTCGAGTGTCTTAAGTTACACAGTTCGACATAAGAAAAAATGCTCCCAAGTGTCTTAAGTCGCACAGTTACACTTAAGGGCTTGGTGAGGATTGGTCGATAAATATCTGTGGCTGTGTTGCAAGTAGCAATACGTTTTGCTTTTAAATGAAAGAAATGGTTCATTCACTCTCTATTTTAATACTTTTCAACAGCAGCAACATCATTTTGAACGAACTAAACAATAAACAAATTCATTTGACATTCCACCGTTTGGCGTTTGCCGTGTTAACAAATTTGTGCGTGACCGGAGAAGAATTAACGATGAATAGAGGCAGAAAACGGTAAGTTTTCTTATAAAAATCTATATAGAATTACTGAGAAATAAGTGTAGATTCCGTATTGAGTAATTGTTTTTCAAAAAGTTATGATTATACAGGCGAAAAAAGTGACGAAAGTTTAGACTTGACATTTTTTTTCCATTGTGGCCGTTGTGTTATGACATTTTTCTTTATAAATATTCTCGTAAATAGTTTGAAATACACATAAGTAGTTAGCATATTTACCTACGAACATAATAATAGTAATAGATACTAATATAATCACGTATTGACATCATAATTGTGTGTCAAAGAGATAAAGTCGTAAAATTGGCGCCAAAATCATGACGGTTGGCGGCACGTACGCACGTACGGTCTGCAAAAAAACTTGAAAGATTATTATTTTTAAATTTTGCTTGGATTTTTATTATTACGTAAACATTTCTTAGCTATTTATATCTGAATGTCGTACGTGGAGTATGTTCACGATTTTTGTTTTTGTTATTTATTTTTTTTGTTATTTTTTTTTTTTTTGTTTACTTAGACTGTTAATGAGGTCGGATTAGCTGATCAGACATTTTACAATTAGTGAAGTTTCATATTGTTTTTAGAATGGCGAAATACGCCGCTACGGAGCGGTCCAGGAGTGTGACCCCCGTAGCGGGTATAGAGCGCGGACCGAACCGGCAAAGCGCGGCTCGGCGGGCCCTATTATTAGAAAGGCTTAGGGCCACCCCGGTCCGCGATCTGCAGTCCCCACCGCGACGGTAAGTTTCTTTTTTATAGCTTTACCTACTATATTATGACGGGCCTGTTGGTCTAGTGGTTAGTGACCCTGACTGCTATACCGGAGGTCGTGGGTTCGATTCCCACCCAGGATAAATGTTTGTTCTGGTTGTCTAGGTGTAATTTATCTATAATATGTATGTATTTAGAAATATATAAGTATGTTTATCAGTTGTCTGGTTACCATAACACAAGCTCTGCTTAGCTTGGGATCAGATAACCGTGTGTGACTTGTCCCGGAATATTATTATTATTATATTATTATATTTATTTAGTTACATTGGAGTAATTTGTATATCTTACTTTAGCCTCCACGCGCTCCCCGTTCAGGCGACACCTGGAGGGTCGCTCAATGTGCGCGGCGACTCCGTGCTGGTCGAGCAGACCCCAGGTGGTCGCCTGCGCATCGGAGAAGCTAGGCAAGCCAGGCAACCCAGCCTGGACTTGTCTCTTTGGTAAGTTAATTCTCCTTCCTAGATGGTACGTGGCTGGCAACGTACATGGTAATATGGTTATATTTTTACGATATTGTATTTACTCACAGTTCCGATGTGGTTGAGCGTGTGGAGGCATTGGACATGTCCGAGGACGAAGCAGCGGAGCTGCTGGAGTCGGATCCCTGGCATGTGATGAGGTGGGTGCGGGACCTGCCAGGGACCAGCGAGCTGCCGGTTGCTAGCGAGCTGCCGGGGGCCAGTGACACGCCAGGGGTCAGCGAGCTGCCGGGAGCCAGCAACACGCCGGGGGCCAGCGTCACGCCGGGGGCCAGCGACACGCCGGGGGCCAGCGGCACGGTTTTTCTAGCTCCTCTCGCGCCTAGCGCCAGATCTGAGGTGGCTGTCGCTGCCGAAGTTGATGTTCGTCCATCAACTTCGACGGTGACAGCACTTTCACAGGTGGTGCCTAGGTGTGATGGCAGTGAACTGGACAGCGACTTCGATGACGAATTCGATGCCCCGTTCATGCCAGTTGTCGGGAGGGATATTCCTGACACCGAGGAGTTAGACGAACCGTTACAAGGTTTGGTAAACGAGATCGATACGGGGATGGATGACGCTGCCGATTCTTTTTTGGGTACGTCGGCTATTTTCACGTGGTCACCGGACTTTGATTCGTTTAGGGGTGTTCGTGGGGAGTTCTCAGGTCCTACCCCTGGGCCAATCAAAGACTACGAGACGCCTTATGATGCCTTTACCGACATATGGGATGAGGATATCATAAGGTTGATCGCCACGGAAACTAACCGATATGCCCATCAAACAATCGAGACCATGCGTAACGCAGGGACTTTGAAACCATCATCTCGCCTTCATTCGTGGACTGACACTAATGCAGACGAAATAATGGTTTTTTTCGCGATGTTGATGTATATGGCTATCTGAATATTGGACATCAAACGAAGTTCTCCAATTACCGGGGTTCAAGAGTATCATGTCCTTTAATCGGTATACTCTGTTGAATAAGTGTCTTCACTTTGTAGACAATGTCGCTGTCGAGAGTCAGCAATCGTCTCAATCTGGAGTATCTTCTTCAGCAGGGGTGTCACGTAGGCTGGGTAAGTTGGCACCTATTATTCAACATCTCGGAAAAAAGTTCGAAGCCTTGTACAACCTAGGACCTGACATCAGCATCGACGAGTCTTTGACCTTATTCAAGGGCCGCTTGTCCTGGGTCCAAACCATAAGGTCAAAGGCTGCGCGATTTGGAATAAAGTCATATGAGCTATGTGAGTCCCGCACTGGCTATATGGCTAAGTTCCAAATCTACACGGGCAAAGATGACAGTTCCGATGGTGATTCATCACTTGGCGTCAATTTGGGGGGGAAGAGCACGAAAGTGGTTCTTGAACTACTGCAAGGCCTTGAACATCGGGGGCATTGTGTGGTGATGGATAATTATTATAATTGTCCATCATTAGCACGATACCTCAAGAGTTTGGGCTTTGATTGTTTAGGAACCCTTCGTGCAAACCGTCGAAACGTCCCTAGTGACATAAAGGTATCGAAGAAAGTGAAGAAGGGGACTATTATATCTCGCCATTCTGGAGACGTATCCATCATTGCATGGATGGACTCCAAGATGGTGAATATAATATCCACCTATCACAGACCCGATACCTATCTTGGAACTAGGGCTGGTAAACCGATGGTGAAACCGGTTTGTGTAAAAGATTACAACAGGTCCATGGGGGGTGTTGATCTCAAAGATCAAAAACTCTCCATGTATCTGATGGAGCGAAAGAGAGGCGTGAAATGGTACATGAAAATGTTTAAAAGGTTACTGAATGTGAGTATACACAATGCGCTTGTGATGTACCAAAGTTCTCTGAAACGGACTGATAAATTGCCTGTGACGCATCGTGAGTTCCGCTATGCGCTTGCTGAATCTCTACTTAAACGGCATCGCCCCCGTTCAATAGAGATCAGTCATGCACCAGTGGAACACGTGAGGCTGAGGCGAGATATTATGCACGAGCCAGAGCACTTGATGGGACGTGAGAATACAAGAAGATGTGTGATTTGTCAACGGCAGAAGAAATCCAAAGCCGTTCACTCTAGGTGCATCACGTGTGACGCATATCTTTGTTTTGGGGACTGTTGGAGAATTTGGCATTCTGCAACAGAGCTCCCAGGCGTAGATATACGTGGGCGGAAACGGAAGCGCAAAGAGTAAACGTTTTTGGGGTGTGGATGTGGATTACGACTGTGTTTGAATGTGATGGTGATCCGGGGCTCTCGCATGAGGGTCACGTTTGGACGGGACGCCTAACCGTTTATGTATCTCGTTTACTACTCCTTTCGTTGCTGTTTTGGGGGGCGTTACGGCTATCGGGGACGAAACGGTAGCGTGGTAGCGCCTTTTGGCGTCTTCATTGATATCTGACCGATATCAGTCTGGGTTTGTGCATTGTGGATTATTATCCACAATGCACAAACCCAGATCTTACGGCACAAATCTGATTTTGTAAATAAAACCCACGATAGGTACGGGACAAACCTTTCTTTAAACATTTGTAAATTTTGCTAAAGTCTGGGTAAAATCGGGACAAACCTTTCAGTATACTAGCTGTTACTATAAAGTGTACCTATCTTATTTTTTCACAACATAATTATGTTCTTATATGTACGAAATATTTGTAAATTTTGCTAAAGTCTGGGTAAAATCGGGACAAACCTTTCAGTATACTAGCTGTTACAATAAAGTGTACCTATCTTATTTTTTCACAACATAATTATGTTCTTATATGTACGAAATATTTGTAAATTTTGCTAAAGTCTGGGTAAAATCGGGACAAACCTTTCAGTATACTAGCTGTTACAATAAAGTGTACCTATCTTATTTTTTCACAACATAATTATGTTCTTATATGTACGAAATATTTGTAAATTTTGCTAAAGTCTGGGTAAAATCGGGACAAACCTTTCAGTATACTAGCTGTTACTATAAAGTGTACCTATCTTATTTTTTCACAACATAATTATGTTCTTATATGTACGAAATATTTGTAAATTTTGCTAAAGTCTGGGTAAAATCGGGACAAACCTTTCAGTATACTAGCTGTTACAATAAAGTGTACCTATCTTATTTTTTCAAAACATATGTTCATAAATGTACGAAAACATTTGTAAATTTTGCTAATATCTGGGTAAAATCTGGAAAAACCTTTCAGTATACTAGCTGTTACAATAAAGTGTAGATACCGAACTTATTTTTTCATATTTGTTCATAAATGTACGAAAACATTTGTAAATTTTGCTAAAGTCTGGGTAAAATCTAGACAAACTTGTCATTATACTAGCTGTTACAATAAAGTGTACCTATTTTGTTTTTTTTTTTGTGTACAAAAACATATATTTTTATTATTTAATATACATTCCTTGAAAAGAATATGCATTTTATTTCAAACCTTTCGAAGCCCTTTCTTAGATATCATTGGGAAAGGAAGATTGCTGTTAGTAAGTAAATAAGTGAACAAATAATAATTATAAATTTATTTTCAAACATAAATAGCAACAATCATTAGGTACTCTGAGATAATATATACAATGATGTAGTTTCGCTTTAGCAGCTTTTATCATTGCTTCTTGCTAAATTCCATGATCCTAGGTCAACGGGAAGTACCCTGTAGGTTTGATTCCCTTTGCGAATGTATGAGAAATGTGACATAAACGTCTATATCTTTTGATTGCGTAAACAAGGTTGACGCCACATCAACAAAACAGCGGACAATAAGGTGATCCGTTTTTTTCCTTTTGAGGTACGAAACCCTAAAAATTAGCTATAAAAAGACTTGATCGAAACCACGAGCGAATCCGAGGGCAAAAACTAGTATATATAAATAAATCTGTTCATAATTCACATAAATACCTACATTCATAAAAAAAAAAACATACAGACGAACCCCCTACTATCCTGAAGTCGGTAAAATAATAACATTATTTTTGTTATGAATAAAGTTTTATTATTATTATTTAGAATAAATTAACATGACAAACAGAAAATGTATTAATAATAATCATAATAACAAAATATCCTTTGAATAATAGTAAAATATAAACATTTAATTATTTTCGTTCGAGTTTTTTTTGGAAACGGTACGCGCGCCACTGTTTACTAGTGTAAACGCGAAGATGGCCGTCGGCAGTCATAAATTTGTATCAGTTGACAGAAAAAGTTGTTGTGTCATGCAAATAGTGTGTTTAGTAGTGATATGTAGTATGTTATGAATGTGTAAACATATGTGCCATCGTAATCTAGTGTAGTTTTGGTGAATGTATTTGTGAATTCGATGTAATGTGATAAAGTGTGAAGGTTATGTGAACGAAAATTATCAAATTGAAAACATATCACGTCACTGCAAAGTCAGGTCAGTTTTATTTCATTACATAGCGGTTTGAGTAGATAGGAAAACTAATGAGGATTCCGGGAAGGTATAATTTATACTGTGTTATTATCGGTTTAGTGGTGTAATCTTCGTTTTTCTGACGGCCTACCCAACGTTTATACCTAACTTGTAAAAGTCTCGACATTTGAGGCAATGTGCGTTTGCGCTGGTCGACAAGCGAGAGGTTATAAAAAAAGAATTCTTGAAACCGATCCACAATGAGGAAGATGTAAATAAAAAAAAAACGCATTTTTATTGTCTTATCAAAAAATTTAGGTGAATAAAAAAATAACTGCGAAAAAATTATGTCGATATCTCCAGTAGTTAATTTTTTATAAATTTTTCAATTTCGTATCCCCCGATAACTTTTTGAGCCGGCCGAGAACCTGTCGTGACGTCACGCCGCCGTACCGCAGGCGACGGGCGCTCGGGCCGGCCGGTGGTTATTTTAAAATTATGATACCTCCTAAGATGTTGATGGAAATCAAGTAATGTCAAAGACAATTTTGTTCACAATTAAATACTTGTGATTAATATCACATTTATTTAGATAAGGATTAGTATAATTTTGACAAAACGCCTTCGCAAATAATTCATAATTTAAAACAAAGTTGATTTCCATAAAAATGCGGTTATAGTATTAAATCTTGAAAGATAGCCATATGTTGTCGCTGACTTTTTTTTAGAACTTTTAAAGAGGAACAATTTCGTCATACATGAATTTTGCCTAACTTCAACCGTTTACGCTGCGCACGCAACGGAAGTTCACAAATAGGGATATTTTTCCGTTTTTGTTACATTTTCCATTGATGCTTCGCCCTATTGGGTGCAGCGTAGTGTTATAAAGTCTGAATCAGTAGTTCCTAAGATTAGCAAGTTCAAGCAAACAAACATACTCTTTAGCTTTATAATATCAGTATAGATAGGTAGATTTCTATGTTGAACATTTTACTCATGTTGGAGAACATGAAAAGCAGCGGAATGCTAAATATTCAGTAGTATATGTGCCCCAATGTTTCACAAAATCCCCTTTTAAAATAAATAAAATTTAAACTTCCTATTGCATTATCTATCTGTGACTGAAAGTTCTGTCAAAATCGGTCCAGCCGTTTCAGAGATTTCGTTTCAGAGCCAAACAAAAAAATTAAAACATGTTTTTTTACGTAAGTATGTACCGTATTTGTAGTTAGTGTAATGCTGTTAACCTAAAGTGTGTTTGTAATTTCATATTAAGATATCTATGATAATATAAGAAAGAGGCAAGATTTGATTGATTGTTTCTTTGGTTGCATTTTGAATAGGCTACGAAATTATTATACCTATTTAAAAAAATCTTTCATTGTTGATTAGCTACACTATCGTTGCGTGAAGTAGCCTATATTATATTAAAATAATAATAGGGATCCTTACTAAAACTCCAATAATGCAACAAGTGTTCTTTCATAAAAAAAAAATACAATGACGTCGCTGGAAATGGCGACCTTGTGTTTGACCTTGGTAGTAATACTTATCAAAATAATGTGCTTTATATTTAAGACTGCTTTAATACCATTATATCATCATCATATCAGCCCGGAATCACCTACTGCTGGGTATAGGCCTCCCCTTTTTTCTGCTATTGTTATCTGTCCTGCTCGTAATATAATACATTATATTATATATTATTATTATAATAATACATTATATTAATTCAAGTTATATAATACCATTATATAACTTGAATTTTTCAATTTGGACATTACATTCGAAAGATAACACGAGTTCAAAAGTGTAAATATTAGAAAAAAGTCGCTTGGTTAATGGTGGCCGCTCTCTCCGCTCGGCTAACTATGCGATGTAGACGTCACTGGAGTACGGGAGGGGAGTAAACTAAAATAAAATATAAAATGTAATAGAAAGATTCATAAACAATAATAAAAAAAGAAATAACAATCCAATTTTCTTTATAATGAAATTTAATGTACCTTCTCTTTTTTGTACCCCATTCAAAAACGTGTTTGTGTGAGTGTTAATTAAAATTAATATATTTTAAAATGTTTGTTAAATACTCGTGCGAAGCCGGGACGGGCCGCTATGGATAGAAATAAAGTTTTAGCATTACTTTTCACATTGAAACGATCTTTTCAAGAATGACGACTTGTTCTTCCTTTTCATTAATTTACGACAATATAATACACGAGCGCATACTTTTTTTTGTCATTTCAGGCACAAATCAGTTTTCAGTTTCTAATATAAATTAATTTTAAACACAAGCTTCAAATTTAACTAAGCTCACAGCAATAGTGTAGACTTATCAAACAAGCCCAAACGCGATGCGATTACGTCATTTAGTTAGAGAGTTCCTCGGGCCACCTTCTGGCGCCATCATCAGATCAGCTCGAAAGTACTATAAAATTATATTGTCATCCAAACTTAACAGATATACAAAATTTCAGCTCAATCAGTTAAAGATATCTGTTTCAAAATTAAGTTGCAAGATTCCACTTGTAGCTGTAGGTACAAACGTATACATTGAATGTTAAATAAAAGCTTGTAAAGATATATTTTTTGGCGTGCTAACTGTTGTATTAGTACAAAGAAACCTATTCAGTAACTTTACGCTACTCTTTTTTTCCATATTTAGCAAAATCTAGAAAAATATGCGAGTAACATAAAAATACTGCACGAGATCGTATGTACGGGAGCGGAGGACGGGCGTTGTGACGTCACGCGTTGATCGGGCGAACCAAAACTAAATTTAAGAATGCCCGACTTTAAAAATTCGTAAAAAATAGAGTTTTTGAGATATCGCTAAAATTTTTTCACCATTGTTTTTCTAATTTTTAGTTTGATTTTTCTAGATGATAAAAAAAACATGCTCATCTTCCTCATTGACGTAAATTTCGCGCAACATACATAAGAAAAAACATACAGACGAATTGAGAAACTCCTCTTTTTGAAGTCGGTTGAAAAACTCCGCTTCGCTCTACTTCGTCCGCTTTGGTGGAGTCCGGCCCTGAACGTACGTAATTTAATATACTCTACAAAAAATGTGAGCAAAGTCTTTGTAAGTCTTTTAAAGGAGGTTCGTGTAGGTTATATGTTTACTTGCTTTTGACAGTTCACCGTAACGGGCGACTGATTATTATAAGTAAAGATGTGTTATTGATAATGTTTTGTATTAAAATCTATAATACCTACCATTATTGCTTAAATAGAGTGTATAAATAGGGTTACAAAGAAATTTAACTGATAATTTTGCAAGAAATAAATATTAATGGCGTAAAGTAGGTGAGCAAAAATGAGCATCAAAGTGATTAAATGGGTAAATTTTATTAAGTTACAATTCAATACTTAAATCTTATATAACAACAAACACTTACAACTATAATACTAAAATTAAAACTTATATAAATAAATAAAAGTAACTCTCGTCAAAAAATAGGTAAATGTATTTATGCACATTAAGATTATGGCAACTAATATGGTATAGCAATATACTATTAGATCGTTGAAATTAAATATATGTATTGCACAAATATTATTTAGTCTGCGCCTACGGTATTACCACGTATAATAGTGCATTGATTTATGCATAAATTTTAACTAGTTTTGTCCCTTGGTTTCATCCGCGTATCTAACTCGTTCCCAATTTTCTTTTTTTTTTGTACTGGTACTTGTACTTGAGAAAACTAATGTAGCTTAGAGAACACTACTTTTACTTTCACCTATAATCCAGCCTATGAACCTCCCACTGCTGGGCACAGGCCTCTTCCCGTATAGAGAAGGCACGAGCATTGATCACCACGCTTGCTCACTTGTTTGCTTGTTTAGTGCAGTGCGATGCGCGCTCGAGAACGGTCGCGTTTTCGCTGCTCACTACGAATATTATATTCGCGTTTTGCGCGGCAATAGCCGCTGCCCGTCTTAGTCGCGATGAGTTCTAAACCACTCATCGCCAACGAAGTGTTGGCATTTATTATCCATGCCATCGATTATATGGACGAGGTCAGCATCGTGCAGATCTGCAGATCCGCCTACAAAGAGGAGGAGGTTTGCAGTGCCAAGCTGATGCTCTTCCAGTCGCTCGGACAACTGGAGCAGATGCCATCCCGCCGAAGGGACGGTGGCGACAAGAGCCTGCAGGATATCATCTCCCTGCTGAAGAGGACTGATCCTGACGACGTGCCTGAATTCGTGGTGAAGGACTTGCACAAGCTGCCTCCCGTCACGTTCGATCACGTCGACGTCACCAGGCTGCTGAAAGACATTACGTGTCTAAAGGCAAGCCTGGAAGATATGAAGTCCAAGATGGAAGCATCACAGGTGACCATCAATGACCTGCGTGGAGAAGTGGCGTTGTTGCGCAACGTTATTTCTGTAAGTGGGTCATCGGACAAAATTAACGTTAATACACGTCGCGGGGCGCAAAATGCGTCCATCATCAGTTTTGAGTCGGCGAATTCGAGTGCGTCACCGGTCGCCGATATCGCTGACGATGCGCCCCGTCCCGCCGCCGCCGCTGTGTCAACACTTGCGGCTGAAGCTAGCGTAGGTACATCGACCCCTAAACGCGCCTACGCAGCAGTTGCAGCCACCAACAAGCCCGCTGTGACGCAAACAAAGCGGGCTAAAGCGAAAGGGGACAAACAATCTAGTGGCAAACCACAGCCACCGAGTGGTCTTAAGAAGGACACGTGCGACAAGGATGGCTTCATAAAGGTAGAAAGGAAGAAAAAGAAGCCTACTTGTAGGAACCAGTGCGGTACCGCACCAACTGGACCCAACATCCTGCTGCGTCCTGCAGTACCAACGACGCAGCTGTACGTGTCCCGTCTACATCACACCACGACGGTAGAGCAGGTCGTGGAGTATGTCCGGTCCAAGACCAACTGGACCTTGAGGGTGGAGAGGTTGGAGTCGCGCCACAACACAAACTTCAAGTCGTTCATGGTGCGAGTTCCAACTCACCACATCGAGACCTTCCTCAAGGAAGAGTTTTGGCCGAAGGGTGTCGTCTATCGAAAATTCAGAGGAAGGATACGCGACACCACGCAGCGTAACACGATGCCGACACTTCGTGTGCATTAGTTTTTTAGTTTTTATTTATATAATATGTATGTTAGTTTATAAGGTATTTATCTATGGGCCTTAGTCGCCTGACAATAAATGATTTTATTATTATTATTATTATTACTGCGGATTGGCGATTCCAGATCCCAAATTTAGAATCCAGGTTTCTTCACGATGTTTTCCTTCACCGTTTGTCAGAAGTGTCTTAGAATAATTAAGAAAGTACATATAACTTTGAATAAGCCACATTGGTACTTGCCTGGGTTCGAACCTGCAACCTTGTGCATACAAATCCGTTCATTGAACCGCTTGGCCACCTCGACATTTTACTAACTTTCACCTAAAAGTTTTTAAATCAAGAGTTTTGTAGAAAAAAGTATCGGTTCACAAATTACTTTTTATAAGAAGATAGTTTTCTTTTGAAATAGCTGATGATTAAAAATACATGAAGCGATAGCCTTCGTAGCGTTTGTAAAACGTTTTTAGGGTTCCGTAAACAAATGTTGGCACTGGACCCTGTAACTGAGCTGTCCTTCCGTCCATCAGTCTGTCACTAAGCGGTATATCATTAACCGTCATAGGTAGAGAGTGTCATTTTTTTTAACAGGGTGTGTATTAATGATTACTATTATTATTAAAAATTAATATAAAATTGACCCTCGTAGAAATGAGATTTTCCAAGTTTTTGGTTGATTTTGACACCATTAATTTATCTTTTTAAAGCGCGATACCGACTAGCTCTTTTCCGGTTTCTGAATCAAACGAAAGTAAAATAGTAAGATATCAAAATAATAAACATTGTAATTTAATACGAAACTCGATTATATTATTTCATTTAAAACTACAAAAAAATATTAATAAAAAACAGAGGTTCTAAAACAGGGTAATGCTTACTAGTTTTCGCCCCCGACTTCTCCCATGTGTTATGAAATATATTTATAAATTGCAGTTTATGTCTTATTTTTATAATCAGTTTTACTGTTTTCACCAAAATCCTTTTAGAGTTTTTAATATCCGTCTATACTCATAAACTTAGCTTAAACTTAGCTATATAATGTTGTTTTATTTTTATCTTCAAAATATTTTAGAAGGTCTAAAATTATACTCATCTATACTTATAATAAATCTGTAGAAAGGTCAATTCTGTACATGAAATATATTTTCAAAATAACTATCAGGGGGTGATTAGTGATCGATACTGATGCCAAAAATGCAATTAGTAAAATTTTTGTCTGTCTGTCTGTCTGTATGTTCCTTATAGAAACAAAAACTACTCGACGGATGTTAACGAAACTTGGTACAATTATTCTTTATACTCCTGGGCAGGTTATAGTATACTTTTCATCACGCTACAATTAATAGGAGCAGAGCAGTGAAGGGAAATGTTGGGAAAACGGGAGAAGTTACTCAATTTTTTAAGCTTCCGTCGCGTGTGCAGCCGTAATGGTTAAAGACTCATTGATAAGCTTCGTCATCCACGCGAACGAAGTTGCAGGCACAGCTAGTACGAAATAAAATATTACGAAAAAGGAATTCGTATCTAAATAATCTGGGAATGTTTCGTATAAAATGTAGATCCAAAAATAATTTTACAAATTACCACTAATGGGAACTGAAAATTAGATTTTTGGAGGAAATGCGGAATATCTCTAAAGTCCAGATATTTTCTTGTTAATATCTAAATGTTGTCTGTCTTATTGCATCATGTTGGAATTAAATTTTATTTATGTAGGTGTTTTGTCGCTTTGTAAAGTACTGGTATTAATCTTATACTATTTAGATAATATGAGAAATTTCATGCTATTTCTGGTACATTGCAGGGCCTGGGGGCATAGTATCATAAGTGATCAATCATAGTCGTCAATGTATAGTAACTCAATATTTTTCGCACTGTCTAATTAAGCTTTAGGTTAGGTATTGTAATATCTATATAATCATTGACTAATTAAAAACATAAGTTAACTCAATAAAAGTAATGAATTGATCAAAATAGTTGTGTGTTAAGTAGTAAGAACTAGACACACAACTATTTTGATCAAGAAACTATTAGTAAAACAAACCACACACTAATTCCATGTCATTGCCTTCAAATTTAAGTAAAACAATAAAATTTTACAACCCAGCCATAGCGATCGTGAAATTTTTATGACGTAACTTGAGTGCCGCTTAAACGGAAGATGCGTCATTAGCTGTCACTCTAGTTAACCCTCAGATTGATGCTGGCTTCCTGGTGTAAGGAGACAAAAGGCTTAGTAGTCTAAGGGGAAATAAGGACAGGTTTCTACGAATAAATGTCAAAGATTTTAGTTTTAGGTTGCTCGCATTAGAACGTCAAAACTAAGCATTAATTTTCGGGCAATTAAAAAAAACAATTGATAATAATAATAATAATCTTTCGGGACATCTCACACACGGTTATCTGATCCCAAGCTAAGCAGAGCTTGTGTTATGGTAACCAGACAACTGATAAACATACTTATATATTTCTAAACACATACATATCTATACTAATATTATAAAGCTGAAGAGTTTGTTTGTTTGTTTGTTTGTTTGGTTGAACGCGCTAATCTCAGGAACTACTGGTTAGAATTGAATAAATATTTTTGTGTTAGATAGTCCATTTATCGAGGAAGGTTTTAGGATATATAACATTACGCTGCGACCAATAGGAGCCAAGCAGCAGTGAAAAATGTCACAAAAACGGGGAAAAATATTCATACTTGAAAGCTTCCGTTGCGTGCGCTGCGTAAACGGTTCGAGCTACCCAAAATATATGTATGAAAGAATTGTTCCTCTTTAAATGATCTAAAAAAATGTCTGCGACAGTATATGTATATCTTTTAAGATTGACTTACTATAACCTTTTTTAAGGTAATCATTTGGTCGAAATTAATGCATTATTGCCAATTAGTTGATAAGCGCTACTTTGTAGCCTAAGTCAAATAAAGAATTTTGAATTTGAATTTAAATTATTTGCTACAGAGTTTTATCAACATAATATTAACTAAAATTATCATTTACGCAGAAATACTTTTTTTTTTAACTTTTTAATCGCGGTCATAATAACAGAAATTGACGCGGACGAAGTCGCGGGGATCAGCTAGTTATAGATAAATTACACCCAGACACAGAACAAAATATGATCGTGCTCATCACACAAACATTTGTCCTGGGTGGGAATCGAACCCACAACCTCCGCAGTCAACCAGTCAGGGTCACTAACCACTAGACCAACAGGCCCGTCGACGAAATTGGTGTAATTTCATCTATTTCTATCACTTTCCGTCTCTTGCATTTTACATGATTTGTTTCATCCAAACACATAATGACAGATAATATGTAAATCGGGACAATTTCTAAACGGTTTGCTTTATTGATATTCGTCATCTATGTAGTATGTGCTATGGTCTAGTGTGATCGGTATGTTGTACTGAAAGCTTACCGAACGCCTATTTCTATGAGCGCTTCTTGATTGGCTCGGTATCAAGAGCGGCGGTAGAGTAATTAATGACCTATATATACCATTTTGTTATATACTTACCATTGGGTAGGACCTTAACCTTTTTATGACGATTCTTCAATTTTTGCCGCCCCACTGCATTTTTGAGCAGCAAAAACTAAATATAAGAACATCAATTTTATCGTCTTCAGATCCGTATCAAAAAGCGCTTACAGCGCTTTCCCTAAGGAACGGGAAAACACACTCAAGGGCATTCAAACCCCCAATTCAGTTCAGATCAAAGCGATTAAACAGTGGAGTATTCACACTTTTAGAAGGTCGAAAAGGCTATTACATCGCGTCTGAAAAGCGCTAAAATGTCTGTAAATAAGTGTAAAACGGCCTCTCGCACATTCATCGCTGAAGTCGTAAAAATACCGCTACCATTGTATTGTCTCGGAAGCATTTTGCTTGAAGCGCAGTACTTTTTACACGACTGCCCAAAAAGGAGTGTTATGTTTTCAGGGTTCATGTATGTATGTATGTATGTATGTATGTATGTATGTATGTATGTATGTATGTTTGTGAGTTTCTTTATTCCACCATAACTTCTAAAAGGCTTGACCGATTTCAATGTTTGTGGTATCATTAGAAGCTTTGAGTTATCCCGAGTGACATAGGCTATGTGGACATTAAAAAATGGTCAAGTGTGAGTCGAAATCGCCTGCAAAGGGTTCCGAACGATATTATTTTTTGTGTTGTGTCATGTTTTTTTTGTTGTTCACTGAAAGATATTAAATAAAAAAATTATAATTAAAAAAATTAAAAAACACGCCTGCCACATCAAAAAAAAATAAAAACAAGTCAAATATTTGCAGTCGGGGTCGGTTACTTGGAACAATTCATTACAGGTCCCCCGACTGCAAATATTTGACTTGTTTTTATTTTTTTTTGATGTGGCAGGCGTGTTTTTTAATTTTTTTAATTATAATTGCTATGCTTTAAGATCAGCTAAATAATACAGATTCCGACTGTCATCGGTCAACTGGTTTTTATTTTTTACACATTTGTTATAATATGCCATCTCATTGAGATTAGAACCTTTTTATATAATTCCCATGTTTCGAGGCTTGCGTTTGTGATTACCTACTATTGTACATGTGACTTCTAAATTACTCATAGGAAATAATATGATCCAGATTCTGAGTAACAGGAAGTGTGTCAAATACTTAAAAAAACGATCTAGTCATATTGTGTTAAACAATAACAATAGGTACACATTTTTTTTTTTCATGAAAAACAATACATTGTTTTATTTTAAGGTTCTAAACATCAAGTTAAAATTATGTATCCTATACCAACAGCAAGTGTAAATTAACCACAACTAATCTACAGACCTAGTAACTAGATAATAAAGAATCCCTATTCAATATTACAACAATGGACCCTCAAATAGAATCACAAATCATGGGATAACTAGTTTCCGAGCTAACAAGCCTTCGAAATTATTTTGTACGTAGGTATGTTAACCGGGTACGAACTCAATATGCTCCTCTCGTTATATACAAACATAATAATTCAGACTTTAAAATAATTTGGCTCAAGTATTTAATGTGTGTTCTACGAGCCGTAAATAAAAGGATTAACAAACCTAGTGGTAAAATCAAGAATTAAAACGTACCCACTTTGTTCCAGCGGGGATAATTTAAAAAGATTTTTGATTTTATGATACTTAAGTGTTTGTTTAAAATCTGGATGAGGGCTTTGTTTACCAGATTTTTAAATGTTTCTTAGAGGCTAAGCCTAGTAAGTAGTAGTAAGCTAGCCTGGATTGCCTACTTCAGTAGTCAGTGATCACCGCACACGGACTGCGCGAGCTGTCGACCGCGAACGCGCGTCACGTGCGCCACTCGCCCGCTCGCTTTTTGTTTTGTCGATCAACAGTCCACGAACGCGCCCTTACACACGGTTTCTAAAATTTTATCTGGTTTTAAATCTGACCTCGACTCTGATTGAACAACCATTCCCAATCTATATCTATACTTATAATAAATCTGTAGAAGTGAAAATTCTGTACATTGAAAATATCAAAAAAATAAATGGCGGGGGTGTTACTAGACCGACACAGAACCCAAAAGTGTGAAAAAAAAAAATTTTGTCTGTCTGTCTGTTTGTTCAGGTATCACGCAAAAACTACCAGTTCGATTACGATGAAACTTGGTATAATTATTCTTTATTATCCTGGGCACCACACTGGGTAGTTTTTATCCCGGAAAAAACAAACTTAATTTTGCGGTTAAAAACTCATTGATAAGTTTCGTCATCCACGCGAACGAAGTCGCAGGCACAGCTAGTGTACAAATATTTGTGTTGATATGCCTTTCAGAATCCAGGAACTTGAAATAGACGAGCGAGTGAGTCATTTTAAAACTGCTCATATCGAATCGAGTTCCCATAGTGAGTCCTTATAACAAGCGGGTCGAGTAACTAATAAGAGTTGTTATCGAGCATCACGAGCTGCTTTACGGCTTAATGACTGCCCTCGGAAACCACTCGGTAGGCTATCGTCGATATTATTGTACAACTGTTGGACCATTGCTTTTTGTTCTATTTTTAATGGCGGTGTAAGTGCAATATCCTACCATAGAATAGAATAGAATAGTTCTTTATTTGCACAGAAAGTAGGTACAAGATACAGATGTTATGTTATAATGAGACCCTTATACAATCTACCATAAATTAGGCATGCAAAAAACACAAATTTGAGATTTAAGTCACTTAATAAAAATTTGTACACCAGCAACAAAAGAATAACATACTTATATTATTATTTTTCAGGAATTAGTCACAAATTTAATAATAAATTTAACAATCAGCAACATAACAAATTAATAGATCATGTGTCAAATAAAAAAATTATAATTAAAAATTAAAAAACACGCCTGCCATGTAAAAAAAATTAAAAACAAGTCAAATATTTGCAGTCGGGGGACCTGTAATGAATTGTTCCAAGTAACCGACCCCATTTTTACATAGCAGGCGTGTTTTTTAATTTTTAATTATAATTTTTTTATTTAATACCTTTTAGTGAACAACAAAAAAGCATGACACAACTCAAAAAAAAATTTCGTTCGGAACCCTTTGCAGGCGATTTCGACTCACACTTGACCATTTTTTAATGTCCACATAGCCTATGTCACTCGGGATTACTCAAAGCTTCTAATGATACCACAAACATTGAAATCGGTCAAGCCTTTTAGAAGTTATGGTGGAATAAAGAAACTCACAAACATACATACATACATACATACATACCTACATACATACATACATGAACCCTGAAAACATAACACTCCTTTTTGGGCAGTCGTGTAAAAATAAAGATAGTTGAAAGAAATTCAAATACAGTATTAGATTAATTTACAGCATTAAAATAACAGATTAAATTACAAATAAAATGTCAAAGAATAAATTGAAATATAATATGTAGATGTCAGAATTAGATTAAATTTTATCACTCATAAATTCGGAAACTGAATAATAACATTCATTCAATTCATTCATTCCATGATGGTGGTTAAATACGTCTGTTGTGTTTAAGTTGCATTAAGATTAGAGTAAACTGTATTTTAAGGTTGGCTAGAATGATGATTAATCATTCACATTAATTCACGCTTGTTAATAGTATTTGTTTAAATAAGTTTTAAGATATAGGTATATAATAATTACTAAGTTTATTTACAACTTTTAAATGTGTTTCCTGAGCCCGACAGGGTGCATATAGAATCTGTATTATATTTTTAAGACCTTTTATACGTATAGAATGGAATAAAAGCACCGCACCGCACAGCATACCTATTCATAGTATAAAATTGAGAACTTCAGTTTTTTGAAGTCGGGAAAAATAAAAAGCAACATTTTAGGTACTTTTTACAGTCATACTTAAATGAAATAGTGTATGTAACCAGATTACTTGACGATATTATTGTTGACCTTATAAAAGCATATAAAAAAATAGATAGTCTACAAATTATAAAAAAGAAAGGAGACGAAAAATTCGTGTGTAGACCTCCGCGTTATGTACAATGAAGTTACACTAACGTCTCTAACATACTCAAAGCTATTCCACAAGCTAATCATCAATAAACCTTCAAACTTAATACCCAATTAAAATTATAATTTCAAAACACCGTACAAAGGGCCACATTTTCTTTACAATATGCTGCATTGAACCTACTTTGCATACCAAAGGAATCTCTAGACTCAAATTAGATGGGTCCATTAATATACAAATTATATTAAGATAATACAGTCTGCGACAATATTGCATATATTAAAGTGACGGCACTTTAATATTGATTCCTATGAAGCGAATCTTCGAAGCTTAAGAGAAAACGTGGGTGGTCTTTTGTTCGTATAAACGCCCTCTTGTTTTCTTGCTAGTGTATAAACTAAAAGAAATTATTTTTATAGGATTATAAATATTAACTACTTGTATGCTCCTATATTATCTCCTTTGATGATAAATTACTTTCAAATTTGAACCCTCAAAATTGACTGTTTTGATCGCTGTTTTCGAAGACGTACTATACTAATATAATTAAATGTAGAGCCGAACTGATTTAAAACTTTTACTGAAAGGTATTTGGGGTTATGGGGCATAATATAGGCTAGTTTTAAGAAAATGAACTATGTTTCTCTGCAAAACGTGAAAAAAATATGTACTAAAAAGATGAACGAAGTCGCGGGAGACAGTACTTACTAATAACATGATTTTACCTATTTATTCTTTCAAATGGCATAGATTAAAATGTCACCTTAGTTTTATCATTCAAAATATTCCTCAAAACAAATCTCATCCGTCGAAACATATCGAAGCTGTAATAACTTCGAAGGTGGAAAACAGTTCATAAATATGCATGCAAGAGATATCCGACCTCATTCACACAGGTAGTGAAGACTGTCAATAACACGCGGGGTCCTGTTACGAACCGTGTAACTGGGAAAGAAACGGGATTTCAAATTACGATATATATGTATTTTTTATTTACAGGATGCTTTATATTTGAAAAGTTTACAAACTGTACTAGAGTCTTAAAAGAAAACTTAACGTTGAATTAATTAAAATCTAGAAATGGCATATTTATTTTACATCGCTCTCGTTTGGAAATGTTTAAAAGGCTGTCGGCAATCTTATCCTCTGTCCAAGGTAAAAAGCCCCTGGGTCATACGAGGTGTCAACAAGATGTTTTGTCATCTCTAAATCTCTTATATATAAAATTCTCGTGTCACAATGTTAGTTACCATACTCCTCCGAAACGGCTTGACCGATTTTTATGAAATTTTATATGCATATTCAGTAGGTCTGAGAATCGGCTTCTATCTATTTTTCATACCCCTAAGTGGTAGTAGGTAGGTAGTAGGCAGGTGATAGGTAGAAAAAATTGCATTGCAAATTGCATGCCGGGTACAGCTAGTAAAATATAGGCACTCCGACCATCGGCTGAGTATTTATGGTACGATATAAACAAAGGGAAGGATGCCAGTGAATTAGTAGGTCAGAGTCGAAGGATGATTACTTAAACTCAAATAATAATTATAATGTAAATAAGAACAGTGTTAGGCTTTTAGATTTTAAGAACTATAATTAACTTATAGATTAAAAAAAACATACTCTATCGCATTACTATCGCTTGGCTTTCGCTAATTAGGTAATACCACAGCAGGTATTTTTATCATAACTAGCTCATAACATAACTTCCAATACCTCAATCAAAAGATTACCTACCTCAACTAATTCACACTAAATCTCGACTACCCAGTTATAACAGTTTTCTAGTCGGCCATTTTCTGCCGCTGGAAGATAATTTGATCCTCAGTGTAATTGGATTACAGCCATTGTATGCTGAGAAACTGTTAATGGTTAATAGCTGAGTTCATCCCGAAGATATTTACAAACATTCACTATTTTAAACAGGTCAGTTGTGATGACATTTCAAAAAATATTTAATGTTTTATAGGGGACACCGAATCTTTCCATTAGAACATCTTAATGATAATATCCATACGAATATAACAATAATAATAATACCAGCCTTTAAATATATCGCTGCTGGGATCAGGCCTCTTCCCGTATAGAGATGGCAAGAGCATCGATAGATAGATAGAATGTTCTTTATTGTACACCATTAAAATCGATCACCACACTTGGTCATTTGCGGATACTCCATACAGTCCATACTAACATTATATTAAACTTCGAAATTTTTTAATTGCGAAAGTTTCTCTCTCTCTCTGTATGTTACGCTTCCAAGGCTAACTTTGATGAAACTTTGTATGAGCTTTTATCCTAACAAAGGACATAGGCTACTTTTTCCCACGATAACTAACACCCACGCGAGCGAAGCCGCGGGCTAGTAAGATATAAACTTTAAATCCTACTGGAGTTCTTTCATAAAGAGTAGCTCAAGTAAGTTCAAGGCCAAGCTCCACGGTGGGCGCCATTATAAACACTACACCAACATGTAACACATAGGAACAAAAATACACGGATATGCATTTATAATATAAAAAGGAAGACACAAACATGTAACACATAAACGAACAAAATTACACGGTTATGCATTTACAATATAAAAAAGAAGTACATAGTTACTATGAATTTCACTTTCGTCAAATAACTTAATTCAATAAAAATTTAGGAGGTTAACAGATTATTTAAAAGCATTTTTAAAACATAACCAAACAATTTTAAAATATACTCTCACTATAGACTTATTCCCTATAACTCGTGGGTGCACACAGGCGGATCTCCCACGCCTTTGCGATCCTCTAAAAGTATTCAGTAGGTCACACAAATATTGCAAATTGTTGCTTTAAATAGTATTTATAGGTTGGAGGTTCTAATGCCTAACTGTAAAACGTAATATGTGTCCGATAATAATAGGCTAACGAAAGAAAGAAAGAAAGAAAAATTTATTTGTCACAGCAACACACAAGCACAGGAAGTAAAAAGAACAAAGTTAAAACAAAAAGAAATAAAAAAAATACAATAAAAAGAAAGACACAACACTTTGCTCATGTGTGCCTAGCGGCTGTGCCAAAAAGGTCCAGTTCAGCATATGTCAAGCAGCTAATGCTTGACGCTGGTTTTCAACTGAACCTGTGATGGAGTGGCGTACGGATGTAAACCAGTTACTAATATAGGTACATACTTACATACAAAATATACATACAATTAAATACAAAATAATAATAAATAAAACAACGTTATATAAAAAGGAAAATAATAAACGTACTGAAAGAAAAGAAAGAAAGTAAAAAAAAAAAATAACAACACATTCAGCGGAATACCACATACAGCGGCGCTCATCCAACGCACCAATCCCGCACCTATAGAAATGGTGATCACAGTACAATGTCGTGACAATGTAGTTAAACATTACATAGATAATTTTGTACCTATAGCACTCGGTGACCGGGCGCACGCGCCACATTTCGCTATGGTGCGAGCTGGCATTACACCGCTAGCCCGCGTAATATTTACATTATTTATTTGACTAAGATCACCAAACACGGTCGTACCCAGCGAATCAGAACCACGTTCGCTTCGGTAGGTCCGTGGATGGGTGACCCACGTGACCATTTCGAATACCGAGACCCCTCTGGGCTTTGGAAAGCACTTGTTTCTGCCATACTTCTTCGATCTTTGGCAGTCTTTTTTTAAGTCTTCTTCAGTATGTGACATCGCCATACTATTTACTTATAACTTGTGTAGTTATGTGACTTTCATCCCTCCTCATAACATGTCCATACCGCGACAATCGCTTACCTCTCATCTATTAATTCAGGACGCTACTTTCAAGCTTCTTCTATAAACTCGTACTAAATAACACGAAACAAGCTATCAAAATCTCTACGAACACCAAAATGCATGTTGGACTAAAAAACAACTATCAAAAATCAGAAAAATGTATTCTAGTGTCTAGGATATAAGGTTCAAATTGGTTTAAGCGCCACTTGATTTTGATAACGTCATTCTCGTTACGTCGCACCGTCTTTCTCTTATCTGAATTGCAAATGGCAGGAAATAGGGAAAGCTCCAGTGCGTTAGTATAATTAATTGACTTTTCTGAATTAATATTGTGTACAGAGAGTATAATCCATGAATATGATACACTTAGTAAAAATAAGTTCCTGGTAAAGAGTGTGAAAATGTAGTTTTGGATGATGAAAACGGAATTCTACTTTGATCAGGCCTTCGGCTTCCAGTATTTCTGGATTCAGCTAAATAATGTATGTATTCTACATGAAGCCTACCTAACTGACCTCCATAGCCTGTTTAACTGGGTAATACAGTATGTCCTATAAAGTCTGGTTGTCAGAATTGTAATGACTTGACGACTGCCAAAGATCGACTCTCTATAACGGCTTAACATGCTTTCCAAAGCACTCTGTATGTATAGTATACAAAACATGGTCATCCATCCATACCAGAATAGACCCTTCCATAAACAGCTAAAACTACATCAAATCCAATGCAATATATGTAAAAATAATTATTAGTATATACAGATTTATTAAACCTAATATTCTTATCACGTAGCAAATGACGTAGCAGCGTAGCGGCTCGTAGCATTACGTAGCAATTATGGCTCTTTGTTTACGCTACGCATTGTGTTGACTAATTACTTAGTATTATCACAAACTTCGTGACATTGACCTATCACGTCGCTACACCCACAAGGCTCTATATTTCTTTCAGAAACTTTTCAAGGACAAAGCTGAAACTGAGACTAAACTTTGACATTTTTTGTATGTAATTGTTCGTAGTGTTAATGGTTTGTAAAGTATAACTACATAACTTTTAATTAATAAATAATTAACTTAATATTCATAAAGGTTCTAAACGAGGTGGAATTCATTTAGGGTCAATTTATACTACAGCAAAGTCGAAACACCATCTAAATTTATTATATCAAATTCAACTTTACTACCTTATGACGACCTCCGTGGTCGAGTCGCGTAAACGACGGGTTTCAAAGTGTCGCCAACCATAAGGGTTCGATCCCCAGACGGGTCAATGTCAATAACTGGGTTTTTGTGGTACCTTCGTTGTCTCTGATTACATAACATAAGTGTTTCAGCAACTTACTTTAGGTTCAGAGCAATGCCTGTAATGTTGTCCACATTTATTTATTTATTTCACCTACAAGTCCGTAACTCTTAGCCTTCTAGGAATATAGGCGTGTTATAAAGAAAATTAAATACTGAATAATTTAATTTATTTAGATACTAGCTGTGCCTGCGACGTCGTTCGCGTGGATGACGAAACTTATCAATGAGTTTTTAACCGCAAAATTAAGTTTGTTTTTTATTGTTTATATTTTTCCGGGATAAAAACTACCCAGTGTGGTGCCCAGGATAATAAAGAATAATTATACCAAGTTTCATCGTAATCGAACCGGTAGTTTTTGCGTGATACCTGAACAAACAGACAGACAGACAAAAATTAGTAACAACCCCGCCCTTTATTTTTTTGATATTTTCAATGTACAGAATTTTCACTTCTACAGATTAATTATTATAAGTATAGATAATTTTTCGTCGTTCCACCCACACGAATTTTAATATAAACCTTACTTTTAATGAGAACATGATGACGTGTTACTTTTTATTAATATTCACGTTACAATTTATTTCATGTTTCCGTCTAAAGGCACGCAATTTAATGGAGTTACTCTTCATATTTTTTTTCTTTACAAGCTTTTCTATAACTTGTATGTAACTATCTGTGTATGTTTGCTTAGGTTAAAACTTGTAAGCTAAAATAACCTGTTTTATACATCGGACTGAGATGAAAATTTGTGTTCTTATGGAATACATTTAATCTATACTAATATTATAAAGCTGAAGAGTTTGTTTGTTTGTTTGTTTGGTTGAACGCGCTAATCTCAGGAACTACTGGTTCGATTTGAAAAAATCTTTTTGTATTGGATAGTCCATTTATCGAGGAAGGCTTTAGGATATATAATATCACGCTGCGACTAATAGGAGCGAAGCAGCAGTGAAAAATGCTGCAAAAACTGAGAAAACGATTCATATTTGAAGGCTTCCGTTGCGTGCGCTACGTAAACGGTTAGAGTTACCAAAAAAATATGTATGAAAGAATTGTTCCTCTTTAAATGATCTAAAAAATCTCGATCATAATAACAGAAATTGACGCGGACGAAGGCGCGGGGAACAGCTAGTATACTATAATTATATTCGGTTACAATACAATGTTCGCTCTCTTCGCAGTGATACACGGATTTTGAAATAAATATTTTTTAACTACTTTTTTACTGAATCATTACTATAAATCTTAGCTTCGGCAATATATGGGCCGTGTTATTCAAATACAAAAACAAACTTCCTTTAGGTATAAATCCAATGATATATTGTTTATTAAAAAAGGTAAATGAAGTAGTTTTTTTCCAAGGCCTAAAATACTAACTATTTAAATTTCACTTTTAAAAGACCCTTTAACATTTTGTGGATGTAAATAAGAACCCTTTGAGAACATAAAAGTCAATTACTGAACTTGGGAAGTACGTTAAGGGCTCTTCAGTTACAATAGAACATACCTGCGCTTTCAGTTTTAATGATTTTATTAGGATGCGCGCACACGGACGGCTACAAACTGCGACTGCATATTGAACTAAACAAGGTGTTACCGAAAGGGTATATCTATCCAGAAGGGGTGAAGAGTACATCTGATATAGAGCCAGTTTACAAAATAATAGTTCAAAATTAGTTAATTTTTATAATTGGGCACCAAAAATCATAATAAACTTGTCACCTTATTGAAAGGGCCGCACATCGCATGGTCTGGTTATGATTTTGTTGCCAAATTGATGCGAAACATTTTGTATCAATTATTTAACTGACTCATTTAGAGCTGAAATTTTGTTAACTTGCTCTATACCAGGAGTACTTTTCACCACTTTTGGGTAGATATACCCTTTCGGTACCACCCAGTACACTCCTATGGTCACTCATACACGGACTGCTCTCACAGTCAGTCAGTGATTACTACTACAGCTGTCGACCGCTCTCTCGCGCGTTACGTGCGCCTCCCGCCCGCTCGCTTTTTGTTTTGTCGTTTGTGTGAGTGCTACCTAACAAGGAAAAACATAAATTAATCACTGATCTCACATTATGATTGATTTTCAAACAACATGAAAGCTATCGAGATTCTAACGTATTGTTAACCAGAGTTGATTAATTAGCTATGCGATGTCAGTTCAGTGGGCAACGGACTCAAAACAGGGATGGCAGCAACAAAAAATCAGAGTGAACTGTTATGAAAATAGCTTAAAAAACTGGTCGCGAGTCGAACTCGCATAATTAATTTATGAAGGGTTCCATACCATCATACAAGATATAAAACTCAGAACTTTTTAAATTTCTTTGAAAATAAAAATGCAAAAATGCTAGCGAGAATGCATTAGTTCGACGGGCCTGTTGGTCTAGTAGTTAGTGACCCTGACTGCTATACCGGAGGTCGTGGGTTCGATTCCCACCCAGGACAAATGTTTGTGTGATGAGCACGATCATTTTGTTCTGTGTCTGGGTGTAATTTATCTAAAATATGTATGTATTTAGAAATATATAGCGGCCCGTCCCGGCTTCGCACGGGTATTTAACACATTATTAAAAAGTTAGGATTGACGATTTCTGTGTTATTACTACTATTACGCTCTTTATAATATTAGTATAGACACTCCCGTACCTCAGTGATGCTTAAATCGCATAGTTAGCCGAGCAGAGTGAGCGACAATCACGCGACTTTTTTCTAATTCTTATATTTTAAACTCGTGATATCTTTCGAAGGGAATGTCCAAAGTGAATAATTCAAAAAGTTACATAAAGGTATTGAAGCAGTCTTGACTATGAAGTAATTTATTTTGATAAGGATCAATACCAAGTAACAAATAAAGAGCCTTTTCTAGCGGCGTCCTTTCAATAATTTTTTTTTAGTAAAATGTCTCTTATTGTGACCTAACTGTTATAGTTAGACATATGCTGTCGCGACACTTTTTGTAGATAATTATATGTTCTACAAAGACGTAGTACATTATTTTGTTCTATAATCAATAGTTTTCGCAGCGCACGCGATGCAAGAAAGTTTTTTGGTAATTTTTTCACACCTTGGTTTACATTATTGAGGTTTTAGTAAGGATCCCTAACTTTTTTGAAAATTTCATATAGCCTATGTTCACCGGAAATAGTGTAGCTTCCCAACAGTGAAAGAATTTTTCAAATCGGTCAAGTAGTTTCGGAGCCTATTCATTTCAAACAAACAAACAAACAAACAAACAAACAATCAAATCTTTCCTCTTTATAATATTAGTGTAGATAAGTATGTTTATCAGTTATCTGGTTACTATAACACAAGCTCTGCTTAGCTTGGGATCAGATAACCGTGTGTGAGTTGTCCCGGAATATTATTTATTTATTTTTATTTATTAGTTGTTATTTGGCGAGACTCAGACATTATCCATATTTATACAGAAAAAGTCCTAGTACATACAGACATTAACTGTCAGTAAAAAGGATAAACATAGCTTATTTACATGACATACAATGTCCTACAAAATTTTCAACTTCACCCACGCAGTCGACTGTTTAATTATTAGGCATAGCATGTTAATTTTTACAAAGGTCGTGGGCGAAATCGTGTGGGACTGCTAGGTATTAATAAACCACTGGAGTAAAATAACTATAAATTTTTTAAACACTCGTCACAGTTTTTTAAGTGGCCTGCAATTTATTAAATACTAAACCTTCAAAAATATAGTTTAAAAACATCTCGATTACATAGAATAAAAAGAAGAATAGAATAGTAAAACATTTATTAAGCACAGTATAGAAGACAACACAAAGAAAATAAATACAAACAAATAAATAAGCTTCATTTGAACAAAAAAACCGCATTACAATCAGTCCTTCTTTTAAGGAGCTTCTATGCCACAGATATCGAACCACAACTCATAACAACCCCCTTTTTTTCGTCGTGGGATAATAATCGGAGTTGTTATACTTCGTGGCAGCCCCGAGTCATCCGATACGCGTATCATAATAAGTCAATTTGTGATCGAACCGATCCCATAGTACATTACCCACTAATTAGTTTTTTCTGATTAGAATCTTTTATGTTTCATTACTGATGCTGCCTTGTTTTGTTTGTTGGATTTCCAACCTATGTTTATTGTTTAATAGTGTATATAAATCATCTCGGATAACTTTGTTTATGATAGGCGTAGGTTGAAACCAGTATTGAAAGCTATAACCAAAGGTCCATTACATACATACATACATACATATAATCACGCCTCTTTCCCTTGTAGGGTAGGCAGAGACCACTTCTTTTCACTTGCTACGATCCTTACACACTTGTTTCGCTTCGTCCACTTTCATATATTCATATTCCAAAGGTATTTTATTGGTTAATTAATAGTAATTGATTACTATTAATTAACCAAATAATACATCATTTCTGCAAGTATATCATGTAAATAGATTATTCTGATTCCTATTCCGATTCTATTTGGCCAAACTGTGGTCAATTATCTAAGGATATTAGTATTGACACAGATTAATTAAATGTTTGATGTAGATATTTGGTCATTATAATTTCCGGGAAAAAAATATATATTGAATGGGATGTTGGAGCAAGATTTGTTGTAAAGATAAAAGTGTGTGTGTTTAAAATTATTAAAAAAAATGCGTTTTTAAGATGTAAGGTTTCCAGGATCGAGTTTTTTTTTTATATTATACCCGAAACGTCATATACTTTTTCTGAACGGTGCCTATATATATATTTATTTCATATTCATGTGTTCAGTTTATAGAGTCAAAACGTGCCACTAAAATGAATAAATTAATTATTTATTAAATTGATACATTAATAAAATATGATAACAACAAAATAAGACAAATCATGTCGTGGTGGCCTAGCGGTTCAATGAACGGATTTGTATGCACAAGGTTGCAGGTTCGAACCCAGGCAAGTACCAATGTGTACTTTCTTAATTATTCTAAGACATTTCTGACAAACGGTGAAGGAAAACATCGTGAGGAAACCTGGATTCCAAAATTTGGGATCTGAAATCGCCAATCCGCAGAGAGCAAGCGTGGTGATCAATGCTGGTGCCTTCTCTATGTGGGAAGAGGCCTGTGCCCAGCAGTGGGACGTTTATAGGCTGGATTATTAAGACAAATCAACGCATATCATCTGTCTTTGTTTTTACTTATAGTTCGTTTTTGTGACATTTTGTTTTATGATTGTCTCATTTATCGAACAAATAACACAGATTCAATATCAATACGTGACCTGATTACTGAAATAAAAAGCTTGTCTTATTTGAACCCTTTCTCTTACTTGTTATAATATAACTCAATTTACTCACATCAAAGAAACAATATATTTCGTAAATGTAAAGTCAGCGACTTATTATATGGGCGTTGTAATATTATTGACGTCATGAATTAATTTGACAGACTAAATAAATGATATTATTATTTCTCGCGATAAAAGCGATATGAATTATTGATGGCAGTATTTCGGGGTTTAGATACCAAATTCAGTTTATTTTAGGTTGGTATTTTATTGAAAGGTATAAATAATAAATAAATGCGGAAAACATCACATACATTGCTCTGAACCCAAAGTAAGTAGCCATTAAGCACTTGTGTTATGGAATTTTGAAACAACGAAGGTACCACAAACACCCAGACCCGAGACAATGTAGAAAAGTGAGTTTCTACATTGACCCGTCCGGGGATCGGACCCGGGACCTCAGAGCTAGCGACACCTTGAAAACCGGTGCGTCCGCCACTCGACCAAGGAGGTCGTCATCTATTTGTTATATTAAACTATAATACTTTTGTAACAGTTTTCAAGCTTAATAATAAGTGGCCGGATAGCTCAAGAGTTCTTGTACAAAATTCTTGTAAATTCAATTTAATTTCATCTAAAGTTTTTTATAATTTTTATTACATTACATTTTTAAATAATTATAATTATTAAACAAAAATCTGTCGAAACGAAGTGTTCTACAACTTATAACCTGCAAATTGCCTATAAGTATATAACACTGTGCATTGCCTCTTTAAACAGCAGAAAATTAACTAGAAAGTTAAAAAATATACTTATAAAAGTTAAAAATATATTATATACTTTTTATGTAAATAAACTAATAATCTGTTTCGTCAGCTAAATTTACATCGGTGTATATTTTTCAGTATAAAAGTACAGTCATGTTCATTAATCATTGAACCCTTTTTGCCTATCGCGTCGTTATAACAAATTTTTATGTGACCTATTACGTATCGATAGCCATAAACTCTATTGAGATTTTATGTTATATTTCTGGTATATTTTCTGCTATATTTCTGGTATATTATTTGTACTAATCAAAATCGGGTTATTCACACTATTTATAACTCAAGAACGAAGGGCCAGTTTTTTTCTGTCTGATCGGATTCATCTCCACCCGTATAACAGAATAACTATAAAAACATCGAGAACGGGGACTATGTCGCGCGGGTAAAACCGTTTGTCACGGCTATTTAGTTTCAAAGAAAAACGGGGACTATGTACTGACTTGGTGACTTGCATAGCTAGTTAATATTAAAAGTATGTTATTTAGTAAAAAGTCAACGTTGAAAAAGCAATCAGAAGCAAGTTTATATATCAAGGACCAAAATTAATCCCACTTACTTTAATTAGTAATAACAAAAACCTACTGTCCCTCGTAGTTACAGCCTCAACAACGGATGTTAAGAGCCACATTACATAATGACACAAACAAGCGGCCATTTGGACGGACGCCAAACGATGTCGTCCATCTGCAAATGTTCCGGACATTGATTGTTTTTTAATTTGTAGTTCTTGTATTGTTTATACTGGTGTACGAAAAAGTGTTATTTTGTTATTTGGGGTTCTTGCTGAAAATATCGTTTTAAGGCTGTATATTGTATCTTCCTTGTCGGGATCACTCTTGACAGAGTGGTCGTGGTCATCACTTCAGGTGTTGGTGGCAAGCTTCACAACACGCCGCCACTCTTCTCTGATGGCCGTCTTCCTCGTGCATTCATGTAGTGTATATAAAGTAGTTTCTTAGTCATCTCGTGAGCCTTTTTCCCAACTATGTTGGGGTCGGCTATCAGTCTTACCGGATTCAGCTGAATACCGTATTTTACATGGAGCGACTACTTATCTGGCCTCGAGAACCCATTTTACTGGGTAATCCAGTCATAGTTGGACTGGTTGTCAGAATTGACTGTCAAAGATCAACGTATGACTGTTGGGACCTACGACTTAACGTGCTATCCGAGGCACGAAGGGGTCTCGGTATGTTGAAAAAACAGTCATCCATCCACGGACCAACCGCGGCGAGTGCGGCTTAACATGTATTATCGGTCAAACGGTACGGTTTACACTTAGCCACGAGCCCCTCCATTCTTCTTCCTTCCTTTCTTTGAATAGCTGAATGAGAGAACTTTTGTTGGGGTAGCTGATTTATTGCTAAAGATATGTTGTAGGTGTGTGTGGGTGTTAAAAATATCTAAGAATATTTGAGGATTAACATTAACACGTAATCTTCTATTCCACACAAAAGACAAGGAATATTTTTACACTATACACCTGGGTATTTTGCTTACATATTATAATCAGATCATAAAAGACAAAAACTAGAAACAATACAAACGAAAATATTTTTAAAGTGCATTTATAGAATTGCTTGTACTGAACAGGTACAATAAAAGATAAATCCAATCCAATTACTTTAACGCTCCAAAAGGACGCTTCCAAAAAGACCAAAAGTTATAAAACCGAAGATTATCCGTTTCCATATGAAGAGCCTTCTCTGCAATGGAACTATTAAAATTAATTCTAATAATACTACTATAACTATGCCCGGTGGCGTCACCCACACTTTAAATTTAAATAAAATATTATGCAATTTAATCACTTATTTTTTTGGTTTTTTTTTTATTTTTTATTTACCTCAAATAGTTGTTTAATAGATAAACGAATACAATTATAATATACATTTTTATTTAAAATTCTTATAGGAGCACATAGCAATAGAAACTAATAACGATACATAATAAAAGCCATCATAATTTAAAACCGCCTATTCACTTCGAAAATAAATAAAATCTTTCTGATTAAGTGGATAACGCCAGAAAATTAATTAGCTGTCGAAATTATTTGTTAAAGGATTGATAACATTGGCAGTAGTGTTATATAGCTGTTCACGCATGCGCAGTTTGTTATGATTGATTGTATAGAGACTTTATTAATAAGGTAATAATTGATGGAATCGGTGTTGGCCTATTTTTAGAAAACTGCGCAGTAAGGTTCATGGTTTTCGAGTGTATGTGTTATCTCATAATTAACAGAATATGGCTATCTATATTTGCTCATATAATTAATACGAAAATAACTCTGTCTGTCAGTCTGTTATGGTATATGTTTTTTGGCACACTAAATAGCATAAACGGCTTGATGGATTTAAGCTTAAGAGGTTTCTTTAGATTCGTTTTAATTCTGAGAGTGACAAGGATACAGATATACGGAAACACATACATACAGACACATAGACCAACAGTCACACATATACACATACAAACAGATATACAGACACAGTCAGAAAGACAAAAATGCAAGGAGACACATAAAAAAATATCACTAGGCAGGTTTGTAAAGATTTAACGAGAAATTTTATCCTTAACTTAAATCAACATTGTCCTCTTCTCTTATACAGAACAGATTCCAGATTACATTATATCACAAATTACCTTATTAATTCAATTATCCAATGCGTATTCAAATAATTACGTGCCAATTAACGCAGTAATTTAATTCCGGCTAATTATGTCGCGTTACTTAGTAAGGAATTATTGACAGCGCACATTGACAATGAAATTAATGAAATAAGGCGGTGAGCAGACGACAGGCAATGTGTCTGTCACGTTCACAGACCACTGAAAGTCTCTCTTAGAGGCGTCTGACGAAAATGACCGCAGAACTTGTAAAAGTAAAGTGTACTTATAATTGGCTAAACAATTACACGTACAATTACAATATGTTTATTATTTATTTATTTCTGAACAGAATATGAATTTTGAAATGCTTTGTACAAATTGTAGTTACAAGTGTCATTTCATTTTTTAAATATTATTTTAAGGCGCTGCCCCGAGCAAATTAGTTAGACGCTTTAACCTTTTTTTAGTTTTTCTTTTTTTTTCTTAAATTTTAAGTGACATTTAAAAAGAAAATGAGACGTGCTCTCACGTCGAGAGCCTACGGCGCGGCGGCCTGTAGCCTCGCCTCCGCGAGTGTATTTCTGTTGTGAATGTGACCATTTTTACGAATAAATTGAATTGTAAAATAAATCTTTGTTCCTTTTGAAAAACAAAAACGTATAAAATGTTAAGATTTAAATTCTCCATCAGTTGGTATAAGTTACATTAAAAAAACACGTGTACTTTACGAGGACATGCAAGGAATAAATTTTGATAGACCATTTTTAAAATGAGTAATACTTAATATTTGCTGCATTAAAAACAATAATATCCGGATAAATTAAAGTCAACATATTAGAGAATGATTTGGTAGAACACTGCATTTGATATGTGTTTTAAAAAACGAGTTTATAGCTTAGTAAAACACGGCTTTTGCGCATTTTGCTCGGGGGAGCGCCTTAAACATTTTTTGTTAAATGTCACAAATGAAGCTTCTTTAGTTAACTTTGAGCTGTGTACAGATAATTGGACCTCAGATTTTCATATTGTATGTTGTCTTGGCGATGATAAATTGTTTAGTCTGTAGTCTGACACTGTACTTGTTCTAATAAAATAAAATATATTTATGATTTGAAGCAAAAAAAATTGATTAAATTAGAGACAAATTCCAATTTTCAGAGCATTAATTAAAAACTCGGCGTTCAGATAGTTAAACAACGAAATAGAAGTGCCTTTTAGAATAAAACCTTTTTCAAACACATCTAATGACGGGCCTCTTGGTCTAGTGGTTAGTGACCCTGACTGCTATACCGGAGGTAGTGGGTTCGATTCCCACCCAGGACAAATGTTTGTGTGATGAGCACGATCATTTGTTCTGTGTCTGGGTGTAATTTATCTATAATATGTATGTATTTAGAAATATATAAGTATGTTTATCAGTTGTCTGGTTACCATAACACAAGCTCTGCTTAGCTTGGGATCAGATAACCGTGTGTGAGATGTCCCGAAATATTATTATTATTATCTAGAATGAAATTGTAATGACATTACAGTAATTAAATTAAATCTACTGTCCCACCGTCCGCCGGTGTGCGCTAGACATTATCAAACAAGACTTGACCATACCATTAGTCACTACCATTGTCTTCTAAAAAGAATAAAAGGAAGGAACCGTTTTATACAATGTAGTACTTTATGTTATGTAGCCTGATTCTGTAGCAAAATGACATTTATCAACGATAGAAATCGCTTAAGAGGAAAGGGGAGCGGCCATTTTTCCATACAAACGCTCTCGTCTGTTTTCTCACTGGTTTCTGAACTTAGGGCTATGATTTTTTGCAGTAATATAAATATGAACTAGATCTATGCCTCTATTATTTCCTTTTTTAAGATAATTTTTATTTAATGGAACTAGAACCTTCTAAAAAGTGCTTTTTTTGACCGCAGTTTTCAGACGCGTTTTTTTCGAATTTGACAACAATAATCGAAAAAAGGAAAAAATAGAGGCACAGATTATTCTTTTCTCATGCAGTATATGAAATATCTTTAAAATTGGTTAAGAATTGGGGGAGAAAATAGACGAGAGCCAAACCTCGATTTTTCGTCAGTTTTTCGCTCTGAGCTGCAGTTGTTCTTATCGCACGAATTAGAGGGCGGAGGGAATTAGAGCGACAGCAATACTTTCTTCAAAAACAAAAATGTCCGCTCCCCTTTCCTCTTAAATAACTTTAAAAGTATGGAAATGACTTTTCAGTCATGTGACTTAGACTTGTCACTTTTATACATTTGAGCGATTCGATCAGCGTTAACGTTTGTAGAACTGTAACTGGACTAAAGGGGCTGAAGAGAAGGAGGGACACGTAATTGGTTGTAAACCGTACAGTGAAAGGTAAAATCACACTCGCCGAGGTTGGTGTGAACATTTGAAGGCCGGTAGTTCCAACTGTCATATTACTTATAGGTTGATCTTTGATATATATAGGTTTAGATAGCTAGCATACTTAAATCGATACTGACAAATCCTCTAACTTTCCATAAAAGACTTCAAATACTAAAAAGAATTGACCCAACACAAATGTTAACCAAAATACACGGAACCACGATTGCTGTCAGTCGCATTATTTAAGAGGGGCATAATATACATTAACGGAGACAAACGATGTTGGCTAAGGGCCGGCCCTATAAAATTGGCCCATTAGGACAAGGCGACAATGCGGAAACATTACGTTGTACACAAGGGCTTTTGAAGGGAGCTAGTTTTTGTAGACTTTAATTTTAATAGATGTACTTTAATTTTGGTTAAGTTAAATACCTAATTTAAGTTTAAAAGTGGATTGATTTGACTAATTGCATTGATTAGCCTCTCAAGTCCATGTTACATACAAGTTCAGACACCTAATTATTATGTAGATAGTTCACCCAAATTTTGAACAAGAGGTTTTTTTCCAAGACAGATTTTATTACGTGAAAATTGAAAATTACAAAAACTTACAGAAACACATTTTCTAAGAAACGATACATTTCATTTATTTCAAATCATAACTATTGACAGTAGTAAAATTTTAAACTTTATGACTACATGGCACACAACTGACTTCAGGCCCAGAAAGAGATGGCGAGATACGCTTGACCTATTCTTGAGAACTTAGGATGGTAATTGTAGCCATTCCAAATGTAAAGGCTATAGGGAGGTTTAAAGAGGAAAAAGAGGCCTTTACTTCCAGTGGGACGATCATACCTAATAATAATTTCACTTGGATCAAAATTTTAACTTCATTTGTTTAACCAATCCCCAAGCTAATACCTCTGTTATAGCATCAGGTAATCCCAATAGTAATCCTTCGACCGCAATGTATTTACTAAGAACCTGAGAGGTTTATACTTAAATATCCAAATGGAACCTTTTTAATTTCAGTATTTGTGTTAGGTAAAATGTAACTTGGATTGAGGGCAATGCCCTTATGAAAATACCGACCACGTGTTAGTTACATAAACTTATTAGATCTTACTGTGCTTTGCCGCGGTAATTAACCCCGACTCAAAATTAGGGGTGCTATAAGTTAAGTAAGGTAAATAGACGTGTCTGTCTGGGACATCGTAGCTCCTAAACGAACAGACTGATTATGATGCGATTTTATTTGAAAGCTCACGTGATTGAGACGGTTCTCCGCTACATTTATAAATATCTGTTCAGCATTTTTAAAATTAACAGCATATTTTAAATTTATCGTCGATTTTTTTGTTGATATACAAATGATCTTGTATCTTACAGTTTTCATTATTAATTTAATAATTACATTTTTGTTCATTATTGCTGTTACCTTCTCTAAAATGATTATTATCAGCAGACAATATACAACTGCTAGACCTATCCTTTCCATCTATTCTTCGCAGAGAGCAAATTTCAAATAGACTATTATATCCTTTGCGTAATACACTGAAACTGGTCACTAGAATACCAGATATTTCATTAGTTAAAAGCTTTCATGAAGGTGCAATGTATATCCGTCTATTCCTGCATTCAATATCCGGTAGAATTCTCGCTACTATTTGACCGGTATCCGATACAGCCAAAGGATCTGACGTCATATTAGGCTTTGAAGTATCTACATTCCATTTTGTACCCACTCAAAGATTTTGTCTATGAATAACGTATTTTGCCAGAAGCCGATTTATATCAAACAAGTGAATGCTCACACTATCCAACAAATAAATCTAAAAGAATTTGATAGGTTCGGATAGAATGAGCATTCACTGGTTTGATATAAATCTGATCTTAGAAAAATAACTAGGAATCACAATGACATGTTAGTCACATGTTAGTTGCTTGAGCTTTCTCAATATATTTATCTTTATTCATCTTTATATTATTGTTCATGAATATAGGTACAGAGTATCACAAATGTTTTGAACATACATACATATATACATACATATAATCACGCCTCTTGTAGGGGTAGGCAGAGACCACTTTTGTCCACTTGCTACGATCCTTACACACTTGTTTCGTTTCGTCCACTTTCATATTCCTTCATACATGCTCTTCGGTTTAGGGTACCCTTGACCTGGCCTTTTACATTCCCACTCGCCTTATACACTTTTTTCGTCAATCGTTCTTCATTCATTATCTCGACATGGCCAAACCATCTCAGCATAACTTTTTTAATTTTTGTCACTACACAACATATAATAATTATGTCATAATTACCTCAATTAAAGAATTAACGGGGTCATGGTTCTACACATAATTTAACTTAACTACACAAAATAAAATAAAACATCTAAATCTTAATAATAATAATAATAGTGGTGATAGATCGATCGGAGCGCCGGGCAATCATTGTTGATATCACTATCCCTCATGACGAGAACCTCGTGAAAGCTGAAAAAGAAAAACAATTAAAATATTTGGATTTAGCGCACGAGGTTGTCGACATGTGGGAGGTGGACTCAGCAATCATTGTCCCGATAGTCGTTACAGCCAACGGCATAATAGCCAAGAGCCTCGACCAACACCTTAAGAGGCTCTCGCTAGGCGCCTGGGTCAAGGGTTTGATTCAGAAAGCGGTACTTCTCGACACGGCGCGTATTGTGAGGAGGTTCCTCTCTCTGGAGTCCTAACCACCGGCAGCTTGGACCCTGTCCCGAGGCCGGTTGGACACTATATTTTATATTTTTAAATGTATATATATATTGTTTTTTGTATATATTTAAAAATGTATTTTATATGTTTATTGAAAAATAAAGAAAATAATAATAATATCCTGGGACAACTCACACACGGTTATCTGATCCCAAGCTAAGCAGAGCTCGTGTTATGGTAACCAGACAACTGATAAACATACTTATATATTTCTAAATACATACATATTATAGATAATTTACACCCTAATATATTACACCCTAATGTAGTCAAACTTAAAATAGACGATCTTTTCGAACTATTAAAAAACGCTTAAAACACTTAAAAAATCAAGAACACTTAGCCTAGTTTTGAAAATACTATCTTCACAAAAGAGTATACTTCGAAAGGGCAAAAACCCTCACTAACCAGTACAAATTTCATGAACTCAGAAGTAGCATTAGTTATTCTGTTTACGTAAAACATTGTGGCTTCTGTAATACAATTCAATGTATCCTAACGTCAAATATGTGACGTGAAAGACTTGGATTTCATTGTGAATAGCCAGCTTAGCAACCTTCTGCATGTTTAGTGTTACAGTGTGATACAATAAGATTAATGTAATGCAATACATATACAGTGCATAATGCTTTTGAAATTAAACCAAGGCATCAGAACCTCAAAAAGTTACAATATTGTCAGAGTAAAACTAATGATATATTAGGCTTTATATTTTGTCAATTATGGGTGCATCATTGGTCGTGGTAACATACCATCACGCCTGTATCCCCGAAGGGTTAGGCAGAGGTGTACCAATGTACACCCTCAGTTCCCCGGTATGTTTAGGTCCCATGTAATAGGGGGCGAGCCTATTGCCACTAACCGGGCACAAATCCAAACTCCGACCTGCTACTGAGAATTTCATAGAAGAACCCAATAACACTTTGGTCGACTTGGGAATCGAACTCAAGACCTCTAGCGTAGCAGTCGCGCTTAGCACCACTAGGCCAACGAGGCAGTTCTAGTTGTTTCTAACCCCCAACTCAAACTGATGAGTGTTATGAGTTTGACACAATATAGATCTGTGTAGTGGTATATCTATGGCATTGTAGCTCCTAAAAGAATCGATTGATTGTGATGCGGTTTTTTTGTTTGAAAGCTGATTTGATCGAGATTGTTCTTAGCCACAATTTATAAGGCTGTGTCCAGCAATTTGAAAGTTATAAGCAATGATACCTATATTTCTTTTATTTTATATATTTATTTTGGCATAAAGGTACATGGTATTCTTATGAGCTAACAGAGTTTGCTATTTTTAGTGCTTTTTGAAGTAGGTATATACTAGCATATTATACATACATAACATAAAATTTTACTAGAACTTCCTAAAACATTAATTTATTGTTTTGAATTCACGGACCACATTCGATTCAACACTTAAACTACCCACATTCCAAACTTCTATCTATTCAATGATTTGACCTTCACATTCTACATTATAGAGGGAATACATTACTAAAGGTCACGTATGAGCGATAAATGTTCGGAAAACGCGTAGGCATTGAGAATCTGGAAGCAGTTTATTCTGAACGCCAATAAAACGGAGAAAATATTTGACGTGTAACTAAACATGCGTCTGTCTGTGTGTAGGTTGAGTTTTTGTTTAATTGTATATTCAATTATTCACAAAGTAAATAAGGAGGAATAATATTTGGTAGATTTTAAAAAAATTACACTTCTTTTTTTCTCCAAGGCATCCTGAACGTGTTGACTACACTATTGAGGCACTGGATAAGCCTGCATACAATGCTGTAATAATTTTTAATTTATATATTTCTTTAATTTTTTTGTCTCATTTGTGTGTGTTCTAATATGGATGTTAATTATCTGAAATCATTTTTTTTCTGAAATTATTATTATTATTTTCTGGTTTTATAGATTTTTTTTAGCCTTTGCTGTCCCACTGCTGACAAAGGCCCAGGTCCTTCCATTGGTTCTTTTCAGTTGTCTGCGTCATATTATTTATTAATGTGTAGGTACATACTTACTACAACATAAGCTCTCATGTTCTAACTGACTTCATCTTATGTTCTAATAACTGACTTTACAAGGAGGACGTTCTCAATTCGACTATACCTATGTATTTTTTTATTCATAAAATAATTATATTTTCGGTTTTCTTCTACCTGGACCAGAATCGCCGGCGTAGTCGAGCAATTCTGCTCGAGTTCGGCGAAAACAGCTTTATCTTGCCTGAATTAACACAAGCTTGGCATCGCTCATAACAAGTTCATTGTAAGTCGGGCACAGACGAGAAACAATTAAACTATGCATAAAATATAACTTTATATCTCCGCAATTAAGGTAGGTAACGTGCGTTTTGAATGTATTTATTTGTTTTTACATAAAAATTGTGTTCTGAATGTATTTATTTGTTTTTACATAAAAAAAGAAAACAATGTTAGCATGGAAATCATTCTCAATTCATCGGTGTTTTATATGTATAATTATCAGTCCTAAATTCATTCTATGGGCCATATCTGTATGTCTATTCTGTAAATAATTTCGGTTTCGAGCTTCACCTGAGTGACAATAAAGCAATAAACCCAATAGTCCTTGATTTAGAATTCAAATTCGAAAATACGTATTAGACATCTCACCGCGGATTCCGCTGTCTTGACATGAAAATAATGTTACAGAATAGCACTACTGGTGGTTATAAATATGAGCATAATTTAAAAAAAATCTTCAACATGCTACATACATTTAAATATGAGCGAACCAAACAATTTACATTTTATAGTAACATCCAATACCTTCCTCTACCATGAACTCATGAATATTGCCATTGTGGAAGCGAGACGGTACCACACTGTGCATAGCGGCATTTCGCTCACACGACGGCAACAGTATTCCTTTAAAAGTTCACGGTAAGCTCGCTGACCTTTATGGAAGTAATTATTTCTTTAATAGAAAAGGTATTTTCCGAGGATTAGTTGGCGGGACTTTTATAAGATGTCACCAGGAAAAGTATTATGGAATCTCCGCATCTTGTCGTCTTAAACTAGGTACTTTAAAATCATATAACCAGAAAATTTTGAAGCAAAATCAATAGAGGTTCCATATTCGACTTTGACTTTTTTGTATGCTTGTCACGCGGTATTCCCAAAATTTTATAGGTCGAATGTAAAAATTAAAATTAATTAAAAACACTAAAAAACACGCTTTTAAAGTACTTCTAACTAAAAAAGTGAAAAATAATTAATAATGTAAGCTGAAATTGGTAATGAACAAAAACACTAGTATTATTGTGAAAAAGCGTGGGGCGCTCTGTGCCATATTTTTCGTCTATCGAGCAACCCACGCTTTTTCACAATAATATGACACACACACAATAATAAAATTTTTTTTTGTTCATTACCAATTTCAGCTTACATTATTAATTATTTTTCACTTTTTTAGTTAGAAGTGCTTTAAAAGCGTGTTTTTTAGTGTTTTTAAACTATATTTATTTTTCACTTTTTAGTCTTAGCAGCAATACCTACGTGTTGTCTGAATTCAAACGTATTGCTTTGTGGACTTAAATTTTTTTTTATTGTTTTTTTTTTTATTTAATTCATCCTGGTATTTGCAAAAAGGCTGAATAACACACGTGAGTGCAGGTAGTGTTCAAGAAGTAACTAATCAGGGCCTCGATTTAGCTATTTAAGAGTTACTTGAATTGACCTAATTACCTGCTTCATTTGGTCATTTTTACGATGATTGGCATTCTGGTAACTTTCATTACGATCATTAATTGGTAATTACGATCATTCTCTTCGAGAGTTCAATGAGATTTTATTGTAGGCTTATCTAAATACGAAAATTAGGCACAATGACGAGTACACTGACCGACCACTGACATGCATTTAAAATAGCTGAATCGAAGCCCAGAGTAGGTATAAAGATTTTGTCATTCCTGTTTCACGTTGTATACAGTATCTAAATCTAGGTAATTTATATTTAAGTATTCGCTAAATTGCTGTTACGGTAACGAAGGCATTTGAGTTACGTTCACTTAAACAATGGATAAGCTGAGAAGGTAGGAAGGCACAAAGCCAACGTATGTTAAGGTGCTCCCACACAGCGGTTATATAACGTTAGAGACTGACTTATAACATTTGTTTTTAGACAAATTATAACAAAAGATATAAATTGTTATTGATGTTATACAACTTCATTTAACAAAATGTTTTACAACTGATTACAATATGATATAACAAAATATAACTTTTGTTATATAACATCATCAAAGCCTCAGCCAAACCCAAGCTGATTGAACATAATGTTATACAACCAGTTCTTAATTCTTAATTCTTTATTGTACACATACACGTATATACATTACATTTATTAGAATAAGTTGATGTACACAGGCGAGCTTAACTCAAAATTGAGTTTTCTTCCAGCAAACCTTTGAGTGACAGTGTGATTATTAATTGTAAGTGGTTAGGCAGATAGAAGTGTACAACTATTATAATATTTATATATATATTTTAATATACATACACACAAATACTACATACAGTACGTATATACTATGATATATAATAGATATAGACATACATAGACTACATAACTCAAATTGAAAGGAAATGCTTTTTTATCTTTTTCCTAAAAACGTTAAGCGAAGTGCTATTACGCAAGGAATGTGGAAGTGAGTTCCAGAGGCGCACAGCACGAATAGTAAACGATTCGTCGTAACGACTAGAGGAGTGCAGAGGAGTGCGAAGGAGAAGAGAGGAAGAAGTACGACAAGGCTTACCCCTGGGGACCAAGAATTCAAAACGTTCCCGCAGGTAGCCTGGATATTTAGGGTTGTGCAACACTGAGTAAAGGAGACAGAGAATATGAGAATCTCGACGTTGCCGAATAGGCAACCACTTTAATCTAGCCCGGAATTCCGACACGTGGTCGTACTTCCGCAGACCAAAAATAAAGCGAATGCACAGATTCTGCAGACGTTCGAGCTTATTTAAAAGTTCCTCAGTTGCATCTAGATAACAGACATCGGCATAGTCAAGAAGAGGTAGAAGAAGAGATTGGGCAAGAGTGATTTTAGTTTGAAAAGGCAGGAACTTCTGGAGACGCTTTAGGGAGTGAAACGAGCAAAAGACCCTTCTACTTACCTCAGAAACATGTGCATCCCACGACAGATGACAATCCATGAGTACACCCAGGTTCTTGGCTATTTTCGAGTATGCTATGGGAGCTGAATCGTACAATATAGGTGGAAGAGATTGGTGATCCAAAAGGTTGTAAAAATATCTGCCACCAATAATGAGCGCTTGTGATTTGGAAGGGTTTACTAAAAGACCAAATGATTTAGCCCACTGATTGATATTACTAAGATCATGATTGATGGCGGCAATAGCATTGGTGATACTATCATAGCCACTGTGGTGATACAACTGCAAGTCGTCTGCATAGAGGTGGTACTGAGAAGAAAGAACTGAAGTGATAGAATTTATAAATATTGAAAAAAGAAGAGGAGAAACCAATGTGGGAGCGTTTATAACATATAACATTTCTTAACATGTTGTAGAGTATTGTTACACGCTATTAATAAATGTTATCGTGTTACACAATGCTGTATAACGTTATATAACTGCCGTGTGGGAGCACCTTTATTATGAATATATAGGTATGTATGTTACACGAAATTATTGAGCAAAATAGAGTTTTAGATGATAACGTAAGTAAATATTACTATTTAAGTTTAACTAGCTTATGCCCGTGGCGTCTCGCGTGGATGTCGGTAATCACGACAGAAAGTGACCAAAGTCCTTACTTGTAATTAAAGATTACTCTATACCAAGTTTCATCAAAATCGGTTCAGCTGCTTAGTCCTTAAAGTGTCACAGACAATCAGACAGAGCTTCACATTTTTTTTTTTTCGGGACATCTCACACACGGTTATCTGATCCCAAGCTACTTATATATTACTAAATACATACATATTATACATAAATTACACCCAGACACAGAAAAAATTATCGTGCTTGTAAGATCTGTCTAATTTATAATTATAATACGCTACACAGGCTCGCACACGCACTTAATGCACAGACTCTCAACACGTTCACACTCCCGCCATTATGGCTCTCGTGTCCCGACGTGGTGCGAGCGAGACAGTGATTGTCTGTGTGAGTGAGAGGGTAAATACACATACACTACATCCCTTCCTTATCACATTTTTTATTAATCAACAAGTAATCAAGATACAAAACAAAATAAACAATTAATAGGTCTAGTAAGATGTCTTATTAGTTTCATCATCTGAACTTTTCCCCAACTCCTCATTTTCCTTTTCTGGCGCTACCGATTTCCATTCCCCTTCTACTTTCTTTAGATGAATAATATTTCTCCGATACGATTGTCCGGTTTCATCATTCCTCACAACACAATCTCCTGCATTGTTACTTTCCACAGTATACTGAGTTGGATTGAAATTCGGCGCCAATTTATTGGTATTTCCCATGCTTTTTACATAAACCTTTTCACCCTCACTTATCTCTGACTCAACAGCTTTCCGCTTCCTGTCTCCACACTCTTTTCCTAACTCCTTCTGCACCCTGTCCCTGTCTCTCACGTCCGAATCGTTTATCTTTTCACTTGCACTTCCTAATGCGGGTATCTTGTCCCTGTTTTGCCTTTGGAAAAACAATTCTGATGGTGTTCGACCAGTAACCGAGTGGGGTGTGCTATTATACATCATCAGATATTCGTATAAGCATTCTTTAATATCTTTTCTTTCTGTTCGACCAATCCGTAATCTTTTCACAATATCTCTGTTCTGTCTTTCAACCTCCCCGTTCATTTGAGGCCAATATGGAACTGTGTTGAAAAGACGAATATTGCATTCTTTGCAATAATCACGAAATTCTTCACTTACAAACTGTTTCCCGTTATCGGCTGTTATAGAAACGGGGAACCCAAGTCTGCTAAACAATTCTTTCAATATTTTAATTATTTGTGTGCTTGAGATTGTTTTAGTCACTTTCACTTCCTTGTATCGACTGTAATAGTCTATAACAACCAACAAATAATCATTACTTGGAAGAGGTCCTAAAAGGTCCATTGCTACGTCGATCCATGGTCCCAATGGCAGTTCTCGCCGCTTCATGGGAACTGGTGGGTTCGGTAAAGCCACCAAGGTACAGCCTTTGCATGATTTCACTAAATTTTCTACATCCTTGTCGATGCGTGGCCACCAAACCTTCGACCTCAAGCGACCCTTCATTGCTACAATGCCTGGGTGGCCTTCGTGTGCAGCATCTAAAACACTTTTACGGAGACGGTATGGTATTACGATTTTGTTTCCACGTAACAGGATATTTTCAAAGAAACACAACTCCTTCTCAAAAATTTTATAGCTTCTCACGGTCTCGTCCCAGGCATTCTGAAAAAGTCCTTTCCTTACACCACATATTTCTTTGTCAGTCTCAGATGCACTTATAATCTCGCTCATTGGTATTGCCTGTGGTCTCGCATAGTTAACCACCTGACACACATGTGTGTCTTCTCCATCCGGAGGATTGTTAGTCAATTTGCACAATCGTGACAAAGGATCGGCGATGTTGTTTTTTCCTGGTTTATACATAATTTTATATTTATAGGATTGAAGGCGCAGAACCCAACGCTCTATACGTGCACAGGGTTTGGATTTATTTCCAAAAAGGACCTCTAAGGGTTTGTGATCTGTAACAAGGTCGAATTCCTTGCCAAACAGAAAAATGTTGAAATGTTCAACCCCCCAAACTAACGCCAAAGCCTCCTTCTCGGTTCGGCTATACCGCCGCTCACAATCTGTAAGGGTTCGATTTCCGTACGCAATTATGCGTGGTCCATTTGGGTCAATTTGAACAAGAATAGCTCCTAATCCTACCGGGCTTGCGTCAGCTATCACCTGGGTTTTATCACGGACATCATAATACCCCAACGATTGGATTTTTGTAAGCATTTGTTTCAAACTGTTGAAGGAATCTTGTTGTGTCTTTAACCACAATTTCTCAATATTGGCATTTTTTCCCAATCTTTTCCTAAGTAACTCTTTCAAAGGTTCTGATGTTGTAGCTAGATTTGGAATCCACTTATTAATATAGTTGAGAAGGCCTAAAAAGCTTTGAAGTTCTTCTATAGTCTTTGGCACACGAAAATCCATTATACTCTTTACATACTTGTCTAGAGGTGTTATACCGTTAGGTTCGAGATGATGCCCGAGAAAATCCACACTCGGTGTCTTAAAAATGCATTTATTTTCATTAAGTAACACGTTATTGTCTTTTAGTGTTTGCAATACTTTCTTCAACCTGATATCATGTTCTTTCTCATTATCTCCGTAAACCAGAATGTCATCAATGAAGTTTATTACTCCATCACATTGAATCAACATTCTCTCCATAATCTTCTGGAATAGCTCCGGTGCACATGTTATACCAAACATTAACCGCTTATAGCGATATAAACCATTTGGAGTTATGAAGGCGGTTATATGTCTGGAATCGGTGGATTTCAACCTGGTGGAATGCATTCTTTACGTCGAGTTTAGTGAAGAATTTGGCTTTATTTATTTTGGGAAGCAATTTGTCCATAGTGGGAAGAGGATGATTCTCTCTCATTATTGCACTATTAGCGCGTCTCATATCTACGCATAGTCTCAAGTCTCCATTTTCTTTCAGGATCGGGACTATAGGTGAAACCCATCGAGAAGAACCTTTTACCTCTTCGATTATGTCCTCATTAAGAAGTTCCTTGATTTTGTCGTCGACTTTCTTTTCTAAGGGTATAGGTACTCTTCGGCACGGTTGAGAAACGGGTTTCACGGAATCATGAACTGGTATTTCTACTAGGACATCTTTGAATTTCGGGAACGGTGTAATAGAGTTTCCCACTTGATTAATGCCGATACCCATTCGTAATACCCCTAATTTCAATGCTGATGTTTTCCCAAGTAAGTCTCTTGTTCCTCCACTAATTACATATAAAGTAGTATAATGTTTCCGACCATTTGCTTCAATTTCAGCCTCAAATGAGCCTATCACTTTTAAAGGAGACTTACTACCATAAGCGAGGAGAATTTTGTTGGGATCTTTAATTTGGTTCTTTACCTGTATACCACAGTTTTTCATTGTTTCCCATGTTTGTCCTGTTATCAGGTTTGGTTTACAACCTGAATCTATGAGCATATCGACTCCCACTCCACCAACCATACATCTAACAGTAGAGTCATTGTCTATTTGAAAAACATAATCCACATCTTCATCATCCACCATGTCAACATTATTCGGTTTTCCATTCTTTGGTCTCTTCCTACTGTCTACGTACGTATTATGGTTTCCATTGTACTTTCTTTTTAGTGGTTTTGTTTCTTGACCCCGAGATTTACACTGCGCTGAAAAATGGCCTACTTTTTTGCACGAATGGCAGGTTTTGTCCTTAGCTGGACAGTTCGCATCAGTGGATTCATGAAATTTGTTACCACATCTAGTACAGCGTGAATTGTTATGTGAACTTGTCCTTGATTTGTTAGAATAGCTCTGACCTCTTCTATAGCCTTTGTTGATAATTTGGTTCACTTCTTGGTTCTTTGCACCATTTCCCTCATTTCCGTATACATCCAGTTGGTGACTCACCAATTCCAAGGTGTTCGCTAGCGTCATTATTTCATTTAGAGTAGCTTTGTCCCCCATTGTTAAAATCTTCTTGCGCAGTTCATTTGACGTACATTTCTCTGTTATTTGATCGATAATGAAATTGTCCAGTTTCTCAAAACCACATTTGTCCGCTTGATTACGTAATCTCACTAGAAACTTCTCCATTTTTTCGCCGGTTTCTTGTTTTAATTGTCTAAACAAATGTCTTTCATATACTTTACTTTGTTTAGGCAAAAAATACTCATCAAGTTTTTCCAAGGCAATATCGAAAACATCTTGACCTTCCGTTGCAGTATCCAACGCTCCAGTTGATGCAGAAGTGACTGCACTAGCCCCTGGTAAATTTGAGTAAATTTCCTGAAGTCCTGGTCCTCCAAAATGCAACAGAATGGCCCTTTTCTTTACAGCGATTTGAATGTCAGCAGCCTCCAGGTAAATTAGCAAAGACCTTTTCCAGCGCTCCCAACGGCTGCCTACAGCAGAGGTATCACCTTCCACATCGAGTTTCTCTGGCCCAGGCATAAAGTTTGCCATGATGCGGACGTCTCTTCACTTCTTGGTTTCAAGAGGTGGGTGACCTGAAAATATCCAGTTGTGGGCAATCATATCTAGTAAAACATATTTTACCCATCACGTTGATCTCCCAACAACCAACAATATCTGCCAATTGAATGGCAACCTTGCCTACCCCCACTTAATGGTAGCATAACATAACCTTCCAATTTAATGGAAGCAACCTACCAATTGAATGGCAGCAACCTACCAATGTAGTGGCGGTAAAGTACAACCTACCAATTTAATGGCAGCAACCTGCCAATTTAATGGCAACAACCTACCAATTTAATGGCAGCAACCTACCAATTTAATGGCAGCAACCTATCAGTTCAATGGCAACAACCTACCAATTTAATGGCAGCAACCTACCAATTTAATGGCAGCAACCTACCAATTCAATGGCAGCAACCTACCAATTCAATGGCAGCAACCTACCAATTCAATGGCAGCAACCTACCAATTTAATGGTAGCAACCTACCAATTTAATGGCAGCATTAAGTAATTATATTAATTAAACACCCTGTATAATTGTAAGGTATATATTTTCTATTCATATTTTTCTGTTAAACACAATCCCTAATTAAAAGTACAACAAAAATAAAACTCGTATCACACAGCTCTAAACTTTTTTTTTATTAATCGACAAATCGCCAGAAAAATATGAAAAAAAAAAAAACAAAACAACAACAATATATTTAAGAATAAATTAGATAGCAATTTTCAAACAAAAATATGTCACTAATATAACGCATAAATATATTTTTTTTATAGATATATAAAAAAAAAACAATCACCAGGCTGTACAACCGCACTGGTTGTACAGCCTGGTGATTGTTTTTTTTTTATTCGATTCCAGAAAACTTGTTTTTTTTTTTAAGTTAACTGTGATTATATGAATTTATTAAGCAATCATTATTAGTATATAAACCAAAAAAAAAAAATATATATATATCCATCTATACATCTGCTAACTATGCCTGTTTATTTTAATGTAAACAAACACGTTTTATGAACCTTCCTATATTCGTACTACGATTAGATTCATAGATCAATTTAAACATGCTTCTGTCTATTGTGGGACCTATTGATAGAATAACATTACAGGATACGATTTTCGATCCCTTTAAAGTACATTCTAACCCCAATTTCTATTAGCGGAATGATAGTCAATTATTAAATCTGAAGCAACTAAAGTAAATTGAAATTACAAACCGTTTGAAAACCAAATTCCTCTGGTAATAATTTTCTAAGTTCCCGCTTCTACGCGGCTGACAATAAGTCAACTATTGTTTTACTCGGCCGTTTTTTTATATTTTTATAATAACAAATAAAATACCTTTTTGCTCGTCGCCACTTGTAAGATCTGTCTAATTTATAATTATAATACGCTACACAGGCTCGCACACGCACTTAATGCACAGACTCTCAACACGTTCACACTCCCGCCATTATGGCTCTCGTGTCCCGACGTGGTGCGAGCGAGACAGTGATTGTCTGTGTGAGTGAGAGGGTAAATACACATACACTACAGTGCTCATCACACAAACATTTGTCCTGGGTGGGAGTCGAACCCACGACCTCCGGTATAGCAGTCAGGGTCACTAACCACTAGACCAACAGGTCCGTCAATTTATAATCTAAGTATGGATATAGAAGTATGGGTTGATTCAATGCCTTGTCTTTACGTGATAAAATTTCTAACTACAATATGCAATTTTATTATAAAGTCCAATCATTAATAATCCAGCCTATAAACGTCCTACTACTGGGCACAGGCCTCTTCCCATATAGAGAAGGCACGATCATTGATTACCACGCTTGCTCTCTGCGGATTGGCAATTTCAGATCCCAATTTTGGAATACAGGTTTCCTCACGATGTTTTCCTTCACCGTTTGTCAGAAGTGTCTTAGAATAATTAAGAAAACACTTATAACTTTGAAAAAGCCACATTGGTACTTGCCTGGGTTCGAACCTCCAACCTTGTGCATACAAATCCGTTCATTGAACCACTAGGCCACCTCGACAAAGTCCAATCATTGCTAATTGCGAAAATATTAATAAACATGTACATACGCTGATCATTGTGTAACTTCTCGAGATAAAAGTGTACGGACAGCCACAAAAACCGTGTGATATATCGACTAAAAAGCAATTGTCTATCACACATCAGTAATTACCTACATCTCAGCATTAATCCACCTAATTCCAAAACTGTCAGTACATCGCTGAAAAAGATGCTTAATTACTACTAGGTTTTACAGCAATCAATTGTAATACTTGACGTTTACACAAATTTAAGAAAATACATTAAAAAATAAAGAAAATGGCTTCTGGCTAAGTGTGAGTCGTACAGGTTAAGCCACGCTCAATCAGTTGTAATAGTTGACGCATACACGAATTTAAGAAAATACATTGAAATTTACAAAGATGGGCTTGTGAGACGTATGGTTTGGTCTGTATTAAAGGTTAAGTCTTGCTGTCCGCGGGTGACCTTTTGTTAATATATTATGACGAGACCCGTCCGTGCCTCGGAAAGCAGGTTAAGCAGTTGGTCCCGACTGTCATACGTTGATCTTTGGCAGTCAATAAGTCATTAAAATACTGACAATAAATCTGACTATGAGATATTGTGTTCCCCAGTAAAGTGGGCTATGGAGGTCAGGTACAAACAGTCGCTCCATGTAAAATATGGCTTTCAGCTACATCCAGTAAGACTGGAAGCCAACTCCACCATAGCTTGGAAAAAGACTTAGATACCTATAAAAGTTATATGTATCTAAAGGTGTAATTTATCTTTAATATGTATGTATTTAGAAATATATAAGTAAGTTTATCAGTTGTCTGGTTACCATAACACAAGCTCTGCTTAGCTTGGGATCAGATAACCGTGTGTGAGTTGTCCCAGGATATTATTATTATTTTCTTTATTTTCCAATAAGCATATAAAATACATTTTTTAATATATACAAAAAACAATATACATAAATACATTTAAAAATATAAAATATAGTGTCCAACCGGCCTCGGGACAGGGTCCAAGCTGCCGGTGGTTAGGACTCCAGAGAGAGGAACCTCCTCACAATACCTCCTTATTATTATTATTATTTATACTTTTTATTAAAGGGTTTCTACCATTCCAATGGCGAATAAATCAATTTCGCGGGCTTGTGGCCAAAACGAAATTGATGAAAATTAGGTGTGAATTGACAAAAATTTACGGACTAATCTGCAGGTGTTAAGTATAGCAGCTTTTTGAATGAGGATGTATGTGAGGGGATGAATCTGTAAAGTTTTGAGGCTAGTGTGTAGGGATTTAGGTATCACGCCAGTTGAAGATATTACTATCGGTACTGTGCGGACATCATCTACGCGCCATTGAGTTTTTAATTCAATGGCTAGGTCTGTATACTTAGCAATTTTTTCGGTGTATGTAGTTTGCAAGTTGTGGGTATTAGGTACCGCTATGTCTATCAGAAATACAGTTTTATTCTTTTTATCAAGTAGTGTTATATCCGGTCTATTGAAGTGTATAGTTTTGTCGGTCATAATTGTCCTATCCCAATACATCTTAAATTCAGCTGACTCTAATATAGTTTGTGGTTTATATTTATAGTAGGCGGTTTTCTCTGGTAACAATTTATATTTATAAGCTAGATATTGATGTACTATTGCTGCAATTTGGTCATGCCTATGCTTATAATCCGACTGAGCAATAGATGTGCAAGCTCCCGTGATATGCTGTATAGTTTCAGGACTTCTGTGACAATGTCGACAGAAGTCATTCTGTGCACTCGGGTCTCGGATTATATGTTTCCTGTAATTTTTTGTGTCAATTGTCTGGTCCTGAATGGCAATCATAAATCCCTCCGTTTCGGGGAACAATTCGCCACGCTTAAGCCACATGTTTGACGCAACTTTGTCAACAGTAGGATTAGTTAAGTCGAGGCGATGCCGTCCATGGAGAGATTTCTGAGCCCAGGTGTCCAGTTTCTGTGGATTATTAATTTGTTCAAGCTGTATGAAAGGATTCGCTAGCTGAAGTGGAGTATACTTATTATCTGCTCGGACGATAGCAAGGTGAAGGTGTGAATTATTTGACTTAGAGTGAAAGAATGCTCGCAGTGTTTGTATTTGTTTACTATGCAAATTTTGAATGTCTATAATTCCTCGGCCTCCTTCTACTCTCGGTAGTGTTTGTCGCTGTACGCATGCTCGTGGATGGTGTTTACGATACTTAGTCATGGTGGTGTTGACCATTCTTTGCATATTTTGTAATTGCGACTTTGACCATTTAATAACGCCAAAGGAATATGTTAGTATGGGTATGGCATAACTATTAACTGCTTTTATTGTGTTGCGAGCGTTCAAATGAGTGTTAAAAATTTTGTGGAGTCTAGTTTTAAATTTTTCTTTCAAGGTCAGTTTAGTCTGGCTCTGGTGTATCTGCCGTGATTGTGCGTATCCTAAGTATTTATAACCTTCACCCTCATCAACCGGTTCTATTTGCCTATCGTCATGCAGTTGGTAAGAATTGGGTTCGACTCTGCCTTTTCGAACAGAATGAATTTTACATTTATCGATCCCAAATTCCATACAAATGTCTGACGAAAATGTTTGTGTGATGTCTGCTAAGGTGTGAATGTCACCAAGAGTAGTACCGAACAATTTAATGTCATCCATGTACAACAAATGTGACAGATTGTAGTTAGTGTTGTCATATTTTATCTTAAAACCTTTATTAGTATTATTGAGCAATGTTGACAGTGGATTTAAAGCTAAGCAAAACCAAAGCGGGCTTAAGGCATCACCTTGAAATATTCCTCTTTTAATATTTATAAACTCGGTTTCTATCGTCTCTTCTTTATTGTATAATTTAAGAACAGTTTTCCAGGAGGTCATTGTGTTTTCTAAGAAAAATACTAGTGAAGGATGAATGTGATAGTGTTTTAATATATGGATAAGCCAAGAATGTGGAACTGAATCAAATGCTTTTTTGTAGTCAATATACATTGAGTAAATATTTCTACTCTTCGAATGAGCTTGTTTGCAGGCGATTGCGTCGATAGTGAGCTGCTCCTTACACCCTTGGCTACTTCTTCGGCAACCCTTCTGCTCTTCAGCTAAGATGTTGTTTTCGTCAACGTGTCTGTATATGACTTCGCAAATGCAAGATGTTATTATTTTATAAATACTCTGTAAGCAAGTTATGGGGCGATATTTGGCTGGATTACCGGTGTCGGACTGATCTTTGGGCAACATATATGTTATACCTTCCGTAAAGTACTTCGGTAATGTTTCAGGTGATTTGATAAATTGGTTTATGTGAGTTAAAAGAAGAGTGTGAATGTTAGTAAATTGTTTGTACCAATAATTATGTATTTTATCCGATCCTGTGGCTTTCCAGTTATGTGTTCTATTGATTATACATTTCAGGAGATCTAAGCTTATATCTTGGAATTCCATTTCTGGTAAGTCTTTAACTCTCTCCTTGTCTTGCTCTAACCATAGATTATCCTTGTGCACTACTGTGTTAGACCAAATATTGGACCAAAAAGCTTCTAGGCTATCTTTTGTTGGTGTTTGTGTGAACCTTCTATCCGATGGCAAGTTGTTTATACTGTTTTGGGCTAGATTTCTATAAAATACTTTTTCGTTATTAATAAATAATTGATTCTGTGTTTTTCTAAGCGTGGTTTGTTTATATCTACGTAATCTACTGACTAAAACGCTTAGCTTCTGTTTAAGGGTATCTAAAAAATGTGTTAGGTCTGTATTAGGAGTTTCATGCTGAGAGTGAACTTTAAATCTATCTTTAATTTCTTCTATCTTCTTTCGTAAATATTGGCTTTGGTTTCCATTCATGAACTCATGCAATCTAGCTATATACGCTCTAAGGTTTTCTATTCTTTTCTGCATGTTTTCTTGCCACTTTGGTATTCTATCCTTTGGTTTTCTTGCCGTCGACGTCTCATAAAATTTGGCTCCATTGTGTTTAGCGGCTGTGTAGGCAGCGCTGTAAATAACTAGTTGGACAGTTTCAAAATCAGTTTCATTTGAGATTACTTTCGGTATGAGACATGAGTTAAGGTAGTGCACAATGCAGCCAAACCTTTTGGAGGTCTTTTGTTTAGGAATTGTTGGTCGTATAGTAGGGTCAGTAGCTTCATATTTCTTAAAAATATCCAAAAAGGTTTCGTCTATTTGACTTTGGATTTCTAAAGAAGGTATTAACCTCTCACTATCGGCTTCTACTACTTGAGTTAAAGACTCCAACTGTTCTAATTGTTGTGTAAATGTAGGCGTTAAAGACCTTTGGCTATGGGATTCTACAATTGGAGGAGTAAGATTTATGCGTTCAGGGCTGTTTGATAAATTTGGGTTCATATTTAGTTCGGAAGCTACTTCTTCCCTTATCGTGTTCAACCTATCTGACGAAATGTATTTGTTATTGACAATAACTCGTCTCTGATCCGAAACTCGTTGAACAGATACATGTGCTATACTAGGGCATAGCGCTATGACTTGCTGATGTAACTGTTGTCTGTAGCCAGTTACATTGGTTTCTAGGTTGGTGATCTTATAATACGACCGCATTATCGTTTCGTTGATGTCATTAGTCCAACTAAGTCTTTCTGAATTACTATTTGGAGTGAAGCTCGCTTGAGGATTATCTTTTAAGTGTGTTTGGATTTCTAATCTAATCTGTTTAGCCTTTTCATCAGACACTAATTTGTTACGAACTATTGCTCTACGCTGGTCTCCTACTCTTTGTTTACTAACTTGCATTTCTGGGTATTTTTCTATAAAGGATTCGTATAGTGGGGTTAAGTAGTGCTTAGTATTAGTTTCTAGTGAAGTGATGATGAGGTAGGTACGCAAAATAAAAATGTTCATCTCTTCGGACCACATTTTGCGTTTCCCAATTAACCCAGAGGCGGGTGCAGGGTCTCTGGCAGCAATAGCCTCCTGCACAACATCCTCGGAGAGCTGAATAGATGTGGATGGTGATGACGGCGGACTATGAGATGAAGATTGATGAAGTGAATTAGCGTACGCCGCAGGTGACGAAGGTATGGATGGAAAAAGAGATGAAGGTGAAGAAGGTGGAAAGGATGGAGATGAATGATTGTCGGCTGTCGTCAATTGTTTGGGGAGAACCCGCCTGTTCAGTCCCCCACCGCCAATGGTTCGCATGCTGCTACATCCAGCACTGGCTCCAGATGTACCCCGGCGACCCCCGGGTAGCGGCCGTAGACTATATCTCTTATTTTCTCTATTCATACTAAAAAATGGGTTTTTTGGGACCGTTGGTTAGGAAGGTTGATACCATAGTTTTTATTTGGTAAGTATCTCTTATATCTAAGCCAGTACCTCTATCAAAGGGTGAAGTCCAGATGGTCGGACTGTAAAAGTTCTGCTTCCCTAAGCCCCCCCACCACGTCAAGGTGGCCCCACGGGGGGGATTCTTATTATTATTATTATTATATACCATTATTATTATTATTATATACCACGTATTTGTGTAACGACCTACACAAAATGAGCTCATGGTCTCTTGAAATCTCGCGCTGCTGCTGCTGGGTTTTGTTTTATTTTTTAACCGACTTCAAAAAAGGCGGAGGTACTCAATTCGACTGTTTTTTTTATGTTTGTTACCACAGAACTTTTGACTGGGTGAACCGATTTTGATGATTCTTTTTTATTTGAAAGCTGGTGCTTCCTTTGTGGTCCTATTTTTTGTCCAGTTTTGACAGTGGGATCCATAAGAAATAAATATAAGATTTATTTTGAAGTCGGTTTTATTTTGTTAGAATTATTTATATAGGTACTTACCAAATTGAATCCTAACTGATATCTGGAACCCTTACACGATCTTAATTTGGATCTAAGTATACCCAAAATTCTAAGGAATGTAATTGAATCACTTTACCATTACTAAGGTTCAATTCAAAACTCAACGATTCGTAGAACTCAATCGTAAAACAAATAGCGTTGTAAATAAAGATATCTATTTTATTCCTCTCTAAAATCGTGATCTGGTTTACTTTAAGACCAGAACCATTTAATTAAGATCTGTCCTTCGTTCAACGTTTAATTTATTACCTGAATAAATTAGGAAACGTATATAATCTGATTCGCTGTCTGACTTTAAACGAGGATTCTTGAGCTGTTAACAGAAGTCATACTTTCTGTCGTACTCAGAGACGTTAATTGTTACTTAAGGGATTTCTAATCGTCGATTTAAGTCAGCCAACTCGACTTCTGGGTTTTGACTTCCATATATCGATAGTCAGGAATCCATTAAGCAACCATTAACTTCTCTGACCCCAGTATACTCAAACGTAAATCAACTTTAAGATGTTACTAAATGTTATATGCCAATACTTTACACCTTAAATGTTGGAAAAAGCATGAGTCTTAACGAGAACAGCCGTGCTATTCTGTAACATTATTTTCATGTCTCGACAGCGGAATCCGCGGTGAGATGTCAAATACGTATTCTCGAATTTGAATTCTAAATCAAGGCCAATTGGGTTCACTTTTGAAGTGAGCTTTATTGTCACTTCACTTTCACCTGTCACCGAAATTATTAACAGAATAGACATACTGACAAGTAATTGACATTTTAATATTCGGCCATGAGTATTGAGTATGGCAGAAAGTATAGCTCAAGATCATCAAGAACCCTGGTTAAAAAAAAGACTTTTACTTTAACTGTAGAATAATTTCTATTGTCCAACTATATTCAAAGCTAGTCACTCAAATTCTGGCTTACGTTCACCGGTTCGCAGAATGGTTGACTCCTACAATAGGTCCTTTGAACATATAGATGCTCTATATCTTTGCATGCTCACTCCACAGGTTCAAGGGACTTATACTTAAGGAATTATCTAGTTAATCGTTCGTCACTGAGCTTTGTTTTCACGTATATGTATTTAGTATATAAGGAAATACGATAAAATATCTTAGTTTATCTACAATGTAACCTAGCATATATTTTCTGCTTTTGTATTCTATTGTTTATTTGTGAACAGTGTTGTGGGCTAGAATATTGTTAACTTCTGTATGTTGATTTCTGTGTTGTATACTGTATATTCCAGCTGTTTGCTGTTCCGTTGTAATAAAAAAAAAAAACAAAAAAAAATGCCCACAATAACATAACATACGTTTCACACATTTACATGTACTCATATAATGATCCTAAAGCGACAAAAGACAAACGTGCTGTAACTACTAACAGACGTCATAATATTCATACGAATAACACAACTGTGATCATTAGTTACAGAGTCGCTTACGAAACACAAGCATGATACAATCTTAATCAATCTTGCAAAATGACTGCGAAATAAACGTCACGATAATGAAACATATCTTAAACACGGTTTAGACTGTTTCATATTATCCGACACAATGTCGTATCGGAGTCCGATACCGATATCCCGTCGAATTATGTGAAAACAGTCTTACACAGTGCGGTCTAACCCCATCCTATTTTTGCGATGTAATTGGAACCTTAACTTTATTCCTTCGAAGGAATAAAATTATGGTTCTATATGCCTTTCGACGAGCAGTGATTAATTGCCACACAGTTGCCGCAAAAACTTGCACACAGCCGCAACGCATAATTTTGTAATGCCCAGCCACTACGGTGGATTGTTTCCGTGGAAGTATAAATATCAGCCGGCATAGTCTGTGGGAGCCTTTAGAACATCTGTTCACGTCAGACTTTTTGTAGGACAGATAATCGGGCCAATTTTTCCACCGATTCTTAGGACTGATTTTGTGGTCGACTCAACGCCTACGTTCGTCACTTTGTCTGTAGCTATCGAGGGAGAAGCACGTCATGGACAGAGAGAATCTCATGAATATAAGGAGGAAGGTGGATTTACAGAAGAAGGCTTGTCTTTAGCTTTTGAGGAACATAAGTGAGAAAAACTCGATTTTGTTTCTGACCGACTTTGCCATCAGTGTTCTATTTTTGTGTTAAAAAAATCGGTCAGCCTTATGGAACATCCTCCGATAATTTGTATCAGACACGATAAAATCGGAAGGTGTAAACCGCGCGTCATAGTGTCTGCACTCTACATACACCCACCACCACCCACCTGACTATACCGCTAAATAATAGCGCAGAATATTAGACATAATTTCAGTTAAAACATTCACAACTTGTATTTGCATTCCTCAGTCTTGGTAAAGGCTAGACTAGCTCCTAGTCTTACATTTAGTTTATTTATTCAAGTCATACAGTCTGGTCGATGACTTTACAAACTTTCAGGGGGTAACGCATACTAAATATTGTAAAATGTCTGCGGTATAAAGGCACTTTAACCAATTCAAACTGAAGCTGACATTCATTCACTCATTCATTCATTCAGAATTTTGGTTTAAATATTTACTAAGATGGGCCTCCTTAGCATTGGTCTGCAACCCATCTAGGAGACGGAAAACTCCAAAATCAAACCCGGTAAGGTGTCACCGTTAGGCGCAAGTAGGGTCCAACCCGAAATATGCGGTAGACAACCAAGACAGCATTCCCAAAGAGGGTTAGCGTCAGGCAGGCGGCCGGCTATAAAACATCTGCCAAATCTATTTGCAATGTGTAATGAGTACGAATATTGTGAATGGTGATAGTGTTAGGGCGTACCCCCGAGGCGACGCGCAAGGGCAGCACCCGGCTCTTGAGAGAAATGGACAAGGGTTGTTGCACCACTCCGGGCGGGGGCAACGTAAGACGCTAGCCCGGAAAGTACGAACGAGGTTTGTGAGTTGGAATGTAGGCACGATGACTGGGAGAGGAAGAGAGCTAGCAGATGTATTAAAAAGGAGAAGAGTGAATGTAGCGTGCTTACAAGAAACAAAGTGGAAAGGTACGAGGGCTAGAGAGATTGGTGAAGGATATAAGTTTTACTATTGTGGAAGCGATGGAAAGCGAAATGGTGTGGGAATAGTACTTGACGCTAAGTTAAAGGAATGTGTGACGGATGTTCAGAGAGTGAATGATAGACTAATTTTAGTAAAAGTTATGTTGGAAAATGTGCTATTGAATGTTGTTAGTGCGTATGCTCCTCAAATCGGATGTGACGAAAGTATGAAAGAGAAGTTCTGGGAAGATTTTGATAGGATATTAATGAATGTACCAACGCACGAGGAGATATATGTAGGAGGTGATTTTAATGGTCATGTAGGAAGAATGAATGTAAGTTATGAACGAGTTCACGGGGGATGGGGATATGGCACCCGAAATATAGAAGGGGAATCGTTGCTCCAAGCTGCTTCTGCTTTTGATTTGGCCATAGTTAACACGTGGTTCACAAAAAGAGACCAACATCTGATCTCATATAAGAGTGGCTTACATGCGACGCAGATAGACTATTTCTTAGTAAGGAAAAGTAATCTATTCTGCGTCAAAAACTGTAAAATTATACCAGGCGAAGATCTAACGACCCAACATAGGCTCCTTGTTTTGGATGTGAACATTACAATCCAAGTTGCTAAGTTTAAAGAAAGGCCACCCTCCCAAATAAGATGGAATATGTTAAGTAAGAGAGATTGCGCGAAAGAGATGAAAGACAGAGTGGTAGATAAAATAATAAACTTATGTAAAGATATGGAAGAACAATCTGTGAATGAATGCTGGAATGGTATGGCAGGCACTATTAGAATGATAGCGATGGACGTATTAGGGCAGTCGAAAGGGAAAGGAAAGATTGATAGAGACAGGTGGTGGTGGAATGAAGAGGTACAGAAAGTGTTAAAAGAGAAAAAAAATGCGTTTAAAGAATGGCAGAGAGTGGAGGCTGGTAATGATAGTTTGAGAGAAGAGAAAAAGGAAGTATACAGAGATTGTAAAAGGAAAGCTAAGAAAGCCGTAGCGATTGCTAGAGCCACTGCACACGAGGTATTATACAACCAACTTGACACTCCAGCTGGTCAAAAAGAGCTCTACAAAATAGCTAAGGCGAGAGAAAGGCATGCGAAAGATGTTATGAAAGTTAGATGTATGAAAGATGATCATGGTCAAGTACTATCGAAGGATGAGGATATTTTAAACAGGTGGATAAGATACTTTGAAAGGTTGATGAATGAGGAAAATCATTGGAGTGGAGTATTAGATAGTGTGGCAGTAAATACAGGTTTAGTGAGAGAGATAAGTATTGATGAAGTAAAAGGAGCAGTAAGAAGTATGAAGAATGGAAAGGCGGTAGGTCCAGATGGAATACCAGTAGAGGTATGGAAGTTGTTGAGTGAGGATGGATGTAAATGGCTGACTTTATTCTTCAACAAGTTGTTGCATGAAGAGAAGATCCCTGACGAATGGTGTCACAGTTCACTGGTACCCATCTATAAAAACAAGGGTGATGTGCAAGAATGCAACAACTATAGAGGAATAAAGCTCATGTCTCATAGTATGAAGGTATGGGAGAAAGTGATAGACAGACGATTGAGAGAAGAGACTGAAATTACCCAAAACCAATTCGGATTTATGCCTGGTCGTGGAACGACAGACGCCATATTTGCACTACGGCAACTGTGTGAAAAATACAGACGTGCACATAAAAACTTGCACATGGTGTTCATTGACCTGGAAAAGGCGTACGACCGGGTACCCCGTAAGGTTTTGTGGTGGGCATTGAAAGAGAAAGGTGTACCTGGGAAATACCTGCAGCTGATTCAAGCTATGTACAATAGGTGTAGCACATTTGTTAGATCGGTGGTGGGTCCGACTGATAGGTTCGATGTCGCGGTGGGTTTGCACCAGGGTTCGGCTCTAAGCCCTTACCTCTTCCTGCTGGTAATGGACGCTTTAACGTCCGGTCTGCAGGGTGAGGCCCCCTGGTGCATGCTATTTGCTGACGACATTGTTCTTGTTGGCGAGGATCCACTGGAGGTTCAGGGCAGGCTGGTGGCGTGGCAGCGAAAGTTGGAGGGTGTAGGCTTGAAAATCAGCAGGACCAAAACGGAACACATGTTTTGTGATTTCGGCGGTCCCTCCGCTTTTGCTCCAATTTCTTTGGATGGAGAACCACTGCCAGTTTGCTCTGACTTTCGCTACCTCGGTTCCGTCATCCAAAATGATGGCGAGATCGACCGAGATATCAAGCATCGGATCAGCTCAGGTTGGTTTAAATGGCGACAGATGACTGGGATGATTTGTGATCCGAAGATGCCCGTAAGGTTGAAAGGGAAAATGTATAAATCGGCTATAAGACCTGTATTGATGTATGGTTCAGAATGCTGGGCAGTGAAAGGGATGGATGAAAGACGAGTGCATGTTGCTGAAATGAGAATGCTTCGTTGGATGACTGGAGTAACGAGATTGGATAGGATAAGAAATGAGTATATTAGAGGAAGCTTGAAAGTAGCGCCCGTAAATGAAAAGATGAGAGGTCACCGTTTGTCGTGGTATGGACATGTAATGAGGAGGGATGAAAGTCACATAACTAGGCGAGTTATGAGTATGAATGTGGATGGGTATACATGCAGAGGAAGACCAAAAAAGAGATGGATGGATTGTGTGAAAGATGATATGAGAAAGAAAGGAGTGAATACTGAGATGACGAGTTGTAGAGATGAATGGAAGCTAAATACGCATTGCGCCGACCCCAAATAATTGGGAACAGGGCAGGGAGATGATGATGATGTCAGAATTAAATTGACAATTGAAGCTTGGAATACGACTATAATATAGCTAAAACCTGTTGCCAAATTAAATATTAACGGCAAAAATAAATTACCTTTACTTTTTTTTATTTTACCAAAAATGTAACCTAGTGTAAACAAACAGTCATCATTCCTCAACACTTATAAATTTTTTATGTATAGAATAATTTAAACTATACTAAAGCCAATCTGGAAAGAGAATGAAACGTTATTACTAATTACGCAATTATCAACTTTGACAACATGTGTTTAAGTTCATTTTAGAATGACAAATATTACCGAAAACGGCCTAAAAGTAATTTGAATGTGATGGAAACTGAACTGTTAGTCATTGAATTAAGGTTCATAATCCCAAAGCACGGTCATTATTTCTTGAATGTGGCTGATATATAGCTGTTTTTGTTTTTGAAGATACTTACAGTCGAATATAGAACCTCCTCCTTTTTGTAAATCAGTTAAAAAGAAAAGACAATCAGTGTTCTTTTGCATGTTAAATCATGTCCCAAATTCTATATTTACTTAGGTATGAAATGGTAAATAATAATATTCCGGGACATCTCACACACGGTTATCTGATCCCAAGCTAAGCAGAGCTTGTGTTATGGTAACCAGACAACTGATAAACATACTTATACATTTATAAATACATACATATTATAGATAAATTACACGCAGACACAGAACAAATGATCGTGCTCATCACACAAAGATTTGTCCTTGGTGGGAATCGAACCCACGACTTCCGGTATAGCAGTCAGGGTCACTAACCACTAGACCAACAGGCCCGTCAAAATAAATAACAGTTTTGTAGTATGTATATAATATTAAATCGTTCTCAACTTAAGCCTGTACATCATTTCAGGCACTAAACCTATTTAATGTGTCTGTACTATGTCTGCTTATAAATTATTGCTCACGGATTTCTAGGCATTTAGTTAACACAATAGGCTCATAACACTTAATCACATCTTAAAGGACTAAAATTTAAACACATTTCTAAACCTATATACCTATGTATATATCTCTTCACATTTTAATTAGGATTTTCATAGAATCTGTTAGACGTAAGATCATTACCTATTTATTGCACTTAAGTGAAAAAAAACAAAAGTACAGATCGATTGGAATAAAATTTATGTAGACCACTTCTGAGGTATTATATTTGTCTATTTTATTTCTCATCGATAGGGTTCATCATCTCCCGAGCCTTTTCGCAAGCTATGTTGGGGTCGGCTTCCAGTCTTACCGGATTCAGCTGAATACCGTATTTTACATGGAGCGACTGCCTATCTGACCTCCACAACCCATTTTACTGGGGAACACAGTATCCCAAGTAAGACTGGTTGTCAGAGTTGACTTAACGACTGCCAAAGGTCAACCGCGGCGTGCGCGGCTTAACCTGTATTATCGGTAAATTCGTACGGCTTACACTTAGCCATGAGCCTCTCAATCTTTTTTATTTTTCATCGATAGGGTTATCGATGAAAAATAAAATTAGACAAATTGATCCACAATTGCCGCAGATATCGCGCAACATACATACAAAAAAACATACAGACGAAATGAGAACCCTGTTTTTAAGTCGGTTGAAAATGTTTAAAACAGATTTACTTACTTACAAATCATCTACACTATGTGTTTAGACTTTACTACACAAAACCTTCATCAAGTATTTTTATTACATACTTTAAGTCGGCATTTTTGTGACTTTGATCCCTATAAAATATTTAAAATACCTCAATAATAAAATGACTGAAAATATGAAGGTTTGGAAATAGTTTCTTTCGTAAAATATAAAGGTTAAATTCTCTTTATAATGCAGGAATACATTGAAGGGTAGAAAAAGGACTCTTTGAATCAAGGATGTTTTTCAGATGATATCGAATGTGTATTGCATTTTGAATGATAAGGACCGACTGGGGCCTTATTCCGCTATTTAGGAGTTGCTTGAATTGACCGAATGACCTGCTTCATTTGGTAATTTTTACGATAATTGGCATTCTGCTAACTGTCATTACATACATACATATAATCACGCCTTTTTCCCTTGTAGGGGTAGGCAGAGACCACTTCTTTCCACTTGCTACGATCCTTACATACTTGTTTCGTTTCGTCCACTTTCATATTCCTTCATACATGGTTTAGGGTACTCTTGACCTGGGCTTTTTTCATTCACACTCGCCTTGTACACTTTATTCTTCAAACGTTCTTCATTCATTCTCTCGACATGGCCAAACCATCTCAGCATACCATTAATTTTTGTCACTACATCTATCATCTGACATACTTCATCCACCTTACCATCCATTCCTCCTCTTACATTCGACTCAGCGAAGCGGCTCTCCGTGGGACGCTTTTCGAGATTTTATTGCAGGCTTATCTGAATACGAAAATTAGGCACAATGACAAGTACAGTGACCGACCACTGACATGCATTTAAAATAGCTGAATCGAGGCCCAGTTGGGTCGCTTTTCGCGGTGTTTTGCCTGACTTATAAAAGGGCAAGAAAAAAGGCAAAATAATGTGACAATTTTCATATCCTGGTGAACCATTTTATCAACCTGAATCTTTATCTATAGGTATTCTATTTAAACAAGGTGTATTCTTACTATGATCTAAGTAGGTTATTTAACTTCTATGAAAAAATTGGCAATTCCTAAAATAAATTGCCCAATCACATAAAAAAACATACCTATATTATAGAACTGCTTCCTCTTTTAATCCAGAAGTTGGTTATACTATTTCTTTAACAATATTTTAAAGTACCTTCCAGTTCCACACCTAACTTCGTATCTACACAACCTTTACAGTTCAGCTTTATAAAGGTACTCTCTCCTTATAATATAAGGGAAACGCGAACCACTTACCTGAACAATGAAAATACAGACAAAATTATATGGCATTCTCCAAAAATGTGCTGTTTATTTTGGCATGTATTTTTATTTTAGAAATGTGAATGTTTCCTCTGTATAGCGTTCTTAATCTCTCAACTTAGGTAGGTGTATTTACAATTTTCGCAATGTGGTACCATGTTTTGCCTTGTTGAGTAAGATATTTTACAAAAAATATATATTTCTGACTTCCTTTTTTTTCTTCCTAATTAGCGATGTCTCTCAAATCTTACAAGTTTTAAACACTATAAACGAACCTTTTTGTCTTACCCTACGTTGTTGTTGACGACCTCCGTGGTCGAGTGGCGTACGCACCGGTTTCAAGGTGTCGCTAGCTCTGAGGTCCCGGGTTCGATCCCCGGACGGGTCAATGTAGAAACCAACTTTTCTACATTGTCCCGGGTCTGGGTGTATGTGGTACCTTCGTTGTTTCTGAATTCCATAACACAAGTGCTTTAGCTACTTACTTTGGGTTCAGAGCAATGTATGTGATGTTGTCCGCATTTATTTATTATTATTTATTATTACCCCATGAAAACTATCATAAATCTATTTTATGCCACCGTTCATAAGTTGAAACATATTATGTAGGTGCGTTTCTACATTTGCCTAAGCTTTTGTGTCAGCACCACTCCCAAACCAAGTCATGATGAATAGAACCTTAAATAGAACCATGAGCAATTTCCGACATCTGACAAGGAAATACATCTCTAATCATTAGAGTAAGCATGACTAGAAAGGTATTTTTGACCTTCGCAGCAAAATAGGGTTGTTATAAGTTTGACGAGTCTGTCTGTGTATGTATGTATCTGTCTGAACATCTTTGAATCAATCTGTAGCATCGTCCGTCCATGTTCTTAAGTAGTACACACAAAATTGTAGAAACAATATCGTAATATAATACAAGTTATTGTGACAATCAATCTTTTTTTTTAGCCATTGAAAGCATTGTCTCTCAGACATTACTCCCTAAAATTTTCTCCGGTAGACTTAAGGACTTGATTGATTCATTGAACAAGAAAGAAAGAAAGAAGAAAGAAATATTTATTTGTTAGAATATAGTACAAAAGGTGGCGTATCAATATTCCAGCTGACAATTATCGCAAATTGAACAGGTAATTTATATAATAGGAAATTAAACTATGCCTATTTCAAAAAAGTTCCCCCTGTATCGGGGATAAGCCAGTAAAAAAACCGGTAGGATTGCTATAACTTACAAAGAGTAGTAGCGAACGGAATAATGAAGTTAAGTATAAATAAAAATATCTAGAAACGACTACAGTAACATGTCTGTAGACTCTATTAGAACACGAATCACGAAGACCGGTCAGGGCCAATTTAGGGGCGTCTAACGTCTACATAAGGCTTTATAGGGGTACCCAGTCATCCGGCTTAATAACTGTTACTGAAAGGTCAGAACAGTTACTAACACGGCATACTTATATCGAACTAAACGTATATTTTATTCAGCCCAGGTAAGATACATTCGCCCTACATAAATTTAGCTAAACTGCAAGATCCTTTTCTTTTCGTTTCTAGGTTTTTTAATTCAAAAAGTTGTTGCGAAAGGACCTAGAGAGTACATAATCCGGAATGATAAAAAGGACAAATGAAACCCTCTTTTTTGTCAGTCGGTAAAAAATCCGTCAAGTCGAATCAATCATCTGTGAAGATGTGTTGCCATATAATGCTTAACCACAAGAACAACACTGATTTTTGCAGAGTACGAAAAATGTTTAATATTGTTTACAAGAATTAAACAAGGATTTGCGCAACCTTAAAAAATGAATTTATCAGTGATCACAATGTAAATCTACACAATTATAATGTCAAAACTAGTAAGGCTTTGTAAATATATTATGATCGGATATATTTTTTAAATCATGCAACACTTTACCTTAAATGTCATTTGATACAAAGCTACACTGTACAATACTGATGCCGCGTTAATAATTATTATTTACATAAATTTACGTGTTATATCCATCACAATTTGTGTGTTTTAGTGTTTAATATACCTAGTTTAAGATGTCGGACCTCAAAATATGTCGGATATGCCTCTCTACCGACGTAAAAATGTATGAATTAAACATGTTTCAATTGAGGAGTTATTACGAACAGATTATGGCCACAAAAGTAAGAATGTTTACTGTATTTGTGTATTATTTAATAATATACAGTTATATTTTAGTTGTTGTTGAGTTAAAGTTATTGTTTTTGTATATTTTACTTATATTTTAACGCTTATTTACACGATAATTAGTGTCTTTTTGGAAACACTGTATCACTTATAAATTGTATACATTAAGTGCTAAACACTACATAGTTGATCTATAATATTACTATTTATATCTTATCAACGAAATTCTAAACTGGGTGCACCTATACACCTTCAGTAAACTTGATTTACTTAATTTTTTTTTATAGTTATTATAAGCTTTATTGGGACTTATTTACAGATTAGCTAAAATTCCAAATCTTTACTTGCTTAGAGAAAATACTAGGTAATTAATAATTAAGTAATAGTAGAAAGACAATCTAACTATTTTTCTATTAAATTATTTTTGATTTGTTGTCAGATTAATAGTTACCAATTTTAATCAATAATAAACAACAATAACAATAAATAATCTAGTTTTATTAGTATAATGGTTATAGTGTTTGATATAATTATAACTTGAATACAGGAGTTTTATACAAAAGTCATATACAATAATAATAATTATAAATAATCCAGCCTATAAACGTCCCACTGCTAGGCACAGGCCTCTTCCTATATAGAGAAGGCACGAGCATTGATCACCACGCTTGCTCTCTGCGGATTGGCGATTTCAGATCCCAATTTTGGAATCCAGGTTTCCTCACGATGTTTTCCTTCACCGTTTGTCAGAAGTGTCTTAGAATAATTAAGAAAGTACATATAACTTTGAAAAATCCACATTGGTACTTGCCTGGGTTCGAACATGCAACCTCGTGCATACAATTCCGTTCATTGAACCGCTAGGCCACCACAACATAACTTGAATACAGGACTTTTATACAAAAGTCATATACAATAAATTAAATAAATAGCAAATATTTCTTAACAAAAACAAGCAATTCATACATAATCATCAATCATCTATTTATTTATTTGTTGGGACATATATAATAAAATTAAGACTATTTTTTTACAGGTAAATGAGAAGGCTGGTCTCCCAAAATACTTTTGTTACCAATGTGCCGCATTACTGCACAAATATCACAAGTTTAAAGAGAAATGCTACATCGGACAGAAGGTGCTTAAAGAAATGCTGTGGAAAGGACCTGTAAGTATATTTATTTATAAAACTTCCAGCTATTAGGAGAGTATAATTAAAGTATGCACTAAATAAGTTTTTCTGTATAGCTAACTCACATAAATAATGTCTTTATTAGGAGTAACATTATAGTAATATTATAGAAAGGGGATTAGCGCGTACATGCTTAAATACCTTTAGATTCTGCTTGCGACCACGGCCTGTGAAACCCGGTCGAAACGTCAAGCCCTAAAGGTATTTAAGCATGTACGCGCTAATCCCCGTTCTATAATATTACTATAAACAATAAACATGCAGAGCGATAGTTTAAAAGGAGTAACATTATTAGTTTTCAATACTATTATTAAACCTGAATTGTTCCAATGCTGAGCAAAGGCCTCCCTGCATTCTTTCTATTGGTCCCGACTTTGTGCTTCTTTCTGTTAATTGCCAAGAATAGAGTCCAATTCAACCATCCACCTTGTTCATTAATGACTTTGAATAAAAACATGTTATTATTTATAAGTAAAATAACAATTCCAACTTACAGATAACCAAAAGAGCAGTACGCAGTTTAGACCGTGAATCTCAAAACCTTCACACACCAATAGACATAATTACTGTAAATAAACGAGTAAGGACCACTATTGTAAAAACAGCCGCTAAACTAAAACTCCGTGTGAGAGAGACAGAGGAAGTAGACGTAGGGTCACTAAGTGATGACGGACCCTTCGAAGATGCCATCGAAGACAGCAAAGAACGCTTAGATGAAGTTGAAATAGAAAAAATAGATATAAAGGAACAAAAAGAAAAAGTAGAAAAGATTGAGACCGATGAAATAGAAGTCATAGACACAAAACAACCAACAGAAAAGATACTAGAAATAGAAAAGGTATTCACCGATGATGAAATACAAAGTGATGATGAGAAAGTATTCGTTGATGATATAAAAATTTTAACCGACGATGATGAGGATGATTATGAACCGGAACCAGAACCTGAAAGAAAGAGTAGTAGGAAACGAAAAACGAAAAACAGTGGTAATAGTAAAAAGAAAAAAGCTAAAGAAACGGTTCCTAAAGAGAAAAAGTTTGCGGTTAAGACTACGAGGAAGACAGAAATGGATCCTAATAATTGGTTGAAGATTAACTTGACGGAGGAGGAGGCTGATGCAGAGTTTAAGGCTAGAGGACAGCACAAAAGGTATTTGAATGCGCAGTACAAGTGTACACAGTGCCTTAAAGGATTCTCTAAGGAAGATATGTTGAAGAGGCATGCTAAGTTGAGGCATTCTGAGGTAAGAGAATTTATTTATTTGGTACTTATTTTCAGTATTTATGCTCTTACCGATTTGGCGGTCAAATTAGCGAAGAAAAAATTATTTTACCTAGAGTTATTATAAGGTGCTCCCACATTGCCGTTAGAAAATGTTTGTAAACATTTTCTAACATAAAAACATTTACTAACAAATGTTGTCAATAATTGTTACATTTTACTAGGAACTGTTACATGTTATAAGTGCTCCTACACTAATAGAAAATGTTTACTAAGTCACCTTTTTAAAAGATTTACAATCAAAAGGTAACACATGTTTTATTTTGTTATAATTTGTTAACTAACGTTACTAAACAATTTATAACATGAAAAGATTTTTTTATGTTCGTGATTAAATGTTTGCTAACAAATGTTTACTAACGTTACTAAACATTTTCTAACGGCAATGTGGGAGCACCATTAATTTTAAGATTAGTATTGCTGAGGAAAGTCAGCATGTATTACATACAATACCTGCAAATCCTAGTTTAAGAATAAGAAATATTTCTTATAAATTGTGACATAACATGACTATTGTGTCTGTGTACTCTTGGTGCTAAATTTCCTATACTAATAATTAATCGATTGCTTATAATAGGTGAATACTAATAGTTTTATTTCAATGCTTGTCCTCTATTCTGCGTGAGGAGACGTAAATAGTCACTCTACAAATTCATTATTATCGATTTAAGTAAGAGAACACCTTATTTGAGAGGTTGCTTATTTTAATCGATAATAAGGGATATCTTAACCCCTCAGTAGATATGCTAGGCACTTAGTTAATAAGTTCATATTTCATATAATTTTATATACAAACTCTTCTCTTTCAGTCCAATGGCCCGATAGAGTGTCGTTTCTGCCACATGCGGTTCAAATGGAAGTGTTTCCTCAACAAACACATGAGACAGCACTACACTAAGTACAAATGTCTGCGGTGTGATCTCGTCTGTCCTTTAGAGTGAGTATTTATTAAATAAAAGAATATTTATTCAAGCAAAGTTTGGTCAAGCAGTCCAAGCTTGCTCTCAAGACAAATGCAGTAGAAAAAATACCCAAGCTATATTTGACGGCCTCCATGCTCGAGTGGCACCGACCAGATCGCGCACCAGTTCAAGGTGTCGCTAGTTCTGAGGTCCCGGGTTCGATACCTTACGGGTCAATGTAGAAACCAACTTTTCTTCATTGTCTCGGGGCTGGGTGTCTGTGGTACCTTCGTTGTTTCTGAATTCCATAACACGCGTGCTTTAGCTACTTACTTTGGGTTCAGAGCAATGTATGTGATGTTGTCCGCATTTATTATTATTATTAAGTTGGCTTTGGTTGGATTCGATTTCTTCACATCCCACCAGATTCAGCCGCATATTCAGTTTTGTACATAGATTGACTACCCATCTAAGTAACTCAGTATATCACTATAGTAATAGTATATCTATATAACATCCCATTGCGAGACTGGTAAATTTCAATGTAATGCCTCATTTATTTTGCTAAGTATAATCTCACTAATCCGGCACTTCGATAGATCGGCACGTCCAATAATCCGGCACCCTCCGCCCACGCCTCCCTCACCCCTTTAAGCAAGGACTTTTAAGCAAGGACTACAAGTTGCACAAAAGCAGACCTCAATTAAGGATTATTTTAAAACTAGTTAATTACATATGTACCTACATGTTAATTTAATACCTTACATACATTTATTCCCTCTATGAAATGCTTTATTTTATTAATTACCTATGACTTTTTCACTATAATCCAGTAATCCGAACATTCCAATAATCCGGCACCCTCCGGTTTTTAATAGTGCCGGATTAGTGAGATTACACTGTATATTTCAATTACCTGATTACATTCGAACAACATTTTTGAATTTAGTGCATGGCAACATAATGTATTTAGGAATAAAAATGAATGCATTTGACATTTTTAATTAATGTTGTAGAAATAGTCTACTGTAATTTTGTTTTTAATTTTAATTTACAGAACAACAGCTTTATTCCACGAAGAATATCACAACGGTGTTACGCGGAAATGTGATCATTGTGGTGAAGAGTTCAAGTAAGTATTTTATTGTATTTTACTTACGATGTGAATAAATTAGTGTTACACAGGGTTATTTGTTTTGACAATGATTTATTTTAACAACATTGCGAGTGGCTGAGTTGTGTACCAGTCTCGCTTTTGATCTCCGTTGAGTCAACGCAGAAAAGATGTTTCCTTCATCGTCTCGGGTCTGGGTTTTTGTTGTCTCTAATTTCTCAATACAATATATTTAATAAAAAAAATATAATAAAAAAAATTAAAAAACACGCCTGCCATGTCAAAAAAAAATTAAAAACAAGTCAAATATTTGCAGTCGGGGTCGGTTACTTGGAACAATTCATTACAGGTCCCCCCGACTCCCCGCAAAAAATATCGTTCGGAACCCTTTGCAGGCGATTTCGACTCACACTTGACCATTTTTTAATGTCCAATAGCCTATGTCACTCGGGATAACTCAAAGCTTCTAATGAGACCACAAACATTGAAATCGGTCAAGCCTTTTAGAAGTTATGGTGGAATAAAGAAACTCACAAACATACATACATGAACCCTGAAAACATAACACTCCTTTTTGGGCAGTCGTGTAAAAAATAGTTACACCTTCACATTTAATGGCGGCTGTGAAGATACACGATGCTTCCTACCCCGCCCCGCACCCCCGCTGGTTTGTTATCCTCTTGTTCATTCCACTGTACCTCAGTTATGTATTGTATATAACGTTATCTTTTCATAGACATCTCACAACCTACTACACACACCTGCGCACGCACCGCAGCGAGCACGTGTGCACGCTCTGCGGGGCATCCTTCGTCAGCGTCACCGGGTTGGGCATACACAAGAAGATCAAGCATGTTAATGCTGAGACTGTGAGTATTATACCTACATTAAAATATACACACATACAACACAACGTATTTACGTGCGGGTTTGATCCCCGCATTAGGCACTAGACAGACGGACTACGTTTCAACTGCACTCCATCTTGAGAGGTATAAGTGCAAGAAGAATTTAGAGGCCTTTGCCTAGCGGTGAAATAAGTTATTAATAATAATAATGCATCAAGTATGTGTCGACTGCTACGCTAGAGGTCTTGGGTTCGATTCCCAAGTCGACCAAGGTGTTATTGGGTTTTTCTATGAAATTCTCAGAAGCAGGTGGGGAGTTTGGATTTGTGCCCGGTTAGTGGCAATAGGCTCGCCCCCTATTACATGGGACTTAAACATACCGGCGAACTGTGGGTGTACATTGTAACACCTCTGCCTAACCCTTCAGGGATACAGGCGTGATGGTATATCAAGTATGTGGTACGTGAGAAAAATACTGTGTTCTCTCAGTGGGTTCACTCAGTAGTTCGGCTAGCGCTCCACCCGAGCAGATAAATGGCTGTAGGTTACTGCTAGCCGCCGATCGTTTAATTTTATTATCAGATTGTTATGTTATCGCAGGTAACAAGCCTGTAACCCTAAACGCGTCGTTCCTTACAGAGATACACGTTAGAAGGGAGCGGTAATGTTATGTTATATACGCATTAGGTATGAAACGGTTTTGCGCGCTAAATTGCTCTTTATTTCGTCGCCGCTAGAGTCGTTATTTTTATACCCTTCTATGTTTAGTATTATTAAATTATTCTATGTGTTTATACAAACCTTCAGTAGTTAACTAGTTACAAATGTTCTGTATTCATAGGATTTACCGCAAGGTGAGGAGCAGTACTGCCAGCGCTGCGACGTCAAGTTCGAGACTCGCAAGGCTTACGAAGAACATCTCATACACTCCGCCATGCACGTTGATGGGATCGAGTAAGTTGTTGCTATATGGAGGATATAGGCCTAAATAATCTACGACTTATATAAACCTCTGGCTTCATAAGAGGCTAGGGAGAGAGAGGCTAAGTGCGCTAGTCTTAAATCAGATCTACCGTTTATCAATTACACCAATAAGAGGCAAGCTTCTGGCTCGTGATTGGCGGAATTTGATAGATAGACCTGATGCGAGACTAGCGAACTTAGAAGATTAGTTTATTCGTGAAAACTTTCCCTAACAGAAACAAAAAAGAAGGCATTCTTACCTCTCCTAGGCTAATAAATATTAAATAGCTTATTTAAAAAAAAAAAAACATTTTTTTTTTTTTAGCTCGTCATCAGTAGTAATAGGAATTGAGAAGAGAAGAAAATAAAAAAAAATGTTATTTATGGTTTTCAAAGTTAGGTTCCTATTTTGGGTTGTCTTCCTTTCTTCTTCTAACTAAAATTTTATTAATATATTATAACAAAAGTTACCGGGAAAATCGTTAACAAAATCTAGTCCACCACAGCCTTTGACGGAAAAGGCCCTTAACCTGTAGTGTGCGTCAGGTGTGAGGGGTTGGGTGTCTCATTGCGTGTTTGTCTGTCCTGGCGCTGCGCGGCCGATGATGCGCGGTGCGTCTTTCGCCGGAGATGAACCGATCCTTAGGGTGCTGTCGTTTATATTTTTATATTGTGTTGACGTTGATAAGCGCTACTTTGTAGCCTAAGTCAAATAAAGAATTTTGAATTTGAGTAGGGCAGAAAGGGCCACAAAAAAGTCCATAATCTATTATTTATTTTTTTATTTATAGAACCTTATATCGGCTGGTATGTACCAGCGCCTGCTGTATCTATGTATATCTCTTATGTTTCGCAGAGACTTAGAAATAAATGCACCTATGCCTTCTAACCCCAGGAAACGGCGCCACAACCTCAAGAGGCTCACCCGAATACCTACAGACTGTCATATTGTAAGTAATTAAGCTAGATATATTATAGAGAAGATGTAGATGGATTGATACTTAAAACCCGTACTGGAGTAGGATAAATGATATTTTGTATGTGTGTCAGATAAAATTAAATACGAGTTTAATTTTTTTTAAGTGACAAAAACTTAAACGATTCAATGATTTAAAATGCTGCATGACGTCTCGATTTTAGAACATTTGCACACCATTGCAATGGTCAAATACAGTGTTTCACAATTATTATTTTTTTTACGATCTGCGTATTTGCACAAGTACCTGTATTTAGCAAATAAATGAATTTGATTTGATTTGATTTGATGTGACGTCATGAGACACTGCTCGTGCTCCTGAACTTTGAATTTGCATTAACAACTTAGTTTTTTCTCAATTTGAAAAAGCTAATTACTTCCTAAATTTTATTTTTTGACTCCAGATTATCTAACTGAATGTAGTAACGACTCATACCAGACCCTGCGTACACTGAAAAAAAAAAATTACTCGTTTCACAGTGAATCTATCCTGTTCGATTGATATTATGTAACTATGTTCTACAACTTTCACCCTTACACCACTCACCTTACGGTACATTATCGCAGTGCGGCAAACACTTCGCGACGCAGGCGGCGTGTCGCAAGCACCATCTAGCGGAGCACCCGCGAACCTCGTTCTTCGCGCCGAATGAGAGACACATCTGTGAGATATGTGGCATGTCTTTAGCGGTGAGTTGTTGGTCTACTAGTAGGTATAAGAAGAGAAATTGTAAATCCCTATAGTTGGTATGTTAAGGAATTACTGAAAAAATTAACCTCGTGACCTATGAAGAGGGGTGTTAAAAGTTTGTCGTGACGGTCTCCCTGTGGCTTCTAAATGAATGGAACAGTTATGAAGTACAGTTTTAGAATTTTGTGTATAGATTACTGGCATGATATTTGACGTACTTATAATAATCCAGCCTATAAACGTCCCACTGCTGGGCACAGGCCTCTTCCCATATAGAGAAGACACGAGCATTGATCATCACGCTTGCTCTCTGCAGATTGGCGATTACAGATCCCAAATTTTGGAATCCAGGTTTCCTCACGATGTTTTTCCTTCACCGTTTGTCAGAAGTGTCTTAGAATAATTAAGAAAGTACATGACGTGCTTACCGAACCATTAAACTTATAACCACACTGTTTGTGCGTCCAGGATTGAAAGAAGATTTTATATTATGCTTTCTCTATATGATTTGAATGGCAACGACACATATAATTCCAAAGAGGTTTATTTATAAATATCCTTGTATTGTCAGCCTGGCAGCGTGTCCAGCCACCTCAACACTCACACGCGCGAGAAGCTCTACACGTGCAACACTTGCGGGCGACAGTTTAACAGCAAGGGCGGGATGACTACACATCAGCTGGTGAGTTATTACTGTCCTACCGCTGGGCAAAGATTCCCAAAGTCCTTCCACCCCCTATTTTAACCCGCGTGACTTCTGACCAGCCGTCGCGGTATGCTCTAAGGTCTAAGCCATACCGCCTCTTCTTCATTCGCGAACTTAAGCGGTGGATGAGACATTAATAATCTGAAAAGCGTTGCTTTATTTTATGTTACTCAAGCCTTTCTTGTACTGTGACAGGAAAAATGATAAATAAATAAATAAATGCGAACAACATCACATACATTGCTCTGAACCCAAAGTAAGTTGCTAAAGCACTTGTGTTATGGAACTCAGAAACAACGAAGGTACCACAAACACCCAGACCCGGGACAATGTAGAAAAGTGGTTTTCTACATTGACCCGTCCGGGGATCGAACCCGGGACCTCAGAGCTAGCGACACCTTGAAAACCGGTGCGTACGCCACTAGACCACGGAGGTCGTCGAAATATAAATAAGCGAACGTGAAATAGACTCCTTTTTGGATGTCGGTTAAAAGCTGTCAATGCTGGCTAGGTGTGACATTGCGGCACAATTTTTACGTACAAATTAGTTGTAAAGCTTACATTATTAGGTTCAGTTTGCCCTACAATTTTATAATTTTAATGCCCTTTTCAGCACTAGTTATTCCAAAATAAAATGTATGTACACTAACATAAAGTTGGTGCTTGCTTAACTAATTAGTGGAAATAACATCAAAGTGCACAAGAATTAAAAATGACTATATACGTTGTTACAGACCCATACAAGTGAAAAGCCAGTAGCTTGCACGCTATGCGACAAGCGGTTCAAGCAAGTCAGCAGCATGAAGCTACATTACCGCACCTTCCATTTGAAAGAGCCCTATCCTAAAAGGTAAATAATTTAGATAGAAATACATACAAGTATTGTTTCTTTTTGAAGTTATTTTAGATTTGTAAACAGTTTATATAATGAAATGAGCACAATTATAAATAAAACGCTATTTTGAATGAAGGCTGAATTTTATAAGGTTCAAGAGTTTATATTGCCTAATGTAAATTAGATTTAAATTAAATTATATTTTGCTCTAATAACATTTATTAACATAATTTCTACTAACGGCAACACTGCCAATGAAACACATAAATTAGATAAGCATTGCAAGAAACATTTAAATGTTTTATATTATAGCCTTAATGATTCTAAAGACCTGGAGTTTTATTTTTTTTTAACTTTTATCGTCAAACTTTTAAGTCTAAAATACTATTTCTTTTTTACTTTGATTTTATCTTTTTCCAGGAATCGAAAAAAGAAAAATGATGAGCTATCAAAGGATGAATATGGTCACGAAGATTCTGACGACAATATGACACTTGATAACTTTTATGCAAGAAAATATTAAAACTGAAATATCACAAAACCGGCAAAACTACTGAGGAATCCGTCAAAATATGTGAAAAATATACAATACTGTAAAACATAGATCCTCCTTCTTTTTTGAAGTCGGTTAATAAGTCTTAAGTACAATGGCCTATGGCCCGTAATGAAATGAAAAGAATGATCGTGAAAAATAAATGATTTAAAAAAAGATCTGCCGAACATTATATTAAGACTTCTGTAAATGAAATTGTAAATAAATATTATTTATACTGATTAGTTTTTAGCCAATCAAGTCGAATCATGAATAATTTAATAAGTTAATCAGATGCAGTGTTCTCTATAGTTAAAACAAATGTATGTGTGGATCGCAAAATTGTTTTAAATATGGACACTATGTAGTTACAATTATTTAAATAAAATTTTATCAATTGCATTTTTTCTTATAGCAACATTATAGGATACCGTAACTGTAATAAACCTATTTCCTTTACATGCATGTGTTTAGGAAGAAAAAATACAAATTATGTAATAATCATCTCCCGAGCCTTTTCCCAACTATGTTGGGGTCGGCTACCAGTCTTACCGGATTCAGCTGAATACCGTATTTTACATGGAGCGACTGCCTATCTGACCTCCACAACCCATTTTACTGGGTAACACAGTATCCCATAGTAAGACTGGTTGTCCGAATTGACTTAACGACTGCCAAAGATCATATTATTATGTATGACAGTCGGGACCTACGGCTTAACGTGCTATCCGAGGCACGGTGTCTAAATTATGTAATAATATTTATCATAAATGTAGGTACCGTATTTTATGTTACATGATTAGTCATCCGAAATGATTTGACTACCGCCAGTACTCACTATAGAATTATTTACCTGTATTCATAACTATAGATCATTTGTAGAAGTCGTGACCACAACGCGTGGTGGCGAAAAATACTAAGGCTTGTTACACACGTACCACAACTACACAGTTGCAACAAAATGTAGTCGAGCTGTGGTTGATTATGGTCACTAATAAAGGCAAATGTGGTACGTCTGAATTTAGCTATTGATTTTCATACAAATGAATTTTCGACCACTTGTTGTGGTGCGTGTGTAACAAGCCTAACTTAAAAGTTATGGGGTCTGTAACCTGATCAAGGGCAATTTACAATAAATATGCTCCATTTATTATGAAATTGAATGTGTGATTGTTTATAGAAATAATGGCTGTCTTGCGTGGTGGTCACGACTGAATTTATTTAAAGAATAATTATTTACTTGAGAGTGAATGTGGTAATAATGTAGCTACGTAAATATTTAAATTAATGCAATTAATGTAAGTGTACATTTTATAAGAATGTTTATTTGATTACTAGTAAAGTATTATTTGTATTCGTTTGTTTTCTTATCTTCCCTTTACCCTGTTTCGAAAAGATCGGTTAGCTCTGATAAGAGCTACCTACATTAAGATTGTATAATCTGCAGTATAACAACGTAACGTTACTGAAGGAAGGTACTTTTTTTTTAATAACTTTTAAACTATTGCGCCGCATGTTTATAGTAATATTATAGAACGGTTACACAGACCGTGGTCTGCTTGCGACCACGGCCTGTGTAACCATAGTATAAAGAGAGGGGGTAACCTTTACGAAACGTCAAGCCCTAAAGGTATGTAAGCATGTACGCGCTAATCCCCCTTCTATAATATTACCATGGTACCTACTTTTTTTGTTATTATAATCTCAAAAGTGAGTGTTTTCACGATTAAAGTCAGGGTTAATTTGTTTCCATATAGGCTATTTATCAAATTACACCAATTAGAGACAACAACAAACAAGCTCATTGTGAGCACACAGTGGCTGCAATAATTCGAGAATACATTTTGAATATTTTTTTTTATATTATGCAGACAAATCTTGTAAATAATTATATTCAATAAAAGATATGTATTTTTTTTTTTAGTATCATGGAAACTACTGCTACATCATGTACGCTAGCCGCAAATTATAGCCAAATGGTAAAGCTGCTGTTAAATAGGGATCACAATACATTAGAGCTTCAAACCTTAATTTCTGTAAAATTTGTAAACAACGATCCTCTTTCTTTTGTGAGCAAATACAGGCTTACAATTAAAAAAAAAAGTTTGACTTTGACGTTCCTAGTCTGACATACTGACTGACACTTCAATTGACAGTTTGTTGCTATGGGCAGCTGTATTTATTTTTTGTTTTGCTATATTTTTTATTTATAAATATACTTTATTATGTATTGAATGTTGATATTGTGTGTTAAATTAACATAGCATTATGTCGGATCTCGAAATTTGTCGCATTTGTTTGAGTAAAGACGTAAAAGTGTATAGTTACAAACTGTACAATTTAAAACAATTTTATGAAGACATTATGAGGACAAAAGTAAGTATTTTATTCATAAATTTCATATTCAATGCACGATGCATTTTTTGTATATTGCTATAGGTATATGTTAATTAACAACAACAATTAAATGTAGCTTTAATATAGTTAGACTTTATACTTATAATATTAACCTTTTTTCTTCTCCCAAGTCAAGTCAACTCAGTCAGCCTTTGCATCTATTACAGACCTTTAATTATTCAAAACTTATTTACTTATAATGTGGTTGGCTTCTTTATACAACTAAGAAAATACACTTAAAGCTTATACAAGTCTGCGTGACACAGAATTGTGCATGTTCTTTGAATTTATGTAAAAACCTCTGCTACACAAGGATTTAATTAATTTTATCTAATAAAAAGCAATAAGCAGATGTCATAATATTAGTATTTAATGGCCTATGCTTGCTTCCAACCTGGATAGCAATTCTAGTCACAAAATTTAGTGGGTTAATAAATAAAAATAATTTATTTCAGATACCTATCTAAAAGATCCATAGTATAGCACATTCCAATTCATCTTACTCATAAAAATAAATTTAAGATATATCATTATATTAATAATTAAATAACTGCCTCGTTGGCCTAGTGGTTCTAAGCGCGACTGCTACGCTAGAGGTCTTGGGTTCGATTCCCAAGTCGACCAAGGTGTTATTGGATTTTTCTATGAAATTCTCAGAAGCAGGCCGGAGTTTGGATTTGTGCCCGGTTAGTGGCAATAGGCTCGCCCCCTATTACATGGGACCTAAACATACCGGCGAACTGTGGGTGTACATTGATACACTGCCTAACCCTTCGGGGATACAGGCGTGTTATGTTATTTATTAATTAAATACATTATTTACAGATAGATGAAGATGGTTTACCAAGGTTTTTTTGCTACCAGTGTGCGGCCATGTTGTACAAATATCACAAGTTTAAAGAGAAATGTCTGACAGGACAAAGAGAGCTCAGGGAATTATTGTGGAATGGACCTGTAAGTACCTAAACAACTTTGTCCCGCCACTAGATATAACTCCCGGCAAATAACTTGGCAAGATTTTGACGTAGTGGGGGTAAACCCGCGCATATTTGACTAACTCACCAATCTCTAATCGACTCGGTCGACGAACGCACCAATCGCGCGCTCGGATCGGCGACTCGGTCGACTAACGCACCAATCGCGCTCGGATCGGCGCTACCGCATACCCCGCGTCCCGCTTGACCACCAAATAGACCTAAAAAACGATTTCTGCGCATCTATCGACTCTTGCCAAGTTATTTGCCGGGAGTTATACTATAGTTAAACATACATACATACATAATCACGCCTCTTTCCCTTGTAGGGGTAGGCAGAGACCACTTCTTCCCACTTGCTACAATCCTTACATACTTGTTTCGCTTTGTCTATGTTCATTATTACCTTCATACATGCTCAATAGTTAAACAACAGGAATATAATGTTCACATTGACTCATTGGACAGGGAATTTGTTAATTATCTGTGTAAATGTACTGCATAGAAACTTGGCAAAGACAATTACTTGTAAACTATATACAGATTACAGACTTATGTTTAAGGTCATCATATAAGGTCCTTAATAAAGAGTCTACCAAATCTTTACTGATGATAGTGTTATAAAAAAATGCCTTTGCTTATATGTTATTCTTAAAAAGCTTTCTTAGTCTAAATATCATAAAGGAATAATAATTTGATATTTCTTTACTACTTTCAGCTATCTCCTTAACCAAATCATATTTTTTTCAAATTTATTTTAGATATCTTTATCATCTGTATCTCTGATAGATAGAGAAAGCAAGAATCTAACATCATCCATAGACATAATTGAATTAAATAAAAGAGTCAAAACATTCAGTGTAAAAAACAAATCGATTTCCAAGAATTTATCTAAAAAGTTTCGTCATTTCAAACTACCGGAAATTGAAGAAATCAAAGTTGGTTATGATAGCGATACCTCAATAGATGATAAAAATCTGGCTGTAATCAAAAATGAAATGCTAAATAAAGAATCCAAAGGTGATGAAAAATTCAAAGTTGTTAAAAAACAAAATGACCGTTTAATTGTCAAGGAAGAAACAATCCCAAGTCTAGATATACAGTACAGTGGTGATGATGAAATGAATTCAGAGAGCTACATGGATGATGATAAAACGGAAATCAAAGGTGAAGATTCTAATCACCAAATTTTGGTTGATGAAGAAAATATGAGCTTTGATCTTCCTTTTAATGATGAAAAGATTACTGAGAATGGTATTCAAGAAAAGAATGATAAAAGTAAAGTTAAAGCGAAGAAATTTGAGATTATTGAAGAGAATAAAAATGATTTGGATCCGAATCATTGGTTGAAGATCAATTTGAGTGAGGAAGAGGCTTTGACGGAGTTTAAAGCGAGAGCTCAAGAGCCTAAGTATTTGACGGCGGCGTATAAATGTGAAGATTGTTTCAAAGGGTTCTCTAAAGAGGATATGTTGAACAGACATATCAAGTTAAGGCATAGTGAGGTGAGTGATGTACCAGAAAGATTTTTACTATAGACATGTGCATTACGCAATGGTGCCCCGTGTATATTGTTTATTAGATATCCTAAGATAAATAACTAAGAAATCCGCTGAAATCGCTTGTCTTGAATGCAGTCTATCCATCAATTTTCAATGAGAGACAAGCTACTGGCGTTTGAACTCTTATTAACATAACATACCATCACGCCTGTATCCCCGAAGGGTTAGGTAGAGGTGTAATGTACACCCACAGTTCGCCGGTATTTTTAGGTCCCATGTAATAGGGGGCGAGCCTATTGCCACTAACCGGGCCCAAATCCAAACTCCGACCTGCTACTGAGAATTTCATAGAAAACCCAATAACAACTTGGTCGACTTGGAAATCGAACCCAAGACCTCTAGTGTAGCAGTCGCGCTTAGACCCATTAGGCCAACGAGGCAATTGGCCTAGGCCCTAGTGGGATTGGATTATTATAGATTTGAGCAAGTAAGTAGTAAGCCAGTTCTAAGACTTGTAACTGTTGGCTAAATCTCTAATTATCGTGATTTACGCTTAAATCGATTTAAGTTATCCAATTATCCGACAATACTTAAGTCTAGTATCGAGATATAAGTCTGATTGAGTTTACAATAAGCAGTTTTTTTTAATTATATCCTTTATAAAATTCTCGATTTTTAATTGATTTGTCTTCTATTTCAGTCTCTAGGCCCGATTGAGTGTCACTTCTGCAACATGCGTTTCAAACTGAAGTGTTACCTAACGCGGCATATTACTCAACACTACACGAAGTATAAGTGCTTGAGGTGCGATCTCATGTGTCCCTTGAAGTGAGTATGTGTTTTATTGCTATTAAGATAGAGTCGATTTTTTAATAAAGGTATTGAGTCCTGTATGTAAAAATATATTTAGTCTATAAGTTACATATTAGACATAATATAATTATAAGACATGTATTTTTTTTAAAATAAATAGAATCTCATGATAGTTATATAGATAGTAGGAATAAAAGTTCAGTTGTAAAGGTGGGCTACTAACAACACTATTTTGTTAAAATCGTACGAAATCGTGACATCCTCCGACATTTTAAATCAATGTATGGCAGTTTATGGCTACGTAAATAAATAAAAAAATACGTGTCTAATAGGTATATTTAGTACGAATCATGTTTGAAAATGGTTAAAATTGTAACAAGACTTTGTTTAAGTACCTATGTATAAAGATAAAAACATAAAGTGTTATTTGTTTCAGGAACACGGCGTTATTTCACAATGATTATCACAACGGTGTTATCAGAAAATGCATGCATTGTGGGGAGGATTTTAGGTATGTAGCATCTAATATGATGAAACAGTGAAACGTGTTTTACATTTGACGCATAAAGAAAAAGTTGTCTGCAGCTACGTGTCTGTCTGTAGCATTGTAGATCTTAAACGAATGGACCGATTACAATGCGGTTTGTCTTTATTTCTTGTATGTTTCTGACAGGCATTTATCGACATACTACACACACCTGCGCACGCACCGCAGCGAGCACGTGTGCACGCTCTGCGGGGCCTCCTTCGTCAGTACTAAAGGACTTAACATGCATAAGAGAACTATGCATGTTAATACTGTTAGTGTAAGTAGATATATATAGAGTTTTATACTGCCAAACATGTAAACAAACACATAGGAAAAACAACTGTAATGCTTCTGACATAAGGTTCAGTTTTCGATACAACTTCATATGTCTTATGATATTTTAAAAGTCTGTACTGTCAGTCTAAAATGAACTTTATTTGCAGTTGAATAAAGTTGACATTTCCTTAACTGGAAATAATTTTAATTGGCGCAAGAAATTTAATAGATCATAGCCACTTTCTTCTGCGTAGATTTTTCTCACCGGATCCAGCTTAATACCGTATTTTACAGAACGACTGCCTATCTGACCTCCAGAACCCATTATTTTCAGTAACACAGAATCCCATGGTAAGACTGGTTGTCAGAATTGTAATTACTCAATGTCTGTCAAGGTCACTCAAGGTAGATAAAATCCCAAAAATTATTATCTTACCATTCTAAATTATCATCAAAAAATTACGGGAAGTCTATATTTTTTTTTTTTCAAAATTTACTTTTTCTTGAAAAGGCTGTCATATCTGTGGTCAGAAGCAGTATTTCAAATATGACTACATATTTCCGTAACACCCTGTATATGATATCTCAATCTAAACACCCTTACATTTTTGCAGAACCCAGAAGCAGTGAATGCTTACTGTGAACGCTGTAACATGAGGTTCGACTCCGAGAAAGCTTACGAGGAACATTTATACCACTCCGCTATGCACGCTGAAGGTGTAGAGTAAGCATAAAAATAAAATAATTTTTATTATCTATTTATTTATTTATTTAGTAACCAAAAAAACACCTTTATACAATTTACATCAAAGCAATGCCACGAGTAGCTATCTTATCTTATACTATACCCAATAATAAGTAAAACCATTATAAAACATAAATAACGAGAAAGAATATTATCTAAAAGTAGAAAATATATATATATACATTTTTGAGCCGTTTGGGGTTGAAACGCTCGGGTCATGGGGTCCGAGTGCACGAAATCTTTTTAAAGAACTGTCAAAACGTTTGGTAGACTCTACTCGTGATCAGAGAGCTGGTTTGTTCCTTGCACAGAGAATCGGCATAGCCATTCAACGTGGCAATGCTGCCAGCCTCCTGGGCACGTTTCCCGCCATTGACAAGGATGACGATGAGTTTTTTGACGCGTGTTAGTTTTTACACGACTGCCCAAAAAGGAGTGTTATGTTTTATTTATTTATATAAGACTAGCTGTGCCTGCGACTTCGTTCGCGTGGATGACGAAACTTATCAATGAGTTTTTAACCGCAAAATTAACTTTTTTTTTTATTGTTTATACTTTTCCGGGATAAAAACTACCCTGTGTGGTGCTCAGGATAATAAAGAATAATTATACCAAGTTTCATCGTAATCGAACCGGTAGTTTTTGCGTGATACCTGAACAAACAGACAGACAGACAGACAAAAATTTTTTTTTTCACGCTTTTGTTTTCGGTTTCGGTCTAGTAACACCCCCGCCATTTATTTTTTTGATATTTTCAATGTACAGAATTTTCACTTCTACAGATTTATTATAAGTAAGTATAGATTTAATTTTAGTGTAGTTGTAAGTGTTTGTTCTTGTATTAGATTTAAGTATTGAATTGTATATAAACCACCAAATCTTGCACCTAAAAGTTAATAAAATATTAAATCAATAAAATTTATAGTCATGATAGAAAAATAGACTCTTGCTTATTCCAATATGGCATAATATGACGAACGATGCTTTCACTTCACTTTGTTATATGTTGACTTGTATGTATAATGATGACTAATTTTTATTTTTTTTGTCCATCTTTTCGATAATATAAAAATATTAGACACGTATTTTTTCGTTTGTCCCGTAAACAAATATTTATGAAGATGCAGTGAGTACAAATCTTGCGTGACGTCACGTCTAAGCACAAATTGTACCAAGCCGTGACGTCACAAGCCCCCACTCCTGAACTTTAAAGCGGTTTATCTTCGTATTTTGAAATTCATTTGATAAAAGAAATAATACGTTTGTATTATATTTGGATAATCTAAATGGTGGACTAAATTGCTTTTGACTTTTCATACCCAGTCATCTACCTATTACCTACATACATACATTACATACACTACATACATTACGTCATACATGCTAAATGAAAATTTCAATTTTGTAATTATATGTTAACTTTGACGTTTGACGTTATGTTTTGACGACCTCCGTGGTCGAGTGGTGTACGCACCGGTTTTCAAGGTGTCGCTAGCTCAGGTCCCGGGTTCGATCCCCGGACGGGTCAATGCAGAAACTCACTTTTCTACATTGTCTCGGGTCTGTGTGTTTGTGGTACCTTCGTTGTTTCTGAATTCCATAACACAAGTGCTTAATAGCTATGTACTTACTTTGGGTTCAGAGCAATGTATGTGATGTTGTCCGCATTTATTTATTTGTTTATTATTATTTATTTAACTTTGTGTAAACGAATGAATCCGGAAATACTGTAAAACCAGTAAAAATCAACTAAACTATTATTATATAATAACTAGTATATTGTTTTCAGGGATGTAGCAAACGAAACGCCAGCGAAATCGATACCTAAGAATCGTAAGAAAAGTCTTAGAAGGAATCCAAGGAAATTCACACCGTGTATGATAGTAAGTATTCATATTATGTAGTTTATAAACCTTTAAACATGTTTCCGTGGATGGGTGACCATTTATAACATACCGAGACCCCTCCGTGTTTCGGAAAGCACGTTAAGCCGTAGGTCCCGACTGTCATACCTACGTACATCTTTGGCAGTCGGTAAGTCAATTCTGACAACCAGTCTTGCTATGGGATACTGTGTTTGCCAGTAAAATGGTTGTGGAGGTCAGATAGACAGTCGCTCCATGTAAAATACGGTATTCAGTTGAATCTGGTATGACTGGTAGCCGACCCCAACATAGCTTGGGAAAAAAGGCTAGGCAGATGAGTTTCTTTTCTTTTGTTTGTATCTGTATCTATATCTGCAATCTCATGTGTGACGATTTGGATATTCTGTCTGTACTTAATGCTGTGCACTTTAATTTAAATAAATCTCATCTTGTAACCAACAGTGCAACAAAAACTTCTCAACTCAGACAGCGTACATGAAGCATCACGTAGCGGAACACAAGGACGAGCCGATACCTTCCAAAGACAACGAGCGACACATCTGCGAGATATGCGGGGTTTCTCTAGCGGTTAGTAATATCATCATCATCTCCCTGCCCTGTTCCCAAATATTTGTGGTCGGCGCAATGCGTACTCTGCTTCCATTCAACTATATATATATATGATACTTAAAACATGTACGCATGCGACTAAACATGTACAATAATCCATGTGCCGTGTTTGAATATTACACAATCTATCAATCTCAATCTATTAACTAAATGAATGTCATTTGACAGGCAAGCAGTGTTGCCAGTCACCTAAACACTCACACTCGTGAAAAGCTGTACACTTGCAGCACATGCGGCATGCAGTTTAACAGCAAAAGCAGCATGACTCGACATCAGCTGGTAAGTCTTATCATACAGACATACACACACACATTCGTCAGCATAGTTTTCACAGTATACTAGGGCAATCACAGAATATTTTAAGAACTATAATATATTTATATGTCGTGGTGGCCTAGCGGTTCAATGAACGGATTTGTATGCACAAGGTTGCAGGTTCGAACCCAGGCAAGTACCAATGAGGCTTTTTCAAAGTTATATGTACTCTCTTAATTTAACTAAGACACTTCTGATAAACGGTAAAGGAAAACATCGTGAGGAAACCTGGATTCCAAAATTGGGATCTGAAATCGCCAATCCGCAGAGCAAGCGTGGTGATCAATGCTCGTGCCTTCTCTGTATGGGAAGAGGCCTGTGCCAAGCAGTGGGACGTTTATAGTCTGGATTATTATTTATTATTATATAATATATTTAAAATTGCAAACATAATAAACCTCCGACAGATTGTATCTATGAGCTATTCGTCTACAAATTATATTATGAACCATTATATAAGAAAACAAAGTCTTTCACTGGTGGACTTTTTAGATATCTAAAACGTGCAGACAAGCTGCAAAATTGACGACCTCCGTGGTCGAGTGGCGTACGCACCGGTTTCAAGGTGTCGCTATCTCTGAGGTCCCGGGTTCGATCCCCGGACGGGTCAATGTAGAAAATCACTTTTCCACATCGTCTCGGGTCTGGGTGTTTGTGGTACCTTCGTTGTATCTGAATTCCATGACACAAGTGCTTTAGCAACTTACTTTGGGTTCAGAACAATGTATGTGATGTAGTCCACATTTATTTTTTTTATTTTTTTAAATCTTTTGCCTAATTAAAATATGTTCTGTAGTTTTTTTGTTTTAACATTTTTCTTTTGTTTCTTTTTTCTCTACCTTTCTAATACACATATCGTTATCGTTTCAGACACACACCGGAGAAAAACCTTACAGCTGCACGCTATGCGACAAGCGGTTTACACAGAAATGCAGCATGAAACTACACTACCGCACGTTCCATCTCAAAGAGCCGTATCCCAAAAGGTAATGTTAGTGTACCCCTTCCCTATTGCTATACATACTTTAACAATTTTGAAGTCTTTCTATGTCCCTTAGTTAAATAAAAATATATGAATAACAAGAAATCGGAGTAAAAAAAAGATTACAAGCAGTTTGCACAAACAACGACAGACGCGCATAGAATACGTATAAAATGCAACAAAATATAAGCATAAAATTTGTATTTAGGTATCTACATAATTGTTAAGAAAAGGAATATAATAATTAAATAATTAAAAAAAAAAATATTTATTTTATTCCAGAGCTTTGTTATCACACTGATCTTTTTTTTACAGAAACAGAAGAAAAAAGGGCGGGAATCCACAAGAAGCTTTAGAAGATTACAGAAATGAGGAAGACTCTGAAGATAATTTGAAGGTCGATGAATGGCGTTAGATGAAAACTATTACTTTATTAAATAAAACAAATTATAATACCGCCTAAATATTTATTTAATTTAGTTTTATGTTCACGATTTCCATTGCAGAGTTGAGGGCCGTAGTTGTATTTTCTGTAAGAGTACATAGGTACATTTTATTCACCACAAAAGGGCACTTAACTTGAGCTTGCTTGAATTATTATTTTTCAAGTCAGTTTAGTTACTCGTTTAAATAAATAAAAATACTACTCGAAAAGAAGAACTTTTCGAGTAGTATTTTTATTTATTTTAATTCACTGCGACCACGCCCAGTAGTAGCTTACTCTAAGATGTTAGCTATATATTTTTCTTAAATATCATGTACTTCGTTTTAGTATAATTGAAATTAAATAGCTTATTAGACTGACTTTAATACTTATCTGAAATTTGTCTTCGTAACGCATATTATTATGTGCATAAATTGAACAAAGTTCGGAACGTAACTTGTGCATAACATAACGTTCTTGACTTAAACAAATGTCATTGTTTGACAGACAAACAATTATGGCTGCTTGTTGGAAGTGCGGTTGTTTCTGTGTACATTTTTAGTGTTTACTAAAATATAATACATAGTTTTACGCATAAATAAATACTTCACAAGTTATAAATACATACCAGTATGTCGCAATTAAAAGTGTGTAGGATTTGTCTCAGAACAGAGGCGAAAATGTATCATTTTAATTTGTATCAGCTAAAGTACTATTATGAAGAAGTTACTGCTTTAAAAGTAAGTATTTTCTTTGTTTATATCGTATTAGTAGTAGGCTTGTTCTTGCTCGGACATTGAACGGAGCGCTCCGTACTAGTACAATCTTTCAAATGTACTAGTTCGGTCTTCTAGTACTATTAGTACAGTAGGACACTGAATGACTGATTAATTATTACATTTCGATTTTCCTTCATACTTTGCAGGCTTAGGACTGTCAAAACACAATTAGTAGTACAACTGACAGTACTAAAATCTAAATTTAATTACTGAGCATTATGTAAATTAATTTCCTTCAAAAATTAAGACATTTTCTAATTTCGACAAAATGTTTATTCAAAACTAAAAACTAAAATGATCACTAAAGTTATTAATTTAGAGTTCAAAATACCTTCATAAATCGAAGTTGTAAGAGATCAAAGTTGATAGGTGAAAAACAACATGTATCTCACTCTTTCGTTCACTGCACAGAGAATATAAGTACTATTCACTACGTTTTAGTACACTGATTCCGTAGACACTGATTCCATGTTCCCGCCCGCTCATTCAGTCGCGTTCGTACAGGTTATTTGTATTCTATAGTTCGTACAGAACCAGAGACTCGTGAACTATGAAGTACTAAAGGAATGATGTACTAGACAAGAAAGGGAATAGTTCGTTCATGTCAGCGTCGGGAATTAATTCCTAATAGTACATAGTACATGTACTACACAACCCTAATTAGTAGTGATATTCTATGGTATGTACATAGCAGGCAAATGATCGAGTGGACCCACATAGTGATTATTATAATAAGTCTTTGGGACGAACAAAAAGTAACGGATTCTCTATTTTTGTCAGTGTTTTGGGGGCTTAAACTCATTTTATACGCCAGCAAGGTATACCATAGCAGTGTTTACTTAACAACCTACTGCATCTTAGTAAGCATACAGAATGAGTCAATTTATGATCCATCTCCCGATCCTTTTCCCAACTATGTTGGGGTCGGCTACCAGTCTTACCGGATTCAGCTGAATACCGTATTTTACATGGAGCGACTGCCTTTCTGACCTCCACAACCCATTTTACTGGGAAACACAGTATCCCATATAAGACTGGTTGTCAGAATTGACTTAACGACTGCCAAAGATCTATGTATGACAGCCGGGACCTACTGTTTAACGTGCTTTCCGAAACACGGAGGGTCTCGGTATGTTATAAATGGTCACCCATCCATGGACCAACCGCGGCGAGCGCGGCTTAACCTGTATTATCAGTCAAACCGTAAGGCTTACACTTAGCCACGAGCCCCTCCAATGAGTCAATTTATAATTAATATCTACGTCAAAACACATACAAAATTCGTGCCCTTTGCCTGAATGGGGGCTACCGGGAGCCACACTACAATCATATCCCAGTAGTCCCTCATTAATTGACATAGACAGATACACCTAGCAGTTCTTTTCCTCTTGGTTTATCTCTCAATGTTAGTTAGGCATTTGTATAAACCTGACAAAGTACATATTTATAATGACTACAAAAAATTTAATACTTCCATTATGTCTTTTAATAGGTGAATGAAGAAGATGGATTACCCCAACACTTTTGCTACGAATGTGCAGCTATTTTAAATAAATTCCACAAGTTCAAAGAGAAGTGTTACTATGGACAGAAGTTGCTGAAGGAAATCATGTGGAGAGGACCGGTTAGTACATTCCTTTGTTTTTTTAGATTTTATATTAGTATACGATAAAACCATGTAATGGTTATTGTTACCAGTGTTGTTATGGATATCCATATCCGTAACCGAAACTATCGGATATCCGAAATAAAAAAATATCCGTGACCGTAACCGAATCCGAAATAAAAGTTTCGGATAGTTTCGGATAGGGCGGAGTCTAACTAAATACTACACTCGTACGAATTAACTGTGCACTCCGCTGGAATGCGACACCTCTCCCGCTACCTAATGACGTCACAGCGCGAGGTGCACACTTGCACAGCTATTAGTACTTACAGTTCCTTAAAAAATTAATATCCGTAACCGAAACTATCGGATAATCCGAAATAATTTAATATCCATAACCGTAACCGAAACCGATATTATATTTTACCAATATCCATATCCGTATCCGGATCCGAAATTATATATCCATAACATCCCTGATTGTTACTAGGGTGCTTTTTATTAATTTAATGTACAGGATTGTTATTAGAAGTAATATATTAAATTTAATAAGTATTAGGAGTTCTTTCCTGCAAATGAAAATTTTTAGAGGTGTTTATGTAAGCAATATTGAAAGGAGAATTGAAGTATGACAAATCAACTTAAATATATCAGCTAGAGTTTTTTTGTACAATGTGTATAACAGTGTATAATTTTGTTATGTCTCTTAATTCAAAGAGCAATCAACCAACTAAATGCAGTTTATATAAGTACATTATTTTAATAGTATGAACAAAACATTAATGTTGCAAATAAATCTTCCAGATAACCTATGAAGTCATTTACAAAATAGACCGCAAGGACTCATTGCTACAGTCACTAATACAAACAATAACATGTACAGACCACATCAAAACTTACATAACTAAACATAACCAAGAAACAGATGAAACATATGACGAAGAAACAAAAATGATCGATAAAATAGAACATAATTACTTTAGCGACGCTTCCCTAACTGATGGAGAGACGGAACCAGTCGACTTCCTACATAACGAAAAGATATTCGAAGAAGAAATCATCTATGAGGAAAGAAAAGAACTAAATAATGATAAAGAAAAGTTAGAAAATAATCAACAGATAGAGACTGATGTTTTAAAAGATATAGAACCGTATAGCCCTCACGCGTTGTACGTAGACAGTAAAAAAGGTATTTTAGACGTTAAATGTGAAGATTTAAATGATAAGAAGGATAGAAGGAGTGACAGTCATTGGATTAGTAGTATACATAAAGTTTTGGATAAGAGTCATTGGAAGATATATGTTTTAAGTGAGGAGGAAGCAATAAAGAACTTTAGGGCGAAGGCTGAAGATTCAAAATATGTTAATGCTACGTTTAAGTGTCAGGATTGTTTCAAATGGTTTTCGAAGAAGGATATTTTGGATAGACATATACAATTAAGGCATGTTGAGGTAAGTTTTTTGAATGTAATACTTATGGAATTAAGGAATTGAAAGTTTAAAATGAAGTCTTATTGACAAAGTTGTAAATAATCCAGCCTATAAACGCTGGGCACAGGCCTCTTCCCATATAGAGAAGGCACGAGCATTGATCACCACGCTTGCTCTCTGCGGATTGGCGATTTCAGATCCCAAATTTTGGAATCCAGGTTTCCTCACGATGATTTCCTTCACCGTTTGTCAGAAGTGTCTTAGAATAATTAAGAAAGTACATATAACTTTGAAAAAGCCACATTGGTACTTGCCTGGGTTCGAACCTGCAACTTTGTGCATACAAATCCGTTCATTGAACCGCTAGGCCCCCACGACATAAAGTTGTAAAACTAAAGGAATACATATTAAGATTCTATCTATATTTTATTATTTATTATTAATTCATTTATTTCAAGTTTCACAGACTCATATTGTTAGTAAAACTTTATTACATTACTACAACTATTTATTAAATATATTATGTTAATAGTAATACATCATAATATACGATTTTCTTAAACAAAAATGTTAAAACTCTAAAATGGCCTAACTAATAACTTAATCAAAACAGCTCAAAATAATGGCAAACCATTTTTTTTTGTACAAATAATAAATACGCTACACACTGCCAAAACGTGTCGCAGTTACTTACTGGCAACATGGTATCAATTGCCTTTAGCCTTTCATTAACCGACTTCTAAAAAAGGAGGAGGTTCTCAATTCGGATGTTTGTATTTTTTTACTGCAAATATCATTTATTATTAACCTTATCTATACCTACTTATAATAAATCTGTAGAAATGAAAATTCTGTTCATTGAAAATATCAAAAAAATAAATGGCGGGGGTGTTACTAGACTGAAACCGAAACCAAAAGTGTGAAAAAAAAAAATTAGTCTGTCTGTCTGTCTGTTTGTTCAGGTATCACGCAAAAACTACCGGTTCGATTACGATGAAACTTGGTATAATTATTCTTTATTATCCTGGGCACCACACTGGGTAGTTTTTATCCCGGAAAAGTATACAATAAAAAACAAACTTAATTTTGCGTTTAAAAACTCATTGATAAGTTTCGTCATCCACGCGAACGAAGTCGCAGGCACAGCTAGTTAAGAAATAAGGACCTAATTTACCATTTTAGTTAATTCTTATTCTCTTGTTATGTTCTAGTCACTAGGACCACACGAGTGCTACTTCTGCCGCATGAGATTCAAACTCGGCTGCTACCTCCGCAAGCATAAGAGACAGCATTACACTAAGTTCGAGTGTTTGAGATGCCATCTAATCTGCCCTTTAGAGTGAGTAGCCGTTATAATGTAACGAGAATAATAAATAATAAATGCGGACAATATCACATACATTTCTTTGAACCCAAAGTAAGTAGCTGTTAAGCACTTGTGTTATGGAATTCAGAAACAACGAAGGTACCACAAACACCCAGACCCTAGACAATGTAGAAAGTGAGCTTCTACATTGACCCGTCCGGGGATCGAACCCGGGACCTCAGAGCTAGCGACACCTTGAAAACCAGTGCGTACGCCACTCGACCACGGAGGCCGTCAAAGAGAATTAATTGTTCAATTTGTAAAATAAAATGAAGCCCATGAATGTGGGGTCACATTATTGTGCCAATTAATGTTAATTCAACTTTAACAAACCTCGACATTATACAAATGCAAATAAAGTTTATTTTAGACTGATTTGTAAAGTTGAATAATGAGTTTTTCAACTCATGTCTGTTCAATGTTTGGCACATATTGCAAACGCAGTATACTTAGATTGACGGGCCTGTTGGTCTAGTGGTTAGTGACCCTGACTGCTATACCGGAGGTCGTGGGTTCGATTCCCACCCAGGACAAATGTTTGTGTGATGAGCACGATCATTTGTTCTGGTTGTCTGGGTGTAATTTATCTATAATATGTATGTATTTAGAAATATATAAGTATGTTTATCAGTGGTCTGGTTACCATAACACAAGCTCTGCTTAGCTTGGGATCAGCAGGGGTATTCACTAACTCTCGCGAGAGTGAAAATGATATAGACTTTCGTAAAAGAACTGTCAAAACGCAAATTTCGTATTCACTATCGTCTGTGTCCAACGAACATGACGTCATCATGTGACGGTGTATTTGAAGGCAACTGTAAACCATTTTGACAGTCGTTTTTGTATCGATAATATCAATATTGCGATTCCGTAAGCCTAACTGCTTTCATTTGACATTTAAAATCCTGACTACTAGACACATAACTGCATTCGCGAAAGCAACCACTCAAGGGTAAACATTAAAGTATTGAATAAAAGACACTGAAGCAATTTTTTTGCTAAAGTGACTAAAAGATACATATTTCGTTGATTTTTATTGTTTTTCGTATTTGTCTAGAGTGTAGAACGTTCAATATTAAAAAGAATTGTTTGAGAAATGCATATATCTTTTGCCATTTTTTCATCATTCTCTTTCACACGAAAAAATGCTCAGTAAATCATTAATGTTTCCTTCGATATTCTATAAACAAATACCAATTTAAATTTGATTTAAACGAAACGAAAAATTTTGGACATTTGAGTACCTACCTAAATGAATAAATATGACCTCGAATTTGATTTCGATTAACAAAACTTCAGCATATTTATTGGGAAATATGAGAAATATCAATATTCTTTCAATGATTTAATAATAAAGTACCTAATTTAAAAATTATATGGAAACAAAAAGGTTAAATAATCATTTTAAAGGTTAAACTCAAAACTCTTTATTACATCCTACTTACTAATTAAATCACTTTAAGATCACTTTACACATGGCAATGACGGCTCTTATCAATATAAAGATTATAAACGTCAGCCTTTTTCTTGTGTGTTTGTATACTAAAATTCTCAAGAAAACATACTGTTTTACTAATATAAGATGTAATTCGATTAAATGAAATGGTACATTTTATTCTACGAAGTTTCAAGAAAATGTGTTAGTCAACAAAACTCAACAAACCTAACTGAAATGGATGTTTGTTGTGTAGGTATATTGTTCATAAAATAATTAATTTTTCATTTTGCCCTAAGATAATATTGTAAACTATGTGAATGAAATAAATGAATAGGTATATAATAATTGTTTTAATCTTTTCAAACCTATAGGTAAGGTACATTCTTAGAGACAATTCATTGCATTAGTATTGCACATAACACTATGACAAATGTTAAGGATTATATAATTATGTAGGTACTGCATCGCCAGAATAATCAGGGGTAGGCTGGCATGTAGATCCTGATGAAGTGGTGGTACATACGTAGATCTCTGTAAAATGTAACAAGAATTGTTATTTTATTACATATACCTACCTTTAACAAAATTTAATAAAGAATCAATAAAGCGGTAGGACTGGGGAAAATACTGAAAGTTTTTTTCACATAAAATAAGCAAGAGGAATACATTTTATTTGCACCCACAAGAATCATTTAATGTAAATGCATATGAAATTAAATATAGGTATGTAGGTATACTCTAGACTACTCTAGAGGTTTATCAGGTATGCAAAACAAGAATTTGGACAAATTTTGAAGCAGGCTTACCTTCAACATTATTAAAATAATCGCCATCGACTTTTCACTCTGCTGCTGCGTTTTAAGGTTTTATATTGATTGAAGTCCAAAGCCCAGCCGTGGCATGCGGGTGAAATGGTTACAACCCTCGAGTCTTGCCGAGGATCTTCTCAAAGGGCAGGATAAACGAAACTTTGGTACCTTGAAACACATTTTAACTCGAGCATATTCTACTGATATTCTGAGTTAAATTTGGTTTTCCATCATTTTATTACACGGATAACACTACATCGCTGCACTCCAGCTGCAAAATAACACTAAGCAATAGTCAGAACCAATAATATTATGAAATACTTATGAGATTTAAACATAACGATTGTTTGTTTTGACATGTAACGTAGTAAAAACCCTCTTAAATAAAATGTTGTCTTATTAAGACTATTACAAAGCTCAAAAAGTGTCACAGAATTAGGCCGTATAATAGTCGATAAAAAATAGAGCCGCCTCGAAAGCAGTCGAACCCGAAGGAAAGCAACCGGAAATAGATACAGAGAAAACGAGTTAGTGAATACCACATGAGTAGATAAACGGAACAGAGGCAAAGCTTCGAACAACCGCTCGAATCGGTTGCACGCACACAAGCGCGCGGGGCATGTGTGCGTGACCACTGGCCGCTTGTCACATACGCGGCGAGACTGGAAAAAACCAGTTTACGCTGGCACAGCCAGTGTACAATCTAAGGGTCAGTCCGACGCACGCTGTTTGTTTTGTTAGTTGCAAGTTTAAGTTTTTATAAGTTTAGTTGTAAAAACGTGGTATTATATTAATAATAATGGTTGTTTATTGTACCGTGTGTATGAATAATAATAGAGAAAACAAAAATATATCATACTTTAACTATCCCAAGGAGTACAATTAGGTAAGTAAATATTTGGTTATTACTTTTTCAAGCAATTACCTTTATTTTATTGTATGATCCTTTTTATAATAAGAAGAGAGTAATTTGTACAACACGGTAGGTATTTTTTATTAAAAAAAAAAGAAAAATTATAAAAAGAAAATTCTTAGAGTAAGTAATTTGTAAACTATTCTATCATACTATTATATATTCTATTATACTGACTATTAAAACTATTTAAAAAACGTTTTGTTTGATTTGTCTTCACCTATTGTGACAACCCTAACAAAATAGGTAACAATTTTGCACGTTCTTAAGAAGCTTTGCCTCTGTTCCGTTTATCTACTCATGTGGTGAATACCAAAATTTTGACAACTACCCGCGGCAACGAATCTCGGTCGCCTTCGATTGAGCGAAAGCAACTATTGTCTATGAAGTTAGTGAATACGGCTGCAGATAACCGTGTGTGAGTTGTCCCGGGATATTATTATTATTTCGATAGATCTTTACAATTCTTATTATTATTAGATCAATGGCTTGGTTTAGTTTCTGGTTATATTATAATTTATTGCTGTGCTTATTTGTTAAATTCGGGAAAACTTTTCAGATCTTCAGCTGTGCTACATGATGAATACCACAGTGGGATCACCAGAAAATGCACTTATTGTGATGAAGAATTCAGGTAAGATATAGAGTGCGCCTAACAGAGTATGAACTGTGAGCTCCAGTATGAACAAGCATTGTCGTAAAATTTGTGGCAAAACAAAGCGCGCGTTTTTATGACAAGTATTTTAAAACTTAATATTACACTAATAATATAGGAATCATCAATATTTACGCATAAACGTTGCACGGAAATTCACTTAAATAACGACGCTCGTTTAGGTACTGCTAAACGAGCGTAGTATGTACCGCCAAAAACTAGCTTACGCTCGGCACAATGAAATGCTAGTGATACGCGCGCTCTACACATTCTTATGTATACTTTAAGTGGCGGTCTAATGTCGAGCGAAAGCTATAGTGTCTCTCCTACCCCGATGATTAAACAACGCTTCTCCAAGAAGCATTCGATTTAGCTAGCAGTAGCAATACAAAACACAACCGCCGTATATTACGCCCTCGCCGGCGAGGCCCGTCGCGTATTATAAATAATAGTAACGTAAATGTTATCCTCCCGTCCCTAGACCAAGCTGGCCTGAGCCGGCACAACTAGCAATAAAAATATGTCCCTAAATAATAAAAACTTAGATCCAGCCATCCCTTGTTGTTTTGCCTTATTAAGATTATTAGCAACGCACTAAGTCGAGGTCCGAACCCCGCAGGGGGTGCCCTTAGTGGACGTTGCTGACGTAGCCTTAAGGTCCTCGCCAAAAGTCCGGTAGAGCAGTCAAAGCCTGCGCTCAGGCTAACTGCAAAGATCTCTACCAAAAAAAAAAAAGCGATAGTGTTATCAAATACGTACATAATTTTCAAGTCTCGTCACCCACTTTTCTTTTAAAGTTTAAGTATAACCTACAGACACTCGTCAACCTACTACACACACCTGCGCACGCACCGCAGCGAGCACGTGTGCACGCTCTGCGGGGCATCCTTCGTCAGTGCGGCGGGGTTGCGGCAGCACAAGAGGGTTAAACATGTTATAGCTGATATTGTAAGTATAAACTGGAATTAATTAAAATTTAGACTAACTGAATAAAAAATAATGTTATACAGGTGTCCCAGAGACACCTTCTGGTACAATATAAAACAAAATGTTGACCTCCGATTAAAACCTACAAAATCGGGGTCCTAAATTTTTTTTGAGGTCGTTTCTAGCATTTACTTTTAAAGTCAACTATTAAAAGAAATACAAAAAAAGAAATCAAAGTAAAAAGTTTCTGGAATTCAAACTTAGCTAAAAACGCATTTGCCTTCATACTCAAAAACATTACGACATTTGACGACCTCCGTGGTCGAGTGGCGTAAGCACCGGTTTCAAGGTGTCGCTAGCTCTGAGGTCCCGGGTTCGATCCTAGGACGGGTCAATGTAGAAACCAACTTTTCTACATTGCCTCTGGTCTGGGTGTTTGTGGTACCTTCGTTGTTTCTGAATTCCATAAGACAAGTGCTTCAGCTACTTATAATAATAATAATAACATATATATATATTTATTATTATCTAAGAACGTTTACTCTCAAATTTATATAATAATTTAATAATAATTTCTTTATTTGCATAAAATGTAGGTACAATAATGGTCTTAACTTAAAAAAAATATAGCTCCAGTACATTTTGCCTGTTGGCATACAAAATTAAAGGATAAGGCTTATAATTATTCTTAATGGGTAAAAAACTTATCATTAAATGAGATCAAGACAATTAAATAATAAAAATTGAGTAGAAAAGGGTTATAAATCATCATTTAAAAAATCTGTAACAGAATAATAACATTTCTTAGTAAGCAGTGAAGACAGGAGGTGTTTAAATTTTTTTAAAGGCTGATCTTTTATACATTTCGGTAATTTATTAAATATAATAGGTGCCATACCAACAATGTTTTTTTTAAGCAATGCAGTGTTAAAATGGCCTGTGCATAATAGGTTCCTGTACTTTGACCGCATGGCAGTAGTTCGTGTTCGCGTGTTATTTAATGAAGGAAATAAATGAATGTTACTTTTAACAAAGATTGCTATTTCTAAAATATAAATACTAGGAAAAGTTAATATATTATGTTTCTTAAAGATAGGAATACAACTGTCTGTAACCTTAAGATTAAAAATGGCTCTTATGCACCGTTTTTGGGCTTTAAATATAGCCTCTCTTTCGGTGCAGTTGCCCCAAAACATAAATTGGCTTATTGAAATCAAAATCCCTAAGTTACCTCTTTGAGTACGTCGATAAATACGTTATCTCAACCAAAATCTTAGAAACTGTTCTTTTAATTAAATATTTTTTTGTGAAAACTCAAGTCCGACCCCAAATAAGTGGGAATTAGGCAAGGAAATGATGATTTGTAAAGATCTAAGTATTCACCTACAATAAGGTCCATTCTCCCTTACCAGGAGAGTCCCGACGACGATGAAGAAGTCAACACATACTGCGACCGATGTGACATTACCTTCGAGACGAGGAAGGCTTTCGAGGAGCACCTGTTCCATTCAGCATTGCATCATGACGCCGAAAGGTATACTTAACCGCCTTTAAAGAGAGGAGGTTGTCAATACCCAGGTCTTTTGACTGCCACCAGAGCACCTGTTCTATTCAGCACTGTATCATGACGCCGAAAGGTAATTAACCAACTTTAAGAAGAGGAGGTTGTCTATTGTCAGTTTTGTGAGAATCTGTACACGAAGGATGTCAACAGGGCCGCAATATTAACCCTTTGCTGTCCGTCTGTCTGTCAGCGGACTGTATTATAACCATATACTAACCGTATAATATTATGTTGTACCTACGATGGTACGGAACCCTTCGTTTACGAGTCCGACTCACAGTTGACCGATTTTTTTTTTGTGTATATGGTTCGGTGATAAATTAATAAATTCTATTTTACAGTAACGCCCCAGCAATTAAAAATAGAAAAATACTAGGAAAAAAGGAACAAGCAAAGGTAAGGGCTCATGTTTACTGAAAATAAAATCTCGAATTTCAATATTATGTAAACAAAAATACCGTTATACACGAAAGTTTCTAATAGTGAACAAAACGCAGCTTGTAAAATAAAAGGAGCTAGTTGCATCCCGCGGTTTCACCCGTCGTTTAAAATCTATATACCTATATCTGATTATTTATCATCTTACTTAATCATACGTAAAATACAACCTATCCTTAAAAGCCACTATAAATTTTTTTAATGTGTTCAAGAAAAAAATATTTATTTTCAGATCACGAAACGCGTAAGAAGACGGTACGTAAACTAATAAATACTTAATTTATTGTTAACATTAAAATTATATTAATAGTTAATATTTTCAATGCATTTTATTTCGTTTTTTATTACCTTAACAGAATAACAGTAGATGATGTATTTAAGATATCCGAAGAACAAAAACCAAGAAAGAAAACGAGAAGAAAACACAAAAAACCGACAACGTGTCATCAAGTAAGTTAAATTAAGCTCTACCTCGTTGTATTAAATTACGTTTTATGTAATCAATTAATTAACAATGTTTTGAACAGTTGTTTTACTAATTTAGTTTGTAAATTTAAGAATGATTTATAAAGATAAAGATAAGATAAATATATATTTATTTGTAAGAATATGGTACAGTTAAGATGTTGCATACAAACATTTTGCTCCTTAATATTCTGCCGTTTCCGGCGCACAAATATTTGCGTAGGTACAAGTAATTATTATACTAAAACTATTACACATAAACAACAATATACTATAGTTTATTTATTTCTTTATTTCACATACGTAAAAAATCTCAAATTAAATTGAGAAGGAACATGTACAAAAGTAGCCGCATTTTGTACAGGTTCCTTCTATACATGGTGTTAAGAAACCCCTGTCCGACCCGAAAGGGTGATATAGGGTTCACAATCACATGCCCAAATAAAATATCAAATTTGGAAAATTCATGATAGAAACAATAATAATGGATTTTGAAATTACCATTTTTTGCCCCGAAATTCCCTAAATTTGAGATTAAAACAAAAACTTCTACACCAATTTCGTCAGTATTTTTGGGGGTCTTTTGTTTGGTAATTAGGTAGCATCTGTGACGAATCCGACTCTCACTCTCAACTTTTTAGGAAAAAAAAAATTTTAGGTTATATATTTTTTTCTTTTTTTTCCATTTCTTTCCACATTTTTGTAATCAGATATCGATACCTAATAATACCTTCACGGGTCGGGGTTTCTTAACACCCTGTATATTGAACCTAAAAATTTCTTCCAGGCGACCTTTAATTTAATAATTGTAATTTTTAACGTGACAAAGTTTTTAGTTAATAGGTACCCAATTGTTGCCTTGTTCTCAGTGCGGTAAACATTTTAATACTCAAGCGGAATGTTGGAAGCACCATCTAGCGGAGCACCCGCGAACTTCGTTCTTTGGGCCAAACGAGAGATATATCTGTGAGATATGTGGATCGTCGCTAGCTGTAAGTATTTTATTTTGGGTTTTACTATTGTTACCTTGAAGAAATTTGTTCATTTCCATAGGCGGAAGGAGTATTTAAATTGTGATTGTGCAACTTTTAGCGTCTTCAATAGTATTTTTTTCGCGTAACTAACATACGTACAAAAAAAAATATAGTTACGTATCATCGACGCGGGGCCTTATTACCTATTTTAATTTTGTGTATTGTTAGGTACGCTATAATATGAAATAATATAATAATAGCTAAGTCTAAACGTGTTCTAAATACCTATGTGTATGGCCAGCGATATTATTGTGCTATGGGCTATAATATATGCTTATTATATTATAGCGTAGTCTATAATTCCCTTTACTAGTATTTCTAAGAGCTTATTTAGACGGTGCAAGAAATAGCGTGCGAGTTGCGGTACATTGCCGTCTACGGTCCATCACTTATGACACCATAGCCGCGCGGCCCCGCAATGTACCGCAACTCGCACGACATTTCTCGCATCGTCTAAATCAGGCCTTAGTCGGTAAGATATTTAATATTGTTTTTATAACATTGTTTGTAGCCGGGCAGCGTCGCCAACCACCAGAACATGCACACACGAAGCAAGTTGTTCTCGTGCGATACTTGCGGAAGACAGTTCCACGCCATCATGGGCCTCAAGCGACATCTAGTGGTGAGTTCTTATTATTCTTATTTAGAGCCAGAACTGTCCCACTGTAGGGAAAAGGCCAGCCTTTCCACTTTCCATAGGTTTCTATTGATTGCTATAATGTATATATCAGCCTGCATATGTCCTAACGCTGGGCACAGGCCCCTTCTCATGTAGAGAAGAAACGAGAATTGATGACCACTCTTGCGTTTTTGCAATTTCCCTAGGTACCTATCATCAGATGTCCATGATCATCTGGTAAGGATCGTTCTACTTTGGAAATATACACCCTTTTAAACATAAAAGTAATTTTCCATATCGGTCCAGGCGTCTTTGAGTATACGGAACTATAAATATTATACCTGCTAAATAATAAGAAACAAAGATTCGGACAAATTGATTTATAAAAAATTGAGTTAAAATACTATTTTTTTAGCTTTAAGCTTATGATCTCAATAATTTATCATTTCTATTTTAGTTCACCCCATTCTCATATAAATATTATTATTTGACGACCTCTGTGGTCGAGTGGCGTACGCACCGGTTTCAAGGTGTCGCTAGCTCTGAGGTCCCGGGTTCGATCCCCGGTCGGGTCAATGTAGAAATCAACTTTCCTACATTGTCTAGGGTCTGGTTCTTTGTGGTACCTTCGTTGTTTCTGAATTCCATAACACAAGTGCTTTAGCTACTTACTTTGGGTTCAGAGCAATGTATGTGATGTTGTCAGCATTTATAAAAAAAAAAAAATACCTACTAAAGTTATAAACTTATAAATAATATTTTTATATTAACAGACTCACACGGGTGAAAAGCCGTACGCGTGTACGCTGTGCGGCAAGCGGTTCACACAGAGCAACAGTATGAAGCTGCATTACAGGACGTTTCATCTCAAAGAACCCTATCCTAAAAGGTATGTATTGGGCCCTTTTTGTTGGATATCTTGCAAAATAATAATAATAATATTCCGGGACAACTCACACACGGTTATCTGATCCCAAGCTAAGCAGAGCTTGTGTTATGGTAACCAGGCAACTGATAAACATACTTATAAATTTCTAAATACATACATATTATAGATAAATTACACCCAGACAACCAGAACAAATGATCGTGCTCATCATACAAACATTTGTCCTGGGTGTGAATCGAACCCACGACCTCCGGTATAGCAGTCAGGGTCACTAACCAATAGACTGGCCGTCCCGATAATGCGCATGAGTATACTGACAAATACATAAATTAGGTACTTGTATTTTTATATAGTCTGCCAGGAATATGATATAATAATATATTGTTAAGTTGAATGGTGGGATGACGAGCAGTAGAGATGAATGGAAGCTTAAGACGCAATGCACGCCTCAAATAATTGGGTGCAGGGCAGGGAGATGATGATATATTTCTAACTTACTCATTTTATACATCCAAGTACAAAGGAATAGTTTCGCTATTTAATAAATCAGATATTTCTGCTTTTCTCGTTTGAGGTATGAGATTTTTTTAGAGATATTTTTGAGATTAATATAAATATTTTTCACAGGAACCGAAGAAAAAACAAAGATGAGCCTAAAGCGAAGGACTTTGAAGAAACGAATAGCGACAAGGATTCAGAGGACAGCCTTCCGGACTTGCAACCGGAGATGTCGCGAACGGAGATCGAACCTGTGACCGAAGACATACAGAACAGGCCCGACGAAAATATGCACTATTTAACACTGGCATAACTTTTTCAGAAACTAGCTATGACCAGCGGTGTTATCTGTCTAATTTAACCATTTGCTGTATTTTTTTTATAAGTACATATACCTACTGAAAAGAGAGTTATACAGGGTGTTAAGAAAACTTTGTCCGATCCGTGAAGGTGTTGTTAGGTATCGATATCTGATTACAAAAAAAAATATAACCTAATTTTTTTTTTCTCAAAGGTCGAGTGAGAGATTCGGCGTCGTCACAGATGCTACCTAATTACCAAACAAAAGGCCCCCAAAAAACCGACGAAATTGGTTTTATAGTTTTCGTTTTAATCTCAAATTTAGGTAATTTCGGGACAAAAAATGGTTATTTCAAAACCCATTATTATTGTTTCTATCATGAATTTTCCAAATTTGATATTTTATTTGGGCATGTGATTGTGAACCCTATATCACCCTTTCGGGTCGGACAGGGTTTTCTTAACACCCTATATACATGGTGCCCCAGAAAGTATACATAATCGGATGTCAAGAGGTAGAGGACACTTAGAGATATCCGAATCTCGACTTTTTGTCGTTTTAAGTTATTCCACTTTTAGTGTAATCCATACTTTTTGGACAACCTGTATATTTACTGTATCGCGGAACGTTCACAAACATTTAATTCAGTCATAGAGAACCTACCATTTGTGGATCATAGATTATTGTATATACAGGTTGTATATTGTTTTAAAACATTATAATTTATGTATTTTAGATGTAGGTATATAATTTAAATCAAGCTGTTCAATACTCTTGCATCTACCACTTTCTTATGTTCACCAACTTAAAGGAAGACTGGCTTAGGATGCAATACCAGAAAATCCGCCTTTAGTAAACATCTCAATGTAAAAGTATTATAAAATATAACTAAAAAACACGCTTTTAAAGTACTTCTAACTAAAAAAGTGAAAAATAATTCCTAATGTAAGCTGAAAAAGCGTGGGGCGCTCTGTGCCATATTTTTCGTCTATCGAGCAACCCAGGCTTTTTCACAATAATACTAATGTTTTTTGTTCATTACCAATTTTAGCTTACATTAGGAATTATTTTTCACTTTTTTAGTTAGAAGTACTTTAAAAGCGTGTTTTTTAGTTTTTTTTTTTAACTATATTTATTTTTCACTTTTTAGTCCTAGAAGCAATACGTGTTGTCTGAATTCAAACGTATTGCTTTGTGGACTTAATTTTTTTTTATTGTTTTTTTTTATTTATTTAATCCTGGTGATCCTAATCAGGATAATGAGATAAACCTATGAAATTATTATATTGTCGCTGATTCTTGATAAGTGTACAAAGTTTGAATTAAATCTGTCCGTTTAAAGTGGGTCAAAATCGATTCAAAAACCAGCAGCAGTATTACATATCTTGTAAATGCAAAGCGACAGCGATAATTGTACAAAAATTGCTGTCAATGGCTATCGCTTTGCTACATTCATTCATTTAAAGCCTGAACTGTCCCACTGCAGGGCAAAGGCCTCCCTTCCTTCTTTCCACAGGTCTCTATTGTTTGCTATTTGTTGCCACTCCTTTTTCTATGCGTCTAGTTCATCCCTCCATCTCCGCCTGGGTCTTCCACGCGGCCTTCGTCTATTAGGAACCCAATTTGTAGGGGATTATATTACCTAAATATCCGGATCCACACCGGAAGATCCAAAATGGATCGGCGATCCCGCGATCCGCGATCCAAGATCGTGATGCGTGGAGCGTGGATCGTTCTAGGTCGATCCAACATTTTTTTCTTGCGATCCGCCGCCTCGCACCGACACGCTCCAACCGATCCACACTGATCCGCCTATGTATAGCACAGTTGAACTTGGGGTCGCTATGGAGTCACACGTGCAGCAACGACGTCGAATTGCTGTAACAGCAACAACCTACATTCTTCTTAAATATTTACGAAATAAGCATTTATGTTCCTTGTAAAGGGATATTAGACGACGACATTCAAAATTTTCCATAATGTGTGATCGCGCGCTCCACACACAAACGTCTACACCGAGCGCTCCGAGAGACTGAGGCTCCTGTGTGCTTGTAATAAAAACCGACAACTGACGGATCGCTCGCGGCAAGGAGCGCGCGCTCCTGCCGCGCAGTTTGGATCGCGCGAGGCAAATGCACATCAAACGCTCCAATGGAGCGCGCTCCTGCCGCGCGCGATCGGAGCGCGATGGATCGTTTGGTGTGGATCCGGCTATTGGTTTTTTTTTCTATTTTAGTAGTACTGCTGGGGCCCGATACCGCTATTTTAAGTCAGTGAGTGGCGGGTTAATAAACGTTCCAGTGTTCTTGTTATTGTGCCTAATTTTCGTATTCAGATAAGAACAGTCACTTGCAATCCTACAATGATGATGATGATGATGCAAGCAAGAAGGTGTACATTTGTCATTAAACTAAAATTATCTGAATACGAAAATTAGGCACAATAACAAATACACTGGAACGTTTATTAACCCGCCACTCACTGACTTAAAATAGCGGCATCGGGCCCCTGGTAAATTGTCGACTGGAATCTATCATTTTCGGCATTAGAAACCTCTCTCTTTATTTGTATGGATTGAACATGATAATCATGGATTTCATGATATAAGCCAATGCCAGTTTGTATAAATATTATATCGTCATTAATCTATTGATGTGACTATTAAATAATAGGTATTTAAATTATGTTTTTATTTACCTGTTAAACACTTTTGTTTTTTTTTCATAATATTTCATGCGTCAGACATTGATGGAATTAAATAAACATGTTGAGAAAAAATAAAAAGGTAATTATACAAAAATAAAACAAAATATTTTTAAAATTATTATGTACTATCGATAACTATTATTTAAATAAAAACAACTAAATATTATAAAGATTTAAACTAAAAAAGACATGTTAATAAATCTCAAAAGGGGTAGCTCAACCGAGATGTGAACTTGCAGCAAGAATATGAATTATGACTGGTTTAGATTATACGAGAAATATCGTGCAAGTTGCTGTCCATTGCCGTCTATAATCGATCATTTATGACAACAGAGCTACGCGGTGCCGCAATGTACTGCAACTCGCACGATATTCCTGGCACCGTCTAAACCAGGCCTTAAACTTAAAATATTTTTGACAACTGAGGTTTTTGACTGAAGATATATTAAGACTGATCGACAGCGGATAACTTAGATTACATCACATAAAATACCGAAGAATCTACATTAAACAAACTATAATATACAAACGAACTAGACTCGAAGGAATACCTTTGTCAACCTAATCCCCATAGATTAGTGACTACTACAAGCGTTTGCGATGGTAGAAATCGCTCAAATGTATGGAAGTGACATATTGTTTCGATAAGTCACGTACTTAGATATAGATAAGAAACTAAAGAGTGAGCCTATCAGTGTATGAACCGTGAGCTATATGTAAGTTTTATCGTAAATTTTGTATCAAGACGGAGCGTGCCGTTTTAATAAAACTATCTAAAACCCTCGATATTTTCGCATATAAACCTGTCGTTGCGCGAAAAATAACTTTAAATCAGTAAACGAATGTACTAGATACAGACAAAAAGTGCTCTCGCTTGGCAAGAAGGAAAACTAGCGATACAAGCGGTCTATAGTATATCTAAAGTCTATGGTCACGTAACTTAGACTTCTGTATATTTGAGCGAATCGATCAGCGTTAACAAAGTGAAGCCGTTAACAAGAGTCGATTTTCAAAAAGATAAAATTCTTATTTATTTTTTAATTCATCTCCCCAGCCTTTTCCCAACTATGTTGGGGTCGGCTACCAGTCTTACCGGATTCAGTGAATACCGTATTTTACATGGAGCGACTGCCTATCTGACCTCCACAACCCATTTTACTGGGTATTAACACAGTATCCCATGGTAAGACTGGTTGTCAGAATTGACTGAACGACTGCCAAAGATCATAGTATGAGAGTCGGGACCTACGGCTTTACGTGCTATCCGAGGCACGGAGGGGTCTCGATATGTTCGGAAATGGTCACCCATCCACGGATCAACCGAGGCGAGCGCGGCTTAACCTGTATTATCGGTCAAACCGTACGGCTTACACTTACCACGATTTTTTTTAATTATGATAAAATAATATGAATTAAAAAATACAGATCAGTACCCTCTTTATTTGAGTACCTTCGTTAAAGATTCATTTTTGAAAATCGGTGCACTGTGAGCTGCATTCAAACATTAAAATATTTTAGCTGAAAATACATTTTTCATCGACCTATTAGCACTTTATTGTACTTAATTTTATTTTGTTACGAGTCTCGTTCGTTCGTACATAGATTTTGTAACAGAAAGGTGTAGTCACATTAAAACAGAACATTGAACAAACTAGAGGCACATTATGATGTCTTATCGCCAATTTTAATAACATATCCGTAGATAAATTTCCCTAAAATAGATCGAAATTTGACTTACAGCCAATTTCAATAACATATCCAAAGACCTTTTTTTCTACTAGAGATTGACATAATTTGTATGAACGTCATACATCAAATAGGTATTCTATCTACGAAAATGTTATAGCAATAATGTAAGACTTCATAATACGTCCTCAGTACTATAATTAGTATTTCCAATATATTTTATTTTCATGAAACATTTGTTCAGTAAATAGAAACACGTATACTTAATTTTAAAACACTTAACTATACATAAAGCAGTACCTATTTAATTGAATTTTTTGTCTAGGCACTAAAGACACAGTTTTTATAATATAATATGTAATTTACCCGCGGCTCGGCCTGCGGAAATGTCGTTTATCGCGACAGAAGGTGGGCTATCCCTTTTTGGAGTTACTTCTTACCAAGTTTTATCAAAATCGGTTGTGTGGTTTCGCCGATAAAGCGCAACAGACAGACATAAATGAATTTATTGCACATTTATTATAATATTATATTAGTATGGATATTATAAATATTTTAATACCTAATAGTGAGCTACTGAACATATATTATTATAGTGTCTTCATTCAAATTTCGCTTATACTTTGCCGCTCTGATACTTTTATTTTTCAAACTTCATCACTTTATCTCAAGCGTTGTGATTGGCGGTCTTTTCAATAAAATAATAATAAATGCGGACAACATCACATACATTGCTCTGAACCCAAAGTAAGTAGCTAAAGCACTTGTGTTATGGAATTCAGAATCAACGAAGGTACCACAAACACCCAGACCCGAGACAATGTAGAAAAGTTTGTTTCTACATTGACCCGTCCGGGGATCGAATCCGGGACCTCAGAACTAGCGACACCTTGAAACCGGTGCGTACGCCACTCGACCACGGAGGTCGTCTTCAATCACATCGATTGAAATTGGAGTTTAACATAATATTTTACTGAGCCTTCCTGATCAGGAAAGAGTCTTCACAAACAGTACTTTACGACCTCGTAATTCTTTGCCTAACGTTCTAAAACCCCGAATACTAAAACACCACTCAACTTTAAGACTTACTTAAGTGTCAATCTGTCTCTATTTATTATGTACTAGCTGTGCCTGCGACTTTGTTCGCGTGGATGACGAAACTTATCAATGAGTTTTTAACAGCAAAATTAAGTTTATTTTTTATTGTTTATATTTTTCCGGGATAAAAACTACCCAGTGTGGTGCCCAGGATAATAAAGAATAACTATACCAAGTTTCATCGTAATCGAACCGGTATTTTTTGCGTGATACCTGAACAAACAGACAGACAGACAGACAAAATTTTTTTTTTCACACTTTTGGGTTCGGTGTCGGTCTAGTAACACACCCCGCCATTTATTTTTTTGATATTTTCAATGTACAGAATTTTCACTTCTACAGATTTATTATAAGTATAGATGTATTTATTTTATTCTGCCTCTGCGTCGTTCTGACTGCCTCGTTGGCCTAGTGGTTCTAAGCGCGACTGCTACGCTAGAGGTCTTGGGTTCAATTCCCAAGTCGACCAAGGTGTTATTGGGTCTTTCTATAAAATTCTCAGTAGCAGGTCGGAGTTTGGATTTGTGCCCGGTTAGTGGCAATAGGCTCGCCCCCTATTACATGGGACCTAAACATATCGGCGAACTGTGGGTGTACATTGGTACACCTCTGCCTAACCCTTCGGGGATACAGGCGTGATGGTATGTTGTGTTTCTGCTTCTAGCACGAACCTTAGCGTATGCTGAACATTGGCCGTTTTTTTCTTCGTATTTGTCTCAAATAAACATTCTTTTCTTTCTACCGACTTTAAAAAAGAGTTATTTCTCGTATGTATTTTATGGATAAATTATAAAATAAAATGTTTTCTCCTTCTCTATTTGGGAAGAGGCCTGTGCCCAGCAGTGGGACGTTTAAAGGCTGGAATTACTATTATTAGGGTGTACCTCAGAGGCTTAATAGAAGTCGGTTTATTTTTTACATTTTTGTGTAATTATCTTATTTACTAACAGATAGAGACAGATTAAGACTTAACTCTGTCTTAAAATTGCGTTGCTAACATATATCACCAATAATATAGTATATTACGTCATTAGTATGACGTCACCTTTCTGTTACAGATGGTCGGTATATGCAGCTTCCTCTAACTACTCTTGGCTTGGTCCTTCCTGTGCTTTTCTTCTGGCCGCCGACCTAGTAAGTCGAAACCTGAGCAGCATTTATCGCTCTGGAACAAAGATCATCATCAATATTATGAGAAAAAAAATTAAACGTCCGTTATTTTGAAACTGCCTTGTTGGCCTAGTGGTGCTAAGCGCGACTGCTACGCTAGAGGTCTTGGGTTCGATTCCCAAGTCGACCAAGGTGTTTTTGGCTTTTCTATGAAATTCTCAGTAGCAGGTCGGAGTTTGGATTTGTGCCCGGTTAGTGGCAATAGGCTCGCCCCCTATTACATGGAACCTAAACATACCAGCGAACTGTGGGTGTACATTGGTACCTCTGCCTAACCCTTCGGGGATACAGGCGTGATGGTATGTTATGTTTATTATTTTGAAAGTTAATTAATAATAGATACGTAATTTTGAACAACCTAAAAAAAAATCATCGATATAAATAATAAAGTAAATTATTTTTTACACTTAATTGCGCTTATGTTTGTGTAACGAATTTTTTTTTGCGATTCTTTTTGTCATATTGTCTAGTTTTACGCAGTTAGAGCTAACTAGCGCGCTGCATGTTTACAGTAACATTATTCAACGGAAATTGCGCGTACATAAATACCTTTTTAGGCTTGACGTTTCGACCGGGTTACACAGGCCGTGGTCGCAATCAGTCTGCTTGCGACCACGGCTGCATATTACTATATTATTATAGCAGTTAGTGGACGTTTATTGACGTACAAACACTGTCATCTTGCCTAAATCCTTGCTTAGGGTAACATTACAAATAGAACATTAACATTACAAATACAAATAGAACAGCAGTGTTACCGTGTGACTCACGTGGCTATGGTCGCTGGAGTCATCGGTGTCGGACGTGGAGTCCGTGTCGTAGTGTCCGAGCCCCGGCAGGATGCCCACGCAACGCATCACCTTCTCGTCCGGAGACCCGCTGTCACTGAGGGAGGTAAATAGGAAGATGTAGGGTAAATGATAACCAGTCTTACTATGGGATACTGTGTTTCCCAGTAAAATGGGTTGTGGAGGTCAGATAGGCAGTCGCTCTATGTAAAATACGGTATTCGGCTGAATCCGGTAAGACTGGTAGCCGACCCCAACATAGTTGGGAAAAGGCTCGGGAGATGATGAAGTAGGGTAAATGATAATAGTCAAGGTACTGTAGACAAATGAAATGTCTACTGTCGTCCTGGTAGCCATTGCCACTGCAGAAGTTATAACATTTAGAGGAAAGACAATAGCTGCGGGGAAATTAAAACGAAAAAACGATAAATAATTCCCAAAAGTAATATTTCTATTCTCATCGTGGAAACCACACAAGACGAGTGATTATACGCCAAAGCGATGACGAGCGAGCTTTAGCGATCCCGTCAGTTTCCAAATAGCGCCCAGTGCTGGATTAGGCCAGCGCGGGACCTCTAACAGATCTATCAAGAGGCCCTTAATAATAATAATAATATTCCGGGACCACTCACACACGGTTATCTGATCCCAAGCTAAGCAGAGCTTGTGTTATGGTAACCAGACTACTGATAAACATACTTATATATTTCTAAATACATAGGTACATATTATAGATAAATTACACCCAGACAGAACAAATGATCATGCTCATCACACAAACATTTGTCCTCGGTGGGAATCGAACCCACGACCTCCAGTATAGCAGTCAGGGTCACTAACCACTAGACCAACAGGCCCGTCAAATTCAGGCCCTTGGATTGCCATCATATTCAATCATACAAATAGAAGAAATGTACTTTACTAGAAGTATAAATTATAGTTTATCATTTTGATACAATTCTATTGTAATAAGTGTAGTAATACTTACATTAATTTAAACAAAGTTTATACATTTCGGTCTAAATGGATATTTTTTTACCGAAATTTTAATTAAGAAATTTACCAAATTGATAGCTTTTGCGTACTTGTCTACTTTTTATATAGTTTTGTATCAAGAATTCAAAAACTAAAATAACATATTGCACAAAACAAGAGTTAAATTATTTCTGTATTAATATACCCATTAAAGGTACGGTGACGACCTCCGTGGTCGAGTGGCGTACGCACCGGTTTCAAGGTGTCGCTAGCTCTGAGGTCCCGGGTTCGATCCCCGGTCGGGTCAATGTAGAAATTAACTTTCCTACATTGTCTCGGGTCTGGGTGTTTGTGGTACCTTCGTTGTTTCTGAATTCCATAACACAAGTGCTTTAGCTACTTACTTTGGGTTCAGAGCAATGTATGTGATATTGTCCACATTTATTTATTTATAGTGAGAAGTTATTATAACAGGTTACTTTATTATATAATAACTAGCTGTACCCGGCATGCGTTGCAATGCAAATTTTTCTACCTAGCACCTGCCTACTACCTACCTACTACCACTTAGGGGTATGAAAAATAGATAGTAACCGATTCTCAGACCTACTGAATATGCACATAAAATTTCATAAAAATCGGTCAAGCCGTTTCGGAGGAGTATGGTAACTAACATTGTGGCACGAGAATTTTATATATAAGATTTTTTTATTTATTAAAGAATTATGTAATATAAATGTACTTACATTTGGGGACTACCGTTTGATTTCGACGGCGACGAATCTTTATCCTGTTTCACAGCTTCCATCTCACTCGCTTTACGTTTCCTTACGACTACCTGGATACAACAAAATAAATACATTAAGTAATCTATAATATTATCACCAAAATTAATAATAATATTAGTAACGGGTATGCGGTGAAACCAGCTAATTTCGGAGTCAACCGGGGTCCCTTTACAATAACGATTCTGGTCGGGTCCGAAATTAGTCTGGCAAACCACAGTATGCAGGGTGTTACTAAAAGGGTATATCTATCCAAAAGGGGTGAAGAGTACATCTGATATAGAGTGCATTTACAATTTTTTGTCCAAATGAGTTAATTAATTAATAATTATTCGATTAATTGCATTATGTGAAAACATCTTAAACATCACTCCTTAATATTGAAATGAAACTACTTTTATGGATGGTCACGGGCAGGCTATGGGTCAGTCTGTTCGTGACCATGATACCTGCAAAGGTGTGCTGTCGAAACGTCGGGACCTTAAACCTAAATAAAAACCGCGAAAAAATCTGTAAAGGTAGTATTTCAATGTCTAAACTTTCCTTTTAAATTCGCGAAAACCTCATAAATCAATATAACACCTGAATAGTTAACTTAATGTGTGAATCGCTTACCCCTTGCAGTTTGTTCTTCTGCGTGTGCGCGGGCGTGGCGGCGGTCCGCGCCGGCGCGAGTTGTGCGCGCAAACGGGTTAGCTCCTCGCTTTCTGCTAGGTTTGATACCCGCTCCCTAAAAACATACACATTTCATGACAATGTGTTTGTTATTTATGTGCCAAGCACGTAAACACGACTTTCTCGAAAAACAACTGTTATGATCAACATAAGGTTCAGTTTAATCTAAAACTTACTTTTATCAACTTTGCCTTCAGTACTAGTCAGTCTAAAATTAACTTAATTTACACTACAATAAAGTTGATGTTTGTTAAATTGGAAATAACATCAATCCACATTCGCCTCGTCATGTGGGCTGCGTTTACGATGATTAAACAATCACACTTCTTTTCGATGATTGCGTTAACGATTATTTCATTTATTTCATTTATTTATTTTGTAAACACAGGTTACAGAGATGGTTATAGTTATAATACATAGGATCGCCATGTTTCGCCAAACGGCATACAAAAAAGTCATACAGATTATAATTTTACATTAGCCAAATTCAAACATTATCCAATTATTAATGTCAAACCAGTTTCATAAGATTTACAATTAGATGTCAAGGTATAAAAATATTAATTCACAAAACCGAGAAACAAATTAAATAGAATTTAAGTATTAAATAACATTTCAGAATTTATCACTGAAAAATTCCGTCACAGAATAGTATGCTTTTTCAATAAGTAACTTCGAGAGGCTACGTTTAAAGTCGATAACATTCTTGCAGTCTTTAATATGCTTTGGCAAGTGATTGTACAATTTATTTTAAATTAATAATTATATAAATGCAACTTAGCCAGAGGGGCAAAATTCTCTTATTGAAAACTAAAATCGTGGTGATCAATGTACGTTGTACCTTCTCCATATGAGACAGACACATAATTACCGGCCAATATTTTTATTGTTCAATCTATACCTTCTCCTAGGGAAGGTACGTATTTACACGACCAGGTTTTTACAAAAGGTATTTGCTTCCAAGTACGTACACCAGGTACCAACCCGAAATACTTGCAAGACTTCAAAGTATTTTATACGGCTACTCGGACTACTACTGGTTTGTCTTTGCAAGTATTTATATGTGAACGCGATTGTGCTTCTTATTTATTAGTAGTCACGGTTCAATTTCCTATGCAAGTATTTTTTCTTCCAACAGGGCTTGGATTAAATAAAAGTAGAAACTTTCGTCTTTATGTAGGTATTTATTTGTAAACGCGATTGTGCTCCTTATTCATAGGAAGTCACGGTTCAATTTCCTATGCAGATAGAAAATACTTGAAAGTATTCTGAGCCCTGGTTTTAGGACCTGGTTTCTTATGATAGACTTACTTGAAAGCCCTTCTCCCTTTAAAAGGTTAACTGACCTGAACTCCTGCATTTCCCTTTGTTCTTCGATTGAGATCTGTTGCGCTGCTTTAGCCTTCGAGCGTTCCACCAGGTCGAGGAAGCCGACCTCGTCGTCATCTAAACCTCGAATCATGTTTTCTAAAAGAAAAATTATCTTCTATTTAAGTTTTCAAAAATGTTTTAAAGAATAGTGTATTTGAATAGGTATTTAAGGCTTGTAGCTAAGTGTTAGTATGTTTTATCAATATCAAAGGTTAAGCCGCGCTTCTCGCGGTTGGTCTGTGGATGGATGACTGTTTATAAACATACCGAAAGACCTTTATAATAAGAAAACACTATCCCACCAAGGTTCAACGGTATTTGCCATTTTTTAAATACATAATTGTTTTAATACATGTTTGAAATACTAACTGAGTTTATGAGCCTCTTCATATTCAGCCTCTTTCTTCATCTTCTGCTCCTCCAGGCGCTGGTACAGCGGCCGCGAGTCGTACGGCTCTTCTGGAGCCTCTGAAATAAGGTATATAAATAAATAAGACATTTCCGGCATTTCAAAATTCCAATTTAAACTTTCTGACAAATCGGAGGCAATGATAATGTTTGTATTGTATGGAGCCTTTTTTTACCAGGTAAAATCTAACGAGTTCAACCCACGTCGAGGGCACGACGTGTGGATATGTCGGACTTGCACCGACCAAAAACACCCCGGTCCCCTTCTCACCTTTGCTGGAGCATTCTCAGCGCAGCTCAAGCGCGATTGTATGGAGCCTGGCATTCCACACAAAATGTGTGAAAACTTTCAGCTAAGGCTTAAGCACAGTAGCATGTGTAGTTACGCGTACCTACACCTACAATGTATCTTGTGGAAATCAACACAAAAACTTAGAAATTAAAAAAATTATGGCCTCTTTTAATAGTCTTCATCCAAACTTCAAAATATTAACTTAGGGTAAATAAAATTAATCTTTATTTAAAAAGCTAATCTAGCACTAGTAAATAATACCACTGTGGCTTAAAAATAATACATTGACTTGAAACAAATAATGGCAATGAGTAGTTTAGACATTTCAGTCAGTAAATGGAATTAATTTTGTGTAGGAAGTTACTACTCGTGGGACACTCCTTTTATGCTGTATCAAATGCAACTGAATGCCAACCCCAAAATTGTTTTGGAAATGGCTAGCGTAAGGATACTTAGAACATAAAATGAATTATTATTATATATTAAAGTAACCTGTTATAATAACTCCTCACTATAAACAAAATCCCATAATAGATGTTTTAAGTTTCAAAACTTAGTTAACATAATAGAAAGTTATTCAAAATCAGTACACAATGAGTTTTCAAAACATCATGTTATGAAAATATTACATAGTCCTATCTAGGTAACATACTTATTAGCGAAAATATCGATGGTTTCGACATTTTTAGGACAATATTACGGTTTTAGATAGTTTTTTTTTAAAATGGGGCACTCCGTCTTGCTACAAAATTTATGACAAAACTAGTTCATACTAGTGCTTACGATTCATACCCTGATAGGCTCACTCTTTAGTTTCTTATCTATACTCTAAGGATAAGACTATTTAATTTTATATACTGTACCTACTCTGTAAGTAATTACAGAGTTCGTAAACAAAATATATAATGAAATCAAAAACCAGCCAAGAATCAGTCGAATTTGTGCAAGGGTTCCATACTATTATATATTGAAACAAGCATGTCTGTTGTATGGGAGACCCACAGAAATATTATTTTTATTTCAATCATCTCCCGAGCCTTTTCCTAACTATGTTGGGGTCGGCTACCAGTCTTACCGGATTCAGCTGAATACCGTATATTACATGGAGCGACTGCCTATCTGACCTCCACAACCCATTTTACTGGGAAACACAGTATCCCATAGAAAGACTGGTTGTAAGAATTAACTTAACGACTGCCAAAGATCTATGTATGACAGCCGGGACCTACTGTTTAACGTGCTTTCCGAAACACGGATTATTTTTATTTCAATGTAATTGTTTATTTTAATAAAATAACCCTCAGAGCCCTAAAACATTAATAAAATATAAATAAGAGAGATTTTTGAATCATAAAGATTGTTTTGAATCCATTTTTATGTATTGTTTTACATGCAGTTGACCCACAGCATGTTTATTTACTACAACAGTTTCTTTGCAACATGTATTGTTTGTATTAGTATTCTTCTATGTTTTGAACCTTATTTTTATCCTGGAATGGCTCAGATGATGTCCTTCCAACAGTTTACATCGATAAATTAATAATTAATAGAATTTAGCATACTAGTAAAAAGATAGGTAACACAAGTGAAAACATGGTGTTTTAAACGAATTACATCGAAGCTAAGGGACCTCACGCTTATTTATTTTGAACGAGTATGAATATTTTACTCAGATATTGTTTTTCTGAAGTAAATTACGTTTTTATCAATGTCAACCGTAATGATACATGATTATCACAAATTTCCTACCTTGAGGTTGGTCTTCGGTACGCACTTTTTCCCATTCTTCCTGGCGTCGTCGTCGTCCTTCTAATATTTCCGTCTCAGATATAAATCCGGAACTCATTTTAGATTAAAATTCTGCTTTTATATTTTAATGTTTAGCACAAAACTTCACTAATTCACTTCACCTGTGGTTAGGGAGGGTCACAGATAAGACAGTAGTAATAGGGAGGGTTAGTAACCTAACTTTTTAATGGAGTAAGTGATTTTGACTGCGCATTTGTGGACTCAGGAAATTGGACATTCAGCCACTTTAACTGAAACAAGGAGCAAAAAAGTGCTTGAAAGTATTTTGTTGATGTTGAATATTATGTATATCAAAGTAATATTTTTATTAGGATTGATAATAGTGTATTAATTTGAATTTTATAGAATATATTTTATGAATAGAATAGAATATATTTATTTGCTTGAAATATGGTGTTTACAGGTCTTACAAATTAATACAGAACTTCATTTTTTTTTTTTTTTTTTTTTTTAGAGATCTTTGCAGTTAGCCTGAGCGCAGGCTTTGACTGCTTCACCGGACTTTTGGCGAGGGCCTTAAGGCCTCCAGCCAGAGCAATAGGAAAAACTAACTACGTCAGCAACGTCCACTAAGGGCACCCCCTGCGGGGTTCGGACCTCGACTTAGTGCGTTGCTAACAATCTTAATAAAGGAAAACAACAAGGGATGGCTGGATCTAAGTTTTTATTATTTAGGGACATATTTTTATTGCTAGTTTGGCCGGCTCGGGCCAGCTTGGTCTAGGGACGGGAGGATAACATTTACGTTACTATTATTTATAATACGCGACGGGCCTCGCCGGCGAGGACGTAATATACGGCGGTTGTGTTGTGTAATGCTACTGCTAGCTAAATCGAATGCTCCTTGGAGAAGCGTTGTTTTATCGTCAGGGTAGGAGAGAGTATGTCTGGGGCGTTTAATCTTAGATATTACGGAAGGTACGTATCGCGCGGCCGCTACGATTAGCGGGTTACGGTGGCTTTCGGAGGAGTCGAAGAATCGGATCGCGGCGCGTTTCATGAACTGCTTGATTGTTGGCAGCTTTAAGTCACAGTGCAACTGCAAGTTACGGACGTAACCTGGAGCGCCTGTGGCTCTACGCATGAAACGGTTTTGCAGAGTTTGCATTCGTTTGAGTCGATAATCGGGTACGTGAGAGAATACGACGCTGCCGTAAGTCATGATAGGTCTCACACACGCAGTGTAAATTCTCATCTTACAATTAAGAGAGAGTTTACTGCTCTTGTTCAACATACAATGAAGTCGGCCGAGAGCGAAGGCGGCTCGCGCGCGTGCCGCTTTAATATGAGCTATGAAGGTAAGTTTCCGATCAAGGATTACACCCAGGTATTTGGCTTGCTGCTCCCAAGGGATAGGCTTGCCGAAGAGGGTTATAGGTGGAGGGGGAACAGGAGGCTGCCGTTTCTTGCTAAAGAGCACGGCTGCGCTCTTGGTAGGGTTGACTTCGATTCTCCATTTCGTAAACCACTTCCCGAGGGTCGTGACCGCGGTCTGGAGAGTTCGACCTATCGCTAAGGGGCTGGTGCCTGAATAATAGATGGCCGTATCGTCGGCGTACATAGCTACTTGGGGTTTGCCACCGCGAGGAATATCGCTAGCGTATAGCGTGAAAAGGAGTGGAGAGAGTACGGAGCCTTGAGGGACTCCGGCGCGGATCGGGTGAGGGGAAGAGAGTGTGCCCTCAACGCGATAGCGAAAGGACCGATTCGACAAAAAGTTTCGGATGATAAGCACGAGACGATCTGGCACCTCGAGTTGGTATAGCTTGAAGATCAAGCCATTGTGCCAGACCTTGTCGAAGGCCTTTGCTATATCGAAGAAGAGCACGCCAGTGAGCCTTCCACGCTGAAAACCAGCGCTTATATGCTCGACTATGCGGTGGACTTGTTGGACGCACGAGTGTTGGGTTCTAAAACCGAACTGCTCGTCTGGTATGAGACTCCTGGACTCGGCATAGTCCATAAGACGGGAATAAATAATTCGCTCGTATAGCTTCCCAAGAACCTTGAGTAAGCTAATGGGGCGATAACTAGTAGGCTCAGACTTTGGTTTACCGGGTTTGTGGATGCCGATGACTATCGCCTCTTTCCACTTATGTGGGAAGAGATTGTTTCCTAATGCTGCATTGAAGATGCCTGTTAAGAGAATTACTAAAGCTGGGGGGAAGAGTTTAATCACCTTATTGGTGAGACCGTCTGAACCTGGGGCTTTACGTGGATGCAGTTCCTTGATCAAAGAACGTACCTCGTCTACTGTTACCGGCGCGAGTGGGTGTTCCGGATCCTCAGAAGGAGGGAGCGAGGCCTTACGTTCGACTTCAGCGTCAACTCTGGCGAGGTGAGCTTGATCGACCGGAAGGTCGCTAGGCGTACACTGGACCTCTAAGCTGTCGGCTAGGCATTCCGCTTTCTCGTCGTCTTCGAAGGCAGGGCTCTGATTCGGACGGTTCAGCGGGGGCATAGTAACTTCGGTGCAACTACGTAGTTTACGTTGGAGATTCCAAAACGCGTGATGATTGGGCTCTAATTGATCGAGAAACTTATCCCAGCGTTCCTCACGCAATTTCCTTATGCGTTTCCTAAAAGCACGCTGTAGAGAGCGCATGCGGACGCGATTGGAGTCGCAGGGATAAGCGTCATAGGCACGTATAGCCGCGTTCTTCTCCGTCAGTAGGGCACGGGCGTCGTCCGGAAGGAGCCAGCGAGCGTCTTCTGTCACCGGTACCGACCGTGAACACTCGTTCACCAGGGACTGCACGTGCTCAGTGAGGGAGTCGATCGCGCCTATAGCGTCTGTCGCGGATTCCACGTGGTCTGGGATTGAATCGAGATGCGCGGATTGGACTGACTTAAGGCGGGTCCTAAGCTTCGTCCAGTTCGTAACTATCTTGGTGGGGATGGGCTGACCAGCGTCTGGGGGACCTACACGCGGACCGAAAGACATGATCACTGGTCGATGGTCAGAATCTAATTCCTGAATAACTTCAATGGACCGAAGCGCTAGGTTGACGTTTTTAAGCAAAGCTATATCTAAGATGTCGGGGCGGTGATTTACGTTAGCGGGAAAGTGCGTAGGATTCATCGGCGCGATGATGTCAAAGTTTAACTCGGAGCTAAGAAGGTCTAGGTGTCTACCGCGGATGTTACGAGTGTGGCTATTCCACGCTTCGTGTTTTGCATTCAGGTCTCCCGCCAGAAGGACGGAGTCGCCGAGAGCAAGAAGAGCTTGCAGGTCAGGTCGTAAGTCGACCCCCTGAGGTGACGGAGGGATATAAACTGAGACTAAGAACAAAGGTCTATGACCGGTCATGCCTAGCCTACAGACAGAGGCTTCAATGTGCGACAGCGTAGGTGGGTCCATCGGAACACAGTACAGTGACCTTTTGAAATAAATGAGCGTGCCGCCGCCTGCGGCTCTGGTACGATCGTTACGGACTAGGTTATAATTCGCGATTCGCGGGTTTCTATGAGACGGTTTAAGAAAGGTCTCCTGTACAAGAAAAACGTCGAGTTGGTGGTCGCGGAGAAACGTTGCGATTTCATCGCGTTTATTATTAATGCTTTGCGCGTTAAAGAAACCTAATTTAAGGGAACGGGGTTTGAATTTACCGGTGGTTGTAGCCATTAGAACGCGGCGGCTTTGTATGCGGCGAATACGTCGCGGAACTGCTCCCTAATGAAAGGCGCGTGTAGAGGCGAGGGGTTGGCTCTTATCGCCTCAGCCATAAGGCGGATACGATTAAAGTCAAACGACTCGTATACCTCGATATAATTTTTAACCGACGCAGTGATGTCGGCCGAGAACGTCGGGGCCATAAGGGCCGCGGCCGACGGTGATGCGTGCGCGGGTTTCGGTACAGGCGCGGGTTTGAACGCGGCGAGGGGTATGCGTGGGACAGAGGGTCCTTGGAGCGCGGTGATCGATTTTGTCTCCTTCCGAGGAGAGGCGAGGGCCGGGAACGCACGGAGATGCGTTTCTCTATTCCAGCAAGCCCCGGTTGGGCGTTGCGGACTAAGACGCGGCGGAGCGGTCGCGGGTTTTTGCGCGGGGGCCAGTGCACGGGCGACAGGCCGTTTCGCGACGGTTTTGGGGGCCTTTGGACAGCCTCGGTAGTTTGCTGGGTGACCCTTTTCGCCGCAGAGAACGCAGCTAGGGGGCTCAGCGCACTGGGTGTGGTCCTTGGGCCGGGGACAATCAGGCGTTCCGTGCTCACCGAGGCACTTCACACAACGAGGGCGCGCGAAACAGTTACGCTGCGAGTGGCCGTACAACTGGCAGCGGTGGCACTGACCGACAGTGCCGGTTTTACGTGGCGTCTCAACTTTTATCCCGGAAAGTTGGCAGACGGATTTAATGTTGAAGATGGACTTACCATCAGCCGATCTCTCGGTGACTGCAAGGACCATCTCATATGGCAACTTGCCTCGCGAACGGTACATCCGGTGTACCTCGAGGGCTGGAATGCCCTGCGAACAGAGGTCCTTGAGAATGTCGTCTGAGGACAACTCAACGGGGACGGATTTAATTACTACGCGGAGGACGCGTTCCTCTGGGAGGGTAAAACTATGGTATGGCAGGGCTCTCTCCTGCAGCATACGAGTAAGCGACCGAAAGTCGGCCGCTGTTGGGACAACTATTTTAATGCCGTCCTTGACGGAACGGGCACTAGAGAAATTAATGTGGTGCTGTGTGCACCACGATGACACCTCAGTCCACTTTCCTTTCTCCTGAAGGAAGATTGGAGGAGGGACCGGGCCACCCTTCTTAGGGGCTGACGAGTCGGACTGGGAGGTATTGGTCGCCTGAGAGGCAGACTGCGAGGAGGGTGATGCCGAGAGGGCTACTGGCTGAGATGCCGAGGCTTCAGTAGAGGAAGGAGAGGCGACGGTTTTAGCCGCCTTGGAAGGTACCTGTTGGGACTTAGCCTTTCGGGTACGCTTCTTGCCCTTACCAATGACTTCAGTAAAGCCATCAGTCGAGCACGACGAGTCGGATGCGGAAAAAGCATCGATGGAGTAGTCGGAGGCGTTGGCCATCTCGGCGTCGACAGGGGACGGAGAGGCAGAGCGGGGGCGGGAGGTGGATGCCGGTGATGCGTCACACGCAGGTGTGCAACTTGGCGAAGTAATTCTCGGAGACGAGATAATAGAAATAGGAACAATAGCGTTCCCAACAATAGGTTTCGACATAGCAGTCGAGACAATGGGCCTTTGGCGGACCTTAATCCCTTTGTCGGCGCCGACAAAAGGGCGCGGGCTATCTAGCTCTGAGAGCAAGGAGGGGTTTTGTTCACGGGTCCAAGCCTTGAAGAGGTCTTGGATGACCTGTGAGTTCTTCATCTCCTCGATGAAACGGGGCCACAGGGCGTCCATTTTCTCGAGAAAACGAGAAGAAAAGGATTAACACAAGTTAAATTAATAACCTAACATAGGTAATGACGAAGGGGACGCGCCTAGCACAAACTAACCTAACTAAATCTATCTCCCCGGGTAGGTACGCCCGGGGATGTGTAACCCTCCCTGCTGGGTTTAAGCAGGGAGGTGAGTACCTAAGGTGTGCCTTAAGCTGTGATGTACCCGTCGCCAGTCTTATTGTGCGAACGGGGCCCTGACCAGTCTAGCGCGAAGGGTGTAGACACACCCAACCGACACTAGGTGAGTAGCTGAAAAGGAAACCAGATCTCTAGGATTGACTAGGAGACCCCCCAAGGCCAATACACTAGGTCCCTTCCAATTGACTGCTTTGCCTTAAAGAGGCTCAGCGGGTGTGATTGGGCGCAACACCCCCTCGGTTTCGTTGGCACCGTTAGGATATCCACCGAGGACCGCGAAACTGCGGTTTTATCCTGAAGGGACAAATGAATTTAATTCGCGAACCAAGAAACAGTGTTTGATCTGCCACCGCCTTGAAAAAGGCAGCTTTAGATCTATCGATGTGCGTAGGCGGGCTACGCAGAGCGTTACGCAATCGTAACAGGTAGCAAGACGAGTGACGAGAGCGAGCGCGCCACAGAGCGACACGTCCGTTCACGGCGAGCGTCGAGCGGAGAGTGACAGAACTTCATATTTCGCCTACTTAGTTCGGATTTATCAACAGATGAAAGAATACCTAATTAGTATAGTAGTATAGAGTATAGATATTAGTATAGAGAATTTATTTTATTCCTTCATTTGTGATAGTGAAAACTAAAACCGAGAGAACTATTTAAAAAGTAAAATTGTAATTACTGAACTGAGTAGAAAATGTCACTATTGAACAATTGCATTGTAGGCATTTATGAACGCGACATCCCTACAGAATTGGTGTGCAAGACCGAGAGCCTAACAAATGGCCGTCTTTAATAATATTTTAATTGTTACTCATTGTTAGATCTATAATTTGCGCCTGGGTATCGATATGGACTTTAATTTAAAGCCGTGTCATTAAAACCGACTGGATTTAATTTAAACCGACTTTCGAAGAATTTGTTTGAATTAAACTATAAATGTCGTATTACCTGTCATATTGCAAATACCTTGCAATATTTTTAACCAATCGATACACTCCATGAAATAACAACAGTTTACAAGAGTAGATTTATATTTCTACATGGATTTAACAAATATTTGTGTAATCAACATTGATCAATGCAGAATAGGGCCCTCCCCTGCTTTCTATATTCTGTAATGATGAACGAATGATTTTGGGTTATTTTGGAAATGTCAGATTTCAGCGAAGCGAGCCGGTTAGTTTTACATAAATTATAATTCCATTCCAAGCAAATAAACTTTCATTTATACTACATGCTGAAAGACTAAGCTAAGAACTGTGCCAACATGTCTGAAGTCGAAAATAATGAAACACCGGTCGCAAACGAAGAGAAAGACTATGTTGAAGATGGTAAAAATAAGTTTATTGTAACTTGTAAATTTTGCGGCTCAAGAATATTAGACAAGAAATCAGCGAACTATATCACGTTAGAGGTAACTGTAGTCTTTTATTACTTTCTTTTTACACGACTGCCCAAAAAGGAGTGTTATGTTTTTAAGCATAAAAAAGAAATAAGTGCAACCTTACTTTAACTTTTGAAGTGTTTTATCTTTGTGTATTATTTACTATCCGTAGGTACCGTATACACTTGACGGATACTTCAACATATTTGTAATCTACTTATAAATGAAACGATAACTGCATTCCATTTAATTGTATTACTTAAGATTACTTTGCTTATAGGAGAAATAATAATATATCAGATTTCAAGGTTACCTGTATCAAGTTTAAGTGTACCTTTATAAACTGTTCTATATTTAAATTTCAGAAAGATCTGCCATTGGTGCAACAGGATACCAAACGAAAAGAAGGTGAAATTGAAAATGAGCTTGTTAAAGAGTTCTACCATGTTGAAAACATGTATACATTTGAAAATATTGGTTTTACACACACTGTAGCTAATTGCAAATACTTAAGTTGTGCAGACTGTGATGCGGGGCCAGTTGGATACTATGATAATGAAACTAAACATAGTTATGTAGCTATATCAAGAATTGTACATGCTTAAATAAAGTTTTATTTTATTTACCTTTCTTTTTATACACAAAGACATAATTACATACCAATTTTTTACTACTAAGGTCGATTAAATAGAAACCTTCATGGACTTTGGCATAAGGACCTGTGGAAGATACCTTTGCCTAATGGCAGAAATAAAATAATGTGTGCCTCATATAAAGTAGCAGATTTTATAGTTATTATGATGTTATGTAGGTACATAGTTGATCAAATTTTAAATAGCCTAAACAGTAACCAGCCAGTAATGTGCTTTAATGTAGCTTTTCTTAACAACTCAGTAATAAATTGCTGCAATACTAAACTTAAACAGCTTTGCCAAACTCTTGAGTTCTAAAGACCTTTAACTGGAGCACAATAGCTTTGCTATGTAATAAAAAAGTAACAATTATAAATAGAAATATGTGAATTAAAATAAACTTGTTTATTTATATTTTTTTAGTTATCTGTGCCTAAACTATATCTTCAATTATTTGTTTAAATGAATTTCAATTGTTTTTTTTTTAAGATTTTTGATATTCAACCTTATTTAAGGTACTTTTTATTTTTTTATGCTATTGTTTTTAATATTGTGATGTGTAATAAATATATGCAAGTGCCCTATGTGAGTAAATAAAGTGTTGAATTAAATATAATTAGAATACATTGTTGTATGTGAATTAAAACATATTTTATGAGTTAATGCATATCAAAAAAGCAAATACATAAACCATTCCTTTTCATTTATAAAGTAATAATTATTATGAACTGCATAAATTAGATTATTTACATTTTGTAGTTATTTTTAATGTAATAAATAAAGCTTTGAAATCTATTTGATGATTTTTTTTTTTGTATATCTAATTTATTTGTTACTGGCCTATATAGCAAAGCGATTAAACTTTTTATTGATATCTCTGTACATTAATTTACAGAACGGTAATTTTAACCACGCAATCATGAGTTTCCGTGGTGTAGCGGTTATCACATCTGCCTAACACGCAGAAGGCCCCCGGTTCGATCCCGGGCGGAAACATAGCTTTTTGCTTTTCTTTTAAATATTATGTTGCTAATAGAAACCAAATCATTTATTTTAATATGTTTGTCTTGTACTTTTTGATTAATAAAATTATTAAAATATGACCATACATAATCCAGTGTTTTTTTTTTTTAATAATTTTTCATTATTATATTACGACAAATCAACCTCATGTGGTCCAAATTCTCCATGGCTAGTTTTTCTTTTAACCAACTTCTAAAAAAGGAAGAGTTAAAAGAGAGAGATCCGAGAACAATTCGGATGTTTGTAATTTTTTCTAATTTAATTTTCCGCTATATTTACTTTTATAGGCATGTTTGCATATTTTGGCTCACTCTTGAATTATAGATTCTTCAATCATTTTATCAGGCCTAATTCAGTATTTTTGAACAAAAAAGTTAACAACATTTTGTTTTTTTTTTGTTGTTAGTTCCTCCCAATGACCACATAACATTAAAACTATTTGGCGCTAGTGTCGCATGGGCAATCCGTCGTCCAAACAAGAGTGCCTAGAAGTCTATGATGTTTTTCGAATTCCTTTTCGCTTTCGAAATAACGAATAATATAATACGTCACAATCCACGTGCAGGATGTATTTTCAAAACAAATTAAATTAAACGTTCACTTTCTTAAACCGGTTTTATAAAATAATTATTTAATTGAACCTATGAATGTGCGTGACTGTTTTGAAGTTGAAATTCTAACATCGCTTTGACCCGTAATGACTTTGAATCTTATGTAATTGTACCTTGTATAACAATTATACAGACATATTATATTATATTATAGTTGTGGTACCTTGGTACCTAATCCTTTATGAAGTAAAATTTATAAACAAGCGTAATTAGATAGATAAGATAATTAAGACTTGTTTGTTAAGAAGTAGCTAAAGAATAGTGTTCTTTACAGGAAAACTTCCCTCTTTAAATATTAAAAGCTTTTACATGCGGCTCCGCCCGTGATTATCTAAACTACGGAAAAAATATAAGGGTTCAAGCTTGATTGAATTTACTAAAATTTGTCAAACTCGGTTCAGTGGTTTAGCAGTGAAAGCACAAGAGACAGACAGAAATTTTAGTCGGAACTAAAGGCAGGTCTTAGTGTTGTCTGTCCTATTCTAATTAAGTACAAATGAAAAAGATACAGGCAGCCTAAAAACGTTAAGTCTTTTTAATTAAGTATAATAGAATCAGGGCCAACTATTTATTATATTATTTAGTGACAATAATTCAGGCCTTGGAAATATATTTGAGTTGATGCAAAATAGACCTTACGTATTGAAGGTAAGATTCTATTTCTATCGGATCAACGTAACAAAGTATTGGTAAATAATAATGACATGATGGTTTTTCATAATATTATTAATTTATTAAATCTATAGGTCAAAGTTAAGTGAAGCTGCATTCTATTTGATATTTTATGTCAAGGGAATTAAGTTTATTTTTGTGAAATCGCATTATTTTATGTATTTCTTCATGCAGTTAAATTAATGACTATTATTGACAAAAGATGAGTAGAATAATTTAAGGTTATATCTTCCAAATAATTATTGCAGTGGCGTCTTTGTTATGATATAGGCAATTATAATATATAACATAATAATTTAAAGGTCTATCCACGGGTCTACCTAATAATAATGTATACTTTAATGATACTTTTCGGTGAAGAAGTTGAGTAAGTAATGTGCTATTAACATGTTATTTTAGCTAGTTAATAACTGCTTAGAGCGGTCGACAGCTCGAGCAGACTTTGTACCTATGTTGATCACTGATCGAGCAGTGTATGGACGTCCCTTACACACGGCCATCTGATCCCAAACTAAGCAGAGCGTGTAGGTAACCAAACAACTGATTAACATACTTATATATTTCTCAATACATACATATTATAGATAAATTACACCCAGACACAGAACAGAAGATTTGTTTTTGGAGGGGCTCAAAATCGAAGCTCTGGTTTAGCAGTCAGGGTCACTAACCACTAGACCAACAGGCCAGTCAAAGTAACTTTTTCCATTGAGAGGCAAACCTTGGTTCGGAAGTCACGAAGCAACTGCTAAATAACTAATTGTTTACAAAGTTATGATCAATTAAAATAGAGAAAATTGAATAAAGGAACGTTAATTATTTAGAAAACGCGTTTAATGACTAGGCAGCTCTTTCTATGGCTATTATACGATGTCAGAGAGGTCGCAATGATAATGTGAGTAAAATAAACATTAACTGCTGGCCTGGGGCCCGAGTCTGCTATTTACACTCCGTGTCAGTGTGCTCATAGTGGGACGATTTTACGATTGTTGGCATTCTACTAAGTTAGTAGAATAAAATGGCAGACTCGGGCCCCTGGAAGGAAAACCTCGTAAGGATATCGAACCCCATAGACAGGGTATATTCCACTTTGTTCACCTGGGTGATATCACCCACCATCTTGTATTTTTAGTATTAGAACAATTAGTAAACTAAAATGTATTATGGTATAGTTTAGTTAATTTTTTGCCATTTTGTATGGGGTGATAAAAGCCCACTTAAATAATAAAAAAGGCGCATTTGTTCAAATGGGTGATATAGTATAATAGTTCTAAGTTGAACAAATTACACTAATTTTGTCAACTGAAACTTTTGAAATGAAATAAATATTTTTACCGAATTTTGCAAAGGTCATTTACTAAGTGGGTAACTACAATTCAAGAGTTAAAACGAGTTCATTGAGTTGCAACAGCACTTAGAATATTAATAGAAAAACTATTAAACTCATCAAAACAAAATCGAGCACACTTCAGTTGTAAAAATAATGAGGTACACTAAAACAAGCCTTACTGCTTTGAAATAAAGATCCAATCAATAAAAAATACTATCATTGCATAGCGTTCACTTAGGTATTAAGCTGAGTACACAGCGACACTCATTGCAACAAAATAATAACAATAATATCCTGGGACAACTCACACACGGTTATCTGATTCCAAGCTAAGCAGAGCTTGTGTTATGGTAACCAGACAACTGATAAACTTACTTATATATTTCTAAATACATACATATTATAGATAAATTACACCCAGACACCAGAACAAATGATCATGCTCATCACACAACATTTGTCCTGGGCGGGAATCGAACCCACGACCTCCGGTATAGCAGTCAGGGTCACTAACCACTAGACCAACAGGCCCGTCAAAAACATTGCCGGTTCCTTTATTGGGCGAATACGGACTATTAATCTTTGTTATAAAAAAAGTAATCAGAAGTTTATGAATACTATTTATTTGTGTTTTAAAATATTTACATTACATAACTGTACTAAGAATAATAAAATAAAATTTGATTTCACAATCGGGATGTCTTGCTACTCGGACCTACAAACTACGACCATTATAATTAGTTTTTGTTTTCATTTGTTTCCAAAAATGTCTCACGTACACAAATACACACACTCGGTATAATATCGCAGTGTAACCCTACCCTTACAAATGTTATAATCTTATAATGCAGAAGTTTTAAAAGTTGTTTACTTTGCGTAACCATGGAAACGAGGGCCAAAGCTCGTGCGTAAGTTTGGTATTGCGAAAAACAAATATAGCCATTATACAAAAATAGATAGTAAATGTATTGCGTGTTTATGGTATCTGCCTTAAATAGTGTGGTTTTGTTGTGTATAATACCGTTTTCGAGCGTGGCAATCATGCGTGAACGTTTCTCTGGCCTTAGAGGGAAGATCTTTTGGGCTGACAAAGATTTATTCTTTTTAGAAGTACCTAAGTAGTGCCTACAGTAAATCTAGCAAGGCAATATACTTTGTATTTAAAACAATGTTTTTAATGTAACACGAGAGGCATTGCAAACATGCAATTCAAATAAACAAAGACCATAAATGTTTGTCCCATGCGGGTTCGAACCCGCACCACGTCGCGCAGTGGTAATTGGTATGGTGACCTATAACATTCGACTCATAGCTATCTGTGCAGTTTATTAGAACTATTTAACGGTTTTTTTGACAGCATCTCTATTTTCTTTAGACAGTACTATTGCTGAAGTTGAGAAACGAAGATCCAAAGGAAGTAATATGCCTGTCTACCCTCCAAATACGACCCTATTGACGACCTCCGTTTCAAGGTGTCGCTAGCTCTGAGGTCCCGGGTTCGATCCCCGGACGGGTCAATGTAGAAACCAAAAATTTTCTACATTGCCTCGGGTCTGGGTGTTTGTGGTACCTTCGTTGCTTCTGAATTCCATAACACAAGTGCTTTAGCTACTTACTTTGGGTTCAGAGCAATGTATGTGATGTTAAAAAAAAAAAAAAAATAGGTACCTAGCGAGTTTTGCGCAAAGGCACCCAAAGTGTAGGTACATATTAAGAATACTTCAGAAAAAAAAAACTAAACGTTACTCAATTCTTGATTTATGCCAAATATGTAACTATATTTTTTAATGGTCTACTTTAGCAACTTATGGATAAAATTTAGGCAATGACGGTAAAGCTAAAATTTTCTCATCAATTCGATGAAAACGTATAGCCATTGTGCATTTAACTTACATAAAGTACCTATAATCTATGGTAAGTATAGAGTAAGTAAGTAGGCCATTGTATTGCTTATTTGGGAATAGAGAGCAATGAAGGTTAGCTTACCCATACTTGTACAGTCGCTAAGAAAATGAAGATACCAAGTGAACGACATAAGAAGTGCTTTAAAAATAAAGGAAGATGTTATGAAGATGATTGTCTAGATAGCACATAAATGAGTTGTCTGTCTACCCTTTTCCCAAGCTATGTTGGGACGGCTTCCGGTCTCAACGGATTCAGCTAAAGACTGATTTGATAGCTGAGTATTTTTCATGTGGGGACCATGACTCCCCAACTCAATATACATGTAATGTATTTTTTTTTAATTTCTGAACATACCGCATCATAATCGGCACTTTATTTTGAAAGTTACGATGCCACATACAGACACAATGACACCTTACGTTTTACGTAAAACTTACAGAAGTTTTAAATACACACTTACATTTCCGTTTTGCATACGACTGTACTTCTTTGATATTGTAAGTTTGGGACCGTTTACGTGATTTTTGAAACAATGGATGGTAATAAAAGCACTGTAAATGACCTCTAGATGTTGGAGGTCATTTAGTATATCTCGTCGATATTCATAAGTAGTTGAATTTCTGTAATTCTTAGGTAATACTTAGACAATCTTACTTAATACTTACAATTACCTGTGATATGAGAAGCCAAAAATTAAAAGGAAATTTGCAAAACTATTGAAGCAGTTAGAAGCTATATAAAGAACTTGTAGACTCGTTTGTGGTTCTCCAGGTCTTTGAGACAGAAAGTCATATAATGTATATATAGTAGCATAAATATTAGTTTTTAAGTACTAATAAATAAGTGTCCTTATCAATAAAATATATTGACATAATATCTTGTTACGTTCCCGCAGACAAACCGTGCAAACGGTTTTGCGGGGCATAGTTCTAAGAAATAGTTTTAACTACTTGTTTCTAATAAATAAATAAATAATCTGGTCCTTTTTGTGATTTCATCAATAAAATTATTTCATCTTTTAAATAAAATAGTTTAAAAGCTTGTTATTGAAATTTATTTTACAGAAATCTTATTTATATCCCACAATCCTTTACTCTGCCGACTCTGCGTAAAGACATTAAGTAACTGCCGCTCTCAGAGACATTAATGGTTACTAAAAGGATTCCTTCTTATTGATTTAAGTAAGCCATTTTTCAAACTTCTGATAATTGGCTTACATTTATCGATAACAATATACAGTACGTTAATACTTACGAATATTTATTTACAATTCAATATGTACTTAAATCTAATACAAGAACAAACAAAGACTAAAATTAAATCTTATATAGATAAATAAAACTAACACGCGTCAAAATACTCATCGTCATCCCTGTCAATGGCGGGAAACGTGCCCAGAAGGCTGGCAGCATTGCCACGTTGAATGGCTATGCCGATTCTCTGTGCAAGGAACAAACCAGCTCTCTGATCACGAGTAGAGTCCACCAAACGTTTTGACAGTTCTTTAAAAAGATTTCGTGCACTCGGACCCCATGACCCGAGCTTTTCAACCCCAAACGGCTCGAAAATATAATTACCCATTAGGTTATTATACTTCCGCCGTTTAAGGGTCTCCGCTGCTCCAGCAGCAGCTCCAGGAGAGGAGGCCGCCGAACTTAGAACGTGGGATGGCGCAAGGGTGTCGACGCACGTTGCGTCCCACACCAAAGGCCGACCCAATTTCCAAGGCAACAATGACATACCGTCAGGTCTCTTACCATCGCTGCGCACCAAACCATTGGGTTCCAAAACAGCTGGTACACCGGCAATGACAAGAGCACGACGAATAATGTCATTAATATTTGCGTGACGGGATATACGTCCTGCGCTCCTGCTGCAGGACAGGCCATGGTGACCGAGGCAATCGACTGTTTCACCGCATTGACACCGATGACATGCGACACAAGGTATACCTAAACGTAAACTGATGGCGAGCCGGAAAGTATTGTCATCCAAAATCGTACCAAGAGTGGTTGACGGAAGTGCCTGTAACCAGAGGCCCGATTCCCATTCTCCCACAGCCAGGAGACGCGCGCGCTCTGCAGTGTTGATTGACGTATTAATTAATTCTTTCCGTATCAAACTGCAAAGCGGCTCGTCAAACTGCCTCTGAGAAGAACGTTGCTCGGGTAGATCTGTGCCCGGGCAGGACAATTCCCAACTATTTACTGCCTCAGTCATGCACAGAATCTGAAAATCAACCAGAGAAGACCCTAAGATTTGCCTGGTTAATTTTTCAGTGCTGTGGACCGAAGACAAAAATGCTGGTAGGCCTAGACTGGAAACTTTACGTACACCAAGCCCACCAAATCGGATCGGCAGCGTGGCTTGGGTCCAAGCTCGGTCATCCAACGTTACGTTAAAAATGGACGTTAACGTGGACCGAATAATTTTATCGACTTTTTCCAAAAGCGGCAAATGTTTCCATAGTCGTGAAGAACGAAGAAAATATGTAAATTTTGGACCAAAACAACAAAAACGAATTAAAGTAATAGCAGAATGTAAAGAGATTTTGAAAAGTCTATTCGAAATTGACTGAAAATTTTCAATTTTATCATCTATAAAATTTTCATATGATTCTTCTAAAATTGGGGACCCTAGAAGGCGAAGAGAGGAGTTATTGACTATGTTAATTTCAGGGGCTATTGTTTGGATTTTTTGTAAAGCTAATTTTTTATCTAAATGTGTATCTGGAATATATATTTCACACTTACTTGTGTTTAAATCAAGACCAATTTTTTGTAAATTTGTTTTAAGGGATATATAATCATCTGCTACAGTGTTGACATCGCCTCCTAGAGTTACGTTAATTAAGCAACAATTAACGTCCCTAGATGCGGTAGTTAGCTATTATAGTTAAGTTCATTTACCAATTCAAGTCAACAATAAATTATTTAATAGAGATGAGAAGTCAGACATGACCCGTATTAGGCTCATGCTACACTGCTAGCTAAGCGAGTTAAAGCGCATATTAGTCTACGCTATATGTAGTCTGTCTTACAAGATCAAACATAGTGTACGACCTCCGTGTGTACGACGTATCTTGCGAATAAGTTAGTATCCAGCGCGGTGTAATTATAGCTTTTTTGGTTAGTCACTAAGATACTAGTTGGTCAAGACTGAATGAGCGAACTAACGGAACCTAAATGTAGGTACAGTATGTGACCACTTAGCAAAACAAGTTAAAGTTATTTATTTACTCCAACGTACGTCTGAGATTGTGAAGGTCAGGGTTCCTTAACAGGTAGCCAGTTAGGGAAGGTTGACTCCAGTGAACTGAATAAATATAATAATCTATACTTATAATAAATCTGTAGAAGTGAAAATTCTGTACATTGAAAATATCAAAAAAAAAAAAATGGCGGGGGGTGTTACTAGATCGACACCGAACACAAAAGTGTGAAAAAAATATTTTTTGTCTGTCTGTCTGTTTGTTCAGGTATCACGCAAAAACTACCGGTTCGATTACGATGAAACTTGGTATAATTATTCTTTATTATCCTGTGCACCACACTGGGTAGTTTTTATCCCGGAAAAGTATAAACAATAAAAAACAAACTTAATTTTGCGGTTATAAACTCATTGATAAGTTTCGTCATCCACGCGAACGAAGTCGCAGGCACAGCTAGTTGACAATAAATTATGTCATTTCATTTCAGTGTTACATGGTGTTGTGATATAAACCACTCGGCTATCCATGCATCATCCAAAGTTTCTGTTAGCCTAGCTCTCAGTGCAGAGCGTACCTTACCTTACTCAATAGCTTTCACTATCATCTGCTCACGATTCGCAGCTTGTATCGATAACTGTTATATTCCGGATTGTCCGGTACAGCCGGTACTGCGCCATTATCAAGGTTTCGCCGGAAGATTCTAGGAATGCGTGAAGACTTTAGCTTATTTTAATGGGTTTCGTTTTATAGATTCTTATTACTGGTAGTTATTTGCAAAATGATCATCTCCCGAGCCTTTTCCCAACTATGTTGGGGTCGGCTACCAGTCTTACCAGATTCGGCTGAATACCGTATTTTACATGGAGCGACTGCCTATCTGACCTCCACAACCCATTTTACTGGGAAACACAGTATCCCATAGTAAGACTGGTTGTCAGAATTGACTTAACGACTGCCAAAGATCTATGTATGACAGCCGGGACCTACTGTTTAACGTGCTTTCCGAAACACGGAGGGGTCTCGGTATGTTATAAATGGTCACCCATCCACGGACCAACCGCGGCGAGCGCGGCTTAACCTGTATTATCGGTCAAACCGTATGGCTTACACTTAGCCACGAGCCCCTCAAAATTATATTTGCAAAATCATATTGAAAATATTCGGTTCAATGGATGGAAAATCTTTTCAGGTTGGATTCCGATCTCTCACTTACTCAGTACTCAATTTGTTTATTGCATTCCATACGTACTAAAGGTCACAGCAAACACATTTAAAAGTTATAAATAATAAATAAATAATAATAAATAAATGCGGACAACATTACATACATTGCTCTGAACCCAAAGTAAGTAGCTAAAGCACTTGTGTTATGAAATTCAGAAGCAATGAAGGTACCACAAACACCCAGATCCGAGACAATGTAGGAAAGTTGATTTCTACATTGACCCGTCCGGGGATCGAACCCGGGACCTCAGAGCTAGCGACACCTTGAAACCGGTGCGTACGCCACTCGACCACGGAGGTCGTCGTAAATAAGAAACATTGTTGTTATTATATATCTATATCCTAAAACTTATTGTAACTAATACTAAAAATTTATATGGACCACGCACACAGACTGCTTCAAGCTATGTTTTCACTATACATGACTCTTCGAATGATTGAAAAGAGCATATTATAAAAATACATTTGAAAAAAAAAACTTAGTGACAATCCAGTATGTGCAGTACAAAGATCGACCTTGTGCTTACGTCTATTGAATATCTCCGTGAAAAAGAGAGGCCTAAGCTATAAATACTTACAAAAGAAAAATACTTACCATTAAAAGGCTTTAGGCAATCTCCATAATGTTTAGGACATTTCTCAAATACCCATCTCTAATTAATTAATTAAAAATGTCAAGGTTATTTGTAATGGAGCTGCAACTCTTGAAGATTAAAAACAATTAATATTTTTATTACTGACAAAAGCTTTTTAAATCCTAAAGGGCGCTTATTACTTGCCTTGCCATTGTAGAGGAGAAGTGCAGTAGTACCATGGACTGGCCTATCAATATACTCCATACCTTAAATATTTTAAATTACAATTTGCTAGCGCGTACGCAGTTTCTGAAAGCATGCGTAAAAAACCAAACTATATTTAAATTATAAAGTTATACCCCACTTTTAATTACGTCTTCTTTACGTACACTCTTAATTTGCTTTTTCCATGGCAGTCAAAATAACCGGACATCTTATAGAAATAAAAGATAATTGCCAAATGTATGACGGAGCATCACTCGATTTGACAATTGTTCTTCCTGTTTTTAATTATTATAAAAATTGTTGCAAAAAAAATGCGTTTAAATTGTAGAAAATTGAAATGGTTTTTTATATTTTGAAATATAAATTGACAGTCATGTCAGCAAGTTTTAGATAAAAACGCTCAAATAATGAAGACCTTGAAACAAGTTGTTGACAATGTAGGATGAAGGTATATAAAATGCCTGCAGGCATTTCAGCTATAAGCATCATTAAAAAAAAAAACATTTTATATTGAACATTCTGTTTCACATCTTTACGGTGTGTTTAACTATTTGGCAATATTTATACTTACCAAAACTATCTAACACAGAGTAAACATCGTGTCGAGGTCACGCGAGTACGCGACCTTCGGACTCGAACCTGTGACCTTTCGCTTCCTTCTAAACGATATATGTTAGTAAGTGTACGAGTAGATACTGTCGATGAGAAAAGTGCTGAAGGCAAAGTAGGTATGATTATTCTAAATGTTCACACCGGAAAGTTAGTAATCTATAAAAAATAAGTGTTACTGTAAAACATAGTGTATTAGTACCTATATGCTTACTCGTAGCTGAATCTGGTGATACTAGAAGCCTTAAAGAACCTCAAGACTTAACTAGACTCTTTCTTTAAGAAAAAATCTAGACAAAATGAGATGTAGCAATTTGAAATATTAACTGATTAATAATGTAAAATTAATCAGTGAATGTTTTTACTTAAATTGTCAAGCTGCATTACTAAAAACATAATGCAATGTAATGTGCCACTGCTGGGTACAGTTCTTTTGCCCATAAACATCACTGTATTTGCATAACTGCAACCTTGCAAATTGATAACTATACAAATCCGCTCAATGAATCGCTAGGTCATCCGGCCATCACATATACATAAAAATTAAATAAATATTAATATGCTACATTACATAATAGATGCATCTCTTAAATAACAACTTAAGCATGCGATAAATCTAAATCGCCAATTATGTAAGGAAATATTCATTCAAATAAATAAATGTATTTATGTTACTAATAGCGTTCGGAAGACTTATTTTTAGACTATCTAAATATTTAAGCACTAAAACTTCCGACGTGACATTTTATATGTCTAGATTTCTATAACCTTTTGCACCTATACACAACTATACTAATATAAACTTTTAAACTATTGCGCTGCATGTTTATTAAATAGTAATATTATAGAACGGGGATTAGCGCGTACATGCTTAAATACCTTTAGGTCTTGACGTTTCGACCGGGTTACACCGGCCGTGGTCGCAAACAGACTGGAGTTGTGGTGTCATCGCTCCGTGCACGAAGTAGATGATTTTTCATCTACCCCCTGTTCTTCAAGTACCCTACTCACTACACTGACCCCCGTTCCATAATATTACTATAACTATACTAATTTAACTATATAACTACTATACAAATTTCTAGGGGTTTTTTTGGAAGAGATCTGTGCAGTTAGCATGAGCGCAGGGTTTGACTGCTTCATTAGCAATATAACTAGCGGTGCATCGTGATCTTACTCGCTTAAAAAATTCCCGATTTCCGTAAAAAAAATATTTTTTCGTTACTTTTTCGTCACTTATTCTGGTATTTGAGGCGGAGATGAATCCTACGAATCAAAGATCATGAAATTCGGTCCGTCTGTTCTTGAGTTGTAAATGGTGAAACGAATACAACTTTTTTATATCATTATCCCTGCCCTGTTCCCATTTATTTAGGGTCGGCGCAATAATACGTAAACATAATATTAAAATATACACAACTTTTTAATATATTTAATAAAAATATTTATTTCAAACAGCTCTGTGCGTATAAGTACAAATTAATCGTTAACAGATCATTAGACAGTTTTGTCACTGACACGTACAGTCGACCATCAAAAATCAACGAAAATAAATCTTAAAGGCTATTTATTTTAACTGCAAACTTGAGTGGATGACCGTACACTTAGCGATAGTTTAACAAAACTAATAAATAATAATAATAAATGCGGACAACATCACATACATTGCTCTGAACCCAAAGTAAGTAGCTAAAGCACTTGTGTTATGAAATTCAGAAACAACGAAGGTACCACAAACACCCAGACCCGGGACAATGTAGAAAAGTTGGTTTCTACATTGACCCGTCTGGGGATCGAACCCGGGACCTCAGAGCTGGCGACACCTTGAAACCGGTGCGTACGCCACTCGACCACGGAGGTCGTTTAAAACTATTTGTAAAGAATACTTAACGGCCTTAACTCGCAGACTTTTGAGAGTAGCTTTACTGAAATTGATACTAAAACTCTTAAGTAACAATTAACGTCTCAGAGTACGAAAATTCTATGTATACGTGTATATCTACGTTTATGTAAACCCCTTAACTGAAATAGTGTAATTTTGTGATTTTTTTTCGAGAATTTGACAGAAGTAAATAAGTAGCCGTTCGTGGTATAGTATACGACTTATTTCGTTTTTGGTACATAGGTACATACAGGGTGTTAAGAAACCCCTGTCCGACCCGAAAGGGTGATATAGGGCTCATAATCACAAGCCCAAATAAAATAATTTATTTGGAATATTTATGATAGTAACAATAATAGTGAATTTTGAAATAATGATTTTTTGTCGCAAAATTCCCTAAATTTGAAGTTAATTCAAAAATTACACCACCATTTTCGTCGGTATTATTGGCGGGCTTTTGTATGATCATTTGGCCAGCCCCTGTGACGACGCCGAAGCTCTCTCTCGACTTTTGAGAAAAACATTTTATTTAGGTTATAATTTTTTTTCTTTTTTATTTTTTTTTTTTACATTAATGTAATCAGATATCGATACCTAACAACACCTTAACGGATCGGACAGGGTTTTCTTAACACCCTGTATACTCGGTACGGACATAGATATAAGAGAGGAGATACGATGTAAATAAGCTTTTTAGTATTATTAATTCTCTGTTGTACCTATACACAATATTTTTATAGCATACTTTTCAACTTCTGCGAGAGCACAAAATAGAATCACGACGGTCTTGGGTTGTCAAATTTCTTATTTTCAAACCTAAATTACTTATTCATTATCATCACGTCATTATATCGCCAAGACAAAGATGGTTGGCTCTCTTTGGTCTATGTTCAGCAATGAACGGTTAGATTGATTTTCTTCATTAAAAGTAGTTAATTTTGCTATGCTTATTCTTTTCCACCAATTTGCAAGCTTTGCATTTTATGGTGCACGTGCCAAGGCCTCCTATTTACACATAGAACCGTGAAATTCCATACAAATTGTTTTAGCATTTAACGGCGGTTACTTAATTTGATTAGTTATCATGTATAATGTCTTAACTTTTACTGTAACTTTAGTTAATAATTTTAGTATGGATAATTTGGTGAGATATGTTAAGAAATTATTTTTTCCATAGATTTTTACATTCAAAATTCTAACGCCAGATAATTTTATCTCAGTTTTTTGACAGTTCTTCAAAACTAAATATGTCAGACGTGAACTTTATCGCTTGAATAAAAATTATCTCTCTAGAAATACTTAATTATATTACTAGAAAAAAAAAACAAAATATCACTGGCCATCAATAAGTTTCTTACACTTAAAACCTTTTTTAATTTCAATCAATACGAAGTTCGAATTAAAAAAATCTAACTCTGATTTTCTGCCAATTAGCAATTACGACACAATTTTTGAGCAATTGCAGTTCCTTTCACACTTTTGTATGAATGAAGTATTATTGAATTAAATAAACAAATAGGTGAATGACCTTCAACAGATTCGTGATGAGAATGATTATAGTAATTCTATGTGTTGCATTGCAAAATGTAAACATTTCAGTAAGAGGGAATCAATTTATATAGGGTGTTAAGAAAACCCTGTCCGATTCGTGAAGGATTTGTTACGTACCGATGTCTGATTTCCTGAATGTAAAAAAAACTGGTCAAGTGCGAGTCGGACTCGCGCACGAAGGGTTCCATACCACCGTCGTATGAGAGCCCCCCTTAATTATTCATTTATTGTGGTTTTTAGTATTTTTTGTTATAGCGGCAACGGAAATACATCATTTGTGAAAATTTCAGCTTTCTAGCTTTCACGGTTTATGAGATACAGCCTGGAGACAGACAGACGGACAGACAGACAGCGGAGTCTTAGTAATAGGGTCCCGTTTTACCCTTTGGGTAGGGAACCCTAAAAATGAAAGAAAAAACTAAAAATAAAACGTGTGGCACTCGGGGACTGCCGCGGTAAAGCTATTGCATAGCATTTTTAACAACTTATGCAATTATAATTTCATATTTAAAACACTTTTTATACACAAATTTTACGCGTACAGATATTCACTGTTGTACATAGATGATAGATACCTATACACTTATATACTTTCTCACAAACAGCTGCTTACGTATTCGTTCGATTTCGGAGCAGCTCGTCTCGATCCGTGCGAGCTTCGTACAGTCTACACGCATACGTCTAGTCGCACACACCCAAACACCGTGCCGAAGTCTGCCGAACTGATACGACGTTAGACGATGCACGGCTTTCAACGCTGCACTGCTGTGCCGGTCGGAGTGGGGGGTGTTAGGTTTATTTTCGTTACGGAATTTCTTCATTCGGTCGCCGCGCTCAATGCCCAAGATAAAAGCTATGCAATAGCTTAAAAAAAAACAAATTTTGTTCGCGGAAAAAATAAGTCTCACAATCTGTTAGGTCTTATTATTATGGTTATAAATCCTGGTATTATGGTTATTATTATGTTATATTATGGTTGTAACTTGTAAACCCTGTATCACCCTTCAGAGTCGGACAGGGATTTCGTAAAAAACCCTAATCTTTGAAGTTAAACAGTTTTTCGTTATGTTTTTGAATTTCACACCTGAATGACAAGAAAACATATGAATTAAATATAATATTATTTGTCCATTGCAAGGGACTAACTATTTTTTTTTCAAGTATCATTTACCTCGTTTTATTTTTGACTTACATATTAATTGAAATTAATTAAATAGTAATCTTACTAGAAATAGTAATCTTACTAGAAATAATGTTTGATTTTTGACGACCTCCGTGGTCGAGTGGCGTACGCACCGGTTTTCAAGGTGTCGCCAGCTCTGAGGTCCCGGGTTCGATCCCCGGACGGGTCAATGTAGATACCACTTTTCTACATTGTCCCGGGTCTGGGTGTTTGTGGTACCTTCGTTGTTTCTGAATTCCATAACGCAAGTGCTTTAGCTACTTACTTTGGGTTCAGAGCAATTTATGTGATGTTGTCCGCATTTATTTATTTATTTGACAACAGCCCTTCTGAAACAGGTGCTGAGTAAAGTCATTGAAATAACTAACCTTGAATCTGAACCATGTCGTAATTAGATGATCAGTAGTTATTAGGTACTATATTACAATTAGGCACACATCTTGTCCTTACAGTATAATAATATAATAATTAATTAGTTGCAGTTTAAGGGACATCCTCTGCTTTGTTTATTAAATTAAAAATACTTCCTATATAAGTAGGTGCAAAATAGCATGCAGTATTGGTAAGTGACAAAAAAAAAATACGGTAGTTGGTACATAAGGTTTAATTTTGATGATAAGTGACGGAGATGATGCATAATGATAATGTTATAAGAAAAATAATTAATTAATAATAATTTATTGTGTTATAATTTCATAATTCTGTAAGTTGTATTTTTCGAATTTAGTTGTTAAAAGTGTAATATAGTTTATTTTAGTTTTTAGTTAAATTCTGATCTGTTGCATTAGGACAAACTGCCCTGTAATGATAGGTTAAGTTGATAAATAAAAAAAAAAAAAAAAAAAAAAAAAAAATAACGTAGGTATTTGTACTTAATAGTTTCATAACTATGACTATGGTCTATAGAAAGCACATAAAAAAAGAAGTGTTATGCAACTATAAAAAATTTATGCGATTTATAATTAAAAAAAAAAAAAACAATTTACCTAAAGCCAAAAAAATTCAATAATACTGGCTTATAATTAAGTTATTTATTTTGATTGCTTAGTTGCCACTGATCTGTCTAGGAGACACTTAAGTCCAGTATGTCTCTCTGTATGACAGTTGTCTGCAAGAAATAAACTTTTGCATTATTAAAATTAAATATTTATAGAAATTTGCATGTTTATTATTTATTTTTTTATTTCCGATTTATCCCAAGAGGACGGTATTTGCGACGAAAAGTTAAGGCTATAGAGAAAACACAATCAAAGTTTGCAAACACTGCACTTCGACGTAGGTACACAGTACAAAAAGATGCATCACTATTACGTAACATACAATAATAGACATTACAGCTGTCACTCGAAGTCCATTACAAACGTCACTTGCATACACTTACCAACAATGGATCGAACACAAAAGTAGGTGATAGAATGCATTAATAACGGCTGTTGCACTATTACTTGTCTGTTGACCAGTTTTGAAACCTGAAAGTGAGAATTGATGGCCTGTGCCAATTAAATAGGCGACACGTATCAAAATTCCCACACTCAGTTCTGACCTTTTGACAATACGTATTACGTAACATAGAAATTCTTGCCGTCAATTGATGACAATGTTGAACGTCATTTGCTATCAATGGATATTATAAGAGTGTGTCTTGTGATATTAGAAACAAACTTCTATTTGAGCCGGCAAGGTGCAAAATTTTTATATTTGCATACATAATATAATCTACACTAACATTATAAATGTAACTGTCTGTCTGTTTTGCCTTCACGGCTAAACCGATTTTGATGTAACTTGGTAATGATAAGCTTTGATCCCAAGAAAGGCTTCTTTTTGCAACAATAATAATAATAATAATAATATTCCGGGACAACTCACACACGGTTATCTGATCCCAAGCTAAGCAGAGCTTGTGTTATGGTAACCAGGCAACTGATAAACATACTTATATATTTCTAAATACATACATATTATAGATAAATTACACCCAGACAACCAGAACAAATGATCGTGCTCATCACACAAACATTTGTCCTGGGTGGGAATCGAACCCACGACCTCCGGTATAGCAGTCAGGGTCACTAACCACTAGACCAACAGGCCCGTCAAAACAATAACCGACACCTACGCGAGCTATGCCGCGGTCAATACCTAGTAAAGAAATGTAAACCATAAATAAAAAGCTAATTTAATTGTATGCAAATACGATATAAATAGAGGTTATCAAGAAGAAAGTAATTCTTTGTTGAGGTAGGTATATTTAGAGATCCGTAAGGGGTGTTACTGAAAAGAAGGTGCGAAAGCCAAGCGATAGCAAAACAATAAAATTTGAATAACGATGTTGTTATTATGGTGTTACCTAATAAGAATATTATAAAAAAAAATGCTAAATGTTCGCTGCAATATCTTTTCACTGTACTGTTACTTAATCTGTGGTGATATTAAATAAATTTTAACAAAAAAAAAATAACTTCAAAATAAGTCTCATACCTCATTATTTCTTATGGATCGCACTGTCAAAACTGTACCGAATAAAAAATGAAATGGGACCACACCAGCGACCACCAGCTTTCAAATAAAAAAAGAATCTATATTATATATTTATAGTAATATATTCCCGTGAATTATATTACCTACTATAAAAAAAGAATCATCAAAATCGGTCCACCCAGTCAAAAGTTCTGAGGTAGGAAGTAACAAACATAAAAAATACAGTCGAATTGAGTACCTCCTCCTTTTTTGCAGTCGGTTAAAAATTACGATGTGGAACCTTTTCTTGAAATAAATATACTGTATCACTGAACAATAACAAAGATTTGCCTACGAATACAGATAAAATTAACGAAAAATATTTGCATATGATAATTTAATTTAAATAAATCATTGGTGTACATGCCTTTGTTTAAATAAAGTATTTTTTTAGTTACGTAAAGTAGTAGCTGCTTTGCATACAGATTTGAGAAAGTCCTGGGTAAGTTTTTTTTATTCCATTTTTAGGCGTATCTAGTAGTTCTTTCAGAGCAGTAATGTCTCATTTATTTATAATAATGCGAGCCGAATTCAATATTGTAATAATAATGTCACATAGAATTTAATAGAGTATCTATCCAAGTTATCCAAGTCAATCGAATAAAATTTTATTTTTCCAAGCGAGAATTGAACCCATAGTTCCTACATCGCAGCCGTGCTGTAGGTAACCGCATTGTCGCTCTTTGGGTACGGAACTCAATAAAAACAAACATTAAAGGATGAATAGATTTTACATAACATGTTAATGTGTGTGTGTATTAGGGTGCGTCCACATCTGACGAACGAGCACTACACGAGCAGCTCGCGAGCCGCTCGCGAACCGCTGGTGGCAAGCTCGCGAGCCGTTCGCGAGCCGCTCGCGAACATGCCGCGAACGCACTCATGTCAATTACGTCATCTGACAGACGTGCGCGCGCCACTCGCGGCATGCTCGCGAGCAGCTCGCAAGCATGCCACGAGCGGTTCGCGAACGGCTCGCGCGCTGCTCGCGAGCTGCTCGTTAATGCTCGTTCAGATGTGGACGCACCCTTATGAAAGTTTTCATACATTACATAAGTGTGTAAAATGTTCATTCTACAATGCGTATGTGAAGACGCATGAGCGGGGTGACATCACTAAATTCACATTGCACTAGTGATGTTAACGTGCTAGAAATATTACTTAAGTGTTAATATTTTAAGTAAAGTAACTAATAGGCCTGTAAATAATACTGGCCCCTCAATGTCTTACTGCTGGGTACAGGCTTCTTTTCATAGAGACTCGCGTATTGGCGATATCAGAGTCCAATTTATGGAATCCATATTCCTTCAGCGACTGTCTTAGAATAACTAAGAAAGTGACGGGCCTGTTGGTCTAGTGGTTAGTGACCCTGACTGCTATACCGGAGGTCGTGGGTTCGATTCCCACCCAGGACAAATGTTTGTGTGATGAGCACGATCATTTGTTCTGGTTGTCTGGGTGTAATTTATCTATAATATGTATGTATTTAGAAATATATAAGTATGTTTATCAGTTGTCTGGTTACCATAACACAAGCTCTGCTTAGCTTGGGATCAGATAACCGTGTGTGAGTTGTCCCAGAATATTATATTATATATTATTATATTATATTATTATATTAATTTTGAAAAAAAAAAACACATTGGTACTTGTCTGTAATGGATGCGAACCGCAACCTAGTGCACGCAATGCCATTTATTGACCCGCTAGGACACCATGACTTTAAGACAAAAACAGCATGCAAATGAATTTTCAAGAACCTTAAAAGTTTGGAAACTAATAAATACATTAAAACAATTTTGAACATATTTAATCTTAAGGCATTAAAATTATGGTAGGTATTAAAATAAACATCATATTAGCAAATCTTTATAACCCAACAGTGCCTTTTCTAATTAGATGCTGACATGAGATAAAATTAGCATTACGCTTATAATCAACCTCTCAGAATTAAAAAAAGCCAAGATTTCTGTAATACAACCTCATTTGTTTCTGTTATATAACAACTAGAAGTATTTTATGAGCAAACGTATGACATTGTAGGTGAAAGGTTAGAATATATAATTATAGTTGCCTCTTGGTCTAGTGGTTAGTGACCCTGACTGTTAAACCGGAGGTCGCAAGTTCGAGTTTTACTTAGGACCAATCTTTGTGTGATGAGTTTGATTATTTATTTGTTCTATGTTTGGACGTTTATAGATTTATTTTTGTGTGTTTAGAAATATAATATAAATATATTTATCAGTTGTCTAGTGAACATAATTTAGGCTATGATTAATTTGGGATCAGATACCCATGAGATCGAAGGTTACAAAATTTAAAACGTGTGTTTATGCATTTTCCAAAATATTTTTGTTTAAACAAAAGGAAATAAAATTCTATGCCTACCTAAGCCCAACTATTTTTTCTCCTCTGCCTAATACATAGCTACAGAATTTGCATTCAGTTTACAACCCCCGTTCCTTTACATTGCCATTCGCGCTGCCAAAAAATAATCCCAAAACATGGCGACGTCCACGAGGGAAGCAACCTGTTTACAAATTAACCTTGCTTATTTCATTGTCTATTTGCTTCCAAGTTGCCATAGAAACGGCAAGAGAAGATGCCTGTTTACACTCGCGTTGCCCGTTTCATTGCCTATATGCTTGTGAGTTGCCATGGAAACGAGCTAAATGTAATCGGGGTCAAAGATCTCTTATTCATAACTCACGAGATAAACCGACCTATCATCTTAACACATTAAGCTAAAAGTAAGTACATTCCATTCTGGTCTGCTGAACATCGGGGCCTGAAGTCTGAAGACGCATTATAGTTACATCAATAACGTATTTATGGAGATATTAATTAAGGAAATAATTTGTTTTATCACCAATAATATAAGAGAAGGGCTGGGTCTTGAAATATTGCAATCTGCACATTTATTGTAGGTATTTCACAGGATGTTACATCATTTTCAAAAGCTTTATAGGGCTCTAGAAAAGTTTTATCTAATACTAGGTGAACCCCGCGGTTACACCTGCGTGAAACCGCAATGACTTTATATTATTCGGGGCGGAGACGGTTCCAACAAATCAAAGATTACGAAAATTGATAGTGACCCGACATTGTTTTATGTAATTAATATATCTCGCGGTTCCATACCTATCTCGTAATAACTTATTTTTTTTAATCCTTTTTTTATAACTCTTGAGACAAGAAGTTCTGGTTCTAAGCTACCTCCCCAGTCCCCACCAATTTTCAGCGAAATCGGTTCAGTCGTTCTCGAGTTGTAAATAGTGTAGATTTAGTGGGAAAATGAAAAATTCTTAAAAAAATAATAAGATATTGACATAAAATATCATATTATTAGGCACCTTTAAATAGGACTCTAATCAGACATTAAAATGTATGTAGTTATACCACAGACTATGTGATACAACAAGTTAAACTACAATCATGTAGTACGCCAAATTACTATAATAGTTTAATTATCGACCAAAGCTAACACTCATTTATTAAAATGTGTTTGTTAGGATACAAGCCTACGACCTCCGTGGTCGAGTGGCGTACGATCCGGTTATCAAGATATCCCTAGCTCTGAGGTCCCGGGTTCGATCCTCAGAGGGGTCAATGTAGAAACCAACTTTTCTACATTGCCTCGGGTCTGGGCTGTTTGTGGTACCTTCGTTGTTTCTGAATTCCATAACACAAGTGCTTTAGCTACTTATTTTGGGTCAGAGCAATGTATGTGATGTTGGCCGCATTTATTTTATTATTATTTATTTATTTTACATAACATAACATAACATAACAGACCATCACGCCTGTAAGCAGGCAGAGGTGTACCAATGTACACCCACAGTTTGCCGGTATGTTTAGGTCCCATGTAATAAAGGGCGAGCCTATTGCCACTAACCGGGCACAAATCCAAACTCCGACCTGCTACTGAGAATTTCATAGAAAAACCCAATAACACCTTGGTCGACTTGGGAATCGAACCCAAGACCTCTAGCGTAGCAGTCGCGCTTAGCGCCACTAGGCCAACGAGGCAGTCATTATTTTTTTAAGTCTACGGTATAATAAATATTACGACACCAGAAAAAAATACATAAAGTTATAGGAATCAGTTTTGTCACATAAGTATTGAGTAACAAGCCACATTACATAGCATGACCTTTCAAAATCAAAGCTTTCTTTACATTGATGGCGCTACTGAGTTTCCGTCTATCAGAATACCAAAACCGTTTTCTCCCTTACAGTACGGCCGCTGAGAGAATGCGTCTCTGACAGGTCGTGTCAACAGGGAGATATAACTTGGGCATGAATTAATTCCAAGTAAATTCCTATCACTTTTTTGTCATCTATACTTATAATAAATCTGTAAAAGTGAAAATTCTGTACATTGAAAATATCAAAAAAATAAATGGCGTGGGGTGTTACTAGACCGACACCGAACCCAAAAGAGTGAAAAAAAAAATTTTTGTCTGTCTGTTTGTTCAGGTATCACGCAAAAACTACTGGTTCGATTACGATGAAACTTGGTATAATTATTCTTTATTATCCTGGGCACCACACTGGGTAGTTTTTATCCCGGAAAAGTATAAACAATAAAAAACAAACTTAATTTTGCGGTTAAAAACTCATTGATAAGTTTCGTCATCCACGCGAACGAAGTCGCAGGCACAGCTAGTATAAACATATAATATCATTCAAAACAATATCAATAAGCCAAGTAACAATGAATAATATAACAAGGTTTTTTATTTCCACATACAAATCAAGACCAATTGACATGTGTCAGGAACGCATTCTCTCAGGCTGGATATTAGCTCAATTCACACTTCAACAAGATTTAGAACCCACTAAACAATTCTGCCAAACAACTGCGAAATCTTTAGGACGCTAATTTTAAAGACATTTGAATAGAAACGGAAAGCCTTCGGTGTTCTCATTGTGTTATTTTACGCAAGCCAAACCCGGTTCAGACATAATGTATTTATTCTAATTGTAGAATCTTCATTAATTTTGCAGTAATGACTGGCCCCCCGAATGATGGTTGACTGTCAAATTTACAAAGACCTACCATTTGTGAAGAACAGTTCTTGGGTGGGGGTCAATTTAAAATGGTTGTCTTGTATGGGAGAGCGTTATAAGCGTGGTCTATGGTTCGCACGCGTGCATTTGCCTCCATTCAGTGGACGACTCTAAACGCATACTATTTTTGAATTTTTCCCGCGTTTTTTTTCAAATAAATTTGGAACGTGAGTTTGTTTCGTAATTCATCTGAAGTGATTGTGTTGTGTTTTTTTTATATTAATAGTTTTTTGTTTTTATTTTTGTAGTTTTGACTTCGTGTTTTAACATTTAATTAGAATATTCAAAGGTGAGTTTTTATTTATTTATTTTAATGTAAATTATATTTAAGAGCGGTTTTTGTTTTGACATAATATCTGGTGTATAATAAAAAAGGGAATCAATGATATTTAATAAATGTTTTTTTTTAAGAAAATCCAACGATCATCATTATTATTATTAACCAATAAATTATTATTTCATTTGTTAAAGCATCCATAGTGTCAAAGTGTAACAAGTTTAAAAAAAACTGACAACGCGTTTTTTCTAGTTTCTCATACATTGTTGCGTGATGCATGTGATCAAACAGTGTTTGGTAATACTCTATAGAAAATTTAAGTAACAATATAGGATATAATTAAAAATGACAATAAACCAATAAGCAGATACAAATATCCATGTAGAATAAAAATTATACAAGCTTACCAAATTGACGACCTCTGTGTTCGAGTGGCGGCACACACCGGTTTTCAGCGTCGCTAGATCTGAGGTCCCATGTTCGATACCCAGGCGGGTCAATGTAGGAAAAAACTTTTTTACATTGTCACGGGTCTGGGTGTCTGTGATACCTTCGCCTTCGTTGTTTCTGAATTCCATAACGCAACTGCTCTAGCTACTTACTTTGGGTTCAGAGCAATACGTATGTGATTGCCATGTTGCCACCACATTTATTAATTAATTTGCAAGCTACTGAATAATGTAATTTTAAATAATAAAAAAAACACAAGATTTAATGTACCTAAGTGGTGTATGTAGTTTATAAATAGTAATATGGAAATTAAGCACAAACTTATCAATCCTTACACAATGAAAAAAAAAAATACGAATACTAATAAAAAAATAAAAAAACAGACATAAAAACATATTATCGTAAAATAATGTATTAAAATTCACACTATTAAGAACACCGGCCTATAAATTTTCCATTGCTGGGCACAGGCCTTATATCATGGAGAAGGAACGAGCATTGATCCATGCTTGCTCACTTGTGGGTTAGCGATTTCAGATATTTTTTTTTGCAATCTTTCCTCACGATGTTTTTCTGTATTGTTTTTAGCTTGCATTTGTCAGATATTGCATAAATGTTTACTTAATAACAGTAATTATAAGACAATAATAAATGGAATCTGATCGTGATTGTGTTACCGTGTAAATTGGCATGAGAGCCACAGATAATATCTAATGGCATGGCACACATATATACCTATATTTAATTCAATACACTTTGTTTTGTACGTCGTGTGCGGTATATTTTGGCGGGATGTAATTGCTACCATTTTAAAGAAAAAAAAAACAATTAAAACATTAGCGACAAATATTAGTTTACTGGCTGAATATTTGATTGTAAAAAAAAAGATTTTAGTTCCTCTAGCCGATTTTTTTAGTTGGCACAATTTTTGCAATTTCTGGTATAATTTAAATGTTTTTTACGAATTATGTTTAACCACAACTCTGCCTCATAGCCTTTAATGCACAGTTCGTGTACATGCCTATCATAAGTGTCAGCCAATAGTCATTATTATACCATCGTGAACATACCATAGTTATATCAGCCCCAATTATTAAGGCTTCACTAGGATATACATCGCACAAATAACATGAACCATACCTATTACTTTAAGTAAAATAAAAAGTTAGACCAATATCTAAGCATTGCTGGGTAAAATAACATGTAATTTATCACTGTACGCAAATGTCTCTTCTTATTCAGGGAAAAGTAACTATGATAAAAAATATGCGATTTAGCCATATATAATATCAAAACAGAATAGGTATTGATAGGTACCCCAAGCTCAAAGTTTGAAACCTAAATTGTGCACACAAGATTGTACAAATCAGATGTTACATTACCAAAACCTTCCATCCTTTTCCTTGATAATTCTAACATCAATCTTTATTACACATTCGTAACAATTCTGTTCCACGAAAATAACATCTTTAAAATCTAAGTAGACAATCAATCTTCTGTAACGTAATTGTAGGTCATTTGCGCGAGCTATTGCAAATAATGACTTATTTACCATCAGATAGAGTTGAAATTGGCCAATCGTTATGTTGCATCAATACTCGACCGGGTAAATTGCCGACGCTAATGTTTTTCTCACAGCTTTAAAATCATCTTAGAACAATTTGTTTAAGCTTTTAAAAGTTTAATTATTTTTCTAAATAAGGTGTGTGAAGTTTTATAGCCATTAACCTGTCAATAAAGGTCGTGTCTTATGGTCGATTTTTAGGTCAAAGTTAAGCTTAAGTTAAGGCTAAGCTCGTTCGTACACGATGCAACGCAAGTCTCTGATAACCGACGACTTTGGTCTCCAACGATTTTAATAACAAACTAAAATAAGGTATCGGAGAATTGCGAAGCCTCGCGTTAAGATTTCAATTTAAATGAACTTTAAATTACAGTATTTTATAAACTAAAAAACTAGAAAATTCAAGCATATTTTTATGTTTGTCATCGTTTAGTTACTTTAAACGTTTTCGCAATACATCTCTTCTTCAAGCCACCATAAAACAAAAAAAAAATGCATTTATTGCGTATTTAAAAAATATACCTCAATTATTTTAAGACTAACATTACACAAGACAACTTTAATTATAATCAACAAACCTACTGTATATTTAAAAGAAAATTCTAACACAAATTACGAAAAGTCAATCAATAAAAATTAAGAATTACTCAATTCGTAATAAAAGGTAAGAACCGTGAGTTCAATGACACACATACATATCAATGCAGATAATTATGATTACGTCGGCCATAAAAATGTTAAGCCTATTCATTATTGTAACATCAATTAATATTGTTTCATTGCATCATAGACTTCGGTACACGGACTGCTCTCACAGTCAGTGATCACCGCACACGGACTGCGCGAGCTGTCGACCGCTCTCGCGTCACGTGCGCTTCCGCTTTTTGTTTTTTTGACAGGTCGAAGCAATCGAACTGCTTATAGCAGTCCGTGTGCCATAGAAGTTTATAGTTCACCACGTAGTCGCAGCTCTAAGCTGCCTCGTGCCAGGCACAAAGCAAAGTAATAAGTAGGCCGGGTGTACGCTGTTTTACCTTTGCAACTATCAGTATACAATACAATATTGAAAAGCTCCGCTTAAAAAGATTTTGCAAAGTTTCAACATTTGACAGCCAATAATGAATCTTTATGTTTGAAACATACATTTTTTTACCTTCCTCTTAGCTTTAATTTAATAGCACATAAGAACTAAAAAATTCTAATGCTTAATTTTGGGCCAATTAAGCCATCTCCTATTGGCCCAAGAATATGCAACTAATTAAACAAACATACCAGATTTATCATAAAAAAATAAAAAAAAACATAACAAAACTTTTTCCTACAATTTGAAAATAGAACTGACAAACAAACTATCAACTAGCCCTTTTCCTCAATCCAAAAAAAAAGCAAACTAAAAACAAAAGAACACCATCCTTTTACAGATTTCACTTCAAGTTATCGGCCTATCCATCTGTCTATACCTAGCACACGTTCCCTGAGGACTTTCCCTGCCCCCTGACCTCATGGCTTTCGATTTCGCTAGAATATTAAAGGTTAGACAGGTTTGCACATTTCACAGGGTAACTGGTTGGCTGGTTGGAAGATGTTTAGTTTTATTGATAATTGACGTTTAGTTAAGTTCGAAAGTGTAATTAATGTGGGTTGTTTGGTTTGAGGCTTTTGAAGTATAGTTACTGGTTGAATATGCACCAAAATTATTTGAATGTTTGGAATTTATTTAGTAATTGTATTTTCTTCTAGTACAATTAGTTCACTGACCATAGTTTAGGTGCTTGGCTATTATATCAACATTTTGACTGACGTAAGAAATATCTATTAAAGATTGATTTTCCAATTCAGGCTTATTTACTTAAACGTCAATTTTTCACCGATGATAAAAGAAGTTTCTTATTTTGTCTGTATATTTTTTGCACTAAACTGCCTCGTTGGCCTAGTGGTGCTAAGCGCGACTGCTACGCTAGAAGTCTTGGGTTCGATTCCCAAGTCGACCAAAGTGTTATTGGGTTTTCTATGAAATTCTCAGTAGCAGGTCGGAGTTTGGATTTGTGCCCGGTTAGTGGCAATAGGCTCGCCCCCTATTACATGAGACCTAAAACATACCGGCGAACTGTGGGTGTACATTGGTACACCTCTGCCTAACCCTTCGGGGATACAGGCGTGATGGTATGTATGTATGTATGTATATTTTTTGGAGATTTGACAGGATAAAACTTTAAAGCTGATCAAAGAGAAAGCCATATTAATCTAGCATACGATTACACACCAAACATCAACCAACTCCAAATCGTTTCCTAAAATGAACTCCCACAATTATCGAAGTACCATCTTTCTTTCCTAGGTCAGTTCTTTCTTATAACAGACCCCCAATCAATTCCCAATACTACCAACTGGGTAATCAGTCCATTTTCCTGTCACGACCCTTCATTATCGTAATCACTTGTCATTTCACCAACGAGTCGTGAGGATCATCTATGATCATCCGTCGTTACGTCAAAACATTTAGGTTATACGCTTCCTGATTGGTTAATTGACAATTTGCAGCACGATCTGTTGAATTTCCACCAATTACGGCCCGAGATTTGCGTGTCTTTAATTTGGAGGTGTTTGCTTGAAGTGGTGATTGGTGAGAGTTTGAAAAAATAAACTTGAATAGCTTGATGGTTTACTTCCTTTGCTGGGTGGTTAAATATACCTAATACTTGACTGTTGAGGTCAGCGGTCTCTCCGGTTTTAGCTGAAAACTAGTATTTCCCGATTATTCAGAAACACCTGGACCAATTTAGAAAATTAATTGTTTGTAACAATATGCATATAGGTATACTAGACGGTCCCATGGTCAGATCAAGATCTGATGATTTTTCAGGAAATCGGGGTTAATTTTTTTGAATATATTAATTGTTTTAAGCTTGATATTGATTCTCTTCTGATTCGTAATAATCAAAATTTACTTTGAAATCGGCTTTTGAATTTATGTGTAATCTATTAATTTTTTTTTTTCTTTTTCACGTAAATTGTCTTATAGTTTAAAATAACTCATTCAAAGTCATAGTCCACTTAAAAACGATTGACCTCATAAATCTGACATTGCTTGCATCATTATTATAGAGTTAGTGGCCATATTACCGTAAACATAGTCAGTTTCTCATACAGATAATACTAACATGACTTTATCTGCGATCATCTTAACAATTATGTTGTCTTAATGTTAATCATTGTGTTATAGTTAAAATATACGTTTAATTACGGTTATATTTTTAATGGGACAGGTACGCACCTGTATGTGTTTTAATTTTATTTAATTACATGTGTTTTATATTAGAGTTACCAACAAAACAGGGTGCTACGGTCATGTGTGGTCATATATGAATAACTTTCTCCAAGAAAGTAATAGTCTATTAAAATATTATATTATATACATGATCTCATAATACCATAAAATCTAGATTTAATTTAATTTTATCCTAAACTAAAACTTTATTAGCTCCATCAAAATCAGTTTAGCAGTTTAGCCAACACTTTCGCTTGACATTAACATGTATAGCGCCTGAGGCGAGCGTGCATACCTCGGGTACATAATTGAGATGATGAGAGCCATTTACAAGTACATTAGCACTTTGTATAAACTACTGGACTTATGAATAAATGCATGGAAATATAGTCTTCATCTGCCTTGCCTTTTCCAAAGCTATGTTGGGGTCGGCTTTCAGTCTCACCGGATTCAGATGAATACTGTATGTTACAAGAGCGATCGCCTATCTGACCTCTACAAATAATTTTACTGAGTAACACAGTATTCCAAGTTAAGACTGATTGAGACATAGAAGTATTAAATACAGTAATTTTTGTTTTACCTATGGATTGTTGGAATTGTAATCAGATAACGATTGCAAACGTCAATGTACGACAGTCGAGACAAACGGGTTAACTTACTTTTCGAAGCAAATGTGTAGGATGCTTCATCATTTCACCACAAAACAAATTACTTCAAAACGTTAGAATAGGATATAATATTTACTTCATGTATTTAGTGATGCATTTGGATGTGGATGGCTGGAGAGGAAGGCCGAAAAAAAGGTGGCTTGACTGCGTGAGAGATAATATGAATGAAAAAGCAGTGAATGAGAGTATGACAGCTAATAGAGTGGAATGGAAGGAAAAAACATGGTGCGCCGCGCGCCGACCCCAATTAATTTGGGAAAAGGGCAGGAAGAAGAAGAAGTATTTCTTGACATTACACTGTGTTTGCTTTTGACCCTATTTTTTCTATCTACCATCTATCTCCCATATTTTCAACCCACAAAAACCAAACCTCAAATTTGAATACCCACAATTATGACTAAGTCTTCGCGTGCGCACTGCAACCCAAATAATTTACCTACATAGCGTTCCTTACGACAGCGCGATGATATCTACACAAGAACAGCGATATCCCACGATTGTTTCACGATACCAATAAATGTCATATATCTCAGTATTAATGACTTTCCAGTTTGCTAGTAAAAAGTTACAAGATAATTTGTCACAGATTTGTTTGGTTTTTGGACGAATATGATCGAATATCCTATAAGGTGCAGAAAGTAAAAATCAGTTTAATTGTTAGTTAAATAATAAAAAATATTAGATATTACGTATTTTTTGCTTTATCAAAACTAGAAAAAACTGGCCAAGTGCGAGTCGGACTCGCGCACGAAGGGTTCCGTACCACAGTCGTATGAGAGCCCCCCTTAAATATTCATTTTATGTGGTTTTTAGTATTTGTTGTTATAGCGGCAACGGAAATACATCATTTGTGAAAATTTCAGCTTTCTAGCTATCACGGTTTATGCGATACAGCCTGGAGACAGACAGACAGACAGCGGAGTCTTAGTAATAGGGTTAATTAGTAAATTTTACCCTTTGAACCCTAAAAATTACAAATATATAGTAGGAAAGTCAAAATATTTTTTTTGTGCCACTGCAGCACTGGCGGTAATTTTGCATGGGGTTGTGGAGCTCTCTCAAAAGTTTTTCTGCTGAGGTTGCTGAGATTCAACAGGCTTAATCAAATTTTTGTGGTTCTGTCTTAAACTTGCTTCTTCCTTGGAAATGACAGTCTAGGAAATAGTTGGCTTTTGTTTATACAATTTAAGTCATGTACAATATTCTGATCCACCTTAACCTTTTCCAAAGTGACTTTTGCCTTGATTAGTACGAACAGAATATACGTAGGTAGTATATACACTGCAGGCATTTGTTATTGGTTAATGATGAAGCAATATGCAAACGATAGGCAGTAAGTATCATCAATTTTATTTACTTTTACTTCAATCTCATATTTCATAATATCACCGGTGGCACAAGCTACTCATCTAAATCTCTGACCCGCAAACAATCTGTTCAAATAGGCACTCGGAAAGGCAACGCGGAACATTGCCTATTTATGTAAGTATTGTGTAATTGTGTGCCTACACGTATGTGAAAATATACAAAGTTGCTTAGCAATGGTTACAAGCATGTCAATAAGTTATATAGAGATTCGTTTGGGACAATAGAAAGTTTTTTGAGAAGGTATTGAGCTGTATTGGTGTAACAGATTTGCTTCTATATATAATAATAAATAAATGCGGACAACATCACATACATTGCTCTGAACCCAAAGTAAGTAGCTAAAGCACGCGTGTTATGGAATTCAGAAACAACGAAGGTACCACAAACAACTAGACTCGAGGCAATGTAGAAAAGTTGGTTTCTACATTGATCCGTCCGGGGATAGAACCCGGGACCTCAGAGCTAGCGACACCTTGAAACCGGTGCGTACGCCACTCGACATGGAGGTCCACTGGTCGAGTACACACACGTTAACCCTCAACACAAAAAGATGGGTGTTATAAGTTTGACTTGTCTGTCTTTCTGTGTATCTGTGTGTTTGTCTGTGTCATAGTAGCTGCTAAACAATGGGTCGATTATGATGCAGGTTTTTGCTTGAAGAGATGGTTTCAAGATTATAATTTATGACCATTTGTTGTTAATTTTGGAATTTATCAGTGATTAAAAATCTGTTGTATTTTTCAATTCATTTTCAACTTTTACAAAAATTGTTACAAAATGAGGACGATTTAGTAACTCGCATCAGTTCGGTAGTTACCACGGCCCATTTTTTATGTGAACTTTTTATTTCGGTGGGCTAGCCTTTGATATTAAAATAAATAATTACTGATCTGTTTTTTAAATGCACTTAATAATTTAAGAAATATCAAATATCACCGTGTTAAAGCAATTAAAGACAAGACAATGGTAATACTTTGCATAAACTGTTTCGTATGCGTGGGAGTCGATCTCAGTGATCATTAATAACGGTTTTCTTTGAAATTGATCATTAATCTTAAAATTGTTCGAATCTTTTGACAGAATTTTGTAATAAAGTAGGCATGTGAAAAGGTTTGCGGCATTGCAGTAAAGTAGGCATTAGGCTATTAGTAAATGAAGTGGCTAATTGAAAATATTATGAAACTGAGGTATGCTATTCGAATAAAAAATTAGGCACCACCTTCAACGCTCTGAAAAAGAACTAATAATAATTAAATTAATATTAAAGTTAAACCCCGATATAATCCGTTAAAGTAGATTTATTTAAATATCTATTCATGTTAATTTCAAGCAAACAAAGCAAACAAATTAAAGGTTTAACTAAGGTATGCAATATTTCTAATTAATTTATAATCCATAACTTCAAATGTTCACATAGTTGATTCGACTAAAATATTGTTATCTTATATATCTTAACTTTCTTATTTTTGAAGAGAACCTCTTATTTTAAGCTCGGTTAAAGATGTAACTTTTCTTAAGAAGTACTTATATACAAGAACGAATCATTAAAATGTCAAGTCATCTATGCGTAGATGTGATGTGTCGACATATTACAACATGGGTGACCTTTCGAGTTTTATTATAAGCAGAAAAGGCGTATGAAGTGACAAATGTTTTACTAATTTAAGAATTAGTTACCGTTACGTAGTAGCCATTGTGATAAGTTAGCCGTGTGGTTAAGATTGTAAGTTTAAATATTTTTAACCCAAACATTAAAAGTAAGTTAAAAATTGCGGGGTATTCCGAAACCACGAGGTCGTTTTTAATATTTTTAGTAGTACATTTAATACACACTAATGCAAATGTAAAAAGAATTGATGAGAAATTGTCGGAATTCCAAATAATAACGACGATTAAAACATCATTTCTGAAATCAATACACTAAAGCCAATATGGTGAAGAAGCATTTGTTATAAAACGCAACAATTAAAATCATTTATCTCTAATTATTGTAGTTGATTAACAGTCTGCCTCTTTGGCCTAGTGATTCTAAGCACGACTGCTACGCTAGAGGTCTTGGGTTCGATTCCCAAGTCAACCAAGGTGTTTTTGGGTTTTTCTATTAAATTCTCAGTAGCAGGTCGGAGTTTGGATTTGTGCCCGGTTAGTGGCAATAGGCTCGCCCCCTATTACATGGGACCTAAACATACCGGCGAACTGTGGGTGTACATTGGTACACCTCTGCCTAACCCTTCGGGGATACAGGCGTGATGGTATGTTATGTTATGTTTGATTAACAGTGCTTTTGGTTTTTTATATCTCGGTAATTTACCAAATGTTTATTATAGGTCATAGACCTCTAATAACCATTGTCATTTTATAAAGAGCATATTATTAGATCTATGTTCTTACAGGCCTTTACTCCTAACCAATCTTCAGACTACGCAAGATGTGTATACAAGCAATAATCCTTCAGAAATTAACAGTGGTTTCAAAACCAACAGTAAACATTCACATAATGTCATCCTCGTACAGTCACGAACAAAAATATGTAAACGCCAAGCAATTTGTAATAGATGTTCTCTACAATTCTATATTGGCATTGTAGAATATGTTATGAATGTCTTTCTTTTTAACCGACTTCAAAAAAGGAGGAGGTACTCAATTCGACTGTATTTTTTTATGTTGTTACCGCAGAACTTTTGAATGGGGTAACCGATTTTGATGTTTTTTTTTTTATTTGAATGATAGTGCTTCCCGTGTGTTCCAGTTTTGACAGTGGGATCCATAAGAAATAAATGTAAGACTTATTTTGAAGTCGGTTTTTTTTTGTAAGAATTATTGAGTTACAATAAAAATCTCGCTAAATTTGTTTTACGATTTTGCTTTATTTTACATAATTTATCTCGTGACTGTATATTAGGCAATGCGTCAATATTAGACAGTGCATTGAGCACTAACATCGTCCTTGTTTAAGACAAGACAGGTATTTCATAAGCTGATTTCTAAGCATTTAATTTTTGCTTGTTAGTATTAGACGCATTGCATATTATTATGTAAACTTAAGTTAGTCTTTTGTTTACAGTAATAGATAATGGGATGTAACATACATACATACATATAATCACGCCTCTTTCCCTTGTAGGGGTAGGCAGAGACCACTTCTTTCCACTTGCTACGATCCTTAAACACTTGTTTCGCTTTGTCCATTTTCATTATTCCCTTCGTTCGGGATGTAATTACCCCTTTTTTTTTTTTAAAGTCCGGTGAAGCAGTCAAAGCCTGCGCTCAGGCTAACTGCAAAGATCTCTACCAAAATACCCCTTTTTTGATGGTATTGACAGGAATTAAGATCATAGACTACTGTTTATACTGTAGATAAAGAATAGTTCGCCTGTTTTTTTTTCTGTTTTTGCTATTACATGAACTATGTAGTTATTTTTACTGTCTTTGCTATTTATATTGTTGGATTATAATTGTACATAACTAACTTTTCGGTTCTGATGGATGAGGCTGGTATATAAGACCGGATAGAATGGCATTTAAAAAAGAAGCTTATGTTCAAAAAACTGTGATCTGATATCGCCAATCCGCAATTGAGCAAGCGTGGTGATCAATGCTCGTGCCTTCTCTATATGGGAAGGCCTCTGTGCCCAGCAGTGGGACGTTTATAGGCTGGTATTATTATTATATGTTCAGCAGTACAAAACATTGGGCCGTGAAAGACAGTTGTAATGAATTACTGGTTTTAATTTTCTTATTATCATCGATTTATCTATATACGGAAGTTAGAGAAATGATTTAATTTGTAATTTATCACAAGTTCATTATCATAGAAAAGTTCAATTAAAACAGTTTGCTGAGTGTATATGTTGCATAGTTAAACTTACATCTAACGCTGCATGAATTATGGAAATTAAATATATCTCCATTCAGTAAATATAATTTAAATACTTCATTTATATGTAAAAAAATAAACCAAGTCAGTTATTTTGTTCGTGTGTAGATATTTATTTAATTTATAGTATTTTGTGAATTCGATTGCCTCGTTGTCCTAGTGCACAAAGTCTCAGGTTTGAATACCGGGTCAGGCTAAAAATAGTCATTAAGTTTTCGTAAAAATACCACAGACGAATTGAGAACCCCCTCTTCTTAAAGTAGTAATGAACATTATTTATTTCGTAACCTGGTCTATGAACATATGGTAGTACAATATTGTATGTCAATGCAAGCAAAGTCGCGGGCAGGAACTATAGTACAAAATACATCGGAACTACACGCAGACGGTATTAGCATATATTTGCTTTTTAATCTGTTCGCCATACATTATGGAATAGTCCTTTACCATTTAATGCATGCAATGTAATTATGATTCAAAAAGAGAGTTTGGGTCATGTTTAGTATATAGCTAGTTATCGTGCTAGGGTAGGCAGAGTACATAGCTCTTTTTAATTTAGAATTAGAATAATTGATTTCTTTTAAATGTACAAAGGAATCGACTTCAGAAATTTGTATGTGGCCCTGAGGTAGGTTTTACAATACTTATTTTACGTGGCTGAAATGCAAAGAGATTACGTCGTCGTGAGAACCTTACAACCTCTTCCTTTTAATTCGGTTAAAAAGAAAGTCACAAAAAGTTTGTTTCTGACGTTTATATCAGGGCTCGGATACCGGTATATTTTTAGAAACGGTTTCGTCTTAAATACCTAAAAACCAATTTGTTTTGGTTACGTTCGAACGGAACGTTATAATAAGCGTTCCGTTCGAACAATAACATTGGAATTGTTCTCGGTTAATAAAACGTTTTTAACCGGTTTTTCTATTTTATTGGGTCCTTCGTTCGAAACAACGAAACTTCGATACGAAAATAAGAATATCACGATTTTAATTCAGTTGGTATTTGACGGCCGCTCGGCTAAGTTTCGTCGTTTCGTTAACGCAAGTAGACCCTATATCCACACTAATCCACACTTCCACACTGATATTATAAAGAGGAAAACTTTGTTTGTTTGTAATGAATAGGCTCAAAAACTACTGGACCGATTTTAAAAATTCTTTCACCATTCGAAAGCTACATTATCCACGAGTAACATAGGCTAAATTTTATTTTGGAAAAAAATAGGGTTCCGCAAGATATTTGGGTTTTTCGGACACAAGGTGTAAAAAATCAACCAGAAAAGTTACTTATTTTGCGTACGCTGCCTAAACTATAAAAGATAGAAACATTAAAATGTTCTAATTAATTGTAGATCTTATAAATATCTACAAAAAAGTCCGCGACACACTATACCTATGTATGTCGAGTGAGGCACAACAACCATTTTTTTTAGGTTGAATTTTTTTTGGACTACATTTAAACGCATTTATTTTACTCATACTAATACTTAACAACATACAATTTCCTTCTGATCATAGACCACTGCGAGCAACACTACTACTAAGTCGCCCAATAAAGTGTAGAAAAAACTTCGTAACACCACTTAATATTCCGAAAACAGAAGTCGAAATCAAAACATACATCGAAAATCTAAACATACATATGAAGGGCAAAGAAGCAGTCTCAAGCGACATCCAAACCTATTATAACTTCTTGGAAAAGGTCTTAACGGACAGTCTGATGTCAAAAAATAGAACCCAAAAAGAACGGCAAAAAATATTTAGTAAAGACACAGACCAACTAATAAAAAGACGCACTGAACTAATACGCACAAATAATAAAACAAAAGACATGAAAAATGAACTTAGCAGAATATATAAAGAAACCAATAAATCAATCAAGAGGGATTACAGAAACCACAGACAAGAAATCATTACAAGAAACATAAAAAACTTTAGAAGTGCCAAAAGAGCATACAAAGAATTAATAACACATAAAACTTGGATACAAAAACTGGAACAAAAGTCAACCTAAACAAAATCAAGAAAAGACATAATACACCTTGCAACTAATTTCTACAAGAATTTATACCAGAAGAGAAATAACCGTGACATTGAAATACAATCAAGAATCGGAGATGAAACTGATCAGGACCATGTTAAGCCATTTGAAGACGTAGAAATCTACAAACACATAAAGCGGTTAAAATCTGAGAAGAGCCCTGGCTCAGATGGGCTATGTAATGAAGTTCTCAAAATAGGAGCACCTATTCTGATTCACTATCTGTTACATTTATATAATATGGTGTTGGAAACAGAAACTGTACCTGAACAATGGTGCACATCAGATATAATTTTGCTTTACAAAAAAGGTAACCCCTTGGACATAGGGAACTATAGACCCATTAGCCTACTAGCAAGCATATACAAATTGTTTTCATCTCTACTTCTAGAAAGATTATCACAGGATATTGATCAGTAGCAGCCAAGAGAGCAAGCAGGCTTCCGGTCGGGATTTAGTACAATGGACCATATACATACACTAGAAAAAATTATTGAAAAATACCGAGAGTTTAACAGACCTCTGTATCTGGCCTTCATTGATTATAGCAAAGCCTTTGACAGCATCAGCCACTGCTCAATATGGAATGCACTACGATGTTCAAACATTAAACAAAAATATTTGACGGCCCTGTTGGTCTAGTGGTTAGTGACCCTGACTGCTATACCGGAGGTCGTGGGTTCGATTCCCACCCAGGACAAATGTTTGTGTGATAAGCACGATCATTTGTTCTGTGTCTGGGTGTAATTTATCTATAATATGTATGTATTTAGAAATATATAAGTATGTTTATCAGTTATCTGGTTACCATAACACAAGCTCTGCTCAGCTTGGGATCAGATAACCGTGTGTGAGCTGTCCCGGAATATTATTATTATTATATATTAACATCTTAAAATTTATATATGCAAACAGTACGAGTAAAGTAAAACTAGAAAACAGAGGAGAAGTTATAAGCATAGAAAGAGGAGTCAGACAGGGAGACCCTCTGTCACCGAAACTTTTCATCGCTGTGCTCGAAAATATATTTCGGAAATTAGACTGGTCAAACAAAGGAGTGCTAATTAACGGATGTTATATAAACCATCTAAGGTTTGCGGACGACATAGTCATAATTTCTGAAACCTTTAAAGATCTAGAAGAAATGATGAGATCCCTTGATGATGAAAGCTCTAGCATTGGCTTAGAAATGAATGTAAACAAAACAAAGATAATGACTAACAGTCATAAAAGGTACATTGAAATAAAAGGAAACAACATAGAATACGTCAACAATTATATATATTTGGGAAAACAAGTATCATTTAACAAGTACAACAATGAAGAGGAAATAACAAGAAGAATCAACCTAACATGGAAAAAATTTTAGTCACTGAAAGAAGTCCTAAAAGGAAACTACAGTCAGCATTTAAAAAAAGTTGTTTTCGATACATGTCTTTTACCATGCTTACTCTACGGCTGCCAAACCTGGATATTCACAAACAAAGTAAAACAACACATTAAATGGACTCAAACAGCAATGGAAAGGAGCATGCTAAAGATAAGAAAAATTCAAAAGATCAAGAATGTAACCATCAGGCAAAAAACTAAAATTACCGACGCTCTAATCCATGCACTCACTCTTAAATGGAAGTGGGCCGGGCACATCTCCCGATATACAGACAAAAGATGGACTATTGAAACAACACGATGGAAAGGCCCAATAGGAAAAAGAAATGTTGGCAGGCCAATGACACGGTGGGCTGATGATATCATTCAAGTAGCAGGAAAGGAATGGATGAATTCTGGCAAGGATAGGGAATTATGGAAAAAGATGGAGGAGGCCTTTACCCTAACAGGGATCCATATTTAAATCAAAAATAATTATAATTAAAGATAAAAATTTTACTAACATAATTTTAACAAACTTACTAACATTTTAAATGTAACTCAGAAATATGGAATAAATGGCTTAATTATTATTATTATAATTATTATAATCCTTTTCAAAATAAATTATTTAATCACTAAGTAGGTACAGTTTAAGTAAATAATATTTGGTCTTTGAATGATTAAAATTGGACGTTTGGTTTTGAAGTTATGAAACAATATCAGGATCAACTTTCTCAGTTGCAACATCTAAAAATTTCGCGTAGAGTCACTCGTACTGATTCACAATCCTACGAGCTACACGGATTCTGCGACAGTTCGGAAACTGCATATGGCGCGGTCATTTATTTACGAGTAACAGACGTAGATAACAATTCTTACGTTCATTTCGTTTGTTCGAAAGCTCGCGTGGTACCATTAAAACGTACCTCATTGCCACGTCTAGAACTCTGCGCCGCAGTTTTGCTTTCAGATCTGTACAAATTCTTTACAGAAACTTATCGGTCTCGTAATCCTATTTCAGCTGTCTTTTTGTGGTCCGATTCCAGTGTTACACTCTCTGGGTTGCGTTCACCCTCATGTCGTTGGTCTACTTTCGTTGCCAATCGCGTGAGTCACATTCAAGAAATAACAGCTATTGAATATTGGCATCACGTGTCCTCTGCAGACAATCCTGCAGATGTTTGTTCGCGAGGCCAATTTCCAAGTGAACTTCTTCACAACTCGTTATGGTGGGCGGGGCCACGATGGTTACCCAAGCCGCATGAGTCATGGCCATCTTGTATTGACAGCGTTGATAATGACGAGCAGAAAGTTGTTGAGGCCGAGACTCGTAAATCTCCTGTGTTAGTATCAACTGTGCATCCTCGGGAAAAGGATTTTTCAATTATCAATAACTTATTAAATCGTTTTTCATCGTTAGAAAAAATCAAAGCCGCAAAGCAACATTTGTATCGCATAGTCGGTGATCGGGTTCTAACAGTTGAAGAACTTACTACATTATTCGTACAAATCGAGGCGGTTTTAAATTTACGGCCCATGTGCCCTGTTAGTTCGGACCCTAATGACTTGTCAGCGTTAACACCGGGTCATTTCCTTACATTGGAGCCTTTGACCGCTGTCCCCGATGATGATTATTCCAACGTCAATATTCATCGTCTTCATCGGTGGCAGTTGTTGCAAGCTTTCCAACAAAGTTTATGGTCAAGATGGAAACACGAGTACTTAAATTCACTCACTCAACGCGCCAAATGGACCAAGAACTCAAGACCATTAGGGGTGGGCTCGCTTGTGATCATCAAGGATGACAATCGACCTCCTCTTGCATGGTCACTTGGTAGGGTTACTGATCTTCTTCCTGGCGCTGACGGAGAAGTTAGGGTTGCAATTCTTAAGACCGCTACTAGCAATTCTGTTAAGCGACTCGAAACTCTGTCCTCTACCTATAGAGGATTAACGTATTATTTAACTTAATATTATTAAGCATCGTAGGTTAGGTTGACTGGATTCGTAGTTCAGTAACTATTAAGATTTAACGTTTTCTTCCTAACTTTTCTATTTATATTTCGTATTTTCGAAAATACCATAGGTATTTTGGTGGGCGGAATGTTTCGTCATCATACAAATTACTAAAATAAGAACGTTTAAATTTCACCACGGGCAACACACGATGTTCTTATCGATTTTCAGCAGTGGCAATCACAACTGTTTTGACAGTTGTAATACGTGCCGTACTCGTTATCCGATTGGTGCTACTGCTGCATCTGTCATGACGTCACTACCGTTAACGGACAAACCGCCCCCCCCCTATCGACAATCTTTTCTTACCATCTTGCACGCGCGCGCACTTCGCGATCTCTCTCAAGAAAAAACCCTTTAAACGCGTCAACTCGACCGATATTCTGCTGGAAATCCCTATTCCGAGCAGCTAGTGACCTTCAGCAATCAACTGTGGTCATCATCAGAAATCAATCATAGCGCAGGCGGATCATCGGCAGCAGAAATAGCAGACCAAGGTACGTGCACGTGTTTTAGTTTGTTACTGCTGCATTTACTTAAGAACATCGTTTGTGTGATCGTCCAGCCTCTTGGGCTGTCCCAGATGTGTAGTTACTCCTCGTTTCTATCGCGACTGCACAGTGTATGAAAAGATCCGAAGAAGAAGAAGACCGTAAATAGCTAGTATAATGAAATCTCCTATAGATTTTGTGACGGTGACGCCAAAAATTGTTAATTGTGTAAAACTTTAGGCGGGAATTTCTGTCGGTTGTCTCAAATAGTCTCAATTACCACGGCAGAGCACCAGCCAGCCTAGCATGCGCACCACGGCTATTCGTCGACGCTCGTCTCGCGATGTCAGTGCCGTGTGAGTGGGAAAGACATCACGCTGACGAGAGAAAAGTGTCGACAAAATTTTGTCGTGGTGCATATGCTAGAACACCATATTGCAAACTACCTAATTACTCGCAAGTCGCAACACACACAACCTTAATCAATGCGCGACCGCATCGGAATGAATAATTTATCGAAATTTAAACATACCCTACAGAACCCAACAAGTTCATGCTTTTCGCTGCACACTACATGCGGCTGTGTCCTGCGGAATAAACCGGTTTTTTATAACTCTCTTTTTGTTCTCATTTCGTTTTCGTTCCGAACAAAATGTTGTTCAAAGAACCGTTGAAACCGTTTTAAAAACGTTATTTTAAATAACGGTTCCGAGCCCTGGTTTATATAGGTACTAAATGGTTTAACAATAATTAAAGGTGTTCTATAAAACTACAACAACGTATGTTCTTTAAAATTGTATTAAAAGGCATTTCTCTATATAAGGTGCTATAAAAACATCTGCCACGGCTTTAATGGGAGGTAGTATTGTGTTTATAGATTACAATAGTATAGATAAATTATTGATTATTTATCATATTTTTTTTCATTCAAAAAAAATAACGTATAAATTTGAATTGATTTATTAGTATAAAACCATCCCGTGTCCTAAGCTGTTGCCGCTCCGCACCGAATTCACGTAACTTGTGAACCACGTTACGCAGAATAGAGTCAATGTTAATTTAACAATTTTATTTTCTAAAATTTAATTAGCTGTTCCGGGGTACGAAAGTTCTTCACTATTGTAATCTATAAACACAATACTACCTCCCATTAAAGCCGTGGCAGATATTTTTATAGCACCTTATATAATTAAATAAGCAGTTTCTAAGCTACTAAAAGTGTATGTTATCAAATAAAACTCTTTGAACCGTTAAACTAGCTAACTATCACAATGACTCCACAAAATCATAATACCCGTCATTTCATAACTAAAAAAAAACTTTATTACATAACTTGTTCATCGTTAATACAAACCGCACGGTTGGCCAACCGGAAGATTTTCGTATTGTATCGATTGACAACTCGCTATCTTATCGATAAGTTACGACGATCGATACTCTTAGTGATGTTATTGTTGTGAGCTTTATCGATATTTGTGGTTGCTTGTTGCAGTATTGACAGGTTCATTCGGTTGGTTGAAGTTACTTCACTTATTTATTTCGAGGGTTTTTTTTTAAATGGCGATACGTAATATCGTTGATGAAACAAGAGATAATTCTGTTTTTTTTTAGATCTGAAATAATAACAGTATCTTGGGACTCACACAATCCCAAACTAAGCGGAACCGTATTATGGTAACCAGACCAATGATAAACATATTTATCTAAATACATACATAATATGCTTAATTATACCAAGATACAGAACAAATCATCATGCTCATCATACAAAAATATTTATCTTGGGTAGATATCGAAACTACTACCTCCAATTTTGCTGTCGGGGTCAGTAACCACAAGACTAACAGGTCAATCAGAGAAAGTAAGACCTACTAACAGGGAGTAAAAACTGTAGTGTGTATGTCATAAAATATACCCACTACATGTCAAAGCCGCCTTAAAATTTACCTATCTTTTACAGTAAAAGAATTCTAAATACCTATTACTTTATTTTATAATAAGAAAGATCCATAAAACGTGTTCAGAGCTTCGTGCTCGTTAGTGAAGCCGACTAAATGGTTTACACGTCTTGTTAGCATTTTGTATTACACCAGTGGTTTTAAACATTTTCTCATTGGGCGATAGGTGACAGTTGTGACACTTCTTAAAGGTACCTACATACTTTCAAAATAACTGTAGTCAAAAATGCATAAAAATATCACATTCTTCATCACATTTAAAAGGAGAAAAATATTTACGGCATCTTTATTTTTTTCTGACATTGGTTAAAATTTTAATTTCTCTTTATGACATAAAGTTACTACAGTACTTTACTCGATAAATGAGCAAATAACGTCGCACAAAAAGAATACTTACATATCCTACGGTGATAAGTGTAAAAAAAGTACTTAAATTATTTTATTGCACAGTATTCTATAATTAGCGTACTTATTATTATTATATCTTTGATTTATATACAGACACCATCAAATTCAATATCTATAGACCCAGAAAGTAAAAAATAATCAAAAGTTTGAGAACTTCTGTTCAAGATGTTATCCAAAGTCTCTCACGAGACCTAGGTACCCTGGAACTGTGACGTTTATGGAAGGGAAAGTGCCACCATACTGTTTGAAATATTACTTTTAGGTACTTTAAGTGCCATGACTTGGAAAACTTTCTTCAAGACTTAACGAAGTTCAAATAAGGTCAAATAGCTGTAGTTTGGCTATGCGGACATTTGAATAAGTCACGCCAATTACCATTGTAAGCGACGTGGTGCGGGTTCGATCCCCGTATGGAACAAACATTTTTGTGATTCACAAATGGTTGGTTTATTCTGGACCTCCGTGGTCGAGTGGCGTACGCACCGGTTTCCAAGGTGTCGCTAGCGCTGAGGTCCCGGGTTCGATCCCCGGACGGGTCAATGTAGAAACAAATTTTTCTAGATTGCCTCGGGTCTAGGTATTTGTGGTACCTTCGTTGTATCTGAATTCCATAACACAAGTGCTTTAGCTACTCACTTTGGGTTCAGAGCAATGTATGTGATGTTGTCCTCGTATTTATTATTTATTTTGGTTGTTTTGTGTGCATGCCTTTGAAAATTTGAATAAACCCCAGCAACACATGAATTAAATTATTTAGTACGGCGGTATTTTTTTTAAGTATCCGAATCTCAGACCATTTTTTTTTTAAATTCGATCGTATCTTTAACAGACGTCGTTTAGGTTAAATTTTATGTCAATAATATAAATGAAGTCTTGGGTCAAACATGTATTATGTTATGTTATGTCTATATCCTAAGGCCTTGTCAGTTTCCAATGCAGTCGCTGTCACGATCTCGAAAGTGCATTCTCATTATATATGCACTTTCTTTGAATGTAACTGTGTTTGATATCTGAATGGTTCTATAACATTTTACTCAGATATGCTACGTGTTATGTGGTATAAGTTCCTTTTGGATTTATAGCAGCAACCAGTTTCCCAAATGTATCTGAAGGTTTAACAGTACCACATTGATTAATAAACTATAATTAATAATTATAACATTTTTTTTTATTAGCCTTCATTGCTCCACTGTTGGGCAAAGGCCTCCCCCCAAATCTTTCCATTTTTCTCTGTCTCGAGCCACCTCAAACCAACCCTCGCAGTTCCTCCTTCTGAGCCGGCCTCGGCGGCGTCGTCGTCCGTCTTCAGGCACCCATTGTGTTTTTGTAATTATTATAATTAATGAATGTGGTGGTGTTATAAAGTTGTAAAAAAATATATAATTTAAACAACCCATCTATTGGATCTTTAATTTGCTATCGCAAATATTATTTGAATTGTATTTCCGGATACATCGTATAACGAACAAAACAAAAATACATTTAAATTCAACTCCTCCTTCAATTAAAAACTACGAACGCTTTAAAACATTTAACGATGGTTCAACCTTTTCCTGCATTCTCCTAATTATTACACAACAAAATCAAACAAACAAATTAAAATCTAAAAGTTATCTAATCTCTAAACTAAAAGTCCGATCATCGAAATATGGAAGTAAGTGTTCATCTGATAGGGAAACAGTTTCCTTTCTAAACGCCCGCGACTTATGAGGTCAGAAGTCATAATATGACAACGCACTGTTGACTGTTATGTAAACGTAATACTTACTGATCTTAAGCGTACACAGTTCATGTAATACTGTATGCTTTGGTGCAGACGGGCGGTTTCGTAGCGGTTTTTAAACGCTAAGATTTTTAACACTTATTTTTGCGACATTAGTTAGAAAAATGCCGTGTATAATACACATAGCGTAATTATGAAACAAATTTAGCGAGATTTTTGAGTTGAAATTAGAAAAGAAAAATATGTGCATAATTCAGGAACTGTTTTCAATAATTTCTTCGTAACACGTTTTACAAAAGACATCTAAAATTGAGGTAAAAATTAATTAAAAATTGGAGAGTATATACATATTTTTGCTCGTGACTGTACACAGTTTATGTAAGACATCATCATCAGCATTCAGTGCTTTGGTGCAGACGGGCGGTTTGACAGCGGTTTTAAAACGCTGAGATTTTTAACACTTCTGCTAGCGACATTCGTTGGAAAAATGTCTTTAAGTTGTACGACTGAGTGTTGAAAGTAATACAGTATTTGTTGGTTGTTTTTAATGTATTTTTTTAATTTTAGCGTGTATTGTAAAAGAGGTCAGAGAGAGAAAAAATAACATATTTAGCTGACCTAACATCAAGATAGTAAAACCCCAAATAATTTGGTATAGGGGCAGGTAGAAAGGTATCGTAAAAATGATGAATTTCAACAGTATGTGTATAACTGTGTTAGCTTCATATTATTATAAATAACATAATTTGAATAAGAATCTTGACTGTCATTCCCAAAAAAGGTGTGGGATCCATAATACATATATATATAACTAGATACATAATGTCCCATAGTGGACGTTCCTAACGTAATTAGTTTTTCTATTGCTCTGGCTGAAAAAAAAACCTTATGTTTTTTGCCTCAAAAGTCAGGTGAAACAATAAAACCCGGCGCTCAGAGGCCCGAGTCCGCTATTTTAAGCCAGTGAGTGGCGGGTTAATAAACGTTCCAGTGTACTTGTTATTGTGCCTAATTTTCGTATTCAGATAAGAACAGTCCCTTGCAATCCTACAATGACAGGTGTACATTTGTCATTAAACTAAAATTATCTGAATACGAAAATTAGGCACAAAAACAAGTACACTGGAACGTTTATTAACCCGCCACTCACTGACTTAAAATAGCGGACTCGGGCCCCAGGTGCGAAAGACGGCTTCCAAGATATATTAATCCATATAAATGGGCACTGTTCTACATAAAAATCCAAGTAAATAAGATTTTAAATAAATGGAGCTTTAAAACAAAATGTAGGTTAAGATATCAATCGGTTTAAGACCTAGTCGTTAAATGTGCCAACATGATTGATAGCATTAATTAGATCAATTCTCAGAACAATGGGTTTACGTGTGAAAACCACGCGCGTGGGAAATCTGTAATGTTCCGTATATTAACCTTATTTGTATGTTAATGCAATTGACATTTTAAAACTTAAATTTATGGCACACTGAATAGGTAAGTTTTTAGTTAACCATAAAATTTGCGATTCAAAAGGGTGTAAAATGTGTTGGGAAATCCGTATTGGCAAATTTCCTATTTCTACATAAGTTTAATTACAATTTAATCATTACCGAAACTTTTATATCCAATACTTAAGCTAAAGGACATTTTGAGACTACGCAATTGTCATTCGTCTTTTTACAACCGAACTAAATGACACTTAGAAAATACTAGATAAAAATTAAATGTGCAATATGAAACTTATGATGAGTAAAATCTACAGGTCAGTATATTTATGTGTGCCTAAATAAATTCAAGAATTAATATAGCATAACAACCGGTTACATTCTAAATAATATATCAATAATAATATTCCGGGACAACTCACACACGGTTATCTGATCCCAAGCTAAGCAGAGCTTGTGTTATGGTAACCAGATATCTGATAAAGATATTTATTATATATTTCTAAATACATATATATTATAGATATATTACACCCAGACATTGAACAAATGATCGTGCTCATCACACAAAGATTTGTCCTAAGTGGGAATCGAACCCACGACCTCCGGTATAGCAGTCAGGGTCACTAACCACTAGACCAACAGGCCAGTCAAAAAAACACCGCGTTTCAACCGCTCGTCTGCTTCCTCTGAACTTTAATATTGTTACGTCAGAGGTCAACAAATAACGAAAACAATGGTTTTCTACATACATAGTTCTCAGACGTAAAAACTAAAATATTTAACCCTACTTATTGAGTTATTTGTCTTACTCATCCGGGTTTAAAAATATCTACATATGAGAGTAATTTGCATTTATGATGTGTTTAACGGGTTGCAAGTAAGAAACAGAAGGTATACTTATACTAACTTGAACTTCTTTATAACTTGATGAATAAAGGTTGTCGTGGTGGCCTAGCGGTTCAATGAACGGATTTGTATGCACAAGGTTGTAGGTTCGAACCCAGGCAAGTACCAATGTGGCTTTTTCAAAGTTATATGTACTTTCTTAATTATTCTAAGACACTTCTGACAAACGGTGAAGGCAAACATCGTGAGGAAACCTGGATTCCAAAATTTGGGATCTGAAATCGCCAATCCGCAGAGAGCAAGCGTGGTGATCAATGCTCGTGCCTTCTCTATATGGGAAGAGGCCTGTGCCCAGCAGTGGGACGTTTAAAGGCTGGATTATTATCATTATTAAATAAATAAATGTGAATAACATCACATAAATTGCGTTGTACGTATGTGCTATGAAATCAGAAACAACGCAGCACCCAAACCCGAGACCTCAGAGCTACCCACTCTCTGAATTCAAAGCCAAAGAAGGTACTTTTGCTACTTTCTTTTAGTTTACAGCAATGCTAGATTATTTATTACTAAATCCTGGATTCCAGAGAAAAATAATGATATAGCAAATCCGATGTTAGCAAACGTGATCAATGCTCGTTCCTTCTCTATATAAGAAGAGGCCTGCGCCCAGCTGTGTGACGTTTAGGCCGGTTTATTAGTATTATGTAACATAATAATTATGTATTTATAACCCATCAAACGATTTATTTGTCGGTTATCCCATATAAATACCGTTGTATTCATATAGTATCTTCAGAAACCTAAGTTGCATCACCCAGAGTTTATGCCTAGGCTATAAAATGATCTAGACTTAATATGCTTTTATAATGTGTTAGTTATAACTCCGGTTACGTGAGTATAGGAAATGTAAATATAGAAATGTCATAAGATTATACCGACGCTGTTTAAATTATAATTTAGATTTAAAACTCCTTTTTAAATATTCTGTAGTTTTTTTTTCCTTTTGCTGTCCTGTATTGTGGTCGCGTGTTAATTTATTATTTAATATGACCTAAATAATTAAAACTTAGATCCAGCTATCCCTTATTAAGATTGTTAGCAACGCACTAAGTCGAGGGCCGTACCCCGCAGGGCGTGTTCTTAGTGGACGTTGCTGACGTAGTTAGTTTTTCCTATTGCTCTGGCGGTCCTCGCCAAAAGTCCGGTGAAGCAGTCAAAGCCTGCGCTCAGGCTAACTGCAAAGATGTCTACCAAAAAATATATATTTATGTATTAAGAAAAGTGATCTGTTAAGGACCTAGTGTAGAAGTTATAGTGGAAAAAAATATATTTAGAGCAGGGCTGCAATAGAGGTCAAATGTTTGTGACAATTAAACTATATCAAAAGATTTCTAATTTAGTGCATTTTTCTAAAGAATACACTATGAAAAGCACTGGTTTTATAATTACTTTTTTGATAAATCTCATACAAAAATGTGTGTCATTTAAAACAATGTATAATAACTACATAATAAGGCTATATTTTTTATTTTTAAAATACTATTCATATTTTATATCTATTCTAGATCTAGGACTAGGATCTAGCATTTCGCAAACGTCTCACGTTACACCTTAAGTAATTGTGCATTGTGAGTACCGGGTTCGATTCCCAGTCTTATCAAACAATAGACTGATCTAGTCTTTATGCTAATTAAACCTTGACTTGTTTTACTTATTACGATTATATTTTGAGATTTTTTTTTGAAATTAAGTCAGTTGAATAACTTTTTTTCGTTTATGTTATTTAATTAATGTGTAATTAAAAGTATTGTCTTCATTGATTATGAAGATAATTATGTATTCAACTTAAATAATAGGAATTATTTTGGAATTTAGAGCACTTGTCTTAGACCTCATTTGGTCCATACAGTTTACAATATGTTGCGATTTCCTTGATACGATTTTTTTCTGATAAGTACTAGGAGTGCACACGGAAGTGGTAGATGAATTATTTTTTAATGGCAATTTTATTTCCGTAACCAATACGTCACGACCATACATCTATAGATTTGAAATCTCACATAACGTCACAATCTTGTATATTTTGTGCGAAAGCATGACGTCAGCCATCCCATATTTCTTTTTAACAAACGGATAGATACATAGAATTTAGCTATTCATACCCAATCATTTAACATATTTCAGAAGCCAATAAAACTTATACCTACATATATATTTTAATGTATAATTAATTTTATTTCCTCTCATTATTTGCAGATGGTGCGCGTTTGCGCTGTGGTGGCATTATGCGCGCTCGTCGCGTGCGCCGGCGCCGCCGAGACCTCATCTCGTTTCCGTAAGTAACTTTTTTTTCCGTAAATTCACTTTTAAACTATAGCTATGCCAAGTGACTCTACCCAGCTATATATCCACTTTTAATTAAAGTTTATGCCTTGTCAAATTCTCTAGGTTGTGTAGTTAAAGGACAATAAAGCTATGGTCAAAATGAGTGGGTAAATAATTGATGTCAATTTTTTTTATCAATTATTCAACATGTATAAGTGGAAAGATGGAAGAGAGGTCTTTGCCCTGCAGTGGGACACTACAGGCTCTTAATAATAATAGTAATAAATAAAAAAAAGAAATAAAATAAAATTTATTTCAGACAATAAAGTCCATATGCAAAACAGAAACAAGACAAGGTTGTTAGTAATAATTTTTTTTTTGCATAACTAATGTTAGTAATCAAAAGGTAAATAAACAAATAAAGACACAGTTTACCTCTGCACAGTAGGCTCATCGGTCTCGCAACACATGGAGTTCAGTGTACCTACTGAGCAAAACAGTATCGGTTGTTTCGCCATAATAATCGATCTAAATTCATAACAAGAATTCTGAAGGAATGTAGTTCGGTGACATGTTATGATTTTTGGTGCCGAATAATTGTTGCGAAAAATTAAATTTCAATTATTTTATTAACTCATATTCAGCTGAAACTTTGTAAACTGACTCTATACCAGATGTAAAGCTCACCCCTTTTGGATAAATATACCCTTTCGATAACACCCTGTATAACAATAATAGGTTTCTATTACCCTGAAGAATGAATAGACGCGAAAAGTTAATCAGATATTTATTTATTTATCATGGAAGACTTACAGCTAAAGTAAACAGAATAAAAACGGTGTGTGAGACACTTCTAAAAGCAAATATCGCAAAAGGAAATTAAATATCAAACAAAACATTTTTTTTTCTATTAGCCTAAACTCTCCCACTGCTGGGCAAAGGTTTCCCAAATCTTTTTATAATTCTCTATATATCTAGGTTAGCACACAAAATTAAATACTGCATTCTGCCTACCTATAGGTATTATATCTTAAAGAATACTTCAACGAAACCCTTCACACGCTATGTAAACAATGTCATACTTTTGGGGTTCATTATATAACAATTGCGTGAATTGCAACTCAATTGTGAGGTAGTTGCGATCGCAAAAACTTGGCAGACAGCTTGCGTAATACAATACTTCTTATTGTTTATAATAACTTAATTGATCGTGACAAACTTGAAAAGATATTTCGTAAAAAGTGACGTCTTTATTTAGATAAGATTCATCATTGTGATATGTTCGTCTCTTTGCTCCCATAGTAATATGATTGAGTTTAAATTCCTAGAGGAAAAAAATTAGGGATAAAAATAAATTATAAACCTAATTTGGCCTACTGGGCAAGGTCATTCATAAATCCGTTTATAAGTAATTTTGTTCTTCATCCATATGACCGGTGGTTCCCTGCGGTAAGTAGTCCCCATTCTCGTAAGACATGTTATTCGGTGTGGAGAAGAATTCAATAAATCAAAGTTCATGAAAATCAGTCCACCCGTTCGCGAGTCAAAATGGTATAACTAAACCAATATCAATTTATAGATTTCTAACTATATTTGAATTCTGAGTGAAATGAGGATAAAAGTTAAAATACTATATTTAAAATCTTAGAGCGCAAAAAACATAATCATCGTGTCCAAAATATTTAATTCGATAATCCAATTTGCATACACCGATTAGAAAACAGCTTAATACATATTTTGATTAACATTTATAAATTAATTTAGCGTTACTGTCTTGTATACATGTTACAAAAACCCTGTCCGATCCGTGCGTGAAGGTATTGTTAGGTATCGATATCTGATTCCATTAATGTAAATAAAAAATTAGAAAAAAAAAGTATAACCAAAAAACATATTTCTCGAAAAAGCGAGAGAGACAGTCGCCGTCGCCACAGGTGCTGCCAAATGATCAAACAAAAGGCCCCCCTATAATACCAACGAAATTTGTGTTGTAGTTTTTGTTTTAATCTCTTTAGGGAATTTCGAGGCAAAAAATGGTAATGTCAAAATTCATTATTATTGTTATTATCATGAATATTCAAAATTTGATATTTTATTTGGGCATGTGGTTGTGAAACCTAATATCACCCTTTCGGGTCAGACAGGGTTTTCTTAACACTCTGTATATCCCAGTAAAATTGACGAAACAATTTTAGCAATATGACTTAGTCGGTCGGCATTTTTCAAAATATTATGCAGGATTGGTGATATTTTACATACCATCACGCCTGTATCCCCGAAGGGTTAGGCAGAGGTGTACCAATGTACACCCACAGTTCGCCGGTATGTTAAGGTCCCATGTAATAGGGGGCGAGCCTATATCCACTAACCGGGCACAAATCCAAACTCCGACCTGCTACTGAGAATTTCATAGAAAAACCCAATAACACCTCGGTCGACTTGGGAATCGAACCCAAGACCTCTAGCGTAGCAGTCGCGCTTAGCACCACTAGGCCAACAAGGCAGTCAACAACAACTTTTTACAGCTTATAATAAATTCAAAATTCATTTTGGCTTCTCCCAAAGACAAACTGATTTTAGATATTACATTATGTAAATAAATCTATCTGTTTTGTACATATTCTCATAGTTTTAGTATGCTGTTAAACAACTGCTTTTAGCATTTAATTTATTTCTAAGTTAAACTGTAGATATGTAGATCAGAAAAAATATCTAGATAGAGATGCACGTTGATGCATCGAAACCAAAAGAAGAGCAATTAGATTAAAAAAACTGACTTATTAGAAGAGTTTGTTTTCTTTAAATTAACAATCGCTCTTTCTAGTTTTTTTCTGGTCTATCTATAGGTATAGGCCATTCGTACACGAACTGCTTTCGTAGTCAGTGATCACTGCACACGGACCGCGCGAGCTGTTGACCGCTCTCACGCTTCACGAGCGCCTCCCGCCCGCTGGCTTTTTGTTTTCTCGACCGCTCTAAGCAGTCGCACAGCCTCAAGCAGTCCGTGTGCGTGGCCTTAATGTATTTTTTCTTTTGTAAATAACTTATATTTTTGGTAAATATGTTCATGTATTTAGATTAATTGTCATATGTTTTACAGAACCAAGAAAACGCAAGACTGGTACGTACACGAACAGATGAACCCTTTTAATGCAAACTCTTTGGGTGTTACTGATTTATTCATGAGTAATTACTTTAATCTTGACAATCTACTTGTCTTTATATACGTTGATGCAGTAACAACAAAAAATAAACATACTATAAAAATTAAAGGGTCAGACAAACAAGGAGTAAAGAAGAAAAAAGGTACATGCAAAGAGACGTGTAATTTAATTTTTTTTGCTCGATTTTAACTTTACGTGCCAGAGCCCGTTTTGCACTTAGCCGGTTAACAATTTGTTAAGTCATAATCAAACCAATTTTAAAGACCCTTATCATGTATCCTAGACCTCTGAAGATGGAGATGTTCTTGGGCAGCTGCTTTCTTTGACACTTTTAAACAAAAAAAAAAAACTATTTTATACCGAGTCTATAGAGACTATATTATATTTTATACAAGTCTTGTATGTAGTCAAGACAAGGTTTCTATTTCTTACTCATGATAAATAAGTAACTATGCCTAACCACGTAACACTATGAACTCACTAAGCCCTCGCTTGGACAATACCTCAGTTGGGCTAACTAGCTTTGCATCAAGCTGCAAGCATTTCAATACTCTTTATTCTTCTGCGAAAAGATTTGAGCCATCTTCTAATCTTGCTTTTTCCTTTATTAATAGGAAATCTTTTCTTTTTTGACCTATAAAACATTGTATAAATTAATGGTATAAATAAAAAGTAAAAAACCCTAGTTATCGACAAGCTAGAAGTTTTGACTGAAATTTTATATTTATAAATCTTCTATGGTTTTCTGTCATATGAAAATTCTCTGGCCTTTCTATAAGGCATCCATTTTTTATCTGTATTGTATACTTAACTGTCTAAAACCTTGCCAAATTTCGATGGATTTTTCCTTTTGAAATATTCATAAAAATCAGCTCAAATGTCAAACAGACCACCCGAGTCCCGACACTTTTGGGTTGCAGTACAAATTTCAGGTGACACCTTTCTTTTTCTTCTTGACACATTCACTCTCTTCTTAATACAGCTTTGCCCACAGCTGCATCACTGGGCATTTCACAATCTTTAAATTATGGTAAATATTCTTGCAGACTTCGAGATATTTAGCTCCAAAACCAACCAAACACTGGAAAAAATAAATAAAATGCCCTCGGAGAGTTCTCACGTACAAAATTTGTTTAAAACTAAACTGTTTGAGCCGTTGCAATTATTTTAATTTACACGGTACATAAAGTTTATTGCCTATGAAAGATATTTCACCCCTAATTAACTTTTCATACTTTCGATTACTTTCTAGACGTCATTTTGTTATTTTAATTCTAATGACAGTTTTTTGACGGATTCTGAATTACATATATTTGTTTTGGTGCTAGAAAATTATTCATTTTTTTTTATCGAGGGATGTAATTTTTTTTTATGTAGTTTGAAAATATTTGTATATTAAACTATTTTTAGCCGTTATTTTTTAAGTTCGACGGTACTTATTTTCTAAGCTTAAATTTATTTATAATGGCTATTGCTGTTTCTCTAATTATTCTTAAAGTAGTGGATTTTATATTGTCTTCTGAAACTTACTATTATTTTAAATCTATATTCTTATTTAACTTTTGGTCTCTGTTTTAACTCTAACTCATTAAAATCTTTTTCTTAGTGCTGGTTGTAAAAGATAAATTAAGGGGTTATTTCATTTTAGAATTAAGTTTATCTCTTGGTTTTTGTATATTTTTTCTTATAATCTTCTGCCTGTTTTATCTATAAGTTACCTATTTTCTTGTACTATTTAATTATTCCTATTTTTCTTCATTTACTTCCCTGTAATGTTAAGTCTTTTTAACTTTTTTTTGCTATCTTCAACTATTGTAAACATGATGTGAATGGCGTATTTTATAGTAATTTAGATAGCATGTTTAACCTCTAAGCTAAAATTAATTACATAATTCCTGTAATAATATATTCTTTAATAAAAACCTATCTTCTAAATAGAAACCTATCGACTTCTGTTAATTTAATAACGTCGGGCATAGTTCAGATTTATTCACAGATTCAGCATATTATGCATTTTGAGAAACCGCAAATAATTATAAAAATCAATTAATATAAAATTTATGCTTAATTTCTAATCCAAAAGAGCATCCGTACTTAAATATCTTCGATGTAGTGAAAAAATATCTATACATTTATTGCTTTTGATGACCAAACTCTAATTCTTAACGCAAAAAATATAGGTATTGTGGATGAATCTTAACTTGCCTTACTTTCTTGTATTTCTGGATCTTGTATTTCCTTATGGATACTCAATTTTCCATAACCTTCTAAAATATCAGTGATGGACATCTAAGTAGCTCGTAGCTTTATGGTTGTCGGACTGGTTGCTGGTTACCCGAACTGGTGCTGATGAAGAGTATGGTTTCCAGCGGACTTGCAGCCGGATAAGCAGACGGAGGTGGACGACATGGTAAACAACCTCCTCCAGTGGATCCAAGGGTTATACCAGCAGAAGAACAGGAAAGGTGCAGAATTTAGTCCTAAGATAGACTAAGTTTAGTTAAGGACTGTTCGTGTATTAAAGTGTGGTAGGATTTACCTTAGAACTTCAATGTTAATTATATTCTAGTTCAAGGTCTTAAATGTCTCGAATAAACTGATGATAAAATACTATCAAACAATGTTATACAACGTATTCAAGAAAATAGAATAAGTAGGGACAACAATAGGGTTCACAAAATTTCTAGCACAAATCACTTTTTCCAGCTATCACATACAAGCACAATCACGTCTGGTTGTTGTGAAACATATCTTTTGTTTTTCCATAACTAACAGAATCCTTGTATACTTCCAGCTCGTCAGTACTACGGAGGGAAACCAGAAAAGCCGAGGCCTTTTGAACCTGCTAACAACTACTTACCGCCAGCGACCGGATACCCGCCTTCTGGCACTCGTCCATCACTGACTTACAACGAGGGTCCAGCTCAGCCCAGCCAACCTGAATACCAGCCCAGTGAGACCCCTTACCAGCCGGAGACGCCTTATAAACCAAGCCAACCGACCCCACCGCCTTATGTACCCTCACAACCGTCGTACCAACCCAGTCCTTCCACTCCTAATTACCAGCCTTCCCAACCTCAGCCATCACCAACAGGATATCCCTCATCACCAGTTTATTCCCCTTCACCAGTTTATTCGCCTCCTAAGAACGGGTACCCATCATCACAACCAAGCTATGTACCTAACATAGACGAAACTACTACCACTACTCAAGGTAGCTACGTTGCCGTTGCATCAGAATCCGGAAGCTCCAGTTTCACTTCATCTTCCAGTTCTGGATCCAGTTCCGTTTCCACTTCTAACGCTGGTTCCGTCAGTGCATCGAATGTCGATACTTCAGAGACTCAAGTAGCTACAGCTGATGATGATGACCGTCACCCTCCTCATATCCACGACATCACAGTCGACTGCGGCAAAGAAATGATGACCATCAACATCGAATTCAACAAACCATACAACGGTCTCATCTATTCCCAAGATCATTATAACGAGGCTGAATGTGTTTACGTCAGAGAAAACTCTAACCAAGTCAAATTCTCATTCACAGTCAGCTTGAATACTTGTGGCACTAAATTCTACAGTGACTTCCAAAACGAAGGCCAGGCGTATTTAGAAAACGTGCTTGTATTACAAAACGAAATTGGCATCCAAGAAGTATGGGATCATATTAGGAGAGTCAGGTGTTTATGGGAAGGAAATCTAAAGAAACAGCTCGTGTCATCTCTTAGCGTGGGCATGCTGAACCAAATCACCAGTAACTTCAGCGGTGATACTGCTATGGCTAGGTTAGACATTCAAACTGGTAAAGGCCCATTTGCACCTGAAGCTGATGGTCTCGTCAAGATTGGACAAACAATGACATTAGTTGTCTCAGTCACAGGAGACGCTGGCTTCGATATCTTCGTCAGAGAATGTGTAGCGAGAGACTCAGAGAGCCGCAATGTTGTACCCCTAACAGATAGTAACGGCTGTGTCCTAAAACCTAAAGTCTTCGGTGCCTTCCAAAAGACCAGGGACACAGGAAACACAGGAGCTTCAGTCATAGCCTTCGCATACTTTAATGCCTTCAAATTCCCTGACGAAATGGACTTGATAATTCAGTGTGAGGTAGAGCTGTGCAAGACTGACTGTGACGTGTGCCCCAACCCTGGTAGTTACGAGCCTAAGAGAAGACGACGAGACCTTATCCACTTTGGGAATAGGACTGAGGAGCCTACAACTATTGTTGGTAAAGGGTTAAGGGTTGTCTTCGCTGAAGACTTGCCTCAGCCTGTAGGGTTCTGTTTATCACCTCCAGCCGCCTTATGGAGTGGTATGCTAGTTCTAATCGCGTCTCTAATGAGCAGTATCCTAGTATCATACTGTTGGCAGAAATCGCGGGGATCTGTAAAGTTCACGTAAGATAGTCTATCTTTGGTCTTTTCTATCTTTCTGTTATTTAAAGAGAAGCGAATGAACCATTTGCTTTCTTATTTCTTCTATATTAGGTTAAATATTTATAATTAGGATGGTTAAAATTTTCAGAGTACAGTACAAAACATAGAGTGACTTACGACTAAATAGTATTATGTTTATCCATTTTTTAAGCAGCAAAAACTGTAATATTATACGTTGACCCTCGAATACTGAAACGCACCTAACTTTAAGAGGTTCTTAAATATCTATCTGTCTCTTATTTTAACCTAAAAATGACAGAGACGGCATGATATTTAACGGCCACTTAAAACTGATTGTCGTTTTATTATTTTGGGTGTTATCAATATAAAATTTTAGTTAAACGGAGTGAGTTTAGTAATAAGAACTGTCTCACAGACTTGCATGGGAAAATCTGCGCGCGCGCCGACGTATGCGCGCCGACGTATCAAACGATTTGCGCGTGAGATACACTTGCTTGCACTGTAGCACTTTTTATAGGGTTTTTGTTGCAACTGCATTTTCCGTCATACACTGGGAAGTGAAGCCAATTATTTTGGCTTAAACAAAATAAAGTATTGTACAAATATCTTTCTGATATTATTTGTCCTTTGGAAATCTAATTAAAATATATCTACTCGTTCTTTTAATATACAGTTGGGTAATTTAACTTTTAAAGATGTTTAAAAGAATATTTTTGAATCTATTTTATAGTTTTTCTCTTTTGGAAAATTATTGTTCTTTTTACTTTTAATCTGTCACTTTTATGAAATCAACACTGCCAATATGTTTAACTTCGTATTAATTCATCGCAGATTTATTTATATAAATATAAATATTGTATTACCAATTATAGATTAGTTGTATAATCTTGTATAATTTTATTTTTAGATTGAATAGTTACACTGCCTTTTTAATGCTTTATCAGTAATAGTAAATTCTTTGGTCAGGCATAAAATTAATCCTCTTCTGAATAGGTCACACAGGGTGATTTTTTAAACTATTTGAGAGTTAATAATAATAATATTCCGGGACAACTCACACACGGTCATCTGATCCCAAGCTAAGCAGAGCTTGTGTTATGGTAACCAGACAACTGATAAACATACTTATATATTTCTAAATACATACATATTATAGATAAATTAGTTGTTTTTGACACAAATAAGTCCAATCTTTTCTTTTTTTTTCCTAAAAATATCTGTTTTCTAAAGATCATAAACAAAAATTTTTGTTTATTAAAACAACAAACAAGAGAGTATTTTTCGTTTTAACGTATTTTAGATGTCATTGTAACATAATAATATTGTAAAATTATTAAGTTATAAGTTATTATTTTTAACTGTAAATATTATTTTAAGATTTTGTAAGTATTAAAAGTTTATTGTATAGTTTATTTGTGTTTTATTTCCTTGAATAGTTCTTCTGCCTAGCTTTATCCCAATCCATCATAGGCATGTTCCAGTCCTACCAGATTCAGCTGAATAGGTACCGTTATTTTACCTAAAGCGACTACTTCAAATTCAAATTCAAAATTAGGCTACAAAGTAGCGCTTATCAACGTCAACACAAATATAAAAACAAAAACGACAGCACCCTAAGGATCGGTTCATTTCCGGCGGAAGACGCCCCGCGCATAATCGGCCGCGCAGCGCCATAACAGACAAACACGCAATGAGACACCCAACCCCTCAAACCTGACGCACAAACGCATCGTCAATTCAGTGAGTCCTTCTCACTCACAACTGATAAACTTACTTATATAATATTTCTAAATACATACATAATATTATAGATAAATTACACCCAGACCAGAACAAATGATCATGCTCATCAAACAAAGATTTTTCCTGGGTGGGAATCGAACCCGACCTCTGGTATAGCAGTCAGGGTCACTAACCACTAGACCGACAGTCAAGACAACAATACATAAAAAAATAAAAAATAAATGTTTATTGCATAAGCTTGTATAACTTTACAGTACAACTTACATAAACAACATACATATCATTATAAACTGTTACTAGCCTTTTTTCATCGTGATATATTGAGAAAATGCTACTTCGGCCATTTATCTACAGCATGTCAAGTTCCAACGTGGCAATGTCAACAAAATAAACAAAACAAAACACAATCAAACATTACGATTACATTTTAAAATCTTCCTAATCCTTAACAATAAAATGATGTTAAACATTGTTTGTTCACTAAAAGATGAATTATAGTATATACAGGGTGTTAAGGAAATCCTGTCCGATCCGTGAAGGTATTGTTAGGTATCGATATCTGATTCCATTAATGTAAAAAAAAAAAAAAAAATATTGGAAATAAAAAATATTTCTCAAAGAGGCGAGAGAGACAGTCGCCGTCGTCACAGGTGCTGCCAAATGATCAAACAAAAGGGCTACCGACGAAATTGGCGTTGTAGTTTTTGTTTTAATCTCAAATTTAGGGAATTTCTAGGCAAAAAATGGTTATTTCAAAATTCATTATTAGTATTATTATCAGGAATATTCCAAATTTGATATTTTATTTGGGCATGTGATTGTGAAACCTATACGACTCTTTTGGGTCGGACAGGGTTTTCTTAACACCCTGTATGTGTTATCTTATTAATATGATTTTAATTAGATTATTCTATTTGTATTTTGTACGTTCGTTTGTCGGGACTAAATGCGGCTGCAAATTTTTATGTAGATAGAGTAATTTATCTTAGATAGACAGTCTCATTGTTTATATTTATATAGTTTATGGACCTTTGTTTCCTAATAAGGAATGTAAATAGAATAAAAAAGTTGTGAAATAACTTTTAACGAAACATTTAAGAAACTGAAAACAAAGAGAAATCTGATAATTATTGAATTGCTGAACGCCAGAACTTATAGTTAAGAACCATGTCGATGTCGTCAGTTTTTAAACAAAAGCTGCATCATATATTGGTCCATTCCTTTAGGAGCTAAGATGACACACAGTACCGAAAAACAAACATATCACCCCCTTTTTCCCGCAGGCTAGGTAAATTTTTCAGCAAGCCTTAAAGGAGGCTTACAATAGCTGTCACTCTTGTTACAAAGATAATGTTTTTTTAAATACTTTATAATATTTTAATATTTCATAAACGCTAATTTACCAATACATTTTGAACAAATTCAATAGCTACTTTAAGGCACTCATAATTCAGAATGCAAGGATGTAATAATATTGATAGGAATAGCAAAATATCAGTGTGTTCTTCCCACGAAGTAGTACAAGCAATTTTCTTCCTTTACAAAGAGGGAAAGAACATTGTAAATGTAAATATAAATGCGGATAACATCACATACATTGCTCTGAACCCAAAGTAAGTAGCTAAAGCACTTGTGTTATGGAATTCAGAAACAACCACAAACACCCAGACCCGAGGCAATGTAAAAAAGTGAGTTTCTACATTGACCCGTCCGGGGATCGAACCCGGGACCTCAGAGCCAGCGACACCTTGAAAACCGGTGCGTACGCCACTCGACCACGGAGGTCGTCAAAACACTGATCCCCACTTTTGCATATAACCGGGTTGGTCCTTTCAAATAGAAAAATATTGGATGTGTGGCTTCCTCAAAACGCCTTATTCACCATGGTTCAGTTTAAAATACTGCTCTTTAACGTACATATAGCGGGTGCACGAGTTCTTCTTAAGGTGCTCGCATAACCACTCTACATATAATCAGAGAGCTGGCTTGTTTTTGCACAAAGAACCAGCTATTCAATGGCAGTTCTGCCAGCTGTCGGGGCACGTTTTTCTTTATTGACGAAAATGATGATTTGATGAAGGCATGATGAAGGCTTGCTAACACACAATGGTTACATTATCAGACAATTCTACTCAATAATGGTTAATTTATTCATTTTGTAATTACTTAGGTGGTTTGATTTATAATTGTAATCCCATAGCTATAATGATGAAATATCGGAAGTCGTAGACACATGAAAATCCTGAGATCAACAAACAGATGCGTAATCTTAAAATTCCACGTACTTGCAAACTAGCTGTTAACGCGATTATCAGGTAAGTGGCACAGTTATCGGCCATCGCATAATGATAATTATAATAAACTAGCTGTGTCCCGCGGTTTCACCCGCGTGAATACCTAGGTCCCGTTCCCGGTGCCTTTGTATATAATAACAGACAAATAATTAGCAATAAATTAAAATTGCGACTATAATTTGAGATTTAAACTATCCTATCTCTCAAGTTGGATCGAACTGCACATGGTGTGCGAATTTTATTATAATCGGTTAAGTGGTTTAGGAGTCCATTGAGGACAAACATTGTGATACGAGATTTATATATATTAAGATAACACTTGATGGGTATAACGATTTATTCTTGAAATTAAATCTTTCTAGAAATAAATTAATGTGTAACCTGTAGGTATAATGGAAGACGGACCATTGAGCATCACGGACATAAGAAAGTATCGACAGATTTGGCTGTTTTTTTGAGGTGTTTTTAACCATATTTGAAAAAGGTTTGTATGGAGGAAAATTTGCGAATAACCTGAGGGAAACGTTGAAAATTATGATATGACTTTGAGGACGTGAGTATTCGGATTATAGTATGACATAAGTGTCTATTATGAGTTACTAAACTTTGGCTACAGTGACCCCAAATAGGAACACACACAAAACTTTGTCGATTTGCAAACTAATAGTTATTTTAAAAGTAAATTTTATTTTAAAGAGTACACTAATGACCAATTTCTGACCAAAATTTTCACTTTTTTTATCCAAAGGCACAACATCCAGAACTCATCTCATTATCACAACATAAATTAATTCATACAAACATACAATACGAACACTTATAAAACATTAGGGCAAAAGTGCGCAGATAAAGAAGACAATAGTAGCATTAACCCTTGTGTGCCAACGTGGCAGCAAATAACAATAAAGATAATTGTATAAACTAAATTAATAATAAAGATAGTAATATAAACTATTTAGTTTGTTATAATACAAAGAAAGTGGCATTCTGTGATCAGTGTTACATTAGAAAAGATGGAGAAACAGAAAATTAGGACCTCGGAGTTTTTGATACAGAGTCTGTCGACTGCTGTTAGTGAGTAGTGATTTTTAAGTGACTGTTTGGTTTCATTTGAGTTATTTTTAATTGGTAAAAAAATAAGGTTTTCAATACTTATGGATAAATAATTAGAAAATCGGAATCTTATGTATATTTCGCGATTACTCGACGATTGAACCGATTTGAAAATTATTTGCTTTTTTGAAAGAACTGTACAGGTTTTTTAACATGTGATAATATTGCACCGACTACTATCATTTGGCAGGAATTGTATTGTGTTATGTTATTGGTATGAATTGCAGGAGATTAAATAAGTATCACGAACGCCAATTCAGTCTGCCCGTGACCATGATACCTGCAAAGGTGTCGAAACGTCGGGACCTAAAATCTAAATATAAACCGCGAAAAAATCCGTAAAAAGTAGTTTTATTTCAATGTCTAACATTCGCGTAAACCTAAGAAACCAATAATTAGTATCTCATGTTTTCGGGTGCAGCTTGCAAGACGTTACTTAACTTAATCTGGTAAAATAAAATAGTATATTATGCTTTATGCATTTTGGATAGCACGTAAGAAATATTGTGCTAATAGAGAAATCTTACCATTATTTAAATACGTGTCATTCCTAGTCTTTTTATAATAATTATTATTGATGCTGAACCTTAAATTCGGTTTGTTACCTGTTTCTAGGGCATAACATTGCTTAAAATGTATGTCTTTTGAGTAAGTGTGATTGAAAAAACACTTTTTTTTAAATACCTTGATATTTAGGTATCGGTCACAAAATACCTTAATGTTAATCCTATGGAAATAATGAGGATGTGTCTTTCTTATATGATTCGAACATCATTTCAGCCTATAAAGTATTTTCGTTTTTGCTTTTACCTTGTCAATATATGCTTTTCTTTTACTTTTACTTTTGAAAAACATCTCATCATCATCAGTCTCCTTCTATTACTTTCAAATGAATATGATCACGTGATTATTTACATAGATCCTGAATTACACTATACATTGCGATTTATTTACCTTTAGATATTTATAAACAATTAACAGGAAGCATGGCTTGATAAACACGTGCCACTATCATCTGCTTATTTACATAGTTTCTGCAAATAATTGTAACAATTCATTATTACTACATTGTTATACCTATGTTTACCTGCGGCTCCACCTGCAAAGGCGTCGGTTATTGTGTCAAAAAGTAGCCTTCGCCCTTTTTTGGGATCCTAGCGTATCCCATACTGATGACCATAGTTTTATCAAAATCGATTCAGCGGTTTAGCCGTGAAAACGTATCAGACAGATAGGATAGCTGATTTATACGACGACCTTTGTATTGTCGTGAGTTTATGAAATAAGAAAAAATTTTAGTCTTACAATTTTCATATTTATGTAATGGACATTCCAATTATATTGTAATTATACATATAATAATTTAATCTAGTCTTTAAGTACTGCCTCGTTGACCTAGTGGTTCTAAGCGCGACTGCTACGCTAGAGATCTTGGGTTCGATTCCTAAGTCGACCAAGGTGTTATTGGGTTTTTCTATGAAATTCTCAGTAGCAGGTCGTAGTTTGGATTTGTGCCCGGTTAGTGGCAATAGGCTCACCCCTATTACATGGGACCTAAACATACCGGCGAACTGTGGGTGTACATTGGTACACCTCTGCCTAACCCTACGGGGATACAGGCGTGATGGTATGTTATGTTATGTCTTTTAGTACAACGTAGAATTTAGCACTCTTTAGATTCGATAACTTAATAGAAAAGTCGTATTCTTGAACGTATTTTTAATTTAAATCTCTCTTTTCTTTCCAGTATGTTTCCTAGCATGTCAGACAGGCTTCGTGATGTCTTGGCCATCATACACGGTGGCCAACTTTATGTCCAACGAGACAGTACTGTCGCGGCCAATGTCTTCGATAGATATCTCGCTGTTGGGCAGTTTGCCAAACATTGGCGGACTGTTGGCCAGCCCCTTTTGTGGATATGCGTTTAATACGTTTGGGAGAAAATATGCTACTATGTTTTTTGGTCTGCCTTTTGTTGTGAGTATTTTTTAATTATTTACCTTACTATCACTACAATAATATTGTTTCATACTTTTGATTACCAGATTAGGTACACAAAGTACCTTTCTTAAAGTGTTGAATAAATAATTTCCATCAACTTGAATTTTTTACTTTGACTTTTGATTTAAATCGGTTGAGCTGGTTAGCAGTGACAGCAGAACAGACAAAATGTCGGATAGACACAGTTACTTCCGCATTTATAATATTAGTATGGATATGGATGGACATGAGCTCGAAACTCGAAAGTATTATTTTTTCAAATAACAAGTAAATAATGTAGGTATATATATATATCTTTTTATTACAGCTGGGCTGGTTAATAATATCTCTCACAACTGATGTGACCTTGGTACTGGTGGCGCTAGCCATCGCGGGCGTCGGCATCGCGGGACAGAACGTGTCTCTCATATTCATCTCAGAAATAGCTCACGACTCCATCAGGGGCGGACTGACTGCCTGCTCTGCTTCAGGATTCTTTGTTGGTAGGTATTATCCCTACTTTACATCTCTTACGTTGTATGTGACCCTGGTACTGGTGGCAGAACGCGTCTCTCATATTCATCTCGGAGGTAGCTCACGACTTCATACGGGACTGCGTGCTCTGCTTCGGGATTCTTTGTTGATAAGTAATTTGTATGAAAATATTATACAGGATGTTACCAAAAGGGTATATCTAACCAAAAGGGTTGAAGAGGGATACCATCTGGTAGTTACAAAACTTCACCGCAAAATGAGTTATTTCAATATTTTGCACCAAAAAGCGTTTTACATACACGGTACGTAATAAAATGTTGCCTTGCACTGCAGTGATTGGTGATGCGAAATTTGGGTAAATGGCATGGCATGCAGAAAATCAAGGCGAGTGTAGCACGGGGTATAGTAATTTTATAGATTACCAACGATCCGCCCCGTCTTTGCACGGGTAGACAAAACTTTTATGACTAATACATGCAAACTTTCCTGTAGAACCACTCTTTCCATGGATGAAGACCATACAAAAATCCAGTCAGTAGAATTTGAGTTTAGCGCGATTATACAGACAAATCATCATCATTAGACATTATCTAATTACCAAAAAAATGGTTTTAATTCCAGGCCTCCTAATCTCGTACACACTGGGCGGCTACTTGACGTATATGCAGGTGATCTACACGCACCTGACGCTGGCCGTGCTGTGCATCCTGCTCATCATGTTCCTGCCCGAGTCGCCTGTGTTCCTGGTACTCGTGGGCAAGGAGGAGGTGAGTACATTACTGACGTACATGCAGGTGATCGGTACGCACTTGACGCTGGCCATGCTGTGCATCCTGCTCATCATGTTCCTGCCCGAGTCGCCTGTGTTCCTGGTACTTGTGGGCAAGGAGAATGTGGGCTGTTAAGCTTACAGTTTTATTTTCCTAGTGGCAATAAAAAAATGGGAAATATCATCTCATAACAAATTAACAAACTACCTAATTTTTTTCCGATCTAAGAAGCTACGTAGTTCTTCCGCTCTCCAATAGATGGCGTTGATACTCATGTTTATCTATGTACTATTGTGAATGCAAGATCAGGCAAATATCGAAGACTTATATTTTATGTTATGTTGTTGGCATTGTGTCGCCATCTATAGTATACGCACCCTGCCTACATGAAGCAAAAAAATTTATGACTAATGATCACATATTGAACTAATGTGATAAAAATAAATTGTTTGACTGATTATATTTTTTTTGGATTCTTGGCCTACGGTACTCGTCACCTAAGGTCTTATACTCCTATGTAGTACTTTTAACGTTTAGAAAAGTCAGATGGTCAGTTCAAACTTCAGTTTAAGACGTTCTTAAATGTCTATCTGTCGCTACTTTACACCCAAAATTGAGTTACGTTTAGGTATTTAAGTTTGAATGAGTATTGAAGTTTCATTATTTTTTAATTTACAGGAGGCAGCAAAATCAATATCATTTTACAGAAGAGTTAGTATAACTTCCAAAGAAGTGGAAGCAGAAATATCTAAGATTAAACTACAACTTGACCCGAGGCTCGAAAAGATGTTAGAAGTTGAAAATGGTAAGTAACATAAAAATTATAAACAAAAACACCTGAAAGTGTACATTACGTAACTTTCGAAAATCAAGCAATAGCAATGCGATAGGATAAAGCAGTGAAAATTTAAAGACGATTGGCAATACAAATTAACAACTTGACAGCACCATCTTTGCAAAATTTTCAATTCTCAATTCTTTATTATAGCATTCCATAATGTTAAATACAGGTGTTACATTTATAAGATAGGTACAATATGGACCCGGTAGGGCACAGCTTAAAGAAGTTGGAGAGTTATGCTTTAGCTTATCACTAAAACTATAATTATTATATATAATCTATAATACTTTTATAAAACTATTTATCTAACACAATAATATTAAAATGTTTTGAATGTGTGTGTGCTTTAGTGTGTGTGTGCTTTAGTGTGTGTATGTGTTTTAGTTTTTGTAAAACAAATAGTGTGAGCGCGCGTGCGCGTGTGTGTGTGAGAGGGTGTGTGTGTGTGTGTGTGAGGGTGTTTTTTCCTCTTTTTTTAGTTGTGCGGGTAGTTTATTATATAGTTTAATAGACATAGAGTAGTAGTAGTTTCGCCGTCAGGTCCTATCGCAAAATTAGGTAAAAGTAAAAAAAAAAAGTCCTAGTTAATTGTCTACATTGTTGGCGAATCGCTAGGTCAAACACCTACATAGTCTACCTTCAAAATCGGTCAAGCCGTTTAGATTACTGAAAGAGACAACTAGGTTAACTTATTATAGCTCGGATTATCGGGTGCACCGCTATAGGCCTTCCCCTTATTGCTGGCATTGTTTTTTATAGTAGAAATTAGTTAGGCTGAGAGTAGAGAACTATAGCAAAAAGTAATTCCAGAAATATCTCTTAAAATAATTTTAATTAAATTAAGCTTAGCAATCAGTAAAACAGTGTTTCGAGGGTTAATATATATATTAAATAAAATTAAAACCTACCAAAATAAAACTAAGTTTTACGGATTTTGTCGCGGTTTATTACCTAGTTTTATTTCAGTATCTAACATTCCCGTAAACCTAAGAAACCAATATAACAATATACTGCTTTAAAACATGATGCTTTAAATAATCGAAAAGTTTACCTACACCTTTCGATTATTTAAAGCATCATTCAAGCAAGTCTGTTCTTAATGAACTTATACAACTACCCAATAACTCTATTCTCGCACGACAATTTGCGACGTTTAAATTCTGACCACAGCATGAGTCTAATTTACAACTGAATGACATTTCAGTATCTGGCCCTTAGCAACACTTTACATGTGCCCCTTACATGATACCAACTTGCAAAAACAAAATAATTATAATAATAATAATATCCCGGGACATCTCACACACGGTTGTCTGATCCCAAGCTAAGCAGAGCTTGTTTTATGGTAACCAGACAACTGATAAACTTACTTATATATTTCTACATACATACATATTATAGATAAATTACACCCAGACACAGAACAAATGATCGTGCTCATCACACAAACATTTGTCCTGGGTGGGACCGAACCCACGACCTCCGGTATGGCAGTCAGGGTCACTAACCACTAGACCAACAAGTCCGTCAAAATTATAAAGGTTTATCTATCATAAAAAAGACTTTAAGGCATGTCAGAGGTTTTATAAATTGTAAGAGAAGACTACAAAATGACGTCAGAATTTAATGTCTGATGTATTAAAGCGCTTACTCAGCGCTGATCAAAAGTGACTGCTAGATAGTAAGAGATTTGGTTGAAAGTTTTTGTAAGCGCTTTCGTTAGCTGTATTTACTTATTTTTCAGGTGTTTTACAGCTATCTTAAGACGTCATGTTATTTTATGATGCCAAAGATAAGTGTCGCAAGTCTTTTAAACAATGAGCCAAAGATAGTTTTAGTATTATAATAAATACCTTTAAAATATACAGTCTTTGGTGTGTAAATAAAAGACGAAAATTTTAATCCTGCGGTAAATATCTGGCTGGTACATGTTATGACTGGTTTGTGTCTGGTCTTGACTGATTTGCAATCCTAAATGATAGATGCTATTTAGAGGTATTAAATAGAAACCTACAAAAAAAATTATAGATGTATTGAGAGCCTTTTGGAAGTAGGATGAAAATATTTGTTCTTTTGCCGTCATCAGGAATTTTTCGCTTCTTTTTTGTTCGTTATTTTTAATACTGACCGAGTTCGTTACTCGGCTCCAAATGTTTGCAAAATATTATGGAAAACCTTGCTTATTCAATTATCTATCCGTTTGATTTTCCGACAGGATGGTCATGCGCCCCAATTTGCTTTGTATGTAACGCTAAATTTCTCTTAGTTTCTAAGGATGAAAGGTTAAGGATTGCCAACCACGTTTGCCAACATTCTTTGAAAATTCTTGGAGAATTTATGAAATTCGTAATTCTAAAAAATGCCATCCTCTCGTATAGCGGTGTGGGTGTTTGTTTAAATCTTTATAATGCCTTTAAAAGTTCGTTCTCAATTCCAGTTTAGGCGATATCTCTTGCTATTGTAGACCAATTTTTCTCTATGAGGTGGTATCATACAAGTCGGTGCCTTTTAATATTTATGTGATTTTTATGGTAAAGTTTCTGTTCAACCTTTGAACAGTTATATCTGCCATGACAGCACAGTAAAATATTCCCATTCTTACGATTTTTAAAATTACCCCTAGCAACCCAATCAAAAAAATAACTATGTATTTTTACAACGTAATTACATCTTTAACGTACGTATATAATTATTACTTAAAAAAAACTGCGCAACGAAGTCTGAGATAACTTTATTACCGTGTTTACAAAGATATATGCGAAGTAATTGCTAAGCTTATCTGGGCGCCTGGTAATTTAGATTGACGAGGAAAACCAGAGCAAATGATAATGACGGAATGAATATGTTAAAGTATTAAATTTATTTGCTTAACAAACTGCTTGCGATAGAATAATATTTGTTGTAAAATAACATTATTTTTTCATACATACCAGTCCCCGGTCCCTTTACTGGGACCAGATGGGACCACACTAGCAATCTACCGAGTCCGTGAACTTTAATCCTTTATGTCAGAATTAAAATGTAATAATTTTTCGTTTGTTTTTCAGAAGTAGAAATGACAGATATGCTTATGGAGAAGAAGTTAGAAATAGAAATAGCACCAAAAAGCGAGTCGGCGTGGTCACATTTCAGTAAGTAGAATAATAATATATTTTTATCGAATGAAAATTATTTTGTTAAATTCCTAGATTTTTTTAGAATATATAGACGACACTGCACTAAAATAAAGTATTAGTCTAGACTCATATGTTTAAAAGATTATTCGCGATTCCATACCAGTAAGGGAATTCGCGATAAAAAAAACATCTAGGTTCGCTAGTATCGCTTGAGGTCTACGTGTCAATGGCCACCAATCAAAAGCCGCAGTTTGTTTCTCATTGGTGGAAATTGGCAGGACCCACCACCAGACACACATGCAAGACTAACGAACCTATAATGGCGGATTTTATCCCTCATGCACATAGATTCCATCACTCTAGATTATTCCATTTTACTAGAAAACATTTTATTTAAACCAAATCTTTTTCTATAATTATTAAAATAACATATAGGTACGTCTTATTTTCTTCCCCAGAAAAATCAAAATCCTCAAAGCGAGCGCTAGTCATCGTTCTCATTATAATGGGAGCGACCATCCTCATGGGCTGCGTGGTACTGCAAGTGTATGCCGAGCCTCTGTTCAAGGAGGCCGCACCTTCCATGCCGGCCAACCAGTGCGCGATATTCCTGGCTATAGATTTTCTTATAGCTAGCATATTGTGTGTAGTTTTAATTGATAGGTTTGGGAGAAAGGTGAGAAATAAAAAACATCCTTTAATTTTAAAATAATAATACTTTTTTTTTTAATTTATTTATTTATATTTAATACAAGAACAAACACATACAACTACACTAAAATTAAATCTTATATAAATAAATAAAACTAAAACGCGTCAAAAAACTCATCGTCATCCTTGTCAATGGGGGGAAACGTGCCCAGAAGGCTGGCAGCATTGCCAAGTTGAATGGCTATGCCGATTCTCTGTGCAAGGAACAAACCAGCTCTCTTCTAGGATCTCTATTATTATTACTTAGATATTACTATTTAAGTGTGTATAATATTATTATTTATGCATGTGCAAAACTATTTGAATGAGTAGTTTAAGTGTGATCCAATCCAGTAAAACTTTCATCATAACCAAAATATACACCATCTCTCTCTTTTCCGACCTTAGAGAGAAAAATGATATTTCTTACTTTTTCGTATAATTACAGACAGAACTTCAATTGAAGTCGTCTAATGACGACCTCAATAGATTTATATTTCGGACAATTAGATCAATTTCAAAATGTATATTTTTTAGAGGTAGTCCCATATACATATCTAACAATTCAGTACCTTTTCACATAAAACTTTATATGTAATCAATTTCCCTTCCCCAGTTCCTCCTTATAGTAACGTCCTCCGCATCAGGAGTATGCACTGCGCTACTAGGCGCGCAGCTGCAGTTCCACTGGGCGCCGGCCTGGTTCACCGTGTTCCTCATCTACCTGTTCAGCTTCGTGTACACAGTGGGCTGCGCTGTGATCCCCTTCGTGCTGACTGCCGAAGTGTTCTTGCCTGAGGTATGTGGTGGAAGCAGGTTCTGGAGGCAATTAATAATAATAATAATTTACTGTCGCAAAAATACAGCTCTGGAAACTTAAAACTATTACATGTTGCATCTAACATTAAACTAAAATAGGAAGCCTCTGCCGCCGAACCAGGTGCAAATGCAATTGGTAGGAATTTAAAATTTTGAGGCAGTAAATAAAAGTCTAATAACATAAATGGATATATGGATAATATAGACAAAATGAGTGGTTCTGTTTCAGCTTAAATAAAATAAAATCAAATCAAAATATTTTTATTTCTCATAAACCAAAAAAGGCGCTCAAGAAACGTTACGTTAAATCTACTGACTCTAGTTACTTGGTTCCAAAGTGACCTTCCTATGGAGAATAGCCGGCAAGAAATTCCATAGATAACTCTTTAAAAAAAAAAGGTTGACCACGATGTTAAGATAACATTGATTTTAAAATATGCGACAACAACGTAAACAGCTGAATGTTTAGATAAATATAAACATCATAGGCATCCAAAAGGGAAGAAAAAAAAAAGTTTGCTATTGATGACTTTAACGTCTTCTTTTCAATTAATTTAGTTAACATATAGCAATTTAAAAAGAAAATACGTTGAACCTTGATATTTAAAGCCTAAAAAAAGCTAGACGCCAGACCAAGAAGATTTAGGCCTATCCTCACAGGACAGAAGTGCATTAAAGGCTTAGTACAACGAACACCTTACCTAAAACTAAAGGCACACTTTGTGATCAGGTATTCAGGACATTTAATAAATCTGTAGATAGCGTAGGTACCACACAAAATTCAAAAGCTCAAAGTATCCCAATTCAAACAATCATAATCCCTAACTCTCTGATTACAGGTGCGAAGTTTCTGCAACAGCATCGTGATGGCGTTCACATGGATTTACACGTTCATTACACTCATCATCTTCAATCCTCTAGTAGAAGCAGTAGGTCTTGGACCAGTATTCTACTTCTTCTCTGTGGTTTGCTTCTTGGGGGCCATCTTCAGCCACTTCTGTGTACCAGAAACGAAGGGACTGTCGGCTGATGAGATCCAAGTTCTGTTTCTGAAGAAAAGAAGACAGAGTGTTCAGAAATGAGGGTTTTGAATGTTGGTATTAACTTGACTGTTTCACATGGATGACGTGATTGAACTTATGCTAATTAAATTATATTTTTGATAAGTATAATATGTGTTTATTTATTTCCTTTTGTTCATGGAATTCTCTTAAATATTTTAAGAAAAAAAAATAACCCTGTTCACAACTTATGTGGACATAGTAATAGTCGCTTTTTGTATTAGCGTCTTGCAGCCTTTATTTAAAAACTTGCTGCAATTTACACTTTTTTATAGTATATTTAGATACTTTTTAACCTAAGTAACTTAAGTATTATTAGCAAGATAATGCCAGCTTTGAATAATCTTATGAATAACATAAGGAACCTCTGATATTATATGCTGAATGTATCCTGAATCCATAACTTAATAGATTTTTGCACTACTGATGATAACGATGATGATTGTAAACCCATCATCCAAGAATTCTGGAAATGTATATATAATTATATTTGTATATTTTTTTTATAGTGCACTTGTTTCTTTCATCTACCTCTGTTCTTGTATCTTTCCTGTCCATCCAAAGGTTTTCTAGAAGATATTGCTATAAGCATAGTATAAAGAGAGAAGAAGTAGGCTATCTCCGGCCCAATCCGCGATATAATTGCCTACTGTCTCAGGGTTGTCACTTTTAGCTAAATTTTAATTCAGTGCTTATAAATTGGCAAGGGTCGGGAAGTTGTATTTCTTAATTGTCTGGGTACAGGGTTTGTGAGGTCGGTTTTACCTAAACGAGATGATGAAACCTTTCATTAATCTACTGTCATCAATTCATTAGTTTAAAGCCCGGCCCTTGCCAAAGATAACACATCTCTGTATAACTAATTTAACAATGATTATTGTTGATTTTAGTTTAACAATGATTTTCCTAACAAATACAGAAATGTATTCAAGATTCAGAGCAGTATTATTTATAATAATATTATTATTATTATAATAATATTATTTATATACAATTATCAGTCATTTTTCATTCGTTTAGCGGTGCCGGAAAGCCGTGACGCGCGAACTTCGTGCGGTGTTAAGCTTTGGTCTGGTGATCATGACGCACAACGCTGCGGTATGCGGTATGCGTTGCCGGACACTCAATCATATGAAAAACGTCGAGAATGTTCTCTTGTTCCGTCGCAGTATGCGTCAGCGGCGAGGGGCAAGCGCGGTGAAGTGGGGAGGTGTACTGCCGCACAGCGCGGCGTCATTCTCGGTTCAACGCTGCGGTGTGCGGTGTGCGTCACTGAGTCAATATGGAAATTGTTCATGTTCACGTCTACCTTGGTAGCTGCGGCAAAATCAACTGACCACCTCTCCGCAGGGACGCTAAATGCTGCGTCGTGACGCTGCGTTGCGGCGCATACCGCAGCGTTGTGCGTCATGATCACCAGACCAAAGCTTTAGCCCCGACTGGCGCACTGAGAAACGGGTCGAGAATTTGTTTAGTGTGCGTGCGGCGAAGCGTAGGTACTATGGCGCACACATAAAAGCCACGCGCGGTGCGTTTGTATGAAGATAACTTACTGCCCCTCTCTTTATACTATGCTATAAGCGATAAGACCGCCATTAACAATGTAACTTTAATGGTGTACAATAAAGAATATTCTATCTATCTAAGGGTGCCTCTAGATCTGGCAAAGTGACGAACGCGAATTTAAGTTTTCAACATTTAGTCTTCGTATCCGTAAGGATACGGAGTATCCGAGAAGACAGTAATGTCTAGCGAAATTTCGGTAAATACAGTCATGAACCATAATCCCTAGGTAATAAAAAAATTACATATTTATGAGTTGCAAAATTTGCTATCTTTATTGTGGGATTATATTATTATTTAAGTAGAATGTTATAAAAATCCGAATTTATGGTTTAGGAAGCGACGTACGCGTAGTTCATGTGACGTATTATCATAGATTATTTTAGTCATATAGAAACCAGTTGCACTGAAAAATATAACAAACATGCTTACCTTAGCTAGGCCTCGATTCAGCAATTTAAGAGTTGCTTGAATTGACCGAATGAACTGCTTCATTTGGTCATTTTTACGATAATTGGCATTCTGCTAACTGTCATTACGATCATTAATTGGTCATTACGATCATTCCCTTTGAGAGTTTAATGAGATTTTATTGTAGGCTTATCTGAATACGAAAATTAGGCACAATGACAAGTACACTGACCGACCACTGACATGCATTTAAAATAGCTGAATCGAGGCACCGAGTGTCGGTCCCGAAGACCTATTGAAAGACAGACGGAAGATAATTTCTTTTACAGTCCTTATTTATTTTATATTTTATAGCATAGAGCTACCTTAAAATTAAGTATTTTGAAGGGAAGGATACAAATTGAGAGGTTTTCCTACAGTTGCACGTTGTTTTCTGTATTTGACTGGACAATCATTCTCAATAATGAGATGTTTTTGTGTCAAATAAACCCTCTGTGGTTTTATTAGCTAAGTAGCTCATTTTTAGAAAGGGCTATTTTTATTTTAAACCTTCCTTTAGAGACAGCTTTACAATTTACCTGAAAATTAGAAAACTTAAGCTTTAAAAACAAATTCAGATAGACACACAGCTACACAGAAAGGCATGCCAAAATTATAAAACCCCTCTTTTTGCGTCTGCGTCCAGCCATTTGGTAGTTCTACCTGAAAAGTTTTCCGAGAGTATTGAAACTTGGTGATTTTATAGATTTTGACGTGCTGTTTTTGAATTTTCACTTTGCCGTGTCTCTTACTCTATCTCATGGTGGTGTGGAAATTTGTTATTTGGCCGAATGAGTGTAGGAGTTGAATTTGCGACGCTCGTACGCTAAAACTATTGATTCTACAAAAAAAGATTAATGCATCATTGTAGGAAATTTTCCCTAGTTTAATTTATTACAGAGCTATTTTTATCATAAAAGGAGCCTAAAAGGAGTTATTGTCAAAAACCGTTTTTGAGCGCCATTTTTCCAACATGGCGAAGAGAGCGGCAAAGATACGAGGTGGCAAAGTGAAAATTCGAAAAGAGCACGTCAAAATATATAAAATCACCAATTTTCAATACTCTCGGAAAACTTTCCAGGTAATCCCCTTTTTGAGCACAAAATGAATGGACTATTAAGAAATTGGAGTTTCTCGTTTTAGTTTAAACTGTTTTGTCATTTAACAACATGTTAAGTGTACATGTGCAATATGCTAAAGATAAATTCTAACTACATTAGTTGTCTGCCAGTCTGCGAATAGTCTGAATTATCTCTAATTACTACAGTTCTATTTGATATCGCATAGATAATCTATATACAAAGGTAAGCGCCATTGTAAGTTGTACTATGCTTGTACATCATGTATTACTTATTAGAACCATTCACCTCACCTAAAAAAAGTGGGCGAAAGCAAACCTCAGGGGCCCGAGTCCGCTATTTTAAGCCAGTGAGTGGTGGGTTAGTTGTTTTTGTGTCTAATGTTCGTATTCAGATAATTTTAGTTTAATGACAAATGTACACCTACTTGCCACTGTTGTCATTGTAGGATTGCAAGGGACTGTTCTTATCTGAATACGAAAATTAGTACACTGGAACGTTTATTAACCCACCACTCGCTGACTTAAAATAGCGGACTCGGGCCGCAGAAGAATTGGACAATGCCTGTAAGATAATCTTAACATATTTTTTTGATGAAATAAACATTATTTATAATGGTTAGGTAGCTTTTCATAATGATTCAGCCCTTATGTATATAATAGTAGAAATGTTGACTGTGTATGAAAAGTAAAAATCTATTTATTCCGTAAGTAGCATACAAAATAAAAACTGGCCAAGTGCGAGTCGGACTCGCGCACGAAGGGTTCCGTACCACCGTCGTAGGAGAGCCCCCCTTAAATATTCATTTTATGTGGTTTTTAGTATTTGTTGTTATAGCGGCAACGGAAATACATCATTTGTGAAAATTTCAGCTTTCTAGCTATCACGGTTTATGAGATACAGCCTGGAGACAGACAGACGGACAGACAGACAACGGAGTCTTAGTAATAGGGTCCCGTTTTACCTTTTGGGTACGGAACCCTAAAAAAAAGACTCGTCAGTAAAAACTAAGTTAGCATAACTGTTAAGAATTATAAAAGCTTTAAATTGTTTTATTTTTTAACTTTTCCTTACATAATTATCTATTTGAATTTTTTTTTCATCAAAATATGTAAATGCGGACAACAAGTTTTTATTTCAAGTAAGCATTTTCATCAATTAATCTAGCTGCGAATTTGATGTTGCAGGTGCCTCTTAATACATCTAATAGCTACAATTAGATCAAAAAATTGACATCTAATATCAGATAAGAAATATCAGATAGCACTAATAACATTTAATATAATATTACTATCTGCTGAAAACAAACGCGTCCTAATCGTGGTATTAAATGTATTTGTTTAAGGAATACAGTTTTTATATATTAAGTTACGAGGGAGTTACTTTGTTAGTTGTTTGTCATCATGGGTAGTGAGAGAGTGAGTGTTAAAGCCTTCTTGGTGCAAGGGTTGGCGGCGCTGGCAAGTTAGTATTGTTTTTTTTTTATACGAGTGTGGAATTAGGATTTCTGAGGTTCATGCGAATGTTATGCATTAAAATGTAACTACTTCCCAAACGGATTTTATTCTCGTTTATTTATATTTTAGTCCTATTTATTTATTATTATATTATTTATTTATTTATTGTCAAGTCTATCCGTAATTATTTACGATAACTGCAATGATTAGTATTCGGTAATAAAAGTATATAAATTGCTGTAAAATCCGATTAAATATGTAGTTTTATTTAAATGAGTGTAGAATAGAATATGTTTCATTCATTAAAATCTTATATATAAAATTCTCGTGTCACAATGTTAGTTACCATACTCCTCCGAAACGGCTTGTCCGATTTTAATGAAATTTTATATGTATATCCAGTAGGTCTGAGAATCGGCTACTATCTATTTTTCATACCCCTAAGTGGTAGTAGGCAGGTAGGTAGTAGGTAGGTAGTAGGCAGGTGCTAGGTAAAAAAAACGCATGCCGGGTACAGCTAGTATGACTAAAAGAGTAAGATTACGTGTAGGTTAATTTAAGATTAGTACTCGATGGTATGGTATGTCTTTATTGTGAATAAATATAATAAACTAAATACAATAATAAAAAAAGGCCCTACACAACCGATGTCACCGTAATGCTTTTTTGTTTTATTCTTATGGTTTATTATACAGGGTGTTAAGAAAACCCTGTCCGACCCGAAAGGGTGATGTAGGGTTAATAATCACATGCCCAAATAAAATATAAAATTTGGAAAATTTATGATAGAAACAATAATAATGTATTTTGAAATAACCATTTTTTGCCCCGAAATTCCCTAAATTTGAGATTAAAACAAAAACTACAACACCAATATTTCGTCGGTATTTTTGGGGGCCTTTTGTTTGGTAATTAGGTAGTATCTCTGACGAAGCTGTCTCTCTCTCTCGACTTTTGAGAAAAAATATTTTTTTAAGGTTATATTTTTTTTTTCTTTTTTTCCACATTTTCGTAATCAGATATCGATACCTAACAGTCTGAAGTTAGGTATTATAGATTATCATATGTGAAAATAATCCAAATATAATGCAGTTACAATTATAATTCATTCATTCATTCATACATTCGTGTTGAATTGAGAAGCTATTTGTTTTAACTTGCTTAATATCACACACAAGATTTTTACAGTCTTTTGCCCTGCTGTTTGATGTGTCATGCTAGGACTAAAAATATAATTAGAAGACATATACATAATTTTAATTAGGATTATCATTTCTCAATGGTCTCGATTTTTGTTTATTGTTACGTATAAGAGAATCGAAAATAATGGCTCCATTGAAGCATATTTAATAAGGTTTTTATTGTTTTCATTACAATGAAATAATTATAGTTATACTGTTGAACAATGCAACTTATTTGTCGGTTAGACATTACAACAGGTCATCCCGATAAAAGATAATTATCTATAAACTTTCCGGTGTGAATTGATATTTGGGTATTCATTTTTATAGGTATATAAATAATAAATAAATAAATGCGGACAACATCACATACATTGCTCTGAACCCAAAGTAAGTTGCTAAAGCACTTGTGTTATGGAATTCAGAAACAACGAAGGGTACCACAAACACCCAGACCCGGGACAATGTAGAAAAGTGGTTTTCTACATTGACCCGTCCGGGGATCGAACCCGGGACCTCAGAGCTGGCGACACCTTGAAAACCGGTGCGTACACCACTCGACCACGGAGGTCGTCGATAATGATTAGATGCGATAGATTACGGTACTATCGTTTATGTACTAGCCCTTAGCTGTGTTCATTTTGAGGGTTCCCATTCCCGTATATTAGGTATGTACATCGTGACCTGAGGACAATGGGACCAATTGGGAAGTACACCCTTTAAAAAAAAAACTTTTGTATAATGACAATAGGTGTCTTCCAGTAATCGGGGAATACATAACATCTAATTTATAGCCCCGAATAGCTCATGCTCATGTAGTAAATCCAAAAGGATTTGCTTAATAACTAGGGTATCTTCGATGGCTCATTCATATCAAGATGTTATCAATACAGATTTGTGATAACGTTATCCTAGCTTGTATTTGATTTACATAATTCTGATTACAATATCTGACGAATGCTTTATTTCATGCTTTAGCGTTTAGTAGTAAGTCATTTAAGACTTATTTAAAAGTATTTTTTTGGATAATGAGCTTATTTTTGGTATTTTACACGGAGAGTCTGCCTGTCCGGTAGGCATATATTGAATAAGTTAGTCGGTTGGTCATAAAACATAGCGATAAATTGGTACTGGTTGTTGGTTGGTTCGTTTAGGTCCCATGTAATAGGGGGCGAGCCTATTGCCACTAACCGGGCCCAAATCCAAACTCCGACCTGCTACTGAGAATTTCATAGAAAACCCAATAACACCTTTGTCGACTTGGGAATCGAACCCAAGACCTCTAGCGTAGCAGTCGCGCTTAGACCCACTAGGCCAACGAGGCAGTTTTCGTACTTCAACGGCCAACATAATTATTATTCTTAGGGCTGATTTTTCCAACGCCAGACAATTTTATCAGAGGAATAATTTAGAATTTTTGACAGGTCTTCAATACAAAATCTGTCAAACACGAATTTTATTTCTCGAATAAAAATTATCTGGCGTTGGAGAAATCGGCCCTTAGTTAAATTATTTTTTGACGCTAATGGAGTAGTCGGATTTAAGATTCCTTATTCTAAAAACTAAAGTGACTCATTTTGCTTACTTAGGTAGGTACGCGATTTAATGAGCGCAACCTAATAGTAAAAGATTACCAGACCTTGTACAACATTTTCGATTGTTAAGTCCACCAAGATAATGTCAGTCGCAAATGAATAATATTAATTAATTGTTTTTTACATACGCCTATTTAATCGCAATTATTCTAATCACATTATTATAATTACTATCCAATAGACCTGATTAATTCTCGAATAACAATATTTTTTATCGATTTGATGAGTGACAAATTGATGGAACTTTAATTCAATTTGTTTGATAATTCAAGATAACATGGATTATGTTATTTTGATCAAAATACTGCTATCTTTGTTATATTTTTAGACTTATTTGCAAAATATATAATCTAAATAATGATGATGATCATACAATATACACTTCCTATTTCATAGCATTGCATAATTTGTAAGCCATGTGCTAGTATACCTCATAACAACACCCACGACAGTTCTATAAACGCCTTTAGTAATAATGATAGCAATACTGTAGAAAATAATTAAAACTAAATTGAAACTAAATTGAAAGATTAAGATTGATTGAATTTATTAACTTTTAAACTCAATCAATCTTAATCTTTCAATTTCAATTGTTATTAGTGTAATGTCCCAATTTATCTGTTATTTTGTGGATTTAATTTATAATTGTTTTCTATTCTAACTTAATCGATGTCTTTAAAATTTTTGAATCATACTGTATTTTAATTTAACTACTTGACATTTTAATGTTATTTAATTTTTTAACTCAAACTTTATTTTATTCTTTTAATTGTAATTAACGTATTATGTCCTAATTTATTTGTTATTTTTGTAGTTTTAATTTATAATTGTTTCCCTTTTGCAATTGAATCGATTTTTTTTTTATATTTTAATTATTCTGTATTTTAGTTTTAGCTTCTTGCCATTTTAAATTCAATTTTAGTAAATTTTAATTTTGTTGTTATTGTGAATTCCATTTTAAATTTTCATTAATGATTATACAAGTGCTGTGCACGCCTATAAGTGACGAATTCACCGCAACGCTATTTAAATAGAGTATATCTAATGTAATAAGTTAGTGGATAAGTCGTTGGTGTGTCAATAAATAAATAAATAAATAAATAAATAATTGCTATCCTAAAACTGTCAGGCGCTTACAATTTAAAAATGCTTGATTTTATAATCAAGCATTTTTACTACCTACTTGAAGTCATCTAAATTTAAATTTTTGGACATCTGTTATAATATGATATTATAATTATCAAGAGAATAAAACTAGTTAATTATAGAATTAGAAGATTATATATATTTTTTAATGTAAGTGTTTTTGTATGTCAAAAAATGATTGCGCTTCTGTACTAACCTAAATACTAAGTTCCTTAAATTATAACACGAATCATAAGATATATATTAACCAAACCCTCTTTTAACTTTCCAGTCGCCACCCTCACCACCCTTACCGGCCTGGTCTTCTCCTGGCCGTCCTACAATGTTGCCAACTTCATCTCCAACGAGACGGTCTTGGGGGAGCCGATGACGTCACTCCAAGTGTCCCTACTGGGGAGCTTGACGAACGTGGGGGCTATGTTACTGACCCCCTTTTGTGGGTACTTCGTGAACTCGTTGGGTAGGAAATATAGTGTGATGCTGTTTGGATTGCCGTTTGTGGTGAGTTGTTTTAATTTTTAAGCTCAGTACTCACAGACGTTAATGATTGCTTAAGTGATTTCTGATAATTGGTTAAAGCATTTGGGATACTTTAACCTTAGTACTTGTAACTCTTAGTAACTCGAGTTGACTTATTTGAAGAATTTGACCATAAAATGAGGAGGTTCTTGATTTAAATTTCATTTTTTTGTAATACCAGTTCATTTTCTAATCCGATTTAGAAACTTCGGTTTTTAACGAATAGGATAGAAGTTGCTTTTTGGCTTTTGTCAAGAAAAACTAAAGTTACATTTGTAAACCATATCATAAAAATCAATTCAACAACATTGAAAAAGTTTTTTTTATAAATTTGTATTAAAGACAAATAACTAAAGATTTCAGACATAAAACATAGGCATCACAGAGACCTTATACCAAAAGATAGATAATCACGTCAAATCTGCTTTAGTATGCCTAAAGTCAATTCTGTTTTAGCTTGATACCTAAATACACCTTATTCTCTTTCCAGTTGACTTGGACAATAATCTCCGTAACGACTTCGATTCCCCTGATCCTGACATCAGTAGCCCTGGCTGGCTTCGGGACAGCTGGCCAGACCATCTCATCCATCTACATATCTGAAATCGTCCAGGACTCCATCCGAGGAGCCATGATGTCGACCGTAGTGTCGAGTTATTTCCTAGGAGTATTAATCTCATATGTGTTTGGAGGGATCCTGACTTATTACCAGATTGTGTATATAGATCTGACGATTTCGATCCTGTATGTGGTGATGATCGCATTTTTGAAGGAGTCGCCGGTGTTCTTGATGCAGAGGGGGAGGGAAAAGGTGAGAAAAAAAAATGAATGTAGACGTCGCATACATTATTCTAAACCCAAAGTAGCTTAAGCCCTTGTGTGATGGAATAAGAGACAACTAACCACAAATCCGAGCTAATTTAGTTGTGTGGTTTTCTACGTTCACGTATCTAGGGATCGAACCCGGAACCTCAGAGCTAGCGACACCTTGGAAACCATGATGTCACTGTCGAGTGTCATCTTAGCATCATGGTTTTTCGCCATCGGGGATTCTATAGCACAAGTGCTTCAAGAAAATATTATCATGACTTATAATAGATAGACATAGACAATGCCCTTGAAAATTGCGATGAACGCTAGTTTTGTATGCAATAATTAAAAACCATCTACTAATATTCCAGGAAGCGGCGGAGTCTATAGCCTTCTACCGACAAGTGAGCGTAACTTCAAAAGAGGTCCAAGTTGAGATAGACAAGATCAAGATGCTGTTGGACCCGAGATTGGAGAAGATGTTGGAAGGTGGAGATGGTAATGTAGCATTTTATTAACCCCTGACGCGAAAAGAGAGGTGTTATTTAGTTTGTTGTGTATTTCTGTAATGCAACCACTAAGATCCGGCTTTTTTGTTTTAAACCAGACGTGGTTGAAATGGATCCTCGCTATATTTTATGAAGATGTATTCAGAATTATAAAAGTTATCAGAACGGTTCTAAGATTCTCGGGAGTTTTTTAATTTTAAATAGGTAACTAAGAACCTATATGTCAACCATTTTTAAATAATATCCCCAATTGTACCTGAGTGGGAAGCTATAAAATGGTTCCTGTCAAACATTCCTAAATAAACAAAGATACTAAACCTTGCAATATCCTTTCTCATACCCAAAAAGAGGAATAAGGAGCTATCTCCTTATTCCTCTTTTTGGGTATGAAAAATTAAATTTCAAGAAGATTGTTTTAGTATAGACTAAAATAATTTTCTTGAAATAATCTCAGGAATGCAGCCAACTTAAATAAGGAAAAAATGTCATTCTATGATGTAATACAAAACATATTTCCATAAGTCAAAGTAGGTACTTAAGTTTGTGGAATTAGTTTTATCGTTAAATTAAATACATAAAAATTATTTGCACGTGATTCGCGAACGAAATTACATATTTGTTGGTTGTTATCCTTTGTGATAGCGGTTGATTTAATTTTCCTAACGTTTCGACGTAAATTCACACTAAACTTCACGAGATGTAAAAAACACGTGTCATCAAATAGTCTATTTTTGAATGTTAATAACTATGTGAAACGCAGAGAATGAGATCAGAAAGAAAACATTATCTTTCTTTAAAATTATAAATTAGTTTGATACTAGATTATTAAAGTAGTAACTGGAATCTTAAAAATCGTAAGCCGTCCTACGATTCCTTTCAGAAAGTTTTTTTTTGGTTTATTAAAAAAATAAAGTAATATTCAACGGGAATTAGCGCGAGACATGCTCCTCTTTGGGCTTGACGTTTCGACCAGGTTAAACTGGCCGTGGTGGCACAAGACTGGTAGTTAGTAGTTAAAAGTTACTAAAAATAAAAAACATCTTTATTTTTCTCATTATAAGACAACAGTAGTTGCACATTCAATGCAGAATTACACGAAAAATACTTTTAACATTTACAGAACTGAGCTAGACAGCTAGAACGTGCCTTCATTATGACGTCAGAGATATGTACTCTACAAATTGTAGATAACACGTGGAAACTTTGTTAGTCTTCATAATAATAGTAATTAGACCTGCCTACTGTTTGCTCAACACATAATTGTACCTCACTTATCATTAGTGGGAAAAATCTTGGTAAAAGTAAGGTATATGAAAACACTAGGTACGTTACATACAAAACGCAAGCGAGTTGACTAAGGGCTGATTTTTCCAACGCCAGATAATTTTATCAGAGGAATAAATTAGAATTTTTGACAGGTCTTCAATACAAAATCTGTCAAACACGAATTTTATCTCTCGAATAAAAATTATCTGGCGTTGGAGAAATCGGCCCTAACATGACCATTTTACCTGCTAATAGATATAATATATGGTTTACTAGTAAAAATATTGGTTTGATTGATGTGCCATCTGTTTGCCTGTCTGATTGGCAACACAATTTGAAAGGTGAAGTAAGTTTGAACTCTAAATTAGGTAGGCTAATTTTTGCCACGAAATCTGACATTCACATAGTGGCGCAGACAAAAGCTAGTTAATAATAACATAACATACCATCACGCCTGTATCCCCGAAGGGTTAGGCAGAGGTGTACCAAATGTACACCCACTGTTCGCCGGTATGTTTAGGTCTCATGTAATAGGGGGCGAGCCTATTGCCACTAACCGGGCACAACTCCAATCTCCGACCTGCTACTGAGAATTTCATAGAAAAACCCAATAACACCTTGGTCGACTTGGGAATCAAACCCAAGACCTCTAGCGTAGCAGTCGCGCTTAGAACCACTAGGCCAACGATGCAGTTAATAATGATGAAGTAAATAATTTGTAGATTCTAGTATACATATAGTACAGTAGAAAATCTATTTGTAGATTATAATTATCAATAACAACCACCGAATTACTTTTCCCCTTTTTCTGCAGCTGGTCTGCAAGGAATTTGATATTTTTGCTCAAAAACGAACAAACCTGGATCAAATACTTATATATTTATACAAACTTCTGACCAAATATTATCTTTGTATTACAAATATTGCTTTCCGTGACGTTAATGAACATGCTAGTAATGATGTTGTCATCAATGAAACAATTGAAATAAACAAATATATAAATAGAACTACTTTATTGGGTATTAAGTAATTTGTCTATTGATTTAATGATGTGGGCGTTTTCATGTTACAAAGACATGCTGTCTGCTCCACATATGGGAATTTTAAGTTCTTTAAATAACTGTATGATTCTATTTCAGCCTGGCGAAAGATTTAAAACATACATGATCTCCACCTTTTATGTCTTGCTCAATGTTGGCGTAATTTCAATAACATTTTTTATGTTTTTCCCAGACCCGACCGTGACCAAGGAGTTGCTCGAGAGCTCCCCAGAAAAGAAAAAACTTTCAGAATGGCAATTCTTAAGTAAGTCTTTTAGACCTTTTTGTTATGACAACCACAAATAAATTAAAAAAATTTACTACTTTCGCTAAAATTGGGGCAAATGAACACCTCGGGGTTCGAATATGTTTACCAATATTTTGTTCTCTTACGATACAGCAGAATTTAAAATATTTTCCTATATTGTTTTTATTTAAAAACATGTGTCTAAAAACTAAGTATAAGCGAAATTATAAAACAAATTTCTGTTTCCAGAACAATCGCAATCATCAAAACGAGCGTTAATGACGAGTCTGGCCTGCATGGCAACCATGATCCTCATGGGGAACATAGCGTTCCAAGTCTACGCCGAGACTTTGTTCCGGGAGGCTGTGCCGTCAATGGACTCCAACCAGTGTTCAGTGTTTCTGGCGATCATACTGCTCGTGGCGAGCGTGCTGTGCTCGTTCCTGATCGATAAGTTTGGGAGAAAGGTAGGCAATTTGATGGAGTTACTGTTTTTTTGAATAGTAAAGATCCACATGCTCATTGATTACACATAAATGCAAAAATTGAAATAAGACTACTTAAGTTGTTATTTTGGCAGACATGGGTCTGCACGTGACCATGATACCTGCAAAGGTGTCGAAACGTCAGGTCCTAAAATCTTAAAATAAACTGCGACAAAATCCCAAAGTTTTATTTAAATGTCTAACATTCGCGTAAACCTAAGAAATCAATAAATGCCAAAAGGAAACGGATTGAAATGGAATTTATATGGAATCTCTTCTAAAGTCCACATCTTAAAAAATAAAAGTCATATCGATCCACAATTATTGATGCCGATATAGCATGCATTAAAAAAACCATCTAATTGAATTGAGAAAAGATTGAGAACTTTCTTCTTTTGAGACCTTTTAAAAATAGGTAGTGTCGAAAAGAGAATACAAAAATGTGGTCGTAAAAATAATTTAAACATGCGGAAAACTCTATTAACAATCTTTTGAGATATCAAATCTTTACTGACACGCCTCTCAAAATTATTGTTCAGAATACTGCTTAAAGAAATTTGCGGAAACATCAGATTATCCATATCTTGATTTAGCTACATTTTTATATCTGTTTGATAAATAAAAAGGTCATCATTTCTCAACGTTATCTGTTCAATTTTTTGTATCAGCCGACGTGGTGGTCTATGTTCGTGTTGTTTCTAAGAGGCCTGTGCCCAGCATTGGGGGGTTTTGAGGCTGGTATTATCATTTTATCAAACACAGGGCAACAACTGGGAACTCGGATCGGCCAATCCAAAAAGGAATGAATAATACTACATAATATTATTGTTAAAACGAAAAAAAAATTAATAAGTATTCCATGCTTAACTACTAGGGTACCATAAAACCGAACCATTTGTTCCAGCCGCTAATGATCCTGACTTCAGCTCTAGCCAGTGTGTGCACGCTACTCTTGGGGGTACAGTTGCAGTTGGACCTTGCGCCGGAGTGGGTCACAGCGCTCATCATCTATCTATACAGCTTTATCTTCAACGTGGGAGTTGCTGTTATTCCATATGTGTTAAGCGCAGAGCTGTTTTTGCCTGAGGTTAGTATATTTTGTTTTGTCTTCCAATAAATGCAAAAGACAATAATCGTATGCTTTAAATGAAAGTAATTTTTTTTTATTATGTTTAATGTATGTTTATATTGTTTATCCAAGCCAACCATATTACGTGGTAAAACTATTAAAAACAATAATTTTTCTTGACTTTTATTATACATAATTAAGTATAATACGTAGCACAATACTATATTACGTAGATATAAAAAAGATATGAATTTGTATTTTCGTTCGCAATATAATATATTATAATAATTAGGACACTACATCTTTTCGAAATCATTTTCGTTAATTTTTTAGCCTATCTTCCTTTAACAGTCAATGTATCCTTTATTTCATATATTAAAAAAAAACTGTCTCCATATTTCAGGTACGAGGCCTCTGCGGCAGCATCACAATGGCTTCAGGCTGGGCCATGAACTTCTTCACTGTCTTGCTCTTCACTCCAGCAATAGAAGTCATCGGCTTTCCCATAATGTTCTACATTTTCTCCGCCGTCGGTTTCATAGGAGCCACGTATTGCGTGTTTAACATGCCTGAAACGAAAGGCCTGTCGATAGATGCCATCCAAACCTTATTCGTGAAGAAGACTAAGAGAAAAAACGAAGTGTAAAAGATCTGGTAGTTTTTGAATAAAGAAATGTTGAATTGGGAAAACAATATTGTGATATTGGAACATGATTGGTAATTCAGTTACCCTGGTTGATTATGATTGACAAAAGTTATGATATTTTGGTCTTGAATAGATCGATCGAGCGATCGTACTGAGGGTTAAAATAAAGACTCTGATCTTACTATCTAAGATATATTTCCAGCTTTGGAGTCGACTCGTGGTAGAATTATCTGTTTAAGGAAAATCAAAACAGGTATTGTATTTTAAAAAATACGTGTTCATTGAAATGTATTTTTAGGCGAGAAATACAGTGCTTGAATTCTATAAGCTAACATAATATACTTGCCATTAAAAATAAAATTTCTGTTAAAATATACAAACGACCTCTTCAATAAAATGTAAATTTTATATAGTACAATGTAAAACAAAATGCTGCATGCATATTCAAGCGAAAATTAAAATTCATAACCCTTCGCTGCGGTCGGAAAATCAATATAAATGTAATTATTGCTAGTCCTTTGTCTACCATCCTTAATGCAGACGAGATTTTAATGCCATGTATTCATGTTTTGGCACAATATGTAATTCTATTACTTGTGTAATAGAACGGTAATTAACTATACTTAACGGTAAAAGGTAACTATAATTAACGGTAAAAGAATAGACTGGTAATTGTAAACAGGGTGGAATTCTGAATTATTTCGTGCTATATCAAGTATAGATGCTATTTAAGCTAAATAGATTGATGCTGGTGAGATTTCAAGATTCATTAATTGTGATGGCCTTGCAGATTCATTTCTGATATTTGAAATTAACCTTCACATTCAATTCATTCATTCATTCAATTATCATACATTTAACCTTCCAAATGTTTCATGAACTCGAAGAAATGTTGCGAGCTGCTTTTTAAAGTTAGTTTTAATTAAAAACTCAACCACAATGTGGTTCTACCACAAAAAATATGCTATTACTAAGTAAGCCTTGAAGATGTGGTCTTAAGTAATCGATCTGTATTTTTAGACGAGTATAAAACAAATTTAATATATTTGGACCAAGTATAGGTCCTTGAAGAACACTTGTATAATAGTATTTGTTAAATAATTTTTTTTATGTTAAACTTTATTGTAAGCCTTGTTGTAAATGAGCCACTTTGTTGTGTAGTATTCTTTCCAAATATTGTTTGTAGATTTTATTACTATGCTATAAAAAGTGGTGAGCATATGTATAAAAAGCTGATCTTATGTAGGCTCATTTCAACAAACACTGAATTATAATGAATCTATTTTTATAATTAAGTAAATATAAAGAGAAAATATACGTTTGTATTGTATTTTATTATACCCTATTATATCGTCGGAATTAAATGAAGTGAAGTTTGTAGGTTTGAAGTAAGGCATAATATTTCAATTGTTCTTTCACTGATAATTTAATTTCCGATTGTCATATGGCAGGTTCTATGAATAGAACAGGAGTTAAGCCACGACTAGAAGCGTGCAACTTTAGTATTAGGGGATTTCTAGAGCCGATTTGCCAATCTGTAGATTGTTGGAGATAGATTGTGATGTTCGTTTTATTGCTTAATTTCAAAGAGTGGTAAATAAGGCATTTTAGGAAAGCAATCATCATCAATAATTTCAAAATGGTTCCTGGCCAATATTAAGCTTTGTATCGGAGACTGTGCTATTACTTAACCAAGACAAAACCTACTGTTCCAGCTTTCCTTTGACTATTATATATTATCATAATATATTAAATCCAGAATATGGTAACGAAAGATGGCGTAAAGGCTCATCTAACACATGTACTAGTCATGACATGAAAACCATGTCAAATAGTTAAGATAAAGTCAGAGACAATATTATTACAAATCTTACAACTCTGATATCAAATAGTTTACTTTGGTTGATGTTTAATTGTTTATTAACTGAAGACAAGTTACATCATTTACATGTTTAGGTCGACTGTTCAACGAACGGAAGGTTTATTAATTTTAATGTTTTTGAGGACATTTTGGTTGGAGATGATTAGGTGGTAACAATAGTTTTACAAAAAATATGGGTATTTTATAGTAAATCCAGTACAGTTATTGGAATAATTTCGTCGATGAATTTTGAATACAGAAGATGAATAACACAGAAAATAAAAGCTACCATCTTTTATAAAAAAAATGGCAATGAACCTATGACAACAGGCCTTTAACATGAGGAACATGAAATAGTTTACTATCATTATAAGCACGGTTAGTTTAAACCCTATATTATTTCTAAAATTATGTTAACGAAATGTTAGTAGTACTCATTAAATAAGCTAAACCGAACGGAAGGTTATAAGATCCAACGACCTCTTTAAGGAAAATCCTATTATTTTCTTCTTGCATATTTATGAAATTGAAGGTATCTATTTATATCAATTAAACAAAGCTCCAAATAGTCTAATTCTTAATGAAATATGCCTTATGTGACTAGAAATAAGGTGTCTGATAGCTTGTTTTTGTTACCACGAGACGAAAGGTGGAAGTTTTACCGGTGACTTACTAGGGCGTTAGATTTTATCTTACGTGTGCAAATAGCAATAGCTACTGTTATATGATAAACCTTTGTATTTGTATACGTCTAGTCAAATGAAAGTACTGGCAGAAAAACAACTCGATGGTTTAAATGGATTCACAGAATTTAATAAAATTAATGCAAAAGGTGATGGAAAATATTTGATGTCAGAAATGCAGGACTTATTGAGCTTTGATTAAAATTACAGAGTGGTCCATATTGATATTGATATTGAAAAATAAGACAACTTTAATTGCGAATGGAGCTTCTACTTGTTTATTATCTTCGGAGATTTGATTTACTTATTTTTGAAAAAAAGCAGCATTATTTCTTGACTGTGATTTAACTAGCTGTGCCCCGCAGTTTTATTATCCTAGCTTTTCTCTCAAGGCTTACTTTAATTAGTCGATAATCTTCTTCGAGAATGGAGCTATTAAAGGTGAAATTTTTTTTTCAAAAATTACTGGTAGTTCCGAACCTAGCACGTTCAGACAAAAATACTGTTTACCTCTATTATATTAAATATAGATTATAGATAAGTGTTATCTATACGCACGCAGTATATAACCTTTATTTTGGGAATTGTTTAAATAATTTATGTTTATGTCAATATTTGTATTAAGTCACGGGAAAGTCTAGGCCCAAAATAATATCTTACTTGTCTGCGGTGTTGTCTGTGTTCTTACTTGTCTGTTTTTGCTGAAAAAGTAGTTAAATTCGCTTTCCATGTGCAAAGATAATTTTAACAATTTTTATTAAAATTCACCTTTGGCCCCAATAGTGCGTGCGACAAAAAGCAAAGTTACAGAAATATCGATTTCATAATTTTATCATGTATCTAAAGCCCCCCAAGGCGAGCAAGCGGAAGTGCAGGGCTTAGTAACTGTTGAGTTTTTACAACAAGATAAAGAGTCCCTAGTTCGCTACTCCATGTGTTTTAAGATCTTTCAATTCAATTCAAACTTTGACGACCTCCGTGGTCGAGTGGCGTACGCACCGGTTTCAAGGTGTCGCTAGCTCTGAGGTCCCGGGTTCGATCCCCGGATGGGTCAATGTAGAAATATCACATTTCTACATTGTCTCGGGTCTGGGTGTTTGTGGTACCTTCGTTGTATCTGAATTCCATAACACAAGTGCTTTAGCAACTTACTTTGGGTTCAGAACAATGTATGTGATGTTGTCCGCATTTATTTATTATTTATCTTTCAATTCACATTCCTATGTAAAATAAATGCTGAAGTGAATTTCCGGTCTCGCTGCTGAGAGAATTCCTGACAGGTCGTAGGCAACAGAAACATAACTTTAATGTGGCGAAGAATTTACTAAACATCCAAACTATAACGTTATACCAAGTTGAAATAAATAATGTAACACGGTGTTATTTCCCCATACAAATCAAGGCCAACTGACAGGTGTCTGAAACACATTCTCTCAGGGGCCGGATGACAGAACAAATATTTTTTTCGAACCTGTAATCTGGTGTAATCGAAGCCATTGCAACCAGTGTCATAACACTAAATTACCATATTTGGTGGATATCTCAAAACGAGTGCAGATTCAAAACCACTGCACAACATGCTTCTTCATCTTAACGAACACACATACAAACAGACAATGATACAAATGATAAGGAGTCTCCGTTATCAAAAGATAAAATATTTACACGAGTTAATGTTAGCACACTCTATTTATTATAATACATTTATGTAATAAACTAACTATTTGCCAAAATGTTGTTAATATTAGCGAGTTAATTTATTGCTATCGTTAGTTGTAAGTGATTCATCATGAACAAAGGAAGGCTGAGGCAGGTCCATGCCGCTGTGGCCGGTAAGAATTACGAAATATTTAATAGAATAGAAAATTATTTAATTCATGATTTGTGCCCGGTTAGTGGCAATAGGCTCGCCCCCTATTACATGGGACCTAAACATACCGGCGAACTGTAGGTGTACATAGGTACACCTCTGCCTAACCTTTCGGGGATATAGGCGTGATGGTATGTTATGTTTTATGTTATGTTATAAATATTCTGAAGACTGAGATTTCCTTGGTCCTACTGTTCCAAAAGTATCTTTGCTCATTAGTAATGCTGATAGCAAGTAGGTCCTGTATCATTTGAAAATTTATGGGAAGTGGAACACATTTTGTATCTGGCTCCAATTGTAATTGTAATGGGGTTATAGAGTTTTTTCCTAGTTTACTTGGCTGACTGCTATTTTTGCATTGTTTTATTCACTTATACGTGTAAGTAACAAGCGTTTTTTAAAGAATTTTAGGTCACTTCATTCAGGAAATTATAGTTTTGAAATTTAACGAATTAAGTTACTTGCTTGATATATCGATATGTTTATTTTTCGTCTCTATACGCTTCAAGATTCTGTGCCTTAAATATGATGGTAACGTGCCCCTGTCAGTCTAATATCGCATTCAGATGGTTTAAGCCAAAAACGTCTCCGGAAGATACCTCTTTCCCCATGGCATAATAAAAAAAAAAAAACTATCTAAGCTTTCACAAATATACAAAATACAAATTACACACCCTTAATTGTTAATATTTAAACACAATACATACAGAACAATACATTGAACACTTATTTTTATTTATTTAATCTTCCTAACACTTACCTTGTTATAACTGCACACAGCACTGAGCACTATTACGCCTTAATATTCACATTGGTTTACTCGACGTCCGTACGTCATTGCTGGGATCCAGCAGAATACCAGCGTCAGGTATTCTACCTGACACATGCTGAGCTGGACTCCCATTCGGTGCAAACTTGGGACACACTGCACCACTTTTTCTTTTTTCTTTTTCTCATATTGTTAATAACCTGTGTCTTGTTTTGTACAGAATAAAAGCTTTATCTATCTATCTATCTATCTATCTATCTATCTATCTATCTATGGCAACGGAAGTCCATGAGGATTTCCCGGATATGAAGACTTTTCATTCATTAATATTGGATACCTATGTATACAATAAGACTGAATAAAAGTATTTCTAATTATTGCAAGAAACTGCCCATCGGACCTCTATGGCCGTTTCACTCGGTAACATGCTTGGCCATTAGGCTATCTACCATTCAGTCTGCATACAATATTTCTGGTTTCAGGTGGCTTCGGCTCACTGGTCATGGGGGCTCTCAACGTCTGGCCTTCATATACTTCAGACTACTATTCCTCAAACACTACAACACCACTATCATCTCCTATGAGTAAGACAGAAGTGGCGTTACTGGGCAGTTTGCCCTCTTTGGGAGCGATGCTAGGTACTGCCATAGCTGGGACCTTCATCAATACGTTGGGAAGACGAAATGGTGGCGTGATTTTGTCATTGCCTTATGTGGTTAGTAACTTATATTTTTGTTTATACTTATACTATTATTTTATTTTTATTTATCATTTATATATTATAAAGAACTCTAAAACTTTTTGTTTAAAAAAATTATTAATGATGACTTTTTAAAGAACTGAGTTTAATTAGGAGCTTGAGTCAGTTAATTATTTGCGAAACTGCTTTACAGGAAATCAATTCGAGCATATTGTATCTAGTTTTAAATGAAAAGCCGATATTTTTACTAACTTTCAAAAAGCTTCCGACTACGACCGGAGTTACCTGGTCGAAAAAAAAAAAGTTTTATATATGTCTCGTGCTAATTCCCGTGAAATCATATTCCCGATATTTGTATCCTTTATTTAGGACACACACTTACGAAAATAAATTATTTACCTGTTATTTTCGAAAGGCCTCTAAATAATTGTCTGCGTTTAGAATAAAATCATTTTCTTCATTAATTCCAGTGTGTATATTCCAGATAACTTGGGCAATAATATCAGTAACGTCTTCAGTAAACCTGATCCTAGCTGCGAGGTTCTTCGCCGGGATCCCCGGTGGAGCCTTCCTGGTGTTAGCCCCTATCTTCATTTCGGAAGTCGCTGAGGATAGTATAAGAGGTGGCTTAGCTTCAGGTAAGGATTATAACTTAATTTTTTTTTTCGGGACTACTGTTTATGTATCAAGCAATAGATATTAATAAATGTATTGGATTTGTAATCAACTTCAAAAAAAATTTCTAAATCCTCTGCTTGGACGGTGTCTAGCCCATTCATCATTTTATGGATTTCAATTAAATGACTATTAAAACAATTCTCTCTAACACTCGGTAGTCGCAGTTACTATTTAATTGTATTTAAAACTGAGGTCTCAGTAATCAAGTTTGAAATGTTAATATCTGCTTATTTAAGCGTTCATTTTTACTTAAACTTCGTTTAGTTACATTAACTTTGTACCATCTTGTATGTGGGTGATAATGGTCCACTTGAATAAAAAAAAAAGTCGCATTTTTTTCACTAATGTTGGTAAAATTAAAAATAGAATTTTTAAATCTGTAAATGGACAACCAAATGAACTTTAAGATAGATCTTTACATGCAGCAGCGAATTCACAAATCAGTTATTTATAAAATATACGAATTTATTGTTATAATTAATTTCAAATTCTTCACATATTTCAGCCTCAGTACTGCTATACTGTCTGGGATCATTAATCTCGTTCATTGCTGGCTGGTTCCTCACATACAAGTACGTTATCTGGATGCAGCTGCTCCTCAGTGTGATGGGCACTCTCCTCATCATGTTGGTGGTCGAAAGTCCTGTGTTTCTGCTCAAGAAGAAAAGGGAAGAGGTAACTTAGCTTGTTATTATTCATATACTTATTACCTAACTAACTACGTTAGATTCTAACCCACAGCTCGGCGAAATTAATTCGATGAAAAACTTTTTTAACAAACCATTAAAAGTTATATAAAAAAAGAGATATATTTATGGATTTATAAAAAATCATGTTTGATTAGGAATTAGTTAAACCGATATTTTGAAGAGAAATTAGTAACTTAGAAACGGAGAAATATTTTTCAATCAATGTTTTTTTGCTGTATATTTATTACAAATATTAATAATAATAATAATATAATAAAAATAATATGCAAAATAACAACGGAAACATCGGATGAATATGATAACATAATATTTTCATCTACACTAATGTTATAAAGAGAAAAGATTTGATTTTTTTTTGTTTGTTTGCATTGAATAGGCTCCGAAACTACTTGACCGATTTGAAAAATTCTTTCACTGTTGGAAGCTACACTATCTCCAGTAAACATAGTCTATATTGAATTTTCAAAAAGTTAGGGATCCATACTAAAACTCCAATAATGTAACCCAAGGTGTAAAAAAAATATCAAAAAACTTTCTTACGTCGCGTGCGCTGCGAAAACTATTGATTATAGAACAAAATATTATCTACAATAAATATCGCGACGGCATATAATACATCAAAAAAAAAAAAACGAGAAAGTATGTTATAACTTTTGAAATTTTTGTTTAATACCCGTGCGAAGCCGGGGCGAACTGCTAGTATTAAAATGTAGAAGTAATTAAATAATAGTTTACGAGAACGGAAACATCATTTTGGAACCGCGGGTTCAGCAAGTTGAAGAATGAAGATATTCAATATGGATTATCTTAGCATTCTCAACTCATTTTAATTTTCCAGGACGCCAGAGAGGCAATGGCTCTTTACCGAGGTTTACCTGCAACGTCGGCTGTCGTGATGGTCGAAATGACGAGACTGAAGAACCAACTGCTGCCACCTGTTGAACTGATATCTATAACTGGTACCTATGTTATTTATATTATTTAACCCTAGATTTTCGACGGTCGATCAATAAGTTAAGTGTCATGGCGTATTCACCCGTTTTATTAAAAACTTTGTTGTTAAAAACTGAGTTCTAAGTTAAAAAAAATAAAAATGTTTAAATGTCGAAAATACTCAGTTAAACGCCAGAACCGATATTAACTTCAACAAATCGCGTTTAGATTATTATGTACCCCTGAAAGCCCTTATTCATATTGTATCAAATCTTATTTTATTTATTTATTTATAAGTTTTTGTACACACAACAGACATACAATAATTAACATATACAGAATAAATAGGTACAAAGGTACTATATAATCTTATGTCTGTTATGTATCATCATCATCATCTCCCGAGCCTTTTCCCAACTATGTTGGGGTCGGCTACCAGTCTTACCGGATTCAGCTGAATACCGTATTTTACATGGAGCGACTGCCTATCTGACCTCCACAACCCATTTTACTGGGAAACACAGTATCCCATAGTAAGACGGGTTGTCAGAATTGACTTAACGACTGCCAAAGATCTATGTATGACAGCCGGGACCTACTGTTTAACGTGCTTTCCGAAACATGTCTGTTATGTATACAGTATCTAAATTTAGCTTACATATTAGTATTTTGGTCAGCCAATCACATTGGTGGACACTAGATCTAAACACTTTTTTTTTTTAACATAATTCGAAGTTTGAGGCACACGGCAAATAACACGCAGTGTAAAAAAATGCAACAGTTAAAAAAAAAATGTTCAGTTTTCGGGTATACTAAAAATATGTTCAAATACAAGCATTTAAGGACATTTTTTTTATTTTCAGATTCAGATCCAAAGGCTGAAGAAGCAGAAAAACAGAAGCTGAACATGGAGGAGGAGGCGCCGGAGGTCGAGGCGATGTCGCCGATCAAGATGTTGTGTAAGTTTGTAGTACGGCTCAGATGGAGTGGTAGTTTGAGGTAGGCTTTCTAAGAGTCTGAAAAGGAGGTTTCTTTATCGGCGAAAAATGTTTCTTGTGTCATAATTCGATTCGATTGGAAAAAGGAGTTATATTCACTGAATGTAAATATTTTCTAAGTAAAAATACTTTAAAGATAGTTTTACTTGACTAAAATAATGACTTGATAAGTAAGGAAAATATAACTCACGGGAATGAGCGCGTACATGCATAAATACCTTTTTTGGGACTTGACGTTTCGATCGGGTTACACAGGCCGTGGTCGCAAGCAGACTGGAGATGCGGTGTCATTGCTTGCGACCACAGCCGGTGTAACCCGGTCGAACTATTACTATTAATAATATAAACATGCAGCGCGATAGTTAACAAGTTTACAAGTAAGGAAAAGATAATGTATGTGTCTTTAGTTTATCAGGGGGTTAAATACCTAAGTATTTTATTTGGGCTTTACTTTCTTAGTATACAGTACGGTAATAAAAGTATTATTTTCATCAGAATCAATTAAGTGGTTTAGAAACAGGTTTAATGGATATTATTGGTATACATTTTCACGAGATTGTGACAAAAAATATCAGAATATATTCATAATTTTGAATAATTATACAGCCTTTGACGACCTCCGTGGTCGAGTGGCGTACGCACCGGTTTTCAAGGTGCCGCTGGCTCTGAGCTCCCGGGTTCGATCTCCGGACGGGTCAATGTAGAAAAATTACTTTTCTACATTTTCGGGTCTGGGTGTTTGTGGTACCTTCGTTGTTTCTGACTTCCATAACTCAAGTGATTCAGCAACTTACTTTGGGTTCAGAGCAATGTATGTGATGTTGTCCGCATTTATTTATTTATTTCATTTTAGCCTGTTAAGAAACGTCTAAATGACTAGATGCGTTGTTTAATTGTATTTCTAAGTAAATATGTTGTTTTATCTTCCAGTCTTGTCACCTTCATCACGCCGAGGTTTCCTAGTCGTGTGGACTGTTATAACAATGCAGGTGAATAACCTTACATTTTGTTTATTTTATAATGTCACTGTACCGACTAGCTTAGTTATGTGCTTCATCTAAATGAATGAAGGTATTAATACCTAGGCTACTTAGTTTTATAATATCCTAACACCCTGCCTCGTTGGCCTAGTGGTGCTAAGCGCGACTGCTACGCTAGAGGTCTTTGGTTCGATTCCCAAGTCGACCAAGGTGTTATTGGGTTTTTCTATGAAATTCTCAGTAGCAGGTCGGAGTTTGGATTTGTGCCCGGTTAGTGGCAATAGGCTCGCCCCGTATTACATGGGACCTAAGCATACCGGCGAACTGTGGGTGTACATTGGTACACCTCTACCTAACCCTTCGGGGATACAGGCGTGCTGGTATGTTATGCTAACACCCTGTCATCAGAATTTCAAAAACGCATAGACGTAAATTAGAGCAACCAAAGGGATATAAATATATGATAAAAACAAATATATGTCCTTGCTATCATCGAAAGTAAAACTGGCTTTTTTATCGTAGGTATTTCGAGGATTTAGTAAAGTTTCTATGCAATGAATATGAAAAATATCATAAAATAGTGTTATTTTGAGTTTTTTGCTTCTCTTAATGCCGTTCCTGTCTGTCAGTCGTGTCTGAACACTTAACGCTTCGGGGATCACGACTCCACTTCCTCGCACGGGATTTAGCAAGGTCTAAGGTATATAAATTTTGCTGGACTTCTTACGGGAAAATATATGTCCGAAAAACTGAAACGTCACCTATTATAAACATCATAAATGAAGCCCAAATACAGCAACTAATAATGGCGGAAAATTGACTAGACCCTGATTATGATTCCTTAACTATATCACAAAATAATGCCTTTTTGAACTCTTTGGTTACAGTTTGCATAATATCTCTTTATACTATAATACTAAATTGTCCATATTATTGTAAAATAATATTTTCTCTGAGTTTGATAATAAGTAAAATTAATCTTATCTTAACTGTAACACAAAAACCATGGTACACCTCATACTCGTTCCAAAACAACCACAAAATTCAAACAATCTACATACACACACATATATATATCACACAATATAACAATCAACACAAACTAAAACATCCACATTCCATATATTATTATTGTCCACATAATAGTACTATAATTAATGTAAACAAAACAAGTTTATGCAATAATTTTAAATTAACAGCACTTCATAAATTAATAAAACTAAAAACTACTCAGCCTAAAAAAAATAAGCACCATCAATTAATAAAATTAGTTCCTATAACTTTGATAAATGGGTGACCTCATTCAAAATATACAAGAAATAGACAACTTAAATATAGCAAAAACAATAGCATGTAACTGTACGGAATTTACTAAGCTTTATAAGGCAAATAAAAATGACTTGACTGTTATAGCTCAGAATATACGAAGTATATACCACAATTTTGATGATTTCGTAGTAAACTTAACTAGTTTTAATTTTGAAACTGATGTAATAGTATTAACAGAATGTCGGCTAAGTGCCTATAAACCTATACCTAACCTAGATAAATATTGCTCATTTGTAACTACATGTCAACTTAACCAAAACGACGGAGTGGTCGTGTATATAAAAAATAGCCTAAAATCGAATGTCAAAGAGATAAAACTAGTCCAGGCCTCCTGTCTTCAAGTTGAAGTGTTAAATAACATAATTATATGCATCTATCGCTCACCATCATTTAAAAATGCTGAAAATTTCATTGACTCTCTAGACACTTACTTATCCACCCTGAGATCGCAGAATAAAAACATCATTATTACGGGCGACATAAATATCAATATAATACCTAAACCTACAGAAAACTCCTATGAGTATAAAAATAGGGCGGATTATTTAAATATGCTCACCGCCTACAGCATCTTTTCTGGACATTCACTACCTACCAGAGGCCAGAACTGTCTCGACCATTATATGCTCAAAATAAAAAGAAGTAAAATCACAGCATTTATCGCAATCTTGCATACTTCCATAACTGACCATTTCACAACATTTCTCTCATTAAGTAAATTAAAAGTTCATCAAAATGCACCTAAAATCAATACTACCACAGATTTTGAAAAGGCTCTAACATATTTACAAGAAAAAAAGCTAACAGATCTACTTTTATGTAGTGACCCCAACATACTAACTGACTGCCTTACTCAAAGAATAATTGATTCTATAAAAAACAACACTATAACTACAAAAATTCCAAGTAACAAACGTATAATCAAACCCTGGATAACCGCTGGCATTCTCAGATGTATTAGAAATCGAAACAGGCTACAAAAAGAGACTCGTAATGACCCTTTTAACGAAACTAAAAAAATTACCTACACACGATATAGAAATCATTGCAATACCCTATTAAAAAAAATCAAAAGAAAATATGAAAGAGAAATACTTACTAAATCAACTAAAAATAACAAATTGCTATGGAAAAATATCAAAGCAATAACTTATACTACTAAATCTAAGAAATTAAACACGGAATTGACTTATTTGAAACCGTCTCCTGTGGGGTCTGCTAATTTTGTTAATAACTTCTTCGCTAATATAGGTAAAGAGCTAGCTGAGGACATTCAATTGAATATGAGTGTGGATGATCAAAATCATTACATTAATGAGCTTCCAACACAACCTCAGTCTTTTGTCCTGTATGATGCCGATATTGATGAGGTTAATAACATTATAATAAATTTGAAATCTGACAGCGCCCCGGGGTGGGACAACATTTCAACTAGGTTCATTAAATTTGTTAGACACGAAATTACTCCAGTTATTACTTATCTAGCTAATCTTTGTTTTAGAACGGGCATCTTCCCTTCCTTATTAAAGCAATCAATTATTACTCCTGTTTTCAAGGATGGGGATAGAGACGACGTTAACAATTATAGACCTATTTCAGTTCTTCCAGTAATATCTAAAATCATAGAAAAACTACTAAATAATAGACTACTAAATTAC